>OZ020227.1:4758319-6092719 GCA_963971325.1 Aphodius granarius | reverse complement strand
TGATTTGCCAAAGTACTAAACACGAATATTACAAATTTACTTAAATACTTCTGCATCTTATAAGTAATGCATCCCGAAGGAGTAATCATTGTGTACGTAGGAAATCTTTTGAGGTACAGGTAATAATTATACACGGCGATACAACTGCATAAGCACTGCTTTTCCCCAGGTTAATTATTGAGTAAGTTTACAGCTAATTAATGAATAACGATGTTACCTTCCAGACAGAAACTACAATTACAGCGAAAATTATAACTCGTAGTAATAATTTTGAATCTCTTATAGATAAGAAACACACTTTAACCAACTTGTCTTAAAAAAATCTACTTATTCGTGGCTACTTTTGGACATACCTTATTATTGCTTCCCAATTTTCCATGATCCTTCGGCAGATCTCCAACTTCCCACCGACCACACACACATCTAAAATAATGAATAAACTAGCCCTTTGAGTACTTACAACAAAATCTAACTTAGGAACATACCTTCGACTCCTGGTTCCTGGTTCTCCTGACCCTCGAATATTGGCACACGATTTTCGATAGTACCTTTATAGTTTCAACCGTCAAAAGTTTCAATAGTTGTAAATTACACGCGGAATATCGATCAATATCATTGAACATCGTCGACTATAACGGTATATGATATACACAAGAATTAGATAATAGTTTACCCTCACGTTTGTCAGCTGAATTTTGTTATAAACCACGGAAATTGGTGACGTAAATCTGTAGGTACACTACTATCTTATAGCTCATCCTATAGTTGCGTTAAATATGTTTTACAGAAAGAGATAGACGCTATATGCACAAAGCCTGAAACGACGCATCGCAAAATTTCAGTACACAAAGGAAAATCCAAGGAAAACTCGTGAAAATTTGACTTACCGGGGACCACGGCGTCCCAAAATTGCTTCTGCATTGTTCCCGTCATTTTGGTACACAAAACACACGCGAAGACCCGGTGAAAATCGGCGAAAATTCGCGAAAAATCGATGCCAAGGATTCACAACAACGACCCACCACGCGCTCTGATATCGCAGCAGGTTTTCTACCTGCTCGATGGCTATGCGCGACGGTCGATTCGCTGTGATTGGTCGAGATTAGGCATGTGACACAGGTGCATTGTAGTCCCAATGCATCAAAGAAAGTGGCTTTGGCAAAACAATTTTGAACTAAGACTAAAATATTTTGATTGTGTTTACGGATATTGGGGGCTCAGATATTACTGTTTATTGATGTGAAATGTGACTATTTGGAAATGTTGTTACTACAAATTATATTAATAACCAAATAACCAGATATTAATTTTAATTTATCATCCATGGTTAATCTGGGGGTCTTATATAGGCTTCCTAAGCAGGTTAATATACATACAATGAAAAGATATATTACTATATTTTCCTTTGTACCATTGCCTTTCTTTTAGATCTGATAACCGGAAGTGGAATTGTTACACGTATTTTCTTAGAAATTCAGCCAATCTTGACTACATTGATACCAGCTCATCCTCCAGATTAATGGGATGAACTGTTTAGGCGCTACAAGTATGTTTAAGTATAAACATGTTTTCTTTCGTGTTCAATGCTTTTTATTATTTAATATTCTGATATTATAATTAGCAAATCAAATATATCGGTGCAAATATCTAGAACTACAAATAATAGTGATGTTATTTGATGTATTAGGGCGTGATACATTAAATTAATATCCTCTCCTTTTCATAACGTTGTCGAACACTGTGTAGAACGAAAATGATAATCTCACCACCTACGGCAAATGCAACATTGTCAACTAAACACTATTTACAAAAAAAAGTAATTGCTTGCCTTTAAATAGCCAGAAAGGTCCAAATTAAGTACACCAGCGGCAGTCAAACATTGCGCTCGCTGACTCCTCTGGATCATCATTACCATAGTTTTGCGAAATTCCCTGTCGTAGGTCAAATGCCAGTTACACTCATAGATAGCATCAGATAGTTGCTCACTCTAAAAACAAGATAAATTCCTTACCCAAATGGCACAAAATCACCATAAAACTGAGTGCTCTTTTAATTTTATGATGATTTTACACCGTCCTTAAATTCGAAAATCCTATATCAATACGTACTTGATATGTCAATTCTTCTCCAACATAACAATACTCAAATAACTGCACCATATGGCCAAGGGAAAAACTAAGCATTTTGTAGAACTGGCTGGGATCAAGTTTCTAAAAAGCACATAAGTCAGTCACATGTATTTATTAGAAAAGTGTCGACTTTTACCAAAGTCAAGACTCCAGAACAAAGACACATAACGCTTGTGGTATATTGCATTAGAATTACTATATTAAACGAACTTTCTAACTGGGAACATATTCTGAAATGTAATTTCCTATATTTTTAAAGTCACTATCTACATCATCCTAAAAACCAGTTGCCTGCATTGAGAGGCAACTGCCACACAACCACACCAAAGCCGATGGCCCTTTAAAACATTTATGAATCGTGAATAAAACTGAATAATGTCACTCCGTCTAAATACCATAAATAAAAAACGTTTTGAATTAAGATTAACGAAATAAAATCCTGATTCAACCTTGTGGTGTTTATTGATACTTGATACTTACTCAAGCAACATCTTGTGTTGCTGCAAACATTTGTCCATCAAATCCCTATCAGTGGCTTGCTCCCAAGCATCACCAAATATAAACTTCCTATGCCTTTTAGATTCCTCCATAAAGATGTGCTTTATAACTGCTTGAATTATCGTGAATTGCGAACCGCAGATCATGACCAATTGCACAAAGAGAAAATCAAAAGCTGCTATTATAAGCACGACAAGCCAGTTAGAAAAATACTGCCAAACGTATATTATTTCGTAGACAAAAGGTTGGTCCCAATTAAAAGGAAAAACTGAGTTTAGGACAATTCCATGGTAACTGATAAATGGCATTCCAGATATAAAAGAATTGCAGAAGACGGCGAAACAAAGGAAAGTGGTAAGTAGGCCTAAGCTTATAGAAAGTTTCAATTTCAACTCTTTCTGCTCCTTGGCAGTACTCAGATCAAAAGGCCAAAATACTTTCCATATTTTGACTAGGACATCGTTGATGATATGCTTCTTGAATATCAAGCTGTGTATCCTCACCAATGTCTAAAAATATCAAGTCAGATACTGTATAGGTAACTAAACTTAAACTACTTACTTCCAGTGCAGTTGTCACTGTAGTAAACGTGACAATCAGTGTTCTAACATCGGCGTTCAAATTGAAAAAAATGAAACTGGTGTGCAATATTTCTATAATTATAAAATTTATCAACATAAGCCAAGTTGCAAACAGTATCACTGGTCTGTTAGAATCTGGCCAAAAGAATATCATTCTTGTAAGGATCTGGGGTACTATAAGTCCCTTTTTAGCTTCATCCTTGAGTATATCCTTGGTGAACGCTTTTTTAAAAAAAAATCGTAACGGTAAACTTTTATAGATACATTTTCCTTTTAAATAAATTTTAAAAAAATATTACCTTGAGATAAACTTGTTACTTCGTGAGTGAACTTCATGATCAGCGAGAACTAAATACGAAAGTCCCTTAAATACCTTAAATATATCCGAATCTTATAAATTATGCTATAATTTATAGCTAAAAAATCTTTCAAATTATAGGTAAAAAAACTATTTTATTTTATTTAGGTACTAATTTCATGTTGAGATACAAATGCTTAGGCACTAGTTTTTCCTCCAGATTAATAATTGAGTTTGAAACCAGTGAAATATTCAGTATGTTACGTACTAGCGTACACCCGCTGTTTTTCTCAATACCCCTATTATTTCAATTATATAAAATATAAATAACACCTACACAAAAAGATTTGAATAATACTCTTTATTGGTGAACTATTATTATCGACAAACTTGTCTTGCAAGTGGTAGATGACGTGTTGTTACACTATATAATTGCATATATCAAAGCAACACTAATGACTAGTCTTTTACTAGAGAATCAAACAAAGTGTAAAACGAAAAAGATATTCTGATGACCTAAAACAAATAAAAAATGAACAGACACAATTAGTTTATGTACCCACCAAGGTCATATGGTAAAATATATGGTTGTGGCAGTTCCAAATTTTCACAGAACCATCTTGTAGTGGATTACAGTACTATTAGCTATTACATAAAGACATGAGAAACCTAGAAAATTTATTTTCACAAAGATTTGGTCTCAGACTACAAAACCCTGATCTCAGACTACAAAAGCCTGATCTCAGACTACAGAAGCCTGATCTCAGCCTACAAAAACGTGATCTCAGACTACAAAATTTCAGCAGTTCCAAATTTTCACAGAACTATCTTGTAGTGGATTACAGTACTATTAGCTATTACATAAAGACATGAGAAACCTAGAAAATTTATTTTCACAAAGATTTGGTCTCAGACTACAAAACCCTGATCTCAGACTACAAAAGCCTGATCTCAGACTACAGAAGCCTGATCTCAAGCTACAAAAGCCTGATCTCAGACTACAAAAGCGTGATGTCAGACTACAAAATTTCAGCAGTTCCAAATTTTCACAGAACTATCTTGTAGTGGATTACAGTACTATTAGCTATTACATAAAGACATGAGAAACCTAGAAAATTTATTTTCACAAAGATTTGACCTCAGACTACAAAAGCCTGATCTCAGACTACAGAAGCCTGATCTCAAGCTACAAAAGCCTGATCTCAGCCTACAAAAACGTGATCTCAGACTACAAAATTTCAGCAGTTCCAAATTTTCACAGAACTATCTTGTAGTGGATTACAGTACTATTAGCTATTACATAAAGACATGAGAAACCTAGAAAATTTATTTTCATAAAGATTTGGTCTCAGACTACAAAACCCTGATCTCAGACTACAAAAGCCTGATCTCAGACTACAAAAGCCTGATCTCAGACTACAGAAGCCTGATCTCAAGCTACAAAAGCCTGATCTCAGACTACAAAAGCGTAATGTCAGACTACAAAATTTCATCAGTTCCAAATTTTCACAGAACTATCTTGTAGTGGATTACAGTACCTACTATTAGCTATTACATAAAGACATGAGAAACCTAGAAAATTTATTTTCACAAAGATTTGGTGAAACTTTGAAAATGGCAACCTAGATCAGATTTAACCCTAGGCAATTCTGTAATCTCTGTGCCCTTAACTATCCAATTTGTCAAACACATTGCAAACACATCAAATATATTACAGTCATATGACAGATAGCTAAATTTTCAATGTGGAAAATATGATATCATCCTTATATTGGGTTATGTATCCCAATATAAAGACTATATTAGGCAATATAAAGACTATACCTTCAGGTAACCAGGATAATCCAATTTTGTTATCCCAGCGGCTGTCAAACATTGTTCCCGATGACATCTCTGTATCATCAACACTAAAGTCTTGCGAAAATCTCTGTTGTAACCCAAATGCCAGTTGCACTCATAAATCGCGTCAGAAAGATTCGCACTCTAAAAATATAGAATATAACGCCAAATAATAACCAAAAACAATTGGGTTTATATTACTTGAAAAATTAATTCTTGCCCAACGTAGCAGTAGTAAAACAATTGCATAAAATGTGCAGCAAAATACGTACACATTTCAAAGCCTTGGCTACTATCCAATTTCTGTAACAAATAACAGTTACATATTTATTATTATTTTTATACGCGTTTGTGCGTTGTTATTATTACCAAAGTTAGGATTCCGGAGCATATTGATGTAATGCTTGTGACATATTGTATCAGGATAACCATATTAAAGGAATTTTCTAGTTTCGTGCAAATGCTAAAATAATTTCGTAAGCAAATGTGTTACATCCTGTATATATACAGGAGGAAACATGTTTAAACTGGAGATAGTGACACATTATATACAGGAACATACTCCAGTAACATCCTGTGGTGTTGCAAGCAATGACCCAGCATATCCCTGTCCGTAATATATCTCCATTTATCACCAAAAATCAGCTGTCTGTGACGTTTGGATCCCACATTCAGTATTTGCCTAAAAACTTCTTCCATCACAGAAAACTGAATGGCGCAGATCATTACCAATGGCATAAACAGAAAGTCAAATCCATTTACAATAAACAAGGCAAACCAATCGGAATAATACTGCCAGACATAAATCAACTCAAACGCGAATGTTTGGTTCCAGGAAAAAGGATACACAGAATTCATGATCAAAGCGTGGTGACGCACATAAGGCACCCCAGAAATGACAGTATTACTGACGACGGAGAAGAATAGAAAGGTGAATGGTAGAGCCACACTTGCTGACAATTTGAACTTCATTTTTGGCCTATCAACTTCAGCTATTATGTCGAATGGCCAAAACTCTTTCCATATTTTGTATAAGATGTCGTTTATTAATTGCTTTCGGACTATGAGGCTATAAACTCTGACCAAAGCCTAAGAAATAAAACACAGTTTTATTTATTTATTAAGCATCCATTGATTAGAGCAGGGTTTCCCAACCTGAGGTCCTGACTACAAACGCTTGATCTAAGACTACAAAAGCCTGATTTCAGACTATAAAAACCTGATTTCAGACTATAAAAACCTGATTTCAGACTACACAAGCCTGATCTCAGACTACAGAAGCCTGATCTCAGACTACAAAACCCTGATTTCAGACTACAAAAGCCTGATCTCAGACTACAGAAGCCTGATCTCAGACTACAAAACCCTGATCTCAGACTACAAAAGCCTGATCTCAAGCTACAAAAGCCTGATCTCAGACTACAAAAGCGTGATCTCAGACTACAAAAGCCTGAACTCTGACTACAAAAGCCTGATCTCTGACTACAAAACCCTGATCTCAGACTACAAAAGCCTGATCTCAAGCTACAAAAGCCTGATCTCAGACTACAAAAGCGTGATCTCAGACTACAAAAGCCTGAACTCTGACTACAAAAGCCTGATCTCTGACTACAAAACCCTGATCTCAGACTAAAAAAGCCTGAAGTTGGGTATTCATTATTGTTTTCTTACTTCGAATGTTGTTGTTACTGTTGTGAACGTAGTAACAACATCTATCACGTCATCAAGATGCAGTAAAACGTAAGAGATATGGAATAGTTCAATAACCATTTCGTTCATCAAGTTAAACCAGTTCACGAATACAATCAATGGATTGTTGGTATCTGGCCATGAACAAAGACCTTGCAGCAATAATTTTGCAGTGAGGACTCGTCTTTTGGCCTCATCCTTTTTCACATCTCTATCAAAATCTGAAGAAAATAAATTTATTGAAGTTTATATCAATAAATAACTAATGATAAAGAATATAATAATTGTATACCTCTAGATAATCGTTTTATGCTGACTTTTTCAACCATTATTCCTTACCTTATGAACTGTAATTAATAAATTCTATATCCAACCTGTCTTAAATACGTTGCTGATATAATGAATAATTTTGTGAGATAGATAGCAGCTATTACCGATGTTTTATACTATTTTCAAAAACTTGACTGCCGCTTAATCATTGAGTAAATAATTTAGATGATTGTGTAGGAGAGCAAGAATAGGTTTCGTTGCTTTTAGATGTCATTTAGCAGATAATTTAGAACGAGTAATAACGTTTAATTTCTAATAAATACTAAATTAGCATCTATAGTGTTCTCACATCGATATTTGGTATGATATAGTATGGTTTTGTAGTCTGAGATCATGCTTTTGTAGTTTGCGATGAGACTTTTGTAGTCTGAGATCAGGCTTTTGTAGTCTGAGATCAGGCTTTTGTAGTCCTTAATGAGCTACATCAACCAACATTATGTTTTTTAGATTGTTTTTTTTTTTTTTTTTTTTTAGATATAGTTGTTGTTGACCCATTCTGTTGATATGTTAAACATTACGAATGGTTTAGAATTAGAACCCACAAAACTACATAAACAATTTATTATCAAACGTAACAAATGTACAAAATAACTAAATTATGTCATCTCCCATCTTCTCTTGCACTGTCCTCAAAATAACTCCAATTTCTTCAATGTTCTTCAGTGCTTGTTCTCTTATCTTTCCCTCTGGCAATTCTATAGGTTCATATTTAAGCAATTCAACAACCTCTTGCAAAATCTTCAACGATTCCTAAAAATAAACCACAGATTACTAAATAGTTCAAAGTTTACTAACCAGTTTAAAGGCTTTGAGACTTTGAAGAAATAACTCATCCTACCAAAAGTGCAACTTTCAACTCTTCAGGTCCACTCAACCCAGCTTGAACTTTCCGCCTGCCAAGTTCAGCAATTGCAGCATGAAGCTCAAACAGAATCACACCCAAAATCCGTTTTTCGGCCGGTGCTAATACCCTAACTAGATCAAGAACTTCATTGCACATTCTTGTCTTAAAATCAAGTTCGTCATCAGGCACTTCTGAAAGTTTTGGGTTCGCCCCAATCAGTTGGAGAAGAGCAAATCTAACATCCGTTAGATAGTAGTGGTTCTTTGGCAAATAGTGAGCTGTATCTCTCAAAAAGACCTTGCATATTCCCAAAATCCCTTTGGGCATGGAATTTAGGCGCTTGCCTATGTCCTCTAGGATGTCTAAGACCTCACATTCGCTGAGGTCAGCGGAGCAAGTATCGCAGTACCATGTTGTAGAAGGTGTTTCTGATTCAGCTGCTGATTGTAGGAAAGTTTTGGGCAACATAAAACCTTTGCAATGCCTAAAAGGGTACGATATAACATATATAACAAAAACAACAAATATAACTTACTCTTCTTTGCATCTCATAGCGCTGAAGTAAGTACCAAACTCAGTGGGGTCAGAACAACGTTTGCATCTGCACCAAAAGAACTTTGTTTCGTGAAGGTGATGTCTTCGATTTGGTGTTCCCCAGAGTGGATCTGTGTAACAGATACTTAAATGTTCTCCTTTCTCTATGTTAGTTCCAGCACTAATTACAATATCTCCATTGGATCGAAAGCTTTTACAGCAGTTGGCTTTGCAATTATGCTCAAGGAGTGAAGCTTGTTCATAGATAGCAACATGAGATGGCTCGTTCAGTGGTACTTCATGTCCATTTACCATTACAATCCCGCAAACTCTAAGTATTTCGTCATCAGTAAACTTGTCCAACTTGAAAAACCTTTTGATAAAATCTGCGATATTTCGTTTGTCGTGATCATAAGCATTCGATGCCTTTCTGTGTTGACAATGCGATTCCAATTTCTCGATTTTATCCCAAACCTCTGGTAAGAATTGCTTCTGATATAAACATCTCAACACTGTAATGCATTGATAGTTTGGATGAGTTATGTTGAAATGGCTTATGTTAACCTACAATTTAGAATATGACCATTTATCCATAAGATTAAAACTATAGACAACTAGAACTATAGGTAACTAGAGTTATAGTTCTACTTACCTATAGTTTTAGTGAACTATAGTAACTAGAACTATAGATAACTAAAACTATACGTAACTAGAACTATCGGTGACTGGAACTATAGGTAACTTGAACTATGGGTAACAAGAACTATAGGTAACTAGAATAAATAGAAAACGTATTACCTTTTCTCCTCTTTTCAGTGTGTACGAACACTCTGGTATATGGCTTGGTGAATTCTGGCATATTTCACTGCACATTGGCCACCCACATTTCTTACAAGGTTTGCAATTCTTTTGGGTGACCATTTTGCCACACCCTAAGCAAACTGGCACTGTAATTTGTGCAGGTCCCCATATCAATGGAGCTTCTTTTAATAGTAAATCTCCAGGTTTTAATGGTTTTGTGGCGACTAGATACCTTCCCAATACAGCATCTTCACAAATCTAAAAATATAGAAGAAGATTAATGAATATAGGTCCTGCAACGAACATCCTGTCTTGTGCAGCTCAGTAACTAGGATAAGCAGATATGTTGTGGCATTATTGTGGTACGACACTGTTAGTTTGAAACTAATCTACATACCTTAAATGGTTTGCATTCCTTTTTATGTTTCTTCCAACCAACTTTCTGATGTTCCCTGGTACAATAGTGTACCATGTGACAACCGGCGCATTTTTGAGGAGCAGGTTTTTGGCAAACTTCGCATTTGGCTACCTCCTCCATCTGTTATCAAGTTTATTGCACAGAAATCTGTAAATATACAGAGTAGGGCAATGAATGTGTTGCGCAAACCACCACAATTAAATTTATAAATACTTTAGTTTAGACTTTAGGCAATTACCTCGTTCGCCTAATTCCATCGCCTATTGATTAAAGCTTCCCTAAAGCTTTAAAAAGCTTTAAAAATTGACTCAGTGTATAGGTAGAGTATTGGATAAAGGTATTCGATGAAACACTTCCGGGAAGATATAAATAAACAATTATATTTTTTGAATTGATTCCAAGTATCTTAACAAAACCATGACGTAAGATGGCTTGGCATTGCCTGAGCAATTAAGGGGGACTAGTCTACATATACACAGTCCAAAATTTGCGAAATACATACTTGATATCGTAGAAAAACACCGCAATCTTGAAGAATACTCTGCATCGGCCACATCTGCAATGAAATCTTCCGACGAACACTTTCGAACTCACACAAACGGCATAGTTAACCGCCTAAGAATAGACCGAAAGTATGCTAGCGGAAAATAGAACACCGGCTACCGGTGATTATATGATCGTAATAGGTACTAAGCAAAAAAAAAACAACGGTAAGTAGTGATTGTAGTGGTACTGGGCGTTCTGCAATCGAAAATTGCGTCGATTGATTCACAGTTCTCATACCAAAGGCACTAATAATAGCACTATAATAAGAAGGATAACAGATATAACACTCACATCAGACATGGGCACTTCTATTGCGGTATAATACGCATAGAAATGATGTTCGAACGTCCTCGGAAAAAATGTAGGAGTGTTTTGTTTATTAATTAGCTAACGCGGAGTTGATGATGCTGTAATTTGTCAACTGATGAGTCATAGTCGAGCCTGGTTTATTTATTCAAACACTTACACATTAAAAACATGTTTATCTAAGAGTAAAGCATACAATATAGTTAGATTGGAGACTTCCGCGGTTCGAATCAGTAAGTTTTAGATTTCCGGGAGAAAACCGCGTCAACAACGATAAAGTGGTCAACGTTTCGCACTCTGTTGCAAGAGGCATCTTCAGGATGTAACAGTAAGACAGCTACTAAGAGAATGAGATGCCTCTAAGTTTTAATAGGTCTAGAATTAATTTTACAGTATTTTCGACCCAAAAATTCCAATATAAATATAATAATAAACCCTGTTGTTGATTTCTTTAATTTAAAGGGTCGAAAAGTTTGACTCAAAAATACCAACTGAAAAAGAAAAGCGTTACTCATAGTCTAATAAACACATAATATAAAATACATTCAATCACAATAGTTTTTTTTTTATCAGCGATGTTTAGTGTTTGAGTGATTCAATTTATTGATACAATGATTTGTGGAAACTCCTCTGAATCACCTAAACTAATACAGCATATCAAAGAAATCGATTTTATTCGTGTCGGTAATAAAATAGCATTTGTATACATGTGTTACGTCACAAAATTTCGCGTGGCCCCACGTGCCACCTCGACAAACGAAAATGTGAAAGAAAATCTTCAGGAAATGTCTACTAAATATGTCATAGTACGTGGAAATGTCTTATCTAAGTCACTGGGATGTTGCGCTGTAAGTAGGAAATTTATAATAAGCAATATTATGTACGGACTGGCCGGGAGCCAGGCCATCTTGAAAGGAAACGAAAACGCCAACGTGTAAATTGTTTACACCGACTAGGAAAAGGTAAAAAGTCGAAATTCACTTCTCCACGTCATTTTCTACCGCTAATAATAACAATACTCACCATAGTTCTCAACAGTAATTGAATACATTTATAGAACATACATATCTCGTACATCTGAGACCAGTTTTGCAATAGAAATTTGGTTGTACCACTTTTCCTTTAAATTAAAATGCATTTTGGCACCGTGTAGCTTAGCTCTCGCCCTTTTGGCATGCCCTCAATCACTGTTGCAATGCCAAAACTTCGTGGGCGAAATGTGCATTCATAAAACTTAGTTTTGTGACATGAGTCATCATAAAGACACAAGTTCTTGTGTCTGCGAATACATAAAGTAAATAAATGTGAATATTACAAGCAATATACAACATGTCATAGTAATAAATGGAAGGTATATTAATAGCGGTTATTATTCATGGTGTCAATTTTTTCGTTTAAAAAAATCCTCTTTTAATGCTTCCAAGATCAATTACAAGTGACACAGATGGTAAGTCGAGTACTACATTCTCCTTGCCAAAAATACAACACATGACAGTTGAGTTCTTGGATAAGTTCCAAATAATCACGAATATGATACCATGTTATTAAGCAAACTTAATTAATATACTTACAAGAAGTCTCTAACCAAGTTTTCTAACTAAAAATACAGGTTTCTCAGTGTTTTTACACGAGTGTCTTGGTATTTTAAAGTAGTTTTAGACCACATTTACACAAAAGGAAATGCAAATGGTGTATAGGAAATCGTAAATTAGCATATTCCGCAAGAAAAACTAAAATAGATTTGTGAGAATTCAAGAAAATTGAAGCTATTTTATTTACACAAGTTCGAAAGTCGTAACTCTTGTTACTGGTGTTTCAAAAATGACGCAGTTCAACACTGAATACCACCCATTCATGAAAAAAATAGCATTGCTGCGGTTAACTTTTAATTATGTCATAAAAGCGACATATTTTTAAACGGTAGATTCTAAAATTTGCAGTGGCTGACAAAAGTCTACGTACGACCTCCATTTCTGCTATCTGACCAGAAAAGTAATGATGCTTTTTTTGTTCTAAATCCACATTTACTATTAAATAACAAAAAATAACTTGCTGAGAAATACTCTTAACAATTTATTCACGAAATGCGAAAGAAAAGGAATGACAAAAGTATACATATAGTCTAGACAGTTTTAAGAAGTGTACAGTTGTGACAATGACTCCTCGAAAAGAAATTTCAAGTGATATGCAAAACTCGGCATAAAATAAAGAAATGAAAAAAAAAATGTTTGGTGAAATTTCAAAATTGTTTAATTTAAGAAATCAACAGTTCAAACTATATTCAAAAACTTTTAAAATACTCATCGTGTTGAAAATAAATCGCGCAGCGGTCGCCCAAAGAGGCTAAGTCGTAGATATTTTATTTTTATTTAGAAAAAGTTAATAACAACAGATACGATATTGTGTATTCACGAATTGTTCAAAGAACTTTGAACAATAATAGTTTCCACAGCAAAACTCCACACAAGAAACCCCTCGTAAGCGAAAAAAAAACGGAAACTTCGCTTGGAATTTGATACAACTCGAGTAAAAAATTTAGTGTTTATTGAGGGGAATATGGGTCGTTATCAATATAAATATAAATCCATCAACATAAACATATTTTGAAACATAATTTAAAAGCATCCGTCGATAAATTATGCCTTGGAGGAAGTTGGATTTTTCAACAAGACTGTTAAGGAATGGTTGCTTTACTACGCTTCACGACAATTAACTCACCATCTCAAAGCCCCGACTTAAATATTACCAAGCACGTTTGGGTAGATTTTGGAGCGTAATATAAGACAACATGCCATCACCAGTGCTCCAATTTTAACAGAGAAGCTGCAAGAGGAATGGCAACGAAAAACCCCCATTGAAATAGAAAATTTAGTTGCTTCAATACCCAGACGCTTGCAGGCTGTTTATAGCTGCCCGTAGTAGGCCAACCAAATATTAAATAATAATTTTGATTAGTTTTTAGTGCCTTAGTGAAGACTTTTCTAGTCATTTTCAAATCACATGTTAAGTTTGTGTTATATAATAATAAAAGTGGATTTAAAACAAAACTGCATCATCACTTTTCTTCGTAATGCTTTTTGACTAGGCAGATCGCAGAAATGGGGGTCGTACGTAGACTTTTGTAGGCCACTGTATATTTTAGAATGTAACGTTTAAAAATATGGAATAAGGAATATAACGATCAAATAAGCCGAAGATAAATGTTCGCTAAATCCTGTAACATCTATTATTATCAGATGGCATGCTAAAATATGTAAATCCGTCATAAAATCATCGAAGTTACGATTGACATCGAGATGCATCACTTCAACATGCAGTGCTTTCATACGGGATTATTATGTTTGGCATTAGGCATTACATATGTCAAAACACCAACGCTTCTGCGTCAATTACGAAGGTTGAGGAGTCCTCAAAGGCACTGTGGAATATGATTAGCAAACTTTATGGTTCCAAAAAATAGAAATTTCAGAAATCTATCCTTGGTTATACATTGAATAAATTTACAACGCAAATAAATGCTTCCGAAGACAAAAACTGGAGGATATGTTGACGCCATATACAGAAATTGAAAGTGAAGATAACACGTGTAAATAGTAAAGATACCTCGAGCGACGTTCTTAAAATAAAGTCTCTTTCGGAAGGTTTTTGGATCGGAGAAGGGATTTAGAAATAACCGTGTACAGTTGACAGTCAGGGTTTTCACACGCGACCAGTGTTTTTGGTAAGACACGAAATGCACCACACAACAAATATACTTAAAACGCGGTGTTGTTGATTTTTGTGCGCGAAAAACTCAGTTGAGTGCGTGCCAGTGTTTGAATCATATTATAGCGGCCGCGTATTTTTACATTGCCATGCATAGACAACACAAAAAGAAAGTGAGTACAACACTTTTCTACGTCTATTGATTCCAACTACAACTGAACTTTTCTAGCTTTTTTTAATGCTTTGAGAACATATATACAAATTTCCCTCTCTGCATGCCTGGCATTCAAATATTTACAAAATCATCACCTACTATTTTAAATAACACACAAACGACCAAATTACAAACATTTTATTCCAGGATTTTTGATAAAATCACTTGTTTCACTGTCTGTCCAAAATTGCTTCTGGTATATTTCTGAAAAGTGTAGTAATTTTATTACAATCAACCTTAATCAGAAAAAAAACGAGTATTTTTTCTATTACAAACATCAAAACAGCTGTTGATTGACTGTCAAGTATCTCAAGGCAGACAACAGATATTTTAAACTTTCGTTTCAGCTTTGAATAACGTTAGGCCCAAGCGATAATGTAGCAGTAGCTCTTAAAATGTACCAATAATAAGAAAATGAAAATGTTAAAAGAAACATGTGCCAAACTCGGGCAAGCTTGTATGTCTTTCTTTCTATTTATTGGTTGGATAAAATGTACTTCAGTTATGTTTTGCTGTCTTTTAACCTCGCTTTCAGTATTATAAGAGTTTTGTATTAGATGGTATTATACATCTTGGTAGAGGGACAATACTAGAAACTAGAATAATAAGGAATTCAAAAATATTCTTAAAATCTAGACAAATCTTTAACAGCTATTGTTATATCGTAAAAATTCGTCATCTTCAATTATACAAATATTATCTCTTATTTTATATAAAACACACAATCTCTTCATCTACATTTACAGCTACATATAAAATTTACGAGCATGCGACCTAAAAATTGCTGCTTGCAAATCTGCCTACGCAAGAAAAAAAAACCTCTGAAGTTATTTTATCCGACAAATTTTTATCTAAGACCTCACTGCCGAACGTAATTAAAGTAAATCCTTCAGCTTTTATATATAATAATTGAAATATGTGCAAGATCAAAGATGAAAGCGTATCCTGATGTTCACAGAGGAGCTCCAAATGCTCCAAAAGCCGATCGCAGAGCGTATCCAGCAACATCCTTACTGACGACGGCAGTGTTGAAAACTGTATCGAAAATGGATGTGATGGAAAAAGATTCTATGTCAAAACGTCCAAAGTTATGGGCAGGTGAGTAAAAGCATCATTTGGAAGTGAAGCTTCATGGGTATAGTTAGCATGTATGATAAGTAATTGTAACTTGCAGAAATATACACATGTCAAAGGATTGTTAAAGAAATATTGTTCTATCTTCTGTAATAGAAATTAATTTGTGGTGTTTCTATATTTGTTGTTTTATTTGTGTTCAAACCAATCACTGGTTGTTTAATTCAAACATAATAAAACCACAAAAATAAATACGCAGTATACTGAATGCACTGTCGAACCAGATGTTGATCAGCTATTTATATTATGGAATGGACAATGCACTGGATGCATTGTTGCACTGCGCACAAATGCATAACTGTTATATTTGGACGACTTCAACGAAAACACTAATAAAACAAATCTCCTTAATTATGCAGTCGGCATAAATCTTGTTACACAACGAATTCTTGTTGCGAAAATTATGAAGGTACATTTTTGGACCCGGTAATAATGGTCATGTTCCAAAAACAATAATAAATAATGGAAAACTCTTTTGTACTTGCTCGTATTTTAGTTCTAACAATAATATCTGCGAGGTCTTGGTATATATAACGTAAGATATGATATACTTTCATTTTTATTATAGAATTTCTTCACACTCCTTATTAATTATGATTTTATCATTACTGATTATGATTAATTATATACAGGATGTCGCAAAACTCAACGTCACGTACGTTCTAGCAAAAATATTAAAAGAAATCTCTATTTTTCAAAATAGTACCAAATCGACATTCTTTATCACATCTTTAGTTACTGTGGCAACAAATTTCCTAATTCTCTTGCGGGTTTTTGCTAATATGATCTTAAATAACAGTACCATTAATCGCAGTCGCAAATCGATTTGACAGAGAATACTCTGGAAGGTGGATTTGGCGTCAGGGAGCAATTTCGTGGCCTGCCCGGTCTCCGGACTTAAACCCAATTGATTTTGTTTACTGGGGCCGCAGAAAGGAAAAAGTTTATTCCAACACTATTCAAAATATCGTCAAGGTGCGCCACTAAAGCAGCAGAAGAAATCCATGCAACTCACTACACACGTTTTATCAAACGATCATTTTTATGCCTCGGCCACGGAATGCTCGCCCCTGGCAAAACGCTACAAGCGTAGAGCTAATTTCTCTCTCATACGCGTGCATTTGGAGCAGGCTCTCACCCTCTCGACCTTGATGGTATGAGCGAATACGCCCATGCGTCAGATTTCGTGGCCGAGGCATTCAAAAGATGCACACGATGCCGACGAGCCTGTATTCGTGCTGAAGGCAAATGCATTTGTAAAATAATATATATTTATTGACACATTCTTTTTTAATCAAATAAATAAAATTTCTAAATTCTAAATTCGAAAACGATCTATAAAATGAGTCAAAACCGTCGGGTTGCCTTTAAAAAAATCACTAAAAACATACCACAATATTTACAATATTCTGGATCGCACATATATGTATAAGACCATAATATTTTATGCCTTTATAAATATTTTTCTACATCTATAAAAGTACCCTTCCTCTATAAATCACCACTAAGCTTGATGGCTGATTTTGCCATTCATTCGCACCACGAAATTAATAGCCCACAATGTTGAAAACAAAAGTTATTTTTGAACATTTTAATCTACTAACCATGTAAGATGTAGGATGTATGTATCTCAGCGACAAAGTGTTTGATTTATTGAAGAGCTTCATGACAGATTAAAACAACTTGGCAAAGTATCTCAACCGTTGGAGCACGATCTTTTCGAAGGATTTTATCGAAGCATATTTCAAGAGCAAGCAGCTTTCGATTTTATTATTAACTGGTAGTTGCAATATGAACCCAACGAAGTGGTTTCACACAGCAACTTGTTCCGAAACTTACATGTCGTTAATAGGGCTATAATATCAGCGATGAAAGCAATTTTGGATCTAATCCAATCAAATATATATTTAAATGGTTCGCTATTTTTAAAACTGCGGCTTTTATTGTCTGACCTGGTATTGTAAAGTTAGTTAACGCGATTTATTGCTTTTAGACTTTGTATACACTCTGTCGTACGATTGTTTATGAACATCTGGTATTTTCAAAACGATTCCTCGTTAGATGTTTTTAAGAATTTTAATAACCATAATCTTAGGGCAATGACATACATTTCTGGTTTATAGGTATATGGTAGCAAGTAGAGACCTGACACCAGGATCAGTCATAATCAGCGAATTACCATTGGTCATAGGCCCATGTACCGGTTCAAAAGTTCAATGCATAGCCTGCTACCATCCACTAGAAGAGAACTCCACATACTCGAAGTAAGTAAGCAGCATTCCAACAATAAAATTATTTATAAATCGAATTTTACGATTTCCAGATGCCTGGAATGTGGTTGGCCTCTATGCAATCCTCACTGCCAAGGTTTGGGCAAGTACTTTGGGCACACGACCACGGAGTGCGCTGTCCTCAAAGAGTGCAAATCAGCTACAAGTTTAGACTATGACGATTTCGAATCCATGAAAGAAAATTTCAATGCCATAGTTCCTCTGAGATGCTTGATTTTGAAGGAAAGTTCACCGAAAGTCTACGAACAAATTATGACCATGGAACACCATAATGATATTAGAAGAAACATTCCTGAATTGTGGGGGTTAAACCAAGTGGGTATTGTGGATAAAATTAGGAATGATTGGGGATTAGCTGAGTTTACTGAGGAGGAGATACACAGTATATGTGGTATTTTAGAAGTAAGTTATTGATTGGTTAACTTCTTAATGAAAGTTACACTTATGTGAATGTTCTTGTAGGTTAATTGTTTTGAGATTGGGCAACAAGGGATTAGCATGAGAGGTCTGTACCCATCAGCATTCTTGATGTCACATGATTGTGTCCCAAACACATCCCATAGCGACGAAGAGAAAGATTACAGGCTTACAGTACGGGCATCTACACACATAAACGCTGATCAACCAATCACTTTGAGTTACGCATACACTCTACAAGTAAGTTGGAAGGCTGGAAGACACATATACCCCCTATTCCTTCTTTTAGGGTACACTAAAAAGAAGGGAGCACCTTTTAGAAAACAAATTTTTCGAGTGCCAGTGCAACCGCTGCAGAGACCCCACAGAACTTGGCACCTACACCAGCGCATTGCAGTGTCCAAAGTGCAAATATGGCTTAGTGTTATCGACCAATCCTTTGGACAACGATTCCTCCTGGTCTTGTAACAACAAATCCAAAAAACCAGACCAGATATGTCCTGGTTATACAGTCACGTCTAGATCGATGAATCTTTTAATAGACAGGTAGTAATAGAGTGTTTAATTGGAGTTTAGTTAGAGAACACACTAACAAATCGACATTCAATTCTTACAGAATACAATCCGAAATAGATGAAATAGATTGCAACGATATAGTTGGAATGGAAAACTTTCTAGAAAAATACAGAAACGTGTTACATCCAACCCATTACTTATGCCTAGGAATTAAGCTTTCCTTAAGCCAGTTATATGGTAAAATCAGCGGTTACGAAATACATGAATTATCAGATGAGCTCCTGTATAGAAAAATGGAAATATGCAGGGAAATTCTTAAAGTTTTCGATGTTGTTGAACCTGGATATACAAGAATACGAGGTATAAGTAACAAAATATTTATAAACTATTACAACTCATTAAATGATTTATTTTGGTTTTTCAGGTGTGACTTTATACGAACTCCATGCTCCTATAATGATTTTGACTTCAAGGCAATTCGCAAATCAGCAAATACCGAAGAATGAGTTGAGAATTAGGTTAAAGGAAGTAGCTAGGTACCTTCAAGAAGCCAGTATCATTTTAGGTTATGAACCTGAGAATTCATCTGAAGGAATGATAGGTGTTGCTGCAAAGGATGCATTGGCGAAGACCAAAGATTGGGGCAAAATTATAGGCAGAATATAAAACTTACTGATAGAATTTTTGAAAGAACAAGAATTGTGTGTAGAACACAAAACTTGACACGAAAAGTTTGGACATTAAGCAATGTATACTGAACCGTTGTTTTATTTTTATACGAAATACTCGTTAGTTATATGTGTTGTATTTATATCCGTATATGCATATCATTATGGTATAAGTTGTTCGTGAATGGAATGAATATGTATTTTATAATATGTAATAAATTTTTTTTTAGAAAACAGTTTGAATAAGCGTAGTTTGAATAATTTAAGTATGGCTTATTGCATTATTTGGAAACCCCACCAATAATTTGCTTTATACAACAACAAAATAAATTACAAATACCCTACAAATATCTTATACTTATTTTTGTTGCTTAAAATTGAAGGGATGTTCAGTATTTCTATGACAATGCTATAGGATGACATTATCCTCACTCAATAATTTTGGCATTATGTACAGTATTTAATGTCTTGTGGCTGTATTGTTGGTGTCATCCGAAAACCTTAACTTTATCCAGGAAGACAGCCAAATAAGGTAAAAAATATTCCATGCTTTACTTTCTTCTTTATGACGAATAGAAATTGAATGACTACCCTTTATATTTATATACGGTAAGTACTTACTAGTAACTAGAAATCTAGAAATTTTACACCTTTTACACCAAATGGTTTTCCATAATTTCCGTAAAGTAGAAATTGTTTGGGTTTAATTGCAGAAAGACGTTTGAATGAAATAAATCTGGTGTTATTTGAAATAAAGATCGGCCTTGAGGTAAGTAATTATTCTATTTGAAATTATTTAGAAGAGAAAGATAATATATTAGAGTGAAACGATTATGTGTTTGAATAAAAAACGTGGTTTCATTAAAAATTATCGCTATGTCTACTGGTGGGGTGATGGCGCTGACACTCTCTAGCACACATTGGCTTAGTTTGAGCGTATATAAGCTGAGCTATAGAAAGCGAGCGGTATTCTGGTCACTCTTCATTTGGGAATAAGTCTAGTCTGTAGTCTTTACTAAAGATTTCCGTGAAGAAAAATAACCTAATGAGTCTCCCATAGTCTTTTATCGTGTTTTTTTTTCGACTACACTACGTTTGGATTAAAATCAAGGTCCCATATTTAGATTGGAGACTTCCGCGGTTCTAGATTTCGTTCCCCGATGTAGTCAACGTTTCGCACTCTGTTGCAAGAGGCATCTTCAGGACGTAACAGTAAAACAGCTACGAAGAGAATTCTTCGTAGCTTCATTCTTTTCGTAGCTGTCTTACTGTTACGTCAAGCAAATTTGTTTTATTCAGTTTTGTTTTCTCTCTGTGTATGTGACAACTTGTCTTAACAACACAAAACTAAAATGTCCACATCAAAAAAAATGTTAATTGTACCTAGTGTAGTTGATAGTATGTATACATATATTCCAGTGACAATATTACTCATAAATCACCCCTCGAGTCCATAAACAGTAGGCACGGTTATTGTTTGTGAGTCTCACTGAAAATCGTTATAATAAAAATCGAGGGGCAGCGCCAGGCTTTTTAGGGGTGGGGGCTCTCAAACCTCATACACGCCGTGTTTCCACCGCTAAATGCGTCGCAAACCGGTACCAATGGCTTAAGTGAACGTGAATTTGATGCGCACGCATATCGATTTTATTTCAGTAGGGTATAAACCCCAATTCGCAGTGACGAGCTGAGTCGCAACCACCTAAGACACAATTTGATCGTATTTAATTCAATACCATAAACGTCTGGCCAGCAAATTTCGACTTGGATTGATATTATCAAGTAAGAACGAAAGGATTTTTGCCTTGTGTCAGTGTCTGTGCCAGAGTTTTTGCATGAAAATCGGCGGGAAAGGACAGGTAAGTTCGCTGCTCAGCTACAAGCAGATGTTTAGTCAATAATAATACGTACTACCCCTCGATTTTATAATGCGCTCATTGTGCTATGTAAACGAATAAAACGGTTATTTCATTCGTAATGTGTTGACAGTCAACGAACATAGCTTTTTTTCATCAGATTCACGACAATCTGTTTTGTCAAGACACTTGACAAGATTTTACTAAAATTCCATGGTCAGTATTACACCATTTTATTATTATTTTTTTTTTTGAAACATTTGAAATGAAACCTTGCCCTCTAGTTGTCACTTAAGTCTTAAGTAAGTTCTCCAAGACTATGTTAAGCCTAACATTATGTTAGGTCACTGAAACATAGACAATAGCAACATATTTCTGTGTTAATGGCAATAAATGGGGCAACAAGATCAACTTACATAGCTATACAGGACTTTACGTGTAAACGAATAAACACAGGTAGTTTCAATAATGTAATTTATAACTAGAAAGGATTAAATTAATAAATCAACTTGTAATAAAACTGCAGGTAGTCCCAATAATGAATAGACTTGTCTTATGTCGGGAATGTTGTAGTTTATTATTAGAAAGAATTTAATTCCTAAAAACCAGTAGGTATAGAACAGCAGGTAGTCTCAATAATAAACCTGTCTTGTCAAGTAGTATTTTTATAACTAGAAAAAGAGTTTTTACAATAAATATCTAGGGTGGTCCTCACCCAACTTTCCGACTACACCATTGGGATGTTGTGAAGCCAGAGCCACTCTGTACCCTATCTAACGTCAGTCTCTCTGACATAATAACATTTGTCACACTGTCATGTCATGCCAGTGGCACTGACGTTTGTCAAAATCTGACAATTTGCAACACAGCGACAAAGGGATTGTGAATTCTGTCAAGCCGCTTCTATAAAAGCTAATACTTTCTAAATGGTTCATCCCATTGATCTATAAATTAGTATACTTATTTAAAATCACTGGACGATGAGCTGATCGATATTACTTTGGTCAAAATCGTATAAATCCCGAAGAAGACGCATGTAACATTTGCCACAGTTCGTCCCCCGGCAATTCTAAATAAGTATGCAAAATTTCAGCAAAATTTCAAAATTTCTCATTTGCCAAGTCTCACACATTAGTAAAATGGCTTCTGGAGAGTCTTGAGTGATAGAAACTATTAGTAATGCTCTTGTATGACACTGTGCTATTCCATATAAAAATATGAAGCTACGTAACCAATCATCCCCATTTTTTGTCACGTCATTAGAGTGTCAAACCTCATTGATTTCTGTGAGGTATCGCTGTATTTAATTGAGGAACTTGACACAACTTGAGTAAAACGAAGATTCGTGGTAGGAATCGGTTTAGGACGTAAGTAGGACTGGATTAAGAAAAGAAAAACACTTTTGGAATTAACCATGAAGGCACATCATGAGAAATGAATAATGTTGTCATTCAAGTGATGTCAAGTGATGTTCAAAGCACAGTAGTTATAGTTACACAACTGTCAGAATTCCACAAAAGTATTAAGGTTATTTTGGATGGTTATTTGGCATATAAGGTTGTTTGGCACATGTCAAATGGTCGGGATGTTGTTTATTGGTTCACACCTTGACACATATCCTAATACTTACTGTAGCTATAACGATAAATTTAGAAACGTTTGAGAAAAGAAATGTGCGTAATAAATTAAGTAATTTTGTTGATAAATATTTATTTTACTTCCAAGAGATGGGGAAGATAATCAAAATCCAGGATATAATCAAATAATATCGTTATAATTCTCGTTTTCGTTTATTTGAAGATTCAATATCATTTGAAAATTTAATATCATTTGAAGATTCATTACAATTATCTAGAATTTTCTTATGCATGTAACCTTTTCTTACTGAATATTCCCAAAAGCTCTGTAGGGGTAAATGTTAGGTCGTTTAGACTGTGTTAGTAAGTGTAGTAAGTCTGCTGTCTGAAGTAAGCACATAATATGTTTTTATGAAGTCTGAACAAGTTTCAGCTTCTTTGTTGTCAACTAACTCCATCATAAGCAGAAATCTTCCTAACTGGATAACTGACTTCTTCAACTAATTAAACGCTAAAGAAATGTTGCGAGATCATTCTTAAGTCGCATATATCTTAGGGAACATTGCTTTATAACTTTGAACAAGGGTTTTGTTAGGTTTCATTTTTATTCTTGCAAGGTTTCAGTTCTTGAATTAAGCTGTCGCGTATGTTAAACAAAAGCGATCGTCTGTTGTCTGTCAAACAAGGCGCACAATTCTAGCCAAACATAACTGAGCAGTAACTACAGCTTTGGCTTTGTTTTGCACATTTCCCTTGCTAGATGGACGGGCACCTGCGAACTGTGCCAAAGAAGCGTACCGCGAATTTTCGCGAGGACGAGACAAAATTGTTGATCCAACTATGGGGTAATCCTCTCATTCAAAATAAACTATTCCTAACACACAGAAAAGCGCCGGTCATGCGAATACTTGCCGCGAATATGCAACAGCGCGGTTTCTACCGAACGCCAGACGAAATTAAGACCAGAATTAGAAATTTAAAATGTCTCTACCATCGAATCAAACGCACTATGGCTTGTGGTACTGGTTTAGGAACCGTTGATCCAGACTGGCCACATTTCAAAGCCATGGACGCGATACTCAGCAAGCAAGGACTCAGGAAGGACCCCATCCACGAAAATCTCCTGGAAGGACCTAAATGCGAAGATATCAAGCAGGAAATCGAAATAGACTTCAATGATGATTGGACCACCAACGATAGTGTGGGGTAAGTCGCCAAAAAGTAACAGTTTCATAGAAAAAAGACACTTTTTTGACACTAGAAAACTTTTGAAATCTTTTTCGATGACCGAAAAGATCAGCAAGCCTTCTGTCAAAGTGTTGGCAACTGGCGCGGTACTAAAAAAATAAGATTGCCTTAAACACGCAAAATAAACAAATAAAGTCGTTCCCACTGCCATATTTGCTAGATCGGTTTCGGACGAGTGTTTTGCTGCATACCAAATGGTTCTTAGTCGAAACGTTCAAAACTTAAGAAGGAACTATTCACGCGTGAGTAAGCCGACCGCTGTTTTTGTATATTCTGGGCATCCGTTGACCAGAAACTTGCTGAGAAGATTATTTTTCTTGACGTTTCATGTTGACAAAAGTAAAATATGTCATACCAGCTGGAAAAATACACTTTATGACGAAAAGGTAGCGGATAGGACACCGACAATTTTTCACGGTAGATATAATTTTATGCTATTATCTTTCGTTTTCGTTCTTGTAGGTCTGATTATGAAGAAAAGTTGTCAAATCACACCAGTCCACCGCCTTTGCAACCTGCCCCAACAAGCACCCATCATAAAGTGGAGCTACAACCGACCATTACATGTACGACACAGAATAAAGGTCCGCAATCCATTTCAAGTTTTCAAATACCAACACAAGCTTTGCAAGCAGCTCACCAAAACAACGTTAACGGCATTAGAACAGGACCAGGATCGATACCAGTACCGCTATTAATTTTGAACAGTATGCAACCACAACAAATGCACGATAAAAAGTCCAGTGATTCATCAAACTACGCGGAAAGAAGCAATGGTAAGTGTTCTACTAGCAACCAATCTTTCTTGTATATTTCAGCGTTATGATATAAATAGCCAAATAGTGAAATTTGGCAAATATCTGGCAAATAAAAGTGATCAAATAAAGAAACTAAAAACTGTGGAAAGCATAAATGGAATCCACGCTCCCATATACAGATTTGAGTGCAAACATTTTGAGAGGTGATAGGTTCTGGCTAGCTGATAACAAAGTTCTTATAATATAAAATTTTTCTTAGTTCTTAGTGAAACGAATTTGCTTCAAGTCAAAGAAAGATCAATGTTAAATAGTGGCAGACAAAGCTTTGGTTACCGCAAAAAAAAATATTTCTTTTGTAAGATTTATTAAATTCAAAGCTATCGTATTTGTATGAACCAGAATACCGCTCGCTTTCTATAGCTTAGCTTATATAAGCTCAAACTAAACCAATGTGTGCTAGAGACTGTCAGCGTCCTCTCCCCGCCAGTACACGATAATTTTCATGAAACGGCACGTTTTTGATTTGAACACATAATCTTTTCACTCAAATCTAAATGTCTTTCTCTTCCAAATAATTTCAAATAGAATATTTATTTACCTCAAGGGCGATCTTTATTTCCAATAAAACCAGATTTATTTCATTCAAACGTCTTTCTTCAATTAAACCCAAACTTTACGGAAATTATGGAAAACCATTTGGTGGAAAGGAATCGCTTTTTCAGTCGTTTACTAGCATCTAGCAAATTCGCCAACTAGCAGCTTTTAAACTCGCTTTTTGTTTGCAGATATAACAACCGCTATAAAAAGCCTAGTAGACATACAAAAGGAGCATTTAGAAATAGAAAAGCAGAGGGTTGAGATGGAGAAACAACGATTGGAATTTGAACGTCTGATAGGAACACAGATGGTGGCAATGTTGCCAATGATTGGGGGTTTACTGCAAAAGGTGTCGTCCTCGAGTACCAACAACGCAAAAGGGAAAAGAGGCAGGAAACGCCAGAATGGGGACAACCTGGACATTTTCCAGGACACCAAAATATTAAGGACTATGCTTGAGCAGGGTATTAAGAAGTACATGATGACAGAGGACTCTGATAATGAGAAAGACAGCGAGAACGAAGACAGTGGTGCACATAATGAAGACATCACAAGTAATAAATAATTACTTACATTAGGATTTTGTAAGAATTAAAAAAAAAACACACACATTGAAGAAATAAATACTTATGTTAAATTAACTTAAATACACACCTTATTTATAATAGAAGTAAATATATTTTGTTTGAAACTGTATTATTTATTAGCGAATGCTTATTTATTTTTGTTATCTCAGTCATATTTATTTTATATTTATTATTAGTACATATTTAGCCGATTTATTATTCTGTTGCAGTTATTTGTATTTTATCTACAATGTAAATAGAAAACATGTACCGTTTTGTCTACAAAAATAAAATATTTTTTGTATTGTATCACTTCTTTATTAGCCTATTAGAAATTAGTTTTCATCATTTTAATTTAATTATTAAATGAATTTAATTCATTATTATATAAAATCCATGTTCTTTATTTCCCTATTTTACAAACAAATCACAATTATAAAATAAATAACCACATCGCATACAATCTATATAAATTCCACAGAGTAATCGTAGTTTAGATTCCTCGTACCTAAATCCTTAATTTCTACGATATCAGTCTTCAGCTTCAACTTCAAAATCTCTCGCCATATAGCATTCCTATCGTTTGTGTCTTCAATTCCCATCCGTAAGAGCGTATTATCCGTCAGTCGCAATAAACTGCGCCCTGTGATTTCATGATATGCAAATCTATCAATATATTTATCGATATACTCTCCACAATGCCTCCTGAACCATTTCTGTACATCGGCTACACTCCATGCGTAAATTGAACTGGGTCTATTTGCTTTTTCCTGTTGTTTTGGGGTTGTTTCGTTATAATTAGTAAATAAGAATTATAAGATAATAGACAGACCTTTGATTTATTTGTGTTATTCGAGGTGTCTTCGACCATTTTACAGTTCAATGACTTTCTCGATTAAAAAAAAAGTAATTAGATAACCTATAACCCATCGAGCAAATTTAGGTTAGTCAAATGTCATTTCAATGGAGTAGTGTGCAACTTAATAAAAAGTAAATAGAGCTATGAATATTTATTTTACGGACAATGATGTTTATTAAAATCTTAACTGGATGATAATAAATTTAACATTTCAAATAATGATATCGTGTTGAGATAATTTCAAAATTGGTGTAGTAAATAAAGTGCAGATAATTAAATAAAGAGATTTGTTTTGTTAGGTTGGCTTACAGTGTCGCTCGAATATGTTGACGTTTACAAGAAATGTCAAAAAGTACTAAACTACTGTGCTGTGGCCACGTTGGAAGTTCATAAAATAAATTCAAAACCTGCAAGTAATTACCAGAAATTACAAATTAAATGCGTTAAGTTATAGCTAATAAGGTGAGCAATCCTTATATAAGCAAAATACAATAATCTACGCAAAATACCGGTACCAAATTCACTGTTAATCATCACAAACTTATAAATTCTAGAAAAATGAAGGTAAAAGATTTGGAAAGGATGGCAAACATTGCCTGGTCACCGGCAAGTATTACCCCGATTTATTTAGCAGCCGGTACAGCTGCTCAACAATTTGATGCCTCGTTTAGTACAAACGCAGCATTAGAAGTATTCGCCTTAAATCTGACGGATCCCAGCTCAGAATTAGAAGTTAAATCAACTACAAACAGCGAACACAGGTTCCACAAGGTTGTCTGGGGTTCCCATGGCTCTGAAAATGGCACTATCGTAGGAGGTTGTGATAATGGAATAATCCAAATTCACAACGCGTCTAAATTACTCAACGGAGAAAATGGACTAGTTGCAACGCCTAAAAAACATAACGGCCCCGTACATTCATTAGATTTTAATTCATTTCAAGGTAATTTACTAGCCAGTGGAGCTGGCGAGTCCGAAATTTATATTTGGGATATCAATAATACGAATAATCCAATGACACCAGGTATGTTTATGTTTCTCTTTAAAGGCTTGAGTTTTTTCTTTAAAAGTGGTTTTTTGTTTAAAAGTTTTAATTAATACTGAGTTTTTAGGGGCTAAGTCTCAGCCGTATGAAGATGTGGTGTCTATACAGTGGAATAAACAAGTACAGCATATTCTTGCTTCAACATTTGTTTCTAAGTGTGTCGTCTGGGATTTGAGAAAGAATGAGCCTATTATTAAGTTGACTGATACTGTTTCGAGGATACGCTGGAAAATGGTCGCTTGGCATCCGGAAGTAGCTACCCAGCTTTGTCTAGCATCTGGTAAGTTGTGGTAAATACGACAAACTTTTATCTTAGTAAATATTTTTGTTAATAACTCAAGCAGTAAATATGTAGTTTATAATGTACTTGGTGAGTTATGAAACTAACTAAAATTACCGCTAAGGATCTAATGAACATTATAAAGTCAAGTGTAGTGGTTGAAAACAGCATAAATGTTAAGCAAGACAATATAAAGTCAAGGGGAGAATTTATGAAGCCAAAATATTGATAAGACATTTTTTATAGTTTATAACTTTCAAAATAATTAAGCAATCTTAATGAAACGAACAGTAATTATTGCCAAGAGTCTAATGAACAATAAACAGTCAAGAGTAGTGGTTGAAACCACCATAAACACCAGTAAAACCAAAATAAAATTAACCGGAGGATTCATGAAGAAAGATATTGACAAACATTTTTCAAAAGTGTATAACTTTCAAAAAAATTACCCAATCTTAATGAAACTAACAAGACTGTTGGCAATAAAGTCTAATAAACAATATAAAGTCAAGAGGAGTGATTGAAACCACCATAATATTGTCAGATAAGACAACATAAAAACATTTATCAAAACTGATTATTATTAGTGTACAAACTCAATTTTTCCCCATATTTTGCTGAGATGCACAAAAAAGAATAATAATAATGATCCAAGCCCTTATATCAAACGAAAAGAGATGTATGTAACATAAGGAGATTAGATATATACATATTTAATATCTGTTTGTATGATTCACATAACAGAAGAAGATCAATCCCCAATTATCCAACTATGGGACCTGCGATTTGCAACATCTCCACTCAAAACGCTCGAGAACCACCAAAGGGGAGTGCTATCAATAGCCTGGTGCGCCCAGGACTCTGATTTATTGATCAGTAGTGGCAAAGACAGCAGAATCCTCTGCTGGAACCCCAATTCCAATCAGCAGGGTGGCGAAGTCCTTTCAGAAATAGCCAGGACCAGCCAGTGGAACTTTGACGTCACCTGGTGCCCCAAAAATCCAGCCCTCATTGCCAGTCCAAGCTTTGACGGACATGTTTCAGTCTTTTCATTGATGGGTGGTAAGTTTCACATCTTTTTTTTTTGTTTGTTTTGTATTTTCCGGTTATTATTTGATATATATCTATGTTATTTTCTCTTAGGTAAAGTTGCACAGATACAGACAACGAATAAGATAGCTGATAGCTTTCCTGGAATGGATGGCTATGTTCAGGCCCCCATACAACAAGAAAATGTTGCCCCAGTCAGCGTAGACCTGACAAAACCACCAAAATGGTTGAAGCGCCCCATTGGTGCATCTTTCGGGGTATGATTTTAAAAGCTGTATGATTTGCTTTAAAAATGTAATATATTAGTTACAAAGTCAGTTAAATACTCTAGTACCACAACACATGCACGATAAAATAAAATATGACCTTGAAAGCTTAAACATTAAATATAACACTTAAACTATTAAAAAGTGCAACATTTCATATTTTTCTAGTGGAATTGCAGTTTGAAACAACTGTACTCCTAAAAATATCATACTAAATTAATTATTCTTTCAGTTTGGTGGTAAATTGATAACGTTTACAAATGAAAAGATACAGAATCCGAACATCCAGCCCGGTCAAGCGGCTCTTACATCGAGACATTGTGTTCATATCAGCCAAGTTGTAACAGAGAATGAACTTATTGCAAGATCTATGGAACTGGAGCAAGCCTTGGAGTATGGAAATTTCATAGGTAATTATAAAAAAATACATATATACATTGACATGGAGCTAAGAGTCCTGCGCCATCTCTGGAGAATTGCATCAAACACTGGGAAATTTGGCGGGCCGTTTGAATTGTTATTTTAAAATTGGCTATTTTATATCGTGATTTCCATAAAACTCATGGGATTTTTAAATAAAATTTAAAATTTCTTTTAGATTATTGTAGTAACAAAGCTGATAGCATTACGGATCAACATAAGAAATACATCTGGCACTTCTTGAAAGCAAATTTTGAAGAAAATCCACGGGTTGAGATCTTGAATTTATTGGGGTACCGTCTTGAAGACGTGAACAGCAAATTAAGCAACATTACAAACAATATAGATGGAATTACCGATGGCATTTCCAATTTGAACGCTGTAAGTATTTTTTTAAGCGTAAATTAGCATTTTTTATATTGTTATTTTTTTTATTTAACACAGCAAGGAGACTTTAACAACACCGGTGGTCATCTAGATGACTTTGAGATGATCAGCAAAACAACAGAGAAAAAGAATTTGGCGAAATTTAAAATCGAAACTGGCGAGAGTAAGTATTTTTTTATTTATCACATCATTAGGGATGATAACGTTTGTTTTTTTTTTTTTTATTAGGTACGGATGGCTTAATAACAGAAGCTATTTTGATGGGTAATGTTGAAGCTGCCGTTGAGTTATGCCTTAAGGCTGAAAAGTTCACTGAAGCCATAATTATAGCTAGAACCGGTAAGTATTTTTTGTTGTTGAAGTTGAATAGTCACGTTTCGCAACATACGCGTGATAAAACAAAATTTGACCTTGAATAGTTCTAAATGGGGTGGATATGGATATGGTTCTTAATACAGTTCTTCACTTTGATTTCATTGGTGCTATTGTATTTTCTCTATCTTAAACGGTTGGGAAGTTATGACGTTCCAAAGTTTGAAAATTGTGTCTGGACGACATTTACTCCTTTAGAAGCAAACTGTGTCTGATCTAATTGCCCGATTTGGATTATTTCAACGGAACCTAATGAGAAATTATCTCAGAAATCCATTTTTACTATTGGATTTTTTCTACCTCAAACTGTTCGGAAGTTATGACACTCCAAAGTTGAAAATTTTGTTATAATAGAGAAAACTGTGTCCGATCTAATCGCCTGATTTTGATGATTCCAATGGTACCGGATGGGAAATTATCCCAGGAATGCATTTTTGAAGACCTCGTTTCTCTAAGATGTACCGTTTGTGGGTAAAACGCGATTAAAACCATTTTTTAAATGATCACAGTCCAATACATAAGCACAGCCACGATATTCTTCCATGTAAATAAATAATAATATCATATATTGAAATTTTAGGCTCCCCTGACTTGTACTTACGAACGCAGGCTAAATATTTGGGCCAGGCAGGCGGTTACCTGTCTTCACTAATTTCTGCGCTGGTTTGTGAAGATTGGAATACCGTTGTAGAAAACTGTGACATTAATTCGTGGAAAGAAGCACTTGTTGGCATTCTTACACACTGCAACGATGACGATTATCCTATTTTATGCGGTAAGTTCTTTGAATATAATGAAGTAGAATACAATTAAAGTATTTTCTGGATATGATATCCTAAACTCCAACTAAAACAATTAATTGTTGGCACTTTTCTTGTTTGTTTTTATGGGTTGTTGTTCTTTGGGCCTTTAGAAAAACTGGGATATCGCCTGGAACAGGAGAGCTCTACAAATCCAAAATTTGCAAAAGACGCCCAATTGTGTTACATCTGTTCGGGCAGTTTTGAGAGATTGGTGAATTCGTGGGGTGGAAAAACCGATTATTCAACAGACGACCTTCAAGAATTGGTGGAATTAGTTATGTTCTTGCAGAGGAGTATCGAACGACAAAATAAAACAGTTAATGTAAGTCAACTTTTCAGTGAGAACTTCAATTGGAATTTATTTATTTAATTGTTCGATTATTGCAGATTACTGGAAGTCTAGCCGATCTACTATCACGATACGCCTTCATTCTAGCGTCCCAAGGTAACCTACAAACCGCCCTAAACTATCTAGGAAACTCCCAGGACGTGAAAATCTCCGAACTCCGAAATAGGTTATACGTCAACTTAGGTCAGAAGCCCGGCTACGTGCAGAGGACTCAACAACGCACGTCTAGCGGTCGTCAGTCATTCAGTTACGCCCAACCGATCCAAACCAATCAATTTAATACCGGTTATAATCAGTTTAATACAAATCCTATGAACACAGCGACCGCTCAACCGTGGCAACCACCCATTAGTCAGCCAGTTATGCCACCTAAACCGTTCTCACCTGCTCCCGTGGCGCCACCTAGTCAACCGCCTAGGCCGACAAGTACCGGACCTTCCCAAGGTAAGTTTTTTATAATAATAATATGACAATCTTAAATCCCGGGATTTTAAATCCTGGTGTTGTAGCCCTGGGATTTTAAATCCTGAGATTTAAAAAATCCCGGAATTTTAAATCCTGGACTTAAGAATTTCGATTAGTAGCAATCCGCAAAATAATGTTTTATTATTTAGGTGGTGGTTTGACATCTAGAGCCAAATACGTATTGGATCCATCGGTACAATCCAACCAATACCGTAGCACCAATCAGTATGCCCCAAATTCAATGCCGTCTCCGATTCAAAATCAACCGCACATGTTTCAAACTAATGCCTTATCGAATGCTCCCACAAATCCTTATATGCCAAATGTGGCCCCTCTCGTTCCAAATAATCAGCAATCCCACCTGACCAATCCCTTGCTACAAAATCCGATATCAAACAATGTCACTCCCCTAATTCCCGCACCAGCTACGCCACTGGTCCCGACATCGTATCAAAGTCCGGCACCGCCCGTTGATGTGGGACAGTCGGCATTGCATGGGATTCCCAAGAGCGCGGCACCTGGCTGGAACGATCCACCAGCGTTCACAAAATCTACTAGAACACAGGTGAGACTTTTTTTGTTTTTGTAAATTTGTGATTGTAAATTTGAAATTGTAAATTTGTGATTGTAAATGTTGTATGTAACCGTTTAGTACGGAGAAAAGGTACAGATGTCGGCCGAACATTCTGGCTTGAAGTTGTGGAAGAGTAAGCAGAATGAGGTTAGAATTTGTCATGTTGATTTGTCGAAAGTGTTTTGGTTTTTATAATTTTCTTATGCTTTGTGTTTGTATTCGTCTTTATGGTAAGAAGCAATGTATAGGCTACTGAAAATGATTTGTTACTGTGTTCACTAACACAAAAAATTAAATTATTTTATCTTTAAATCATTCGATTATGTCCAACACTAATTATTTGCTGTCACTAATCACTTATAACATTACAACATATAATAACATATTAAAATTACATATGTATAGATGTTTCAAACCAAGGACAGCACAGTTGTGTATGCAACCAAATATACGCGAGTTAATTATAAACCATACACTGGGTATAATCGGTTGCATATTACACTGTGCTCTACTTGGTTTAAAACTACTCTAACCTAATTTTCTTAAATTTTATTTAGCCAAAAACCGAGATGTCAACACACGATCCGATAACTCATCCGATCTACGGTTCTGCTCCTGTTCCTAACCAAAACATTCCTGGTCCGTACCCAGGGCAACAGTACAACCCTTCACCAATGTACAATCAACAGCTGCCACCACAGGATGGATCGCAGATGTTCCAGCCGATGCAACAAGGACCCCCTCCGAGTTCTTTTAATCCAAATAATTTCAATACTCAAGCTGTGACTGCCACAAATTTTAACAATTCCAATCAGATGATGAATAATGCCAACATGGGGCCACCACAACAGGAACAGCAACAGAGAATCGGTAGAGTTGAGGCCCCACAACCGATACAGAAGGCCCCCATTCCAGAAGAGCATATCCACATGCAGACAGTTTTCGATGAATTGAGGAATAAATGTAGTTGTACAACTAATAATCCGGTAAATTATTATTATTATTATATATTCAACAAATAAATATGTACTCACTATTTTCAGCAAACCAAGAGAAAATTGGATGATGTAGCTAAGAAATTAGAGTCGTTGTACGATCTATTGAGGGAGCATAAGGTATTTATTGGGCATAATTGTCTCATAAGATCAAATTTAATGTTTTTTTTTTTGTTGATTTTTTAGCTATCTCCAAATACACTCGGATCTTTGCATCAAATGGTACAGATGGTTCAACATGGGGATTATGCAAATGGTTTAATCTTGCATATGCAAATGGTGTCAGGACCAGACTTTTCCCAAATTGCAAGCTTTATGCCCGGTATAAAAGTGTTGTTACAGTGTGCTTTACAATTACAAGTGTATATAAGATAAAGAAAAAAATCCAAATGCTTGTGCTTTCAATTTGTTTGTCTTCTGAACAATTTGCAATTTCTTCCTTTCTTGTTTTATTCTTTTCGTCTGATTAAGGATAGGTGCATTAAATGTATTAATTAACATTGTTGAACGCAGTATAAATAGATTATTTTTATATAATAAGCAACTTATTATAAATTAATCGATGTAATATAAGTTCTGTACGATTTATTGAGTTTATATAGAGATATTATAAAAAGAATTTAATAAATTTATAAATTGTCTATTTGTGTTTCAATCAAAACAGACCTAAAATAAAAACTATATTACAAAAACTAAAATATTTATTACGTATCAAAAATAAGCTTGTATCAAATCCCAAGTAAGATCAAGTATAGAATAAATAATGTGTACTGTGTTCAGTTTTAAGCAGCAGGTGCTGCTGAATACTGACACATTTCATCAAAGTTGCAAGACCCTATACTATCAGCGTAATATTCCTTGATAGCTGATAAATCACAGAAATCATCATCTGGACATGGTGGTAACCTAATAGGCCTTTCATTGTGAAGACATAAGATTTTCTTTGTGTTATTACAGCTGAAAATTTCAACTTATAAACACAGTATAAAATAATGCAAAATAATACTTACTCATATAATACAAAAGCGAGATTACCAGCAAAGGGGTCTATTTTACTAACACGAAATTTTCTATCGTCGTTCTTGAAATAATCCAAAGCCTTTAGTGGTTTGCTGTCTTTATAAATACCTAAGTGGCACAGCAACTTTAGCAATGCCCCGGAATGTGTGAAGTAAAATACCCCTTTTGGATTTGCGTCCAAACTACAAGAAAATCAGTTTTGTGAAGATGGTTTCTTTTATAAAACAAGAATATATTACTTTTCAATGAAATTTAACATGTCCTGGAAAGTTGGACATGCCTGTTTGTACGTCAGATCGTATCCATATCCATCTACCCAATAATATTTCAAGTCTTCAGCATATTCAAGCACCTGTAAATAATAAAATTAATACACAATAATTTGCTGGATACAAAATAAACTAGGGGCAATAAATTAGACATACCTTTATAGTTTCTAAATCAAATGGAATACACCAGGGTGACTTTTTGTCTTTATTCCATGCACTCTCAAAGGCACATGTCAAATACATAGTATGTAAATCAGCTAACAAAGAAAGAATAAGAACATTTTTATTATTACAAAGGACAGTTGTAATTACCAAACGTCAGAGTATTAGGAAGCCCAAGCTTACTACTGATTTTCTCAGCTATTCCCTTCATAACTGAACCATTTGCAAAATATTCCCTTTCTAAATAAGTTGTTACATTCTTTTTTACTGTAGCTCGCCAGCTATCGCATAATTTGTAAAACTAAAATAAATTTCTTTTCTAGAAGAGTTTGAAACATGCAATAAATGTAAACTATAAATTAAAATAAGGTATTTACCCTTAATATTGGATCACGAGCCAATGGTTCTGGGTAGTACACATCTTTAGCTACCCTTCGATCAAATAAACCAATTGAAAAATATCTCGCACTTTGTTTAGCCCTTTGCGTTTTTGTGTATTTAAACTAAAACAAAATCAAATTACCCCCAACTATTAGAGTTATTTCAAAACAATAAAAGGACAACTTTCGTGAACCCCTGCAGTTTTTAATACAAGAATAAGGGCCATAAAAATTCGATTAAAGTTACAATTTCTCCATGAAGCTTTCAAATATAGAAAATAATATCAATAGTCATACCACATAAGATGTATTGCTATAAATAGGCGATAACAGCTTAGGAAACCTTGCTTGCATGCGTTCAGCCAGTTCGAGGAGTTCCTTCTCGCCTTCTACCGTTAATTTCTTAGCATTATTGAAATCAACTCTTGGTTTCCACTTTTCGAATAGTCTGACATCACTCTTGACTAATAAGCTGTCTTCTCCTTCATTATATTCTACGATATCGTCCCTCAAACTGTGTAGGTGCTCATGCATCAGTTCTATCTGAGATTTGCTGGGATATCTTGTCCCGTGACGAATAAACATCCATATTTTCTTCGCACACTCTGAACCAATGTTGCAGATAATATAAATAGTATACCCATACCCTTTCTATGGATAAAAACTTACCATCAGATTGTTGGTACTTCTGGTAATCGTTATTTGCACCAAATCTGTACGCTGATTTTGTACCAAAATGATGTTCTATGCTGTCGTCACAAAGATCTGATTTTGTTAGAAATATTAGCGATAAAAAAACAAGACACTTCAACATTTTGAGGGAGATCTATCTCCGGATCATTTATGAAGGACATACGAGCCAAATTTACAGTTAGTTTTCCATATTTGAACTTGAATGGTAAGGTAAATAACACTGGTTAACCTCAAAAAATAAAAACATAACCTAACACGTCACAAAACTACAAAAATACAACCTGTTTTAAATGATGCTTTTCCCTATTGTAAAAATTACAGTAGTAAATAATTAAAAACATACTAAAAAAAATATTTTCACCATTCTTTATTCATTCATCCAAAAAACTGGAGCGGCAAAAACTATACAACAAAATAATACAATAAATCTATTATTTCAACTATCAAAACAACTCTTCCAAATTAAGACTCCTCCTCGGTTTCCTTCTTAATTCCGGATCCCACCGGCCCATGACGTCTCTCCCAGATCATGCGATGTTTCTGCTTCATATAAGCGGTCTTAACATCGTGATATGCCCCCAAATCACCGTATTTGATGAACCAATTAGTAGTGGCTTCTGTGTATTGATTAAAAACCTCGGCACATTTCTCCTCGTGGTCGGGGGCCTCGTACAGCCTGCATTCCTCGAGACGCTGACGAAGAATATTCAGAATTTCCGAATCGACTTTCCTGAAAAGTGAGGTTATGTTGTTTTGTTATGTAATATTTCGGTACACCAATTATTTCTTGGGTAAGATATGGTTACCTGTCGCGTTTATACTGGAAGTCGGCTTCGTAAAAGCATACATGATCATCTGTGTAACATTCATCGATAGTCGGTACCCTACGGAATTTTTGGTGGTACCACGGGTAGGACTTTTGATTTGGTTCGACAACCTTTTCTGAAAATAATCGTTGGTTTTTGGGGTGTTGTTAATCGTAAGTGATGGTTGTATCAGAATTTGTAGGAATACTGGCCGAAATATAGTTATGAGATAAGAAGTAGGGTTATGTCATACTGTACCTCTAACCCATACAACGGGGCCCTCCAATAGATTATGCATGCTATGGAAGAATCTCTCGACGATGTTTCTTGGCTCCGCTTCCGGCATTTTTCCGAAAAAAACGGAGAAAATCGCAGTAAAATAAATACAAGATGTACTGTCAAATCGTAAGATGACAGTCAGGGTGGCCAATCATGCGCCAATTACTGATTTGTGTGATGAATTAATTTGACAAAACTAAACCAATTTATTGTTTGTTTATTTTTATACAGATATGCGACAACTAATAATTCTCAATACTAATATAAATTCGGTGATTTCAATTCGTTTAAGTATGGAAATTGGTTTAAATATAATGTAAGCAATGTTAGATACGTGTGGCAGCCATGCGTGGATATCCAAATTTAAAACAACTTAACCTAAAAAAAAAATGTTATCTTGCGATGTTACGAATAAAGCCATAAATTCCATTAAATGGGATTATTAATAAGGATATTTAACACAAGCGCACGAAGATATTATTCACAGCAGCTGACACCCACAAGCAAAGCAATGAAATATTTAAATGTAGCGGAGAAAAACGATGCAGCGAAGAATATATCCGCTATCCTTTCAAAAGGAGCTTCGACAAGGGTCAGTATTATACCATATGACTACTATTACCCCAAATAATAACTCTGAATACACCTATTTTTTACAGCGTGAAGGTTATTCCACATACAACAAAATATACGAATTCGACGCTACTGTAAATGGTGAACAAACCCGTATGGTTATGACATCCGTTTCTGGGCATCTTCTCAACTACGCCTTCAGCCAAAACTTCAAAGGTTGGCATTCGTGCAACCCAATTGCTTTATTCGACGCCCCAATATCAAAAATATGCTCCGAAGACTACGTTCGGATAAAACGGACATTAGAGCGTGAAATCCGCTCTTGTCAGGGGTTAATAATCTGGACGGATTGTGATAGAGAAGGGGAGAATATAGGTTTTGAAATTATCGAAGTTTGTACGGCGGTAAAACAAAATTTGAGGATATACAGAGCGAAATTTTCCGAGATAACGCGTCATGCTGTTTTCCGGGCTTTAAACAATCTGGAACAGCCGAATAAGAATGTGAGCGATGCCGTGGATGTTAGGAGCGAGATGGATTTGAGAACGGGGGCTGCGTTTACGAGGCTCCAGACGCTGCGTCTGCAGAAGGTTTTTCCGGGAAAATTGGCGGATAAATTAATAAGTTATGGATCTTGTCAGTTCCCGACTATGGGGTTCGTCGTAGAACGGTATAAAACCATTGAAGATTTTATTGCAGAGCTGTTTTGGAAGATTAAAAGTATGTTTTTTCGTTTTTGTTGGTTTTTGTTTTGTAATAACTGTTTTTTTTTTGTTTTTTGATTATTGTTTTATTTTTCTTTTAGTGAATCATACTGTTAAAGAATTAACAACGGATTTTAATTGGAAGAGGGATAGATTGTTTGATAAAAATGCCTGCGGGGCAATTCTAGATATTTGCAAAGAGAATCCAACAGCAACTGTTGAATCAGTAGAAAGCAAACCAAAAAGCAAATGGAGACCATTGCCTTTGGATACTGTAGTAAGTATAGATGTTTCAAACCAAGGAGAGCACAGTTGTGTATGCAACCGAATATACGCGGGTCAATTATAAACCATACACTGGGTATAATTGGTTGCATATGTCACTGTGCTTTACTTAGTTTAAAACTACTGTACTAAATTAAAACTAAAGAAAATGTATTTTTATATTGTGGAATTGGATTTTATTTAAAATGTGATTACACCCAAAGCAGTTTTGATATATTACTTTATTATCCCTGAAAAAAAAACTTTACAATTTTTGAAACAATAATTTTTGAAACAAATATAAAGTATAATGTTTAGTTTCATGATTAAATAATGTTTCAAGGAAATGGAAAAAAATATCTCCAGAAAGTTAAAAATAAATGCGAAAGAAGCGATGAAAATAGCTGAAAAATTGTACACGCAAGGTTACATAAGTTACCCGCGTACCGAGACAAATATCTACCCGAAAGAATTAAACCTTAGGACGTTGGTCGAGCAGCAGACCGAGGACAACAGGTGGGGCCCTTTTGCCACCAGGGTGCTCAACGACGGGGGTCCCAATCCGCGACAAGGGAAGAAATCGGATCAAGTTTGTCTTTTCGATATTTCCAAAGTTAAAATCTACATTTCCTGTGTAATTTTCTAGGCCCATCCACCGATCCATCCCACGAAATATGCGGCAAACCTAAACGGTAACGAACAACGGGTTTACGAGTACATTGTGCGGCATTTCTTAGCTTGTGTTAGCAAAGATGCCCTGGGACATGAGACAGTGGTTACAGCTGATATTTCTGGTGAGAAATTTGTAGCAAAAGGGTTGATAATCTTGGAGAGGAATTATTTGGATGTTTATGTGTATGAAAAGTGGAATGCAAAAGAGATTAATCAGTATCAAAATGGGGACACTTTTACACCAACCGTTTTAGAGATGGTAAGTTATTTGATCTTCGAATAGTAAAATAAAATATTTCGGTTTTATTTATTATATTTGATACCTAGATTGAAAGTAGTACTTCACCTCCCAAGCTTCTAACGGAGGCAGATCTCATCCATTTAATGGAGAAACACGGGATAGGGACAGATGCCACTCACGCAGACCACATTGAAACGATTAAGTCAAGGGAATATGTCGGCCTGCAAGAAAACCTCTATTTTGTCCCTGGAACCCTAGGGATGGGGCTAGTCGAAGGGTGAGTACCTATACAGTTTTTCACGCTGATTCCAACGGTGCTACTAGATTTTCCCTATCTCAAACGGTTCGAAAGTTATGACGTTCCAAAGTTTTTGTTCTCAATATATCTATTTTACATTTTTACACATTAAAAAACTTTACTCAATCGTCTGTATGTTTAACAGCTACGACAGCATCGGCTTGGAGGTATCTTTGGCGAAACCGAGACTACGCGCCGAATTCGAAAACGACTTAAAACTGATATGCGACGGTTTGAAGGATCCAGACGTGGTACGACGCGAGCAAATTGAAAAATACAAGGCCATATTCGGCACGGTAATGGAAAAGATGCGTTGCATCGACGCTAGTCTAGCGAACAGGTTCAACGATCAACCACAGCCGTATCAAGAAGAAATTAACCGCGTTGAGTACAAGCAGATCCTCAAGTGCCCCAAATGCGGCAACGGCATGGTCCTTAAGGATAGGAAAAACAACGAGGGGAAGTACGTTAGTTGTCTGACGTACCCCGGCTGTAATAACACGATATGGTTCACGAAAAACATTGTAGAGTTTGACGTATTGGACGAAACTTGCCCAACTGTGAGTATACTGTAAGAATTTAGATTAGCTAGATTAAACAAGGTGATTTTTGCTACGATTTGGTGAAAAAATCATTTGCGTTTACAGTGCGGTCCCGACGTGAAACTGGTGAAGGTCAAGTTTAAGCACAACGTGTTCCCGGGTTATCCGAATCCTCGGGTGATCTGCATAGGGGGCTGTGACGAGACTGTGCTCAGTACCTTGGATATAAATATCAATGCTGTGAGAAAACGTAAGTTTAAATATTTTGACAAATATTCTTGTTTTGCAGATACATAGTTTTTCTAGAAAACAACAACCCAAATGCAACGATTCGTCAACAAAACCAACCTCAAAATCAGGCGAGAACCAACACGCAACATAACAACCTCAACGGCTGGATCAACCCTTCCCACCAAAACAATAGAAGATCGGACGATAGCAGCACATCAAGAAACGCAACCACGTCAAGAAACGCAATCACGTCATCAACAAGAACCTCAACACAACAACAATCGACATCGAGAACCACAGTCGGTAATAATCGCCCATTCCTGAACACATCGGCTACATTCGGCAATAACTCTTTCGTGCATCCTCGGCCGGCGACGTCGACCCACATCGCAAACGAAGATGGCGAGGAGGAGATATTCTGCACGTGTAATAAACCCGCGGTGCTCTTGACCGTCCGTAAAGAAGGTCCGAACACCGGTCGAAAATTCTACAAGTGCGTCGCCGGGCGCGACTCGGGAGGTTGCGATTTCTTCCTCTGGGCTGATCAAGGCGGCCAGGCGACCAATCAGAACGCGACGCGCGAAAATCAAAATTTAAAATGCAACTGTCGTCTGGACGCCGTGCTGCGCACCGTGCAGAAGGAGGGGCCTAATAAGGGACGTCAGTTCTACGTGTGCCCTAAGCCAATGAACGAGAAGTGCAACTTTTTCAAGTGGGCCGACGAAGCGGACGGTGATGGGAGTTTCAATGGTGGGGGTGATGATGGCGATGGTGGTGGTTCGCAGAGGTGGGGGAATGGCAGTTTCAGGGGTAAGGCGAAAAGCGGTAGGGGGGGAAGTAAACGAGCCGCTCCTTATAAGAACACGACGGCCAAGAAGAGGAAGTGCGGCATCTGCGGGACGGAAGGTGAGTTATTTGTGGGGATTTGTTGTTTGTAAATTTGTTTGTGTTTGTTATTTTGCAGGTCACAATCGGAAGAATTGCCCGAATTCGTAGCTTCGTGGATTATTTTTGTGTAGTTAATTGTATCAAATGTTATTAATTTATATTTTTTTTAAGAATACATTTATTTGTTAAGTATTGGCAATAATTCAATCCTCCCAAGGCTTTTCTGTGTCCTAGTATGTAGGAGTGTTTAGGTGCTTTCGATTTGGGTGCGTTACACGCTGGAGCGCTCCCCACCACTGCCTACGGAGTGCACTTCGTACGCTGTCCAACGTTATGCTCTTGGCAAATCGAACACTTTTATGGTGGGGCATTATGCACTTGAGACGCCCTTTTGGTCAAATCGAAAGCACCTTTTGTGTGATTAACGAAGGATATGTTACCGCTAATAGGATTAGCCTAATGCCCAAAAATGCTGTTACCTACTTAGTTATTTACTACATAAGCTGTTTGAGCAATCAAAAAAAAAACTAGGAAAAACTAACTATATCTTATCAGTTATCAAAATAGATAGAAATAGGGAGTGGTAGTATCAGTATTGCACTTTAACTGTTGAGTTGACATCTCTCAGAGTAGTGAATAGAAGTTCAAAAATATACAAAAGTCGCCTGTAAGTGATCGAAAATTGTGAAGAAGTCGAAATTGAGAAAGAAAAAATGGGATCGGCGCGCACCCCAGAGCCTATGAAATCGGAGGGTAATATGGCGACAAATTGGAAACGATTTAAAATCGATTTTGAAATATATAGAGCCGCCACGAAACTGTATACAGAAGACGATAAAACGCAGATAGGGAAGTTATTTAATTTGATGGGTAGTCAGCAGAACAAGTTGTTTGAGAGATTCACGGCAGAACCAGTCTCCTATGACGAAATGATGAAACAATTAGACACACATTTCCTTTCAAAGAACAAAAATGAACACCGACGTCGATTTAACCAAAGAATTCAAAAAGAAAATGAGTCTGTTCGGTCCTTTGTGGAAGATCTAAAAAATATCGCCTCACATTGTGACTTTATGTTCTCAACTGGAGAAAAAATAATTGAAAGAATTATAGCTGGAGTGCATAGTAAAGAAATGAGTGATTGCCTGTGTCATGAAACAGATTTGTCCATCGGAAAGGCGATTGAGATTTGTGAAAGAGTTGGGAAATCGCCCATTAAAAATGCGAAAATTCCCAGGAAATCTGGTGATGTAGATGTAGCAGGGTCATCAAAGAATACTGTAAAGTCACCAGAAAACAAAACGATATCTAAACCGAAAAATTGCTCTTTTTGTGGAGGAACAGGTGGGTTGGGATCTTTTTGTTAAAACTAACGCTATATTTTGTCGATATATCTTCAATATATTTAATTTCTAACAAAAAATCGAATGATTAGTTATACCTTTTATTATTTTCAGGTCATACTAAGCCTGATTGTCCAACCTTTCTAAGAAAAACAAAGAGAAGGCAAAGAAAGTCATGAAAACGAAGCCTGGCCTTACCAGACAGTGATTAAATTAGCACATTTCCTACACAAAAAGATCAGTTTGTTAGTAACTTATGAATAAATACAAAATATTTATTTTATTGCTTCCTAAGCTTTGGAAAGTTATTATAAAACTTTATAGCTAACTTAAAGTTATTATAAGACTGCAAAATGTTATAAAGCTTGACTACCATTTGGTGTCACTTTAAAAGTTTTCTTTTTTTACATTTATAAACAATTTTTTAATCAACATGAAGAATTTCCCGAAAATTTCGTGCAGTTTCTAATAAAAGAATTGGGGCCATAAAAAATCCATCCAGTAATAAAACAATAAAGAACCAAATTCTTGAACACCTGCTATTTTTGATAGAAGAATTAGGACTATAAAAATTTGATCAAGGATAACAATAAAAGGATTTGTTACCATTTAATTTATAATTTTTTAAGAATACATTTTTTTGTTAAGTATTGGTAATAATTCAATCCTCCCAAGGCTTTTCTGTGTCCTAGTATGTAGGAGTGTTTGTGTGATTAACGAAGGATATGTTACCGCTAATAGGATTAGCCTAATGCCCAAAAATGCTGTTACCTACTTAGTTATTTACTACATAATCTGTTTGAGCAATGAAAAAAAAACTAGGAAAAACTAACTATATCTTATCAGTTATCAAAATGGATAGAAATAGGGCGTGGTAGTATCAGTATTGCACTTTAACTGTTGAGTTGGCATCTCTCAGAGTAGTGAATAGAAGTTCAAAAATATACAAAAGTCGCCTGTAAGTGATCGAAAATTGTGAAGAAGTCGAAATTGAGAAAGAAAAAATGGGATCGGCGCGCACCCCAGAGCCTATGAAATCGGAGGGTAATATGGCGACAAATTGGAAACGATTTAAAATCGATTTTGAAATATTTAGAGACGCCACGAAGCTGTATACAGAAGACGATAAAACGCAGATAGGGAAGTTATTTAATTTGATGGGTAGTCAGCAGAACGAGTTGTTTGAGAGATTCACGGCAAAACCAGTGTCCTATGACGAAATGATGAAACAATTAGGCACACATTTCCTTTCAAAGAACAAAAATGAACACCGACGTCGATTTAACAAAAGAAATCAAAAAGAAAATGAGTCTGTTCGGTCCTTTGTGGATGATCTAAAAAATATCGCCTCACATTGTGACTTTATGACCTCAACTGAAGAAAGAATAATCGAAAGAATTTTAGCTGGAGTGCGTAGTAGAGAAATGAGTGATCGCCTGTGTCGTGAATCAGATTTGTCCATCGGAAAGGCGATTGAGATTTGTGAAAGAGATGAAAAATCGCCCATTAAAAGTACGAAAATTCCGAGGAAATCTGGTGATGCAGATGTAGCAGGACCATCAAAGAAGACAGTAAAGTCAGCAGGTATATTTTATTAAAATCCATCTTTTAATTTTAAACACGTTTCTAGACAAAATTAATGTTTCAGCAAACAAAACAAATTCTACACCAAGAAAGTGCACCAATTGTAATGGCGAAGGTGGGTTGTAAATCTATTTATTAAAATTAAAGCTATAATTTTTTGATATATTTTTAATATATCTTTGGTAATTGATTTGGGTGATTCTACCAAACTGAATTGATCAACAGAAATTATCTATTTAATTTCCAACAGAAAATCAAGTTTTATTATTTTCAGGTCATACTAAGGCTAAATGCCCATCCCCTCCAAAGGAAAAGAAGAGCAAGCCAAAGATTGTCACTAAAATGGAGAGAGATTAGAAACAATATGGAATGTTTATTTATATCATTATTAAGACTAAACATACATTTCAATTTGTCACTACTCCTATAAATAAATAAAATAAATCTTTATCATAGAAAAATAATATTAATATTATTTTTTCCGAAGTTTCCCTATTTCCCTCTGCTGTAAATGACTTTCGGCTGTTGTTTCAGACAGCTGAAACATTAGTATCATCAATTTTATAGTAAATATACAGTAAAGTATCCCTTACCATATTTAAAATTATTTCATAGCGCAACTTGAGCATATTATTCTCTTCTTGCAGCTCATGTACTCTATTCTGTAATTTATTAATCATCTTTTGAGTACTACCAGTTTGCCCACTACCTAAAACTTACAATTACTACCCAAAATATACATTTTTTTTCCATGGATAAACACCTTGTAACCATTCACCGTTCTCAAATGTGCAATTCTGTCCTCCCAACTGCAAATTTACCGTTCTATTTTCTGTCATCAACTCGTCCAGGGGCTCCTCTGAATTTATAGACACCAAACTTTTACGCGCCGGAGGCTTTTTCGGCGAGAATTTATTCCCAAAGAGAGGCATATCGAAAATTAATTTCTCTATTTTCAAATTATGACAGAACCATAACCTAAAAAACAATACAAACAAACACGAATCATGCCTGCCAACCCAACAACAGAAATCTAATGGAATGTCCTAATGAAGTTCCATCGTAATAAACGCAAATTTAACGATAGAAAGAATAATTATTATCTTGTTGTAGATCGAAATAACGATAAAATTAGGCTTAGACCGCAAGAAATCTTGCGGTTGGTTGGTTTCCGTTGTTGTGTACCAACTATAAAAAATCAAAAGTTACCGTGGAGCTGTCACGTTGACTGTGCTGTCAGTTGATGTCTCATATTTCGCCGGATTTCTCTAAAAAGAACCGATAAAATGGGTATATTAGAGAAAATATCTGAGATCGAACGGGAGATTTCAAGGACCCAGAAGAATAAAGGTACGTTATTACCACAAAAGAGATCTAATACAATCAAACACCGACCATAATTTCAGCTACTGAGTACCATTTGGGACTGCTAAAGGCTAAACTAGCGAAATACCGTTCTCAGCTGCTTGAACCTTCTAAAAAATCGGAGAAAGGGGAAGGATTTGATGTGTTAAAAAGCGGTGATGCCAGAGTCGCCTTAATCGGCTTTCCATCAGTGGGAAAGGTAATCCTAACCTAACTTTCATGTTATACATTTATAACTATCCTATTTTTTGTTAATATAACATTAAAACAATCTAATTTTTGTAGTCTACGTTGCTTTCTACGCTAACAAAAACCGAAAGTGAAGCGGCCTCTTATGAATTCACAACGTTAACCTGTATTCCGGGTGTTATCGAACATAATGGGGCTAATATTCAATTGCTTGATCTGCCGGGAATTATCGAAGGTGCCGCCCAGGGCAAAGGTAGAGGACGACAGGTCATCGCCGTCGCTAGAACCGCTGATTTAGTTTTGATGATGTTAGACGCGACAAAAAAAGATGTTCATAGGGACCTACTGGAGAAGGAATTGGAAAGCGTTGGTATTAGATTAAATAAAGCTAAGCCAAATATTTATTTTAAGGTAAGAATTAGTGTTAGGCACAATCGAATGATTTAATTGGGTTCACGAATGATTTCTGCTATTATTCACAACAAACGACGGGTTTTTCTCGGAAATAAAATGGTTTCAATCACTGCTCTTGAGTTATATTGTTCACTGGTCTCTTGACAATACTTGTTTTTAGTTTCATTAATATTGTTTAATTGTTTTGAAAGTTATACACTTTTCAAAATTGTTTGTCAATATCTTTACTTCATAAATTGTCCCCTTGACTTTATATCGTTTTGACTGATATCTATGATGGTTTCAACCACTACTCTTGGCTTTATATTGTTCATTAGGCTCTCGGGAATAATTCTGTTTAGTTTCATTAAGACTGTTTAACTATTATTCAAGTTAGAAACTTCTGAAAAATGTTGGTCTATATCTTTGCTGTCATAAATTGCCCCCTTGACTTTATATTGTTTTGACGGGCATTAAGGTGGTTTCAACCATTAATCTTGACTTTATATTGTTCATTAGGCTCTCAGCAATAATTCTGGTTAGTTTCCTTAAGATTGTTTAACTATTATTGAAGTTAGAAACGTTTGAAAATGTTTAATAATATCTTTGCCGTCACAAATTGCCTCCTTGACTTTATATTGTTTTGCCTGGCATTAAGGTGGTTTCAACCACTACTCTTGGCTTTATATTGTTTATTAAACCCTAGGAAATAATTCTGGTTAGTTTAATTAAGATTGTTTAATTATTATTGAAGTTAGAAACGTTTAAAATTTTTTATCAATATCTTTGCTTTCATATATTGTTTCAAGGGGACAATTTATATTATTTTGACTGACATCTAAGGTAATAGATGGTGTTTTTTTTTGTAGATTAAAAAGGGAGGTGGGTTGTCATTTAACTCTACATGTCCCCTGACAAAAATTGACGAGAAGTTAGTTCAATTGATCCTTCACGAGTATAAGATTTTCAATGCAGAAGTGTTATTCAGAGAAGATTGCAGTGCAGATGAATTAATCGATGTTATTTGCGCAAATCGTGTTTATTTGCCCTGTATGTATGTCTACAACAAGATTGATCAAATTTCTATTGAAGAAGTAGACAGAATTGCTCGCCAACCGAACAGCGTCGTTGTCAGGTATGATTTCATTACATTTTTCTATAACTTTAATTTGCGGAGAAATAAAGCATTTATGAAAGAAAAACAATGCTTACCATTTATATTCAGTGTGTACTTGTGGCCCCATATTATTTTATAGGTATTTTGTTTCCTTTGTAAGTTTTAATAATGTGTCAATTAACACCTTATTGTAAATGTCACTTTTATGACAGCTGGTAAATCACTGCCTTATTAATCAAAGTATTGACAAAAAATAGAGTGGTTTCCACCATTACTCTTGACTTTGTATTGTTCTCTAGACTCTTGGCAATAATTATTGTTAGTTTTATAAAGATTGTTTAATTTTGACGTTGACGTTGACTTTATATTGTTTTGTCTGACATCTCTGGTGGTTTCAACCACTGCCCTTGACTTTATATTGTTCTCTAGACTCTTGGCTGTAATTATTGTTAGTTTCATTAAGATTGCTGAATTATTTTGAAAGTTATAAACGTTTGATAAATGTTGGTCAATATCTTTGTCTTCATAAATTGTTTCCTTGACTTTATATTGTTTTGATTGACATTTTTAGTAATTTCAACCACTACCCTCGACTTTATATTGTTCTCTAGGCCTTTGGCAATAATTCTGGATAGTTTCATCAAGATTGTTTAATTATTATTGAAGTTAGAAATGTTTTAAACGTCTATTTTGTGTTCCAGTTGTAATATGAAGTTAAACTTGGACTACTTACTGGAGAGTCTGTGGGAATACCTACAACTCATCAGGGTGTACACAAAAAAGCCAGGACAGCCCCCAGATTTCAACGATGGCTTGATCTTGAGAAAAGGGGTGACCGTCGAACACGTCTGCCATAGTATCCACAGGACTTTGTCAGCCGCCTTTAAGTATGGGTTAGTTTGGGGTACTAGCACAAAATACTCCCCTCAGAGGGTCGGAGCCAACCACATCATGCACGATGAAGACGTCATACAGATTGTTAAAAAATAAATTTGTTTTTTTTTTTAAGTAACAGCATTTTTTAATAAATATATATTAAGGCTTTTATCTAGTGTTTTATTTTTGAATAGTGATTTTTTTATTTTACCCTATAAATATCAAACAAAAATGACTTGTATGAATATATAATTTATTAGTTATGGTACATATGATACAAGATCAAAATTCCTTTCGTTTAATCCAGGTTTTATTAATAAATTGTGATTAAAAATATATATTTTTAGGAGTAAACTATAAAATAAACAAAACTCGATAATATATAAAATTAAAAAAAAAAAAAAAACTACAATAAATACTCAAACATAAAATTAACGAATTATGTTAATTAATAAAAATGTAATGTCATTTTTTCTTAAATCAGTCGTATAAGTATAAAAGCTATATGTTAATATTAAAGCGACGCATTACTAGAACAAAACCTTTCTTTGTGAAATTTTACAACCTATAGCACAACACGCAGTGCAGACAAACTTGTAAAATATTTCTTGCCGTAGCAAACCTGAAAAAAACAACTACGTGAACCAACAATTGGAATGTCAGAATCACAGACGCGTTACACATTTCTAACATTTCTAAGACACGACCATACACAGTGAAAATACGGACAAAAATCTTTCTTATCTAAAAATCTATCCTTATCTATAGGATATAATCTCAGAAAAATATATAGATCTAAATTTGCAACATACATAATTATTGGAAAAGCCTAATACTGACAAGTTACTAATAATTTCGCTTTCAAAAAGTGTTTTAACTAGAGTTTCGTTGCTTACTTTTATCATTTTAATAATCATTTCTCCGCAATCTTGGCAAGAATTTTATTTAATGATGATTTTTGCAATAGTGTTTTTAACATTCTTCTGTTGCTGACTTCAAAGGCCTCAATACAATCCTTGGGTCGCTCTCAACCATTCGATCAGCATCTTCATTACTAAAAAAATATTATTTTTACTTATATACTCCATAAAATAGACCAAATAGGCTATAGTTTACCTTATATTGGTGTTCTCCTGTACCATTAAACGACTATTTTCTGTATCACCTTGCGTCTGTTGATAAGCAACATCAGAAACTGGCGGATAAGTCGCTGAAACTAACAAATCCGTTGACGGATTCGTAGACACGTGCTTTCCAGCCATATCGAGATGCGTCTTCTTGCTGCAGCAGTACAAACGCCCGGTACGCTTCAAGTGCAATACTAAAATAACGATATTCTTAGAATACACCCCAATAACTGCAAAAAAAAACTGGAACTAACCAAAGAAAACCAGAGATATTCCGCATAAGACAAATCCTACGCTTAGCAAGATGCAATTTGACGGATCAGTGTCGGTTGTCGTATAACCTAACGCCCCCACAAGCGCAAGAGACAGCCTGGGACATAGAAATTGTAATAGGACTTTTAACGGGTTAAAAAAATCACTTACCCGACGATTAACAAGATCAGGGCACAAATGAAGAAAACGGACTTGACGATTTGATGTTTATTGACCCTGGTGAGGGACGATATGTAACGCAGATTTGATATGCCATTGCCGTTTTCGCAGTTCTGCCTGTCGATTGTCGTAGGGCCATATACAACAGACATGTTGATGCTTTAAACTTTTACTGAATCAAGAGAAAACAAAGTACACAAAAAACAATTTTCTAATTTTCAATTTAAACCGCTAAATTTCAGTTTAAAAACGCTAATAGCACAGCAAGATCAAAAAGAAAAGTAAAAACGTACCAGTTATGAACATTTGGTTGTAATGGAAGTATGCTGTATAGATTATTTCTGCCTGTTTATGTAGAACGAAGTGGAATTCTGGATTCGTAATGTTTTACTTGTGTCTGATCGACCCTTATCAATGTTTTGCTTTCGTTTTTAATGATAAAAACGTGCAAAACATGCACAAATACAGCAAACAATGGGTATTTTTGACAGTTGCGGTCGACTGCAACGCCAAACAATTAACTACGTAACCAACCTAAGAATTGCAAACACACCAACCTAGGTGTTGGTACCACTGACATAATTCAAATTTCAAACGTGTCATATTTGAACATATAATAATTATTTACGATTCATATTTTCACGATACATTTTTTTAGATTAGTATACGGATCTATATTTGAACTAGAGTTGCATAGATATGAGTTTTATTGTTTTAGCTCTGCTTAAAGACTTGCGCTTGCAGTGGCTGAAAATTAGTGTACATATTTTATAAGAATGGGTGTCGTAATAACAGCAATTTTGTGCCGTGCACTCAAATGGTATCAGTTATTCAATATTTCATTTAGTAGTAAAGAATTTATAAGATCTTTACATTCAAACAAGTGCTTCTTTCTTTTTTTTTGCTTTTTAACATTTACTTTTCTTTGATTCTCGTATTAAATAATTTAGCAAAATGGTGTGAAAATCGAAAAAGTTTTTTATTGGTAGTGGAATAAATGAACGTTCCCTTTCCCAAAGCGACAAAGAAAAAGAAGGAAGAAATAAATTAATTTCGGTGAATGAAATTGTCCCGTCAGCGATATGTCTTTCTGATTGGTTTTCAGTATCACGGCCGGAAAAGTTCGCCAAACTTTTTCGTCAGGTTTTTCGATTAGCTTATTAGTGTGTCCCACTGCGGTTTCAGTAGAGTTTTGGTTAGATTACAAGGAAAATATTGTAGTTTAATCCCGTGTGTTTAATACCATGAGTTTCGATTTGGCATAGTAAGTTTACAAACGCTCTAACTTCAGTTCTATATGAATTTTTTTGTTGAAAATTTGTATGTGTCATAAAGAAAATATCAAACTTTGATCCCATGAAAACTAATCGGAAATAACACCTCAACTACCTATCGAAATTTTTATTTGGTTATAAACTTTTGATTTTATCTGCTTACGTGGTTTTTGACAATGAACGTTTGTAAATGTTCTAATTTCAGTTCTAGATGAAATTTTTAATTGAAATTTGGATATATTATAAAGAAAATATGGTAGTTTGATCTCATAGAGAAAAATTGACAATATCTCAACTATGCTTCAAAAGTTTCATTTTTATCTGCTTATAGATTTTTGATTTGGCATGGAAACAGCATTCTAGCTTTGGTTTGTAACGTTCTATCGGCTGTATTATAAAGAAAATATTGTAGTTTGGTCCCATAAAGATAAATCGTCAATAGACAACAATATTCTGCCTACAAGGGGGTACAAACATAATTAAAAAAATAGTAATTTGTGTACTTAGCAACGACCTGAATAAAAAAAGACTAAACATTTTTTGTCGTCTGGAGGAAATCTCAAGGGGGAAAATTTCGAATATTCCGCCCTATCGACCTTTTGCGTGCTGGTGTTTCGCGCATCCCCCAACCGTATGGTTCAGTTGCCACCCCTATATTTACTGTCAGTTTGGCGCCCCGTACAGACCGGCCACAGCCTATTTTTCTTGTCTACTACGATCTCTATTTTTTCGTTCGCTATTCTTAAATCTCCCTAAAAAAAATCATTTATCGAAAACAAACCAACGAAATTCGGTGTGCTCTTTTTTTATTTCTTTCCGTTTATTTTCCCGGGCAAAAATCCTAAAGACCTAACGAGAAAAAATAACACACAACAAACGAAACGGAAGACGAATGATTTTCTTTTCATTTTATCCTAATCTGTCTGTGTGCTCTATATGATTTTTTGTGCGTGGGTTCTTCTCTTCTATAACAAAAACAGTTCTTTCGATGAATCAAACCTGAATAATCTAAGGGAAAACTGTACTATTCTCTACTAGCTAATACTTCTTGGTTTTTACTTATTATTTTTGGGCGAAATCGATTCACAACCCCCAAAAAATGAGGTAAATCTTAGTTTTTTCTCTCTATTTCAAGTAGTTCATTGCGAATTTTTACATTAGAGGCTTCCTTCCTTTCATTTTAAATTAACCAATGCATTTATTTAACCCTTTTCTTTATTTATACCACGCACCATCCAAGTAATTAGTTATTATTTACAAGAAAAAGTAAAAAAACATGCGCATGTTAGATTCACCTTATTTTATCTTTAAGTAAACATATTCCTGTTACGAGAAAGCATGACTAGGTTTTGTTGGTAGTCGATAAGTAGGCTGCTTCGTTGAAACAAAAAAAAACCATCAGACAAACGCCGGTATCTTGTCAGTATGTGTCATACCACAAAAATAGAACACGCTAATATTACGGTATTGTAGCTAACCTGGTAATCTTTTAATGGTTTGGTCATAACATTATGAATAATTTAAGTAATAGCATACGGAGAAATGGCATAATGGACCCAGTAACCTTTTAGGTTAGGTTTTAACATTTTGGCGGAGGTGCCGGTATGGAATATTTTAAGCCTTCAGTTCTAGATGACATTTGGATATATTATAAAGAAAATATTATAGTTTGATCTCATAGAGAGAAATCGACAATATCTCAAACATCACTTCAAAATTTCCATTTTTATCTGCTTATAGACTTCTGATTTTGGCATAGGATGTTTGTAAATGTTCTAATTTCAGTTCTAGATGAATTTTTTTAATTGAAATTTGGATATATTGCAAAGAAAATTATTATTTATTATAAGAAAAATGTTATAGTTTGATCTCAGACAGAGAAATGGACCATATCTCAACTGCGCTTCAAAATTTCCATTTTTATCTGCTTATAGACTTCTGATTTTGGCATAGGATGTTTGTAAATGTTCTAATTTCAGTTCTAGATGATTTTTTTAATTGAAATTTGGATATATTGCAAAGAAAATTATTATTTATTATAAGAAAAATGTTATAGTTTGATCTCAGACAGAGAAATGGACCATATCTCAACTGCGCTTCAAAATTTCCATTTTTATCTGCTTATAGACTTCTGATTTTGGCATAGGATGTTTGTAAATGTTCTAATTTCAGTTCTAGATGAATTTTTTAATTGAAATTTGGATATATTGCAAAGAAAATTATTATTTATTATAAGAAAAATGTTATAGTTTGATCTCAGACAGAGAAATGGACCATATCTCAACTGCGCTTCAAAATTTCCATTTTTATCTGCTTATAGACTTCTGATTTTGGCATAGGATGTTTGTAAATGTTCTAATTTCAGTTCTAGATAAACTTTTTAATTGAAATTTGGATATATTGCAAAGAAAATTATTATTTATTATAAGAAAAATGTTATAGTTTGATCTCAGACAGAGAAATGGACCATATCTCAACTGCGCTTCAAAATTTCCATTTTTATCTGCTTATAGACTTCTGATTTTGGCATAGGATGTTTGTAAATGTTCTAATTTCAGTTCTAGATGATTTTTTTAATTGAAATTTGGATATATTGCAAAGAAAATTATTATTTATTATAAGAAAAATGTTATAGTTTGATCTCAGACAGAGAAATGGACCATATCTCAACTGCGCTTCAAAATTTCCATTTTTATCTGCTTATAGACTTCTGATTTTGGCATAGGATGTTTGTAAATGTTCTAATTTCAGTTCTAGATGAATTTTTTAATTGAAATTTGGATATATTGCAAAGAAAATTATTATTTATTATAAGAAAAATGTTATAGTTTGATCTCAGACAGAGAAATGGACCATATCTCAACTGCGCTTCAAAATTTCCATTTTTATCTGCTTATAGACTTCTGATTTTGGCATAGGATGTTTGTAAATGTTCTAATTTCAGTTCTAGATGAATTTTTTAATTGAAATTTGGATATATTGCAAAGAAAATTATTATTTATTATAAGAAAAATGTTATAGTTTGATCTCAGACAGAGAAATGGACCATATCTCAACTGCGCTTCAAAATTTCCATTTTTATCTGCTTATAGACTTCTGATTTTGGCATAGGATGTTTGTAAATGTTCTAATTTCGGTTCTAGATAAACTTTTTAATTGAAATTTGGATATATTGCAAAGAAAATTATTATTTATTATAAGAAAAATGTTATAGTTTGATCTCAGACAGAGAAATGGACCATATCTCAACTGCGCTTCAAAATTTCCATTTTTATCTGCTTATAGACTTCTGATTTTGGCATAGGATGTTTGTAAATGTTCTAATTTCAGTTCTAGATTAACTTTTTAATTGAAATTTGGATATATTGCAAAGAAAATTATTATTTATTATAAGAAAAATGTTATAGTTTGATCTTAGACAGAGAAATGGACCATATCTCAACTGCGCTTCAAAATTTCCATTTTTATCTGCTTATAGACTTCTGATTTTGGCATAGGATGTTTGTAAATGTTCTAATTTCAGTTCTAGATGAATTTTTTAATTAAAATTTGGATATATTGCAAAGAAAATTATTATTTATTATAAGAAAAATGTTATAGTTTGATCTCAGACAGAGAAATGGACCATATCTCAACTGCGCTTCAAAATTTCCATTTTTATCTGCTTATAGACTTCTGATTTTGGCATAGGATGTTTGTAAATGTTCTAATTTCAGTTCTAGATGAATTTTTTAATTGAAATTTGGATATATTGCAAAGAAAATTATTATTTATTATAAGAAAAATGTTATAGTTTGATCTCAGACAGAGAAATGGACCATATCTCAACTGCGCTTCAAAATTTCCATTTTTATCTGCTTATAGACTTCTGATTTTGGCATAGGATGTTTGTAAATGTTCTAATTTCAGTTCTAGATGAATTTTTTAATTAAAATTTGGATATATTGCAAAGAAAATTATTATTTATTATAAGAAAAATGTTATAGTTTGATCTCAGACAGAGAAATGGACCATATCTCAATTGCGCTTCAAAATCTCCATTTTTATCTGCTTATAGACTTCTGATTTTGGCATAGGATGTTTGTAAATGTTCTAATTTCAGTTCTAGATGAATTTTTTAATTGAAAATTGGATATATTGCAAAGAAAATTATTATTTATTATAAGAAAAATGTTATAGTTTGATCTCAGACAGAGAAATGGACCATATCTCAACTGCGGTTCAAAATTTCCATTTTTATCTGCTTATAGACTTTTGGTTTTACCATAGAATGTTTGTAAATGTTCTAACTTCAGTTTTAGATGATATTTTTAATTCAAATTTGGATATATTATAAAGAAAATAATGTAGTTCGAACTCATAGAGAGACCAAATCTCAACTACGCTTCAAAATTTCTATTTTTATTTGCTTATGGACTTTTGATTTTGCCACTGAATGTTTGCAAATGTTCTAGCTTCAGTTCTAGATGAGATTTTTTATTGAAATTTGTATATATTATAAAGAAAATGTTGTAGTTTATATTTATTATAATGATACACGGGAATTATAGCAGTAGATTCTGCTTTTCATTCACATACAAATCACGAAATAATATGTGTCTGCAACTGTACGCAATTTTGAATGTATCGATCACGTGTCTCTCTGTTAATGTTGCATTAATCCAATATTATTACAGTTTCAATAATGTATTGTGACTGTGGCACAATTGTAACACGCTTGCTGCATCATTTCCCATGTGTAAACATCATGTTTTGATTAAAATTGTATGCGATTGATAGAGATTTGTTACAAGAATTTGTTATTTTGAAAAGATAGAGTGAGTGTACACTTTACATATCGATTTTTTTACTAACGAAACACCTACTTAATATTTGATTATTTCGGCGTCGATTCCATTATCTGATAAGTATCTGGCGCAGTTTGTAGGATAGAAGTAGGACCGGAGACCCGACAAAAACTAATAAATATTAATTGGGGCTGAATAGGTGGGGTTGATTGTACGCAGTATGCAAAGAGCGAGGGTAGGTTTCCACAAGGTTCATTGCATAGGTCAATATCGATTTTTGAAACGCACATCAAACCAGGTATATATAATCCTTATAAATTCTTAATAATAATTCTCAATAAATTGTTAATATGTTGAAGGAATCATTAAAATTCATCAACGTTTACAGAAGAAATGATCTATCGTCTACAAAAATCCAAATTTTGTGATGAAATTAAAATACCTGTTGAGAATGAACAAGGCTTTGACTTGGCTTGACTATGGTTTAAATAAATTCGGAATACACCACAGTAAAGTACAGCGAGTAACACTGTTTTCAACTGGGATTTCCAGCGGCAACTTGCAGTGATTTACGTTCTTGTTTACAATGAATTTCAAATGCAACCATGCAGGATTCTAGCTGTATACTTCTGGCTATATACCTAGTTTACTTGTTTATCAGCAATTGATGCCATCAGGATTATATGATGTAATGTGAATACTCAATCAATACACTGGACAATGCAGTTTACTTAAATTTAGCTAAAGAACAAAAGAAATTATTATTTTATACGCCTCCATGTGCATGTCCTTTATGATTTGGTGTCAAATCCAGGTCATGAAAAGTAAGTGGACATGTTGTTCTTTTCTAGTGTATATTCCGCTACATTTCATGCTACAATTCTGTCGAAAAATCGATTGACATTGGTAAATAATGACAACAGAGACAATATTTAATTTGGCACTTTCCTAAAACCCCAAAATTGCCCTGAAATATTAATGATGTTGTCAGTCAATTACATTATCTTTTTAGGTTGGTCACTACCTAAAAACCCAGTAATTATTACCTACAATGACTAAATAATCCATGAATTTACTGCCCACTACATTTTGTTTACAAGAAAAAATTTGTTGCTAAAAAGAATTTGTTTGGTAATTTTTTTTGGTCTAATATTGTCCTGATTACCCACTGCAGGCAGAATGCTGTAATTTTCAGGATTAATTAACCAATCTATGAACCAAAGCTGTATAGAAATAATTTATAATCCATCAACTTTGTTTGCAGTTGCACATAGAACAAAATCGTGACATTTCAACTATGCTCATTTCTAAATCCAAACATTTCGATATTCTCCTGACTAAACCACTGCAGGTAGAACGCTGTAATTTTCAGGATTAATTAACCAATCTATCTATGAACCAAAGCTGTATAGGAATAGGTTTTATTCCATCAACTTTGTTGGCAATTGCACATAGAACAAAATCGAGACATTTGAACTATGTTCATTTCTAAATCCAAACATTCCGATATTCTCCTGACTAAACCACTGCAGGTAGAACGCTGTAATTTTCAGGATTAATTAACCAATCTATCTATGAACCAAAGCTGTATAGGAATAGGTTTTATTCCATCAACTTTGTTGGCAATTGCACATAGAACAAAATCGTGACATTTGAACTATGCTCATTTCTAAATCCAAACATTCCGATATTCTCCTGACTAAACCACTGCAGGTAGAACGCTGTAATTTTCAGGATTAATTAACCAATCTATCTATGAACCAAAGCTGTATAGGAATAGGTTTTATTCCATCAACTTTGTTGGCAATTGCACATAGAACAAAATCGTGACAATTGAACTATGCTCATTTCTAAATCCAAACATTCCGATATTCTCCTGACTAAACCACTGCAGGTAGAACGCTGTAATTTTCAGGATTAATTAACCAATCTATCTATGAACCAAAACTGTATAGGAATAGGTTTTATTCCATCAACTTTGTTGGAAATTGCACATAGAACAAAATCGTGACATTTGAACTATGCTCATTTCTAAATCCAAACATTCCGATATTCTCCTGACTAAACCACTGCAGGTAGAACGCTGTAATTTTCAGGATTAATTAACCAATCTATCTATGAACCAAAGCTGTATAGGAATAGGTTTTATTCCATCAACTTTGTTGGCAATTGCACATAGAACAAAATCGTGACATTTGAACTATGCTCATTTCTAAATCCAAACATTCCGATATTCTCCTGACTAAACCACTGCAGGTAGAACGCTGTAATTTTCAGGATTGATTAACCATCAATAATCCATCAACTTTGCTTGCAATGGAATATAATTCAAAATGGTTACATTTCAACTATGGTCATTTTCAAATCCAAACGTTCAACTATTCTCCTGACTATACCACAACTGATAGAATGCTGCATTTTCAGGATTAATTTACCAATGTATCTGTCAGTGCAGTGCAGTATAGGACAATTTATAATTCGTACCACATAGCCTTAAAAATTCAAAGTAAAGTCTTGTGTAAAAGATTTACAGTAGCATGTAACTTATTCCCAAAAGAATTGCCTCTTGAATAAGTAAGAAGGCCACATTGTCGGTTTTAAGGTCAAATAATGCGTAAATATTAAATCCTTTCCGGGAAACACCGGAAACACTTCGATAAGCAATTGTTTCTTGCTTAATATCGATTATACCTATCGATTTTTATGCATGCAGCGGTCATTTTTTGTCAGAGAGTTGTCTATATGTTCTAAGTAGGCAGTTTAATAACTTGTAGACAGTTTTTTAGCATTCTAATTACAGAAAAATGGTTGCTTAGTATTAAGTCTAGTTATTAGTTATAGTTATAGGTATTTGGTCGTACTTATAACTCTACAATCTCTGCAATTTACCGCTTGCAGGGCATCAAGAGTGAAATCATCGAACCATGGAAGCGCACACCACTTCAGTGTTTCGATGGTAGGCGCAAAATTTCCGAATGTAAATGGGCCGTAACCTTTTCCGTGGTATTTCTAACAGACGACACGAGGTGAGTCAGTCAATTTGTTACCTAGTTCTAGGCCCTAACCCAAATATCCACGCCACAACTTCGACCATGAACTTTGCAAGGGTGTACCCCATATTTTACACGTTTTTACGCATTCTTCCATAGATTTCTCGAATATGACATTGACCATAAACTAAAAGAGAAACCGTTTTTCCATAGATAGAGTATTGATCATGTCAGAGTTTCCCTTGACGTAGATACTGGAAAATGTTTAGCCAGTTGAGATAATACAAATGAAATATGCGATTACAGTACAGAAATGATATATTAGGCTATAGTGGTCTTTTACAAGTTGGGGAACTTAATCTACAACACTATGTTTTGTCAATATACCTACCAGTGGAAAGAAAAACTACGCAGTTCATCAACCTGAAACAGCCTACTTTCCAAGGAAACAGAAACGGTGCAGTATAAGGCTAAATGTAGGGAAAATATATGGATATATGTCGCCCATTATGAGTAAATTAACATACATTGAACAAATTTATAACAGCGTTATCGTACTTTTTGAATTGTGTGCTTTAATATGTAGGTATAGTTGTATAATGGGGTATAATAGGGTGTAGAATATCGCGTTAACTGAAAGTTTTGTCAATACGAACTGAAGAAAAACAATTTACAGTGCATCAACCTTTGGCACGTGTCACTCGCCTTTTTAGCAACCACAAACGATTATGCACCAAATAGCAAAGGATACAGGGTGTAACAGTTTTGATTGTACACAAATTGAGGCATAATAGACATCATTCATTTGTGTCCATAATTTCCTAAAAGAATCATCAAAATCCAACAAAAATTACAAAAGTTATTAGAGATTAAAAAACTGTGTGTTTTGGGCTTATAATTTTCTTGATTAAACAGCAACAGCTTCATTATACAACCAGATTATTAACTAATTATCTCCAAGCTAGAACCGCATTCAAACCAATTTCGACAGTATGAAAACCACTTTATAAAGCTCTTTATAATATTCTCGGGTATTGACGCGAAGTGAGATACAAATTGTGGCAGCGGTTGTTCTTCACGGGTAGAGGCGTTATGCCTCCACTGTCTCCAGTGCCTCGGGGGTGTCAGTTCCACTGTCTCCACTGCCTCGGGAGCTGTCAGTTTCCGGTTCATGCGAACAGAACTGAATGAAGCGGAGAGTACAGTCTGCTACGATCCTAGGCGATTTTCGAGCGAGAATCGATGGAATCGTGCCTGGCCCTGGACTCTCCACGGCCTATTTTACCCTCACACCCCTTAGGGAAGGGGTTCCCGACCAGCCACCCCACTTTTAACAGCTGGGACCTGCGGGATATCTTAAGACGTACAGCTTTCGAGGCAGTAATTTGAGATATCGTCGGAAATACCCTATTAATAATGGGTTCGTTTCGATTTGTTAAGGGATGTGTTAAGGGATGGTGAAGTATAAATACGTGGGGAGAAGTACGAACGAGTGGGGAGAACTCAAAAATGAGGGTTTGCAAACTATTTTTTCGATGGACAAATGCGTAACTATCATAAATATATTACGTTTTCGCCGTTTTTTTGTGTCAGACAGTCCAGTGGTGTCCCTAAGGCATTTCCCCACCCTTGGATCTCTAAAATGCGAGACGAAATGTTCGGGATTATGTTCGGAACATTGTTATTATACGGCAGTATGTTCCTTTTATATTAGATTATAACAGCGTCGGGTTTTTCGAAGGGAAAATGTCGTAGGGCTTTTCGCTTGACTGCTAGGTCCTGCGTAGTCCTTCTCGTTCTTATCCCACTTGATGTGCCGCCGAAGGAAAGACGACGTCTCCCTGAATAAAACATGTCGCAAAAAGCATGCAGATAGCAGGTCTCTATTCACCTAAATAGCCATTTACAGATTTTGTCAGCATTCAGTTGAAGTGTGTATTCAATTTTGGTGTATGTAAGACAGGTGTTGATAAGAATTTCTAAGGAGTGTATGTTGATGTTTTCCACTTTCCATTTATCTGTTCATTGATATATTTTATATTGGCAGCTTTTCTATGGTGCTTCGCTGGTGGAGTCAGTACAGAAGCAGCAGCAGCAATTAAAATATACACCTCTAAAACGGGGTGAATTCCTAGCTACTATTAAATGCCCCCTACAATGTTACGAATCCAGAATGCCACCGGCCGGCGTATTTCTCGCCTACTAGCCTACATTTCTGAGTTCCAACTGTTCATGAATATGCATCGCCTACACCAGAATCTGACGCGGTGAGATCCTTCACTTACACAAGCACGAAGATAATTAACAAAAAATAATCATTGCTCTCAAGTATGCATCCCCGTTTTACAGACAAATTGCTAAAAAGGTAATTTTGTGAAGTTGTTTAATTATCGTGCTTCTTACAATTCAAATAATACATCTATAGGGGTGCCAAGAACAACGTCTGATCTAATCCTTTGAACTTTGGGGTCTTTCCACCACGAAATCGAACGGGGTTGTTAATGAAGGCACGAGATACAGGGGTGAATTAGCGGAAAAGGGTGCGAGTCTACCCCTGGCTTGATGTAGAACAGGGTGCGGGGCTCATAATGTACCATCCCTCTCGTATAGCGTGACTGTCGGCACTTGACTTCTCTTCCAGGCCGCTAGGGGCGCTAGAAAAGTGAGCAAAAGCGAGCGAAACGAGGTAAAAAGCGAGCAAAAGTGAAAAGAAGTCATACCCGGTTACTACTAGATCGTTATATGTGGCTTTGTGTCTGTGTTTAGGTGTTAATTGGGACTTTACAAAGTTCGTAAACAAGGGCTTGAGATTCGAGTTCTTTATTTAACTTTTTTAACACGCAAAAGATGAATGATTGAACTGTACAAAATTGTTTGTTAAATGTAACTCTATTCTAGATTAAGGCGAGGCGTCTAAAGCATTAGTAGACAATTATTCCGCGAGATGTCTCGCGCGACAGGCAGCTGTGAAGTGACAACAATACATTACAAGCGAATTGCTATCTCAAACATGGGGCTACACTATGACATTGTGTTATTACAATGCTTAGAACAGCTGGTGGCAAGCTGCACGTTTTGAGTTTAAATGCAAAATACTTTGGATTATTAATCATGAAACATGCAGGGGAATTATTCAAAAATTGAGACTGTATTATCTTTAGATTGGTATATCTTTAGATAGTGGAATGTCATGGTTTTACTTCATGTTCAATTACTAGGAAACTATTCTGGTTTGGAATTATAGTTGTATATTCTTAATTTTGGAGAACCAATCCTGAAAATCTCAGCTTTCTACCGCTTTTACTTTGACCAGGAGAATTTTCCAAAATCTTGGGTGTTCGCTTAAGATGGTGGAATGTCATGAGTTTACTTCTTGATCGATTACGAGCAATCTAATTGGTATAGTATGTACTGTTACATATCCCTGGATAGCAAATACTTTGGAGAACAAATCCTGAAAATCACAGCTTTCTCTAGCTTTTACTTTGACCAGGAGAATCTCCCAAAATCTTGACTTTGTGTTTTCTTAAGAATGTCATGCTTCGTCTTCATGTGTCATTACTAGCAAACCAATTGGAATAGAAATTACTGTTATATATCGATGCATAGCATTTACTTTAGAGAACAAATCCTGATAATTTCAGCTTCCTGCCGTTTTTAGTTTGGCCAGCAGAATTCTGATACTTTGGAGAACAAATCCTCAATATTTCCGCTTCCTATCGTTTTTATTTATCTCCAGGGGAATAACAAAAATCTGGCCATTGTGTGCTCTGTGGATGGTGGATGTCGTGGTTTTGTTTCATGTGCCAATATGACTAAATTAGTAGGAACAGAATACATTACTATATATGTACGGATAATAGATACTTTGAGCAATCGATCCTGCAAATTGCAACTTTCTATCAGTTATGGTATATATTGAAACATTTAATGACAAACCTGTACTTTATAACTCAACAGAAATTATGACTTTATATAGAATTTACGCTCTCTATACCATAATAAAAAAATACGTCAAGCACTAATAAAGTCTCCAAACATAAATCCATCAATAATTCCCTTTTAATATTGCCGTTAGGAAAGATTGATTACTGAGTCAATAGCACAAACATAAAAAAACAATCGAATGTATTTCCACTGCTTGATTGCATTTTGATGATCCCACCTAACAACCGAAACGTGGTAAACATTCACCCTCTCCCTTCCAGCAGAGAAAAAAAAAACAAAACACGATTGATTCACCTAAAAGTGCGAATGAAAAAAAAAACGAGGAAAATACCTTTTTCTTGTCTAAAATTCGAAATATCGATTACCGATTCGGGAAAGTATCCTACTTTACCTGCTAAGCGAGTCGAGCTTGTTCGGGCGCCCTCCGCCAGATGGCGGTAACGGCTCCTTAAATGGTCGCGAAGCCTGCGACTTCAAACTACCCCCCCCAGGCATTGATTTATCGTAAATAGTTTCGATCTTTACGTGGATGTCGTTAAGGCTGTTCTGGTTGTTATTTGGCAGGGGTAGAATCGGTAAAATCAGGCTCTGTAATTGAGTGTTTGACCTCAATTCACGCCAGGGTTGCACCAGAACCGATTATACATGATAATAGAATTTGTAATTTGTTGGGGTTCCGGCGACTCCACCATTTTTGAAAAAAAACTTTGAATGAGTCGTGTGACTAATTGAGAGTACTTAGAAAGCTGTAATTTTCAGGAATGATTATCCAAACTCTCTAGTAAGTAGGCATATATAACACTAGGATATATTCCTTCTAAAATGCTCATACAAAATCCATAAAGGAAAACCATGATATCAACAATGTGCAGACAATACGAAGTCAATTTTTGAATCATTCTCTTGAGCAAAGTATAGCTGATAGAAAGCTGTAATTTTCAGGATTTGTTACTTAAGGTATCTACAATCCAGAGATATATAATAGTGGTTCATACTCCTACTAGATTGTTAATAACAAAACCATCACAGTAATCCATTTCAAGACTAGAAAAATAAGGTCAATATTTGAACCATTCTCCTTAGCAAAGTAAAGCAGATAGAAAGCTAGAATTTTCAGGATTCATTACCCAATCTGCTATCCATGGATATATAATAGTGATTCATACGCCTATTAGATTGCTAATAAACGCATATGAAACAAAACCATCACAGTCTACAATTTCAAGGCTAGAAAAATAAAGTCAATTTTTTAATCATTCTCCTGGGCAAAGTAAAGCAGATAGAAAGCTGCAATTTTCAGGATTTATTAACCAATGTATCTGCTATCCAGGGACATATAATATAATATCATAATCCTACTAGATTGTTAATAATCGTATATGGAACAAAACCACCACACTCTACCACTTCAAGATAAGATAAATAAGTCAATTTTTTGATTGATTTCCTGAACAAAGTACAGCTGTGTTTGTTACTCAAGGTATCTACAATCCAGAGATACATAATAGTGATTCATACTACTACTAGATTGTTAATAACCGCATATGGATCAAAACCATCACAGTCTTCCATTCAAGACTAGAAAAATAAGGCCAATATTTGAACCATTCTCCTGAGCAAAGTAAAGCAGGTAGAAAGTTACAATTTTCAGGATTTATTACCCAATGTATCTGTATTCCAGGGATATATAATAGTGATTCATACTCCTATTAGATTGCTAATAAACGCATATGAAACAAAACCATCACAGTCTATAATTTCAAGGCTAGAAAAATAAAGTAATTTTTTTAATCATTCTCCTGGGCAAAGTAAAGCAGATAGTAAGCTGCAATTTTCAGGACTTATTACCCATCTGCTATCCAGGGATATATAACATAATATCATAATCCTACTAGATTGTTAATGATCGCATATGGAACGAAACCACCACACTCTACCACTTCAAGATAAGATAAATAAGTCAATTTTTTGATTGATTTCCTGAACAAAGTACAGCTGTGTTTGTTACTCAAGGTATCTACAATCCAGAGATATATAATAGTGGTTCATACCACTACTAGATTGTTAATAACCGCATATGGAACAAAACCATCACAGTCTTCCATTCAAGACTAGAAAAATAAGGCCAAGATTTGAACCATTCTCCTGAGCAAAGTAAAGCAGGTAGAAAGTTACAATTTGCAGGATTTATTACCCAATGTATCTGTATTCCAGGGATATATAATAGTGATTCATGCTCCTATTAGATTGCTAATAAACGCATATGAAACAAAACCATCAGTCTATAATTTCAAGGCTAGAAAAATAAAGTCATTTTTTTAATCATTCTCCTGGGCAAAGTAAAGCAGATAGAAAGCTGCAATTTTCAGGACTTATTACTCTGCTATCCAGGGATATATAACATAATATCATAATCCTACTAGATTGTTAATGATCGCATATGGAACAAAACCACCACACTCTACCACTTCAAGATAAGATAAATAAGTCAATGTTTTGATAGATTTCCTGAACAAAGTACAGCTGATATAAATCTACAATTCTCACGATTTATTGCCCAAAGTATCTACAATCTATTGGTATAATAATAAGTTTTGTCAAGCCAAGAACGGTGTAGAAACATTTGAAAAACTGTACCGAGTAACGAAGGTCAAAAGTACGATGTTGTTCAGAAGGCATTTTGTAATTAAAATCGTCAAAGTGGTAGACGGAGAACGCCGGTGCTGCCCCCCTAGAGGGAATTCGAGTCGAGAATCCCGTGCCAAGTCTATCGTGAGCGAACCCCGCGGGGTTATATTGGCAGGAAGCGAATACAACAGTCGAGGATAGAACACTTAATTGGTGCCACATCCTGAATAATAATGCCATCTAATATGCATTAAAGAATCCTGTAGGGAGATTGTGAGGTGTCGGCAGGATGCTACTACCCCATATAGGGGTGGTTTGGGGCGTCTAGAAGGTTTAGATAGAACTTGTTAGATAGAACGTGCGGTTTTTTTACAGTTTTGTGCACTACTTTCACACAGAGGCAAACCGCAGGAAATCATAACATTTTACCCTCGAAAATTAACGAGACAATCCCAACATCCGAATTAAAAATTCACGCGACCGCATAAAACATTAATCAACCCGTTACACCTACCGCCGTCCACCTGTAGGATCGTAGCTAGCCTGCAGGATCGGCAACATCCGGTGGTGCTCGCGCGACGACTTGGTGCGCCCCTGGTGACGCCTCCCAGCACTAACCGAACTCAGTCACCGTCCGGGCACCGAATATCGCGCGTAACACGGAAAAAACTCGCCCGAAATGACTAAAAAACACTATCCACGAACGACCGGAGCCACAAAAAATATTTTTTAAATCGACAATAGTGGGTGAAAAGGTGCTTTTTACGAGGGGGGTGGGATTTACGGATTGTGAGGTGGGGAGAGGGTAGGAAGGCGGTTAACAGTACGAGCAACAGTTTGATTTTAGACAGGATCTTCCTGTATGGTGTTTCCTTCATGATATTTGGTGTATATTTAGTATTGCATACAAACCCCTTTTTTTTGTTACACTCAAGTCTTTTTTGTATTCATCATTGAAGTATTACTTCAGGCTTTTCGTCAAGAAACAATAAAAACGAAAGGCAGAGGTAGAAATGACAAAAAAAGGGAACCGACATCAATTTCGGCTTGCGAAACGGTTATGGGATGAGGTTTGAGCTTTTCGACCTTGCCGCTAAGTCCTATCACGTCAATAAACATAAAAAAGATACAAAAAAGCTCCACCACGACTCTCCAAGCGTGAAAGAACGATATAGTTGAAGGCAGATATTGGAATCCTAGCTTCTAAGCTGTCTTATAGATACTGCTTGAGATATTTTTGAAGCATAAAATACGTATAAAACTTAATTTTGAACAGGTTACAAGATGTATAAACAGCAGATTAGTAATCAGGAGGATTTAATTTTCATTTTGATTGCATAAACGAGGTAATTCCAGAGTTATTAGCTCTGGTTTTAGCTGCGTACTGTTTTATGTTTGCCCGCCAGATAATGAGGCTGTTGTAGCTTATTTGTATAACTAAATAAGGACCTATTCATTAGCAGAACAGTTGTATTATCCTCAGAGATAAATTTAATCTAGATTTGCGAAATACTATGACTAACTATACACCAACTTCGTAAAATAACACCTGCCCGAAATAAAAACTTGCCCAATTTTGCAATAACAATTTTCTTTTAATGTTTATAGACTCAACTAAGTGCGATTTTTGTGTACAAGTGCCTGATATTTTCTACAAAAACAACGACATCAGTGACGTCCTATAAACTGTGAGGTTTTCTTTAATTTGAATTATTTGGTACTGCTTCCAAAATTTGTTTTGATTATTTCTGCGACACTTCGTATAACAGAGATATGGCTTTGGTATGAATAAAATGTGATATGATTTTGAATAAAATGTCATATGGTTTTAAATAACAATTCATATGGCTGAAGAAAATTTTGTCTGTTGTTTTTTAAAAGGTGGAATTACATGATTTTGCTTCATGCGCTGTTACGAAACATTTTAGATAGCAGATACTTTGGGAATAAACTACTTGACATAAAAATTACCATTATAGAGATGCATTTTCAAAAAAAATCAAAAAGTAAATAAAGTCAAATCAAAAAAAATCCAAATCGATAATAATATGCTTTGAAATCTCTAATACTGGCCACACACGTTCAGTTTCAACTGTACAGTTGAACTGAACAGTTCAAACTGCCGGAACGTGTGTGGCCGGCTTAATACACTAACAATAAGCGGTATATTCTTTCGTAAATTCTCTTGCGCTCAGAAGTAAACAATGCCTAATGACCCAATGACAAGTACCATCGAGAATGACGTCATCTGGCACCGCAACAAGTACCGGCACTTGAGCGCGCTCATTGTCGGGAAAACAAGGGAAGACGGGAAAACAATAGAGCTGCGTTGGAAAGAAACCCTGTAGACAGTAGGGAGACTTGAAAACTTGTTGCGCGCAACTTATCGGGGAAAATACGCACACCCTACGCGGGTTTTTAATTTTTTATCGGGCCGATATTAAGAAAAAACGAACCACGCAGCGTCGGAAAAACTTTTCGGCGAACCCTTGCCGAATATCGATTTCCATGGGGGTTTTTCGCACGGAAAATTACTATCCGACTTCTCGGTGGGTCGTAACGACCAGCTTTTGTGCAATTGTTCTTGAATTTTGAGTGTTTTTGACGGGGTTTTTGCGGTTCCCGTCTGCTCGACATGCCACGTCGGCAATGTTCAATTATAACGAGCGAAAATTGCTTATAGACGGCGGAAATCCGCGGTTTTTAATGGATTTAATCGATTTCTATGTTACCTTTGACCTTTTACTGTTTTGTTCATAGCTGGAACGTCAAATATATCAGTTTACAAGATTTAAGAGAAATTACGAATGTTGAAATGTAGCGATTATGTATTATGTGCTTTGTCAAATCAAAAAGTTTATAACTTTAAAAATAATTAAACAATCGTAATCAAACTATCTAGAATTATTGCCAAAAATCTATTGAACAATATAAAGTCATGAGTAGTGGTTCAAATCACCATATATGTTAAACAAAACAACATAAATTCAAGGAGACAATTTATGAAGACAAACTTATGATAAATATTATTCAAAAGTTTCTAACTTCAAAAATACCTAACCAAGACTAATGAAACTAACAATAATTATTACTCAGAGTCTAATGAATAATATAAAGTCAATAATAGTGGTAGAATTAACACCAAAACTGTCTGGCAAAACAGCACAAAGTTAGGGGAAGAACTTTTGAAGACAAAGATATTGATGAAAGACTTTCAAACATAAATTAGCATTATGTACCTCAGAGTTAAAAAATAAATGGAAAATACGACACAACATTGACATTTTTCCTGCATGACTGGTGAAAATTCAAGGTCACCCAATGCGAAAATTTGCAGTAAAAATTAAATTAAATTAAATTCATTAAGGGGTGTGAAAGGTGCGATAATACAGAGGGTAGGGCGTCCAGGCCTCAGCTGTTTTCTTTGGTCACGTTTATTATTTACGAGATCAACACAGAAAAACAAAACAAACGAAGCACCAGCCCATAAACCGTTTGGATTAATCAAAGCATACAATGGATAAAGTTTTTAGTTTACTTGCATATATAATAGCAGTAAAGTAGGTTAACTTTGCAAACTGAGTAAATATGGTGACCGTTTGGCCTGATGTAGATCCATCGGCTTATTAATATGTAAAGAGGTTGCTATTGTTTTCCCTTAGATAGGTCACATATTGATTTTCATTCGTCTTTGCTAAAGAGAGAACCTCTTTGCTAAAGGGAGAAGCCTTGCTCTGAGAGACTATTGAGGAAATATCATATGCAGTGGTCGTGGGGCCTCAACAACCCTTATCTGGGTTAACCCAACCCCCATTGTGCAATTATAATGGGCCAATTTCAACTACTACCCCCATGAACTGAATACACTGCACACAATTGATATCCAATGGTCACCGACCCTTACGATAGCTGATCTTATGCAATTTTTATGATTGTGCTACTAAAACTTCACTTAAAATCACTAGAAAACGGTTTGTAATTAATCTCTCAATTATATAAATCACTGAATATTCTGGTAGAATATGAAAGTGTTGTGGAAATTATACATGTTGGTTGTGGTATTTCATATTAGTGTTGTAGTGTGGAGCAGAACAGCGTTTGCTAGCGAGAAACTGGGTCACAGCTTTGCATTAATCGCTCTGTTGCACACGGTTTGGTTTCGCAATGCTTTTTCGGCATAATTGAAACGGATGCTCTCAACCGTAGAAACAGAGAAAAAAAAATGTTCTACTCTGACAAAATTTGATTTTTTTAAGCGGTGTTTGTTTAAAATCAATTTATTATTTTTATTTAACCATAAGCTATAACAGATTTTGAATGTATGAATGAAAAATACACTCAAACCTATTACACCCTGTATATCGTAGTCAAATAATAGCAATTTATTTGGTAAACAACATGGCAATTTTCGGAATATATCGACGCCTTTCGGATGAAGTGAGATGTCTACTAACTGCCGTGTCGGAGACGTCACATGTTTACCCTGTCTGTTTACGCAATCAAAACACCCTTCTGCACGCAATGCACCCCTCTAAAAATAAATATATCACCCGCGTATACGAGACAAATCGAACAACGTATTCCCGTCAAAATCCAATAAAGTTACCAAAAACAAAATATAGCATTACATAATTTCTTCATAATGCAAAATAATGGAATGAGTTCTTCTATAATATTCAATTTCATCATTTTGTTTGTCGCTGTAAACCTGCTGCATCCCTCAATAAGGATTCAGATGTAGGTTAGGGACCTATTGGCCTGCCCAATACCCCCATCTATACGATGGTGAATGTCAAAGTGTACTGGGTCACCACAGGCTGGGGTGGCCAACCCCAGACGTCCTAAATACCGAATGCAATTTTCGTTCTGCATTCCTAACTGCCTTACATCCCTTTTAGGATGAAATTAATCTTAATTTTATAGATCTTATAAAGAAGTTAATCTACTTTTATAAATAAGTTAATCCACTTGTATATATGTACCCGAAAATCTAAGTTAAAACGTAATTTTAGCAACCCTATGCATCTAAAATATGTATGGTACGCACCCTTGCAAAGTTCTACACCCCACGTAAACTTTCTCGAAACTGAACTAAAGTTGTTGGGATCGAAAGAAATTAATAATGTGCCTTATTATGAAACCCTTCTGTCCCCTTTCAGGTTTCAGCCAAAATGAAACACCACTACACGAGTATATATTCTAAAGCAACGGCCTGCAAGAATCGAACAATCACCGATAAGGCTCAAGAACTAACCTAACCTATAAGTTACCTAGAGATTAAGCGTAAACTATGACGAAATACAAACGGAAAATCAAATAATAGTACAAAATGTATGCAGCAGCAGGTGGCGCGTCTCTGGCGAGCCGTCAGGCAAGGCAGAGACAACGCCAGAACAAGAAAGCTCAGCTCCAGAAGAGTCAAAAAGCGACTGAGTTGATACCAAAGCAACCCCAGAGCAAACCGTTTCATAATTACACAGACCAAGGGGTTCCAAAGTTGTCGAGGGTTGAACGGAATGTTTTGAAGCCTCCCACGGCTCATGATAGGAGACACAGTACCTCAAACTATCACCTCAAAGAACCATCGAGGGCGAGAATTAGGGAGAGTCCTTCGATATGTATACCGGTGCAGAACCATCACCAGAAGGAGCAAGGGCAACCCCTGACGCCTTGTACTTTGGTACAGAATCACATTCCACATTCGCCTTCTATTCAAAGTCACTTGCCGCAGATTACCATACCGGAGGGTGATAAATCTTTGGAGAGAAGATGTAGCTTTGTGAGGCAAGTTGAGGAGATGGAGAAGGTCACTCATGAAGGTGGTGGGAACGTATTGGACAGGTGTAATCATATTTGCAACTTTGAGATCAAGGACAAGCAGTGGGATAACTTTTATACTGAGTATGACAAGACAGGATTGGGAAGCTTGGATTATCCTTTTTCTGAGGTAATACTTGACGATGGGCTTGGAAAGTTGGTTGAAATGTTGATAATATTCGTTGTGTTGAACGGCAATTTATTGTCTAGCACTGACATCATGAATTTAGCTATAATCATAGCTGTGAGTTTCTATAGACAGAGTTATTGATCAGAAATTGTTATTTAAGAACTTCTCCTGAATAAAGTACAGCTGATAGTAAGCTGCAATTTTCAGGATTTATTACCCGAAGTATCTGCTATCTAGGGATATATAATATTAATTTGTAGTCCTACTACATTGTTAATAATCGCCTATCAAACAAAACCTTGACATTTTTCTATATAAAGACAAGATAAATACAGTCAATTCTTGGATTTTTTCCTGAACAAAGTATAGCTTTTAGACAACTCCAATTTTCAGGATTTATTACCCAAAATATCTGCTATCTAAAAATATATAATAGCAGGTGATACTCCTACTAACTTGTCAGTAATCGCATATGAAACAAACTGATTACAGTCAACCATCTCAAGACAACATAAATAAAGTCTTTTTTCAAACTTTTTCCTGAAGAAAGTATAGCTGTTAGACAACTTCAATTTTTAAGATTTATTACCCAAAGTATGTGCTATCTAAAAATATATAATAGCAGGTGATACTCCTACTAGCTTGTCAGTAATCGCATATGAAACAAACCGATCACAATCAACCATCTCAAGACAACATAAATAAAGTCTTTCTTTGAAACTTTTTCCTGAAGAAAGTATAGCTGTTAGACAACTAAAATTTTCAAACTTCATCACCCAAAGTATCTGCTATGCAGGGATGTATAATGGTAATTCATACTCCTACTAGATTGTTAATAATCGCCTATGAAACAAAACCTTGACATTCTTCTATATCAAGACAAGATAAATACAGTCAATTCTTGGATTTTTTCCTGAACTAAGTATAGCTTTTAGACAACTGCAATTTTCAGAATTTATTACTCAAAGTATATGCTATCTAGGAATATACAATAGTAGGTGATACTTCTACTAGCTTGTCAGTAATCGCATATGAAACAAACCGATCACAGTCAACCATCTCAAGACAACATAAATAAAGTCTTTCTTTGAAACTTTTTCCTGAAGAAAGTATAGCTCTTAGACAACTGCAATTTTCAAGATTTATCAAAATTCATCACCCAAAGTATCTGCTATGCAGGGATGTATAATGGTAATTCATACTCCTACTAGATTGTTAATAATCGCCTATGAAACAAAACCTTGACATTCTTCTATATCAAGACAAGATAAATACAGTCAATTCTTGGATTTTTTCCTGAACTAAGTATAGCTTTTAGACAACTGCAATTTTCAGAATTTATTACTCAAAGTATATGCTATCTAGGAATATACAATAGTAGGTGATACTTCTACTAGCTTGTCAGTAATCGCATATGAAACAAACTGATTAGAGTGAACCATATCAAGACAACATAAATAAAGTCTTTTTTCGAACTTTTTCCTGAAGAAAGTATAGCTGTTAGACAACTGCAATTTTTAAGATTTATTACCCAAAGTATCTGCTATGCAGGGATGTATAATGGTAATTCATACTCCTACTAGATTGTTAATAATGGCCTATGAAACAAAACCTTGACATTCTTCTATATAAAGACAAGATAAATACAGTCAATTCTTGGATTTTTTCCTGAACAAAGTATAGCTGTTAGACAACTGCAATTTTCAGGATTTATTACCCAAAGTATCTGCTATCTAGAAATGTATAATAGTAGGTGATACTCCTACTAGCTTATCAGTAATCGCATATGAAACAAACTGATCACCGTCAACCATCTCAAGACAACATAAATAAAGACAACTTTTGGAATTTTTCCTGAACAAAGTACAGGTGTTAGAAAGCTACAGCTATCAGGATTTATTATCCAATGTATCTGTTATCTAAGACTATATAATAATAATTCATAATCATATTAGATTGCTGGTAATCGCATATGTAACAAACCTATTACATTCTATCATATCATGACAGGATAAATATAAGTACATTTTTGGAAATTTCTCCTCAGAAAAGTTCTGCTGATAGAGAGCTGCAGTTACTAGGATTAATTACCGAAAGTGTCTACTATCCAGACGTATATAACAATCGTTTCTAGTTGTACTAATTTGCTTGTATAATATGTGTATCTAAAGACTATCCACAAGTACAGTAACTTTTTATTTTCGGTTGGCAAACATTTGCACTGCCTTCTTTATACTACTGAAGTGTTTGTTCCCAGTTCCTCTCGCATTTAATTAGCATTTTAAGACTACCTCGCTGCCAAGTAACGCCCCCTAGCGTTTATACCTTGTTACATCCGGCTTCTGTCTTCTTTAAATATGTATGAAAGTTAAACACCTTCCCGAAAGGAGCTAAAGCCTTCCTCCACCATGTTTAAGCTTAAGATAATTAACTTTTGACTTTGAGACAAACAAATTTGCAACGTAGTCCCATTTAGCTGTCCCAGGGATACTACGTTCCTACGGCTAAATGCTAAATACACTCGCCTGCGGTTTTTCTCGCCGATTTCCGCGAGAATTCTATGAAGAGATCGAATTTGAATGTTAATGAGTTATCGATTAAGCAAACCGCTGGTACTGTAGCGCCTGGTGAAAAATATGAGGCGAAAAGGTCGAGCTTACGTGCTGCCTGCCATCTCCAGGCGCGGTTGGCACTTCTCGGATTAAACGCGTATTCGCGCCTAGCGTTATTTTTCACGACGTGGGCGTTGACAACGTCGACCACCATTTGTTTGAAGTTTTTGTTTGTTCCCAGCTGTCAAGTGCTTGCAGTAGTTTTTGATGATTTATTTAACAATAGACAAAAAAAAACGAAGACAATTTTTGTTCGGAAATTCTGTAGAATTCTAATTAATAATGCAATAATACTGATTATAGGATTGGAAATTGTAGATAATAATCAGTAGTCGTAAAAAAGCATATTATATTCGTGACATTAACAAGTGATTCTAATCAGAATTATTTCTCATGGTAAAATTACTACCCGTAAAGCATTTTATCGATAATTCTTTATTACATCTACATTCATACTTATATTCACTCTTTTATATATTAGGATGTAAGCAAAAGTCTACGTCAACAATTTTCAATTCATACAATCCTTTTTTCACACAATGTTTTCATGTGATTCCAAGAAACTCCTTTATAATAATTACATTTACATACATAACGTAATTAACACTGATTACGACGCTAAATTAAACGAGTGAATCAACATATTTGCATGCCACTCAAAATTAGGTCATACAGTACGCGAAAAGTGTACTAACCACTTGACAACTCTTACGTAAGACATGCAAGCTTTACAGAATTAACTGCTCCGGTTACTTTTTATGTAAGCTCGGTAAAACTATATATAACAGAAATCAGACAAGAAAATCTTAGAAGGATCGATCGAGAACCTGATCATTGTGAAAAAACATCTCGAGAGTGAAATCACTGGATTATGAAAATTGGCGGAATACAAATAATTCGAATCTTCAAATCATTAGATTATGCCTATCACTGAAATCCTGCAAGTGACGGCTTGTTTTTCAGCGCTAAGCTCGCGGTTATTTATGGGGAAAATCTAGAATTCTCTCGGTATATATTGGATGGAGCGAACACGTCAAGGTATATATACGGTGAGTAACCCATATCACCTACTTTGACATCCCAAAATATCTGCTATCTAAAAATATACGATACTTCTACTAGCTTGTCAGTAATCGCATATGAAACAAACCGATCACAGTCAACCATCTCAAGACAACATAAATAAAATCTTTCTTTGAAACTTTTTCCTGAAGAAAGTATAGCTGTTAGACAACTACAATTTTCAAGATTCATCACACAAAGTATCTGCTATGCAGGGATATATAATGGTAATTCATACTCCTACTAGATTGTTAATAATCGCCTATGAAACAAAACCTTGACATTCTTCTATATCAAGACAAGATAAACACAGTCAATTCTTGGATTTTTTCCTGAACTAAGTATAGCTTTTAGAGAACTGCAATTTTCAGAATTTATTACCCAAAGTATATGCTATCTAAAAATATACACTAGTAGGTGATACTTCTACTAGCTTGTCAGTAATCGCATATGAAACAAACCGATCACAGTCAACCATCTCAAGACAACATAAATAAAGTCTTTCTTTGAAACTTTTTCCTGAAGAAAGTATAACTGTTAGACAACTACAATTTTCAAAATTCATCACCCAAAGTATCTGCTATGCAGGTATGTATAATGATAATTCATACTCCTACTAGATTGTTAATAATCGCCTATGAAACAAAACCTTGACATTCTTCTATATCAAGACAAGATAAATACAGTCAATTCTTGGATTTTTTCCTGAACAAAGTATAGCTTTTAGACAACTGCAATTTTCAGAATTTATTACCCAAAGTATATGCTATCTAGGAATATACAATAGTAGGTGATACTTCTACTAGCTTGTCAGTAATCGCATATGAAACAAACCGATCACAGTCAAACATCTCTAGACAACATAAATAAAGTCTTTCTTTGAAACTTTTTCCTGAAGAAAGTATAGCTGTTAGACAACTACAATTTTCAAAATTCATCACCCAAAGTATCTGCTATGCAGGGATGTATAATGGTAATTCATACTCCTGCTAGATTGTTAATAATCGCCTATGAAACACAACCTTGACATTCTTCTATATCAAGACAAGATAAATACAGTCAATTCTTGGATTTTTTCCTGAACTAAGTATAGCTTTTAGACAACTGCAATTTTCAGAATTTATTACCCAAAGTATATGCTATCTAGGAATATACAATAGTAGGTGATACTTCTACTAGCTTGTCAGTAATCGCATATGAAACAAACCGATCACAGTCAACCATCTCAAGACACCATAAATAAAGTCTTTCTTTGAAGCTTTTTCCTGAAGAAAGTATAGCTGTTAGACAACTACAATTTTCAAAATTCATCACCCAAAGTATCTGCTATGCAGGGATGTATAATGGTAATTCATACTCCTACTAGATTGTTAATAATCGCCTATGAAACAAAACCTTGACATTCTTCTATATCAAGACACGATAAATACAGTCAATTCTTGGATTTTTTCCTGAACTAAGTATAGCTTTTAGACAACTGCAATTTTCGAGAGTGAAATCATTGGATTATGAAAATTGCCGGAATACAAATAATTCGAATCTTCAAATCATTAGATTATGCCTAACACTGAAATCCTGCAAGTGACGGCTTGTTTTTCAGCGCTAAGCTCGCGGTTATTTGTGGGGAAAATCTAGAATTCTCTCGGTGTATATTGGATGGAGCGAACACGTCAGGGTATATATACGGTGAGTAACCCATATCACCTACTTTGACATCCATTAGCCCGTAACGACCGACCGGCGGATGAACTGGGGTTACGATTTTCGCAAATAGCGCCCCCCCGCGGTTACCAGAGACCACCCTGATAAGGCTACCTATTTACCCTGTCGATTATGTGTATTGGATTTCAATCAATGTGGTTAAAAAACCACAAGAAAACCATTTAGTCCTAAAATGACTAGGATTTCTTTAGTATTATTATTCCTTATTTGTTATTATACCTAAAAAAAAAAACTGTTTTATATCCCCTAAAATGCCTTCTAAGCAAAGCCATATCTATCTATTAACGAAACGTGTGTCGCAAAAATACGAAACGCCGTAACATTACCTGTCGTGACGATGCTGTCTTTCACAAGGAAATAAAAATGCAAATCCAGTACATTCGTTCTCTATGACACGACATTCCATTTCCGTAAAAAGGAACCGAACTAATAAAAACTTTCCTGAATATGTGTGAAGAAAACTCATTTCATATAACAAGTTAATGTTACATTACTTATTATATTATTTGCCTGTGCTGTGACTAGAGCTGGAAACAAATAATCAATAAAAAGGACAGACTGTTGTGGATAAACTAAAGTGATGGACGTAGTTCTTAAGTCTTCGTAGTTTGTGGACTGTCAAAATAGAAGATCAACAATGAAAATACGCTTAGATCCAGGATAAAGAAAAACGACGAACCGACAGGAATGGATCAAAATGTGACGTTGGATTTCCTCAAAGAAATGACGGAGTCGTAAAGAAACAGACGTACCAACCACACAAAGGGGCCAGTACAGACCAAATAGCAACATATCAACCTTACAATATAATATAAGCTATAAAGATATACACAACATATAAAGATATATACAAATAACCATATTTCTTCTAACTAACTATTTAACAAACTAAAAGAATACGCTTCTACTACTAAATCAAAACAAAAAAAGAACAAACGCCACGTTCATAACGCTATTATATCTATACAACAACCAAAAAAATCTACACTATATATATTTTGATATGAGAAATTTAAAATCTACATATCTCTATCGTTTCGGCTTTACAATGCTTCGCCTTGCAAAGCACACTTGCCATGTATATAAATAATCTACGCGTTCTGCGCAACTTGCCATGTAAATAACCTTAAAATATATATGTGACTAAGAGGCGATTAAGTTATAACTAAGTTTTGACTAGACCGTGACTAAGTTGTGACTCAGTAGTGACTAAGTTGTGACTAAGTTGTGACTAAGTAGTGACTAAGTTGTGACTAAGTTGTGGCTAAGTTGTGACTAAGTTATGACTATGAGAGGTGTAAATTTCTGGTTTGATCCTGCATGAGCACCGCGGTTTCAGCCGGTATGCAGGCGGCGTTGTTAATACGAGAGAAACAGCGTCTTAGGCGCAAGAAGTTTCGAAGGAGGTCCGAGTTGCCGAGTCACGTGGCCACCAGGGATATTGCTCCTTTTCCGCAATATCCTCCAGGATCGTGGGTATGTATGTCCAACGTTACCAAGTGTGACTATGTTCTCTAGCGTTTGTCTTTGCGCGATAAAGCTTTCGTATGTGTATTTTTTGTGTTTTTCTGTTTTCTATGATACTGAGATTAAAATTGTGGTACTAAATCTAAAGGTACGTCAACAGGTATATGTATATGTGGAAGGATATATATGACCGAATGTCCTTAACGCGGAGAATATATACGGTTGTCAAGACGACGAGAGCCTGTTGCCTAGCATCCTTGCAAAAAGCTTCGTCGAGGTCGGGCACGTCCAATACACCGTTATGTTTACTTCATCGCCCAAAAAAACCTTCACTACATATTTCCTAACTCAAAACACGTTCTCAGACAGTTTACTTTTGTATTTACGGTTAAATTTAAGAGACCGATAACAGTATGAAATGTATATCAATGCGCCAAATTCATATTTTGTTTAACTTGGCAGCCTCACTTCTGAATCAGGTATAACAGAGGTCAGCACCGTTGGTCTACTATGAATTGGATCTATTACTCGACTCCAATTAACAATGCTGTATTGTTCGTGAATAATTGAATATTCTCCGGACGAGAGAATCGTGTATAGTGTGTACAATGGAATCTGTGATCTGATCTTTCACGTGTACTAATATCACATAATACTAACGATGGGCGTCAAAAACTTCATATATAATTGAACAATTTTTATGAAAAACTAATCAGAATCATTGTCAGGAGTCTAATAAAGTCAAGAGTAATGGTTAAAGCCACAAATAAAGTCAAGGGAACAATTTATCAAGACAAAGATGTAGACAAACATTTTTCAAACGTTGATAACTTCAAGAATAATTATCCAAACTTGACGAAACGAACAATAATTATAACCAAGACTCTAATAAACAATATAAAGTCGAGAGTAATGGTTAAAACTACCATAAATGCCAGGTAAAACAATATAGGGTCAAAGGAATAATTTATGAAGACAAAGATATAGACAAACATTTTTCAAAAGTTTGTAACTTCAAAAATAGTTATTCAAACTGGAAGAAACTAACAATAATTACAGCCAAGAGTCTCATAAACAATATAAAATCGACAGTAACTGTTGTAACCACTACAAATGTCTGGCAAAACAACATAAAGTCAAAGGAACAATTTATGAAGAGAAAGATATCGATTTTTCAAATCCTATACGATTTTGCTATTAAGATTACCAACTGTTAATAAAAAAATATGCGCAAGTAATACTGGAAGACAAGCTTTGTATATGGTCGTTTAGAGATGACGTAAGGTATACGCTATAGAACAGGCGTTTTTATGACATAAAATTTCACAGTGAGCCACGTAACGATTCGCAAACATGCAACGTGTTAAATCCCATATACGCGGTTTAAACACGTGGAATATTAAGCCTTAGGTTCGACCGAAACAACGGATACGGATGGCTTTTACATGATTATTTATTAGCACACGACATCGAGCATGAGAATGAGGTAACGTTAATTGTACACTGCAACGGGATTTATAGTTATGTTCTAGTTTTGCAACGATTTTAATTCTGCATGACTCTATTTTAAGAATAACGTTTCGGTAGAAGTTTTAGTATAAATTTTGGTCTAACACCCTGTAGAGTTACTAAGAACCTTGGACACGTTTTCCAGTTACTTAGTTTTAAAGTCAAATCAATTAGCTACCTATTGCCATTGAAAGTTACAACGCTTTAACTTAAATCTTTCAAATTCAACTTTTATCTTCCCGAATTCATATATATTTCTTTACATATTTTGTTCAATACTTTGTCAATATTAACACAACCTGTTTTTGTGTTGAAACACGAAAAAAAAAGAAAGCACAAGGCTGCTCCTAATAAAGGCATTACGTGATGGGGTTTTCGTGAAAAACTTCCGGTATTTTCTGGCAAGCCCAGCGCAAACAAAAGACGAAATGGAGTGGATAAAACTATGCCAACAAGCACAATACACCCGCGAGCACGCGACCCCGTAATAGCAGTTATCCGTAATTGCAAAAGACCAATAAAAACTAAATGATTTTAATGGATATGCCATTGATACAAACTCTATAGAAATAGATTATAATACAGCAGATAATACATTTTGTCAATCCAAATCAACATTTCAACTAATAATTCCAAACCCAATCGAGAAAAAAAATTTCAATTTCTTTTTCAATTTCCTTAATCATCGAATTTCTCGTAGTGTTCGCAGGGGCGAGCAGCTTGGCAGGAAAGGGAAAGGGGCAGACGCTGTTCTCTCTCAGAAGATGCCAGGCAACACCGCCTGAAGCAATCAGAAGCCCACCATCGATGGATGAAGAGAAACAGAGTAAGAAAAAAATCCCCAACCGGAAACAACGATATATCGACAATTTAAAAAAAAAAACAAACCCCACAAAAATCGATTTTTATTATCCCTATAAGTGTCTAGCACGTGTGTATTCACAATATCCACGTGTAAGCAATTTCTACACGCGGCAAAAGTAATCTTTCGCTACCAGACCGGCGCCTCCGCCGAAATTGTCGATGTTAAAAAAATTACTTTCCTGAATATCCTGCAATAAAATCACTAAGTCTAACACAAAAACGCTTAAACTTTGCTTTTTTTCCACAGATCCACGATGCAACATTTGGTGGGAGTACAGACGACGAGGATATTTTTAATGTTTACCACCAGAGCGCGGCTGCTAACGCGTTGCTCTACGTCGGTCTGGGTACAATAGCGATGGGAAGTGTTATCTTTTTCGTTGGTACGGGCGAGAAAGGTTTCAAAACGTTAGAATTGCGACTTATAGGACCTATAATGATGGCCTGTGGTCTGTTATGTTGTCTTATAAGGGTGCTTCTTTGCGCGTGTCCTTCGAATTGCATCAGGAAGAGGAAGAAAACCAGGCTGAAGGATTCCTGTCCCCATAACGCCTCTAGGTACCCCAAAAAGCGAGACAGGCGGAAAGATTTCATTCCTGTCGAGCAAGCGTCTTTAATGAAACAGAAGAATAATAAGAAGGTGTCTATTGCTGCTGGAACCAGCCATGCTGTACCCAGCACAAGTACAATGAACGTAAGTAAAGATTTACCGACAAAAATAACCAAGGAACACTTTAATTAGTCAGAGAAACAATTTATAAAGGCAAAGGTATTGACAAACAGTTTTCAAAAGCTTCTAACTTCAAAAATAATTATGCAACCTTAACAAAAATAACAATAATTATTGCCAAGAGTCTAATAAACAATATAAAGTATCAAGCAGAACAATATACAGAAAGAAATAATTAAGAAACACTCTAATATGAAATTCTATGTTGATCCCATCTATTTGCAGGAGCCTGCCATCTATGTAGAAGACGAGGAAGCAGCTTCAGCATTACCCCAACCCTTAAAACCCCAAATACCCCTAATAACAATCCCAGACTTTGCAGACTTCAACTGTGAAGAAACACAACGTAATTTATCGCGTGATAACTCAATAATAGAAATGGAAACGATGGAGATGAGCTATGAGGTGCAAAGTGTGTCCAGCTGTGACAGTGATACCATAATAGAGGTGGAGAAGGCACCATCGAAACTGGTGAAAAGTAGAGAACCGGTCAAACAGGCAACTTTCGAGACCACCGAGACATGTTTGAGTGTCGTGATAGAGAAATGCGATAGTTCTAGTGATAGTGCAAACGTTTTTGATGACGTAGACAGACAAGAACTGAGAAGGATTGAGGCTAGGAACAGTGAGATTGTGCTGAGTCCGTTGCAGTTAAGACAATAATCGATTTGTTAGAGACTATGTACGACAATGATGGGTAGTACAGTCAAAACTATGTAAAATATCGCTTCTTTTTTTTTTTTTTTTTTTTGGTTGATTATTCAAGTATTCAAAGTATTCAGTAAATTATTTAGTCTTCACCGTCCATGGTTCAATAATTCCTGGTTAAAATAAATTATTTCTACCTACTACAATACACTTGAATAATCATCCAACTATTTCATTACATAATGGAATTGATATAACACATAAGTATATAACGCAAATCAAAAGCAGTGGCAACTATTTGACAACACTAAATCGCTCCTTCAAACTATGTATAATAAAAAATCAGGGTAAATAACACTATAAAATAATTAAACAATGTCTGAAGCACATTTAACCCAACGTGTATTGTAACGCGAAATGAATTTAATGTGCATCAGGCTTAAACAGCCGAAGCCACACTATAAGAAAAATTGTGTTGACAAACGGTTGTCGCTGCTCTGAAAACTGGATACAACAGGCTGCAATGTCCCGCCTGTTACAACAGAAAAAAATAAATAAACGAAAGACGAAATAAGCTGTACAGATGCGGTTTTTCGTCGCGATTTTTGCCGTTAAGTTGGCGCTAAACTTGACCGGTTTGCTACCAATCAAGTAAAGTAATATGTGCTACTATTGTATGACCTAGTGTGCCTAGTTATTTTTATTCTTTTACATAAACACAGAAAAATGTTGGAGAAGATGCGTTATCGGTGAATATGACGTTTGTTTTTCGTTTCGTCCTTTGTTTGTTTTCCTGTTCTTTCTTGTTTTGTTTTTGTTTTTGTTTTTTTTTTCACCAGAGCAAACATCAAATCTGCAAACAATGTTTTAACAAATACTAGTACTACGTCTTCCAACACATTCAGTAAAACTAACACAATTATAATTTAATAATAAACGAAACAGGAAATGGCAGATTGACAAACGTCACATTTTATATTGTTATCGAAATATTCGAAAGAATATTACAACAAGTGTTACCTTATTAACTCTTTTGTATAAATTTATATGAAAAGCCATTGTTAAGCAATAAGTTTCTGGCCTAAGATCAATTGTAATAATGTTCTTGTTCTGTTCTTAGCACGAATTTGACTTTATCTATGCCCGAAAGAGTGAGAAACCCGACATATTACCTTTATTGATATTATAAATTATGTAAATAGTTGAATTAAACAAAGAAGGGGATGGGATTTAAAAAAAAAATGATCGACAATCTTTTCACTCAATTTGTCGCTCGGAATACATGCGAAATAAGAAATCAACATATCTTTTAAAAGATTTTTTAAAGGCAAGATAGAATTGTTCGATTTTTTGGGCTTGAGTATGCAATAGACAAGATTTTTAATGTGTACACAAGTCATCATAAAGTCAAATTCTTATATTTATGTTAAACTGCATAAACTTTGTTATAAAGGCAGCATTTCTATGAGATTGGAATACTAGCATACTTAATTAATAAACAAAAGATCGAATTATTATTGTTATTGTAATCTATAACAAAGAATTTGCGAACGATCTTGTAAAAATGCTGGTTTGTATTGTTATCTTTAAATAAACAGAACAAAAAATACATGGAATTATTATACAAAAAGGGTGAAACATAATTAGGATTTTGTAGATGCATTAGCAAGAGAACAAGGTCTTCACATGATAAAAATAAAAATTATAAGATGAATCGTTAGCATATGAAATATTTCAAAATAAAGTGTATGTCAAAATATTCACTGTGTATTTATTATTTTGTCTGTTTATAACTTTTGCAATCTTTGGTAAAATTTTATGCTTTTAGCACCACATTATACATAAATTATTGTAGATTATCAACTATACGTTCTTTTTAAATAAAAACATCTGGGGTGGCCCTCACCCAACTTTCCGACTACACCGTTGACTCAATGAAGTGTCTCAACACTTTTGCAATTATTCAAGTTTTGTGAAGCCAGAGCCACTCTATACCCTACCTAACATCAGTTTCTATGACATAAAAACATTGGAAAACGTCCGTTTTGCAGTTAATCCATGGATAAAGAGTATAAACAATGGGGAGTGAGGGCCTTAAATCACTTCTAACATGCTCCTAAAACTAAAAAAAAAAAATTAATTCTACTTATAAACATTGAACACTTTTGTAGCGCCTATTGGAAAAAGGAAACCCACTCCTCGTCCATCTGAAACAAAAAAACACACAGATTTTAACTCTTTTCAAGCAGAAACGAGCAAGGGGGAAGATCCCAAACCACCACCCCGCTAACCTGTAGCGACATCTTCTTCCCTCTCGCTCGTTTCTACCAGGTATCGCAAGAATTACAAAGAAATACCCACTTACCGGAGTTTTTCAATAATACCACCAATCAAGGTCAGATTATTAGCACTACCACTGCTTTTGACGACTCTACAGAACTCCGTAGAGAGTCAAAAAGACCGATAACGCGCCGCGAACCTAGAGAAGTCCAAAAATCCTACCTTATTACGTCTTCTTCCCCTCCAACGAAGGATGACATCTCCTTGAACCTACCTTTAGATGTCTTCGTCCTTGGAAGCTGCCACTCCGGTCAAATCCTCCTCCAAGTCAGTCCTTCTTCTCCCTTGGGCATCTACGGCTGCTATTCAACACTACACACGCAAGATTTAAAAACGCGCACAACTAAATGTCCAACAGTTCACTACATCACCGTCGTTGTCCATCTGCAACAATAATATAACCAAATATTCATCCACAATGTTTATTATGATCCAAACCCCACCAGTACCAGGTATTACTCAACAAAATTTGATTAATGGCGCTCAAATGAGTACGGAACATGATTTTTATACACACGAGGTAATAGGTTAGGTCAAAATCACTTAAAACACCACTGAAAATGTCACAAATTATCGGTTGCGAATATTGCTGGTATATCTTTGAAATTCTGTCAAAAAAAAAAAACGCACAGACGCGCAGAAAATGTTTTGCAAGATGGCCGAAAAATGCAAATTAGCTTGGTTGTGGTGAACAGGTATTGGCGTTGCTTGGTTACGAGACAATATATCTAGCTTTTGTCGGTTCTTACTATTTCGCAATGTTAGATAATTCGATTTTACTAGCCGATAATAATTTGATGCGTCAGACAATAATTTAGTATTACTTACATACGTTTTATTCTTTGCTTCAAACTTCTATCGCAGCTTCTATGATCAGAAAATACATAGTTATTGCGCTGATCGAACTTAGCTACAAGAGATATGTTATTATTATATCAATATTGTTGAAATATATGGTTAAATATGTACCCACATTGAACCACTTACAACGCTTGTCGCTAACTGAACCGAATATCTAACAACATATGAAATGCATAAAAAAATTTACCTGCGAAGCTATATGCAAGCACACATCCGGCATACCCAAAAAACGCGTTCAATTCCAACTAACACAGTGTGCAAAGCATACACTTCGCGTATTGGTAACTTTTACAATAGTATATTATTATACAAGTTTTATAAGACGTCAAATTGGCGCATGAGTTGTTTGAAAAAAAAAAATGACCAAATGAACGAATGCGCCAATACGTCTTATAAAACGCGTGTAATATACTATTTTTTCTACTTTGCGTCATTAATTTTATAAAAATTTAGAAGTATATTAGGTAAAATTTCAATCTAGAGTATTTATGGGCGCAACCGTTGGTAACACTGTCATCTGTCACTTAAATTCAAATATCTGTGAAAAAGTAATTATTGATAATTATTATATACCATCATATACCAGTAGTACGAAACCTAGGATGCAACACGCATGTTTAAATATGTATAAAAATATACATACTTCGCAGTTTGTGCGATTCTAAAAAATCAGTTTGTGCTTACTTTTGTGGTTATGTGTATTTTCGTTTGACATGCATTTGATATCAATGTCACCAATCTTAGAAAAAAGTTACTAAAAACGGTGTTACAATTTGCTAATTGTAACACCGAAAACAGTGTTACAATGTGTGCATTGTGAATGCAAAGTAGAAAAAAATATTTCTCGATAAAATTCGTGGTTTGTTTTTTAATACCTAATTAATTTTAATACCTAAAATCGTTTAATTAAAATAACAGTGTGGTTACCATGGAAATTGGTGAAAACACATATCTTCAAATATCTGGGGTGGCCCTCACCCTACTTTCCGACTATATCGTTGGTACTATAAAATATCTAAATTCTCTCTCTGAATTTATGGTCGATTTTGTTGATTTTTTTACCATATTGTAAAGAAATTTGTATAGATTATCAAATGCCTTTGCAATATTTTAAGAAAAAAATCTTACTACATTTTATAACCGAAAAACCAACTTGCTGATTTTGGGATCTATAGGATATTTGATATTAATATTTAGCACTTACCTAAATAATGAGCCGTTTGTTTATTATAATACACTGCACTAGAAGGCAATAAGTTTTGCAAAATATGAAATAATAACTAGAAAGATCCCGCAACACAATCTTTATGTATACTAACACAAACATCTTGAAGGCCACTACTCAAAAAACTCCAGCATTTGTAGCTGATTCTGCCGAATGCACTAATATTGGTTGATTGGTTCAGTTGAAATTTGTACAGAGCAACATACAAACGAACTGTTTTCAAAAATATAAAAGGATACTTTTTAAGAAAACTATAGCCTGCAAAGATGTCAATAAATTGGGAACTAATTATTCTCAAAGAAATATTTCACCGGAATCAATAAAAAAACTCTAGAGAACAATCAAGATATTTTAAATTGGCACAAATTCAAACATGGTATAAATTCAACTTGGTAAGTAGAACAGTGATGCACCCCAAAGCGTCAAAACACAAAAACCCTAAACATCTTACTGCGACTCATATTATTTGTTGTTGTGTTTTGATAACAGAAGTTTTTTATCCTAGACAACATTTTGGCAAAACAAAACAGTTTCTTTGCCACTGTTTCACACTGTATCAAATGCATTTTTGTTGATATCCACGCATTCTCGATAAGAATAACGTACGTATTATCTTCTGTAGTAGAGTTTTCCTTCCAGAAACCTGCGAGATGTTTGAATATCCTTAAGATCCTTTATTTTTAATCCAGACAGCGCTTACAGGTGCCAAACTAACAAATAATAATGAGTAAGCATATGTATTCGACTGCCAACCTCTCCGATAAAGAATTGAAAGAACAAGGTAACCGCTTATTCGGTCTAAGGAAGTATGACGACGCCGTAAGCTGTTACAGCAAGGCAATAGTACGTAACGTTGGTATACCATATTTATCACACAAAACATAACCTAGAAATCTATTTTAGATTAAAAATCCCGATATACCGCATTACTTCACAAACAGAGCTCTCTGCTACCTAAAACTTTTAAAACACGAACAAGCATGTACGGATTGTCGAAGGGCTTTAGATATGGATCCCAGCCTTGTCAAGGGGCACTTCTTTCTAGGGCAAGCATTGCTAGAGATGGAAAGTTTTGATGAGGCAGTAAAACATTTACAAAGAGGTTAGTTTTTTTTTTTTGTTAAATAGATGTTTAGTTTGGGGTTGAATTAATGTTAAATTTGACAGCTTCCGATTTGGCAAAAGAGCAGAAGTTGAACTTTGGTGACGATATCGCTTGTTTATTGAGAACGGCAAGGAAAAAACGGTTTGCGTTGCAAGAAGAGAAACGCATCGCTCAAGAAATTGATTTACAGACATATCTAAACAAGTTGATATGCGACGATACAGAACGGGAAATAAAACAGTTGAAGTTGATTGAGAGCGACACCGACAGGTTGACGGAGAAAATACAGGAATTAGAAGAAAAATCCGTACGTTTTTATTATGATAAATTGAAAGACCGATGTGTATTTTATTATTTTACAGGAAAATAATTTAACTGAGGTGAACACACTCTTCGCAAAAGTTGATGAACGAAGAAGGGTATTATTTCATTATTTGTAGAAAAGTTTAAGCAGAATTTTTATCTGAATCTATTGTTTTAGAAACGTGATGTTCCCGATTACTTGTGCGGTAAAATAAGCTTTGAAATACTGCAGGAACCAGTGATAACGCCTAGTGGGATTACATATGAAAAGAAAGATATAGAAGAACACTTACAAGTATGTTTATTGTTTATTTGTTGATTTTTTTACCATATTCTAAAGAAAATTGTCTAAATTATCACGCATTTTTGAGATGTAGTCACAAACAATCTCATTGCATTTTATACACGAAAAACTAAAATGATGTTTTTGAGGTCTAGAAATTTGAAATATTTAATAACTTCTACAATTTATAATTGATTTTTTTACCATATTATAAAGAAATATTTCTAGATTAATAAACATACTACAATTTTGAAACCATTTACTATTTGGTATGCTCTACACAAGGTTGTTTTATTAAAAATGTGTTTTAAAACATGAAACAATGTTTTAAATTGTTTTTCAAGACAAAGTGTCAGAAAAAAATAAATTATTGTTTTCGAATATAAAGGGATGCTCATGGAGATTTAAGAAAAATATAAAATCTATCCTTTTACAAATGTTGGCTCTCTTGAGTTGATAGTAGGTTCTCTGTTCCATATGGTGTTGTAATGGGATTCCCTGACGGTTAGGGGAATACCTCACGGGTAGTTAGTTGAATTTAATACAAAACAATTATTTACTATTATTTATTTTAAAAGGTTTTTACTGTTATTTTTAAACAACCCTGGTGAACATACAACACTTAAGTAGTCTCTAAATGATTCTATTGAATGTAATTCGGAAATAAACAGTAACAATAGAAAAAAACATGTTTTAAAACAAATGTAGCAGCTTCTTATTTCAGCCAAATATAATAATATTTATGGAAAATAACACAATTTTTAGTAAAAGCTTGCAATTTTTAGTAAAAGCATGCAATTTTATTTGGTCCAGCGTATATACCATCTTTTTTTTATTTTAGAGAGTTGGACATTTTGATCCAGTAACAAGAGTTAAGCTAACTCAAGACCAGCTAATACCGAATTTCGCCATGAAAGAGGTGGTCGACGCTTTTCTCCAAGAAAATGAGTGGGCCCTCGACTATTGAGAATGTATCTCTAATATATTACAATTGTTAAAAACGCACTATCATGTTCCAGTATTTAAGATCTAAACTATATATCAAGAATTGTTTTTTTTTTTATTAATTAAATACATCCAATTTAATTTAAAAAAAAATCAGGCAGTGTTTTGGTACCAATAACCGGTTTGGAAAACCAGTTTGGAAGTAGCGACATCTATAGGTGCGTCTTCGGTACTAGTGGCGAGACATATCGGTAAGGTAGATCGCTTCTTGCGACATCTGGAGCTGTCAAGTAAACGTCATCCCCACTACCGAGTAAAAGCGGAATCCGGGAGGTTGAATAATGTCCGATTTGTTTAAATAATACGCGGTTTTGTAGTATTTTTATTGTGTAGTTTATCGGTAAGTGGAGACTTTGGTTCTCCTGGTGGTTAGCTGAAGATGTCGACTGGCGATCGAGTGTCACATGAGCAGGAGACAGTGTGCAAGGGCGATGAAAAAGGGGCCAAAAATATTGATTTTCCTAACGCCGGCTGTAGGAATGGGGATGAAATAGCGGTCAAGAGTGTTATACCGAAAAAACGGTGAGTTTTAATTAGTAAAACGTTGCCTTTATGATTTGTAATTTAGAATTATACAAATTTAAAAAATTATATTCAATAATTTTGATGTGATTTTTCAAAATTTATTTTTGGCCCTTATTTTTTTTAAGGTTTTTTTAATATAGTATCCTACATAATTGCTCTACAAAAACGCTCTATGTAAAGTTTGTAATAAGTGTCATTTACCAGTATAAAACTATATAATTATGCCTCAAAGTTTGTAATCATTAAGTACCTACAAGGTTGTAGTTTTTAAAGCGTAGTAATTGATTTAATCCGCTAAAAATATACAGGGCTATTTTCACAAAGGAAAAAACATATCATAACGTGCAATATTAACAATTTAATTACCTATTGTATTAATCATTTTTTGGCCAGTACTGCAGTTATTACAGCTATTAAAAAACCCACATCAACATAAAAAAAGGAACAAACTCGCAAACAGGCTAATAAAAACTATAATCATACAGGGTGTAATAGGTTTGTAGTTCTTTATCCATATCTTTTAAATGCATTTTAAATCCATCCAAACTTAAGGTCGATTTTTAGTGCCGTAACCGTAACTTTCTTACGTTACGGTTAAGTGTTAAGGATCCTGCACTATAAATCGGCCTTAATACTTCAAATTTTGCGCGCTCACTACTGTTACACCCAGTATAGACGGCTGTAATTTTTAGGAGTCTATACCAAATATGTTTGTGATCGAAACATGCATCTTAATCGTTTCTATCAAATTTCATACATTTCAGACAAGAACTTCTGAAATGGAACGGCTGGGGGTACAAAGATTCGCAATTTATTGTCAAAAATGGTCAACTTCACTTCACAGGCAATCGGTAAGCTTTTATACACTTAAAAAACAGTTTTATTGAAAAGTTTTTGTTATGTTTTACTTTTTTTACCAATATTTAGCAATTCAATACCAGTGTCCTTTATCGTTTTCAAATATTAGATAGTTAGACTTGGTGAAAACGTTATTTTTATGGTAAATAATACTTTCTCACATAAACAGAACTAAAGTACGATTTTGTATTAATTTTTACTTCAAAAGTTTTATCGATTCAAAACATAGTTTCTTTTCAACCATAGCTACCCAATCGGCGGTCAGTGCTTACCATACTTTACCCAGTGGGTAAAAGACGTGCTAAACGTTGACCTGTCAAAGTCTGAGAAATGTCAGGACCTTCCATCAGAAGAAAAATACCCAAAACCGAACATAACGCCTGAAAATTTCATAGAGCTACAAAACCTGAACGTCTCGTATTCCATTGAGGGCATTGACAGGTTAATACGGGCCCATGGGCATACCTTACACGACATCTTCGTCCTGCGTAGGTCCTTTTTCAATAGAATCCCCGATATAGTCCTTTGGCCTACTTGCCACGAAGACGTAGTAAAAATAATCGAATTTGCTCATGAAAATAACATAGTTTTGATACCTTTTGGAGGTGGTACCGCTGTATCCGGTGCAGTGGAATGCCCAGAAGATGCTAGAACGATAATATCTTTAGATACAACGCAGATGAATCGCATTTTATGGGTTGATAAGGATAATTTAGTTGTTTGTTGCGAAAGCGGGATAATAGGGCAGGATTTGGAAAGAGAATTGAAGAATTTGGGCTTTACGACAGGTCACGAACCCGACAGCTACGAATTCTCGAGTTTGGGTGGCTGGGTAGCCACCAGAGCCTCGGGTATGAAGAAGAACATCTACGGCAACATAGAAGACCTCTTAGTCCACGTGAGGATGGTAACGACCAAAGGAACTTTAGAGAAAAGCTGTCAGGTTCCCAGGATGAGTTGCGGACCTGACTTTAACCACATAGTCATGGGTTCAGAAGGCTCTTTGGGTGTTATAACAGAGGTCATCCTCAAGATCCGACCGTTACCACAATGCAAACGTTACGGATCGATTGTGTTTCCGGATTTTGAAGCAGGTGTTAAATGTATGAGACAAGTTGCGAAAGAACGTTGTCAACCTGCTTCCATAAGGCTGATGGACAACGAACAGTTTAAATTTGGACAAAGCCTGAAACCGAAATCGGGTTATTTCGGTTTGGTGATGGACGGCCTGAAGAAGTTCTACGTTACGAATATCAAAGGCTTGGATGTGCATTCCATGTGCGTGATGACTCTGCTCTTTGAAGGAGACACCAAGGAGGTCGAGCAACACGAGAAGAGGATATACAAGATTGCGAAGGAGTTTGGGGGACTACCCGCCGGGCAGACCAATGGGGAGAGGGGATACATGTTAACGTTCGTCATCGCTTATATTAGGGTGAGTTATTTCTTTAGGTAATTAATTAATTGCAATTAATACGTACCCGGTATATATACGAACCCGGTTGAGCGGATATGCGGTTAGAGATCTGTACATATTCTCAGTTTTTAGGTATTAAAAATGAAAAGAATCAATTTATTTTTCTAGGGAGTGTTGTAAAACGGTCTTTTGCTTAGATATTCTACCTTTAAAAGAAGTTTTTAATCTCTAGGCACAGTCAATAATTCGATTCGTGTAACTGTTTTTATTCTAGGATCTTGGTTTGGAATATTACATAGTCGCTGAATCCTTTGAGACGTCGTGTCCTTGGGATAGAGCGACGGCGCTCTGCACAAACGTCAAATATCGCGTTGCGCAGCAATGCAAGAAATATGAAATCACGCACTACCTAATGTGTTGTCGTGTGACTCAGACTTACGACGCGGGTTGCGTGATCTATTTCTACTTCGGTTTCAACTACCGCCATCTCTCGGAGCCCGTCAGAGTTTACGAGAGCATCGAGGAAGCCGCAAGGGACGAAATAATAGCGTGCGGGGGCAGTATATCGCATCACCACGGCGTTGGGAAGTTAAGGAAAAAGTGGTACGCTTCAACGGTGTCCGACGTTGGAGTCAGCCTGTATAACGCGTCAAAGCTAGAACTTGATCCAAAGAATATTTTTGCGACTGGGAATTTGGTCAAGTGCAAGTTATAATGATTTGTTTGGCGTAGGTTATGTTGCCAAATTTTCTATGGGGAGTGTGTTCTGAGTCATCCTGTATGTTACCTCTAAGGTTATTTTTTTGGTTTAAGACTTTAGGTGTGTTGTAGTGTTTTTTACCGTGTGGTTTTTAGGTGTGTTTGGTCACTTTTTGTTTATTTATTGTTGTTATTGCGGTTTATTCATTAAGGTCAAATGTTGAAGTACAAAATGTAGTGTGTAGTGTTTTTTTTTATTGTGATTTTTTTTTTATTTATTGGTTTTGTTTTTATGAGATTGGTGATTTTAATAAACAGAAAAAAAGGTTTGAATTTGTTTTATTTCAAAATTTTATGGTCCTAATTCTTATGTCAAAAACAGGAGGGGTTCAAGTATGTTGTCCTTTTATTGTAACACAAAATGGAAGCAAGTGACACAGAGAAGTATGTTTCATAAGATGTTAGACTAGTTTTAAACTAAGTAGAGCACAGCGACATATGCAACCAATTATACCCGTATATTTGGTTGCATACACAACCTTCATAAGATATTACTTACCTTCATAACCTGCCACTCCGCAAGCAACACAAAGTACGAAAAAAAATTTATAAGAACAACATTCCTCCGTTACAATAAACTCTTTCTCTCTATAAAAAACACATTTTCACACAAAATAAAACATTTTGCCTGTCATTTACATCTTTTATTTACAATTCCCTGTCAAAACAAAATATAAAACAGGGGACTAGATTCTAAAAAGAGTAGTTGACTATATACAACAAAAAAAATTATCTAAATCGCTTGAGGTAGAAAAAAAACAAACGTCTTTTCAAAAGTAACGAAATTAAATACGTCAGTCTTGTGTTTTAGTGAGTATTTCTTATACATATGTACAAATCCTATCTAACAGGTTTCTAAACAATGTCTTTTCTTCTCCACCATGGGATTCCCGGTTGTTCCTCCAGATCTTCTACTTCAGCTTGACGTTGCAACGAAGTTACAGGAATTCCCCTAAAAGAAATTCTCTTATAAACATATTTTCTTTGCCCGGACCAAAACATACCTTAAGGTGTCAGTGACCAAAGGCTGGTGCTGTTGCTGTTGCACAGATGGCGCCACATGCCCAGGCAGTTGCTCCAACACAATCTGAGGCCTCGGTACAGTTTTCATCACATTTTTTCGCCTCCTTGCTGTTCTTTTCGAGTGACATTGTATACTCAACAACAACAAACTAACTAGTGACAATAGGGAACCAATATACACCAAAACTTGTAGATTTCTTGAAGCAGATTTTCTCAAAACTGAACCTGCTATCACCAAAGAGGCACCTATGAGAATGCCCATAATAAATGCAACCTATAATCAGAGAAATAATTCGTTTTTTTTTTGTAGAGAAGATAAAGGATATCATTTTTACCTGTAAGAAATAGTAGCAAACACTTTCGATTGTTCGACAACGTCCCCCACAAGCGTGGATTACGTTGCTTGTTATGCTTGAGTTTTGAGAGCTTACGGGACGTTCTGACATCATAGATGGCGTTGCTGTCAGCAGTTGACTCACCGGAGCAACATTGACAATCCTACGAATAAGGGAATAATTTATGTAGGCGAAGATATTGATTAACGTTTTCAAGTGTGTCTAACTTCAAGAATAATTAAGCAATCTTAACTAAACTAACCAGAATTATTGCCAAGAGTCCAAAGAACAGTATAAAGCCAAGAGAAGTGGTTGAAACCACCTAAATGTCAGGGAAAACAATATAAAGTCAAGGGTGCTAAAGATATTGATATACATTTTTCAAAAGTTTATAACTTACAAAGTAGTTTAGCAATCTTAATGAAACTAACAATAATTATTGCCAATCTTAACTAAACTAACCAGAATTATTGCCAAGAGTCCAAAGAACAGTATAAAGCCAAGAGAAGTGGTTGAAACCACCTAAATGTCAGGGAAAACAATATAAAGTCAAGGGTGCTAAAGATATTGATATACATTTTTCAAAAGTTTATAACTTACAAAGTAGTTTAGCAATCTTAATGAAACTAACAATAATTATTGCTAATAGCCTACTGAACAATATAAAGTCAAGAGTAGTGGCTGAAACCACCATAAAGTCAGTCAAAAAACATAAAGTCAAGAGAACACCTTATGAAGACAAAGTTATTAATTAGAATTACTTACCCTCTCTCTACGTCTTGGTAAGCCTCAGTGGGACTCTCATGCACAGCATAGATCCTTCTAAAGTCCTTCTGGTACATAGAATGTCGCCCAGTTTCCCTAGAGAAACTCCCTTTATGTTTGAAACTTCTTTCGGAAGCTTGATGCGAACTGAGTCTCCTACTGGACAATTCCTCGTAATAGGGGAACCTTGGTGAATCAGAACGATCGGAAAAAACAAGTTCCGGATGCCTGGAAGGCACCCTAGACGGCAATGTTTCGTAACTGTTGATATCATTGTAATAACTAATAGTGTCATCGCTAGGACAGCTTGTGCCAAGTTTATGCTCCTCCTGATACGATTTCTGGCTGTTCCTTCGGGTTCTGCCGTTCTTCTGGCGGTAGGAATGTGGAATTGGGTTATCTAAAGTCGTCGGCTATAATTTTATTTATTAAAATTTAATTTTTATGTATTTATTTTAAAAAAATCGATCTAAATTATGTTTTTTAAGGAGTTTTGTTAAGGGCGTTGGTTAGGTACGTACCTGGTAGGGGTTTTGTGTAAAACTTGTCGTGCCCCATTGCTGCCTAGGGTGGGGATGTCTTTGAGGCATCGGGAACACTCCTCACCGCCTTTGAAAACCTGAAAAAATCGAAAAAAACAAGCTACAAATAGTCGTACAAATGTCTATAACCAGTCAACAATTCAAAGAACCCTCCTGAATAAACTACAGCTCGTAGAAAGCTGTAATTTTCAGGAATTATTACCCAATCTATCAGTGAGCTAAGCATGTATGATAATCATTTTTATCCCAATTACTTTGGTTGTAATCAAACATCAAACAAAATCATAACATATTTCCGACAGTGAACAACAAAATCTCCATTCTAGATACACAGATGTGTATATTTAAAATATCCTCCTGAATAAACTAAAGCAGGTAGGAAGTTGTAATTTTCACAAATTATTACCCAATCTAACAATGCTTCAGGCATGTATAATAATCGTTTCTATCCCAAATATTTTGGGGGCAATCCAACATGAAACTAAACAATAACAATTTACCGCTTGTGAACAAGAGAAGTCAAGTTTTGACAAATTCTCCTGGTTAAATTAAAGCAGGTAGGAAGCTGTAATTTTCAGGAATTATTACCCAATCTATCAGTGAGCTAAGCATGCATGATAATCATTTTTATCCCAATTCCTTTGGTTGTAATCAAAAATTAAACAAAATGTTAACATTTTACCGATAGCAAACAGTGATTTCATAAAATCGTTGTTGCAACTAAGTACATGTTACTATGTATGTCACTTAAAAAAATTGTACATTATCGATGTATTGTTATTCCCAAGGCGTCTCTCATTGTTTGCAAAATCACGAGGTCATCGGATCTTCCCGTAATAAATGCAAATGCATTTAACATCGTCTAACCGCAATTTTCCATTGTAGACGAAGACCAGGAGAAAAAATACTTTAATTACACACTAAGTGGTTAAATCCTCACGACATAATTGTACTTTATCTTGTAATTATCACGATATCCATTAAATAATGCACGTCTTAAGTGTGTATGTGATTACCCCATGACTGAATCAATTAGTTAAATCGATTTTTTCATTAAAATATTAGTACTTTGATTTCTGGAGTAAAAAATTAATAAATAGTGATAAGACAGTGCAAGTTTTAGAGACAAAAATATAAGGAAATGACTTAAAAAAGCATAGCAATCTAGCACAATACAATGGCATTTTGAATGGTCTGAAAGTCACGACAGACACCCCCCTTGAAGTTGGGGTACATACAGACCATAGGGTGCTTATAGACTATAGAATGCATACACCCTTTTTAGGGCATTTACCTGAACCAAACTTTCTACCAGTTTTGACTTATACCGGAGCTAAATTTTTACAAACAAAAATCTATCAAAGTCAATATTTAAAAAAATTATGGTTAGTGCGATGTTGCTGACACCCTGTATGTTAAATACTGACCCATCATGTATTATTCAGCCAAAAAAGACCATAATAACCCAAAAAAAAAGCAAGAAAAGTTCATAATAAACGTCGATACCTTTGAAACAACAATTTTCGTTCTTGACATCCATGCTGAGGTTAAAAATCGAAACACCCGGTATAACAATCAACTAGGCAACTCCACCGAACATCTCACGTCACACATGGCTCACTACGACGTCACCACACGTAATAAATCAGTCACTGACACATCACAAAAACTAAATTCCGAAGAAGACACAACATCGATCCGAAACGCAGAATTCGCTTGTCACTGAGTAACAGAAGTGGTGATATTCCCGGCTCAGGGTCCCCCGAAGAAGATAATGAAGAGTGCCATCGCAAAAACAAAGGAGGAGTGAGGAAAAACGCGAAATATCTCACGGGCCACCGCACAAGAATGGAATATATTTAAAAGCAAAGCGAAGAAGTGTTGAAACGGTTTCTGCTCGTGGAGTAGGTGGGCAAGTGAAACAGTTGAGTAAGCCAGCCTCCTGAGGACCTTTTTTTTCTTTTGGTCCTTTTGGTGCGCACTCTTAGGCCATCTGGAACCAGTGGCGTACATATCAATCGAACCGAAGCTTGGTGGAATACGTGTAATTGAGTTTTGTATAATTTTGATCATCAATAACTTTTGTTATTTCTGGTGGATTGTGATGCTTCCTTCAGCAAATTGAAGCCAAATTAATTACGAATAAACTGGCTTTTAGTTCATTTCGATAAGTTATTTATCTAAGAAGGTACAGAGTTTTTATCATCTTAACTTTTAACACCAGATATTGATCACCCTGTATAATTTGATCAGTTGAACTTGGTCACTAGTGACCACTAGACTTTACTTAATGAGAACATCATGAAATTTTATTATTTGTGGTATCAAGCACGCCACTGGCAAGGAAGACCACGCTAACGAGATTCTGTCTCTTTCCACCAGACCCTTGTTCCTTTTCTATGCCTTATCTCCCATCAGAATAGGTCCAGACATTCCCCAGCGTAGGACCTGCCAAACGGCGTGTAAACAAACAATTACCGCTTCAGGTTCTTAATATCAACCACGAAATCTTGCCATCTTTGTCTTACAAGTTACCTTACCTAAAGAAACACGAGAGAAAGAGAAAGACCGAAAGAATACGTTCCACCTCGATATGAAGAAGGTGGTCTACCTCGTTAATACCTCTCATGCCATCCTCAGGCTTGCTGTTTATCCTTCTTTCTCTACAGAATCTCCTTCTCTCGTCTTCCTTTTCTAATTTATTTGTTTAATAGAGCGTTTAAGGTTGGAATTTTGGCAATTCGCACCTTGCAATTGTATTTTATTCGGATGGGTTTCTTGCTGTCATAAGTCACTTCTTCACGAGAAATGGAATATTGGTCACAGTATCAATGTTTTCTCCAACGAGGTTCGTTGAAATTACGTTGTGAGTTAGAACTAGTCGTAAATTTGTTAAATTTACGACTATTTGTAGCTTCTGGCCTTAACTGGGACAGGAGTGGAGCAAGGCCGTCCAAAAATATCATCCAATGAGCCAAGATTACAACGAAACCTTTTGTATGTGCAAAAGATGCAATGAGACTTCCAAGAAACTCATTTGTGTCCTGTTTTGTTATTCTTTTCGTATAATTCACCGAAAGAAAATCAACAAAATCTCGAACAGAACGCAGAAAGATTTTTCTCAAAAGCCTAATGACTCTATTCAACCAATCAATCCAATTCCCAACATCGTTCTTTATTTAATTAGTCTACATTGTAATTTGGCTTTAAAGAAGCAGTTCTACAAACAAACAAACAATTAACCCAGCAGGCAATTATCAGTGATGTTGCGAAAATCGCTTTTAAGACCGAGGTATCCTTGGCTTTGTTCATCATGTGGGTAATACTGCTTCCTGAACAAATCCAAGAAACCATCAATTTGTCGATTGCGTATCTTCTGTCTGAATAATCCGCCCATTCTTGTCTATACTTATGTGGTTAATTACCGTCTTGGATCTCTTAGATAAACGTGTAAGCGAATAAAGACACGCTTGCGTCATTTTGGAGTTCAAAGCTGATGATTCAATTGTTTGGCTAAGCATGGAGAAATAGAAATGGCGTTTGATATTTTGTTGTTGAAATACCGAAATGTCGAGCTTAATTTGTAAGCTATACAAAATCATAATACATACATCAACTTGTGCCCATTTCTCTTAAACATAAACTATTGGTACACACTGTAATTTTCAGGAATAATTAACCAATCTATCTGTCAAAAGTAGTCACTAGTATCATTGCTATTTATTCCAATAACTTTAGTACAAGAATTTAGAGTTGAGAATCGCTTTTAACAATAATATCTACACCTACAATAAAACTTTCTTATCACTAATGTTGTGCAATGTGTTCCCAATGTAAATTGATGATCGACTATATTAGTATACACACACATTAAAATAAACATGTTCGCTATTATTACAACAACAGCTACATATTATGCAGTGTGACCTAGATCAAAATAGGGCGTAAATAAGCAATTATGCAAAAAAGAATCTGATCTATGCTAGATCAACAAGAATTGGAAATTTTGTAATAACGATAAAGAGGTATTTAAAATTTCCGATGAAGATGTAGTCATCCCTCAAGTCTTTCATTTATAGACCAACCAAAAAAAACTGCTAAGAAAAATATATGCATCTAAATATGCATTTATTTTTCTTAGTAGGTCTTCCTCTATTCATGTCAGTGGCAATGACGTTTGTCAACGTTTGACAATTTGCAACACAGCGACGAAGGCTGTGAATTCTGTCAAACTGCTTCTATAAACGCTTACAACGCCTAAACTGCTCATCCCAAACATAGATTGTGATCAAAACCAATTCAGTTTGTTCCCTGGTAATTCTAAAGAAGTATATCAAATTTCAGCCCGATCCGTTGTACCGTTTGGATGTTTACTAGTTTAGAAACCTAAGTAGAAAATTTCAATAGCAGAATTTCGATAGAAAAAAAAACTTTAGCAATTTTAGCAGAATTTCGATAGAAAAAAAAAAACTGAGACCACCCTTCATTGATTTTGTTTTATCTATTGTAAATAAGTAATGTGTAAACAAATACCCCACCTTCTACAAGCACAGACTTATTAGGAATCACGCAATATTTTATGTTCAACACACTAGTCAGTCAATTCGCGTTCGCGAGTTTGTATATACCTACGTACGTTCAAAGTTTGGTTCTCCATGTTAACGTAAAAAGTGTACTTGAAAAGTATTTGTTGATTATGAGATGCAACTATTAAGAAACCCGATAGATATTGTGGTATGTTATCATATATTTTTTATTCATAACATCGACAAAACATCATTCTATTTGCAGTTGAAAGATTTATGAAAATATTCATTTTTGTTGTTGACCACACAGGAAAAACTTCACTGTCCATAATCACTATTAATATGCACTATCGATAAGAACATCCACACAACAAAATTATGCCTGAAAACCCTACTGAGGCTACCACAGTACCGAGCGTCTTTCATGTATAGACCAACCGAAGGAAACTGCTTAAACTTTGAGGTTGGACTTGGACTTAAAATGGCGCATGAATAATTCAAAATGTTTTTGAACTATTTGAAATTTATTTACCAAAAAAAAAAGACCCACTAAGAAAAATATATGCATCGAAATATGCATATATTTTTCTTAATAGGTCTTTTCTTTCTCTATTTATGCCAATTAACATCACTTATCACTTAGAAAAACAAACATTTCTCTTTTATTTCCTAAATATGTCTACTAATTATCGATTTTTGCTCTATAGATATAAAACACAGTGTTCAAGAAAGTATTTGAAGACAAGTGGTTACCACCCAACAAACTAAAATACTATGTACTTTTTCAAATTGTCATATATGTAGTTACCTAACATGTATACTAAATAAGCTAGGCAACATAATTATTTAAACGTAATTATTTAGAGTTGAAGTAATAACAGACAAAATTGCTCCGTAAGTTGTTTCTGTCTAAGGTCATATGTTTCTACTTGTCAAACATACACGCACAGAGACAGAGAGGAACATACTATAAAAAATTAGACTATAAAAACTTTGACTATAAAAAATTAGATAACCAAAGCTTGGTCTGCCACTATTTAGCATTCATCTTTCGTTTCATTCAATCTTTTTCTCTCTGTGTAGGAAATCGTTAGAAGGCTTTCTGTTTAATTGAATTTTATCATATCAAAACAAACGCGCTTATAAATACTTAGAAAACTTATCTGAAGTGCAAATTTTAAACAAAAGAAGCAATAACTTGAAAACAATCGAGTGCTGCTATCCTAGTATTTATTGCTTTAGAACTTAATGAGGAATCCAGAAATGTCTCATAAGTTTTTCTAAATATAATGCAAATGACCACGGAGCAGACAGTTTAACAGGTAACATAACCCAACACCACGATGTCACATTACGCCTGTCAAACAAACCGATTCCACAGACATGTCCTGCTCGTCCATATCGATACTAGACACAAAGGGCAAAGTGATAATTTCTAGAAACTATAGAGGTGACGTGGACATAAGCACCATCGAGAAGTTCATGTCTTTACTCCTGGAAACGGAAGAAGACGGGTTCCCAGCACCAATAATACAAACAACCAGCTGTTCCTTCGCCTATATCAAACTAAACAACTTATACATAGTGACCACCAGTAGGAAAAACGCGAATATCACATTAGTCTTCGTCCTACTACACAAAATCGCTCAGATTATGAAGGAATACTTCAAAGAGGTCGAGGAGGAAAGCATCAGAGACAATTTCGTGTTAGTTTACGAGTTGCTGGACGAGTTGGTCGATTTCGGTTACCCGCAAACAACAGAAACGAAGATCTTGCAAGAGTACATCACGCAAGAAAGCCAGAAATTAGAATATAGGGTCCCCATTGCTGTTACCAACGCTGTGTCGTGGAGATCTGAAGGGGTCAGCTATAGGAAGAACGAAGTTTACTTGGACGTTGTGGAAGCCGTCCATCTTCTCACCAGTTCAACCGGCAGCGTCTTAAGGAACGAAATAGAAGGCTCAATCAAAATGAGAGTGTACCTATCAGGAATGCCTGAGTTACGACTAGGTTTGAACGATAAAATCCTTTTCGAGAACACTGGGCGTTCAAAACTGAAATCAGTGGAACTGGACGATGTGAAATTCCATCAATGTGTTCGGCTATCAAGATTCGACAACGATCGAACAATTTCTTTCATACCTCCTGATGGCGACTTCGAACTAATGGCTTATCGGATGACCACACCGGCAAAACCATTGATATGGGTTGAAGTTGTCACGGAGAAACACACCAGAAGTAGAATTGAGTATTTTGTCACTGTTAAATCGCAATTTAAGAAGAGGAGCACCGCTAATAACGTTGAGGTGTTAGTCCCAGTGCCTTCTGATGCTGATACACCCAAATTTAAAACGACCATGGGACAGACTAAGTACATCCCGGAGCAAAACGCGATATCCTGGTTTATAAAAGCGTTCCCTGGGGGCAAAGAATACACCATGAGAGCGCAGTTTTGCTTACCTAGCATCCAAGGTGAAGAAATCGATGGAAAACCCCCTGTCGAAGTCAAATTTGAGATACCCTATTTTACAACGTCGGGTATACAAGTTCGGTATTTGAAGATTATCGAGAAATGTGGTTATCAAGCTTTGCCATGGGTTAGGTATATAACAAAAAATGGTGACTACCAACTAAGAACGTAATTGTATTAGGTATCGTAATACGTGTACTAGTTTTTTAATTATGTATTTATAAAAAGATTTATAAGTATCAGGAAATATGTCACTGGATTGCGTGGTGTAATGGGCCGAACCAATTAAAAATAATTAGAATGAATTTAACACGTAGTGCAATAATATAACGAACCATGACGGGATTTGCTATGCCGTGACGTGATTTGCTATGCCATGACGTCTTTTATTATACACCTGGATGGATCAACTTGCTGACTTCAAGTCCGGTTGTACGTAGTGTTTTCGTAATGTGGACAAAAACGATTTTAACAATAGATGGTGAAAGTGTCGTATTAGTGTGATTTCATCATTTCTTACGTTTTTATTACTTATTTATGTACTTTTATTAATATATAACCGTCCAAAACAAAAACACCCACCTAATTCGAATTTGGTATTTTTATCTGCAATTTTTCAATGCAATTAAAAATAATGGCAATATTTCCTGTTACCGAGATTAGATCGTTGATTATTCAAACCATTTCCCTCGGATTTTTTCCAAACTAGACCAACAACGTTACCGATAACTAACCAACAACGTTATCGCAACAAAATCTGCGAAACTTTCACTAGAGTGAATCATTATTATTTAACGTTATGTGTATTAATATGCCTACACTTTTAAAAATTTGGGACAGTGACTATAAGAAATTTACAAGGTCGCTAGACCAACCGAACCAAGAAATGTCATGCATTGGGACACCAGTGCACAGACAGTATAAGCAATAACAAAAATTGCACCGTGAACACTTGAATTATAAACTAGTTTAAAAGTGACTGGTAATACTTTTACAACATGGGCTAAAACTGAATGAATAAAAGTGAGTACAGAGAAAATATTTTGATATTAAACAGACATTTCTTACATGATAACCTTAGATAACATTACAGTGGGTCTTTTACAAAATTGTTACTTAACAAAAAAATAAATATCAGACTCACAGTACGTATAGTTATTTTATGGCCCTCTCAACACATATTATTGATTTAACAGAAGCCCTACGCCACATGGAAACAGTTGCCAAGATTTTCCCGCATTAGAACCTTGTGTTCTATAGTCAGTACACTCAGTGGCCACTAGTGAACTAGTTAGTTACCAGCAGACAAGCTTCTGTAATTTTCTACATGAAAAAAACAAAAAAAACCTGCGTGTTTAACTTTTTCGTCATGGTAAAAACCAATAATACTTCATTATCGCGGTTGTAAAACACTTCGGTACACAATATCATCCTAAAGGCGCAACAATGTTGTCAGTTACAGTGTTTTGGTGTTGTGAATATGAATAGAAGAATGGACTTGGTACGAATGTCGTGGCAGACTGCCTTTAGATGTAAGATTATTTAATCTTTTTTTCTGTATAAAAGTATTAGTTGTAATATCGAATTGGGAAGATGTAGTTGACATTATAAAGAAGAGCATTTTAATGCCTGTACAAAGTACTCATTTTGATGTCTGAGTCAGTCAATTATTCAAACAGGCCTCGCGAATAATCTAGAGCCGGTAGAAAGCTGTGATTCTCACGAATTATTACCCAATTTGTCAGTGATCTAAGAATGTATAGTAATCATTTCTATCCAAAGTAGTTTGGCTGTTATCAATCATAGAACAAAATCATGACATCTTACTGCCTGTAAACAGTCAAGTCAATATTTGAAAAATTGCCCTGAATAAACTAAACTAGATAGAAAGTTGGGATTTTCAAGAATTATTACCTAATCTATCAGTGATCTAGGCATGTATGATAATAATTTCTAACCCAACTAGTTTGGCTGTAATAACATATCAAACAAAATCATAACATTTCACCGCTTGTGAAAATCAAGTCAATACTTGAACGTTGCCCCTAAATAAACTAAAGCAGGTAGAAAGCTGCAATTTTCAGGAATTATTACTCAATCTATCAGTGATCTAGGCATGTATGATAATCGGTTCTATCCCTACTAGTTTGGTTGTAATCAAACATCAAGCAAAATCGTAACATTTTACAGCTTATAACCACCCACGAGCCAAAGGCAATATTTGAAACATTCTCCTGAAACTAAAGCAGGTAGAAAGTTGTAATTTTGAGGAATTATTACCCAATCTATCACTGATCTAAGCATGTGTGACAATCATTCCTAACACATCTAATTTTGCTTTAATTAGCCAAGAAACAAAAAGCTAGGAAACGTTTTATCCATTGCGAATAAGTCAATATTTGAAAAATTCTCCCAAATAAACTAGAGCAGGTAGAAAGCTGTAATTTTCAGGAATTATTACTCAATCTATCAGTGATCTAGGCATGTATGATAATCGTTTCTATCCCTACTAGTTTGGTTGTAATCAAACATCAAACAAAATCGTAACATTTTACAGCTTATAACCACCCATGAGCCGAAGGCAATATTTGAAACATTCTCCTGAAACTAAAGCAGGTAGAAAGTTGTAATTTTGAGGAATTATTACCCAATCTATCACTGATCTAAGCATGTGTGACAATCATTCCTAACACATCTAGTTTGGCTCTAATTAGCCAAGAAACAAAAAGCTAGGAAACTTTTTATCCATTGCGAATAAGTCAATATTTGAAAAATTCTCCCAAATAAACTAGAGCAGGTAGAAAGCTGTAATTTTCAGGAATTATTACTCACTCTATCAGTGATCTAGGCATGTATGATAATCGTTTCTATCCCTACTAGTTTGGTTGTAATCAAACATCAAACAAAATCGTAACATTTTACAGCTTATAACCACCCATGAGCCAAAGGCAATATTTGAAACATTCTCCTGAAACTAAAGCAGGTAGAAAGTTGTAATTTTGAGGAATTATTACCCAATCTATCACTGATCTAAGCATGTGTGACAATCATTCCTAACACATCTAGTTTGGCTCTAATTAGCCAAGAAACAAAAAGCTAGGAAACTTTTTATCCATTGCGAATAAGTCAATATTTGAAAAATTCTCCCAAATAAACTAGAGCAGGTAGAAAGCTGTAATTTTCAGGAATTATTATTCAATCTATCAGTGATCTAGGCATGTATGATAATCGTTTCTATCCCTACTAGTTTGGTTGTAATCAAACATCAAACAAAATCGTAACATTTTACAGCTTATAACCACCCATGAGCCAAAGGCAATATTTGAAACATTCTCCTGAAACTAAAGCAGGTAGAAAGTTGTAATTTTGAGGAATTATTACCCAATCTATCACTGATCTAAGCATGTGTGACAATCATTCCTAACACATCTAGTTTGGCTTTAATTAGCCAAGAAACAAAAAGCTAGGAAACTTTTTATCCATTGCGAATAAGTTTATATTTGAAAAATTCTCCCAAATAAACTACAGTAGGTAGGAAGCTGTAATTTTCAGGAAGTATTACCCAATCTATCAGTGATCTAGGCATGTATGATAATCATTTATATCCCATCTAGTTTGGCTGTAATTAGCCATGAAACAAAGTCATAACATTCTAGCTATTACGAATAAGTCAGTGTTTGAACAATTTTCCCAAATTAATTAAAGCAGGTAGACAGCTGTAATTTACAGGAATTATTACCCAATCTATCAATGATCTCGACATGTATAATAGTCATTTCTATCCCAAGTAGTTTGCTTGTAATCAAACACGAAAAAACATCATAACATTTTACCACCAGTGTACAGCCCAAAGATAACAAAAAATTCTCCTAAATAAATTAAAGCAGGTAGAAAGCTGTAATTTACAGGAATTATTACCCAATCTATTAGTGATTTAATCATGTATAATAATCATTTCTATCCCTACTAATTTGGCTGTTATCACAGATCAAACAAAATCATAACATATTGCCTACGACCATGACATAATTTTAAGTAAATGTTGTTTAATTTTCTTTCAGATGGAGCAAGAATGTCTATATTAAAACGACTGGTATACATCCTGGGAATAATAGGACTCCTAGCTTTCGTTAAGGAATACAATGAGCAAATTTCAACAAATAAAGAAACAGGACAAATTGTTTTTACTGCAGAAGTAGAAAAAGAGTTTCCCTTGGTGGTAGAAACTGCAAAACCAGACCCAAACTGGAGAGGATATCCTGAAGAAAAAGTATGAAAACATAAGTAAACCAAAAAAACTATTAAACAATTGAAAATTTCAGAAAAAACAGCTGTCAAACCTCGGTAAAATATTATTTTTTAACGAGCCAATCCCAAGAAGGCTTGGCCAGAAAAATTACACAATTCTGGTATGGAAATATGGACCAAATATCGAGCAAAGACACATATATCATTTCACAAAGACGAAGCACGACCCCTTTGCGAAATGTTCTATAAAGAATTGCCATTTAACATATAACAACGAAGATCTATCAAATGCAGATTTGGTAATCATCCATCTGCACAGAACCAAGGGTGTACAAGACCTCCCACCCCAAATAACCAGAAAAAAATCCCAAATCTGGGCATTTTTAACAGACGAAAGTCCTTATCACACATTCCTATCATCCAAGAATAAGTTGGAAGATTTCAATGGTATTTTTAATTGGTCCATGACATACAGGTATGATATTTTGGTAATACATAATAATAATATGTTCTCTGATCATCTTATCTTTAGAATGGACTCAGACATTCCAGTACCTTACGGAAGAACTGTACTTAGGAATACCACAAGTAAAGTGGATATAGTACAGGAATTTATGGAATGGAAACATAAGAAACGAAGACATTTAGCAATCATGGGCTCAAATTGTGGCTCAAAAAACCATAGATGGGAATATGTTAAGGAACTTGAGAAACATATTAGTGTGGATACATATGGAAACTGTGGAAAACTTAAGTAAGACTATATAGTATGTTGATAAGTACTTTTCAAAAGCTTATAACTTTCAAAATAATTAAGGAATAATAATGAAACTAACCAGAATTATTACCAAAAGCCTAATAAACAATATAAAGTCAAGATTAGTGGTAGAATGTCAGACACTAGACTTTCTTTTTATTTAACACACGATATTAATCTCAAATCTTCTATATAACGTCTCTCTATATATAACTGACTAAAAATTAATATTTTTCTAGGTGTGGGGGTCATTTTAATACCGATTGCACCAAATTAAACGATTACATGTTCTACTTAGCGTTCGAAAATTCAAACTGTGATGAATACATAACGGAAAAGCTATGGTGGAACGCGTACCATAAGAGAGCTATACCAATAGTTATGGGGGCTTCGAAAGACAGTTATAGACGTCTCTTACCTCCGGAATCCTACTTAAATATAGACGATTTTGCTAATCCCAAAGCCTTAGCCGATTATTTAGTTTATTTGAACAGATCGGATACGGATCTTTTTAAGCTTTTCCAATGGATGAAAAACTACGAGATACGAAATGAACACGGGTATTTTCAGAGCGAATCATACCATTATTGTCGCGTATGCGAAGCATTAAATTACAATGAGAAAACAGAGAAGATTTATAAGGACCTTAAAGATTTTTGGAGCCCACAGCAATGTTCACCACGATGGGATGAGTAATTTCTTAATAAATTATTATTTTTTATAAGTAATGTTGAGTGCTTTATTTATTACCTCTTTCATACCACCAAAATCTACCTAAAAATTACGATATTTAGTAACATAAGTTATAAACTTCTATGAAAACAGTCAAGTTTATATCGTTTACCTACAGTCTTTTTAGTTTATCTAAAAATATAACAAAAATAGAAGTGTTCTACTCACCAAACATTCCTAAGTCCTTTCTTGTCAGAGTTATATGATAGTTTCCAGCACAAAACCGTTGTAAACTTGCAAAATTGCAATATGTATGATACATCCAAATTATAACCTCACTTTTGTTACGTTTTCTCGAGCTAAGTCTATAATAAATAACACAAACGTGCAAAAAACACAAATTTCGGCTCTTGAAAGGCGAGAATTAAAACTGTACAATAAAACCTATTATTAACGGTAAAACTAAAAATAAAATTAAAAACAAACACACAACAATAAATAAAAACACAACTGCTAGTAATTTTCTGTTTGTCACTACGCTCGATACAGAACGTCCATAAACCAATTATTCAAAACGTTAACTATACACGATAATCAATTATTAAATAATTAATAAATTAATTATAATTATTAACATAATAAGCGAATCTAACAATGATTTTGTTGGATCTTGGATAGAAACGATTTAGGTTGGTAGTGTTGTTGATTGACAATTAGCTTGTCTGTGGTGCAGCGTCCGTTTTGAGGTTATCAATCTTTAAAAACACAACAGAACACCCAAATAATGACGAAAAAGCGCAAATTATCGACGCCAATCGTAAGCCCAGTTAAAATAGAAGTGAAAGAAGAAAATATACTAGGAGATGAGTACTTAATGGCCAAGGGGCGCCTAAAAGGTGCTTTGAGAGAAGCAACTGAACAGAGTGAGAGTGATTCTGATTCTTCCGAAGACAGTAGAGGCCCCAAAACGAAGAAATAGTAAGTATAATTTAGTATTTAATCGATGGTTCATAATATGTATTCCATAATTATAAAATATTTCATAATTTACAATTATTTTTTAAGTGAACGTAAGAAAAAATCTGATATGGCTCCTACGGCTTTTCACCACACTTACGTGATGAAATTGTTCGATAGGAGTGTAGATCTGGCTAGATTTCAAGAGGAGACACCACTCTACCCGATTTGCCGTGCCTGGATGGCAAATCAACCGAGAAATCCGCAAGTAATAATAAAGTAGGCGGTACCCTTATGTTTAAAAATGCAATTTCTGATTTTCCTCGGTATTTTAGGCGTAGAAATTCGACCCCGGAGCCTGATAACAACTTCTGGAATATAAATAATAACATTACGGATGTCTCAAGGCTTCCACCGCCTTCTAGGCCTTTTGTTTCGAGAATTCCGGTACAGGAGCCCGAATACGAGCAAAATAAAGAGCAGATTAACTTGAATTATGTAAGTTGGGTTTAAGTTATTTAGGAAAATTTGTTTTCTGGTTGTTTTAGGATGAATGTCCTCCAGTTCCAAAAGATGTTTTGATTAGAAATCATCTGCAAAGATGGGTTAATATTAAAAAGAAATGGATAGCCACTGCAGTTGAGAATGAGGATAGATATATCTTGAGTAAGCAGATTTTGCAGCGTATCTACAATAAGTATGTAGTGTTTTGTTCTTTTGACTTTATATTGTTGTGGATGGTATTAATGATGTTTAATGTTTTTATTTCAGAGCCCAAGAAATTGATTGAATTTTTTAATTTCAAAGATGTTGCATGAAATTTAAATTAATTGTAAGAAATAAAATGTATTACGAGCAGAATCAAATTGTCTTATTACTGCATCGAATTTTTATTCGTGTATTAAAAACTTCGGGGGTTTACGAATGTTAGAATTATTGAAAGACAGAGGTTTTGGTAGAATGTAGATTATATTAAATTCCGATTAAATAGACAATAATAAACTATATATAAATAATCAATAATTATTACACAGTTTAAAAAATAACTAAAAACAAGTATCGACAATAGTTACATTAAAAATCAAATCAAAATTGCACTGAAATATACAGATTACTATTAAATTTCGTTTAGCTGGGCGGTTTTGTTTGCTATAGAGAGGCTACATAAGTACAAATTGTTCTTATTCTTGTATCGGATGATGTGTCAACTTTAGTTTTACAAGGAATGATATATTTAGAGCACCAAAGCTAAACTCTGACAAACAAATATTAAAACAGAAAACTCCCAAACTAAAATACTAACTTCTAAGCATCTAAATGTTTCCTATAACAATCTAAATAACGTAAAACTAAAGTTTTAAAGCATTACAACTTGACACTTTCACATACAAGAATCATTTTACTATATATAAGTAGAGATATATATATATATAAAAACGGAGTTGATTTTTCCTTCTAGTTGTCAAATAGTTTACTTTTCAGTCAGTGACAGCTGGAGCACTTGTTCTAACATCTTTTGTTCTTCCAGTCTTTGCTCCTCGAGCTGCTTTTGTTCCTGCTCGGATATCCTAAGCACCATATCCAGTTCCGAGTCCATATCCGGACTGTTATTTTCCGAGTCCGTCGCTACATCATTGTGATTGCTCATCGCTAAACTAGCCTGTATCGCTCTACAAAGCAAAAGGAAATACTTAATTCAATATCTAGCAAGCCACCCTAAACAAAACTACCAAAAAACAATCACTTTGACAGATATAGGTTATGTAGGTTAAAGCACAACTGTCAAAGTCAGATAACCTATAAATGACAATCTGTCACTTTGACAGATATAGGTTATGTAGGTTAAAGCACAACTGTGAAAGTCAGATAACCTATAAATGACAATCTGTCACTTTGACAGATATAGGTTATGTAGGTTAAAGCACAACTGTCAAAGTCAGATAACCTATAAATGACAATCTGTCACTTTGACAGATATAGGTTATGTAGGTTAAAGCACAACTGTCAAAGTCAGATAACCTACAAATGACAATCTGTCACTTTGACAGATATAGGTTATGTAGGTTAAAGCACAACTGTCAAAGTCAGATAACCTACAAATGACAATCTGTCACGTTTGACAGATATAGGTTATGTAGGTTAAAGCACAACTGTCAAAGTCAGATAACCTACAAATGACAATCTGTCACGTTTGACAGATATAGGTTATGTAGGTTAAAGCACAACTGTCAAAGTCAGATAACCTATAAATGACAATCTGTCACTTTGGCAGATATAGCATTCTAGAGGGGGATTATAATGATTTCTTTCGTCTGTAGCACCCTGTGTTCAGGCGAGGTCTTGCCTTTGGTTCGGGTGTTACCGACAGACGAGTTCTGGTAAACATCAACAAGTTCAATCTCGTCCTTTACCTTATTATTAAAACGAAAAATTATGGGAATAAACGTACCTTTGGAGTTGTCTTTCTTCCTCGGCTAGGTTTGGAGTATCGGGACGTGATGGTCTTTGGGCTTTCAACGCCTCCCATATGTCAACCTAGATAAATTATTTCAAAGTCAGAGATTTGAACTGAGAAGAGCACTGTGACATATGCAACCAATTATACCCAGTTCATGGTTTATAAATGACACGCGTATATTTGGTTGCATATACAACTGTGCTCTTTTTAGTTGGAAACATCTATACCTCTTCTCTTTCCGTACCAGCCTCTATAAGACTCTGTTGTATTGCAAATTGCAACAAATCGTCTTCTTCTTCTGACCCAAATTGACGTCTACTGTCAGCACCAGCTGTCAAAGAAAAATAAAATATCAAACAAAGTAGTCTTAAACGAATGGATACAGATGTTTGTGTATTAAATACTCGCTCCAGTAATGTGGCAAGACACAAAACTACAAAAAGAAACAAAAACCTCCAACTGTCAATGTCAACTTGACATACATAACCTACAAAAACAATCTGTCACTTTGACAGATATAAGAAGTAATAATAATACAGTAATAAAATTAAACTGAAAAACAAGACATATGGATGTGAATGATTAAATGTTGTATTACCAGTACCAAGTTGTGAATATCCCGGTGGGGCCTCAAATAAGCTGTCCTCCAACACACAAGTTAGTCTCTCCTCTTCTTGCAACCTGCTTACATTAGGAATCGCGACATCTGTACCGAAAATATTCCCAAAAGTGATTCGGGCGTTCAAAACGTGAAAAATCGGAATCTCTACAAATAAAAACACACAATTAGCTCCAAACTTCCGAATAATTTCCCTTCCGACGCACCGATCTTTACGGGAAACCCAGCCGGAAGTTGCATCTGTATGAAGTTCCTCAACTTGGCGAAATGCGAACTCGATATCGCCATTAGATCGACAATCGGAAGAATTTGCTCGGGGAGCGATAGTGGATAGTGCTCGCTGAGCCACAGAGTAGCCTTGAACTTCTGCACCTTTCGGCTTACCTCTTTCGGCCGTCCGATGTCTCTCCCTTCTAAATCCAGCTCGGAGTCAAAGTATTCTTGAGGTGTGATGTTTGTGGGGTTTGTTGAGTTTATTACTTCCTCCTGTAATGAAAGATTCATAAGGAAATTGACAGTTTTTATTTTAGCCCAGTCCCTTTTTGTTTACGCCACGCCCACTTGTACCTAAGCCCCGCCCCGTTCGCTTTAAGCCACGCCCACTTCCGTTAAACTTAGTCTCTTCTAGCTTTAGCCCCGCCCAATCTTGTCTAAACCCCGCCCTATATTGTCTAAGCCCCACCCTATCTTGCCTAAGCCCCGCCCATTTTGGTGTTGGCCACGCCCAGTACGACAAAAGGTATGAATTTCTTTACCGTGGATGTGGCAGCTCCCGATTCTGGAACGTCGGTGATCCCCAAAAAGTTCTGCAGAGGTGTACGGACATTTTTATTCCGGGCAAGCTCCTTATCGGTCTCGGTGAGATGCTCCGTCCTGGTTTTCGTGATTAATTCGACGTTTGTGGCGCTGAAAACTTTGCACTCGTACCCGTTGACGTTCTCAGTTTTGTCGGATCTCCAGCCCCAGACGCCAGCTTTATTTCTGCGAGGGAAAAATGTAAAAATTGCGGGTGACGAAAAAGTTTTACAAGAGAAAAATCTTTTGTATGAAAAATGTATTTTTCATGCAAATATGTATCTTTCATGCAAATATTAAATAAAATTTACAAATTTTAATCGTTTATGATACCTTTCAAAACTAATTTTGTCCGTATCGACGTACGTCGTTACTATGGGCGTGGTCAGCCGTTGCGAGATCGATTCTTCGGAAGGAACCAACACCAGAGTCTCCGGAGGGGCCCTCATCTGCTCAGAGTAGACTGTACCGGCGTCATGGTCAATTTCCAACATCGTGGCGCCATCATCTGCAGTTATATCAAATATTTTGTCAATTTACATGTTTCAAAACAAACTGTAGCTATGATGATGTCGATCCAGAGGTCGCTAGCGGTCAGAAGGGTGGGGACGTTGGTACAGCAACATAACCTCACTCTTTTTAAACTTCAATGTGTATTATTTTCACATTTTATTGCACCAATAACCTACTTTTAACCTAACTTCATTAGCGATACAGCCTCTAGCCGATACAAGAGCAAAAACCGATAAATAAAAATTACCCTGTCCCTTATAAGAATGCAGTTTGAACACGTAGCTGCGATTTCCGTGGATCAGTTGGGGCATAAACAGAACTAACACAGAGTATTATCCTGCTGAAAGAGAAAGCAAATTGATAAAACTATACTCACTTTGTCCCTGAAAGACGTAGCTTCGGTTCCCGCGTTGCCAGTTCGTGTGGTCAAATCCGAGTAGTGTAGTGTCTATCCTAACGTTTGAACCTTGCTTGTAGACTTTATAGGTGTCGCTTGGGCACATCCGTGACACAAGAGGAACTACACGAAAAAAAGAATGGGAAAAGTTGATATTTTCGGTGTTGAAATTTGTCGCCAATTTTAAACACCCTGTATATAATATTACTGGACTGTGGTCGCGTTTGCAGATAATCTGTTATGAAGTGTGGTCTATTCTGAACGTTTTGGTTTTTGGTTCATACAAATTACTCGATTTATATGGAAGTTATACAACAAAATGTTGAATTCACATAAAATCTGTCGATGTGATTCAACAAGTTTACTTAAAACTGCATATCTTCCACAAAAATTGAGATATTTTAATGAATCAAAAACCAAAATGTTCTGAATATAGTCGGCTATAACATGCAGAACATTCACCCCAACAGAGGAATTCAAACCTAGAAGTTTTACCAAAAAAATTGTGTACGAAAAAATACAAACATTTTGTTCTCCAGTTTTTAACACCCTGTATATAATAGCTAAGAAATGTTTTCAGGTTTTCAGGTAATCTACCTCAAACCGTAATCTATTCTTCACATTTTATCCTTCAATTCATCCAAATACCTCAAACTTTGTTACAGTGATACAGTATCAAACAAAAGTATCATTGTTTTGTAAAACTATCAAGTTTTATTCAAATCTGCGTATCTTCCACAAAAATAGAGATATTTTGACAAATCAAAAACCAAAATCTTTAGAATATAATAGTCTATAACATAATGAATCATTTAGAACACTTACCCCAACTTGTGAACTCCCATTTCATCTCAACATAAAAATCAGGGGCTTGTTTCAACTTCTGCAGAAGTTCTGGTATTCCAGCCATCCTGTTGTAGTATCTTTGGAAATCCCGCCTTTCCAGGACGAGCTGCAGGAGTTCTGGGTCCCCCGTGGCAACCGCTTCTTGCAACACTAAAAAATAAACAAGAAACTTTTTTTTTTTTTAAATACTCTATACAGTTGACGGAATCAAGATTTGTAGAATATAAATAGATTTGTGACAAATACTGGTCAATCCGATAGATAATTTAATGAGATTAAAAGATGAATGAATCATACCTGTCCATCCATCTGCATTTTCGCAATTAACATTTGTTTCGTTGTTTAATAATGTCCTGACGGACTCTAGATGGCCGAGAGTGACGGCTAGCATGAGCGGGGACCTTCCTCTGTTGTCTTTCTTCTCCTTATCATGCTGCAAAAGATTTGCTGTTAAACATTTGTTCCACATTTGCTTCCAAATGCTAATAAATAAACAATTATAGAAGTATTAGTGACAAATACGACTTCACAGTGAATTATAACTCTTGTAAAATAACTCTGGCTTATATCAATTTACAGAATTACGAGCTAGTCAGTCGTTAATTAAATTTACTTACTATTTTCTTTGCTAATTCCTGTTCCAGTAATTTGTAATCGTTATTCCACACGAGCCAATGCAGTGGATATTCACTCTGTACGAATTCTACACCCACCATTTTACGTTTTTTTAACTGTTTTTTATCGCTACTCAACTAGATACATAATTATTATTACTTTATTACATGAATTTAAAAGAAATTTGCCTACTTTTTGACAGATCTTTTCCTCTATCAGCTATCTGTCATGATGACGCGTGAGACGCGTTCACAACTGCATTAACCATCTGTCAGCGCACCACTCAACGTACATAAAACTTCAATAACATAAATAAATTATACGATAATAATACAATAATTCCTCATAAATTGATTAATAAAGATGACTAATTCAAAAGTTAAACTAGACTATGTTGTTTAAGGATAGGATTTCACGGGATTCCGTGAAAATTGACCGCTAGATGGCGACCCCTACCCTATATCGGAATTTTTTGTTCGGAGCGTAATATCAGGCAATATTTAGAGAGCGACGGAATATCTCCGCGCTGACCTCTCCTAACCGCTCACCCCCTAGCCCATGTATGCACTCTCAAGGTCCCTAAAAATATATTCGTTTTTATCGTCGTCCGGTGTTTGATGCGGTGTTTGATATATGTATACCAGAAATAGGTGCACTATAGATGTCGTCAACGTGTACTTTTGTATTGTCGTGTCAGCTTTGCTTTATTTTACATGTATTTGTTATATTTTAATTTGTGAGTACGTTAAGGTTATACGTTATATAAACTGTTATTGTTTGAAAAAATGCTTGTTTAAAAGTTCCAAAATAGAACAAAAAAGATCAAAAGTGTCTAATATTAATCTTTGTTGAATTCCAATAAAATAAAAACGATACACTGCCTATGAGAACAAAATCAAGGATTATTAATTACAAAGTAATCTTATGAAGCTAGTGAGTGGTATAAAATACTAGGGCAATTCCATGTCAAATCAATATAAGGACTGGATTTTGATAAAGCCTTCCTATATTATGTTGTAAGCACAAAATATACGCTTACTTAAAATTTATGCAATTTTATATTGGTGTTGTTGATTATAAATTATTAATCCGAAATTTAGAAATATTTGAAAGATAATACAAAAATATATTAGCCAAAATCTAAACAAAAAAATCCTGGTAACACTGAATATTCTGAAATGTGTTACTCCTTGTGTATATACGTACCAGAATTTTTTTTTAGGTTATAGAATCAAAAGAATTTTGACGTAGAGCTGATTTCAACAAGAAAGTCACGTCACGTGGCTTTCCGCCAAGTTGCGCTGTAGACCACTTTCCATTCAGCTGCGTAGATTTGGTAGAGATCGCCGCGCAGGTGTACTGGTGGGGGAGTGACGTTCTTAATTGAAATCATCTCTAATCATGCAAATTTTTGTCGTTGAAATTCTGAACACCAGCACATAATTTTCTTAGGTTTTAGTGGCTATTTCAGGCAACCATTGCGGCGTACTAATATACTTTTTATTGTGATTGGTAGCAAAGTTAGTATATATAATAAATAAAGTATTAATAAATTGTGTCTAACTGTGAATGTGTGACAAAAATTGTTTACTGTTTCACTACAAACTAGTGAATGACTCAGTCATCAACTAGTTCTTAATTAAACTATTAATTCATAAGAAGGGTTAAAAGATTTGTAAGGACCCCCAAATTTATTTCACATTATTTGATGAGCTGAGACAACTGACATCTGGGTCATTTCTCTAGTTTCGACAGAATTAGCTGCAGTCGCATTTTAAACATTTGATGCTGCAATTTTTGATATGACATGGGATCGCCCAGTTGTAAAACATTCCAAAGTTTTGTAATGAATTTCGCATTTTGTGTCAATCAAATTGTATTGCGGACTTTTTTTATTATACAGTAGTAAAAAGTAGTAGTGATTGGAGTGGACGACAATTTTTCCATAAAATGAATCAAATACAAAACAGTTTTCTACCGCAAAAAAGAAAGCGTCGTATTCTGGCCGTTTTAGTACCATCACTATTTCTTTGGGAATCGTGAGAATGAGTGCATCAATAGCTACATTAAATTAAAACTGTTTCAATAATATAACTGTCATGGTTAAAAGCAAATTGAACTGAAATGTTCTGGTTTTAGCACAACTTTCATGATTTAGGGTGCACTATAAACTATGTGTAACGTGATTGGAAGTTTCCTCTCTGTATCATCTGTGCACGAAATACAGAATTGTGGTGACTCCATCTATTCGAAGTTCAATGAACTATTATATTCCCACGTTTCATTCAAACGTCGCTAACCTCAAAAATAAGAAGCTCTTTTCCGCTTCAGGGTAATTTCGTTTCAACGGTCGATTTTTGGATATTCTTTTGCTTAGTTAGGTAGGTGGTTTTGTTATGCATGCTACTTAATACATGATTTCCAAATTTAAAAGTAACAACGCAAGTTTTTACCCCTTGTTCAATGATTACTCATTTTTGCCTCATTAATCTCTTTTCAGTTTTCATTCTCGCCTATTAAGTAGCATAGCTACCATCAGTTATAAGCTATTGAGCGTAAGAAATCATTAAATTAAAAGCAAGTTTTCACGAATAGCCTGAAGTCAAATTCCTTTATTTTGGGTACGTTCAGATGTAGTGAAATTCTATCCTTAAGAAATAAACTTGTCAAAACAATAAAAAATCCTACTATTAATATCATATAATACTTATAAAACTCTATACTCTATACTCTTAATATATGATGTAATATAATCATAAACACTTTAAAAAAGGCATCAAAAAATTAAATTTAAACAACGCAACTTGTGAACCTACCTCAATACCGCCAAACGGTTTTAAAAACCATACATAACCTCAATCTCAAAATTAGAAAGTTGTTGCTCATAACAATTCTTAACAAACTGGTGAAAAATGACTAAAAGCGATAATAGAGTGAATCTACCATGGTAAATTCTATTCCTCATAATCTCCCTAATAAGACAACATGAAATAAACCAAAAAACCCAGTCACTAACCGCAATTTTGTGCTTTTAGGGTAGAGAAGTATCGTCCCAGCAATTTAGATGAACTTGTGTCCCACGAAGACATAATAAAGACAAGTAATACTTGAGGAAACGTGAATTTGCATGTGTTCTAATGTTTCTTTACTTGTTTCAGTAAGTAAATTTATTCGGGATGATCAGGTGCCCCATCTGTTGTTCTACGGGCCCCCGGGTACCGGTAAGACAAGTACTATTTTGGCTTGCGCCAGGCAGTTGTATACATCGGCTCAGTTCTCATCTATGGTGAGTTTTGCTGTAGTATTAAATACCTAGTATTAAAGAAGAGCTAAAATAGCAGTTTTATTACTTTTGACACTTTGACAGCAAACTGTGTCTGATCTAATCGCTCGATATGGATTATTCCAACGGTATCGGATGGGGAATTGTCCCAGGAATTCATTTTTGATAAACTCGTTGCTCTAAGATGTACGGTTCGCCAGTAAAATGCAAAAAACTCCAGACTTGTATTTTTTTAAGTCAAAGATCCATTTCAGTTTCTAACTTAAAAAATAATGAAACAATTTTAATGAAATTCTCAATAATTATTGCCGAGAGTGTAATGAACAATATAAAGTTCAGAGTGGTGGATGAAACCACCATAAAGTTCAGGGAAAATAATATAAAGTCAATACAACAATTTCTTAACATTAAATTATTGCCAAACAAGTTTGTAACTTTCAAAATAACTATCTAAGCTTAATGAAACTAACCAGGATGGTTGCCAAGAGTCTAATGGACAATATAAAGTCAAGAGTAGTTATTGAACCTGTATATAATAGTGAAAATAGCGCAAAAATAGCGATTTTCCTATATTTACAGGTTCTCGAATTGAACGCATCTGACGATAGAGGCATTGGCACAGCGCCGGATTTAAGGGAGGGCAGACTGGGCTGCAGCCCAGGGGCCCCCACCAAAAAGGGGCCCCCACCAAAATATAAATTGTACTAATACTTACGTGTTTGCAATGCAAGTTCATGATCAAGTAATGTGCTTATGTCTTTAAGGCCCCCACAGCTTTTCTGCCCAGGGGCCCCCACAGCTTTTCTGCCCAGGGGCCCCCACAGCTTTTCTGCCCAGGGGCCCCCACAGTCTTAAATCCGGCGCTGCATTGGCATTGTCCGCGGTCAAATTTTGACCTTTGCCAGCACGAGAACGATCTTCAAATCAGGCTTTAAGTTAATCATATTGGATGAAGCAGATGCCATGACCATGGACGCCCAAAATGCACTACGAAGAAGTAAGTGTTATTACCGTTTATTTTTAGTTTTTGATAGATTTTTTTATTGTTTTGGGTGATTTTATGGTTTGGGGGGCGCTATTTCGTGGGCGTAATTATATTTATCGGTCGCGCGTATCAGATTAAGTTTTTTTCGCGGTAAAGTGGACCCTATTAACTTGACTTCTTAGTGTAATGAACCGTTGTTGTAATGTTTGTATTCCGGGGTTTCTATGGCGATTCTAGGTGATTTTTACCGCATCTAGACTCAGGAGCACCCTTACAGGTGCAAAATTGATCCACCCTTTCATCGCCCAGCATGCGTGGGGGTTGTAAAACACTTATTAAGTATTAACAGTACATATTTGTAGGTTGTGATTAGTTAAGAAGGTAAGTAAAACATTGTTCTTTAATTTTAAACTATTTATTAGCAATTTTCTACCTCTAATTCATAATTTAAAGTACATACAGATCTTGTTCTTTCGCTCTTTGCCCTTTTTATGCCATAATTCACTCATTCGTATACTCGGGAACGTTTTGAAAACCGAATAAATTGTAAATGTCAAGGGGCATGAATTCTCTTCCGGGTTTTTCTACTATAGAACAACTTGTATCCACGTGGCAAAAATCTGCAACAAAAAAAGGGCAAAAACAATTATTCTACTAGAAAACTCGCTAAAAAAAGAAACAAATATACTTTGTGAGCAGCATATGCCGTCTGCTGCGCAACGCCCTGCATTTCGGAGACAAGAGCCGCTGCCAGCAATGCAAGGTTCTGCATCTTCAAAATGTCCATCCCTGAGGCAGTGCAACGTTTCGGGGGTTCCCAGAAGGCACCCAAATGGGCCACAGCATATCGCAGGCCCGAAACACTGCCCCGTTTTGCCTGGTCCACAAGCAATACACTGAAATGGAAAGTTAAAAGCTTTATAAAAAGTTTGAAATTTGAACTTTGATAACTTCTGTACTTTTTGAGTGATTTTGATGATTCTTTCGCTAAATTATAGACAAATTCTTCAAGATTATAAATCGATTTAGTAATTTTGAAAATAATAATTTCAACATGGGGTTTTATCTATATAATCGAAGTGAGGTCTTTTGTCTATGTTCGAAAACACTTATTCGAACAATTAAAGATCTTGATCAAGTGCTTAATTATTTTCAAAATTTGCAATAGCTAGGGATAATCTGCAAGACTTTGGTTATATTTTGGTGAAGAAATCACCCAAATCACCCAAATATTACGTAAGTAATAGCAGAAACAAAATTTCGATTTTTTTTTTTTTTTTAATTTTTGATCATTGATAACTTTTGTACTTTTTAAAGGATTTTCATGATTCTTTTAGTAAATTATAGACAAATTATTCGAGATTACAACTCGGTATTTTCATTTTGAAAATAATAAGTTCAACATGGGTTTTTTTTCTATTTAACCGAAGTGATGTTTTTTTGTCTATGTTCGAAAACACGCGCTGAAACGATTAAGGATCTTGATCAAATGGTTAATTATTTTCAAAACTGGAATACCGAGGGATAATCTGCAAGACTTTGGTTATATTTTGGTGAAGAAATCACCCAAATAACCCAAATATTACGTAAGTAATAGCAGAAACAAAATTTCGATTTTTTTTTTTTTTTTAATTTTTGATCATTGATAACTTTTGTACTTTTTAAAGGATTTTCATGATTCTTTTAGTAAATTATAGACAAATTATTCGAGATTACAACTCGGTATTTTCATTTTGAAAATAATAAGTTCAACATGGGTTTTTTTCTATTTAACCGAAGTGATGTTTTTTGTCTATGTTCGAAAACACGCGCTGAAACGATTAAGGATCTTGATCAAATGGTTAATTATTTTCAAAACTGGAATACCGAGGGATAATCTACAAGACTTTGGTTATATTTTGGTGAAGAAATCACCCAAATCACCCAAATATTACGTAAGTAATAGCAGAAACAAAATTTCAATTTTTTTTTAATTTTTGATCTTTGATAACTTTTGTACTTTTTAAAGGATTTTCATGATTCTTTTAGTAAATTATAGACAAATTATTCGAGATTACAACTCGGTATTTTCATTTTGAAAATAATGAGTTCAACATGGGTTTTTTTCTATTTAACCGAAGTGATGTTTTTTTGTCTATGTTCGAAAACACTCGCTGAAACGATTAAGGATCTTGATCAAATGTTTAATTATTTTCAAAACTGGAATACCGAGGGATAATCTACAAGACTTTGGTTATATTTTGGTGAAGAAATCACCCAAATCACCCAAATATTACGTAAGTAATAGCAGAAACAAAATTTCAATTTTTTTTTTAATTTTTGATCTTTGATAACTTTTGTACTTTTTAAAGGATTTTCATGATTCTTTTAGTAAATTATAGACAAATTATTCGAGATTACAACTCGGTATTTTCATTTTTAAAATAATAAGTTCAACATGGGTTTTTTTCTATTTAACCGAAGTGATGTTTTTTTGTCTATGTTCGAAAACACTCGCTGAAACGATTAAGGATCTTGATCAAATGGTTAATTATTTTCAAAACTGGAATACCGAGGGATAATCTGCAAGACTTTGGTTATATTTCAGTGAAGAAATGACCAAAATCTACCAAATATTACAAAAGTTATAGCAGAAACAAAAAAGTTTCGTCCAGAGAAAAATTTACCTGTTTGATATTGACGTCTGAAGTATGCAATTTTCCGCTGCGTTTTCCACCCCTTGGGCAATTGGTGATCAGACAACCCTCGATCAATTGTTCACCGATGATACAGACGAGACCAATCGCCAAAATAAACCTCATCTTAGCACAGTGCTTCTACTTGTCGAACTGATGCATTTTTCGAATTTTTATACTCTTTTATAGTCAAGTACGACAAAGAACTCGATATGTATGTACGTCCCGCATGCTTTCCCACCCACTTTACACCCTAAAAAGCCTAGAAATCATCGCATATATATCTTAATGTAAGAGAAAATAGCGGAATATGTTAAAATTTATAATGCCCATTGTAGCGGTGTGTATTGTATAGGAGGTCCACATTATTCAGCTTATGTACGAGTCTGGAATAATTTCGCAGGATGTCTGATTCAGAAGAGGATGAAAAGGCGGAAAAACAACTGAAGGTGGTCTTCCTAGGGGATAAATACGTAGGAAAGGTATGTACTTTATCGATTCTTGACAGGTTGAAACTCGTCAGTGTTCTTAAATGGTCAACAAATGGTCAAAAATAGATAAATCAAATCACAAATCAGGTTAAAATAAAAATAAAATCACACTTTAGTCACGATTTATTTTCGACTCCAGATTTTTTTTTTGATTACACAAGGACAGCACATCTGACTTACAACATAAAACGTAAATCTAATCTCAAGTTTAGTCACTTTATGTATCTCGTTATTAAATGTATTGCGTGGGCGACGTAATCCACGTTTTTCGTATTTAACCCGCCAATGGAAATTCGGCCTGTCTCGCTCATGAAAATGCTGTGTTCGTTCTGGAGTTTGTTCACCTAAAATAAGAATATCATTGTTTTTTTTGTGTGCTTTTTTCATAATTTATAATTTGACATCAAAACCTGTCATCAAAAGTTGACACTACCTGGGATTTCGTCAATCCTGTGAAGCAAAACATTCCGTTTTGATTTACAATATGATCCCAATTTCTAATAGATCCCTCTTTTATCAACTTGTTCTTCAGGGTGCGCCTAATAGAAATGATCCTATCTGCTATTAGTTTAAATTCCCTCTTCCTGCAAAAGAAATAGTTTCAAAAAAAAAAAACTCTCCGAAACATTAAAAAACTTACCACTCATCTCTCAGCCCGCTATCACTTAAAATTTTCATTACAATACGCGCCCCGTGTATTGGAGGGGTGAGATACATCGCGACAATCAACTGTTTCAATTGAGACATCACCTTTTCAGCTGTTTCTTTCTTATGGGTGATCACTATCAACGCCCCAGGCCTGTCTCCGTATAGTCCCATGTTCTTGCAGAAGCTTTGGATAACTATTACCTTATTACCGTCCTCTACGAATCTCCTAACCTGAAAATTAGGTTAGAAACTAAAAGCACCAAAAACTAAAGTAAAAGACGAAAGACATACCGCGTATGCATCGACTTCGAAATGCCCTGAGGCAAAACCATGATACGCCAAATCGAAAACTGTCAAGAGTCGTTTCTTTCTAACTAAATCCGACATTTCTTCCCATTGGCTTCGGGAAGGGTCGACGCCTGTTGGGTTCTGGGCACAAGCATGGAAGAGGATCACCGATTTATCAGGGACTTTCTGGTTTTGGGGATATGAAATAGTTATTAAGGCGTTAAAGTGTGTGTTGTTTTCTAAAATACTGTTTATGCCCATCACTAGCTAAAATACTTACTGATATGTCTTCCATGAGACCTTTATAGTCCAAACCACACGTCTTGGAGTCATAATATCGATAATAATCGAACATCAAGCCCACTTGTCTAGCAATCTGTAAGTGGTTCCCCCAAGTTGGATCAGGCATGTATATCTTCTTCGTCCCTTGATAAAAACTATTGATGAAATCAAAAGCAATCCGTGCTGCTCCGGTCCTGGATATTGTCTGTACTGTAGCTGTTAGGTTATTCCTCATGTGTTCGGAATCTTTCCCAAGCGCCATTTGTCCACATAATAACCCATACAGTTTCTCACCTTCCGGTGGGCTATATTCTTTATTCATCCTCATGGAATCCAGTAATTTTTCGGCTTTCCTTACACACGGTAGCACATACGGACGTCCATTATCATCTTGATAAGCTCCGATACTCAGGTTGACTTTCTTCGGGTTTTTACAAGCTCGAAACGACTCTGTGAGCCCGTAGACTGGATCTGGAGGCCCCATGTCCACCGACGACCAGAAAGAACTTAAGTGTCTGTAAGAGTTTGATATGTTTTTATCATTTTTTCGCTTCGTGAATTTGTTAAATATGATCCGGAGGGTTTTCCTGCTGAAGATGGGTGGCGACATGGTGTTGTATCTCTTCAAAGATCATGGTGTTATTGGACAAGCCATGGACAAGATCTTTGTCACTGAGATTGTGACATTCCCGTCAAATAGTCTGAGAGAAAAACCCATTTTGACAGTTCGTAACGCATGCAAAGCCCATAATACTTGTAAATAAACTTGTAAACTCATAAATATATAACCATCTTTCATTTCAGACGTGCATAATCCGTAGATTCTGCTATAACGAATTCATAAGACCATATATAAGCACAATAGGTGCTGAATTCCACATAAAACACACGATTCTCCCAGGAAAAAAAGACGTAACTTTGAGAATCACCGATGTTGGCGGTGACGAACAATATGGCACCATGCTAGATAAATATCTCTTCAACGCCAATGTAAAAAAACTGTAAAATAAGCTACGAATTTACAGGTTAATCCGTATACTTGATATTCCAGGTTATAATTCTGGTATACGACATAACAAATAGCGAAACTTTCGACGAATTAAACATATGGATGAAGACTATAAAGGCAGCTGTTAAAAGACCACCTATTGTTGCTATAATAGGAAATAAATGTAAAGAAATGTAGAGATAACCGTTTATTTTTTCGGTTATTGGTTATTTTTAGTTTGTATTTATTGTGGTAACTCATTTTAGGTGATTTGGAACATCAAAGGTCAGTTTCGACTTCCAAGGCATCAAAACTAGCTAAAGAATTGAATTTATTGAGCTATACCATGTCTGCAAAGACTGGAGAATCTGTATCTGCGTTTTTCATGGATTTTGTTGCGAAATGTATAGGTATACCATTGAGTAAAATTGATAGGGAATATCAACAATCTGTTATAAAGGCTGAATTGATAAGAACTCAGGAGTCTGCTATTATTAAAAACGGACATAGCAATACATCAGTGTGTTCCATACAATAAAAAGATCCTTCCATATTATTCTGATTTATTATAACTTGTAAAACTGTTTGTTATTCTTTGTAATAATGCTGGGAAATATAATATATTTATGAGAAGTTGTTGTGTTATTTATCTATTTTTTATTGCTTTACCTACCTATTATTTATCTATATTTTTTAAACCATACATACCTGGTTTCTATAAGGCATACATAGTGTTAATTGTATCTTACAGTTATCGAAAAATACACGGAAAACATCCGTTTTTGCATAATCTGCAATTATTTGAGTAAAATCATACCAGCGTTGCAGAGCCGTTGCACGAGATTCAGATTTGGTCCTTTGTCACGTGATCAGATTCTTCCACGCTTGAACTACGTTATCGATGAGGAAAAGTAAGACACAATATACAGGGTTGGGCAACTAAATATTCTCTACAGGCCGTAAATTATAAGTTCTATAAAAAAAATTAACATAAAAAGTGTTTGACTTCTTTTCTTTGACGTCATTGTTTTGAAGTATGTATAGAGAACATTCTATTTAGTTGTCCAAGTCTATATTATCGATCTAAATCATTTTTTTTAAGGTTAAAAGTGACAGAAGATGGGAAACAAGCGTTGTTAACTCTAGCTAATGGCGACATGCGAAAAGTTTTAAATGTTTTGCAGAGTACCTGGCTTGCTTACAAGAACGTCACTGAAGATAATGTCTATACTTGTGTTGGACATCCACTGAAGACAGACATTGAAAATATCCTAAAGTGGCTTCTTACAGAGAATTTTAGCACTGCATATAAGCGTATCCTTTAAAAGCAAAATGTACTTTGTGGAATTAAACAAACAAAGTTTTTTATAGACTCAATCAAAAACGAATATCTTGTAAAGTAAACCTTAACTTTTAAATTAGATATCACAGAGTTAAAAACAATAAAAGGTTTAGCTCTAAATGATATTTTGGAAGAGGTACATACTTATGTACATAGAAGTAAGTAATCACGATTTTTATTTATTATTATATTAACAAACAATCAATTTTATTACTGTTTTCTTTTCAGTTGAATTTCCTTATGACATTCTTATAAACCTCCTGGATAGTATGGCTGAAATTCAGGTTAGACTAACTTCAGGGACCAACGAAAATATCCAGTTATCAGCATTGATAGCAGCTTTCCATCATGCTAGAGATTAAATGTCTCATAAGAATCATTACTGTGTTATGCCATCTCTATTTTTTTGCATTACTTGTCCGGTTTATTTGAATAAAATGCATTTCTTAACTCATGTCTTTTTTTGGATCTTTCTATAGATACCTTTGTACCTTTCTATAGATATCTTTTGTATAGGTATCTTTGTTTCTTTCTATAGGTATAAGCTGTTATTTCGGGAACCATTGCTTGAACTATTGGCCGAGGTATGTTTTTATACGTTCCGACCACATCGATACAACGGATCGGGCTGAAATTTGATACACACATTATGAATTACCAAGGCATGAACTGGATTGTTTTTGGTGACAATCTAACAACCGAAAGTGTCATATATTACATGCATTTTCTTTGGAATTCATCCGATTTTGACCAAACTGATACCTGCTCACCCTCCAGTGACTTAAAATATTAGTGAGCAGCCATTAGTTAGTAAATATTCGTGTAATATACCTAAAAATTTTGCTACTAGGGCTCAATTCTCAGCTGTGTAATATCCTTGCTGCATAGGTTGGTATCTTAGAGTGAAAGAATTGCAGAAAAACAAATGTCTTTAGATTGAACAACTCTCTATTCTAATAATACTTAATGCTATAAAAATAAATTATTACAGTCTAAATATGTTATCCTAAGAAGTTGCCAAACAGATTGCTAAATCCATTGGATATTGACGAGAAAAATCCGGTTTGTTCTTGTGGGTGGTTGTGAACTGGAGGCCTATGGAATAAAGTCTGTTGTGGAGGCCTATAAAAAGGACCATCACTTCTCTGGAATCATAAAAATCAAGTACTTGAGTAACCAAGAAGGTAGTCAGAAAAGCATTGAAAAACAAATCACACAAAGTAAATAAGAAATCATACAAAATAAAGTCCTCTCACACGAAATAAAGTAAACAACACCAAAATCAGAAAAACGGAAATACTTACTGTACTAAAGGTATTGGTTTTTTGTTAGAAAGTTAGAGATGTTGTTATTCTTGAGGAAAGGCGATTTTTGTATGGGGTGTGGTTGTCACAATCGGTGAAATCATGCTCAGAGATGGGGACGTTACAGGATGTCTATAGGACACTCCTGGCTAAAAGAGTTTCACCATTCAATACCAAGAGAAACAAGAAGATACTGCTCAAAAATGAGGAAAACACTTATTCTAGTATACAATTAACTAAGATTTTTACTACATCATAAATATGTTGAAAGAAAAATTTAAATTGATATTGTTTTATAACAACTTGGTTAGAACATATGTTGCATGTATATTAATAGACAGATTGTGTGTTTTCCCAATTTTTGAATAGAGTAGAAGCAAAAAGAAGTATTTTTTTATAATAGAGTTAGGTATAGCATTTTGACTTTTGGGTGTTTATTATGCAATAGCACAAGTCCTACCTTTGCTGGGTGTATTGTAACATTCATTTGTGTTGGATGTTCAGCCACAACCATGAATTCCATCTCTCTTGGAACGTGGCCATCAGCATATACCTTTAAAAAATAGGGATTACCGAAATTCAAAATATATACTTAGGTAGTAAAAATATATACATATGTAGTAAATTACCTCTAAGACGTAAACCCCTGGTAACAAAATCCTCCAGAATTCACCATACTTCGTTGTACGAAAGCCAACATCTCTACCTTTGATTTTCAAAGATGCCTTCTCAACAGGGTTTCCGTTTACATCCATGACGAAACCTTGTACCCCTCTGTGGACCTCAGCCAAAAATTTGATGAGGGACTAGAAGAAATACCCAAGTTATTTCATCCAAACTTCACCTATTATATTATCTTGTAAGAAAACTGATTGAAAACTGAACAAAAGATGACTTACAACTCTGTTGTCATCCCAATACTTTGGCAGCTCTTTAGCTGGTGGATATTTGCAACAAGACAACTCCAAAGTGACTTCCATACAACCATACCAGATGTAATTATAGTCTTGCATACCTCCTGTCAAAGGATACCAAGCAGCACCATTGGTTATACCCTAAAAAACAGAAATTCTCAATTCTCCGAAAGAAATTCTTAACTTCGATATTATAGTGGTACACTCTGCTAAATTACTTGTAAAAGAACTGTACCTTTTTAAACCCTGGTGATGACGACTTACAAGCAACACCTCGACTCATTTTCGCATGATTTTCTGAGTAAGTCAGAGACAGATGAGTAAAAACATCGTCATCTGGTGTTAGAGATGGATGTGACGCATAGCTCAGGTACACTGAAAGAAAATTTTAAGTGTAAGTAAAGTGGTGAAGACAAAATGTATGATTTGTAATGTTAGGAATAAAAAATATCAATAGAGACAGATCTTGTATACTAAAAACTACTTTTTATATACCAAAAACTATATTTTAACGCAGGTTAATAACTTACAGGAACAGAGCGCCGAAGATCTGCATATTCCTTAAAAAGCAGCATAAAAAAACCTAAATCATTTTTTTTGTTTTTGTTATTTTCTAACTAAACGCCCTGATAACAATCATGAGATGGAGGCGAAGCTCACGTTCATGCTGTTAGTATATTTTTATTACTCACGTGCGTTAGGTGTGTTATCAAATGGATAACTCGCGACTAGAGCACCACCATGCAAATTTCCAGAAAGCACAAACTGAATTTTCGATAACCATTCTTTAACAGCCACTGTCTCCGGCTGCGTCCTTTTGTCGTTTTGTTTGAAGTAATCGGGAAAGTTTCTATTCAAATCAAAGCCTCTGGCGTTGTACCTAAACACACAACAATCATTAAATCACGGTTTTCAGTCAATTTTTTTTCTCTTGGAGGAAAAGCCATTACCTGCCTTGTCCGCCGTCGCAATGGCCTTCTTTTGACACTTCAAACCCATCAGGGTTCATCGAAGGCATGATATGTATCCTTGTGTTGTCCAATAACCAACGAATGTATTCGTCAGTGTTGTAGTTTGTCACCAAATACTGGAAAACGTTAGGTAAAGGCGCTACTAGAAGTAGAATATTTGAATCTCCCGCCCAAAATGTAAGGGGAGTTGTTATGGAAACCCACGCGTATCCAAGATGGCGGCCCAAGTGTCAAACTCAAGTGTTTTTTTTTTAGTTGACAGATTTATTTAACCGTTGTATATTTACGCTGTAACGTTTAAAGTTGTTGATGCTTTCAAATGAAATAGCTTATTGAAAAGATCCATGTTTCCCCAATCGATTTATACCTAACATAATTTAGAAATAGTTTTCCTTCTTAAAGCTTTTTGCCTTTGAAATGTCACCTGGCGAAAAGTATGTTACCTTCGTCTTATAACAAACAAGGTCTACTTTGACAAGCTGTAACTTGTAAAATAATAAACATATGTAGATGGAAGTTAGCTTATTGGAAAGATCAACGTTTTCCCAATCGATCTATACCCCACTTCAATTAAGAAATAATTTTCCTTCACATAGTATTTTGCCTTTGAAAAAAATGTTTCCTTTGTCGATCAGATACAATAAAGATCAGATACGACAAACAAGGTATGCTTTAACAAGCTGTAACTTCAGAAATAGTAAATAGATCGTGATGTAAGTTAGCTCACTCCAAAGATCAATGTTTTCCCAATCGATCTATACCCCATATCAATTAAGTTAGTTTTTGTTGGGTAGGATTTGATCTCGAATTAGTAAGCATACCTACTTACATGAATCAAATGTAACATGAGTTCTCTACTGACTGCCTCATTCCCATGCATGTTTGATACATATTTGACGTCAGGTTTACCAATCATATGCTCGTATGGTGACGCAGAAACAACCATAACCCATAATTCTCTCTCTAAAAGTAAATGATGTTTGACTTTATTATTGCTACATATTATTATCGATAAAAATATACCTTGTACTGATTTTCCTATGGAATACAGAGCGGTCAACGTAGGAAATCTAGCGCTGGTCATCCTTAAAAACTTGGTCATAGCGTCATAATTATGGTACTTGAACTCGACAAAGTAAGGCTCAGTTTCCAAGTTATAAGTTGAGGATAAACCAGGTTGGTAATTTCTCTGTTGCGAAGAGAAATCTTCATCTGCTGTTGGACCACCAAATTCTATCCTATCTTCAGCTGGACCACTAAAATTTTGGCCGAAAACACCGAAACACAAACACGACAACCCAAAAAATCGCCACATCTTTCAGCTTTCTTCAAAACACGCTAGAATGCGAAAAGTTTGTTTTCAGGAGGAGAGTCTTCAGGAAGAGAGTCTTTAGGAAGACTAAGTCATGACGTCTTCGAGCGCGGTGAGAGTTCTTCAGACTGAAGGGCAACGCGATGGACACTTTGCTTGGGTTGAAAAGGGGAATTCTACCGCGTGTTTGACCTTCATTTGCTGGGTCAAGGTTCCCAAAATCAATAATTACAGTAAAGTATAACGGTAAATACGGTGTCTCCCGTTACGTGTCGGTGTTGGAAGACGTGGGAGTACCGCTTGCTTGGGTATTTATAGAGTGAAATGAAGAGAGATGGGAGATAACAAAGAATTAATTCGTATTGGAATATTGCTAACAAGGTGGATTTTAATAAGGTGTAACTCCTATAGTAATGGATTTATCTAAATGGGAGATAGCTTATTGGAAAGATCAACATTTTCCCAATCGATCTATACCCAACATAATTTTGAAATAGTTTCCTTCTCAAAGATTTTTGCTTTTGAAAAAGAAAGGTCACTTTCTTCGTATAGGTAACACGGTATACTTTGACAAGCTGTCACTTCTAAAATGATAAACCTATCTTGATGGAAGTTAGCTTATTAGAAATATCAATGTTTTCCCAATCGATCTATACCAAATACAATACGGAAATAATTTTCCTTCTCAAAGATTTTTGTTTTTGAAAGAAATGTTACCTTCGTCGTATAACAAACAAGTCTACTTTGATAAGCTGTAACTTCTAACATAATACACACATCTAGATGGAAGTTACCTTATTGGAAAGATCGTTTTCCAATCGATCCATACCCATATTAATTAAGAAAAAGTTTCCTTCTCATCGTAACATGCCTTTGAAAAAAATTACTTTTGTCGATGAGCAAAACAAGGTGTACTTTGACAAGCTGTAACTTTAAAAATAGTGACTGGATGTTGATGTAGGTTAGATCATTTGAAAGATCAACATTTCCCAATCGATTTATACCCTCCATCAATTAAGAAATAATTTTCCTTCACATAGTATTTTGCCAGTGAAAAAATGTTACCTTTGTCGATCAGGTATAGCAAACAAGGCATACTTCGACAAGCTGTAACTTCTAAAATAGTGATGGATCTTGATGTAAGTTAACTCATTGGAAAGATCAACGTTTTCCCAATCGATCTATGTCAATTATATCAATTAAGAAATAATTCCCTCTCAAAGCTTTTTAACTTTGAAAAAAATTTACCTTCGTCTTATAACAAAGATGGTATACTTTGCCATGTTGTAACTTCTAAAATAAGAAAGATATCTATATGGAAGTTACTCTATTAGAAAGACCAATGTTTTTCCAATCGATATATATCCATATCAAATTAGAAATATGGTTTCTTCTTATAATATTGTACCCTTGAAAAAAGTTATCTTTAAACCTTTCATCAATTTATTGATGTAGGTTTAAAGATAACTTTTTTTCATCAATTTATGCTTCAATGTATATTTACGTACAAGTACCATTAAATAAATAGGCTAATAGTACAATAATTATCGATTTCTTCACTATAATTGACCAAGTATTCAAAATTCCATACACATTTGTGTTAATAACATTAATTGGAGTATTGATATTGGAGATAATTAATTTTTTCCCTGACACTTCTGTATTGATTTTGTGCCGCAAGTAGTTTTATTTTGTTAACAATACTTAAGGTAAGGTTTTAATCAAAACCTGTCTCAAGTAATGTTTTCAATGACCTCAAAAAACAAAACTCATGTGTTTTTACGCTATTTTCACATTTACAATAGTATACTAATTATTTAATTAAGTACGAAGTGAAAAGACCTGTATAACTCAGTATCTACATTTCCTGGAAGCAACTTTCCAATGAAAGGATGAGTTTTACATTAAAAAAATCTAAAATTGTTACATTAAAAAAATAAGATTAAGAATTAATTTTTTTAAGAATCAAGAATTTTATTAAACTGTATTTTACATCCTGTTCTTGTAAATAACCTATCAAAACACTGTTCATCAGACAAAATAACATTAATTTCCAACATATTTCCATCCCAAATTCAAAAATAGATCCAATTAAAATCACTTACGTGTTACAACACTCGTCTTCTATATAATGGGCGATCGAAATATCGTGTTTGTTTGACACATTAATGCATTTAGCACTTTCTGTATATGACTTACACTAAGTCATTACTTAGAATGGACCAACAAAAGAACCATCATCGAGTTTCTAGGGCAACACGGTACAAGCAATCAACTATCTGTGTTAATGTACAGCAGCATATAACATCAGTGACACCCATTCGTCAGTACGTATGTATGTATGTAACGATGCCTTTATGTACTGAAAAGACAGGATGCAGTCGAATTTAAATAAAATATATACAGAGGTACCTATACGTAACAATAATTTCGTAATTTTATTTGTGGATGACCTATATATTTTGTGTGGTTAATAAAAACTAACATATAAAAGTATATTTATTGTTTTGGATAGTTAACCAAATCCTTCGTCACTTCCGATGGAGAAAATTTCCTAAAGAAAATAAAGAAAATACCAAAGTATTATATTTACCAAACAACTAACATACCATAGTTCGACATTTGAACCTTCAAAAATTTTTTTGATAACATCCATCTTTGAAGTTTCTTGCTCCTTTGGGACATATATTACTCTTTTAATCCCAGCAAGAACAATGACTTTAGCACATTCATGTGTAGGCGCCTCTGTCACATATATAGTGCACGCTTTAACACGCTCACTACCAACATTTAATATGGCGTATGGTACAGCCAAAACAGCTAAAATCAACAAGACCAATCATACCCTCGATTAACGACAATATGGCCACTTCCTGAAGCCGGAAATTCACTTTTTCGACTATGTACACATTATTGTTTATTATTTCTAAGTTTGCTATATCTTACCATGTTTGGGTGAGTCTGCATACTCTTCACTACCTTTTGGAACGCCGTTCCAACCCAAACTTATGATTTTGTCATCAAAGTTTGTTATACAAGCTCCAATTTTGCCATTTGGCCCTACACTGTTCGATGCTGCCAGATATGCAAATTGCATGATAATTTCATGCACTGGTAACTTTTCTGTTAAGGTTTCGCCCATATTTAAGTATTCTATACACAGACACAGTATCACGAAATTGTTTTGGCCAGAATTAATCTTCTTTGTGATAATTTTGTCGTATTGTGATTCAAAATGGACTATTACTATGCGATAGATTAGATTAAAAGTGATAAATCGGTATAATATAGCTGGCAAACGAAGTTATTCATGTTCTAATCAAAAAATTAACGTGTTTTGTTGCACACTGCACATTGCTTCTTTTAGTATTCTTTACACACCCTGTACAGGATGAGTAATTAGTGATAATGATTGTATTAGTTAGAAAGAATTTTGAAGAATTTAGTTTGCTGAAAGAATCATCAAAAATCACAAAAAAATTCAAAAGTTACTCAAAAAACAAATTCTGTAGACAATATTTCCTCTTGTTCCAAACAACACAAGAAATATCGATCACCAACATAACTAATCACCCTGTATATACCCACCAAATAATTTGACACAGATTTTCGTACGTAATACAATGGCATAACAAGCCTGTGACATACATATAATCATAGATACGTAACCAGTAACATTATTACCAATCATATTTTATACACTTCATACATTCCGTGAAAACAGCAGTTATTCAGCGGCTTCCGGTTGTGATTTATCGTGACATTGGTGTGCCAGGGTTGGATCTGAATCTCAGCCATCCCCTCCACTACACACCGCGCGAATAGGGGTTGAAATTATTGATTTAAACCCAGGAATAACACCCCACCTCTGCTGTGAGCATCACATACCTAAAAATTGGCCAGCCCACGTATTGTCGTCCGCGTTCTGTCGGAAATTATCTTATCTACACATAGCGAGGTGTTGTATTTACAGTTTGCATAGGATAAATAAGGAAGTTTGTTCAGTACTGTGGCAAAATTATGTGAATAAAGTGCGAAGATACAGTTAGATGAATTAGTGTTTTGCTACAGTTGATAATAATCAGCTTCATAATGACTGGTAAGTTGTTTTTTTTCTTTAGTTTTGAGGATCTGATAGGTCTTTAATCTATATATCTGAAAAATCTGACCATGAAACCTCATTAAACACGTGCTAGGCGCTATTGATGAATATGCTAGAACTCATCATTACATTATTTACTATAAAAACCACAAAATAATAACAACAATTTCAAATTTCCCGCGCAAACCCATCAACCAACATGGCGTAGTGGGTTGCGCGGGAAATTCAAACCTTCAAAACCCTAACAGACTCATTATGGTCACTTTCAGACATACGTGACCGTGATTATATCGGTTTTGCAACGCTCCCTGATCAGGTGCATAGAAAATCGGTGAAAAGAGGCTTTGATTTCACCCTGATGGTTGTGGGGGAGTCAGGTTTGGGAAAATCAACCCTTATAAACAGTCTTTTCCTCGGAGACTTGTACAAAAATCGAAAAATTGCCGATGCTTTCGAAAGAATCCACAAGACAACGACGATCGAGAAGAAAACAATGGAAATTGAGGAACGAGGTGTCAAACTGAGGTAAATTTTATGTTGTGTTATCAAAGGATTTGGGTTAGGTAGCTGTCACACTGTCACAAATTTTGGAACAGTCTATAGATTAACAACGTTTGTGTATCTTTTGTTGTTATGTGTTTATGTACATCAAATGCTATCTGTATGTGGTCCATGTGTAGTATAGATGTATGGGAATTCTATTTATGTAACAAAATATCATTTTAGATTAACAGTAATTGATACTCCTGGGTTTGGAGATGCTGTTAACTGTGAAGATAGCTGGAAAGTTTGCACAAATTATATCGACGAGCAGTTCAGACAATACTTTACTGATGAATCTGGTTTGAACAGGCGAAATATCCAGGACAACAGGGTGCATTGTTGTTTGTATTTTGTGCCACCATGGGGTCACAGGTAAAAAGGCTTTTATTGACTATTATTTGTCTTAAATTCGAGACAACTTCCAAGTTTTGATCGTAATGTTAGACAAAGGCACAACGTGTTACGCGTCCTAACTTCTTACAAATCATTTGTTGCAAGTCTAATTTTATTTTTAGCCTAAGACAAATGGACCTTGAATTAATGAAAAGATTACATAGAAAGGTCAACTTGGTTGTTGTAATTGCAAAGGCGGACACTTTAACAACAGCAGAGGTCGCAAAATTGAAGACAAATATTCTCAACGATATCAGAGACAATGAAATACAGGTAGAGAATTTTTTCTTCGATTAAATTTCCCGTAAAATATCATATTTTTTGTTGTTGCACAATTTTTCTGATTACTATTGTCCAGATGTATGAATTTCCCGAATGTGGAAGCGACGAAGACGATGACTTCAAAGAACAAGACAGAGAATTAAAAGCCAGCATACCATTCGCGGTTGTAGGCAGCAATACGACCTTGGAAGTCGCAGGGAGAAAAGTCCGCGGTCGCCAGTACCCATGGGGTGTCGTTGATGGTGATTAATACATTATTTACCACTAATTAATAATACTACTAAATAAACGATATTTGAATTTCGCGCCGAAACCCAAATACGACATGGCGCCGATGGGTTTTGGCGGGAATTTCAAATAAACGTCAGGTGTTTCTTGTACGATTTTGATGTTTTTGTTTGTAGTTGAGAATCCAAAACATAGTGATTTTATAAAGTTAAGGACTATGCTTATTTCGACGCATATGCAAGATCTGAAAGACGTTACTGAGGATGTGCACTACGAGAATTTTAGGGCTCAGTGTATTTCGCAGATTTCCCAGCATGCATTGCGTGAGAGAGGGAAACTTAAGCGAGATTCTGTTCCATATGATTCTGACATATCAGAAACTGATCGATTGCTGATTGAGAAAGACAATGAAGTGAGTTTGTGTTATTTTTTAATAAATAATAACCGTATATTTCTCGATTTTTGACAGATAAGAAGAATGCAAGATATGTTGAGGTTGATGCAAGAAAAACTCAAAGACAACGCACAAGAAAACAAAAAACACGACAGTATTATAGATGTTTAACTAATATAATTAATTATACATTCCAAGTATTACTAACTTAGCGGTGAAAACATAGCTAGATGTTATTACCAAAGAAAAACTTGTAGCAAAAACCTTTTTCATATATACCTATTGAATTTTTATTAGTTGTATTATTTATATGTTACATAAAAACATAAAAAAATATTAATAAAACATTTATTGGAGACAAAATAAGTCATTTTTTTACAAGAAAAACATCTATTTACATATTTGTTTATTCATCATACGCTTACATAAATATAAACATGGTACCTCAAAATTAAAAAGAAACATGCAGCAACACAATTATAAATCTTAGTAACCAGTAGGTATTTCCTCACTTGGGATAAATATAAAAAATACAGATTAAAAAATACTAACTAAAACAAATAAAGTAAACAAAAATTATTATCATAATCTCTTCTTGGGGGATACTAAATTAGTGGCCTTTGTGCTGTCTATACCTAAGGCTGAAGACAACAGATTAACCACACTCTTGACATCAGTATTTTCATCAGCTTGATCTAAAAAATAACAAACATTATACATTATGCACTGAATAGACAATAATCCAAATTACGCGAATATAAAAACAGAAGTAAGATATTGAAACGACAGCTGGAGATATTATTTTATAACTTCAATTCTAGTGGAGATAAATTACTGATTTTTGCACAAAATATACTAAAAACAATACAGATTATGTAAATGAAAACGGTATCAAGATATCTAAATTATTTTAGAAGATATCTTAATTATTGTAGATACAGTTTATACCTAACAATTTTTAGTTTCAATTTTTAATGTTGTTATAACTTCAGTTCTAGTAGAGATAAATTGCTGATTTTTGCACATAATATACTAAAAACAATACAGATTATGTAAATGAAAACAGTATCCAGATATCTAAATCATTTTAGAAGATATCTTAATTATTGTGGAATACAGTTTATACCTAACAATTTTTAGTTTCAATTTTTAATGTTGTTATAACTTCAGTTCTAGTAGAGATAAATTGCTGATTTTTGCACATAATATACTAAAAACAATACAGATTATGTAAATGAAAACAGTATCCAGATATCTAAATTATTGTGGAATACAGTTTATACCTAACAATTTTTAGTTTCAATTTTTAATGTTGTTATAACTTCAGTTCAAGTAGAGATAAATTGCTGATTTTTGCAAATAATATACTAAAAACAATACAGATTATGTAAATGAAAACGGTATCAAGATATCTAAATTATTTTGGAAGATATCTTAATTATTGTGGAATACAGTTTATACCTAACAATTTTTAGTTTCAATTTTTAATGTTGTTATAACTTCAGTTCAAGTAGAGATAAATTGCTGATTTTTGCAAATAATATACTAAAAACAATACAGATTATGTAAATGAAAACGGTATCAAGATATCTAAATTATTTTAGAAGATATCTTAATTATTGTGGAATACAGTTTATACCTAACAATTTTTAGTTTCAATTTTTAATGTTGTTATAACTTCAGTTCAAGTAGAGATAAATTGCTGATTTTTGCAAATAATATACTAAAAACAATACAGATTATGTAAATGAAAGCGGTATCAAGATATCTAAATTATTTTAGAAGATATCTTAATTATTGGGGAATACAGTTTATACCTAACAATTTTTAGTTTCAATTTTTAATGTTGTTATAACTTCAGTTCTAGTAGAGATAAATTGCTGATTTTTGCAAATATTATACTAAAAACAATACAGATTATGTAAATGAAAGCGGTATCAAGATATTTAAATTATTTTAGAAGATATCTTAATTATTGGGGAATACAGTTTATACTAACAATTTTTAGTTTCAATTTTTAATGTTGTTATAACTTCAGTTCTAGTAGAGATAAATTGCTGATTTTTGCAAATAATATACTAAAAACAATACAGATTATGTAAATGAAAGCGGTATCAAGATATCTAAATTATTTTAGAAGATATCTTAATTATTGTGGAATACAGTTTATACCTAACAATTTTTAGTTTCAATTTTTAATGTTGTTATAACTTCAGTTCAAGTAGAGATAAATTGCTGATTTTTGCAAATAATATACTAAAAACAATACATATTATGTAAATGAAAGCGGTATCAAGATATCTAAATTATTTTAGAAGATATCTTAATTATTGGGGAATACAGTTTATACCTAACAATTTTTAGTTTCAATTTTTAATGTTGTTATAACTTCAGTTCTAGTAGAGATAAATTTCTGATTTTTGCAAATAATATACTAAAAACAATACAGATTATGTAAATGAAAGCGGTATCAAGATATCTAAATTATTTTAGAAGATATCTTAATTATTGGGGAATACAGTTTATACCTAACAATTTTTAGTTTCAATTTTTAATGTTGTTATAACTTCAGTTCTAGTAGAGATAAATTGCTGATTTTTGCAAATAATATACTAAAAACAATACAGATTATGTAAATGAAAGCGGTATCAAGATATCTAAATTATTTTAGAAGATATCTTAATTATTGGGGAATACAGTTTATACCTAACAATTTTTAGTTTCAATTTTTAATGTTGTTATAACTTCAGTTCTAGTAGAGATAATTGCTGATTTTTGCAAATAATATACTAAAAACAATACAGATTATGTAAATGAAAACGGTATCAAGATATCTAAATTATTTTAGAAGATATCTTAATTATTGTGGAATACAGTTTATACCTAACAATTTTTAGTTTCAATTTTTAATGTTGTTATAACTTCAGTTCTAGTAGAGATAAACTGCTGATTTTTGCAAATAATATACTAAAAACAATACAGATTATGTAAATGAAAACGGTACCAAGATATCTAAATTATTTTAGAAGATTTCTAAATTATTGTGGAACACAGTTTTTAAATACCATAACTAAAAATTTTTAGTTTCAATTTGCTGATTCTTGTACATAATATGCAGAAAATAATACAGATTACGTGAATAAAAACAGCACTAAGGTATTTAAATTATTTCGGGAGATATAAACCATCAAATTATTCCTACCTTCGCTGGTGATTTCTTTTTCTAACTTTAACTTCTCCTGGGTTAACTGCCACATGCCCTCCTCAATACTGCCCTTGGATATCAAACGAAAGACGTTGACCGGTCTAGTCTGGCCCATACGATGACATCTGTCCTCAGCCTGCTTATCATTATACGGGTTAAAGTCGATATCGTGAATTATCACCGTGTCTGCAGCAGTTAAATTTATACCTAAACCACCGGCTCTAGTCGACAATAAAAATATAAAAATCCCATCATCTGAGGTGTATTCGTCGATAAGTTGTTGCCTAAAAGTTTTTTTAGTTAAGCATTTTTTATGTAAACATTATTTAAGCATGTCTATATTAATTTTGATGCATACCGAAGTGGTACAGGAGTACTTCCGTCTAATCTTAGGAAGGAATGTTGACGTAACTTCAGATACTCTTCCATAACATCCAGCATTATTACGTATTGACTGAAAATTAGGACCCTATGACCCCCTTCTTTCAGTTCTTTCAGCTTCTTATCAAGGTATAGGAATTTTCCTGAGGTAAGGATTAGATTATCCGGTAATTTGTAATTGCGGAGGCACTGAAAGATAAAAAAAAGAGAGATATTAACTGGTTTTGAATTCTTATCTAAGAAGTTGTTATACCTTCAGTTCTAGTAAAGTAAATTGCTGATTTTTGTAAATAATATGCTGAATTTTACATATAATAAGTAGAAAACAATACAGATTACGTAAACAAAAACAGAACTAGGATATCTTAATTATTTCAGGAGATATTAATTGTTTTTTGAATTCACAGCTAACACATTTTAATTTCAATTTTTACTGTTATATAACTTTAATATTGTTATAACTTCAGTTCTTGTAGAGATATAATGCTGATTTTTACACATAATCTGTACACTAAAATATAATAATATATATACCCTGAACTGCTGTGTCATCTGGTGAATTTCAAAGTCCGACATACAAGCCAGATCATCAATAATGTACTGCTCAACAGTATCTTTATAATCTGGATCCACAGCAAGTTTTTTGGCCAATTCGGGCAAATCCTCATACTGGTAGTGGTACCTCAGCAACAGAGGATGATTACTCAACTTCCTAAGATCCGACATCATCGAAACACCGTTGTAAGCCTCATTTTCCTGAAAAACAAACTCGTAAACCTTTGCAAATTTTTCAATTTTTTGTACCGTATTAAAAACTTAAATTTTTTCTATTAAAAATTATTAAAAAGTTCACTTTTTCTTACCGTATTTCCCGCCTCTTTGAAAGAAGCTACCAGATTAATGTAATACTCTTCTTGCGTAGGCGCCATTTGAATTTTAAGCATGTGATCTGTCTTTTTCGGTAGGTCCTTAAGCACGTCTCTCTTCAAACGTCTTAAAACAAAAGGTTTCATGATTCTCTTCGCTTGCTGGATTTGTTCACGCTCAAACTGTGGCAGGTCTTCATTATCAGCATCTTTCCCTTTCTAAACAACAAAAAAAAATTGATAATTGTAGAAAATAGACCGAGAAATTCGGATAATTGCGTACCGTTGTTTTCTGGAAGAGACTTTTTAAGTCATCAGCTTTTTCGGAGAAAATATTTGGCATAACAAAGATTAGTAAAGACATTAGTTCTAGGAGGTTGTTTTGTAGTGGGGTACCGGTTAATAAAATTCGTTTTGCAGCTTTGATTCTGATCAGGCTCTCGTAACGTTGAGTGTTCATGTTTTTTAACATATGCGCTTCGTCGAAGACGACGTAGTGCATTGGGGTAACGCGAAACATCCTTTTTTCTTCCGAGGTACTGCTAACCATCGTATATCTAAAGATAAACAAAAAAAAAACATAAATTTTTTTTTTATTTTTATTTTGTAACGTTTTCTTACGTTGTTAAGATGACGTCATACTCTTTGTGTTGGCCTTCAGAAATTTTTATTCTAAGCTGTCTCCGTTCATCTATGCTCCCATAGTAGAGCAGGACTTTCAAGTCTGGACACCATTTCTCAAACTCATTTTGCCAATTTTCTTAAAAAAAAAATCCTTGAATTCATAGCCAATAATTTTCAGTTTCCATTTTTAATGTTTTTATAACTTCAGTTCTAGTAAATATAAATTGCTGATTTTTGTATATAATAAGCGGAAAACAATACAGATTATGTGAATAAAAACAGAATTATAATATCTAAATTATTTCAAGAGATATAAATTATTTAGACAGATATAAACCATCATCAAATTCAAATCAAATAATTTTTAGTTTCTATTTTTAATTTTGTTATAACATCAGTTCTAGCAGAGATAAATTGCTGATTCTTGCACATAATATGCAGAAAACAATACAGATTATGTGTATAAAAACAGAACTAAAATATCTTAATTATTTCAGAAGATTTTCAATTTTTAATGTTGTTATAACTCCAGTTCTAGTAAAGATAAATTGCTGATTTTTTTATATAATAAGCAGAAAACAATACAGATTACGTGAATAAAAACAGAATTAAGATATCTAAATTATTTCAAGAGATATAAACCATCATCAAATTCAAATCAAATAATTTTTAGTTTCAATTTTTAATTTTGTTATAACATCAGTTCTAGCAGAGATAAATTGCTGATTCTTGCACATGATATGCAGAAAACAATACAGATTATGTGTATAAAAACAGAACTAAAATATCTTAATTATTTCAGAAGATTTTCAATTTTTAATGTTGTTATAACTCCAGTTCTAGTAAAGATAAATTGCTGATTTTTTTATATAATAAGCAGAAAACAATACAGATTACGTGAATAAAAACAGAATTAAGATATCTAAATTATTTCAAGAGATATAAATTATTTAGACAGATATAAACCATCATCAAATTCAAATCAAATAATTTTTAGTTTCAATTTTTAATTTTGTTATAACATCAGTTCTAGCAGAGATAAATTGCTGATTCTTGCACATGATATGCAGAAAACAATACAGATTATGTGTATAAAAACAGAACTAAAATATCTTAATTATTTCAGAAGATTTTCAATTTTTAATGTTGTTATAACTCCAGTTCTAGTAAAGATAAATTGCTGATTTTTTATATAATAAGCAGAAAACAATACAGATTACGTGAATAAAAACAGAATTAAGATATCTAAATTATTTCAAGAGATATAAATTATTTAGACAGATATAAACCATCATCAAATTCAAATCAAATAATTTTTAGTTTCAATTTTTAATTTTGTTATAACATCAGTTCTAGCAGAGATAAATTGCTGATTCTTGCACATGATATGCAGAAAACAATACAGATTATGTGTATAAAAACAGAACTAAAATATCTTAATTATTTCAGAAGATTTTCAATTTTTAATGTTGTTATAACTCCAGTTCTAGTAAAGATAAATTGCTGATTTTTTATATAATAAGCAGAAAACAATACAGATTACGTGAATAAAAACAGAATTAAGATATCTAAATTATTTCAAGAGATATAAATTATTTAGACAGATATAAACCATCATCAAATTCAAATCAAATAATTTTTAGTTTCAATTTTTAATTTTGTTATAACATCAGTTCTAGCAGAGATAAATTGCTGATTCTTGCACATGATATGCAGAAAACAATACAGATTATGTGTATAAAAACAGAACTAAAATATCTTAATTATTTCAGAAGATTTTCAATTTTTAATGTTGTTATAACTCCAGTTCTAGTAAAGATAAATTGCTGATTTTTTATATAATAAGCAGAAAACAATACAGATTACGTGAATAAAAACAGAATTAAGATATCTAAATTATTTCAAGAGATATAAATTATTTAGACAGATATAAACCATCATCAAATTCAAATCAAATAATTTTTAGTTTCAATTTTTAATTTTGTTATAACATCAGTTCTAGCAGAGATAAATTGCTGATTCTTGCACATGATATGCAGAAAACAATACAGATTATGTGTATAAAAACAGAACTAAAATATCTTAATTATTTCAGAAGATTTTCAATTTTTAATGTTGTTATAACTCCAGTTCTAGTAAAGATAAATTGCTGATTTTTTATATAATAAGCAGAAAACAATACAGATTACGTGAATAAAAACAGAATTAAGATATCTAAATTATTTCAAGAGATATAAATTATTTAGACAGATATAAACCATCATCAAATTCAAATCAAATAATTTTTAGTTTCAATTTTTAATTTTGTTATAACATCAGTTCTAGCAGAGATAAATTGCTGATTCTTGCACATGATATGCAGAAAACAATACAGATTATGTGTATAAAAACAGAACTAAAATATCTTAATTATTTCAGAAAATTTTCAATTTTTAATGTTATAACTCCAGTTCTAGTAAAGATAAATTGCTGATTTTTTTATATAATAAGCAGAAAACAATACAGATTACGTGAATAAAAACAGAATTAAGATATCTAAATTATTTCAAGAGATATAAACCATCATCAAATTCAAATCAAATAATTTTTAGTTTCAATTTTTAATTTTGTTATAACATCAGTTCTAGCAGAGATAAATTGCTGATTCTTGCACATGATATGCAGAAAACAATACAGATTATGTGTATAAAAACAGAACTAAAATATCTTAATTATTTCAGAAAATTTTCAATTTTTAATGTTGTTATAACTCCAGTTCTAGTAAAGATAAATTGCTGATTTTTTTATATAATAAGCAGAAAACAATACAGATTACGTGAATAAAAACAGAATTAAGATATCTAAATTATTTCAAGAGATATAAATTATTTAGACAGATATAAACCATCATCAAATTCAAATCAAATAATTTTTAGTTTCAATTTTTAATTTTGTTATAACATCAGTTCTAGCAGAGATAAATTGCTGATTCTTGCACATGATATGCAGAAAACAATACAGATTATGTGTATAAAAACAGAACTAAAATATCTTAATTATTTCAGAAGATTTTCAATTTTTAATGTTGTTATAACTCCAGCTCTAGTAGAGATAAATTGCTGATTTTTACACATAATGAAATCCAAGACTCCAAACTATGATATCCAAAGACAATCACTCACCTAACGTCGACGAAGGCACGACGACAAGATGCGTATTCTGCGCGATGTTCCTCTCCTTGAGATGTGCCAAGAACGATATAACCTGCACCGTTTTCCCTAACCCCATCTCGTCAGCAAGAATCCCATTCAAACCCTGTTCGTGCAAGACCGACAACCAATTCAAACCAATCAGCTGATAACTAGTCAACGTCAGACTCAGAGACATATTAGAAGGCTTCGTTTTCACACCAACATCAGCCTTAATAGCCCTCTCAAGTTGCGTAGCGATCGCCGTACATTTTTTCATCAACTGCTTCATGTTATTCCGAGTCGTAAGGACTTCTTGCGCTTTATTTAACAAATCAGCGCTTAGGTTCTTGTTTTGTTTCAATTTTTCAACCTGAAAATCGATAAAAATAGTAATTTATACGGTACGGAAGGAAAAATTGAGATAAAAACCAAATCAATCCAGTTTTCGAAAGGCCTGCAAGCAAGAATTGCGTCGACTTTCTTCTTTGAGCAGCTAGCCATGAGTTGAAGTTCGTTGGGAGTCGCATTCTGCATGAAGTCTAACACCCGTTTCTTGTCACCCGTCATTTCGTTGGTTACTTCGACGTCAGAGTCTTCGTCGCTGTCGAAAACTCTGCTGTCTTTATAGGAGACACCGCCGCTGTCGTTGCTGTCATCGTCTTCGTCCGCTTTTCTTCGTTTCACTGGAAAAAAAGATTATTATTGATATTTCAAACCAAGGAAAGCACAGTTGTGTATGCAACCAAATATACGGGTATAATTAGTTGCATATGTCACTGTGCTCTACTTAGTTTAAAACTCTAGAAGCAAATAAAAGCAGGAAAAACACGATTGAAGAAATTAAGAAATTAAAATTGGTATAACTTTGAAAATAATTCACGGATTTGAATAAAACTTTCTATAAGAATTTTGTATTTTTTTTTTTTTTGGGGGGTTTCAATAAATATATTATTATTATTATTAAAAAATTGATTAAACATACCTTTTTGTAATTTTGGTTGATGTCTACTTTTCTCTGGTTCTTTCCTCTTCACACCGTGGGTCTGCCCAGAACTAATGCCGTTATTTTGAGTGGAATTAACGTGATTTCTCGTAGAATTAACGGAATTTACGTTATTTGCCGTAACTACGCGATTTCCGGGCGTGGGACGATTTGCCTTAGTGGAACCTCCATCTTTCTGCCATTCGTCAAAACTGAGATGCGATCGGCTACCGTATTTCTCAGCCATCTTGCGATCGGCTATCGGAAGTATAAAGTTTACACCCGACAGCATATCGTAAGCTTCCTACAAGAGAAACGAGAGACTGCATGACATTTCCGTCCAATAATAGCTTAATTATGTAATAGAACTGTCATTTGTTTATTTTATGGTATGTTGTTACTAATAGTTTGACACTTACAAAGCCAGGAGCTTCGGAATATTTGCTAAGTAAGTATTTAACTTTTTGTTCCTTCTCGATAACTCCTGCACTTTTTGGCTTTCTAGCGGAATATCCATTGGTAATAGTAGTAATAGTAGCAATAGTAGTACTAGTTGTAGTAGTACTATTGCTGCTATTCGTAGAATTACTGGTAGCCGTGTTATTTGCATCGCAATCCGAATCTGAGTCAGGTATAGCAATAATCCTCCTGCGAGGCTTGACTTCCGGGCTAGTTTCGGTAGCTAAAAGTGAACAAAATACACCAATACACCAAAATACACAAATTACCTAAGCCTAAACACAATATTAGTTCACTCACATGTGTCTAATTTGTCTGACATGGTCGGCTTTTTTTGAAATCGAAATACACGTAAATTTTTGATAGGCGGACTTAATTCCTCTGACATAATATAGAGACGAAACTCGGTGTCTTCAACGACGCTGCGTAACACGTCGTGACATTTTCAATAACTTCACAAATTCGTAAAGAAAGCAATCAGCGAAATCCCTTCTTTACCGTTATAACCGCAAAGTGTTCCTGTTACTTATTTCCCTTCCCGACACTGTAGGCGCCATATATCCATCTCACTCGCGGATCGTTTAACATCGCCTCGTTTCGATTACCGACCATCGTATTCACCAATGGGAAGACAGTATTCCTAAAAGACAGGTGATTCCGGTTTGTAACCAAACGAACTTGACAGTTGTCACATGAAAAACAGAACTTTCAAATATGATTGATTATTTATCCTATATACGCAGAATAATGTGCTGTATCTCGCTGACAACTATATCTTAACTGGAACATATATTAGAAACCTCAAAAGCTAACATTTTGTCTTTGTCGTGGGGTTTTTTCTTGAATATCTTGGGTTGGTAGCGCAGTTGGTAGTATTTTTGAATAGTTATTGTGAGTTATCTAGTAACTTTCAAACGAATTTGATGATGACATTCAGTTTACCTTTTTTAAAATAACAAATACTTCCGAAAGAAGCCATTTATCCGACAGAAAGCGACGAAAATGAGTTTATTAAGCAGTTTCGAAGCTTCTGCATGCTCGAGTGGTAACGAAACTCGGCATAATAGTATGAAACAATTCATAAGTTTGGTGAGAGACTACTCTCAAACGAGAAACGAAGACACAGCCACACTTTTAAATAGGAATTTACAGGTATTATCTAAACGTCTAAGTATACCAATGGTCAATACCCACATATTTTATTACAGATCCTCTGCGTAACCATTGATCTGAGCTTATTCGATCCGCATACAAGTATAGTATCGGAGTTCTTTGTCAGCTTACACGAATTGCTATCTTGTTTGGAACCCCGATCAACGTTAGCTTGGAGTTGTGTGAACGTTTTAACGACAACTTGCAAGAATTCGGCGGCTAGGGTTGCCTTGATACATACGTATCAATTTTTACCGCCGTTATCGAGATTGTTAGGGGAACATTTGTCTATGGAAAAGAAGATAAAACTGTTGGTCTTAATGCAAGAACTCACGTGCGGTATAAAAATCTCTTGGCAGATACCGCACTTGTCACATTTAATGACAACCCTCTCGAAATGGGTGAACTCAGGAAGCGAAGATATCATCGCTCTGTCCCTGGGTGTCTTGGTGAATTTGTGTTACAAGAATCTGCCAGCTATTTATACTCTATCCCGGGTTGTGGACTTGAAGAAATTCATGAAAAGTTGTATGAGTTTAGTGGTAAGTATATTATTATTATTATTATTGGGTATAATGAGTTGTTTAAATTGATTTTCTTGTAATTTAGGGTATTAAGTTTGAAGTGCACATTTGCAAATTGATGATAATACTCGAGCATATGTATGGGAAAGTGCCGCAAGAGTCGCTGCTTAAGCTGACAGATGTTACATTCAAATCTATGGGGGAAGCTTTCCGCGTCAAAGACAATATTCTGCTGCGACATGTCATAGAATTTTTCCTGGACATCAAGATACAACCTGAACAGGAAAATTTCTTACGGTACTACGAGAGATACGACACGGAAGTGGAACAATTATTAACAGTGAGTTTTATGTTATTTTTAGGTGATTTGTTCTGTTAAGTAGAAAAAAATTAGTTGAAATGTCATCATTTTGTATTATGGGCCATTGCAGGCAAAGTTGATGGGATAAAAAATAATTCTACGCAGCTCTGGTTTGCAGATGGATTGGTTAATTAATCCTGAAAATTACAGCTTTCTACCTGTATTGGTTTAGTCAAAGGGGAATTTTTCAAACTTGGGATTTAATATGAGCAGAGCTGAAATATCACAACTTTGTATTTTAAACTTTGCGAGTAAAGTTGATGGAATATAAATTATTTCTATACATATTTGTTTCACAGATAGATTTGTTAATTAATCCTGAAAATTACAGCTTTCTACCTGTATTGGTTTAGTCAAAGGGGAATTTTTCAAAGTTGGGATTTAATATGAGCAGAGCTGAAATATCACAACTTTGTATTTTAAACTTTGCAAGTAAAGTTGACGGAATATAAATTATTTCTATAAATATTTGTTTCACAGATTGATTTGTTAATTAATCCTGAAAATTACAGCTTTCTACCTGTATTGGTTTAGTCAAAGGGGAATTTTTCAAAGTTGGGATTTAATATGAGCAGAGCTGAAATATCACGACTTTGTATTTTGAACTTTGCAAGTAAAGTTGACGGAATATAAATTATTTCTATAAATATTTGTTTCACAGATCGATTTGTTAAGTAATCCTTAAAATTACAGCTTTCTACCTGTATTGGTTTAGTCAGGAGATTTTTTCAAAATTGGGATTTAATACGAGCGGAGCTAAAATATCACGACTTTGTATTTTATAACTTTGCAATGAAACTTGATGGAATATATATTATTTCTGTACACATCTGTTTCACAGATAGATTTGTTAAGTAATCCTGTAAATTACAGCCTTCTACCTGCAGTGGTTTAGTCAGTAGAATTTTTCAAAGTTGAGGTTTAATATGAACAGATCTAAAATGTCACGACTGTGTATTTTATAACTTTGCAATGAAACTTGATGGAATATATATTATTTCTGTACACATCTGTTTCACAGATAGATTTGTTAAGTAATCCTGTAAATTACAGCCTTCTACATGCAGTGGTTTAGTCAGTAGAATTTTTCAAAGTTGAGGTTTAATATGAACAGAGCTAAAATGTCACGACTGTGTATTTTATAACTTTGCAATGAAACTTGATGGAATATATATTATTTCTGTACACATCTGTTTCACAGATAGATTTGTTAAGTAATCCTGTAAACTACAGCCTTCTACCTGCAGTGGTTTAGTCAGTAGAATTTTTCAAAGTTGAGGTTTAATATGAACAGAGCTAAAATGTCACGACTGTGCATTTTATAACTTTGCAATGAAAGTTGATGGAATATAAATTATTGCTATACACATCTGTTTCACAGGTAGATTTGTTAATTAATTCTGAAAATACAGCCTTCTACGAGCAGTGGTTTAGTCAGGAGAGTTTTTCAAAATTGGGATTTAATATGAGCAGAGCTGAAATGTTATAATTTTGTATTATGTGCCATTACAAACAAAATTGATGGAAGAAAAATTCTTTCTAAACTGTTTTAGTTCACTGATAGGTTGGTTAATTAATCCTGAAAATTACAGCATTGTATCTGCTCTGGTTTAGTCAGGAGTAATTTTTTGTTTCGATTTTTCTTATAGACCGTGGAAAATAATGTCCTATGTGCTGGAGATTCATTGAACTCTGATCCAGAATGTGTAGCTTTAGTACTCCAGTTCCTACACATGCTCATCGAGCAAAAGCTTGACAAGATGGCCAATTTTTATGGTCGGATTACCACAATTGCTCTGCAGTGGATACACAATGAAGTAGTTTCAGCAGAAGCCTTGTCCATCTTACAAGCAATCTCTGTTAATCTTGATTCATCAAATATCCGCATCCTGGAACCCATGTTACCAAAGCTACCAATATTCCTGGTCGAGTTGGAACACAAATCTGAAGATACACCAAGAAATGTGGAATACAATAGAAAGTTATCGTGTTTAATGGAACTATTGGCTGCCCTAGTCCATGTTGACAGCATGAGAGACAAAGTTATGTCCTACCTAACGGAGAATCACATGAAGAAAGTTTTCATGCCTTTACTGGGAGATCCGGTAGCAAGAAAGACAAACGAGCTGGATTCTGTATATACCATCACAGTTTTTGCCAATGCTCTTTCCTTGGTCACAAAGATGGCAACTTTCAGTGAAGACTGGTTCCGAGTCCACAGGGATCTCTTACAACAAAAGTAAGACAGTTTTTATTCATTTATTACTCACTAAAAATGACTCATGACTAAACTTTCCCTCGAAAACTCCTCAGGCAAATCCACATACTCATAGCTCAAGCCCTCTATAACAGCCCGGAGAATGTGCGCGCCCAAATGATACAGCTGATGTCGCAGCCTACTTTCCCGAAGAAAGAGGTTGCCAAAGCCATGGTGACAATACAACCCATGTCCCGACCGGTGGAAACCCCGAGCAGCGGGGCTCCATCGCAACCAATCATCGACAACTTCTGCTTCCCGAACATGTCCAAGGCCCAAGCAGAAAAACTGGACGAACTTCTAGACAAATTACGGGACACTCTGAGCCACAATAACCTCTTTAATGTCGCCACGTCAGAGGTTATGGAGCTGTACGAGTATAAATTAGCTTCCATGGGACATGCGGAACGAGCTGCAGTTGCAAGCGTTGAAGCAGCTTCACAGAGGTAGTTTTTTTTATCACTTATGAGTAATTACTCATTACTCTGAGTAATTACTCATGAGTAATTACTGATTACTCATGAGTAATTACTCATTAATTATGGATAATTACTCATTACTCATGAGTAATTACTCATTAATTATGAGTAATTACTCATTACTCATGAGTAATTACTCATGATCAACGAGTAATTTTTCCAGGTGTACCCATTTAGATCATCAAATTGCTCAGTTGACCGCTGAGTTATCGAAGACAAGACAGCTCCTGTTTCACGCCCAGCAAAGTCAAGAAGACAGGACAAAAGACCGTGATTCTCTGTTGGATAGGAATAAGGATCTGTCGGCAAAGTTGGAAGCGGACAGGGGTAGATTGAAGGCGTTAAGTAGCCAGTTGATGCACAAAGAAAAGGCCCTTCAGGAAAAGGATAGAGCGTTGGAAGAAACGACGAAGAAATTGAAGGAGTTAGTTGCTGAAAATAATGACATGAGTGAGAAGTTTTCGTCGAGCAAATTATTGGTACAGAAGTTGCAGGACACTCTACTGAAGAAGGAGAAGGCTTACGGGGCAAAGGAAGAGTCGTTGTCGAAGGCGAATCTGACAAATCAGCATTTGAAATCGGTACGATTGTATTTTATGATTTTTAAGTTATAAGAAATGTATAGAATCAATAGAAACTAATGTTATATTTTTATTTTGCAGCAACTGAGTCAATTTGAACAATATTTGGCTCAGAAGGAAGGTGAACTTAGCAAATGCAAGATGGAATTGAATGAAGTTACAAAGAATTTAATAAATAAAACACAGATTTTAGAGACAATAACCAAATTGACAAATACCCCAAACTGTTCATAAATATTGATGAGTCCTTTTTCTAAATTAAAAAAAGTAATTTTTTTTAATATGTATTTTTTGTATATATCTATTGATAGTAAATATACCGTATTTTTGATAATCCTTGCTTTCATTGTTTTATTTTAATAGATAAATTAGGTGCAAATAAAATAATTGGTCAACTTATAATGTTTATTTAATATAAAAGACTAATTAATTAGATTTCTTTACAAACAGGAAACCATCTAAGAAAAAACGTTTAGTTTTCGCATTCCGAACTTGCAAACAGAACCGGTAAAAACACTTTAAAAATTCGAAAAAGATAACTAGTAATACACATATTATTTCAATTACAAATTCGTTGCCGAATCAAAACAGTATTATTTTCCCTACTACAAATTTTGTTAGTCTTTTTGTTAACCACAGCCCGACGTTCCTCAAAGACAAAATTCCTCAAATAAACACTTTATTACCTTTTACCAAATTTCGAAAAAGCAGGCTATGGAGAATCAATTTTATCCGTCAAAAACGGTAGAAAAATATTTCAACACGTATTTTAAAACGTATTTCTTCAGCAACCCCATTTTCCTATCACTACCTATATAAATATTTACAATTATAATAATTACATTAAATAAGAGATATACATAGTAATTTATTTAATTAATAATGACACTATCAACTGACATTCAAGCTGATTTTTGTTTTTTTTTTTTTAATTATTAATTTTTTGTGATAGTTTAAATGTCACGATATAAACAAACTCTATTTTTTTTTCTTAGAGAAAAAGAGAGCATTTTTGTTTTTGCTTTTATGGGTACTATGATAAATTTATAAAATTCTCAGAGATACATATGGTTACAATGTTGCATATTTATTTTAAATTATCGAGTAAACTTACTGTACAAATAAGAAAATACTATCTACGTATCGTGAAGCCTTTCGTGCCGTCTGGCCCCCTTGGTAATCTAAGAATATTCTCTGTTTCTATCTTCGTTTTATTTTGAATACATATCCTACAAAAATAAATAGAAATAACCAACAAATAATTTCACAATCCTGATACAAAATTAAATAAAATAATGGGTAATAATACTGACTTCTCATCATCTTTTTCTTGAGAAGATGCCTCCCCTAATATCCGAAGTCTAGCCTTGGCGTACTCCTGTTCCCGTTCCTTGAGTGATTTTTTAGGTTGGAAAACCTTAGCGTCGTTGTTCGTTTGATTGTTGGTGGGCCGTTTGAGGATTTTGACTGTAGGTTCTGGGGGCACGTACTGACTTCTCAGGGCATCGTCACCGGTTAAAATAATGTCTATGTTTGTACCGTTCAATTTGTTACTGCTGCAACATATCAACGCTCGCGTTAAGTTCCGTTCTGTCGCTCGTGTATCGACCAAACTAACCTTTTGCTATCTACCGATCCCTTAGACGGTATCAATTTGTTCAATTTCTTCTCCAAATCCTGCAACAGACACAAAATCGTTGGGTTCTAACCTTTTTGCTAAGAGACACAGGAACACATGGTGTCTGCACTACAAATGAATAAGATTACTGAAGCAGATATATATGGGTATACTTAAGTCTCGTGAATTTTCGAAATTTCAGTATTTTTTAATTACTTCGGTCTCGTCTATCTGTTCCCAACTTTCTATTATATCTAATTCCTGCTGTTTGGAAGCCATTTTACGGGATTTTGACAGATTTTTTTCTGTGCAAGGATTGCATTACGTCAAATTTTAACACAGTTGTTAGGGATTTAAGTAGCATTATGTTACCGCACTCGAAAATTACCTCCTCACCTTACATACACTACCAACCATTAACATGTAACCATTGAGACAACAAACCTCCCTGCCACCACGCTTGCCACCAGATCGCATTACGTCAAAATTTTATTAGATTTTAGGGGAATTACAGATTCAAACACAAATACGGACATGCTAAAAGTGCTTTATTTTTATAACGAGTAACAATTCACAATGTAATCTACTGTAATTCTTTCATAACTTTGCTCAACATTTGGTTGCAAAGTGCAGCATATGGATTCATTTCGATCAGCTGAAATAAATAAATGAATAAACTGCTATTTGGTAGAATAGAAATTGATTCTAGAGTTGTTACTTTATGTTTTTGTTTTACCTGAGATTTGGCAAACTGACTGCCAAGTTTAGCAGCTAGTTCAAAATCCTTTTTTGCATTCTCGATGTCTTCTGATTTTCTATAAAGTAACCCCCTTTGACAAAGGGCTTGACAAAGAGTCCGATTTTGATTATTTTTCGCCAGATCTATTGCTTTTGACAAATCCTCTAAAGCTTCTAAAAATTTATAGTATTTTTTGTTCATTAAATACACTAATTCTTATTCTCAACTATTCGTATTGTCAATTACCATTTCCACAAGATTTTAGCTGATAAACTTGAGCTCTATTATTATATAAAGAAGCTTTATTAGGTGCAATTAGAATAGCCTCATTAAAAACAACAAGAGCGCCATCTAAGTCACCACTTTCAGCCTTGTTAACAGCTTCTACTTCCTTAGCTTTAGCAGCTAGTATTTCCGGTGTATCTTCCTCAATATCTACAATTTGAACCTCTTATTTCACGGGAAAATGTTCAAAATACTACATACCCGTTATTGTTGAGCACAACTCTTCCTCGTATGCTTCTGTCAGCGGTAAATTTGGATTAAAAATGCAGTTTAGAACCGCTTTATCATGTGTACTCAATTCGGACATTTTATCTGTTGGGGAAAGAACAAGGAAATGATTTCATCATCGAATATTCAAAGTTGTTTACTTCAGTTTTTATCTCATTTGCATATGCTGAAGAACTGGTTTTGTTACCACTGCATATTTATGAATGTCAAGACTTGTTCTTACAATTCAAGACTTGTTATTCTATTAATTAGGATTCTTACCTCAGGCTACGATTTAAATATTCGCGCTACTCTATCGGCGGTTATGGTAATTGATAGTTCCGTCGATTGGCGTTAGATGTCGCTGCGGTAGTCATCGATACAAGATCTTTACGTCAAGCAGAAGTTATTTTTTAACGTTAAAATGTCTGGTTTGGCGAAAAATATCAGGGCGCTAACAAGACAGGCTGTGTTATTACGCTCGTTTTCAACCAGACCCGCGACTTTCGCAGTACAAAAGTGGAGTAAAACGCAGTCATTAGCCACAACACAGAACCAACTTTTGACATCACGTCAGGTAATTACGTAAAAATTAATAGGAATTATCACTCGTATTACTTAGATTATGTATAAAATACACCCAAGCGATCGACGGGACTTGAATATATTCAGTCTTATTCGGTGTTTTATCGAAATTATGTAATACCCGAAAACATAACCTCAATTTTTTTTCTGGCATGCTGTCTAACGTGATTAGGGTTATTACGTTCTGATTTCTTACCCGATTTGTGTTTAGATACAACATAGGAATTACAGTCCGGACCTTGTTAAGCCTAAGTTATCAGTGAAAGAGATCGAAGAGCGCGTGTTAAGAGTTTGCGCTTCATACGACAAAGTGACGGCGTCTAAGGTATGAATTCTGATACTATTTTTACGTTACAGAGACATGTTGCCCCACTAGTACGATGTTACAGCGCGAAGCCGCCACTTACTCTAAAGTTAATCGCAGATAGAGTCTTACTGGTTTTGAAATTATATGACAAAATTGAGCCGACTCAGGTAAAGTAGTTTTTCAATCATCGTCAAGTGGTTAAGCAGTGTCTCTTTCGTTTATTTACTTGGTAATGTTAATAATCTATTGTTTATCTTGGTTTTTAGTTGAAACTGGAGTCACACTTTATCAACGATTTAGGTTTAGACTCTTTGGATCATGTTGAAGTCATAATGGCGATGGAAGATGAATTTGGTTTTGAAATACCGGATATGGATGCTGAGAAATTGATGAAACCAGCGGATATTGTTAGATATGTGGCCGATAAAGAAGATATCTACGAATAGATTCGGTGTCTCTTACTTTACATGAATTGTTGATGTGTGGGGTTCCCCTTTACGTATATTGTATAATACTGCGTATTAGAGTAAATAAAAAATTGTACTGAAGGCAATTTTGTTTTGTTAATAAAAGTATTAAAGGTTATTTTTGTTTTTTTTTTTTTTTTTTTAATGGTAGCAGCGTTGTATGGCGGCCATATTTGAAAGTTCTCATTCGTTCGGTTGGCCCCACCCACTAAGGGTCATTCAGTGTCAATAAAAACGCACCGGTATATCACATCCTTTCTCCTAATTCGATTTCTCTCAAATCTTTCAAAAGTACCGCCAATCTAACATTCCGAAAATTACCACCGTTATAAACAAACAATTTGAACATAATCAATTCGTTATTACACACCTTCCCATACCCTAGTATTTTAAATAATCCTCGTTATAAACTGTTACAATAATAACCAATATTCGAACAATTAATTAACTATTTTATTGTCACATCTTGCAGTGATGGCAACGTAGAAGAAGTAAACCGAAGAAGCTGTTCAGCCGCGGTTGTGTTCGCCAAAAATACGAAATCATTTAAAATTACGGTAAAAATGAGTGGAAATCGGCGTGAAAATGGGTTTTTATAGCAACCCATAAACCACTGATGCTGTCGTGGGGTGATTTTACAACGCAGGGGTGAAAATGGCACATCTACGTTCGTTGAAAGGGTAAGTTTGTAGGTTATAATTATTGTTTTGAGGCGAAACGTCAAAAGTTTATTTATTTTTTTTAATCATAAGTAACACAATAACCATTATCTTAGTTGATGTTTTTTTCTAAACCATGCGTTTGTTTGGTAAATAACAACTCGTAAAAGACTTTATGGCCTGTATTTGTTGTTCGTAGAAGTGTTTGTATTATTAGCATAGTTTCTAATGTACGATGTGATAAAGACTGTATCAAAAGGGCCCAAGGTTGAGATAGTTTCATTATTGCAACAGGAAACATAGTTATGCGATAAATATATGCAAAAAACCGCAGTTATTCTGCAAGTTTTCGAAATCCACCAGGTTATTTGTACAACAACAAAATAATTGAAAAGAGTTACGAAATTTATGTGATGCATATTTTTAGTTCTAAAATTTATAATTCTTACACGTTAACAAGCTGTAATAGCAAAAAAAGACTAGACAATAGCAGATGTTGAACAATAGGCAATACTGTATTTTTTTACTATCATTTTACTGTTTGGTTGTTTTAAATTGTCACGATTTTGTTTCATGCGAGATTATAGGCCACACAATTGGGGTAGAAATTATAATCATAGAAATTATAATCACATGCGTAGATCACTGATAGATTGAGTAATGATTCCTGAAAATTACAGCCTCCTACCTGCTCTAGTTTATTCAGGACAAGGATTTTTGCCTTGTCTGCTTTGCGAATTGTTATGATTTTGTTTGATGTTAAATTACAAGGAGAGTAGTTGGATTAGATGTTATTATTATACATGCCTAGATCACTGATAGAGTGGATGATAACTCCTAAAAATTACAGCTCCCTACCTGCTCTAGTATATCCAGCAGAATGTCGCAAATATTGACTTCGGTTGCTTCTTTCTTTCTATGAATACTAATTTTGCCGGCGTAATATTGCGTTTGCTCAACATTAAAACAAATATCAACTGTTTACCGAGTTATCTACGCAATTGTGGCAGCATTTTTGCACTAACCACGAACTATATGGCACACATTCATTTGTTAATAAAAATATACAGTCCAAAGTGTTTATGCGAATGCAGTCTTTGCGTATATTTATTACGTACAGTCTCGACGATTTTAAGTGGCAGTTTGTGACGCTTTTCATACATTTTGCAAACAAAAATGCAATCGAAAATGCAATCAAAAAGGTAATGACATGTAGTTATTTGTGGCTTTCCACTAACAGTTTTTCGTTATCCGCGAACATTGTTAAGATACTTTTTCTTTATGAATTTGTGTCAAGAATTGATGTCATTTAGGTATGCATTTTTTATGTTTTGGTATTGTAATAATAATTATCTTATAATAAATTATCATTTTGATAAACAAAACAGAAAAAATGTGCTCTGATAATTCTTTTATCCTTAGTGCGGACATAACTTATCTTTTATATAGACAACACTATTATTAATAACACTAATAACTAATAATCTTCGTTATTAGTATGTCCCATAAATGATACAAGTTGTATCTTTTTTTGGTGTAGGTAGAATAAGCTAAAGATTGTATTCGTTATAACCTAATATATCTTTAAGACATTATGATCACAAAATCGCTTACTACAGTTCGTCGTATGTAGTTTAAATGCGTTTACCAGGCTGGGTAATGTGTAATCTTTCTGTGGACGCGTTTGTCACTGTTAATTGCAAATTGACTGTCCTCGTTTTAGTTGGCAAAGTACTTTGTCGAATTAACACTACTATTTAGTGTCTACCTCATGTAAAACTACAGGAAAACTTTCTACAAGTGTATCGAAATAGAGAAGTTATTTGCTGTTTGGTGATGTTACCCAAATTTTGCCAGAAATGCTTTTTCGTTGACATGGGAGACTATATTTTATTTCTACCGATCAGGTTCGTAATATTTTTGAATAAAATTGTTCTGTGATCGTTTCATCCAACTTTCCGACTACATGGTTGACACATAGTAGGCTTTCCTCCAAATCAAAATTGTCAAAGTGACACTTCTCTCATTCGTAAACCAAGCCAATCTTGCTCTACAAAATGAGTGCAAGGAAGACCTTGATGGCCGGTTTTTTACCACAAATACGATACTTCAGAACTGGTGTTGCAAGATTTGCAACACCTCCAGTGCCGAAACGTATACAGCGACTTAAAGCAAATCAAAAGAAGTTTCAGGAAGACAATGGTTTACCTATTTATCTCAAAGGAGGTACCAAAGACAAGATTTTGTTTAACATGACCGTTTTGGGAATGCTAGCTGGCTTGGTCATGTCTGTCGAAGTTTTAGTGAGACTGGCACTACGTTAATTTGGTAATTGATGAGTATTTTTTGTTGATTTTGTTGCCCTGGGTCGGTGCTTTTGTTGGTATGGACCGGCCTGTATATTTTGTGGTAATAAATCTATAGAAAGCCGTAAAAAACTGTGTTGTTTTAATTAAATATTAGGATTTAAGATAAGGATAACAATTTAAAACAATCTTTGACCTTTGTTTTTTATTTGTGTTTTTGAAAAGGGCACTGTTTATTTCTATGGTGGTTTGGGACATAGTTAGATTGGGAAAATGTTGCTCTTTCCAATGAGGTAACTTGCATCCTGATGCAATTATTATCGTTAAAGTTACAGCTTTTCAAAGTGGATCTTGTTTGGCTATGAAAAATGTTTGTCTATCGAACAGACAACCCAACGTTTTTTCAAAGGCAAAATAATGTAATTATTTCTTAATTGATGTGGGGTACAGATAGATTGGAAAAACGTTGATCTTTCCAATGAGCTAACTTCCATCAAGATCCATTAACTATTTTAGAAGTTACAGCTTATCAAAGTATACCTTGTTTACTATATCGCATCGACAAAGGTAACATTTTTTCAAATGTAAATACTATGTGAAAGAAATTTATTTCTTAATTGATATTGGGTATAGATCGATTGGGAAAACATTGATCTTTCCAATGAGCTAACCTACATGAGGATCCATCCACTATTTTAGAAGTTACAGCTTGGCAAAGTAGACCTTATTTGGTACATCAAATTTGTCATTTTGTTTTATCTCTTGTTATTAGGGTCCCGATAAATAAACAACTGATATTCACCCTTATCCTGGGGTTTGTTGTGGGCTTCACGTGTACATTTTACTTCGTCCCCCACCCCGTGTGGTTCGAACATGCTCATACAAGCTTCGAGATGCGAGATATGTCAGGCCCGGTGGCAGATATTGGGCAACATGATCACGACGAAGAATTTCACAAACATGAAGACCTCACCGTGGCCAATGAATTGAAGGAGAAGGTTCGAGTCCTCTGTTGGGTGATGACAGGTCCCAGCAACCACGAAAAGAAGGCCAGGCACGTCAAGAACACTTGGGGCAAGAGGTGCAACAAATTGCTGTTCATGAGCTCTAAACGAGGTAGGTATGGTTTTGTATAATGTGCCACAGAAAGCAAAGTTGATTAGGTAGAAATTATTTTTATGCGGTTCTGGTTAGGAGATGTCGTGGTTTATTAATCCTGAAAATTACAGCGTTCTGTCTTTTGTGGTTTAGTCAGGAGAATTTTTTAAAGCTCGGATTTAAGCGAGCAGAGTTGGAATGTCGCGATTTTATCTTTTTTGTCATCACAAGCAAAGTTGATGAAATCAAAATTATTTCTATACAGTTCTGGTTCACAGATAGATTGGTTAATTAATCCTGAAAATTACAGCGTTTTGTCTATTGTGGTTTAGTCAAGAGAATTTTTCAAAGTTTGAATTTACCAAAGTTAATATCAAAGTTACCAAAGTTGATATTGCATTGTCTTCCCTCAACTTTGTATGTGTTTTTATGTAGATGACTCCTTGCCTGCTATTGCGTTACCTGTCCAGGAAGGTAGAGACAATCTTTGGGCAAAAACCAAAGCTGCTTTTCTTTATATTTACCACAATCATATGGACGAAGCGGACTGGTTCATGAAAGCCGACGACGATACGTAAGTAAACCCTAAGTTTTTAACAGGTTCTAGCAGGATAATTTGATTAGAAGAAAGGAACAAGTCTTTGAAACAAGCTGTCAAAGCGACACTTCGAAAAAAAATTTTGAGGTTATTTTTACAATTTGTCATTTCGACATTTAAAATTTCATAGAGATTTAAGTAATAAAAGTATGACAGTTATCAAACTTGTAATTTCACCAACACATCTCGCGTTTTACGTTTAAAAACGCGTAATACGTCAAAGTAACAAGACCTGTCAAAGTGACATTTCGAAAATTTTATAGGTTATGTTACATTTTGACAGATACGTGGTGGTCGAGAATCTCCGTTACATGCTGTCGCCGAGAAAACCGACTGAGCCGATATACTTTGGTTGTCGCTTCAAGCCGTATGTCAAACAGGGGTATATGAGTGGGGGCGCTGGCTACGTTCTGAGTAAAGAAGCTGTCAAACGGTTCGTGGAGCAGGCGATGAGTAATAGTACGATTTGCTCGCAAGGAGATGGAGGTAGCGAAGACGTGGAAATGGGAAAATGCCTGGAGGGGGTGAACGTAGCTGCGGGGGATTCCCGCGACTCCCTGGGCAGGGGCAGGTTTTTTCCTTTTGTCCCGGAACATCACTTGATACCAGGACACAGCCCAAAGTCGTTCTGGTACTGGAAATATATTTATTACGAGAGTACGGAGGTGAGTTGACGTATTTTTGTTTGGGGTTTTGAACAGGGTGTGGTTTATTTCTTTGGAGGTTTGGGGTATGGATCGATTGGGGAAAGATTGATCTTTCCAATGAGGTAACTTACATCAAGATCCATTAACTATTTTAGAAGTTACAGCTTATCATGTATATGTTGTTTACCATATCTGCTCGAGAAAGGTAACATTTCTTCAAAGGCAAAATACTAGGAGAAGGATACTTATTTCTTAATTGAAATGGAGTATAGTTCGATTGGAAAAACTTTGACTTTCCAAGGAGGTAATTAAGATCAAGATCCATTCACTATTTTAGAAGTTACAGCTTGTCAAAGTAGACCTTGTCTTCTGTAATGCTATACCTGATCGACAAAGGTAACATATTTTTCAAAGGCAAAATACTATGTAACGAAAAATTATTTCTTAATTGATATGTGATTAGATTGATTGAAAAAATATTGATCTTTCCAATAAACCAACTTCCGTCTAGATAGCTCCACTACTGTAGTAGTTATGGCTTGTCAAAGTAAGTGATGTTTTTTCAGGGTATGGAATGTTGCTCTGACAATGCAGTGTCTTTCCACTACGTCAGCCCGAACCAGATGTACGTTCTCGAATATTTAATCTACCATTTACGACCTTACGGCATCAGCTATAAGGTAGAACCAATCGGCGAACCCAAGGAGTCTCCAACGGTCTTGGTTCCGACAGTTATTCCAGGGCCAACGTCAAAATTATCTACTTAGGCTGTGTTCCTTAATATTTTTATGAATCTTGGGTATTCCCCTATCCTCTTTAGGTTACTCTGTACATATAGCCATACGTGTGAGCCCCCTCAAATCTTAAGTATTCCTGTACTTAGTAGTTTTAACCGTAAAAACTTTGACAGCTGTCAAAACTGACACCTGCCAAAGTAAAACTATGATATGTTTTAGAGGTTATTATTATACTTTGACAGTTTAATTTGACTGTCAATTTTGATCTGCTCTTTGACAGCTGTCAAAGTGACGTTTTGAAGTAATTGTATGTTTCCTAAATGGGTTGCTTCTCTTTGGCCAGTGTTTTCGTAATAATTACGATTTGGTAAGCTAGTCTTAAGGCACCAAAGTGACGTCGCAACTCTAGAATTTTGTACCATTTTGCGATTTATTTTTTATTGCGTCTTTTTTGCGATCTAAGCTTAAGTTACGAAAGTTACTTACTCAAGTATTGTGATATTTAATTCTCGTGGCCAGTTTGTTCTGTACGGTATTCTTAACTACTTAATTCGATGTATTTATTAAACTTTTTTTTTTATTTTGAATGTTGATTTTATTAAATGATTTTATAATTTTTTTTTTATATTTTAGAATATCTAGATTGGAATTTATTAGGTATATCGTGTTTGTGCGGAAGAATATGAGAATTTTTGGTATTATTTGGATGTATTTATGATAAAAAAAAAAACATTCCTTATTTTTAGCTTCAAATTGTAAAATGTTTGACTCTCAAAAGTTATAGAAGTTAGATTAACATGAAAAGTCATCACATCATTTTTCATATTCTGTATAAGTAAAACTTAAAAATGATATAAATAAAGCAAAAGGAAGACATATCTTTTAATTATGTAATATTACTATGTATGTGTCGATATTGCTACATATTTGTATTTAGGTAAAAATTTACCATCTTTGTCACATTGTAATGAATATGTGAACCTAGTCAAATAAAAACTATTTTAAATAAGTTGCAATTTAATTTCCACCAAACCTCATGGTATACCATGATCTTACTAGATTTCATAAGAAATTTCAAAGTGAGCAACACAAAGTGGAGTCCAGTAACACGAAGTCGAAGCAAGCGACACACATCAGATGTTATAGATGTCAAGGAGAACCAAGGAGAGCACAGTTGTGTATGCAACCAAATATACGCAGGTCAATTATAAACCATACACTGGGTATAATTGGTTGCATATGTCACTATGCTCTACTTAGTTTAAAACTACTCTACTTACCTTCATTATGTGCCACACTGCAAAATTTCAAAGCGAGTAACAAATTGAAAGCAAACTGACACAAAAATGTATGTTCGAGATATTTTATTGGAACTTCAAATATAAAAGTAACAAGACTTCTTTATATAAAAAGTTTTATTAGAAAAAAAAAAAAAAAACAAAAATAATCTCACAGCTAATAATAAATTTACAATAAAATATCAAATAGCGTGATGTATGTTTCTTTCTAAAGTCTAGAGGTTAACATTAAGCAATATAGAAGAACTTTCAGTTTTTTAAACATCAAAATGTAAGTTGACATTCAGTCTTTGATATAGAAACACGTTTAGAAACAAACCTAGATCCTACAACTAAAGCTATGTTTAACAATTAAAAACAGGATTTATAACGAGATCTTTTCAATATCTCGTAAAACTTTTTCTCTGGTATAGTAAAACCCATATTCTCTTTTACTTTTCATCATAAACATTCTAAAAAATTCTAAACCTAACTTCTTATCACAGCTACAAATTATCCAAATCACCGTAGACATCGCCATCCGAGCTTGTTGGTCTTTCCGAAGGTTTTTCATCTTTTTGTCGGCATTCTTCCTTACCAACGCAATTCCGGGTGCTTCCCGAGTCCCTTAGGGAACACCGGACGCAGCTGGGACTCTTGTACGAGTCGTATTTCTTTGCCCGAGAGGTTGTATTCACTCTACGGAGATATTCCCTGTGTGAGATATGGTCTGGATCAACAACAAGATCGGAACTCCATTTTAGGGGCCTTTGTCGCTTACGTAAGCGTTTCATCGTGGTCAAGGGGAGTACTACCTCGTCTTCTAAGCTTAAGGACGGTTGATCTTCTGTAATAGTAACAGAAAACCGTTTTATCGAAAGGAACTGAGTTTTGAAGGAATTTTTGTTTTTTATTTTTAGGGGGGAGGGAATGCTATTTTTTTATTGTATGAGGTGTGGATGGATTGGGGAAAGGTTGATCTTTCCAATGTGGTAACTTTCATCAAGATCCATTCACGACTTTTTAAGTTACAGCTTGTCAAAGTAGACCTTGTTTGCTATACCCAAGTGAAGGTATCAATAAAGGTATGTAACATATTTTTCAAAGGCAAAATACTATGTGAAGATAATTTATTTCATAATTGATTTGGAGTATGGATCTATTGGGAAAACAATGATCTTTCCAATGAGGTAACTTACATCAAGATCTATCCACTATTTTTTAAGTTACAGCTTGTCAAAGTACTTACACCTTGTTTGCCATATTGCATCAGCAGAGGTAAACATCTTTCAAAGGCAAGTAAATATCTTTGAAAGGCAAAAAAGAAAGGAAAATCATCACTGTACTACTGAACACTATCATTAGCATGCATAAAACACAAAACCTCAAGGGTGCAAACACAATTTTAGTGGATTATAAAATACCAAACAAAAAAATATAAAAATAATAAAGAACGCACTGTTTTTTTTTCCATTTCAACAACAGTTCTCGTCTTTCATTTTCCTTTGTATTACCTCAAGTACACCATAATTACCGACTACAAATATTCAATAATTAATAACCAAAAGCTAAGACTGACTAAATTCCAAAGAATAAAAGTTAAAACAAAGAAAATACCTTGCAATTTTTGTAGGGAGGGCAGTCTCCAACTTTTTATCATCCTGGACAATCCTGGGATGGCATAAAACTCCTTGGTAAGTTGAGAATTATTCTGTATGACTTTCAAACAGCACATTTCCAAGGTATCGTAGAAGCTGTACGCAGTTATAAGCCTGACAGAAGATTGAGCGGCCGTGGAACAAACCATGGGGTATAATTCTTTGCCTTTTAGGCCTTTAAAAGCTATTCCTAATGGTTTCCTATTCATGTAATATTCTAGAGTTCCCGTATACATATCTAAATGTATTCCTACAATACTTCCCACACCAAAGGGAGGGCCATATTCTAGTGCAAGCTTGCCGTGTTGTATAGCACCACGGTACGAATAGCCCCATGATTTGTCATCGTACCCCAGCATGCTACAGAACTTGTATTGTCTTTCTTCTAAGACCACATCTGAAGTCCCAACACCAATCATCTGAAAAAAGTTCCATTTTTGTTACTTTCATATTGTTTACTAGACTCATGGCAATAATTCTGCTTAGTTTCATAAAGATTGTTTAAGAAAGTTAGGTAATTTTCCGCGAAAACAAACTCAAACAAATCTTAGACGCCATCCAAGACAAAACCAAAGATATGAGAGAAAAGTAAAAATTGCGAAATGTGTGTGATAAAACACGGTTATTTTTAGAATTAGTGCTCAGCGTACACTATCGGAACTTCAATTCAGACTACACAAACTTGTAGATATTGGGTCAAACAGCATTGCGAAGATAAATTATGAAAAACAACAAAACAAACATCGTCTGGTTCTGTAAGCAAAGTTGATGAACTACAAATTATTACTATACAGCTCTGCTTTATTTATCAAAGTTTGGATTTAAAAGAAATGTGCAGAGTTGAAAGCAATGTAAGCAATAAACAAAGTCACGACTTTGTATTTTATAACTTTGCAACGAAAGTTGATGGAATATAAATTATTTCTATACACATGTGTTTCACAAATAGAATGGTTAATTAATCTTGAAAATTACAGCCTTCTACCTGTCGTGGTTTAGCCAGGAAAAATGTTTGCATTTAATAAGAGAAAAGTTCGAATTTATTGATACGAGCTGAGTTGAGATGTCAATTTATGCAATAAAAATTCTTTCCAGACAGTTCTGGTCCACAAATAGACTGGTTAATATTCTCAGATATGTCAACAATGGAAATACACTGTGGACACAAGAAAAACACGCTTGTAAACGGAGCAATTTGAGTTTTTTGACCAGATTGTAAACAACACGTGTAAAATAGTAGTTTTATGCAAACACTGATTTCGAATGTATACTGTTCGGTACTTTGGTAATTTTACACCGATTTCCATGATTATTTCAGCATGTTATAGAGAAATTTATCAAGATTTACATGTGTTTTTAATTTAAAAAATATGAATGTTACTGTTAGTTATAAAAAGAAAACCAAAGTGATGTTTTTGATAAATTAAAACTCTAATAAATATATATTATGCAGAAAAACCTAATTTTTGTATAATATAAACATGATTAAGCATTCTTCAAATATATTAGGTATCTCCTTTGATAATTCTGGTTAATATAATCCCAATTTATACCTTAATTCTTATCTAAAAACTTAAAAACGGTGACTTACCACGTCTGTCCCGTACAGCTTAGTTAAAATCTTAATTTCCCAATAGTGGTGTGCATTATTCTCAAGTATATGACTGCCTCTAACAGCAGCAGTACCAGGGCTGTACACGGGGTGAAAAATAACCTCCCTGTTGTTCTTCGTAACTTGTGTTCCGACAGAGTTTGGTTCCCAGTTCCACTTGAAATTCTGGCTATTTTCTCCGCAACTGCAGCATAGTTTACCGTCTTTCATATCCTTCACGTCAAAGTCGCAATAGGATTCCCATTCCAGCAAACCAGGCCAAAAATTTGGAGTATGATGCACTACAAAAACATCCATTGTCGTTTTGTATAAGCCAAACGCATATAACGATGTTTGGTTATGTTAAATGATGGTTTTATGTCGTGTCTCGTTAGTTTTCCGGTATTTATCGGGTTTTTAGGAGTTATCGTTCACTTATCGTAGTGAATAAACAATAATAACAATTATACAGGCGATATGTTTTGGTCACAAGTGTCACAACTATGAAGTGCGCGTCAACAGTTTTTGACAGCTGAGACGACACAGAGCCACGTGAAGTTAGCTGTCAACCGATTACCGTGACCAACAGTACCAACATCCCTATTAGTTCGGTTAAAATCCGCTAGGTGACGCCACACAAAATTTTTTCCAGAGAGGATTAGGTATTCGATTTTAATATCCTAAAATTCTAAATGATTATATTCCATTGCGAAAATGTAATCTATTTCGCCACGATAATTTAAACTTCTTTTCAATAAAATTCACTGTTTTTTTTTATTGATTTGTCGTATAACTGCGAATTAAAAAAGTAGGTCAGAATAGTAAGAAAATGCGTAGATAACACACAGATCACGAAAACTAGAGCAAAGTAATAAACAAGATATATCGATCGGAGAAAGATGCCAAGAATTATTACAGCAGCATCAAGACAATTTGCGAATCTGGCAGTAAATTAATTTATATCAGTTTTGGTCATAAAAAATTGGTACACTCGCTTTTATAACTTTTTATTATTGCTTCTTGACAGATCTGGTTATTTTTTATACATTTCTGGTTCACAGATAGATTGGTTAATTAATCCTGAAAATTACAGCATTCTACCCGCAGCGGTTTAGTTATGAGAATATTTGAATATTTTGCATTTGTGACAAGGAAAGTTGATGGAGTACAAATCATTTCTATACACTCTCGTTCACAGATAGATTGGTTAATTAATTCTGAAAATTACAGCATTCTAACTGTTGTGGTTTAGTCAGGAGAATGTTTCAAAGTTTAAGACGAGCAGAGTTGGGATTTAATAATTACGATTTTGTATTGTGCCATTGCAGTTAAGTTGATGGAATAAAAATGATTTCTGTACAGCTCTGTTTCACAGATAGATTTGATAAATAATCCTGAAAATTACAGCCTTCTATCTTTTGTGGTTTAACCTGCAGGAGAATTTTTCAGTTGGGATTTAATACGAGCAGAGCTGAAATGTCACGACTTTTTATTTTCTAACTTTGCAAGGAATGTTGACAGAATATAAATTATTTCTACACACATCTGTTTCACAAATAGATTGGTTAATAAATCCTATAATCTACAGCGTTCTACCTGCTCTGGTTTAGTGAGGAAAATTTGTCAAAGTTTGGATTTAAACGAAATGAGCAGTGGTGAAAGCAATGTAAGCAAAGTAGATGGAATATAAATTATTTCTATAAATCTCTGTTTAACAGATAGATTGGTTAATTAATACTGAAAATTATAGCATTCTATCTGCAGTGGCTTAGTTAGCAGAATTTTGCAAAGTTTGGATTTAAAAGCCATGAGATGTCACGACTTTGTATTTTGTAACTTTACAAGTAAAATGGATGGAATACAAATTAATTGTATACACATCTGCTTCACAGATAGATTGGTTAATAAATCCTATAATCTACAGCGTTCTACCTGCTCTGGTTTAATGAGGAAAATTTGTCAAAGTTTGGATTTAAACGAAATGAGCAGTGGTGAAAGCAATGTAAGCAAAGTCACGACTTTGTAGTTTGTATTTTTGTAAGCAAAGTCGATGGAATATAAACTATTTCTATAAATCTCTGTTTAACAGATAGATTGGTTAATTAATACTGAAAATTACAGCATTCTATCTGCAGTGGCTTAGTTAGAAGAATTGATCAAAGTTTGGATTTAAAAGCCATGAGATGTCACGACTTTGTATTTTGTAACTTTACAAGTAAAATGGTTGGAATACAAATTAATTGTATACACATCTGTTTCACAGATAGATTGGTTAATAAATCCTATAATCTACAGCGTTCTACCTGCTCTGGTTTAGTGAGGAAAATTTGTCAAAGTTTGGATTTAAACGAAGTAAGCAGTGGTGAAAGCAATGTAAGCAAAGTCACGACTTTGTAGTTTGTATTTTTGTAAGCAAAGTCGATGGAATATAAACTATTTCTATAAATCTCTGTTTAACAGATAGATTGGTTAATTAATACTGAAAATTACAGCATTCTATCTGCAGTGGCTTAGTTAGAAGAATTGATCAAAGTTTGGATTTAAAAGCCATGAGATGTCACGACTTTGTATTTTGTAACTTTACAAGTAAAATGGTTGGAATACAAATTAATTGTATACACATCTGTTTCACAGATAGATTGGTTAATAAATCCTATAATCTACAGCGTTCTACCTGCTCTGGTTTAGTGAGGAAAATTTGTCAAAGTTTGGATTTAAACGAAGTAAGCAGTGGTGAAAGCAATGTACGCAAAGTCACGACTTTGTAGTTTGTATTTTTGTAAGCAAAGTCGATGGAATATAAATTATTTCTATAAATCTCTGTTTAACAGATAGATTGGTTAATTAATACTGAAAATTACAGCATTCTATCTGCAGTGGCTTGGTTAGAAGAATTGATCAACGTTTGGATTTAAAAGCCATGAGATGTCACGACTTTGTATTTTGTAACTTTACAAGTAAAATGGATGGAATACAAATTAATTGTATACACATCTGTTTCACAGATATATTGGTTAATCAATCCTATAATCGACAGCGTTCTACCTGCTCTGGTTTAGTGAGGAAAATTTGTCAAAGTTTGGATTTAAACGAAATGAGCAGTGGTGAAAGCAATGTAAGCAAAGTCACGACTTTGTAATTTGTATTTTTGTAAGCAAAGTCGATGGAATATAAATTATTTCTATAAATCTCTGCTTAACAGATAGATTGGTTAATTAATACTGAATATTATAGCATTCTATCTGCAGTGGCTTAGTTAGCAGAATTTATCAAAGTTTGGATTTAAAAGCCATGAGATGTCACGACTTTGTATTTTGTAACTTTACAAGTAAAATGGATGGAATACAAATTAATTGTATACACATCTGTTTCACAGATAGATTGGTTAATAAATCCTATAATCTACAGCGTTCTACCTGCTCTGGTTTAGTGAGGAAAATTTGTCAAAGGTTGGATTTAAACGAAATGAGCAGTGGTGAAAGCAATGTAAGCAAAGTCACGACTTTGTAGTTTGTATTCTTTTAAGCAAAGTCGATGGAATATAAATTATTTCTATAAATCTGTTTAACAGATAGATTGGTTAATGAATATTACAGCATTCTATCTGCAGTGGCTTAGTTAGCAGAATTTATCAAAATTTGGATTTAAAAGCCATGAGATGTCACGACTTTGTATTTTGTATTCTTTTAAGCAAAGTCGATGGAATATAAATTATTTCTATAAATCTGTTTAACAGATAGATTGGTTAATTAATACTGAATATTACATCATTCTATCTGCAGTGGCTTAGTTAGAAGAATTGATCAAAGTTTGGATTTAAAAGCCATGAGATGTTACGACTTTGTATTTTGTAACTTTACAAGTAAAATGGATGGAATACAAATTAATTGTATACACATCTGTTTCACAGATAGATTGGTTAATAAATCCTATAATCTACAGCGTTCTACTCTGGTTTAGTGAGGAAAATTTGTCAAAGTTTGGATTTAAACGAAATGAGCAGTGGTGAAAGCAATGTAAGCAAAGTCACGACTTTGTAGTTTGTATTTTTGTAAGCAAAGTCGATGGAATATAAACTATTTCTATAAATCTCTGTTTAACAGATAGATTGGTTAATTAATACTGAATATTACAGCATTCTATCTGCAGTGGCTTAGTTAGAAGAATTGATCAAAGTTTGGATTTAAAAGCCATGAGATGTCACGACTTTGTATTTTGTAACTTTACAAGTAAAATGGTTGGAATACAAATTAATTGTATACACATCTGTTTCACAGATAGATTGGTTAATAAATCCTATAATCTACAGCGTTCTACCTGCTCTGGTTTAGTGAGGAAAATTTGTCAAAGTTTGGATTTAAACGAAATGAGCAGTGGTGAAAGCAATGTAAGCAAAGTCACGACTTTGTAGTTTGTATTTTTGTAAGCAAAGTCGATGGAATATAAACTATTTCTATAAATCTGTTTAACAGATAGATTGGTTAATTAATACTGAATATTACAGCATTCTATCTGCAGTGGCTTAGTTAGAAGAATTGATCAAAGTTTGGATTTAAAAGCCATGAGATGTCACGACTTTGTATTTTGTAACTTTACAAGTAAAATGGATGGAATACAAATTAATTGTATCCACATCTGTTTCACAGATAGATTGGTTAATAAATCCTATAATCTACAGCGTTCTACCTGCTCTGGTTTAGTGAGGAAAATTTGTCAAAGTTTGGATTTAAACGAAATGAGCAGTAGTGAAAGCAATGTAAGCAAAGTCACGACTTTGTAGTTTGTATTTTTGTAACCAAAGTCGATGGAATATAAATTATTTCTATAAATCTCTGTTTAACAGATAGATTGGTTAATTAATACTGAATATTACAGCATTCTATCTGCAGTGGCTTAGTTAGAAGAATTGATCAAAGTTTGGATTTAAAAGCCTTGAGATGTCACGACTTTGTATTTTGTAACTTTACAAGTAAAATGGATGGAATACAAATTAATTCTATACACATCTGTTTCACAGATAGATTGGTTGATTAATCCGGAAAATTGTAACTTTCTACCTATAGCAGTTTACCCGGATTTTTTAGTATCTAAGGCTCACATGTTTAATTAAAAATAATTTAGGACACAGATAATGATATAGGCTCCAGTCGTGTTGAAATATGGTCGCCACACCGACGCCTGAAAGGAAGGGACGACGCCGATATAGACGCCTACCAGCGGTACCCAAACAACCCACTCCCACAACGCTCAAGCCCCATTAATCGATTGAAACATTTTTAAAGACACTGTCACGTTAATTGTATACAATCTATTTTCACAATGTCGGTACGCTGGCTACGTCAAGCGCGTTTTTCGTGGTAAATAAAGGAAACCGACCGTTTTCCAGACATCAGAATCAACCCGAAAGCAAATTGACAAGTAGAAAATGCATGTTTGGAATATGGGAGGTACGAAATATTCACTGTGATGCTCGGTCTTAGGGTTGTTTGGTCGTACTGTATAAAAGGCGTTTGAGTGGTGAATACACATGCATTTTTGGATTGATAAGAGGAACCAAGCATGTGGATTTAATGGTAGATTGAGAGTGCCGCATTATTTTCCAGGTTAGTTTTTATTTTCTGACAGAAAAGTCGATTTTTGCTTGAATATATTCTGCTGTGAAAACCATTCTTGCGTCTTGCTCAAGTTGTTTTGTCGACTTTAACAAACATCAGCGAGGTTTTTAATGTCGTCGACATGTTGTGGAGGCTGCAGAGAAATAAATATAGTTTACTTGGGTTCTATACGCAATCGTCGAGCTAGAAGTGTGGGGAGTACAGCCTCGTAGCAACTTCACTCTCTATCCAAATCTCAACAAAGATGCGTCGTTTTTGGTTTTTTGTGCTGGTCTTAGTGCAAATTTTCAAAATTTGTGTGTTGGTATGATGGAATCTTTACTTTATCTGACTATTGTGGGGAAACTGGAATAATACATTGCTATTATAAGGTAAAAAACTTAAAATTTCAAGTCTAGAAATCAATCATGTTATTTAACCTGATAATTATGGTTGTTTCTACCAAGTTTTTTATTTTATATTGTTCATTAGATGCTTGCCAATAATTATTGTTCGTTTCCTTAGGGTTTATCAGTATATTTGCCTTCATAATTTATTAATATCATCTTTATCTTCATAAACGAAGTAACATACTGTGTATTAATATACAGAGGGGTATGCTATTTTACTATACAGGGTGTATGATGTATTAATATACAGGGTGTACCAGAAATTTATATTCTTTTCAGGAACCCGCTACGGTGCATCGTACTGTGGGGTATACCCAAAACCAATGGTGACCCCAGTTCATCGATTTCAGTGCATAGAAAGTGCCACAGGAAGAACTTCCAGACAGAATAGAGGTCCAGGGTATTACCATGCCAGGTTTTTGGCCAGGACACGAGGGGACAAGTTAGTTATTTCCCAATCAGACCTACTTTACAATCATTTTTATCTCATGATTCATGAATAATTCATGAAATACCAAATTAAACAGTAATTTTTTCAGTGCTGAACATCCCGAAGACGAAAACGCGATCGGCACCAACTCAGAATCACTCACCGCCATTGGTGTGGCCTCTGCTGAACAACAGGCCATCAACAGTCATAGAAATGCCATAAATCGGTCGACAGATGTCATTTCCCAAGCAGATGGCAGCACAATATTACCCAGAAATACCAACACATCAGCTGGACGTTTGAAATGCGGCGTTTGGGCGTTTTTTGCAACGGCTACTTTCTTTATCGCAGGCGCAAAATTCTATTTTTACGGAGTAAGTTGTAAAAAAAAAACTATAAAAAAGAGGTTATTTGCCATACAAGTTTGACAGGACACCAAGCGCCATCTCTTATTCGACTTGTGTACTTATTTCTCCTAGGCAATACCCAAACCCAAAGGCAAGATGGATGACACGCTCTGGGTTCTGTCAAACTTGCTTTTTTTTGTTGCCTCTATCATATTTTCTCCATCTTCTATCATATTTTTTTCCAGGGAAACGCAAGTAATGAAGCCCTAGCATTTTGTACAATTTTAGCAGTGCTTTTACTAGTTGGTGGTAGTGTTTCTCTATACGAAGCTGTAGCAAGATCAAGGACAGATTACAACAATAGAATGCGAATACGTGAACAAATTTCCAGTGAACAGGTAGGTAACTTTGGAGTTATCCACTTTTGATATTAACCGATTTGCATATTACGTATTATTTATTATGTTCTGATTTCTTTTCCACAGAATGAAACGCATGAAGATTCGACACACATTCAAGTGCCAAATGAAGAACAAACGCCTGCAGAGCTGCCACCACCGCCGTATCACATAGCCATCATGTTGCCGACGCAAGATGGCAGCACTGAGCCCCTCCAGATAATCCGGAGGGATTCGCCTCCCCCCTCTTACGAGAAAGCTGTAACTTAAAAAAAAACCATAGATTTTGAACGCAATTTATCTTTTTATACGCCATTTTGTATATTGAAATGTCAGTGGGATGAGGTTATGTTACAGTGGTTCTGATTGGTTTAGAAGCGAGTGTAACTGTTGGGTTGTGAAGACAGCTGCGGGTTATGGCGGGAAATTTGAGTTTTTAGGAGGAAACTGATGCACAAAGTTCTCTGTTGCACGTAATATTATACACCGTCTATATGTCTCAGTAGCCAATATTCTTATAAGTAACTATAATACTCAAATCTGTAGAATTTCGGGAATTTCTAGAATCTGGATATGCATAACATTTTTTTTGTTTGTCTTGTCGATTTGTGATACATTAAGACTGAACTTTTTTTTTTGTTGAGATTCTTGAGGTTGAAAGATTCTACTACCAAATTTTTCGTGGTTGCAAAACTTTTACAACTTTTATTATGTATAGATATGTTGGTGTGTATCAATTTTAAAGAAATTCAGGAAAGTTCTGCAATATTCAGCAACTTCTTGTACATATTCCTTGTTGATATATGTATATTTTGTAAAAATTATCGTTAGAAATAATTTCTTGAAATGCTTTTGTACCAGTAGAGTTACCTATACATATATACAGGGTGTAGCATGAGATTTTATGTTCACATTACATTGATTGCGTTATTATTTGCTGTGATATAACGTCCAGATTTTGGACAATTAATACAATTCTTTCACAATATTTTCTACTTCGTACATAGATTAGAAAATGTCCAGCATTTTTTGTAGTTGTGCTCTTTCAAAATTTTGTGTTCAGGACAATCATATAGCGGCAGTAGGACCTTCTTACTATACTATCTTCTCATATTCTTGTACAAATAACCTCTTACAGCTTATATATGTGTGTATTTATATGCAGATGCATATTTAAATTATGTATGTAGCACTTTTTATTAAAAACCCTACATAAAAACTAGAGCTACATAATTTAAATGTCACCTGTAAAAATATTAAAATAAGTATTGTTCCAATTTTACAACCATCTATACTGTTTACTGTACTGTTTACATTATATTCCAATTTTCCATGTTTGTATTCAATATACAAATAAAAAACTTTTATTAATAAAAACCAGGTTTTTTTGTTTTGTGATATTAAATATTTATTTATGTTATTTATGTATTTTATGTAACACTTATTACATTAGACAGTTATGCATATATTTGATCGTTTGTTTTTGTTTATAACACATGTCAAAGTATATTAATAAATAAACAGTTTTAGAAGGCAATATTTAAAGTAATTAAAAAAACTGATCGAACAATTTTAATTGACATGCATTATAGATAGTTTTAAACACGTTAAAGTTATGTATTTCAAATATATAGATCTTTCTAACAGAGTTGACAAAACCTGTATCAATCAATAGCAAAGTTTGCGAACCAAATTCGTTTTTTCTAACGTGGCAACTTTGTAATATGAAATATCCCATATATGTGTACAATTTATAGATGATTTTTTAGTTGCTAACAAAAGTATTCAAGATACGTTTAGTTTTATAATGATTGTTCAGGTTAGAAAAAATAAATTTTGTTTCAAATTCCGCTATGCAATATAAGTACATTGTAATTACTACTATATAATTGGACAAATAAGGATTTTATCCACATTTTTTTTAGACACAACATGGCAATTTTTTAAAAATAGCGCCTCTCTGTTTCTCTTTTTGTAAATTTACTACATAAAGGCCTTCAGAAATTCACATATAAGTGATATGACTTAATATATATTATAGGAAAAAACCATTGAAAGAAAAAAAACATCTATATATCTAATTATATATGTATATAAATAATTTTATTTATCACAAGAATTAAGCAAAATTAACTAACCTACAAAATAAGCATTACGTGCTGGAAGAAAGTAACAAAACAAAACACTCTGTAAAAATTCTAAAACGTAACTAAGAACCGGAATGGTAACAAAATACTAGAAATTTTGGAATAGGGGTAGCGACATCAGTCGACAGTTGCTACGACTACGCAGTCTTAACGTCTTAAATTCGGTTGAACACGGCGACCTAGCGATAAACGATAACGTTAAATAAATAATAAATAATATTATTTAATAGGTGCAGAGGAATTTGCAATAACGAGACAACAAAAAAATTACTTATCAGCTAAAATTAGCGTCTTAGACCCTTTGAATCTCAAAGAGTTTAACATCTGTATCATACCATATGGGAGGATCCATATTCCTATGGAAAAAATAGAAAAAATAATTAATTAAATTTTTAATTAATTAATTAAAATTACCTTAAGTATATGACGCCCCACATGTACGTTCTGAACCAAGTCGTTGTCCCAGAGTTAGCCTGATATTTCCGTATCAAAATAGGGTGGGGGACAGGCAAGAGGCCCACTAGAGTGCCGTGTTGTAGAAATTTCAGGATTTCACTTTCGTCCGTGAGGCCCCTAAAACGATTTGGAGTTAGTTAAACAAGAAAAGAACACCGGATTCAACGAAAACTGGGTTAGTTACTTGTCAATGCAGATTTTCTCGACTTGCGGTACCAAAACTTGCAGCAGACGCATTATCGTCTGCAGAGGCAGCTTGCTCTTCCAAGAGTGCACCCAATCGGCTGTCGGGACCCACTGGCCGTTGGTGTTTTCCGCTGAGGAGGAGACACGGAGCGAATTTTTCTGTTGATAAAACATTGTCAAACATAGGGTGTTCAGAATTACCAATAAACTCATATTGACCAAACATTCCATACAAAAACACCTGTCAAACTGACATCTCGGAATAATTCAAGGTTATATAAGTTTGACAGTTGAGAAATCGTGGACAACATAACCTATACTTGTCAAAATGACAACTTAAGGTTATATCACTCATCAAACTGTCCTAATTTCTTACCGTATTCACAGTATGTTTATTTGGTGAAATCTGAGATTCTTGCGCTGGAATCTTCTCAGTTTTCAGCTGAGGTTGCGGTGACAAAGATGGCGATACCGTCTTTGCATCACCACCATTAGTGATGGCCGTATTAAGGTTGACGGTCGTTATGCCATTGGTCAGAGTTGACAGGTGATCGAGCTGGTGGAAACTGGGATGAGCAGATTCGCTCTCGGTCATTTGATTGATGGCTGGTGTGTCCGGAAGTGTGGCTTTTAGAGTACCCGGCTCGGCAGGCTGTGCGGGACGCGAACCCTCCATGGGGGCCTCCGGCAAGATGTCCTCCTCGTCGTTGGCCGCAGTCGGAGGTATGCTACGCTTTGATCTTCGATTTAGGGATTTTGTTATGGAGCCATAATCGCACGGTAGGTTGGCTAAACTGTGGAAAACTTGACGTTTTCGGATTATGGTGTAGACCAGGTTAGAGTTCCCTATGAAAAGAATTATTAAGGATAAATCATAGCTGTCAAACTAACATAATAGTACAATTTATGTTAGTTTGACAGGTACTAATTCTTGATAGTTCTTACCATCAAATTGATACTGTATGATGTTGTTAAAAATCTCTAAAAGGAAGAACACAAGATGATGGTTTGAATGCGAAGAAAATAAGAACCAAGGGGTGCTAAAGGCCTCCAAAAGATGCAATAGTTTAGTGCTTGCCACCATCGATAAAGTCTTGAGATACGGTGAAACTGTAAAAAACGATTTATTACCAATTAACAAACATTAAATAAGTAAAATTGGTAAATATTAAGCTCACCGTTAACTAAGATGGTCAATAAACAATCGAAGAGCGGTTGGAGCCTCTGATGCCCGGTCGTAATAATCTTATGAAAGACAATGATGACCAGGTCGGCATGGGTACCGGTAAATACCGGAATATCCATGGGAATGGTGGCAGTATACGGTTTATTCAGACGTACCCCAAAATTACGTTCACCCGACAGTAAAAGCAGGATAAAAACGCCAATGTGCATCAGACCGACTCTCGCTAAAAAACAAAATAAAATCACTTAACCTCGAAATGTCACCTGTCAACGTGACATTTCGAGGTTATGTGGTTTAGTCTTGGTGACTTACACTGATCCGCTCGTGAATCATTCAGATGGTAAAGAATAGGTACCAGAATTTCTAACACGTCGCTGCTCTTCAACACAAAGTATAGGAATTTCTGGAAAAACATCATATTGTTGACAAATAAATCTTAATTTTGACAAGTATATGTCAATTTTGACAGTCAAACCTTATTGTAGTCGCACATCTTCCAAAAGAACACCAACAGCTCTTGATGGAAATGGACTTTTTTCGTGGAATTTGGGAGATAAGTTTGCACGAGTGGATTGTTCAATAATCGTGTTATTCCTTGCAAGATGAAGCTGAAGTCTTCATCCCTGTGTATGCGGGAAAGGTAGTTGATGAATAAGTTGTCCGGCGTTGAATTCTAAACAAAATAATTACTATATTGTGATATTATGTTTATACAATTTATTTTAATCAATAAGTTTTCAACAACTTGATTTATTTTGATAATTTTTTTGCCACATTGCAGAGAAAGGCATGAAGATTGAGGGAATGTATAGCAATAATTTCTATCCCATAGTCTTGCATGAATCAAAGTCACGTTATGTCTAAACACCCATAAAGAGCCAAAGTTTATATTTCAAAAAAATCTCCTAGATAAACCGGGGGAGGTAGGAAGCTGTAATTTTCAGGAATTATTGTCCAATCTATCGGTGATCTAAGCATATATAATAATAACTTCTAACCCAACTACTTTGCTTATAAATTAACATCAAACAAAATCATAACATTTTACCGCTTGTGAAAAACAAATGTCAATATTTAAAGAATTCTCCTGAATAAACCACAGCAGGTAGAAAGCTGAAATTTTCAGGAATTATTGCCCAATCTATCGGTGATCGAAGCATATATAATAATAACTTCTAACCCGACTACTTTGCTTGTAAATTAACATCAAACAAAATCATAACATTTTACCGCTTGTGAAAAACAAATGTCAATATTTAAAGAATTCTCCTGAATAAACTACAGCAGGTAGAAAGCTGAAATTTTCAGGAATTATTGCCCAATCTATCGGTGGTCGAAGCATATATAATAATAACTTCTAACCCAACTACTTTGCTTGTAAATTAACATCAAACTAAATCATAACATTTTACCGCTTGTGAAAAACAAATGTCAATATTTAAAGAATTCTCCTGAATAAACTAGACCTGGTAAAAAGCTGCAATTTTCAGGAATTATTGTCCAATCTATCGGTGATCGAAGCATATATAATAATAACTTCTAACCCGACTACTTTGCTTGTAAATTAACATCAAACAAAATCATAACATTTTACCGCTTGTGAAAAACAAATGTCAATATTTAAAGAATTCTCCTGAATAAACTACAGCAGGTAGAAAGCTGAAATTTTCAGGAATTATTGCCCAATCTATCGGTGATCGAAGCATATATAATAATAACTTCTAACCCGACTACTTAGCTTATAAATTAACATCAAACAAAATCATAACATTTTACCGCTTGTGAAAAACAAATGTCAATATTTAAAGAATTCTCCTGAATAAACTACAGCAGGTAGAAAGCTAAAATTTTCAGGAATTATTGCCCAATTTATCGGTGATTGAAGCATATAATAATAATAACTTCTAACCCAACTACTTTGCTTGTAAATTAACATCAAACTAAATCATAACATTTTACCGCTTGTGAAAAACAAATGTCAATATTTAAAGAATTCTCCTGAATAAACTACAACAGGTAGAAAGCTGAAATTTTCAGGAATTATTGCCCAATTTATCGGTGATTGAAGCATATATAATAATAACTTCTAACCCAACTACTTTGCTTGTAAATTAACATCAAACTAAATCATAACATTTTACCGCTTGTGAAAAACAAATGTCAATATTTAAAGAATTCTCCTGAATAAACTACAACAGGTAGAAAGCTGTAATTTTCAGGAATTACTGCCCAATCTATCGGTGATCTAAGCATATATAATAATAACTTCTAACCCAACTACTTTACTTGTAAATTAACATCAAACTAAATCATAACATTTTACCGCTTGTGAAAAACAAATGTCAATATTTAAAGAATTCTCCTGAATAAACTGCAACAGGTAGAAAGCTGTAATTTTCAGGAATTATTGCCCAATCTATCGGTGATCTAACCATATCTATTAATAACATCTAATCCAACTACTTTGCTTGTAAATTAACATCAAACAAAATCATAACATTTTACCGCTTGTGAAAAACAAATATCAATATTTAAAGAATTCTCCTGAATAAACTACAGCAGGTAGAAAGCTGTAATTTTCAGGAATTATTACCTAATCTATCAGAGAACTAGGGATGTATGACAATCATTGCTATCCCAACTAAACTGGCTGTAATCTCACTGTAAACAAAGGCACATTAGCAAAGTTTGTCATCAAACACAAATTTTTTCCCTTAGACAACAAACACAACATTTTATTTATAAATACGGTTTAGCTTGTAACAATATTGACAATTTTCTTTATAATATGGAGGAAAAATCATCAAAATCGGTGAAATATATCAAAAATTATTGCCAAAAGTCAAAGTATATAGTTTTTAGCAGAACTTACATCGTCCGATTCAACGGTACTTCCACAGTTTGTGTCGTGGTCTAAAGTGACAATCAATATCTGAAGACAGCACTCGACCAGTGGTTCTAAAAGATCTGAGAACAGCAAGTGATTGTAGGGAACCCCAAGACCCACAGGATCATAGGCACAAACTGTGTTCAACAAGGACGTGAACATCGGCAGAGCATGTCGATTCTCCGCAGAAGTAAAATATCTAGAAATAAGGATTATAGGGATTTTAATTGGGGGATGTATGAGGAATGTTTGGTGAAAATTTCATGCAAAAATTCGCGACATTTAGATAATAAAAGTGCCTAAATTAAATTAATTGACAGGTAATATATTGATGAGAAGATAAAAGAATTAATCCATACTGTAAAAATTGTAAAAATAATCGTTATCATAGGAAATAACCTTATCAAATCATAAATGACAGTAAAACATAACCTGAGGCTGTCAAAGTGACTAAAGTAAGTTATATTTTGTAACAAATAAATCTTACGCTATCCATTTATTGGGGCTTTCTGTAATGTCCACAGGGGGCTGATACATAGTTTCGCTGAAGCACGTTATCAATAATTTCAGGAGTTCGGTTCTATTGGAGTCAATATGCGGATTCCTGGACGGGGAATGGGCAAATCCAACGCCTGCTTCCCAAATGTATTCGCAACTATCTATAGCCGATAGATCTTCAGCTTTGTCCTTGAAAATAAAATTGTTATAGAGGTGACCAGGGCATGAAATATACGATAAAAATATAGCTTACAGGTCCCAGTTTTCGGCCACCCACGACTGTGAAGTCCGGACAAAATAACAAGTCCTAAACAAAAAGTTACACATAAAAACATAACACATTTTGAAAAGAATCAAAGGCGATATTTCAAAAATTCTCCTGGATAAACCAGAGCAGGTAGAGAGTGGTAATTTTCAGGAATTATTACCCAATCTATCAGTGATCTAAGCATATATAATAATAACTTCTAACCCATTTACTTTGCTTGTAAATAAACATCAAACTAAATCATAACATTTTACCGCTTGTGAAAAACAAATGTCAATAATTAAAGAATTCTCCTGAATAAACTACAGCAGGTAGAAAGCTGTAATTTTCAGGTATTATTACCCAATCTATCAGTGATCTAAGCATGCATTATAATAACTTCTAACCCAACTACTTTGCTTGTAATTGACCATCAAGTAAAATCATAACATTGCACAAATCAGAAAGATCAAACGTAAAAATTTAAAGTATTCTCCTGATTAAACCAGAGCAGGTAGGAGGTTGTAATTGTCAGGAATTGTTACTCAATCTATCAGTGATCTAAGCATGCAAAATAATAAATGGCAGAGTAGCACAAAACAACAAAAAACTGTCTAATAAAAAATGCAAACATAAATTCCTTACAAATGTTTGTATAAATAATTTACAACATCTGTGTTATTTTAAATAACAAATATTTGACACAAATCTTCCCAAATCATTAAACATTCTTTTGAATGACTGTACAACAACCAGGCAAATAATTTTCCACCAATTTTCTGCATAATACACTTATAACTTGCACGTCTTTTAAAATTAATGATTTAAAAATTAACTTACGGATATAGCATTCAATAAAGACTGTGCTAGAGGTAAAGATTCATCTTCATCCTCATTCTGACTTGGTAAAGACGACCAAAAGAACCCTTTCCATTCGGGGTCCTCGAAAATATAAGGCAAGATCCTTGTCAATAATCTCACACAATTTAACACGGTTTGTTGCTCATGTTGGGTTCTGCAGCTGTTGTCGACAGCTTTCACTAATTTTTCGACCGCTTTATAACACAATGTGGCCAAATTTGAGGGGGCCTCCTCTCGTAAAGCTCGTATTTCAGGAGCAGGGACCAATGTAAAGATATCCTGGACATTGTTAACGTTCTCAGACCAAAACTGTTCCCAAAAGGCATCGTCACAAGCGTCTATTGGCTGTAAGAAGCAAAAAAACGAGTAAACATAAGGATTTTTTTGTGAATTTAGGTTAAAATGTGGTTTTTGTACGTGTTGGTGTGTTGGCAAGGTTAGATTTGATGCACTCACGTCGGTTTTTGATGTCAGCTGTACCACAGCCTTTCGAAAATTTAATTTCGTATCAACATTGCCCATTTTACGACGTTTTTATCGTAGATTTGACAGGTCAACAATAGCCAGTAATATTTCCTATTGCGTCATATGTGATGTCATTTTTTCTGTTGGTAGGGTGCGATCTTACCGACGAACGATTGATCTATTTGTCGAAGTATAGATGGCGACAACTCTTGCGCAAATTTAAATTAAAAAAACATTGCTGACATAAGACATTCCTGATTACTACCTGCTGTTTTATTGCATCTGGTTTTTCCGAATTAAATTCTTTCTAGATGTAAAATACAACATTCCTGACGTAAGAAAGTGGTTCATAACCAACAGCAAAAGTTAGTATTTAATTAGTTCTCCTCAATAAACTAGAGCTGGTAGAAGGCTGTAATTTTCAGGAATTATTACCCAATCTATCAGTGATCTAGGCATGTATAATAATAAGTTCTAACTCAACTACTTTGCTTGTAATTCAACATCAAACTAAATCATAACAACTCGCAAATCAGACCAGGCAAAAATCAATATTCACAAACAACAGCAAGTAAATATTTAAAGAATTCTCCTGCTGTTATTTTCAGGAATCATTACCCAATCTATCAGCGATCTAGGCATGTATAATAATAAGTTCTAACTCAACTACTTTGCTTGCGATTGTGCATCAAGCTAAATCATCACGTTTTACAACCAAGAGCAAAAGTCAATATGTATTTAAAGAATTCTCCTGATTTAACTATAATAGACAGATACCTATAATTTTCAGGTAGTATAGCCCTATCTATCAGTGATCTAGGCATGTATAACAATAGCCTCTAACAGAACTATGTACTTTATAATTTTTGTTCAGCCAATTACTGCATAATGTAAAATATGTAATACAATAATACAACATAAATGGATTTCAATAATTTATTGAAGTCATATCATGACAAAAGCCATTTACACATATATAAATGCATATCCTAAGAATATGTAAATGGAACTCCCAGTACAATATAAGGATACTGCAAAATGAATAAAAAAAAAAGGATATAAAATAAAAATAAAACAGGTACAACTCAGTAATTCGAGAAATACTGCATCATACAAGATTTTATAAACTAATTTTAAGTGTACAAACAGTAAAGAAATGAGATTATAAACCAAAAAAACAGACACAAATTAAGAATTAAAAACCCACTAAAACTTTATATATGGATAATAATAATGAAAAATTTGCTACTTATAACTTATACTAAAATCTCCTTCTTCATTACCCTTGTTTATTAACTATATACATATATATATTCATAAATTATACATAGACTAACAAATTCTGTCGCAGCAAAAACAAAAATCCCCGATAAACAACACCTTATATAATAATTTTCCATCAATTTTTTTTTTTAATCGGACGACAGCACCTTAGGAATAATTCTGTGTATGTGCGATTGTGCAACATTTGGAAAAATTATCAATAGTTTTGTTGAATAATCTACGCTGCACTCTAAATTAAAACATATCCCTTTTTTTTAGTCGCTACATAAAACTATGCCTCCTCTAAATCTTCTTGATCGACAATCTCAAAATCTTTATCAGTGCTTGAACGTTGACTGGTTTCACTCTCGCTCTCAGAGCCTCCATTCAACATCTCAATTTGGCTGCCCCCGTCTGTTGTACCATTATCGCTATGCCTACAAATTTTTCTTTTTAATTTTGACAAAATTCGAGAGTTAACAATAGAAAGAAACTAAATAATAATACCACTTACACTTTTTTACATATAAAACAAACGCCCACCAATAAAATCTCACCTTTCCTCGTCCGCAGTGCTCTGCTTCGAGACTTTTCGATGTCTCAAGGATTTGTCGTGGTCTTCATTATCTTCTGGGCCGTCCTCCGCTTCTTCCTCTGCGTCAGAATCTTTTTCCTTTTTCTTCTTTTTAGATTTTTTTGAGTCACCACTGTCCACTGCATCAACACCCTTGTATTGATACTGAAAAAAACACAAAAAAAAAACATCAAAATGACAAACAACAGAATAACTAAAGCATAATAAAAAGCTAAATTTCGGTTTCACTTACGTGATATAACGGCCAGAAAGACGCGAAAAAGCCAACATCTTCCGTCAGATTCGGTAAAATCCATAGGTGGTGTTTTCCGACTGTCAACATCCAGACCAAGCAGAAAATCAAGAGGCGTAGCACGACCAAAAGTATGATAAAGACCAAGAATCCAGCAGCGGCAACGCTGAGATAGTAAACTCCCAACCTGGAATTTTTACAAAGCAAAAGTCAATATTCATTCACAAAACAAAAGTCAATATTCAAAGAATTCTTCTGAATAAACTACAGCAGATAGAAAGCGGTAATTTTCAGGAATTATTGCCCAATCTATCGGTGATCTAAGCATATATAATAATAACTTCTAACCCAACTACTTTGCTTGTAAATTAACATCAAACTAAATCATAACATTTTACCGCTTCTGAAAAACAAATGTCAATATTTAAAGAATTCTCCTGAATAAACTACAGCAGGTAGAAAGCTGTAATTTTCAGGAATTATTGCCCAATCTATCGGTGATCTAAGCATATATAATAATAACTTCTAACCCAACTACTTTGCTTGTAAATTAACATCAAACTAAATCATAACATTTTACCGCTTCTGAAAAACAAATGTCAATATTTAAAGAATTCTCCTGAATAAACTACAGCAGGTAGAAAGCTGTAATTTTCAGGAATTATTACCCAATCTATCAGTTATCCAGGCATGTATTACAATACTTGCTATCACAACTACTTTGGCTACAAATAAACTTCAAACAAAACCATAACATTTCACTGCTTATAAACAAGAAATATCCAAATTATTCTGAATAAAATGCAACTGAGAGGTAATAAAATGATCTTTACCTGACAGATGGTGGCCACAACGGGAACAGACAAACTCCGATAGCCCCAAGCACTAGCAAAGTTCCGAAAATCCAATAATAGAACGGAATGGGATCGTAAATCCAAACGTATGCATCAAGACTGTCAACAAATCTCTGGTCGTTGTGCATCTCCAACCTCACTTTACGCTTACGTTTCCCCTTGTCTTGCTACACAGAAAAAATCAGCACAAATTGGTAAAAAACCACAAAAAAAATTAATTAAAAAACACGTACCCCAACATCGGGTTTGCCCTCGACAACACTACTTTCTGCGTCCGTCCCTTTTTCGCTCTTCTCTTTTTTATCGTCCCCGGACTCCGCAGGCTTCTTGTCCTTGCGCTTGCCTTTCAACTCAAGCTCGGTAACGGGGACTTTCCTGGCGCGATGGAAAAACTTGTGTTCCAGCATTAAATGCAAGAAATTCACTATGTCACCCCGGGATTTGAATAAAGGGTTGTCCCCTTTGAAGAAGTCCGACTCGGACAAGCCATCGACAGCTTTAGAACCTGCAAAAACAACAAAAATAACTTTGACGTTTAAGAAAAGTGAGGTTAATTGAGGTTAGGATGGCGCAAACCTGTGAAATATTCGACGTTATGGTTCAAGAATTTGGTTTTCTTGATGGGGACGTTTTTCCTCAACCACTTGGCTATTTTATACTCATCTTTGGACGGTTTTATCACCGTTTCCTCGCCGGGAGGGACAAAATCCTAAAAATAATTTCAAATTGCAACATATACGAGATGCGCAGTTTATCCTATAGATGTCGCCTCGCAACAAAATAAATACGTGCACAAAAGTGAACTTTCCGAATTAATTACAACATATCTCGAGCAAACAAACGATTTATAAAGGGAAAGGTAATGAATTAAGGCTATAATTTGGTTACTAACCGTTAAATTCCTGCTTAAGCGATAAAAATTAGAGCATGTCAGCACAAATACCGTTATTGTGACGTTCTCGACTTCAATTAACTATTTTTTGTCTAATATCTCTTCACTGAATAGACCTGGGACTAATTTAGATCAGTTCCGAGTTAATACTGATGTGAACTAACTAAATAACGCAGTAATTTCTTGGTGTTTATTGTTTTTTGAAACGTGTCTCGTCACTCAACATGTTTCCAGCATATTACCCCCGTCTATAATCGATTTAACCGCGGATAGTTCAAGTAATTAATATTTTATGCTCAACCCGTATCATATTACGCTATTTTTATTGAAAATCGCCGCGAAGAATGTGTAAAAATCGGTATACTTACATCTTTTCGTTTCTTTGATTTGCGTTTGTCAGCCATGTTGACAATTGTTTGACGTCAGAGCTGCCAACCAACTTATCATCGCCCGAACACGCGGAAAATTTCATTTTACGATTTGACGCTGGCGATTTGTATTCGTATAATAATAAATTCACATCAATTCCCAATAAATTCGCATTACTTGTTGTTTCTAATCAATTACAAATTTTCTCGGCGGACCAAAATTTGAATGAAATCATTTGACGTTTGTTCCGAGTACGGAAAAAGTGATTTTTGAATGTGATACAAACGCTGGTGATTGGTGCGCGTTTACGCGGGAGATTTGAATTGAATTTGGTATGATTTGTTTGGATTTCTTGCAGGGATGGCCTTTTCTAAGGGGTTTCTTGTGAAGATTATTAGGTGTAACCAAGGGTTGTGTTCCTTGTACTCAACTAAGCCGTTAAAGAAGGATTTAGAATATAAAGTAAGGCATACAATTCGAAAACTTACGGGGAATAAATTGTTTCTTTTTTGCTTGTTAGAAGTGTTATCAGATTTTGGAAATTTCTGAGGACAGTGATCAGGAGACTATCAGAAGGTCTTATATTAATTTGGTGAAGAAATACCATCCAGATAGCTATGAGGGCGACGTAAAGAAATTTCAGGAGGTACATATTCTTTATTATATAATTATTAAGGACTTTATTTAGGACCCTATATTTTTTTAATAAAATACAGATTGATAAAGCTTTCAAGACTCTAATGGACAAGAAATCGAAAGAAAGATGGGATGTTGAAGACCAAGATGTCGAAGAACAAAATATAAAGGTATGATGGTGTTTTTAGTGCAATTTTATAAGGTGATCAAAGAAACTATAAAACAACCATAAAATCATGTTTTATTTATTTTTAGCACACTGCTCCACAACATAGGCAGTATTTGAGTTATGACGGCTTTGGTAGTGGGACAGTCTTTGAAAGACAACGCCAATACACTAAAATGCGCGCGATGCAAGCATCAGAAAATGTTTTGCAACACAGAATACAAAAAGTAACAGCAGAAGAAAACGCGCTTATGAAAAAAGTTCCCCTAAAGCATAAAATAAAAACAAAATACGGTTTTGATCGTTTGGTCGAAGATTTGATACAAGAGGCAATGTCCAAAGGGAAATTTAATAATTTAGCAGGTTGTGGGAAACCCCTAAACACAGAAAATCGAAACCCGTACGTTGATTTTGTCACACACAAAATTAACGAGGTTTTGATTGAGAATGGATTCACACCAGAGTGGATAATGCTGCAGAAGGAGTTAAGGGAGGAATTATGTACTTTAAGGGATGGTTTAGCTATGGAACGTAGACATTTGGGCCCAAAACCCTTAGGACCTGTCGATTTAGAGAAATGGGAAACAGCAATTGAAAAACACAAGATTTTAGTTGAGAATATCAATAAGAAAATCAACAAGTTTAATCTGGTTGTTCCAGTTTTAAACAAGCAAAAGTTATTGGTTGATCTGTCAAAGGAAGCTGAGAAAGTATTGGACACAGGTCTGACTAATAAAGACCATTTTACAAGTGAAAAACAAGCACAGACAAATCAAGACTTGAACATGCAAAGAGAAGATAGAAACTTGTTCAGTTTTTTAGATAATTTATTCAAAAAGTAGTACAAAAAAGTTATGCTTTCTGTTTTAGGAATAATTGTACATACTGTAAACATACTGTATATAGTGTAAACATACTGTAAACAATTTTATATATTGTTAACTACCCTTAGTTCTAGAAATAATAATTAATTAACAGAACAAGATTTTATTATTTTCCCCCAACTTAACCCTTTCAGTTGCCAACAACTGCAAAGCCCTTGGGAAGGCCCTATGTTCAGCTGTTTTGATTCGCTCTATAAGAGATTCTTCTGTGTCATCTGTTTCTATAGTAACAGCCTCTTGAGTTATTATAGCACCTGCATCAACATCTTCCTACAAAAAACACCATAACCAAATTTAAAATTTCTCTATCTATAGGAAGATAATGATTTACTGAGAAATAAGTATTCATATCTTAATTTCCAATAAATAAAGTATACTTCCTGAAAACTTCAACAAGTAATACTTATAAATAACAGAGATATAAGCAATTTATTTGGACCTAGCTTTAGACATACGCTACGACTGATATCTCGGCTATTTATAAGAATTTTTTAATGAAATTTTCAGGGGATGTTCTGCAATAATGCATATATAACTGTAGAAAATATGGGCTAAATGCGTCGCCGACAAATCCCAGAGATTTTGCTAAAATGAATCTAGTATTGCAGCCAGTCCAAAAACCGTGTACACACAACCTTAAAACATTTTTAATCAGAGGAAAGATAATTATTAATCGGGTATAATAATGGACAACTTAAACTACAATTAACCAAGAATATTTCCTAAAAATTCCAAGAAGAAATACTCAAAAATAACTGAGATATAGCATAATTTCTCAGGTAACTAGTTGATAACTTGCCCAACTTCCAAATGTCATATCTCAGTTATTTTCAAGATCTTTTCATCGAAATTTTCACAGGACCTTCCTTGGACATTACATTATCAAAACACATAATTACCTCGACAAAATGTACGCTACATCCGGTGATTCTGACCCCTGATTCCAAGGCCTGCCTCTGCGCGCGCGTCCCTTTAAAAAGCGGTAACAAAGCCGGGTGTACATTGATCAACTTCCCCCGCCACTGCTTTGTGAACCAGCCGCTCAATATTCTCATAAAGCCCGCTAGACACACAATCTCAACCTCCGCAGCCAACAGTTCTTTATGCATTTCTTCGTCAAACTTTTCCCTGGATGGATAATCTACATGTTTCAAGACCCTGGTAGGTATATTAGCCCTTTGCGCACGTTTTAAACCCTCAACGTCCGGTTTATTCGAAATAACCAAGACAATTTCAGCCCCCATGTGTCTAGAAGGGTCTAAGGTGGCGTCAATCAGCGCTTGTAGGTTGGTACCACTGCCCGAAATTAAAACCCCAACGCGTTTCTTGGAAACAGCCATACGCTCAATAGTTTCTGGTAAGTATTTCTTCATTCTGTGCTCGATCACTTTTGCAAAGTTGTCCACGACAACCTCGGGGGCTCCAGAAGCCCTTGACCTAACCTCTCCAATCACTGACGGATTGTACTCGCCCAGAATCTTTAGGATTTCGTCTTGGTGTTGTCTACTAACGATGACAACGCCACCTATCCCGCAGTTGAATGTCCGTAACAGTTCGAATTCGTTGACGCCACCTACATTTTTGTTAGGTTAGAATTTGTTTACCTTTTGAGGTTGCAATTTGACAGTTTTGGGTTAGAATTTGACAGGTTGAGGTTAGAATTTGACAGTTTTGGGGTAGAATTTGACAGTTTTGGATTATAATTTGACAGTTTTGGGTTAGAATTTGACAGGTTGAGGTTAGAATTTGACAGTTTTGGGTTAGAATTTGACAGGGTGAGGTTAGAATTTGACGGTTTTGGGTTAGAATTTGACAGGTTGAGGTTAGAATTTGACAGTTTTGGGTTAGAATTTGACAGTTTTGGATTATAATTTGACAGTTTTGGGTTAGAATTTGACAGGTTCAGGTTAGAATTTGACAGTTTTCGGTTAGAATTTAACTGTTTTGGGTTATAATTTGACAGGTTGATGTTAGAATTTGACAGTTTTGGGTTAGAATTTGACAGGTTGAGATTAGAATTTGACAGTTTTGGGTTAGAATTTGACAGTTTTGGGTTAGAATTTGACAGTTTTGGGTTAGAATTTGACAGGTTGAGGTTAGAATTGTTTACTTACCGATTGTCGCTAGCCAGACGAATACTTCTGGGACAATCCATCGAGAAGCGTTGATTTTCACGCCAAAATCTTTCGGTAAAACCCTAGGAATGTTTTCCAAAAGTCCGCCACCAGTTATATGAGCGAAAGCTTTCAATTTTCCGGATTTGGCGGCGTTGATAAGGCCTCTAACGTAGATCTTTGTCGGTGCCAATAGTTCCTCACCTGTCAGAAATGAAGTTCGGGTTGAAAAATAAGGTTAGGATTACGAAAATTCAAATTTCCCGCACTGTCAAACTTACCAAAACTCTTCCCAGTCGAACTGAACGGGGCGACATCTGTATATTTGACGTTAGCTAACTTCATAACCTTCCTAACCAAGCTAAAACCGTTACTGTGGACCCCAGTAGATGGCAGACCGATCAAAACATCTCCTTCGGAAATTTTATCCATTCTCGGCAGAAAATTTTCCCTTTCAACAGCCCCCACTGCAAAACCGGCTAAATCGTACTCCCCAGGAGGGTACATATCGGGCATTTCCGCCGTTTCACCACCTTGAATAAAATTTGAGGTTAGAATTTTTCCTAACCTTAAAATTTGAGGTTATGATGTTACCGAGCAGTCCGCAACCGGCTTGTCTGCACCCTTCGGCTATTCCGGATATAACTTCTTTTGCCACGGAGATATCCAGGGCTCCACACGCGAAATAATCGAGGAAGTATAGAGGCTCAGCCCCATTCGCTAAAATATCATTAACGCACATTGCTACTAAGTCTATCCCAATTGTGTTGTGTATGCCCATTTCTTGCGCGATCTAGAATTGGTTTTTTGTTAGATCTAACCTCAAAATATAAAAACATAACCTATAAAGTTGATAGTATGATACCTTTAATTTTGTGCCAACACCGTCTGTGCCAGAAACCAAAATTGGGTCCTTGAAACCGGCGGCTTTGACATCAAACAGGCCTCCAAAACCACCTAAGCCCCCCATTACACCAATTCGGTCAGTGGATTTAGCCGATGGCTTGATATGGGACACCAAATCATTACCCGCGGTTATGTCCACCCCGCTAGATTTATAGGTTAGCTGTCCAGATTGTAAAATTGACCTGTCAAAGTGTTTTTTTATTACCTAGAGTCCTAGTACTAAATAGTACTAAATAAATAGTACTAAATAACCTCAAAATTTTGAGGTTATATATCTTATGTGAATTTACCTTGCAATACCTTTGTGCGCGATGTCGCATCTGTATTGTGCCCCATCAAACTGTATCATTCTGCATGATTGTAAGGCGTTTGCGGCCGACAGAGGTAATGACGGTGTCATGCTAACGGCAATTAACACCCTTCCGCCATTTGTTACGATGTTTTGATCTTTAATAGCGGTCCCGCAGTGAAAAACAACGTTGCCGGGTTTTGAGGTTACCTGATCAATACCTAAAAATAAGTGTTTTGTTTTTACCAGATTTTGAGAAAACCATTTGAGATATTGTCTTCAAAAAAATAGACAATACTTATCATAACTGCTGGTAAGCCTGTACAGAACTCGTTTTGGCAAAAGCTTACTGGATTTCATATAAAAAATATTTTAAAATTACGGGCAATGTATACGTTTTTAGCAGATTTTAGCTCAACCGTTTGAGATATCGTCTCGACAAAAATAATTTACATGCAGTATAGTTATCTAAATACACATACAGATCGATTTTTGAGAAAAACTTGCTGCATTTGAAATAAAAAATTGTGTAAACAAACCTGTTATAATTTGTCCTTTGCTTGATGTTTCTGGGTATCCCCTGGATGCCATGACAACCCCAACTGCCGTAAGATTCGACTTCCATTTAATATCAGCCTTATCCAACATTCCAGTACAACAACTTATCATAATATCATATAAATCAGAGTCTAACATTGGTAAAACAACCTCAGTTTCCGGATCCCCAAATCTACAGTTATATTCGAGTACTTTTGGGCCAGCCTTTGTTAGCATAAGTCCAGCATATAAAACACCAATGTATTGGATGTTTTCTTTTTGTAAGCCTTGTACAGTTTGCTCAAGCACGTACTTCTTAACGTAGTCTAGGTCTTGCTCGGATAATAATGGACACGGGCAATATGCCCCCATTCCCCCCGTGTTGGGGCCCTTGTCGTTGTCGAATATTCTCTTATGGTCTTGGGCTGGTAGCATTGGCCTGACAGTAGTGCCATCGCAAAATGCCAAGACCTTAAAATGAATTTGTCGATAGTTCAAATTGAAAGTTTTTAAGGATTGTTGTGAAACAATTAGAGCAGATAGAGAGTTGCAATTTTCAGGAGTTATTGTCCAATTTATCTGCTAACTAATGGTGTATAATAATAGTTTCTATCCGAATTAGTTTGCTCATAATTTAACATAAAGCAAAGGCTTGACATTCTAACATCTATATACCAAATCTACAGACAGTCAAATTTCGAACATTTCTTCTGAAGAAACTAAAGCAGTTAGCAGGCTGTAATTTTCAGGAAACTTTGCCCAATTCATCTGCTGTATAATTATGTATAATAGTTGTTTCTATCCCAATTGGTTTGCTCATAATATGGGATAAAGCAAAAACATGACAATCTAATGAAAATCTAGAGACAAGTCAAATTTCAAAAAATATCTCCTGAAGAAAATAAAGAAGTTAGAAGGGTGTGATTTTCAGGAGTCAAAGCCTAATATATCTGCTAACTAATGCTGTATAATTTTAGTTTCTATCCCTATTGGTTTGCTTACAATTGAACAAAAAGCAAAGAACTAAAAAGTAACAACTTACAGATACTTCTTCACCTTCTAGAAGCTCTTCAACAACCACAGTTTCTCCGGCCGTCCCAAACTTCTTGGAGGTCAGAATTTCATCGACTGCAGCACAAGCTTCTTGTTTATTAGCAGCAACAACAACACCTTTACCAGCTGCTAGACCACTAGCTTTTATAACTAAAGCAGGATAGTCTGCTGTCTTAATATGGTTTTTAGCCTTTTCAGAGTCATCAAAAGACTTCCACCTAGCTGTGGGGATATGATACCGATCAAAAAATGACTTTGCCCAGTTTTTATCAGCCTCAATTCTCGCTCCTGCCTTTTGGGGCCCAAAAACCTGTATTCCCAGTGAGGTTAAGTGATCAGCAATGCCATTTGCAAGGGGATCCTCGGGTCCAACGACCACTAAATCGATTTTGTTGCTAAGACACCACTTACCAATTTCCTGCAAGTTAAATTTGTTAGTTTTTAGCGTTTTATAACCTCAATTTTCGATTTTCTAACCTCAAAATTCTTGACATCTAAGGTTATGTTTGACGCTTTCTCCACTTGTTGGATTGCTAAGCTTCCAGGGGCGGCGTGTATGCTTTTTACTTTGGGGCTTTGTGACAACTTCCATACTATGGCGTGTTCCCTACCGCCGGAACCGATGACTAAAATATTTCCCGACATGGTCAAGATCAAAAACGACGGTCAACTGGTAGAATTCCTTCCGAAGTTAATTATTTTTTGTTGATTATAGCGTTACGAAAGAGATAGCATTTGAAAAATATGTTTTGAATGTTAAATTCGCCATGAAAAACAAACTACGCACTCGTGTATCCATTTTAGTTCAGACTACAAACACCAGATGGCGTAATAAGCATTGTATCCGCCTGAACGGGCACATGTAGATGGCGCTTTTTACCCCGAGTTGTTTAATTCAAATTTCTACCCCCAGAGTGCGTCTCTCGCTTGTATTTTGTTTCATCGTTGATTGCAAGCAGCGCTCTTGCGTCTGGAGTCGGTACTAAATCTTATTCGACATGAGTGTCTTAACTTCGAACAATTATTCAAGTTTCAAGACAACAATCGCGTGGGGGCTGTAATAAATAAGTTCAAAAGTTATCTGGTATTGGTGTAATTTGAGATTGATGTATTTAATTTCGTCATTTCCTTAAGAAAAATATGTTTGTTGCTATTGTGGCAATAAACAGATTATTTCTATGCAAGTTTGCTGCATGTAATCGTGTATATTTCAAAATGATTTTATTATACAAAAAAAACTGTGATATGGATAAATACAACATCAATAAATCACACAAAGATGAGAAATGTTTGCTAAATTTTCTACCTGCTAGAAAAGAACAAAAACCAAATATTAGTAACAGCACCCCGTACTTTTTTTGTTGTCTCTCCAGTTTTCAAATGGTTTAGAAAAGGACAAACGACCCAGGTGTTCAAACCACGTGTTATTACGTAGTCCCTAACTTACCAATGAGAGAGCTTATTTTGAATTTAGCCTCTTTATCCATGCTTGTTTTATGTTTTGTGCTGCGAACTGCCATGTGTGTTGGTTAAGATTCTGCACGGCCTCTCGATCGGTATTTGTGCAATAAAACAGCTGAATATCGCCTAATTAAGCGGTTTATTTAAACTTTCGAGATGACACAACCACAAACGTTAACCCCTGACATTGCCAGCTTAACCCCTGGTTTAAAATGTTTATTAACAAAACCACCAGCCATCTGGGGAAAATTACTACCCACGATTCTACGATTTAAAGGATTCGGTAAGTTTTGTTTTGTTCCTTCACTTGTTTCGTTTGCGTTATGTTTTCTTTGATTCGTTTGTTTGTTTGATTCATTTGTTTACGTGATTCTTTTGTTTCAGACTTAATCCAACCTAAATTTTCGCTCGGAAGGTCGGAAAACTGCGACATAATAATATCTCGTGAGAACTTCTCAGAGAGACGATTGGCCAATTTCTCAAAAGTGCATTTTACTATTGAATTGACCGAAGAAAACATGATTAAGTTGACGGACCACAGCAAGAACGGCACTTTTATCAACGGACACTTACTCGGCAAGGGAAAATCTTGTCTCTTGCAAAGCGATGATGAAATTGCAATATCATTCAAGTCTTTGAGAGGTAACAAAGAATTTTTGGCAGGTCGTGTATTAGTTTTTAAATAAAACCATTTTTAGTGTACGTTTTTAAAAGCTTGTCAAATCCAAATCAGAATTTTTTGCCAAATGGCCTTCGTGGGAAGTATGAGGTTTCTAAAATATTGGGCCGTGGTGGTTGCGGAGAGGTCAGACTTGTCTTTGATAAGGTATGTGTTAACATTTTAAAAATTTGCCTACTGATACAAAAAGTAGTGTAACTTCTATAAAATTTGTTGTCTTTGTTAAAACACACTGTACATTAAAACACCCTGCGTTTGTTAATTTTCAATTTGTTAAAATTAAACACTAATTGATAAAATTCACAAATTTCCTTTTTACTATACCAAAAGAACTGTTAAAATCGGTCAGGAATCAAAAAATTAATCTTTCTGTTCTAGTTTACGATGAGGCCTTACGCATGCAAAAGAATTACGAAAAGTATGAATGGTTCCAGGAGACTTAATAAACCGGAAAAAATTAAAAATGAGATTGACATTCTGACGCGTTTAACACATGTAAGTATGCAAATTAGTGTGCTTGTCCCATATGACTTCATCCATTGTCCCTTTGGCTTTATATTGTTTTGACTGACTTTATGCTGTTTTCAACCACTAGTCTTGACTTTATATTGTTCATTAGACTCTTGGTAATGTTTCTGGGTGATTTCATTAAGTTTGTTTAATTATTTTGAAAGTTATAAACTTTTAAAAAATGTTTGTCAGTATCTTTGTCTTCATAAATTGTTCTCCTGACTTTATATTGTTTTGACTGACTTGTACGGTAGTTGCAACCACTGTTCTTGATTTTATATTGTTTTTTAGACTTTTAACAATAATTCTGGTTAATATAATTATGATTGTTTATATATTTTGAAAGTTATAAACTTTTGAAAAATGTTTGTCAGTATCTTTGTCTTCATAAATTGTTCCCCTGACTTTATATTGTTTTGCCTGACCTGTATGGTGGTTTCAGCCACTGTTCTTGATTTTATATTGTTTATTAGACTTTTAACAATAATTCTGGTTAATATAATTATGATTGTTTATCTATTTTGAAAGTTATAAACTTTTGAAAAATGTTTGTCAGTATCTTTGTCTTCATAAATTGTTCCCCTGACTTTATATTGTTTTGACTGACCTGTATGGTGGTTTCAGCCACTGTTCTTGATTTTATATTGTTTTTTAGACTTTTAACAATAATTCTGGTTAATATAAATATGATTGTTTATCTATTTTGAAAGTTATATACTTTTGAAAAATGTTTGTCAGTATCTTTGTCTTCTTAAATTGTTCTCCTGACTTTATATTGTTTTGACTGACTTGTACGGTACTTGCAACCACTGTTCTTGATTTTATTGTTTTTTAGACTTTTAACAATAATTCTGGTTAATATAATTATGATTGTTTATCTATTTTGGAAGTTATAAACTTTTGAAAAATGTTTGTCAGTATCTTTGTCTTCATAAATTGTTCCCCTGACTTTATATTGTTTTGCCTGACCTGTATGGTGGTTTCAGCCACTGTTCTTGATTTTATATTGTTTTTTAGACGTTTAACAATAATTCTGGTTAATATAAATATGATTGTTTATCTATTTTGAAAGTTATATACTTTTGAAAAATGTTTGTCAGTATCTTTGTCTTCATAAATTGTTCTCCTGACTTTATATTGTTTTGACTGACTTGTACGGTACTTGCAACCACTGTTCTTGATTTTATTGTTTTTTAGACTTTTAACAATAATTCTGGTTAATATAATTATGATTGTTTATCTATTTTGAAAGTTATAAACTTTTGAAAAATGTTTGTCAGTATCTTTGTCTTCATAAACTGTTCCCCTGACTTTATATTGTTTTGACTGACTTGTACATTGGTTGCAACCACTGTTCTTGATTTTATATTGTTTTTTAGACTTTTAGCAATAATTCTGGTTAATATAATTATGATTGTTTATCTATTTTGAAAGTTATAAACTTTTGAAAAATGTTTGTCAGTATCTTTGTCTTCATAAATTGTTCCCCTGACTTTATATTGTTTTGACTGACTTGTACGTTGGTTGCAACCACTGTTCTTGATTTTATATTGTTTTTTAGACTTATAGCAATAATTCTGGTTAATATAATTATGATTGTTTATCTATTTTGAAAGTTATAAACTTTTGAAAAATGTTTGTTGATATACTTTCAACCACTTCTCATTGTTTATTTGCCCTTTCTTTTGTTATTACAGCCTTGCGTAATAGCAATGAAAGAAATTGAAGAGTCTCCAGATGCTTTCTTCATCATAATGGATTACATGGTTGGTGGAGAATTAACGCAGTTAATTTTTTCACCAAAAAGATTAACCGAACGACAAGTGAAATATTTCTTTTACCAATTGGTTCTGGGAGTGCAATACCTACATTCAAGTAACGTTACGCACAGAGACTTGAAGGTATTGTATATACAAAGAGGTTTCTTCTTTCTTTTTCTAAAAAAAAAAAAAAAACCTATTTGGTTTTAGCCTGAGAATATCCTGCTGACCAATGAGACAAAAGATAACAATTTAATCAAAATTTCGGATTTTGGACTGAGCAGGATCAAGAATCGGGAGGAGTCCGTCATGCAAACTGTATGCGGGACACCTACTTTTACAGCTCCGGAAATTCTGAATAGTTCTGTGAGCACATACGACCAAAAGGTCGATATTTGGAGCCTTGGTGTCATTCTATATTTCATGATCACCCAGGAACTTCCATTCAGGTATTTATATATAACAGTACATTCTTAAATTGCATCCTTGTTTATCCTTGTTGTATCCTTGTTTATTAGACTCTTGGCAATAATTCTGGTTAGTTTCATTAAGATTGTTTAATTATTTTGATTGAGATTGCTTTCTCGACTTTATATTGTTTTGTTTGACATCTTTGGTGGTTTCAACGACTAGTCTTGACTTTATATTGTTTATTAGACTCTTAGCAATAATTATTGTTAGTTTCGTTAAGATTACTTGATTATTTTGAAAGTTATAAACTTTTGAAAAATGTTTGTCAATATCAGTCTTCATAAATTATTCCTTTGATTTTATATTGTTTTGTCTGACATTTATGTTAGTTTCAACGACTACTCTTGATTTTATATTGTTTATTAGACTCTTGACAATAATTATTGTTAGTTTCATTAAGATTGCTTGATTATTTTGAAAGTTATAAACTTTTAAAAAATGTTTGTCAATATCTGTCTTCATAAATTATTCCTTTGACTTTATATTGTTTTGTCTGACATTTATGTTAGTTTCAACGACTACTCTTGATTTTATATTGTTTATTAGACTCTTGACAATAATCATTGTTAGTTTCATTAAAATTGCTTGATTATTTTTGAAGTTGTAAACTTTTGAAAAATGTTTGTCAATATCATTGTCTTCATAAATTATTCCTTTGACTTTATATTGTTTTGTCTGACATTTATGTTAGTTTCAACGACTACTCTTGATTTTATATTGTTTATTAGACTCTTGACAATAATTATTGTTAGTTTCGTTAAGATTACTTGATTATTTTTGAAGTTATAAACTTTTGAAAAATGTTTATCAATATCTGTCTTCATAAATTATTCCTTTGACTTTATATTGTTTTGTCTGACATTTATGTTAGTTTCAACGACTACTCTTGATTTTATATTGTTTATTAGACTCTTGACAATAATTATTGTTAGTTTCATTAAAATTGCTTGATTATTTTTGAAGTTGTAAACTTTTGAAAAATGTTTGTCAATATCATTGTCTTCATAAATTATTCCTTTGACTTTATATTGTTTTGTCTGACATTTATGTTAGTTTCAACGACTACTCTTGATTTTATATTGTTTATTAGACTCTTGACAATAATTATTGTTAGTTTCATTAAGATTGCTTGATTATTTTGAAAGTTATAAACTTTTGAAAAATGTTTGTCAATATCTGTCTTCATAAATTATTCCTTTGACTTTATATTGTTTTGTCTGACATTTATGTTAGTTTCAACGACTACTCTTGATTTTATATTGTTTATTAGACTCTTGACAATAATTATTGTTAGTTTCATTAAGATTGCTTGATTATTTTTGAAGTTATAAACTTTTGAAAAATGTTTGTCAATATCATTGTCTTCATAAATTTTTGCTTTGACTTTATATTTTTTTAACTGATTTTTATGGTGGTTTCAACCACTATTCTTGACTTTACATTGTTTATTATACTCTGCGCAATAATTATTGTTAGTTTCATTAGGATTGGATAATTATTTTTTAAGTTATAAACTTTTGAAAAATGTTTGTCCTCATCGGTAATATTATGTAATTTTTAGGGGTCCCACTACCCATACTGTTAGCAAACTAATCTTACGTGGGAAATACTCGATGGAGCAACCAGTGTGGGCGGGAATTTCAAAAGAGGCAAAGCATTTACTACAAAAGATGCTTACTAGGGACCCTAGACGACGTATTGACATACATGATGTTGTCGAGCATGCTTGGTTTAGAAAGGTAATATTAGATTGAAATATAATTATAGATTAAAATAAAAATGGTTATTTTATAAACTTTATATTATATATTATATTTTTTAGGATACCGCATTGCAAAGAAAGGTCAACAGTATGCTGTACACGAATTTTCAAACTCGACAATTGGAAAATTCGAATTCGGACGAATTTGACGATTCGCTGCAACCTGCAAAGCGTATCAGATTGACAACAGAATCTTCTGATTAAACAGTATTTAATTACTATTTAAGTAAGCAATGAATTGTACAAAATATTGTACAGCTGGTTCTTGTACTCAAGATGTTATTTATTTTTATTTGTTGATAGTAGACCTTGAACAAACTAATCAAAATATTGTGATTATACTTTATAGTTCTTCTGCTACGCAAACTAGTTATTTATTTTTTGTTGTTTAACAGTTTTGGTAGCATTTCTTGTTCCTTATATGTTTGTAATGTGTTAATAACTCTAGATTTGTTCTTAGTCATGTTCTTGCAATGTTTTCTTTGCAATTGTACATATTTTGTGTTTGTTATTTTATCTACTCCACACCGCAAAATTAATCAGCATATTTTAAAGAGAAAATAGAATTATAAATTGAATAATTAGTTTTCTCTAGAACTTGGCAAAGAAATCGAAAAATTATCTGATTTTTTTTTGGGAGGTAAAAAACGGGTAACTTTACTGTTACGTAGTTGCAGTACCTTTTGTTACCGTATCTAGTTTTTTAGGAGTTAATATATATTTATATATAATGTTTACAAACAATATTTTTGTACCTTTATGACAAATATACTGTCTTTATAGTTGTTTTGATATGAAGATTTTGTTTTATTTTATTCCTTAAACAAACAGTCTTTTTATGCAAAGATTTGGCAGTTATGACACCCCAAAATAAGCAAGAAAGTATTGTATAAACAATATGCAATAATACGTTGTTATAAAGTATATAAAGCAATATTAAGTTGTTATAAATAACTGTATATTGTTAACAGTATATTGTTTATTAATTAGACAGTTGGTAATAATTCTGGTTAGTTTCATTAAGATTGTTTAATTATTTTTTAAATTAGAGACACGCAGCATCAATACTTCTAATTCTAGTTCGCTTTGAATTTAGCGCGCGATGTGCGTTACCACCTGTAGAGTGCCACTACGCGCTCACGCGACACTAAAATTCCCGCTCTTTAGGGTCGTTTACAAAGTGTCATATACCTATAACATTGCACATTCGACATTCGACCATTTTCGGCCGAATTGTCGTCTATAGTGAACTTGATCTGCAAGCAGTGTAAAGAATATACATAATTACGATATCACAGACTTTTACTGCAAGTTAGAACGTGCCTGTAAACAAAAATACCGTTTTATTACATCGATATATACAGAGTCCATCGTTCTTATGTATTCGACAGGTAGGTGGACTTATTATTTGCATCTTAAATGTTATTTCATACGCGAATTATTGGATTTTCACAAGTTATCACTTGATCGCGTGATCTTCGATCAAAACCGTATATTAGAATCAATATAATCGATTTTTTGGTTATGTCTCCCATTACCCCCACCGTGCATTAGAATCTCCAGTGGAGTTTTTTAGGTTGTACAACCATCCCATCGTCTCCATCCCTGAATATCAGATTTCCCCAGAGGAAAATTCGTGAATTTCCCGCACGTTATCCCCATTTTAATTCGAAAATATCATATTTCTAATTATTCAGTTTTGCAAAGAACAGCAATGGCCATGTTTGTTTACAACTTCAGCCGCTAGGTGGTATTTTGCACAATCCGGCTCTCTGATTGGTGCATTATTTGTAATGTTCGCGAATTGCGAGCGATTTGTGTTAGCTGTTCGCTTGTTCAGAAGCTGTCCGTCCTTGCAAAAGTGCGGACGGTTTTTGCGTTTTCTCGTATAAATTAAACCGATATTTTGAGTGTTTTCTTGCAATGTGTATATAAAAACGCAGTCTTCTTGTAGTTCTGATAATTCTTCTAGTTTTTATGAAGAGCGGGCAATATCAAGCAACTGTCTAACCTCTAACCCTTTAAACACTTAAGTCCTACTATTAGAAATTGAAAGTCTAGGTACATATAAGCTATTTTTATCATGTCAAACTAGAACTGTTGAATATTTTTAATTTCTCTCATTATAATCATTGTTTATAGGCCTTGGAGCGAAGGTAGGAAGATGTGGTACATCAGCATGGCGACTATTTACGTCGTCGTACGACATTCGCGTTGCAGATTACACAGGCGAGCAGGATCTCAACTTTTGGACGGAAGAAACTTGGAACGAAGAATGTAACAAACATCAAATTTTGGTTATGACGGCGCAGATTCTGGCCGACGGTTTGGAAACGAAAGTTTTAGGTATGTATTAGTGTTTTGAAAATGTTTATCAATATCTTTGTCTTCATAAATTGTTCTGTTCACTTTATATTGTTTTGCCTGACATTTATTGTGGTTTCAAACACTACTCTTGACTTTATATTGTTTACTAAACTCTTGGCAATAATTCTGGTTAGTTTCGTTTAGATTGTTTGCTTATTTTCGAAGTTAGAAACTTTCGAAAATGTTTATCAATAACTTTGCCTACATAAGTGGTTCCCTTGACTTTGTATTGTTTTCACTGCCATTTGTGGGGGTTTCAGCCACTACTCTTGACTTTATATTGTTTACTAGACTCTTGGCAATAATTTGGTTAGTTTCATTAAGATTACTTAATTATTTTAGAAGTTAGAAACTTTTGAAGACGGTTTGTCAATAATTTTGTCTTCATAAATTGCTCTGTTCACTTTGTATTGTCTTGTTTGATATTTATTGTGGTTTCAACCACTACTATTGACTTTATATTGTTTAGTAGACTCTTGCCAATAATTCTGGTTGGTTTCATTTAGATTGTTTGCTTATTTTCGAAGTTAGAAGCATTTGAAAATGTTTATCAATAACTTTGCCTGCATAAGTTGTTCCCTTGACTTTGTATTGTTTTTACTGCCATTTGTGGGGGTTTCAGCCACTACTCTTGACTTTATATTGTTTACTAGACTCTTGGCAATAATTTGGTTAGTTTCATTAAGATTGCTTAATTATTTTTGAAGTAAGAAACTTTTGAAGAATGTTTGTCAGTAATTTTGTCTTCATAAATTGCTCTGTTCACTTTATATTGTCTTGTTTCATAATTATTGTGGTTTCAACCACTACTATTGACTTTATATTGTTTAGTACACTCTTGCCAATAATTCTGGTTGGTTTCATTTAGATTGTTTGCTTATTTTCGAAGTTAGAAGCATTTGAAAATGTTTATCAATAACTTTGCCTGCATAAGTTGTTCCCTTGACTTTGTATTGTTTTTACTGCCATTTGTGGGGGTTTCAGCCACTACTCTTGACTTTATATTGTTTACTAGACTCTTGGCAATAATTTGGTTAGTTTCATTAAGATTGCTTAATTATTTTTGAAGTAAGAAACTTTTGAAGAATGTTTGTCAGTAATTTTGTCTTCATAAATTGCTCTGTTCACTTTATATTGTCTTGTTTCATAATTATTGTGGTTTCAACCACTACTATTGACTTTATATTGTTTAGTACACTCTTGCCAATAATTCTGGTTGGTTTCATTTAGATTGTTTGCTTATTTTCGAAGTTAGAAGCATTTGAAAATGTTTATCAATAACTTTGCCTGCATAAGTTGTTCCCTTGACTTTGTATTGTTTTTACTGCCATTTGTGGGGGTTTCAGCCACTACTCTTGACTTTATATTGTTTACTAGACTCTTGGCAATAATTTGGTTAGTTTCATTAAGATTGCTTAATTATTTTTGAAGTAAGAAACTTTTGAAGAATGTTTGTCAGTAATTTTGTCTTCATAAATTGCTCTGTTCACTTTATATTGTCTTGTTTGACATTTATTGTGCTTACAACCACTACTATTGACTTTATATTGTTTAGTAGACTCTTGGCAATAATTCTGGTTATTTTCATTTGGATTGTTTACTTATTTTCGAACTTAGAAACTTTCGAAAATGTTTATCAATAACTTTGCCTGCATAAATTGTTCCCTTGACTTTATATTGTTTTCACTGACATTTATGGTGGTTTCAGACACTCCTCTTGACTTTATATTGTTCATTAGACTCTTGGCAATAATTCTGATTAGTTTCGTTGAGATTGCTTAATTATTTTTGAAGTTAGAAACTTTTGGAGAATGTTTGTCAGTAGTTTTGTCTTCATAAATTGCTCTGTTCACTTTATATTGTCTTGTTTGACATTTATTGTGCTTACAACCACTACTATTGACTTTATATTGTTTAGTAGACTCTTGCCAATAATTCTGGTTATTTTCATTTAGATTGTTTGCTTATTTTCGAAGTTAGAAACTTTTTAAAATGTTTATCAATAACTTTGCCTGCATAAATTGTTCCCTTGACTTTAAATTGTTTTCACTAACATTGGTGGTGATTTCAGCCACTACTCTGGACTTCATATTGTTAATTAGACTCTTGGCAATATTTCTGATTAGTTTCATTAAGATTGCTTAATTATTTTTGAAGTTAGAAACTTTTGAAAATGTTTATCAATAATTTTGCCTGCATAAATTGTTCCCTTGACTTTTTATTGTTTTCACTGACATTTGTGGTCGTTGTAGCCACTACTCTTAGCTTTATATTGTTTGCTAGACTCTTGATAATAATTCTGGTTAGTTTCATTTAGATTGTTTGCTTATTTTCGAAGTTAGAAACTTTAGAAAATGTTTAGCAATAACTTTGACGGCATAAATTGTCCCCTTGGCTTTAAATTGCTTTGACTGACATTTATCCAAGTATGTACTGTACACACAATGGTACAACTAACGATTTTTATGCCTTTTTGATGCACAAGATGATGCAAAATTAGCTGTCAATTGAACATTGCTGTTAATTCAACAAACTTCACATTTGAGTGAACTTTGTAAACAACGTCTGTAAATATATTATAATAAATTCATTATAATGGCAAATTATATCAAGAACTAAATAATATATTATAATGTTTGGCTGCAAAAAAATCAAAATAAATTTCAAAATTGTATAGCAAAGGTAAACGTCACAAGCACACAAAAAATTACCAATTTCGGACTGATAAATTGTTAATAACAATGTTTGTAGTGCAGTGCGGACTTGAACACTCTGTATAGTGTGGATACGCAGTATTTTCACCAAACATTCTTTTTGCGATTCGTCATTATTCCGGTAAGCCTAGATGAATAATACACAACTTTTTTTCTCAAATTTGGGTAGCAGGTATTCATTTTGAGATTAGTTTGTACCTGAACGGCCGTGTGAGCGGTAGTGTCTTGAAAATTCGTCGTTCTTGAAAATTAAACGTAATTAAATATTATAGATCCATAATTTAATACAGTATCCATAATTTAAAAGTGAATCAACGAGATTCATCTATAGCCAGCCACTTAAACAAAGTAAGTTCTTACGACTAGTTTAATAACAAAACAGAAATAATTAGTGTTAGTTTCATTAAGATTACTTCATTATTTTTGAAGTTAGAAACTTTTGAAGACGGTTTGTCTTTCATTCGTTCATTTAGATTGTTTGCTTGTTTTCGAAGTTAGAAACTTTTGAAGAATGTTTGTCAATAATTTTGTATTCATAAATTGTTCTGTTCAATTTATATTGCTTGTCCTGACATTTGTTCTGGTTTTAACCACTACTCTTGACTTTATATTGTTTATTAGACTCTTGACAATAATTCCGGTTAGTTTCATTTAGATTGTTTGCTTATTTTCCAAGTTTGAAAATGTTTATCAATAACTTTGCCTGTATAAATTGTTCCCTTGTCTTTGTATTGTTTTCACTGACATTCGTGGTGGTTTCTGCCACTACTCTTAACTTTATATTGTTTACTAGACTCTTGACAATAATTCTGGTTAGTTTCATTTAGATTGTTTGCTTATTTTCGAAGTTAGAAACTTTAGAAAATGTTTAGCAATAACTTTGACAGCATAAATTGTCCCCTTGGCACACCCTTGGCTTTATATTGCTTTGACTGACATTTATCCAAGTATGTACTGTACAAACAATGGTACAACTAACGATTTTTATGCCTTTTTGATGCACAAGATGATGCAAAATTAGCTGTCAATTGAACATTGCTGTTAATTCAACAAACTTCACATTTGAGTGAACTTTGTAAACAACGTCTGTAAATATGTTACAATAAATTCATTATAATTGCAAATTATACCAAGAACTAAACAATATATTATAGTGTTTGGCTCCAAAAAAATCAAAATAAATTTCAAAATTGTATAGCAAAGGTAAACGTCACAAGCACACAAAAAAATACCAATTTCGGACTGATAAATTGTTAATAACAATGTTTGCAGTGCAGTGCGGACTTGAACACTCTGTATAGTGTGGATACCCAGTATTTTCACCAAACATTCTTTTTGCGATTCGACATTATTCCGGTAAGCCTAGATGAATAATACAAAACTTTTTTTCTCAAATTTGGGTAGCAGGTATTCATTTTGGGATCAGTTTGTACGTGAACGGCCGTGTGAGCGGTAGTGTCTTGAAAATTCGTCGTTCTTGAAAATTAAACGTAATTAAATATTATAGATCCATAATTTAATACAGTATAAAAGTGAATCAACGAGATCCATCTATAGCCAGCCACTTAAACAAAGTAAGTTGTTACGACTAGTTTAATAACAAAACAGAAATAATTAGTGTTAGTTTCATTAAGATTGCTTAATTATTTTGAAAGTTATAAACTTTTTAAAAATTTGTGCTGGTTTCAGCCACTACTCTTGACTTTATATTGTTTATTGGACTCTTGGCAATAATTTTTGTTAGTTTCATTAAGATTGCTTAATTATTTTGAAAGTTATAAACTTTTTAAAAATTTGTGCTGGTTTCAGCCACTACTCTTGACTTTATATTGTTTATTGGACTCTTGACAATAATTCCGTTTAGTTTCATTTAGATTGTTTGCTTATTTTCCAAGTTTGAAAATGTTTATCAATATCTTTGCTTGTATAAATTGTTCCCTTGTCTTTGTATTGTTTTCACTGACATTTGTGGTGGTTTCAGTCACTACTCTTAACTTTATATTGTTTACTAGACTCTTGACAATAATTCTGGTTAGTTTCATGTAGATTGTTTGCTTATTTTCGAAGTTAGAAACTTTAGAAAATGTTTAGCAATAACTTTGACGGCATAAATTGTCCCCTTGGCTTTATATTGCTTTGCCTGACATTTATCCAAGTATGTACTGTACAAACAATGGTACAACTAACGATTTTTATGCCTTTTTGATGCACAAGATGATGCAAAATTAGCTGTCAATTGAACATTGCTGTTAATTCAACAAACTTCACATTTGAGTGAACTTTGTAAACAACGTCTGTAAATATATTACAATAAATTCATTATAATTGCAAATTATACCAAGAACTAAACAATATATTATAATGTTTGGCTCCAAAAAAATCAAAATAAATTTCAAAATTGTATAGCAAAGGTAAACGTCACAAGCACACAAAAAATTACCAATTTCGGACTGATAAATTGTTAATAATAATGTTTGCAGTACAGTGTGGACTTGAACACTCAGTATAGTGTGGATACGCAGTATTTTCACCAAACATTCTTTTTGCGATTCGTCATTATTCCGGTAAGCCTAGATGAATAATACACAACTTTTTTTCTCAAATTTGGGTAGCAGGTATTCATTTTGAGATTAGTTTGTACCTGGACGGCCGTGTGAGCGGTAGTGTCTTGAAAATTCGTCGTTCTTGAAAATTAAACGTAATTAAATATTATAGATCCATAATTTAATACAGTATCCATAATTTAAAAGTGAATCAACGAGATCCATCTGTAGCCAGCCACTTAAACAAAGTAAGTTCTTACGACTAGTTTAATAACAAAACAGAAATAATTAGTGTTAGTTTCATTAAGATTGCTTAATTATTTTGAAAGTTATAAACTTTTTAAAAATTTGTGCTGGTTTCAGCCACTACTCTTGACTTTATATTGTTTATTGGACTCTTGGCAGTAATTTTTGTTAGTTTCATTAAGATTGCTTAATTATTTTGAAGTTATAGACTTTCGAAAAGTGTTTGCCAATATCTTTGTCTTTATAAATAACTTCAACAAAAGAAACCAAATTACTTCCATTTAATAGAAACTGCTTATTATGATTCTTAAATTATGCAATTTTTGACAAATTAAATCATTTATCTCGATTTTATTAGATTCTTCTTTTTTAACTTAAAAACTTTATTATTAATATTATTTTTGGACATTAAAAAAGTTATAGGCATAAACCAAGTTGCTGAGAACTTCAACACCCTGTATATTAAGTGTAACTCCTCCCAACGCGTAAAAGACCGCGTACAGGTCACGAGACCCACCATTCAACAGAGAGCAAGAAGACTTGGGTCTGGCCCCATGCTGTTATATACTATCCTATTATATACAAGCCCAGCCCATGTACACTCGCCTTCAGTAGTTCCCTATCTTTCCAAAATGCCTTTAAAACAAACAATTTTATGGAAAAAAGTTGTCAAATTCCAGTGAAATTGTTATTATAAAAATTAGCATTATAAATAGAATTATAATGTCAATATAATCACTTAGCATATTGACTGATGTTTTGTGTCTTTTGTTACAGGTGAACATGTGAGGGTAGTTTCAAGGTGTGAGTGTCGTGCAGTGAATCAGCCCTTAAGGCTTGCACTTTCAGTAGTGCGCGAATACGCTTTGCGAGTGTAGTGTTGGACATTAAGTAGTGCGCGCTTAAGTCTAGCGAGTGCAGTGCCGAATATCAGCCGTTGATACCCAAGGGGAAGGACAGCTGACGTGGAGGAGGATTTTACCGGAGTGGCAGCTTCCAAGGACGAAGACATCTAAAGGTAGGTCCAAGGAGATGTCATCCATCGTTTGGAGGCGAAGAAGACACGATAAGGTAGGATCTTAAGCTATTCTAGGTTCGCGGCGCGTTATCGGTCTTGGTGACTCTCTACAGAATTCTGTAGAGAGATAATATCGTGGTGTAAAGTTAAGAAAAAGTGCTAGTGCCAATTGTGCGCCATTGATATGTCCTTAGTAAGTATTATTCCAGCCATACCTGGCAAAAAAGAGCGAGGGGAAAGAAGATGTCGCTGCAAGCCTTAAGGTGGTGGTTTGGGACCTTTCTCGTCGGTTTTTTTCCTCCCTAAAAAACCTTTTTTCCGCAGTTTTATGTTTTAGGATTGCCTTCCATAGATACTGTTTCCAAAACAACCAATGGTGCAGCAACCACGGGTAAGAAAGTTATGTAATTTTATCAACAATGTAAAATTTGTTGCCTGTTATTTTAGTTGAGCAACCACTGACAAAATGATTGTATACTTCAGTCAAATTATAAGAGCCTGGATGACAATATTCAGGGAGGTAATATCTTGGCTGTTTTGTGCAAAGTTATCGATCCTTGTGACGATGTACAGAATTCTGTTGATGACTACATAGACGTCCAAGAATGACTGCCATGAAAACTTTGTTGGACACTTGCCCCGTGAAGTAAGTTTGTTTATTGAGAATGTTTATTCAATGTAATAAACATTTTTTTGTAAATTTTTAATTCGAACTTGTATTTTATTTTATGCACGTTATAGATAGACCAAAACAGAATCGTGTAGCAGTAACATTGTTATTATAAAAATTAATATTAGAAGTAATAAATGAATTATAATGCAAACATAATTAATTAGCATATTAATTGATGTGTCCTTTGTTACAGCTTAACGTGCGAGGGTAGTTTTGAATAGCAGAAGGGGCCCAAGGAGCAAGCACAACTCTCATGGAAGAGGACTTTAATAAAGATACAGCATCCAGTTGCAAAGGCAGATCCTTTAAGTTCTTGCAAAATACATCAAACTGAAAAGGTAATATATTTTGTGAACTTTTAAATGATTTATTTATGGTTATATTTTGTTGCAGATACGTGAATACATGACAGGGACTATGTAAGCATATCACAGCACACCAAATGGGAAGAACCTGGGCTGTGAGGATACACTCCAATGCACTTCCTCATGATGACATCTATTTGCCCAAGAATGACAGCCGTGATGAGGTCTCCCTTGAAGTAAGTTTGTTTGTTAAGAATGGTTATCTTGACAAAACAATGTTTGCCTTTTTTATGGCAGATGGAAGAATGTAAAAATAATTAATTACCATATTAATTGATATTTTGTGTCCTTTGTTACAGGTGAACATGAGAGGGTACCTTTGAATAACAGAAGGAAAAGTCCAAGAAACAAGGACAACTGTTATGGAAATAAACTTTAATAGAGATACAGCTTCCAGGTGCAAAGACAGACTCTTTAAGTTCTTGCGAAATGCATCAAAATTAAAAAGGTAAAATATTTTGTTAACTTTTAAATGATTTATTTATGGTTATATGTCATTGCAGATATGTGAAAGCAGATTACAGTACATCGCATGGGAAGAACCTGGGCTCTGAAGAACTACAGTGGCGTATAACAGACTCTTTTTGTCCTTAGGTAAAATTTGCTTGTGATAAATTTACACCTGGATTCCCTTCTACATTGATTTTGCTATATTTCATATGTTCTCTTATTGCAGATGGATAAAAACAGTGCCCTTTTCGTGAAGTGTGAGTGTGCAGTGACCTAGCCCTTAGGGCTTGGACATTCAGTAGTGCGCGCTTAAATCTTGCGAGTGTAGTGTCGAATAGCAGCCGTAGATACCCAAGGCAGGAGGGCAACTGACGTGGAGGAGGACTTTAACGGGGAAGCAGCTTCCAAGGACGAAGACATCTAAAGGTAGGTTCAAGGAGATGTCATCCATCGATTGGAGGCGAAGAAAACGCTATAAGGTAGGGTTTTTGCAGTTCTCTAGGTTCGCGGCGTGTTATCGGTCTTTGTGACTCTCTACAGAATTCTGTAGAGAGAAAATATCGTGGCGAAGTTAAGGAAAAGTGCTAGTGCCAATTGTGTACCATTGATTTGTCCTAAGTAAGTATTATTCCTGCCATACATGGCTAAGAGGAGCGAGGGGAAAGAAGATATCGCGACAGTTTCTTTCTTTCAGTTTTTTTTCTTCAAACAGTCCTCTGGCGAATTTGAGCAAAGACAAGACCAGTAGAAAAGGTCGTCCATTTTGGGATAGCTTCCAAAAATATTTTTGCAATAGGACTAATTGTGGAACGCAATCATACGTAAGAAAATGGTGTAATTTAATTTTAACAACATTGTAAAATCTGTTGTCTATTGTTTCAGTTGAACGTCCACTGAAAAAATGATTGTATACTTTAGTCAAATCATAAGAGCCTAAATGACAATAGTCAGCGAGGATATATCTTGCTTGTTTTGTGGAAAGTAATCGGTCTTTGTGACTACAGAATTTTGTTGATGACATCTATTTGTCCAAGAATGATGGCCATGACGAGATCTCCCTTCAAGTAAGTTTGTTAATTATGAATGGTTATCTCGAGAAAACAATGTTTGGCTTTCTTTTGGCAGGTGGAAGAAGATAGACTGCGAAGGAATGCACGAGCGATACCACTCTCCATCATAGCCACATAGAAGGGTTTTATTGGGTAAAAGTCCCACCCTGTTGGCCAATAACACCCTGGCCAGTGTCTTCTGAAGATTTTCCCCTGACAATAAAAATGTGGATGAAGATAGGACCATATTGTCTTCATCAAAACGGTCAATTCTCACCTTCAATCTTTTCCTGGACTAGTTTTCTCGACCGCCTCTAGACTGAAAAGGTATTAAATTGTTTTGTAAACGTATTTTATTTCATTCATGTTGTACAAAGACATAAACATTGTCATGTCACAGTAAAATTGTTATTATAAAAAATAACATTGTAGATAATAAAATAATTATGATGTAAAAGTTATTAATTGATGTTTTGTGTTCTTTGTTACAGGTGAACGTCCGAGGGCAGTTTTGAATAGCAGAAGGGGAAGTCCAAGGAACAAGGATAACTATTAGAGAGAGGACTTTAATAACGGTACAGGTTCCAGGTGCAAGGACAGACTCTTTAAGTTCTTGCGAAATGCATCAAAACTGAAAAGGTAAATTTTTGTCAACTTTTAAATAATTTATTTATAGTTATATTTCGTTACAGATATGTAACTGGGACTGGGACCATGTAAGCAGATCATAGCACATCAAATGGGAATAACCTGGGCTCTGAAGAACTACAGTGACGAAGAACAAGCTCTTTTTGTCCTTTGGTAAAATTTGTTTGTAATAAATTTACACCTTGATTCCCGTCTACATTGGTTTTGCTATATTTCATTTGTTCTCTTATTGCAGATGGACGAAAACAGTGCTCTTGAAGTGTGCATGTTGTACAGTGAACTAGCCCTTAGGGCTTGGACATTCAGTAGTGCGCGCTTAAATCTTGCGAGTGTAGTGTCGAATAGCAGCCGTAGATGCCCACAGGAGGAGGACAACTGACGTGGAGGAGGACTTTAACGGAGAGGCAGCTTCCAGGGACGAAGACTTCTAAAGGTAGGTTCAAGGAGATGTCATCCATCGATTGGAGGCGAAGAAAACGCTATAAGGTAGGGTTTTTGCAGTTCTCTAGGTTCGCGGCGTGTTATCGGTCTTTGTGACTCTCTACAGAATTCTGTAGAGAGAAAATATCGTGGGAAAAGTTAAGAAAAAGTGCTAGTGCCAATTGTGTGCCATTGATTTGTCCTAAGCGAGTATTATTGCAATATTATTGCCATATTTGGTACAAAAAAGCGAGGAGTAAGAAGATGTCGCTGTGGGTAAGTCAGCGGGGTGGTGGCGGGCATCTTCCTCCTGGCTTTTTTTCTGCTTAAAACAAACTTTCTTCAACAGTATTCCATTTTAGGATTGCCTTCCATTGATATTATTTCCAAAAGGACCAATGGTGGAACAACCACGGGTAAGAAAGTTATGTAATTCTATCAGCAATGTAAAATCTGTTGTCTGTAGTTTCAGTTGGACAGTCACTGACAAAATGATTGTTTACTTCGGTCAAACTAGAACAGCCTAGATGACAATATTCATTGTGGAAATATCTTGGTTGTTTTGTAGATAGTTATCGGTCTTTGTGACTCTACAGAATTCTGTAGAGAGAAAATATCGTGGCGAAAGTTAAGAAAAAGTGCTAGTGCCAATTGTGTGCCATTGATTTGTCCTAAGCGAGTATTATTGCAATATTATTGCCATATTTGGCACAAAAAAGCGAGGAGTAAGAAGATGTCGCTGTGGGTAAGTCAGCGGGGTGGTGGCGGGCATCTTCCTCCTGGCTTTTTTTCTGCTTAAAAATAAACTTTCTTCAACAGTATTCCATTTTAGGATTGCCTTCCATTGATATTATTTCCAAAAGGACCAATGGTGGAACAACCACGGGTAAGAAAGTTATGTAATTCTATCAGCAATGTAAAATCTGTTGTCTGTAGTTTCAGTTGGACAGGCACTGACAAAATGATTGTATACTTCGGTCAAACTAGAAGAGCCTAGATGACAATATTCATTGAGGAAATATCTTGGTTGTTTTGTAGATAGTTATCGGTCTTTGTGACTCTCTACAGAATTCTGTAGAGAGAAAATATCGTGGCGAAAGTTAAGAAAAAGTGCTAGTGCCAATTGTGTGCCATTGATTTGTCCTAAGCGAGTATTATTGCAATATTATTGCCATATTTGGCACAAAAAAGCGAGGAGTAAGAAGATGTCGCTGTGGGTAAGTCAGCGGGGTGGTGGCGGGCATCTTCCTCCTGGCTTTTTTCTCCTTAAAAAAAAACTTTCTTCAACAGTATTCCATTTTAGGATTGCCTTCCATTGATATTATTTCCAAAAGGACCAATGGTGAAACAACCACGGGTAAGAAAGTTATGTAATTCTATCAGCAATGTAAAATCTGTTGTCTGTAGTTTCGGTTGGACGGGCACTGACAAAATGATTGTATACTTCGGTCAAACTAGAAGAGCCTAGATGACAATATTCATTGAGGAAATATCTTGGTTGTTTTGTAGATAGTTATCGGTCTTTGTGACTCTCTACAGAATTCTGTAGAGAGAAAATATCGTGGCGAAAGTTAAGAAAAAGTGCTAGTGCCAATTGTGTGCCATTGATTTGTCTTAAGCAAGTATTATTGCAATATTATTGCCATGTTTGGCACAAAAAAGCGAGGAGTAAGAAGATGTCGCTGTGGGTAAGTCCGCGGGGTGGTGGCGGGCATCGTCCTCCTGGCTTTTTTCCTGCTTAAAAATAAACTTTCTTCAACAGTATTCCATTTTAGGATTGCCTTCCATTGATATTATTTCCAAAAGGACCAATGGTGGAACAACCACGGGTAAGAAAGTTATGTAATTCTATCAGCAATGTAAAATCTGTTGTCTGTAGTTTCAGTTGGACAGTCACTGACAAAATGATTGTTTACTTCGGTCAAACTAGAACAGCCTAGATGACAATATTCATTGTGGAAATATCTTGGTTGTTTTGTAGATAGTTATCGGTCTTTGTGACTCTACAGAATTCTGTAGAGAGAAAATATCGTGGCGAAAGTTAAGAAAAAGTGCTAGTGCCAATTGTGTGCCATTGATTTGTCCTAAGCGAGTATTATTGCAATATTATTGCCATATTTGGCACAAAAAAGCTAGGAGTAAGAAGATGTCGCTGTGGGTAAATCAGCGGGGTGGTGGCGGGCATCTTCCTCCTGGCTTTTTTCTGCTTAAAAAAAAACTTTCTGATGACGACATCTATTTGACTCCCTTGAAGTAAGTTTGTTATTATGATTCTATTATAGCAGACATGGGAGTAACAAAAACAAAGGTTTTCATTCTAAACTTTGTATTTCTATAAAGACAAAATATATATAAAACGATTTAGTAAACATTTCGCACTTGGTGCGTGATTTATATATTATATGTACATCCTATCAGTCTTAGATTTACATATGTTTTCGAAGACGCAGTATATAATTAAACGAAGACGAAAATAAATAAAACAAAGACGAAAAACACGATAATTAACCTAAATAATCAGAGTTTTCTAATCACACCACCGAACATTCTCTCTAATATGCATATAAATACCAACCATCAACGATTCACTTTATTCTAATTTAAAGCGGCAGTTGATATGTTCGAAATTCGGGAAGCTAGATTAACTTTTACCTTAGCAAAAATACTTAAATACACGCTACAATTAAATTATATTTTACACGGATTTTGTTTCTTTATACACTTTTATTATATAAATCGAAAACACGATTTTCTTCGGCCAACAATTCTTCGACACCAAAATTTCGATTTGGTGTCCTCGCGTTTTCGATCTGACAATGCTTATTTACCCAAATTTCTCGTCTATTATTAGGGAAATTTGTAATCATGGCATTAAACTACGCCGTTCTGGATCGGTAACTTGACTACCTGTAATCACAAAAACAACAAAAATTACTTATTAGGATTTGTTTGTTTACGTTCTTGAATGATATATGATTAACATAGAGACGTTATACACAAAGACAGCCACCATAACCATCACCTATAGCACATATAACACGGGACACCCTGTAAATGAAAAATTTTACAATATTGTGTTAGTTGTTATAAAGATTTGTTCTATTGTTTGGGTTAGTGTTCACCAAATATACCCTGTAAAAAGCGAAAATAAACATACAAACTACAGGAAAAATCTTCTTCTAGTGTCACACCATCATTGTCGTTGATAGAACGGACAGCTGAATCTGTATCAAATAAAAAAATAACCTATTTTAAGGAAATGATTGATGAAAAGAGAAGCTAAACAAACCATTGCATAAAAACGTTTATTACTGTATTATATGATGCTACTTTATCGTATAGTAAAATTATTATGATTCTAAATCATAAAACTAACCTAAAAAAGTCACACAATCTTACGATACGTACTCTTGATGACATCGTCGACTTTCTGTTTGTCCTTGACTACGTAGAGGGCGTTGATCAAGAAGAATATACCGCCCAACACTTCCACGAAGCAACATATAAATATGGAATACTGGAGTGCTTTAAATTCGTTCCAACTAGGACCAGGGTCCGGTCCTGTGGTGGTCACTGTTACATTGCTACCTTCGACGGGTGTTATTGCCATTGTCAAGCCCAATGTGGTCCCAATTAATTCAGAAAACTAAAAGAAAAAGCATAAAAAATTAGTCATTTTTGCGTTTCCAGATTCAGTCTAAGCTAGAACCGGTAGAAAGTTGTTATTTTCGGAATTTACTGCTCATTCTATCGGTGATCTAAGTATTTATATTAATAAATAAAATATTAATAAACCTATTTTGCTTGTAATTTAACATCAAGAGTAATCGTAACAAGACAGAAAGTAGTCGTAACAAGACAGAAAGAATAAAACTGAACATTTAAAGAAGTCTCCTGAATAAACTAGAACAGATAGAGAGCTGTAATTTTCGGGATTTATTACCCAATATATCAGTGATCTAGGGATGTACTTTGGGCAAGATTTTATTTATATAAGTCTGAGTGGTATATCTTGTCTGATAACTTACCAGGCCAATCAAATAAGGGCTGCCAGCATCCCCAAGGGCGTGTGAGACTAATAATTGTAAGCCCTCTGCTGTGGATCTTCTTGTTGGGAGCACACAATACTGAAAATTTTCGCACAGTTTATAAATTTTTCTTTGTGTGAATAAAGTTGACTAAAACATGATGTCAGAAATGGAAGAAATAAAATAGTGTAGCATTGAAGTAATGAAAAGTGTAATTTTGGAGTTAAATTATGTTTTAGTATTTCTAACATCATGTCACAATCAATTGAATATTAACATTCTAGCAAAAAGCAGTCCACAAATTTTGCTATCATACACAAAACATACGTTTCTAAATTTGGTACCAATGTATTAATTAACTAAAACGTTATTATTTTTGTGATGGTTCTTACTTTAAAAAATGTATTACACAAGACAAAAAGAAAAAAAAAAAAACAAACCATCACAAATACAAAACCACACATTTTCTAACATAAATTTCTAACGAAAAAGACAGACGTATCACAATTTTTTTCAAGCGTTTGGGTTGTTTCAGTTTGTCGTTTCGTGTGTTTTTGTCAAACATGTACATACAGAGATATACAAACGGATGCTCAAATGCTGAAACTGGGCAATAGTGCAGAGGAAGCAGAAAACCATCGACAGTTTACTTTTGTTTTTAATAAGACATGCAAAACTTCCCTTGTCTCGTGCAAAACAAACCTACTTATGTCCTTTTTTTTTTAGTTGTTATAGTGTGATTGGACTGTCAAATATGGCAAGTGTGGTTTTGAAATGATGGTTGAAGTGATGGATTTATTAAAAGTTGTTAAGGAGATTACAATTTGAACAAAATTATGTACGATGGAGCAGGTTTGAGTACACAAATTCAGTGACGTAGTGAATAATGATAATAATGGTTTCGAAATGGAATACAGGTTTTATTGTAACACTAAAATTTTAGCGTCCATTAAATTTTGTGCACTCAAACTTGTTCCATTTCATGTGTGTATTATTAGTTGTACATTATTAGCTGTGAATGAGATAAAAAAAAAACAAAAAAAAACAAGAACGACTACTGAAAAATTATAGGAAACGAATAAAAAAAAAAACGGTGCAAAATCATAGAAAATGTCACATTTAAAACACAATACTACCTACAAATGGCACAAATAAAATTATTTATTGTTATTCACTACAATGCAAGAAAACCAGGACTCTCAGCAAGTATTTAAATGTGACCTTTTCGACAGAGTAACAGAAAACAAAACCACACGCCATTTTGTACAATGGTTCTAAGGCAGTCTCAGAGAAAAGCAAAAGAAATTCGAAAATATAGGAAGGTAACAGTAGGTGTGTAGACAATATATAGACAAAGAACAAGTGAATAAAGCGTCGTAGTGCATTTACTCAAGTATAGAGGTCGTGCTGCAAAAAAGGGAAATTTTGTGATGCTTAGTATTAGAGAAACGGAAGGTATCTGCATTTTTTCCGTGAGTGTACATGTACCTATACGGGGTAGTTTATAGGATTTACAATAATAATATTTTATACACGGTTTCAACGATTATTCTTGACTTTGTATTGTTCTTTAGATTCGTGGCAATAATTCTGGTTAGTTTCATGAAGGTTATTCAATTATTTTTGAAGTTATAAACTTTTGAAAAATGTTTATCAATATCTACACTGTTTACTCAATAACTTTTTACATCCTACATCAATTTTAACGCGTTTTAGATATGATAATCTCACAGAATTTCTCTATAAATCACAAAAAGTCCCATCAAAATCGGTCGACGTTTACCAAAGTTATCGCAAAATAAAAAAAAACCGTATAGTACAGTCGGGCAAAAAAGTAACCGAACGTCAAATGCAGATATCTTAGGACAGCGTAAAAAAACACCAATTTTTGGTGGTGTGCGTGTTTAAAAAGTGAAAAGGGCCAACTGCGGGGCGGCCTCCTTACCAGCAGAATATCACAGACTATTGCCCAGTTCAGATTGAGCGCCGTTTGTCCGAGAAACATAAAAACGTAAGTTGCCACGCTGTTCCACGTCGCGGCATAACTGCAACCAATCAGGAACGGCGTCGACAGTAACAGACCGGCGGCGCATATTAACGGATCGGCTTTCTTCGTCTTTTGCCCGTAATGGCCGCTTAGCATGCAGCCTAACGTCAGACCAACGATACCGGCTAACATTGTGATCAATCCAAATATAAACGACAAACTGAAACAGAAGCAACAGTTTGAATATAGACGTTGGCTGCTGTTTTTTTTTTATTTTTTTTTAATTTTTAAAATTGCAGGGAGATATACATATTAAGGCGTTCCATAGGCGCGAGCAATAATTATTTATTTTGGTCGTAATGGGACCTAAAAAGAGTCACCTGCTAGTAGAACAAAAAAGATAATAAAAACTAATGTAAATACGTAAAATATCAAAAAAATATCGAAAAATAACAAAAATAACAAAAAAAAAAACAAATCCACCCATGGGATTCGATCCCAGGTCGCCCGCACCGGAGTCGAGCGACTTATCCACTACGCCACGATCGGTCCTCTTTTGATCGCTCGGAAACTAATCATTCGAAAACGCGATTTTGGCTTATAATTTCACTTTAGTACATATGACTACAAAGAAACAGCACCCAGACGTCTATATCCAACTTTCTCCAACTTTTTCCCTCACAAAAATTGTCTAAAACCTTAAAATTTGCTAGACATCATCCCTATCGCTTACCAGTAGCATATCGGCGACAATAGACCAAGTTAGGTTGACGAAAAATTCCCCTAGGAATACGAATATGTAGCAGAATGCGCCGCTAGAGGTCGCTAGGATCAGCGCGATGAAAATACAGGGCGCCGAGAGAAACAGCGCGTAGCCGCATATCAGCGGGTCCACGTGCTCGTATTTGGCTTTTAGACGTTGGGAGAGAAAGCTACCTGCCGGGACACCGACTAGTCCCGAGAACATGGCGATGAGGCCGAACTTGTACGAGACGCTAGATAGATTCAGTTTTTAGGTTAGGTTTACGTTGTGCTTCGAAAATCGGGGTTTTCCTGTATGAAATTTGGTTTGGTGTATTTGATTGTGGCTTTGTATTGTTTTGTTTGATACCTATGGTGGTTTCAACCACTATTATTGGCTTATTGTTAGCTTCATTAAGGTTGTTTATTTATTTTAAAACATATTTGACAGTGCATATTTGGAAAAATACCAAAAAAGTAAATATATCAAACCAAATTTCAATGGGACACTCGACAAAAAAATAGATACAATAAAATGAGTCAAGTGCCAATAAATTTAGCACCCGAATTATTTGACCGCTAAAAAATTGCCAACAGACTTACTCTGCCAAAGTGACATCTTCTTTACCAGGCTGCAGCCTGATGCCAAGATATATGAATTTCGGGCCCCACCATGCCAGAGCACCGGCCACAAAGGACACGCATGTGAAGCCAGCAGTCGATAATATAAAACTTTTACTAAAAAAAAAATTAATAAATACATAAAAAATATTTTTTGAAATACCAAAAAATCTTACTTTTTGGTAAGATCCGCGAGATCTTCCTTCCAAGAAGTGGTTTCCATGTGACTCCCCTCGCTCTGCCCCCTTTCGGGGTCCCTCAAGACAAATAGTATCAATAAGACTGCTACCAGCCCTAAAACGGGGGTTACTCTCAAAGCCCATTGCCATGAGCCCATCAAACGAGCCGTTTCGGAACCCACAATGTACCCAAGACCACTGAAAAAAAAAAGAAATTCTTGAAAATTCCGATTTTCTGTCGAGGTGGGTCTATATTTTCAAAGTACTCGTCGAGCGAGTAAAAATTATTTCTATACAGATATGGTGATTGATAACAGATAGATTGGTGTATTAATCCTGAAAATTACAGCGTTCTATCGGTTGTGGTTTACCCAAAACGTTAATTTCAATTATGAGTTTATTTGATTTATTAGTTGAAATGTCGCGATTTTGTATTATGTACCACTACGAACAAAGATGATAAAATAAAATTTATTTCTGTACAGTTCTGGTTCACGGATAGATTGGTTAAATAATCCTGAAAATTACAGCATTCTACCTGCATTGGTTTAGTCAGGAGAATTTTCCAAAGTTGGGATTTAATACGAGCAGAGTTGTAACGATTTTGTAATGTCCCGATTTTGTATTACTTATATGAAATTACAGTCAAAGTTGATGGAATAAAAATTATTTCTGTATGGCTCTAGTTTACAGATAGATTGGCTAATTAATCCTGAAAATTACAGCGTTCTACCTGCAGTGCTTTAGTCAGGAGAATATTTGAACGTTTGGATTTTGAAATGTGCAGAGTTGAAATGTCACGATTTTTTTTATGTTAAATTACTAGTATAATTGATGGAATAAAAATTAATTATGTACAGCTCTGGTTTACAGATAGATTGGTTAATTAATCCTGAAAATTACAGCATTCTACCTGCAGTGGTTTAGTCAGGAGAATTTTCCAAAGTTGGAATTTAATACAAGCAGAGTTGTAACGATTTTGTAATGTCCCGATTTTGTATTACTTATATGAAATTACAGTCAACGTTGATGGAATAAAAATTATTTCTGTATGGCTCTAGTTTACAGATAGATTGGCTAATTAATCCTGAAAATTACAGCGTTCTACCTGCAGTGCTTTAGTCAGGAGAATATTTGAACGTTTGGATTTTGAAATGTGCAGAGTTGAAATGTCACGATTTTTTTATGTTAAATTACTAGTATAATTGATGGAATAAAAATTAATTATGTACAGCTCTGGTTCGCAGATAGATTGGTTAATTAATCCTGAAAATTACAGCATTCTACCTGCAGTGGTTTAGTCAGGAGAGTTTTCCAAAGTTGGGATTTAATACGAGCAGAGTTGTAACGATTTTGTAATGTCCCGATTTTGTATTACTTATATGAAATTACAGTCAAAGTTGATGGAATAAAAATTATTTCTGTATGGCTCTAGTTTACGGATAGATTGGCTAATTAATCCTGAAAATTACAGCGTTCTACCTGCAGTGCTTTAGTCAGGAGAATATTTGAACGTTTGGATTTTGAAATGTGCAGAGTTGAAATGTCACGATATTTTTATGTTAAATTACTAGTATAGTTAATGGAATAAAAATTAATTATGTACAGCTCTGGTTCGCAGATAGATTGGTTAATTAATACTGAAAATTACAGCGTTCTATCTACTATGGTTTACTCAGGAGAACTTTTGATAACTTACCTTCCTACTGGTATAGCAAAATAGAAGATCGCCAACATTTTCGACCTGACACTTTTTATGAACAGATCCGAAATAATGGTGGGGGCTATTGTTGAATAGCTGGCCTCTCCTATACCGACCATAGCCCTAAATACTATGAACCATGTGAAATTCTAAAATGAAAGGAAATAGCAATTAAAAGTTACACATAGTTGCATTCTTGTCGATTTTTGTGAATTCTGATCTTAGTTTTTCACCGATTCTCATGTTTTATACACCAAATTGAAGCTGGTGAATCACTGCATGCATAGGTTAAGCCGTTTCTTTTGTTTCCATAGAAGTTTGCCATAAAATAACACATTAAAATCTCCCTTAAGGTTAACCAAATTAAAATTTGATTTTTCCCAGACTCTTATGTTGTTATACCCTTATATTGTTACACCCTTATCTTTTTACACCCTTATATTGTAACACCCTGCTAAACTCAAACACACTTTTTAATATAATCACCCCGTAATGACCGGTGATATATGAGAGTTCAAAAAGCATGGTGGTGCAAAAAATGACAATGAATGTATCAGTTTTATTATTTGTGCGGTACATACGTTCATAAACGACCCCGCAAGAGTGGTCGCACTCCAAAGGGCCACCCCTACAGCCATAATCCATTTCCTACTGTATCTGTCCCCTAGGTATCCGAACAGGGGTGCAAACACCATATAACTAATAATAAAGCTGGTCTGCAGCAAGCCAGCGTAATCGTTTTTTATGTCGTAGTGTGCCTGGATGTCGTTCAAAACACCTGAAACAATTGAAGAAAAGGATATTTTAAGGTTATAAAACATATGTTTAGTATATACATAGTTATATGTGTATATACATTTCAAAATTTGTTTTGGACATATCTTTATTATAATCTACACACTGGAAGGGTATTTTGAGTGGTCTATAGTGCTCAAATATTACTTGGAATAACATTATCCTGGACATTATCAAGGCAACAGATAGATAAAATGGCGATTTTATAGGACAAATAAAGTCATTGATTCTTGTTCGTCGATCGAGTGGCAGATAAATATAAAAATCTCTGGAAACGATATTATAAAAACGTCAATAGAGAATTTCATAACTCTAGATTGGTTTATTACACTTTACGTAAGTTTTCCGTCATAAAAAGTAATCCATATAGTATGAAAATTACAAAATCTCCCTCATACAGTAATGCATTACCGATCGACAACAAAACCTGATATCTTTTAGGTCTCTTTTGTTTATTTTTAAACCTCGACCACTCTTCTTCACACCCCAAATAACCGCCGTAGGGGTACGAGGGACAATCATCCCCTAAACTCCCTAAAGTAATAACACTTTCGTCGGCACGCTTTCGAAATCCTAAAATAAAAACATGGGTTTCGTTTCAACCCTCAAAGCATCTGTTGAGGGTGTACGAGTAGCACGTGCCGAAACTAGGTTCCCTCGGGAACAATTTCCTGTCGAATTTCCCGTAGGAAATGATCCTATTTTCGTAACAACCCCAACACAGTTATCAGCATTTATGTAGGGGGAGGAGGATGAAAAAGTATACATACTTGAAAAAGTAATATTTTTGTTAGGAGATTGTAGTAGTTATGTGATCATTATAACTGTTTTCTTAAATGTTAAATGATACATAGATGAGTACATAACTTATATATATGGGAATTCGTTTTTTTTTTCTGTTTGATTCTCTATTGAAACATTGGCATTCCAAATCTCTCTACAGAACGTCCAAAAATAGATCTAAACGACAGTATCTTGCCCATGAATCACTGGTTTATACTACGTTTTCCTCGCTCATTCAACCGCTGAAATTAGCGTGAATATTTTACTGATGTACAGACATGCAGTGGCGTACCAAGAAATAACAAATCCTACCCTTGTTAGAGTAGGCATTCGTGGAACAATATTTTCATACTAAGATTTTCAAATTTTGTGCAACAAATGTTGCACAGATATTTTACCAATGCGGATTTTTCTAGCCAGGGCTTATCTGGTACGATAGATAAGGCGTGCGGAGGGTTAATGTAAACACTAGAGAAAGCAACCTGGAGGCTCGAGAAAAAGAGGCCAGGCCAGCATTACTTGTAAAGTGGCTCTAGGGGTATAGTTGTGTGGAAAGTATTGTTGTTCTTCTAGAATAATATAGACATGGAGTCATATTACTTGGGCTTGTCGTGGAGACATGGAGTTATATGGCTTGGGCTTGTCGAGGATAGTGTAGACATGGAGTCATATAACTTGGGCTTGTCGTGGAGACATGGAGTCATATGATTTGGGCCTGTCGTGGAGACATGGAGTTATATGGCTTGGGCTTGTCGAGGATAGTGTAGACATGGAGTCATATAACTTGGGCTTGTCGTGGAGACATGGAGTCATATGATTTGGGCCTGTCGTGGAGACATGGAGTCATATGATTTGGGCTTGTCTTGGAGACATGGAGTTATATGGCTTGGGCTTGTCGTGAATAGTATGACATGGAGTCATATGATTTGGGCTTGTCGTGGATACATGGAGTCATATGATTTGGGCTTGTCGTGGAGACATGGAGTTATATGGCTTGGGCTTGTCGAGAATAGTATGACATGGAGTCATATGATTTGGGCTTGTCGTGGAGACATGGAGTTATATGGCTTGGGCTTGTCGAGAATAGTATGACATGGAGTCATATGATTTGGGCTTGTCGTGGAGACATGGAGTCATATGATTTGGGCCTGTCGTGGAGACATGGAGTTATATGGCTTGGGCTTGTCGAGAATAGTATGACATGGAGTCATATGATTTGGGCTTGTCGTGGAGACATGGAGTCATATGATTTGGGCTTGTTGTGGAGACATGGAGTCATATGATTTGGGCTTGTCTTGGAGACATGGAGTTATATGGCTTGGGCTTGTCGAGAATAGTATGACATGGAGTCATATGATTTGGGCTTGTCGTGGATACATGGAGTCATATGATTTGGGCTTGTCGTGGAGACATGGAGTTATATGGCTTGGGCTTGTCGAGAATAGTATGACATGGAGTCATATGATTTGGGCTTGTCGTGGAGACATGGAGTCATATGATTTGGGCTTGTCGTGGAGACATGGAGTCATATGATTTGGACTTGTTGTGGAGACATGGAGTCATATGATTTGGGCTTGTCTTGGAGACATGGAGTTATATGGCTTGGGCTTGTCGAGAATAGTATGACATGGAGTCATATGATTTGGGCTTGTCGTGGATACATGGAGTCATATGATTTGGGCTTGTCGTGGAGACATGGAGTTATATGGCTTGGGCTTGTCGAGAATAGTATGACATGGAGTCATATGATTTGGGCTTGTCGTGGAGACATGGAGTCATATGATTTGGGCTTGTCGTGGAGACATGGAGTTATATGGCTTGGGCTTGTCGAGAATAGTATGACATGGAGTTATATGGCTTGGGCTTGTCGTGGAGACATGGAGTCATATGATTTGGGCTTGTCGTGGAGACATGGAGTCATATGATTTGGGCTTGTTGTGGAGACATGGAGTCATATGATTTGGGCTTGTCTTGGAGACATGGAGTTATATGGCTTGGGCTTGTCGAGAATAGTATGACATGGAGTCATATGATTTGGGCTTGTCGTGGATACATGGAGTCATATGATTTGGGCTTGTCGTGGAGACATGGAGTTATATGGCTTGGGCTTGTCGAGAATAGTATGACATGGAGTCATATGATTTGGGCTTGTCGTGGAGACATGGAGTCATATGATTTGGGCTTGTCGTGGAGACATGGAGTTATATGGCTTGGGCTTGTCGAGAATAGTATGACATGGAGTCATATGATTTGGGCTTGTCGTGGAGACATGGAGTCATATGATTTGGGCTTGTCGTGGAGACATGGAGTTATATGGCTTGGGCTTGTCGAGAATAGTATGACATGGAGTCATATGATTTGGGCTTGTCGTGGAGACATGGAGTCATATGATTTGGGCTTGTCGTGGAGACATGGAGTTATATGGCTTGGGCTTGTCGAGAATAGTATGACATGGAGTCATATGATTTGGGCTTGTCGTGGAGACATGGAGTCATATGATTTGGGCTTGTCGTGGAGACATGGAGTTATATGGCTTGGGCTTGTCGAGAATAGTATGACATGGAGTCATATGATTTGGGCTTGTCGTGGAGACATGGAGTCATATGATTTGGGCTTGTTGTGGAGACATGGAGTCATATGATTTGGGCTTGTCTTGGAGACATGGAGTTATATGGCTTGGGCTTGTCGAGAATAGTATGACATGGAGTCATATGATTTGGGCTTGTCGTGGATACATGGAGTCATATGATTTGGGCTTGTCGTGGAGACATGGAGTTATATGGCTTGGGCTTGTCGAGAATAGTATGACATGGAGTCATATGATTTGGGCTTGTCGTGGATACATGGAGTCATATGATTTGGGCTTGTCGTGGAGACATGGAGTTATATGGCTTGGGCTTGTCGAGAATAGTATGACATGGAGTCATATGATTTGGGCTTGTCGTGGAGACATGGAGTCATATGATTTGGGCTTGTCGTGGAGACATGGAGTCATATGATTTGGGCTTGTCGTGGAGACATGGAGTTATATGGCTTGGGCTTGTCGAGGATAGTGTAGACATGGAGTCATATGATTTGGGCCTGTCGTGGAGACATGGAGTCATATGATTTGGGCTTGTCGAGGAGAATACAGACATGGAGTCAGATGCATATGACTTGGGCTTGTCTATCTTCCTGGGTGCCATAATAGGATATTATGTGTGTTCCCCCATGACTTGCACCGGTATATGGTAGCAATGGCACTGGCTAGTGCATTCCGCTCTGCTTCACTGTGTGTGTAAAGTTCCATCCAGGTTGTGGTTGATTTGGAGTATTTTAGGTGTGATAAGATAAAGTGTGCAGATGACCAAGCTAGCCTATGAGTCCAAGGAAATAGACGACATGGACTGGGACTGAAGTCTGGGGACAGGAGTCCCCGGGTAAGTTAACCTTACACTGTATCGTTATCGCTGTTTAAAGAGGGTATTTCTATATTGTTATATGATACGCGAGGGATGTGTAACCGTTCGGTGACGATTGGAACAGCCGCGGATTCTTTCCAATAGTATTTACCAATGACGTGTCATATCGGTGAGTTATTATCAATCTGTATGTTGCAGTTTCGTATCAGATGAACCAGTTTTAGTAATTATGAAAAAATGTAGTGCGGCAAAAATCCATAGCCAACACAAAGAAAAGAATTTTGTAATGTATATCGAAAATACCAAATTCTAAATTCATTCGTTCGTAATAAAGCGTATAGGTCTCAAAGCGAACGGTCAAGAATAGCAGTTCATACTTCGAGAACCACGCCACTGCATGCTTACTTATTTCTCGCGAGTGGTGACGCAACCAGACGGTGGTTTCCGACCTATGCCACGCCAACCGCAACTTTGGGAATCGCCTGATCAGAAAGCAGCCAATACGACGTGGACGCGATATGATGCCGTTGTATGTAGATTGTAGGTGTACTCGCTCGCTCACCTGCATAACAGCCTTTCGTACGTGGAAACATATCGAGTTGAGCGTTGATATCATTTATCTAGTTTGTTGTTCAAATATTGTCAAACTTGTTTTTCGTTCATTTATCAGGCTAGTCACGCCATTACAGGTCTCAAGTATGAAACAAAAGTGTGACGGTAATCACGTCGTTTTGATAAGTGTGGTAATAGCTATGAATTAGAGGTTGTTAGATTTGAAAATCTGTGGTTGGCCTAAAAAAAATCTATGATATAATAGATGCTGAGTTTTATAGTTTATCTCTTTATGATTAGAATACTAAAAATTCTTTATCGAAAACGTGCATACAGTGCTGTTTATTTTGATAGCCATATGGCGAGATGTTGTGTCCAAATGGTATTGCCAACAACACCTAACAAAAATAGCGATAAAATTAGTATCGCGATATGCAGAAATAAAATAGACTAAACAAATATGAGATTGCAAGTAAATGTTTTGTCTTCAGTCTTAAGTAAGTTGAATTTTTGTTAATTAATCCAGAAAATTACACCACTTTTCTTAATCCTTAACTACATACTAAGCAGACCATGTTACAGAAGACTTTTCCAACTAAATCACCATAAAAAAGTACAAAATTACAATTCACACAATAAACAGTACAAACATCAAACCAAAAAACAATTTGCGTGAGTGACGTAAGTCAATGACGTGGAAATTCGTACAAACATACATGCATACGTAAGATCGGCCGATTTCAACAGAAAAATAAAACAGCATCCTGGCTAAAATAGCAGCCAAGGTCTTCCCAAAAGAGTAGTGACTGGAGTCCAGCCAAGCTGGCTGAAATCATACGATTTTCGGTCTGGCTGTTTGATGAACTCTATACATATGCATAATCAAGTAGAGGTCATCAGAAAGATTCATTGTCAAGGGAAAAGATGAACAAATAATCGAGGAAAGTAGCAGATAATCGTAGTAATGTTATCAATTCGTTTATTGAAAAAAAAAAAAAATAATAACAAAACAACAAAACGGATTTGCAATAACCCAGACGATAAATAAATAAATAACAGCTTGGTTCATGCTTATCTGTTTGTAGATGTTATGATGGGTCATAGGTTCTTAACCTGTAACAGTACTTTTAATGAGAGAATTGCGATTTACAACTATCGTTTTAATTGATTGTTAATTTAATATTCTTTCTGGTTGTTATTTATGTCAAGACTGGCTGAAATTGATTGAAGATTTTCTTGAGAAATGTTTGCCATTGCGTCCTTGTAAATTATTTTAATTATTGTCTAATAAGTGTAGAAAAAGATATTGCATTATTGTTATTATTCTAATAACATTACTGTGGCTTCACGAAATTGAAATATTGTTTAGTATTCTTTGGCAATGTAGAAAAACCTCCAGCATTGTGGTAGTGAATTACTGGATGAAGCCTCTATGCCATGTACCGCAAAATGCAATTTACCATAATCAAATTAAGTCGCAATCAAAAAGGTCCCAAGAACCGAGGATGGTGACCCCAAAAACACATGCTGGTGACCCCATAACACGTGCTGCTGCTATTCAACGACATATATAAACGTGCAAGAGGTATAAAATAAATGATTTCGCGAATTAAATTTACTTGCGTATCATACATAGTGGGTGCCATACATAGTAGATGGTTTAGAATTAATTTAGTTAAATCGTATTATGGTAAATTGGAGGAATTATGGGTGTTAGTTATATCATCAACATATATCATCAACAAAGCATATCCCAAACCACTAAATTAATAAAAGTAGCACAATTCTCGAGTGGCCCATAATTGCACTAGAATAACACTTGCAATGGAATAACATCGCCTCCGAATGAGGAAATTTTAATAATCTCGGTCCACTTCGTATGACAAAAGGCATGGATGAATTGTAGACATCCGGGATCGGATTCACTCTCCTTAAAGTGTTATTTTTCATGCGGCTAACGCTTTGTCCCGTGCATTTTTGATCTATATTTATTACAGACGTGGGTTTGTCTCGTCTTCGTTAACGAAGAGAAATAGGCACTCCCACAGTTCTTTGATGATCACTTTAGACCAGTCCTTAGTATTACCAAGGAGAATTTAAAAATATGTAGTGGAAAACTAGTGCAGTCGATATGATTTGTTGAATATTGTTTACACTTTATAGTACTAAATAGAGGGTACTGTTGCCTACTGAAAGCCTTTTCTGCCTCTGTATAACTATAGACGAAATTTAATCCTGTAATGTCTAGCTGCTGAAAGCGTCCGTGTTTAGTTAGTGACTTTCAGAGATAGGTCTGTCACTGTAGACGAAGCAGACGATACAAAACGACGTGTTTTCTTAGTTGACACTCGTATATTCTTAGTGTGTTTATACAGGAAATTGAGCGCTGTTAGAAAATTTCTCAATGCAGGCTTTAAGTGGTGTTTCGAAAAGGGAAATGTAGAACGTACAGTGGATTGTTTGTAGGTTTTGTTTATCATTAATTACATCAGTGTAACGATGATGACATGCCATTTTCTACTTCCTGCTTGCCCGCCTGAGTCTTTATTGAAATTAAAAACTTATAATTGCTTTGGGTTCGTCCATATTCTTGCATACTTAATATTAATACCGTGATTTTTCTATGAAAATTATTATGCAGCCGTTTTGAATTGTTTAATATGCAAAGTAGATACGCGTTTGTCATTTATTTGTTATAATGCCGATGCATGTGAACCCTTAAAAATCTTTCTGTTGTGTAAATAACTGTTTTTTACACTGTGTTTTCGTACAGGAACTTTTTAAACCATAAAAAACTATGAATATTTGTCTACAAAAACAGAATCTAATCTTTTCTCGTAAATAATGCCTTTCTGCTTCGATTATTCCATCATACGAAGTAGAAACCAAGCAGTTTATTTCTCCACAGGGTGTCTGTAACTCTGACCACAAAAAAGGTGAACACCTCGAAAGGTATTCTGCTTTTAAACCAGAATATAAAATACGACATAATACATGTCAGAACTGAGAGGTATAACAGCCTCATAATTTTTACTACAAGCACCATAATAACGAATTTGTTTTATGAGCCTAGTATAGTTATGCATCTGATTTAATAACGCTTTATATTTATAGAATGGCATTTATGCAGTTTATATTACACCTATAATTTAGTATGTACAGGTTTTTAGTAGTAAAGTCGAGCTTAAACTCTGTTCTCACAAAATAAAATAACTTTTTCTTTCTCTTCCAAATAATTTCATATAGAATATTTATTTACCCAAAAGCCGATCGTTATTTCAATTAAAACTAGATTTATTTCATTCAAACGTCTTTCTGCAATTAAACCCAAACCATTTGTACTTTACGGAAATGATTTGGTGTAAAAGAATCGTTTTCTCAGTAAAAATTATTTCTTTTTACTTAAGAAATAGTTCAAATAAAATATTTCTTTCAATCTATGCAGCTCTTTTTTTTAAATTTAAAAATACTTATTTATTTCAAACATATATTCTTTCCTTGAAAGAAATATGTGCAAAGATATAAATTTATTTGATTTTACGTTTCTTTTCTCTCTGTTTATCAGGACTTTATAGGCAGGTGAATAAACTAGCCATTAAATAGCATCCCTAATTGCAATACATTCGTAGAAAAATTGCATTTATGTCAATAAATTCTAATAACCTAATATTAGCAATATTAGTATGTACAGGTTTTTAGTAGTAAAGTCGAGCTTAAACTTTGTTCTCACAAAATAAAATAACTTTTTCTTTCTCTTCCAAATAATTTACCCCAAAGCCGATCTTTATTTCAATTAAAACCAGATTTATTTCATTCAAACGTCTTTCTGCAATTAACCCCAAACCATTTGTACTTTACGGAAATGATTTGGTGTAAAAGAATCGTTTTCTCAGTAAAAATTATTTCTTTTTACTTAAGAAATAGTTCAAATAAAATATTTCTTTCAATCTATGCAGCTCTTTTTTTTAATTTAAAAATACTTATTTGTTTCAGACATATATTCTTTCCTTGAAAGAAATGTGTGCAAAGACATAAATTTATTTGATTTTACATTTCTTTTCTCTCTGTTTATTAGGACTTTATAGGCAGGTGAATAAACTAGCCATTAAATAGCATCCCTAATTGCAATACATTCGTAGAAAAATTGCATTTATGTCAATAAATTCTAATAACCTAATATTAGCAATATTAGTATGTACAGGTTTCTAGTAGTAAAGTCGAGCTTAAACTTTGTTCTCACAAAATAAAATAACTTTTTCTTTCTCTTCCAAATAATTTACCCCAAAGCCGATCTTTATTTCAATTAAAACCAGATTTATTTCATTCAAACGTCTTTCTGCAATTAAACCCAAACCATTTGTACTTTACGGAAATGATTTGGTGTAAAAGAATCGTTTTCTCAGTAAAAATTATTTCTTTTTTCTTAAGAAATAGTTCAAATAAAATATTTCTTTCAATCTATGCAGCTCTTTTTTTTTTAATTTAAAAATACTTATTTATTTCAAACATATATTCTTTCCTTGAAAGAAATATGTGCAAAGATATAAATTTATTTGATTTTACGTTTCTTTTCTCTCTGTTTATCAGGACTTTATAGGCAGGTGAATAAACTACCCATTAAATAGCATCCCTAATTGCAATACATTCGTAGAAAAATTGGATTTGTGTCAATAAACTCTAATAACCTAATAGTAGCCATCTAGTAAAAGTGGACTTTCTCCAAAAAATCTAGCTGACTTTCTGTCGGTCATTTGGAATCTCTCGCCTTCGGCATTGACCGCGAAACAATTGCTGAATGATTCGTTGCTATTTGGATCTATGTAGGTACACTTCGTCATTATTTCTGTTGTCATGGCCATTAGCTAGCTATATCTGAACTGTACCTAAATATATAGGTCGAGTTTTAGTTTTTCTAAGCAGCCGAAATGTTGTAAGTAGCAGATCACCAGTTGTGCATTGCTGCCAACTATGCGGATTCTTGACTACTTGCCTAGCCATTTGACACAGATGCAATTTCAAAATGTGTTTATTGGTTCTTTTTCATAAAAGACTGAAGGTAAAGTCCTTCCTGCGTAGCTATGTGTCAAATAAGTTGACTTTGTTGCCCCATTTGTTGCCATTAACACAAAGATATGTTAGTGGCAGTTTGTAGAATCTTAATAAATCTTAAAGGTATGCTAATCAATACAGAGCTGTCACTAACATTGACAACCAATTTCAATGATAATATCCGTGTGAGTACGGCCCTGCGTTACATATGGATGAGATCGTGGGTCAACTGATGGGGCCAACTAAAATCAAGACCTTATAAATATTCAATTGGTTCAAACAGCGGGTAGTAAAAGGTTTTTACGTCGGTGTCTTTCATGGTCACCTTTCTCACTCTTTCACTTGGGAGATGAATCCAAAAAAACATCACTAAAAACACAACCCACCTCCTTATAAACATTAATTTCATTCTGAAACGGATTGTGCTTCATTTATATGAGATCATTTATGCGAGAAGAAATGATTTGATGAGCCAGATGCATATTTTCATGCAAATATTATTGAGATTGGTTGAATAATTGTTGACTGTGATTCAGGTAATTAATTAATATCTTCAAAATAAAGTATGTACTAATATAAAAGTGTCATAGAACAAATTTTAGAAGAATGTAAAAAAATGCTTCAAGTTTTGTATTTATCACAAAAATTACCAATAATGCGCACCAGCTACAATACAACTGTACACAATCGCCAATTAAAAATATGCCAACAAGATAATCGGTAGCCTGTTCACAATGGCAAAGTGGTCTGATCGTGAGTTTGTAAAAACGGATCGTACTATGCTAGTAATTACAATACGTTTAGTGCCCGCCCCCTCCTACAACAAAGTACCTGATAAGTAAGATAATAATAAGTAAGATAGTCTATTATCTATCAGTACTCCATTGTATTTTAGATTTCTTTGTGTATATGTCACTGTTTTTTTTTGCGATTTTGTTAAACTAAGGGCTGGTTTACACGTTCTGTATAGCTATGTATGTGACAGATAGGTCAAACATTGTTGTTTGGTGTTAATGGCAAAAAAATGGAGCTACAACATCAATTTATCTGACTGAACGACTTTACGTGTAGCCGAATAAACCAGCCCTAAATAGACAAATAAACGTGCATATCTGCTAAATTTTATCGTTATCCCGTATTGTTTTGCACTTGTTATCGATGAGTAACATTTTTAGAATTCTATAAGGTGTGCAGTCACTAGAAAAATATTAATTGCGTTGCTAGTAGTCAAAAATTATGAAAAAATCATCATTTTTGATGGCTTAAAAATGCAGAAAAAACACCACCAGTTTAGTGTTGTGTTCCCTATTCCCTTCCAGGGTGGGGTTTTCTGTGGTTTTCCTCACTCCTTGGCGAATGCTGGGAGCCAAACATCTTAAGACGTTCCACAGGCGCGGGCGATAATAATACTCTGGCCTGCCGATGCCCCCTGTAATTGGCGAAAGCTGTTGGGGGATGTTAAGGCTTGGATTATTATTATTATTATAAATTTAAACATATTTTCCATTATCCTGTACTAAAACTGGTTCCCCTTTTAGAATGTAAGGGTGTTCTGTCTTCCACCCACTTATAAAGGAACCCATCTATCAGATAAACAAACTAATACGTGATTCTCTAGGCGCAGAGCAAGCTTTCTTCGTATGGGACCATTTTTCACGCTGTCTATGGCAGTCTATTCGTGGCACTGGGCCTAGATGCATTAGGATTACTACTACATCAATTCAGCTTCTGCTTTTTCGTGTAGAATGCCGTTTAGGCTAGACGTTTCCGTGTTAGAACAGCAGAGGCGTGGACTTAGTTTTGAAACAAGCTTTTAGCGTAATGGTGCTACTTAGGCTTTAAAAGTTGAAGAGAAATTCCATTCCCATGGTTTCAAGCATTCCTTAAAAGTTGACGTTCTCCAAATGGATTTATTTCACTTTGAAACTAATATTTCAGTTTGAAGTTAAAGCTAGATTGCAGTTAAAAACAGTGTATCTCCATTGAAAATTAACATAATAGAATTAGAACAAACACCAATACGTTGCTAATTAATTTGCTTTTAAAACTGAGCAGTCAAAAACTTGGCCAATGTCTTTAATTGTTATACAGGACTATAGAAGATTATAGAAGACCATTGTCTGACCTAGCCTAAGAGTTATTGGCTATAAAAGTCGACATTTCGGCTAACCACAACCCCATTAACACCCTGCATTACCCACTGGTTACCCTAGTAAAATCCTGTCAGACAAAATACAACCAGGTTTTGTTTTTACTTTGGTAAAACCATTACAATTAGAGATTCTACAGTTAGTCGGCTGTTTGAGCAGTACTTTAGACTGATTGGTTTATACTTTAGGCACAATTAAATACATTTTAACAAGAAAGTAATGTATTTTAATCCACACGACGACCAACATCCCCCGACATATTTTGGAGATGAGTGTGTAGAGCCATGTAGAGCTCTTTCTATATATTTTCAAACCAATCAAGTTGAGAGATCTGTTGTTGACAAGTTGCCTGGCAACGCAAAGATTGCCTCTGTGGAGAGTGACACCTGTCAAATTTTTGCTATGCAGAGTTTGCAAGATTGAGCTTAGTGTTATAAAACGAAAAATGGTTTTTCTTTTGACTTACCGACCGGTGTGAATCTATCCATGTAATTTACCAAGTTCACCATGCATAATATTAAGCTGTACGACCAGAACTTGCAAGGCACATCTCTCATTCGGTCAGCATCCACTTTGCTGTGAGTTTTTTTATCATTCCCTGGCATTATTCACATAGTTTTTTGTTTACCATTCATATGATTTGGTATTAACTACTGTTTTGATCGATGATCGCAATTTTTCGAAGTCTCTAAATAAGGTTAACGTATGACAACTGTCAAACACAAATTTGAACATCAAACATTTTGTATGAACAACTTAACACGTGTCAAATAACACCGGTAACTTATTTCGAAACGTTTCTTGTTATAGATGGTTAGTATTAGAACTATATGAGCGTTATATAACTAAAACTAGGGTACATAAAACTTAGTAAAATGAATATAACGAAGGAAAAACTTACCGGCTAATGTGAATCTATCCATATAATTGATTAGGTTAACAAAGCACAAAATAAACATTATAATCCATTCGATAAACTTCACATCTCTAATACTAGGTCCAGTTGAACAATTGTCTTCACTGGATTGTTCTTCGGAACTCTGGGAGTTCATTAATTGTTCACTTGACCTGTTAGGATTCATTTTTAATACTGTTAGCCCGTGTCCGTTCTTATCTAGAATCTCTAAATTCTTCGGAGACATTGTGACTTAACCTCAACGATGGCAAGAGGTAAATGCACTCGACGAAAATCTTGATTCCCCATGTTGGCGGTCGGTTTACAATCCGTTTATACGCATGCGCAACAAGTGCTATCACTATAACAAATGGCTGCTAGGAACTGGTTGAACGCGTACGTTTTTTGTTCTGATTTTTCGAGTTTTTCGTCCCGACGAACTGACAAAACGATCGTAGGGGTTTATAACTGAGGGAAAACGCAAATTTTCCCGGAGTTTAATGTCTATAAACACTTTAAAATTCTACGAAATCATCATGGAGGACGAATATGCACTTTCACGAACGTACAGAACAAAACACAGCTGATTCTTGCAAGGTTATAGTGGTTTTAGTACAGATGGCGTTGTCGTGCCAACTGAACCTAGCCGTGCTATGTTTAAATTAACAATGAACGAATTCGAGTGAATAATGCATGTTTATTGTCTAGAAACTCCTTTGTAATGACATTTTTCGATTACGAAGCGAGTATTTGATAAGAATATTTTTAAGGTGTTAGGTTTCTTTGTTCTATGTAAGGTTCAAAGTTCGTTTCGTTTCTTTGTAATTTCATTGTTTTTTTTTGTCTCAAGAGGAAATTTCCCAAAGAAAAATTTATTGTTTAAAATTTTATCGTACCCCATTATAATTTTTATTAACCCCTGTCGTGTATAATAGAATATTATCGCATACTTGTGTTTAAAGCCGTTTATATTGTAGTGCTTTGCCTACGTGTCTAGGCAACTGAACAAACATATAAAATCACTACCCTTGACTTTATATTGTTTATTAGATCCTTAGCAATAATTATTGTTAGTTTCATCAGGATTGGATCATTCTTTTTTAAGTAAGAGACTTTATTGCATCAGACAAGTTGTTGTTAGTTGTCGTTATTAAATTAGTATCAAATCAGCTATTTTACTTTTTTGGATGGGAAATTGTCCCAGAAATTCAAGAATACACACATAGGAGACAAAAATTTTTATTAATAGATTAATATTACATTCATAGATCGTATATTTTATATAATGTATTACAAAATATAACAAAGAAATATAATAAATGTAATAGCAGACACTAAAGTTATTATATAATATATATAATACTCTTCTCAAAACACTGAATAAATGTGCTTCTGTTATCATTATATATATATATATCGCCATCTTTTTTTCGATATCTTCATTATCATCATATATATTTATCATTTATCATACAGTAAAACAGTGGAGTATCCAGTGCTATACCATAAAGATCTCATCTCCTCCAGAATCTGAAGACAAGGTAATGCTGCTGTTAAATGAGTTATTTACTTAGACATCCGACCACTGCTATAATAGTTAATATATATTTCATATAATATACGTAACATACTATGTATCCATCAAACTTTCTATAAACTAAAGATGTGTACGCCTTTCATGTTTTTAGAAAAATACAGACAAAATTTTCGGTTTCTCTCCAAGCAAATCTATGAAAAATTACATAAGTTATAAATCAAATTTTGTATATTTCTTAATCGATGAGTCTCTTCTGCAAAAAATCTTCAACCAAGCATAGAAAATTTTATGGACACATGGTACCAAAGCGAGCAAGGGTTGTCAGTTGCCCAGAGCACATTATTATAATATATATCACATCAATTACTATTCAGAAGGCAGGACTACACCAGAAAACGTTTTTTTTTTTTCATTTCTTTCGCGTTTCTGGTAAGAAGTCTGGCCTTCATCGTTATTAGGAGGATTCCAACGATCTAAAAGAACCAAAAGACCTCTAAGAATCAATTTTTAAGTCGGCTTGTTACCCCTGTTTTGTCCACCCCCGCGATACTTCCTCCCTTCGTTGTGATAATGGTTGTTGTTGCCCCTTCTTCCCTGATGTCCTTGGTGATGACCACCATTACCCAAACCACTACCCCCTCCAAGGTTGGGCAAAGAAGTCCCATCAGCGCTCAACGCTCCACCACCTAAAAAAAAAAAAAACAACCAATATGAAAAGGGGCCACATCCCGGAAAAAAATTAATTCAACAAAAATGTACAAAAACATCATATTATCCTAAACTAGCCTTCCAGGAGTAAAAAAAAACGCATACAATTTCCGTCATCTGGTCCCTTTTCAAAAATCTCTACCATAAAAAAAAAATTGGCAATCCTACCAGTCTTCTCCATAGCGCGGCCATTCTGCCAGTAATTCTGCGTATGAACCGGCGGAAACCAGTTTCTATATTGGCCGCGGTGTCTTCCGTTACCGCGGTTCTGGTGATGGTTTGGTCCCTTTTGTCCCTGGTGAGGTGAGCCGTGCTCCCTGGGTCTGTAGGAAGCGGCCTCCCGGTAACCTCCCGAAGGCGAGGACGACCCCTCGCGTCGTAGATCGGAGTTTTCACGCCGCAATCGGCGAATCAAAGTTTCGGCGTCGTCGAGTTTTCGTAGAAGTTCTGGGTCGGGCTGGATTCCCCGTTCCCGTTCGCGTTCCCGGTCACGTTCGTAGCGTTCGAGTTTTCTGGAAGAACGAGAGTAGGCGGTTACAATGGTGGTTTTTCTCTATGTGGGATAGTTCAAGAGTTATGACTAGTTTTAGGCATGATTAATATATTTGACGTTATATTGTTTTGACTGATGTTTTTGGTAGTTTCAACCACTAATCTTGACTTTATATCGTCCATTAGACTTTTGGCAATAATTCTGGTCAGTTTCGTTAAGATTCTTTGATTATTTTGAAAGTTGCGAGTTTTTGAAAAATCGTATTCACATACATACTTTTTTTGTTCATCGACGATCGCAGATAAGTAGACGTTTCGGCTCTCAACTTCTTGCATTTGAATCTTCATGTCGCCGAGTTCTCTCTCCAGTATTTCGACTTGCAACGGAGTCACATTCACTTGTTTTGGACTTACTGTCATCTGTGACAAGGGAAGCGGAGATATGAGTGATAAAAAGGTATGAGTGACAAAAAACGCTAAAAATTGTCAAAGAAATGTATACCTTAGGTTTTGAGTCATCCTCTGGCGAAGACGGTGTACTGGCCAGCGAAGTCTTCGCAAAAACAAGCTGGAACTGGAGTTCTGAAACACAGAAGAACAGTTATGTTGAAGGTTGTGTCAAAAGAAAGCGCGATAAAGGCACACCATCATCATTTGATAGCTGAGAGGTAGGAGGCACGTTTTTTGAAAGGCGTGTCTTTGAGAGAAGTGTTTTCTTGAGTTTTTCAAGCATTTGTTTGAGTCTCAGGACGCTGTTATAGCTCCAAAAGAACTAAAGAATAGTTACTATATCAGTTACTACATCAAGCTTGCATCATTAAGGGGATTCTAAAATTATCAAACTCACAAGGACAACAGAAAGTAAATAGTTTACATGCTGTTAATCTCATCATCAGACTTTTACTACGATACAAACTAACGTTTCTAAATATATATTTATACAAAATAAATACTGCCACGTGGCCTTTAAAAGGTATAAGTTGGAAACTTTTGATTGAAAATGCTTATCAATATCTTTGGCTTCATAAATTCTCCTCTTGACTTTACATTATTTTATCTTGACTTTATATTGTTTTGTCTGACATTCATTACCTCTATTTCTATGCCTGAGACTGTCAATTTCATGGTGAAGTCCGTTCAGCATCAGCTGATGTTGTTCCTGCAAGAAGCGAATGTTCTGCTCTAGCTGGGCTACCCTGCCTGCATCCGAGGGTTTTGCAGACTCAACAGATCGTGGGGTTGCATCTTGGGCTCTAGCAACGGCCACCAAATCAGTGTTGACACCCCCAGTTTTTGTTTTATTCACCTAAGCACATAAAAAGTCCATAAAACACACTTGGGTCAGAGAGATGTAAACAAAGCGAGATATAACAATGCGATATCGAACAAACCTACACGAAAATAATGCTAAAAAATCAATAAGGAGCAATATAACGAAGGAAAATGACATGTTACATGTACATATTATTCGCAAATTTAGTTGCATGCGATATGTAATAACCAATTATAAATAGAAAATTGTCTAAGATAGTGAGTCAGTAATCTAAGTAATTTGCATATTTGTGAATATCCTAGAGTTTTGAAGGTCGATCCAAGGTTTCCCAACAGTTTTTCGCAAACTTTAAATCTTTACTATTCAATTTTAAACTATTACACGATCCTTGTTTTCTTAATTACCACACACTAACCTGCCCGAACGGTGCTACGGGTATTTTAACCATAACTTTCGAAGCCATATCTCCTAGTCTACACCTTTCCGAAGTCAAAACAACTTTAACACCGCTTCTCTAACGATTTTCACCTTGCAAACGCGACGATGACAGCGCCGAAAACCTACTGAATCATCCTCCAGACAGAAATAAATGCGGATGACGCGAAAAATGACCGAAACAACTCGCTTTTCTCAGCGGACAGCCTGACCGACGAAATGTTCGTAGAGTGACTTGCCGGTTAGGTCACCTACGCGTCTGACAACGTCGGCCGGCTCGTATTGATCGATTTTCCTGGGGAAAACGGACGCCGGGCGACGGTTTTCCCGACCGGAAAAGCTCCTGACTCACTTGGCGTACATTCGAAAGAAAAACCGCGCGAAATTTCGGACGATCTAATAGCGTGATATGAATAATAATTTTGTTGCTTGCTTTCGTTGCTTGATGCAGTTTTTCACGCTGATTCCAACGGTGCTATTGGATTTTCTCTTTCTCAAACAGTTCGAACCTTACGACGTTTCAAAGTTTGAAAATCATGTCAAAATAGCTATTTTACGAATTTTTTTCTTTCGGAGCAAACTGTGTCCGATCTAATAGCGTGATTTGGATGACTCCAACGGTACCGGATGGAAAATCATAGCAGGAATCCATTTTTGAGGACGATAACATACTATTTTGACGTTAAGGGCTTGAATTTGCTTATAAAATCGAAAATTCTCAATTACCGGGAAACTATTAGAGATAGAGACTTGTTCTATGCGAATTTGTAATCAGCGCACCCATTTTAGTAACATAGAGAAGGTTCATGTCGATCTGAGTCCTAGTTTTGGAGATATGTGTGTTATTTAGATACTTATCAAATACTATCAAAATTGGAAAATTACTTACCAAAAATTTTTCTAAAAGTTCAGTTCCTGTTTCCACTATTGTAGCTGATAGGGGCGGTAGAACTACTGTATTTAAAGATAACCTTCTTGGGCGTTCCACAAGGGTCGAACTTCTAGAGTATCTCAAATTTCTCATTGCAGTTTTTCACACAGAAAAAATATCTATCAACGATTTTATCTCAGTGTTTGCTATTGACAACTCAACCTAAAACTCTACAGCCAAAAAACATCAGGTAATGTCATTGTATTCTTCCTGCGTTCTCACCATAATATCCCTTAGGATAAAAACACGACAATACGGAGCAAAATATCGACAAAATAGCTGTTAAAATACCAACAGTAGAAATGCAGTGTACTCTCGCTTGGTTAGGAATCTTTCCATCATTTTCTATCGTATGGAAGCCGGTAGGAAGTGCTCGTTGCACCTCAATAAGCGTGCAGCTGGTTGTTGTTACGGCTGCCTTGGCAACCGCACCAGCTGACAGGCTACAAGTCGCATAGAGTGACGAGGTAGCACCGAAATGTCATTTGCATTTTTGTTTGTATTGAAGAAGATATTTTACTGTACTCACTCCCTCCTCGTGTAATATTTGTGTATTCTGGGGTATTTTGTTTGCACCACCAAAAAGGAAGGATGAAGGATGTGGACCAATACTTACACAAGGAAACAGAGAAGTTGTATCAACTTCTGAGAGACGTCCAGGAAAATAGGACGATGCAGGACAAGGTCTGGGATGAATACTGCAAGAAAGAGGCTACGAAAAGCCAAGATAAGCAGATGAAGACATTCTTCAAGAGACATCCTAAGCATCTCTCGAGTTCCAGCTCGGAAATTCTCTCCCCTAGGAGAATGCAAGAGAGTTCTTTGAAACCCAGGAAGCCAAAGCAAACCCAAAGGCACTTCTCCATCCAAGATTCTCACTCCATGATGTCCAGCAGTGATGATTTCCTACCAAGCCAGTCTTCAGTCGAAATAGTGACGGTCAGACAGGAGATCCACGCATCTTTTCGTCAGGAATACCCTTTAGAGCGAAAACCTGGTCACCATAAGTCTTCCTCACAACATAACCTCGTAGGAGACAGGAAAGAAGTTCTCCAGAAAGATACCTCGAAATCCGAGAAAGTCGACAAAGTCCAGAAAGTCCAACAGAAGAGAAAGAAGCCAGAAAAGCCCAACTCAGCGAGGAAGTCATCGAAATCTACGGAGAAACTCATAGATTTGGTGGCTGTTGATCTAAATATCGAAGCTAAGCTTAAGAAGGTCCTTGAGAAGGCTTTGACCTGCATGGAGGACATAAGGATGCAGCTTGATGTTGGTGTTGTCTTTCCTGACGGTGATGAGGATATGGAACGAAGGAAGAAGAGGTCTGGAGAGTTTGCATCAAGGTTTTCAAGAAATTATCTGTACCAACTGAATAGACAGGTAAAATCGTCATCTTAGAGAAAGTTAGAATCTCCCATCACTAACTTTTATCTTCCCAAAACCAAAAAATAGGTCAACGAAGTTCAAATAGCCAACAAGGGCAACTTGAGCCATCGAACATCGGCCAGCGTCATCAAACAACGCTTGGTCAGCAGCTATCAAACATTACTGCAAGGTTTACAGGCCTATTACAACCATCTGCCAATAAATATGACGACAGCTGTACCTGAAAAAGTGAAAGAATTGTTAAAATTGACAACTGTGCTGACAGAAGTACACAGGAGTTGTCTGGATGTCAACAATTCCGAAGAAAAAAAGACCCTAATCGATGTGAGTCGGTCTAAATTCAACTTCCTTCTTGTCCAACTAACTAACAAGTTGACCTCTTGTAGATTTTTGAAGTGAGAAGCCGTTGTCTCGCAGAAAAAATTGACGAAAGGTTCTTTAACACATCTTCGGTCAACATCCTCCAATCTGATAGTTTGGTCATCGATTATCCGCCTCCCAAAGACCAAAAACCTCAGCCCAAGAAGAAAAATCCAAAGACCAAGTCGAGATTTTCGATGTATGCTTTAACACCTTCCAGGAAAGATGTATACTGGAAGAAAGCAGTTGAAGCATTGGCAAAGAAGAAGTTTAACGTTCCCTCAAAGTATAAAACTGCCAATTTCAAACATAGGCCACCTGTTGAGAAGCAGCAGGTTCAGCAGAATCACAGACTTGCTCCAAAAGCCATCAAAATGTTGGAGAAGAAGTCATCGAGCAGTATTAAGCAGAAGAAGTTCGGTCTGAATGATGATAACATACAGACCATGGTGCAGATTCACACCGAGAGGGATTGTGATAGTGTTAATTCTTCGTCGTTGTTGAACACGCCGAAAAATAACTGTAATAATGGCCATAATGATAATGGCAATAATGACTTTGGTCTTAAAGAAAGTATTGCGAATTTTAATTTGCATGGGAAGACGGATATTTTGGCCAGCTTGGTTGAGAAAGTCGTGAGCACCATCAAAGAAGAAGGAAAGGTATGATAAAACTTCAAATTTTCTAATTTGGACTATTCAGTGGATTTCAACAATTCTGCACAATTATTTTCTGAATTAATCTTCTAAATTGGTCACTAGTATTAATTTTACCATAGCTAACTTTCTTCGCAGAGTTATGAGTTAGTATTATGATTTGCTATGTTCTTTATATTGTTTATTGTTGCATTTTCAATCATTATCAATGTCAATGGCAACATTATTTTTTGAATTGTATCTTCGAAATTACCACTAGGTCAAATTTATCACTAACACAAATTTTTACCATTATAGTAAACTTCAAGCTTTCTTAGCAGAGTTAAGAGTTAGTATTATGACTTGCTATGTTCTTTATATTGTTTATCGATGCATATTAAATAATTATCGCGGATATTAACAATACAGCATCATTATTTTCTGAATTATATCTTCTAAATTGGTCACTAGTATAAACTTTAGCATTATACCAAACTTCAAACTTTCTTGGCAGAGTTATGAGTTAGTATTATGACTTGCTATGTTCTTTTTATTGTTTATTATGCATATTCAACAATTATCGTGGATATCAACAATACAGCGTTATTATTTTCTGAATTATATCGTCTATATTGGCCACTAGTACAAATTATACCATTGTAGCAAAGTTCAAACTATCTTAGCAGAGTTATGAGTTAGTATTATGACTTGCTATGTTCTTTATATTGTTTGATGCATTTTCAATAATTATCGTGAATTTCAATACTACTTCAACATTATTTTCTGAATTGTATCTTCGAACTTACCACTAGGTCAAATTTATCACTAATACAAATTGTTACCATTATAGCAAACTTCAAGCATTCTTAGCAGAGTTAGGAGTTAGTATTATGACTTGCTATATTCTTTATATTGTTTATCGATGCATATTAAATAATTATCGCGGATATTAACAATACAGCATCATTATTTTCTGAATTATATCTTCGAAATTGGTCACTAGTATAAACTTTAACATTATTCCTAACTTCAAACTTTCTTGGCAGAGTTATGAGTTAGTAGTATGACTAGCTATGTTCTTTTTATTGTTTATTGATGCATATTCAACAATTATCATAAATATCAACAATACCGCGTTATTATTTTCTGAATTATGTCGTCTATATTGGCCACTAGTACAAATTATACCATTGTAGCAAACTTCAAACTATCTTAGCACAGTTATGAGTTAGTATTATGACTTGCCATGTTCTTTTTATTGTTTATTGATGCATATTAAATAATTATCGCGGATATTAACAATACAGCATCATTATTTTCTGAATTATATCTTCGAAATAGGTCACTAGTATAAACTTTAACATTAACCTAACTTCAAACTTTCTTAGCAGAGTTATGAGTTAGTATTATGACTTGCTATGTTCTTTTTATTGTTTATTGATGCATATTCAACAATTATCATGAATATCAACAATACAGCGTCATTATTTTCTGAATTATATCTTCTAAATTGGTCACTAGTATAAACTTTAACATTATAACAAACTTTAAACTTTCTTGGCAGAGTTATGAGTTAGTAGTATGACTTGCTATGTTATTTTTATTGTTTATTGATGCATATTTAACAATTATCATCTATATCAATACAGCGTCATTATTTTCTGAATTATATCGTCTATATGGGTCACTAGTACAAATCATACCATTGTAGCGAACTTCAATCTTTCTTAGCATTGTTATGAGTTAGTAATATGACTTGCTATGTTCTTTTTATTGTTTATTGATGCACATAAAGTAATTATCGTGGATATTAACAATACAGCATCATTATTTTCTAAATTATATCTTCTAAATTGGTCACTAGTATAAACTTTAACATTATACCAAACTTCAAACTTTCTTGGCAGAGTTATGAGTAAGTATTATGACTTGCTATGTTCTTTTTATTGTTTATTGATGCATATTCAACAATTGTCATAAATATCAACAATACAGCGTTATTATTTTCTGAGTTAAATCGTCTATATTGGCCACTAGTACAAATTATACCATTGTAGCAAACTTCAAACTATCTTAGCAGAGTTATGAGTTAGTATTATGACTTGCTATGTTCTTTTTATTGTTTATTGATGCATATTCAACAATTATCGTGGATATTAACAATACAGCATCATTATTTTCTGAATTATATCTTCTAAATTGGTCATTGGTACAAATTTTAATTAGTTGCATAGTTGGTTTACAAGCTAAAAAAATAAAACATCATACTGTCTTATGGTGTTTATTTCAGAAAATCAAAAATATAAAGCTTTCTTTACATAGTTAGGTTTAACATCTACAGGCAGACATATACATATTACATATTATATTTCTAGTAGAATTGTTGCATTAAAGTGCCCATGTAATTCGCTTGTCTAAGTTTTGCAATTGAAAAATATAATACCACGAAGAGAAAGAAAAAAACAGTAATTTGAAATATATTCAATAATAATACATAACAATAATAATAATAATTTACATTATAGAAGAGAGTACATAATAATGTATAGCTGGAGCTCCTTTGGTACGATTTTGTTTGTTTAGTTAGAGATAGTGTTGTTTTGTTTGTATGCAGAGGTTGTCTAGGTTATGTTTTGTTGCTAGGCGTTTGTGTTTTTGTTTTGTGGGGGCCGTGTTGACACTTAAGGGCACTTGCCACACTTTGGCAGACCGTCCACGACTTGGAATGATTTCTCTGTTATCGGCTGGTTACATTGCTACAAGAAAAACATTATTAGTTAGTGATGATGTTAGTGAAGTTTCTTTGTAAAGATAACAACACAACAATAAAAAACAAAAAACACAAAAAAACAAAAATATCTAATCTAGTACACAATAAAACACTGGAAATGGTAATGTTAGTATAATGGAGTTATAAGCGGTATGAAAAGACACTAATAGATACTAAAAAACTAAAAAAAAAAGAAAAAGTACTACAGAACGTGCAATACGTCAAAAAAAAAACAAAGTTTTCAGTAAATTGTTAGTTTTGTCCACACTTCATTGAATAGAATATCATTACTTTAACTTACTTTACAACAAAGATAAATTATTTCTTTAATAAACAAACAAAAACCAAATAATGGAAGAAAAGATATGAATCTGTGATGTCATAGAATAGAATGCAAGATGGAATCTGAAGAATGGTACTTTATAGTGTATGTCACCTGTAAGAAAAGGCTGAGAAATTCAGCTAAAATGGATTAAACATCACCATAATTAATTCGACATCACCATAATTAATTCTGGTATCCGCCACCACTACTACCTCGAGACCCTTGACTGACCGCTTGATATTCTATCCAACTTACTTTGCATGCAAAGCACTCTGGGTGCCATTTGGCGTCCAGCGCAATGATGGTCCTCTCGAGGATACCCTTGCCGCATTTCTTACATTTGGTGGCAACGTTGTCCTTGAAACACTTCTGACAGATCGGTTGACCGGAGTGCTCCATGAAAGTTTGACCCACAAGCTTGGTCTTGCACCAGTTGCAGAGGAAGTGCTCTTCATGCCAGTCGCGACCTAAGGCGCTGATGAATTTCTGTGGAGAGAAGAAAATGGACCTTTAGATTGTTTATTGATGCATACTCGATAATTATAGTGGATATCAACATACAGCACCATTATTTTCTGAATTATATGTTATAAATTGGTCACTGGTACAAATTTTACCATTGTAGCAAACTTCAAACTTTCTTAGCAGAGTTATGAGTTAGTATTGTGACTTGCTGTGTTCTTTATATTGTTTATTGATGCATGTTCAACAATTATCGTAGATATCGACAATACAGCACCATTATTTGCTGACTTAATCTTCTAAATTGGTCACTAGAACAAATTTTATAATTATAGCAAACTTCAAACTTTCTTAGCATAGTTATGAGTTAATCTGATGACTTGCTATGTTCTTTATATTGTTTATTGATGCATATTCAATAATTATAGTGGATGTCAACAATACAGCACCATTATTTTCTGAATTATATGTTATAAATTGGTCAATGGTACAAATTTTACCATTGTAGCATTTGTAGCAAACTTCAAACTTTCTTAGCAGAGTTATGAGTTAGTATTGTGACTTGCTGTGTTCTTTATATTGTTTACTGATGCATGTTCAACAATTATCGTAGACATCAACAATACAGCACCATTATTTTCTGAATTATGTCTTCTAAATTGATCACTAGTACAAATTTTACCTTTGTAGCTAACTTCAAACTTTCTTAGCAGACTTATGAGTTAGTATTATGATTTGCTATGTTCTTTATATTGTTCTTTGATGCATATTCAACAATTACCGTGGATATCAACAATACAGCACCATTATTTTCTGAATTATGTCTTCTAAATTGATCACTAGTACAAATTTTACCTTTGTAGCTAACTTCAAACTTTCTTAGCAGACTTATGAGTTAGTATTATGACTTGCTATGTTCTTTATATTGTTCATTGATGCATATTCACCAATTATCGTAGACATCAACAATACAGCACCATTATTTTCTGAATTATGTCTTCTAAATTGATCACTAGTACAAATTTTACCTTTGTAGCTAACTTCAAACTTTTTTAGCAGACTTATGAGTTAGTATTATGACTTGCTATGTTCTTTATATTGTCCATTGATGCATATTCAACAATTACCGTGGATATCAACAATACAGCACTATTATTTTCTGAATTATATGTTATAAATTGATCATTAGTACAAATTTTACCATTGTAGCAAACTTCAAACTTTCTTAGCAGAGTTATGAGTTAATCTTATGACTTGCTATGTTCTTTACATTGTTTATTGATGCATATTCAATAATTATCGTAGATATTAACAATACAGCATCATTATTTTCTGAATTATATCTTCTAAATTGGTCACTAGTATAAACTTTAACATTATACCAAACTTTAAACTTTCTTAGCAGACTTATGACTTGCTATGATCTTTGTATTGTTCATTAATGAATATTCAATAATTACCGTGGATATCAACAATACAGCACCATTATTTTCTGAATTATGTCTTCTAAATTGATCACTAGTACAAATTTTACCTTTGTAGCTAACTTCAAACTTTCTTAGCAGACTTACGAGTGAGTATTATGAGTTGCTATGTCCTTTATATTGTTTATTAATGTATTTGGATGGTCTGCTATACTTACTCCATCGATTGGATTATTACATCCACTGCAATGAGCCACAAAGAGCCTGTTATAGTCTTCCTCGCAGTATGCCCTTCCATCGTGCGTCCTAAACTTGTTGTCGCAGATAGGCTTCTTGCATTTCTCGCAGTTGAAGTGCTCAGGGTGGTATGTCTTGTCCAAAGCGGTCAAGACCTAAAAAAAATGGCCAATAAAAAAATTGAAAAAAAAATACGTGGATGTGATGGTCGGTCGAAGGTGCAAGTTCGGATGCCTAAGCGGTCTCGTTTTGTAATCGGAATTGTTTTGATAGCGTTCATTATAACATTGCTAAAAATAGGGTATTTATTGTAAAATCGTTATCTTGATCATGTGTCATCAGGAATTAACTTGGCAAACATGTTTTCTAAAGTTTTAAGTGAAACGATAGTAAAAGCGAAACAATCCATACCTGGCCTTCGATTCTCTTATTGCATGTGAAGCAGATAACCTGAAAACAGAAAAAGAACGGATTAAAATTCACAGATAAATAAAAAAAAAAAATCACATAAATAGAAAAGAATCACATAAATAGAAAGAAATCACATAAATAAACCTATGACTAAACAAGTAGATTTGAATTGTCATCAAAGGCAGCTGTTAAAAATCTTTCAAAACCGATATTACAGAATCCATATTGGGAAGTTGCCAAGATTTTGACGAAATCTTCGAAAAACTTACGACAAAAATACACGATGGTGTACAGAATGCTAAGGGTGATAACCAGGCGAAAAAACTGGTCAACCCTTTGCCAAAAACGCTGTATGGACTTATTAACCAAATCTCTGGGCATTTTATTTTGAGTTTCCGGCGTTATTTTTGATTCTATTGGTTGTTCATTGCTTTCGGAAAAATTAAACACTGCGATTGGATTACTTTTGCGCACGCTACTATTTTCTATTTTCTGATACAACGGTTATGTAAGCTATATTTTGGTAGAACACAGCGGGAGAAAGCAGGTTGACGTATGTTATTTTTAACACACAATGTCAGTGGATAGGATAAGTTTGAGAATATTTGAAAAGTTTGTACTTATTGGGTCAGAAAAACGAATTTTGTCATACCATTTTTGTATCTTGATTGTTTTCGCTTTGCTAAGGGTGGACAGCCACTAAAAACACTACAGGGGGAACACTACTAGACCCGAAAAAGCACCACCAATGTTAATGTTGCTTCCAGAGCACCAAACACTTGACTGACGATCGCCAATATTCAGCCAGAAATGTTAAACTCTACGTTCCTATTTTAGGATGTGAATCAGGATCAGGTTAAAAATATCCTGCAAGGTTTCCTGGATATAGTGGGTTCGACACAGGAGACCACTGCCAAGCTGGAGGAGGAGTACAACAATAAAGAAGATAACAACAACAATGAGGGTAACAATACAGAAAACAAGAACGATAAGCAAGACAACAACAATGGCGAATCGATAAGCCTGAAGATTGATGATGTGATACAGAAGACAACTGTTGATGATATCAATGCTCAGCTGATTGCGAAAGTTGGAGATGCCATCAGGAGGAATGAGGAGAGTTTCAAAAGGGCCAAGGAGACTGTCAAAGGATATGAAGGACCTCCACAGGTCGAGGGTCAGGAGAAAAAGAAGAAAGAAAGGAAGTAAGTAATTTTGCAAACTTTTGTAACCTTGCAATTCACTATATCAACAGTTTTTGTTGTAATTATCAAGTTCTGTAACTTTCATCTGACATTTGTGGTGTTTTTTTTTGTAAGTATTGTAATCAATGTGTGATATAATTAAAAATAGTTGTATTGTTCTGGTTAAGAAAAATGAGTAATGTGCTATATATAATGATAGTGATATATTACGTATGCAGAATGGTAATCTAGTCATCCATGTCAGGACTGTATTGCTATGTTTATGACATAATAATAATATATAATAATAATACTTGGCACATTTATTTTCTACATGCATAATAAGTCTGCTACGTTTTGTATTGCATATCAATGATAAGTTGTCACTATTATTCAAGAGATTTTTGATAAATATTTTTTTAAGTTATCAAAAAATGAATAAAATGTGTAATTAGTGTATTTCAATTAACGGTGTCAAATAGGATATCCTTCGATAAGCATGTGATAAAATGCTTTGGGCAAATAGCTGTGATAAAGTCTACAAACACAAGCGACAAGTCAATATAATACGTTGGTATTTATTAGTATTTTCTATGAAAATTAATTTCTATAAAAATGAATTTCTGCGAAAGTTAATTTCTACGAAAATGAATTTATCTAAAACAAATTTCTATCGCTATGAATTTCTATGAAAACTTGTTCTTTTTTTTGTGAGATAAGTTAGTTATAAGCAAAAACGACAAGAAACATATTTTCGGTAAAATTGAAATTAGAAATATTATAGCGTTTTGTTAAATTTTGAAATATATGTTGCTAAAGTGGAACATATTTCTTTTTTATCAGAATTCTGGCAAAACATATGAACATTTAATTTTTAGGAGAAACTTTACCACTATGTCATAGAACATGCTTTCGGTAAAAATTGAAATTAGAAATATTAGAGCGTTTTGTCAAATTTTGAATTATATGACGCTTATGCGGAAACAATTGGGTTATAAAATGAAATATATATCACAAATTTATCTTAATTATAACAAAAGTTATAAACATTTAATGTTGAAACTTCTAGGAGTACCATTATACCACAGAACATGCATTCAGTAAAATTGAAATAAAAATATCAGAATGTTTTGTCTAATTTTGAAATATATGTTGGTTAAAGTGGAAATAGTGAGCTTTAAAAAGAACCACAATTCGAGAATTTGTAACAATTTTATTAAAAATTGTAAACATTTAAATTTGATTGACCATTATGCCATAGAACATGCTTTCGGTAAAAATTGAAATTAGAAATATTAGAGCGTTTTAACAAATTTTGAATTATATAACGCTTATGTGGAAATAATTAAGCTGTAAAATGAAATTAATATTACAAATTTATCTTAATTATAACAAAAGTTATAAACATTTAATGTTGAAACTTCTAGAATTACCACCATTATGCCACAGAACATGCATTCAGTAAAATTGAAATAAAAATATCAGACCGTTTTGTCTAATTTTGAAATATATGTTTGTTAAAGTGGAAATGATGAGCTTTAAAATGAACCACAATTCGAGGATTTTTAACAATTTTATTAAAAGTTGTAAACATTTAAATTTGAAACTTGTGAAAATGACTACCATTGTCATAAAACATGGTTCGGTCAAAGGAAATTTAAAAATATTATAAGTGTTTGTCGAATGATTGGACTTTAAAATGAAACATATTTCGAGAATTTATCTTAATTCTATCAAAAGTTGTGGACATTTAATTGTGACACTTGTGGACTTACTTTACCATTATAGAAAAAACATGTTTCGGCGAAATTAAAATTAGAAATATTAGAGGGTTTTGAACAACTCCAAGATTTTGTCAGCTAATATAGGAATGATTGGGCTACAAAACAAAATATATTTCAATAATTTATAGTAATTGTATAAAACGTTATAAATTTTTTAATTTGTCACTTGTGGTATGATTTTTTTACATAGTTTTTTTTTTTTTGGTTTTTTCTATCTGTGAAAGTCACAGAACTTTGACCTCCCGAAATATATACAGACAAATATGCAGACAACTTTGCAGTATTGTAGCATTTTCTTACTAATGTTATGAATTTCTAATTCTACATATCTGATGTATGTACAAATTTGTCTGTAAGAAATTTATAACACAGTTTCAAATTTTAAAATCAAACAAAGTCATTAGTTTACCAATTGCATCGTTCTATTGCAAATAGAACAATTAACACTTACCTACTTCTTATTGAGAAGTGGGATAACGTTATATGTACTGAGAAAATCGATTTTTCCCAGCATTAGATACAGACTGGGAGTCTCCACTTTGTGAGATCGATACTTCAAGGTCACTAAGTTAAGAGAATAATCCATTTTCAATAAAATTTTCACCCGATTAACCTTCGATTCGATAATCGAACTCCAAATCGAGATAAACGCCAACGTGTTATCCAAAAGGAAAAAACGAACTAATCCAAATGATTTTGCATTGATTTTGTCTTATTTAGGAATGTTTACTGCTGTTAAAATTTAAATAAATAATAATAACAAATAAAATAATAATAATAATAGTTTTTTACGTACCTCAGCGTCTGACATGTTTCTGCAAAGTTTCTTACACACTGAACAACAATTGAATGTCGACTGTCGATCAGCGCTGCTGAGTGCGTGTTATAAGTAGGCTGTGATCTCATCAAGCCCTTATCAGGGCGTAGATTGACTGCATATATATGTATGGGTATAGCGCAGGACTTTGTTGTTATCTGAAGTAGTCCTGCAATTGTTTTGTGTAACCTACCAGTGAGGGTACGGTTTGGGATATGTTGGTGTTTGGTCGATTTTTTTTGGGCGAGCTGATTAATTGGGACTTGGCATGATATGCCAAATTTAGGTTCTGGTTATCGCGTAATGCATATCTGGAGGATGTAGAGTTAACTTCCTGTTGAGGTTTTGTTTGTTGGTTCGATAATTGTCCAGTTGGCGAAAGGAGGACAAAAGCAGAGTTGTGGAACGATTGGGGTGTAAAATGGGATATATTTGGAGAATTTATCTTAATTCTATCAAAAGTTATAAATGTTTAATGTTGGAACTTGTTTACTTTACCATTATGCCATGGAACATGTAATATTGAAATTAGAAACATTAGAGCGTTTTGTCAAATTTTGAAATATGTGTTGATGAAGTGGGAATGATTGGGCTTTAAAATGAAACATATTTCTTTTTTATCAGAATTCTGTCAAAACATATGAACATTTAATTTTCATCCTTTTAGGAGAAACTTTACCACTATGTCATAGAACATGCTTTCGGTAAAAATTGAAATTAGAAATATTAGAGCGTTTTGTCAAATTTTGAATTATATGACGCTTATGTGGAAACAATTGGGCTATAAAATGAAATATATATCACAAATTTATGTTAATTATAACAACATTTAATGTTGAAACTTCTAGGAGTACCATTATGCCACAGAACATGCATTCAGTAAAATTGAAATAAAAATATCAGAACGTTTTGTCTAATTTTGAAATATATGTTGGTTAAAGTGGAAATAGTGAGCTTTAAAATGAACCACAATTCGAGAATTTATAACAATTTTATTAAAAGTTGTAAACATTTAAATTTGATTGACCATTATGCCATAGAACATGCTTTCGGTAAAAATTGATATTCGAAATATTAGAGCGTTTTAACAAATTTTGAATTATATAACGCTTATGTGGAAATAATTAAGCTGTAAAATGAAATTAATATTACAAATTTATCTTAATTATAACAAAAGTTATAAACATTTAATGTTGAAACTTCTAGGATTACCACCATTATGCCACAGAACATGCATTCAGTAAAATTGAAATAAAAATATCAGAACGTTTTGTCTAATTTTGAAATATATGTTGGTTAAAGTGGAAATAGTGAGCTTTAAAATGAACCACAATTCGAGAATTTATAACAATTTTATTAAAAGTTGTAAACATTTAAATTTGATTGACCATTATGCCATAGAACATGCTTTCGGTAAAAATTGATATTCGAAATATTAGAGCGTTTTAACAAATTTTGAATTATATAACGCTTATGTGGAAATAATTAAGCTGTAAAATGAAATTAATATTACAAATTTATCTTAATTATAACAAAAGTTATAAACATTTAATGTTGAAACTTCTAGGATTACCACCATTATGCCACAGAATATGCATTCAGTAAAATTGAAATAAAAATATCAGAACGTTTTGTCTAATTTTGAAATATATGTTGGTTAAAGTGGAAATAGTGAGCTTTAAAATGAACCACAATTCGAGAATTTATAACAATTTTATTAAAAATTGTAAACATTTAAATTTGATTGACCATTATGCCATTGAACATGCTTTCGGTAAAAATTGATATTCGAAATATTAGAGCGTTTTAACAAATTTTGAATTATATAACGCTTATGTGGAAATAATTAAGCTGTAAAATGAAATATATTTCACAAATTTATCTTAATTATAACAAAAGTTATAAACATTTAATGTTGAAACTTCTAGGACTACTATTATGCCACAGAACATGCATTCAGTAAAATTGAAATAAAAATATCAGAACGTTTTGTCTAATTTTGAAATATATGTTGGTTAAAGTGGAAATAGTGAGCTTTAAAATGAACCACAATTCGAGAATTTATAACAATTTTATTAAAAATTGTAAACATTTAAATTTGATTGACCATTATGCCATAGAACATGCTTTCGGTAAAAATTGATATTCGAAATATTAGAGCGTTTTAACAAATTTTGAATTATATAACGCTTATGTGGAAATAATTAAGCTGTAAAATGAAATTAATATTACAAATTTATCTTAATTATAACAAAAGTTATAAACATTTAATGTTGAAACTTCTAGGATTACCACCAATATGCCACAGAATATGCATTCAGTAAAATTGAAATAAAAATATCAGAACGTTTTGTCTAATTTGGAAATATATGTTTGTTAAAGTGGAAATAGTGAGCTTTAAAATGAACCACAATTCGAGAATTTATAACAATTTTATTAAAAGTTGTACATTTAAATTTTATTGCCATTATGCCATAGAACATACTTTCGGTAAAAAATTGAAATTAGAAATATTAGAGCGTTTTGTCAAATTTTTAAATATGTGTAGCTAAAGTGGGGATGATTGAGCTTTAAAATGAAATATATTTCGAGAAAGTATCATAATTGTATCAAAAGATATAAACATTTAATTTTTTTCTCTAGGCTGTAAGCTCATTACAAATTTGGGTTTTTTTTTTTCTATTAGAAACATAAATAAAAATCGTATTTTTTTGGCACGTATTAAAACAACAATTATTTTCGTATTCTCAACGAAAAACAGCGCTGTGGTGATCCAAAATTGCACCGAATCGACCTAAAAATATACAGACTAGAGCACATTTATAACTGTCACGATTCACGAATTATACAAATATTAAGCACAAGTGAGTGCTAAATTTAATAGAAACTTTCAACTGACAGTATAGCCACAGCTGTCTTCGCCGCCCAAAAGCCGTTGTGGATCGAATCCAACTCACGTAGATCTTGATTATATTCCATATTAAAATAATTATTCACCACGCTTTCGCGTGTGTAACGCATTGTTTGACATTAGCACATGTTTGGACAATTAGGAACGAGTGAGTCAAACGCGTGACATGGTTGTATGTAGCGAATATATGTCTGCGAATATGGCATATTAGCGGTAAACATATTCGTGGGGAGTGTTGTTTTGGTTATGGACAGAGTTTCGTTGGCAAGGCAATAAAAACGGTGGGTTTTTTTGGTTCAGTAATGACCTAGGATGACAAATATAAACGATACATCACTTGGGATAGTTAAAATTTGGGTGCTGACAGTTTTTTGGTAGGTGTACGATTGTCACTTTACCTTATGTTATAAAATGTGGTTCGGTAAAGGGGATATTAAAAATATTAGAGCGTTCTTTCGAATTTTGAGATATACATTGCTCATGTAGAAATAATTGAGCTATACAATGAAATCTATTTCACAAATGTATCTAAATTCTACCAAAAGTTATGGATATTTAATTGTGACACTTCTGAATTTACCATTATGAAAAAAAAAAAAAACTGAGTCAACTGATAATCGGTAAAATCGCGATTTTCGAGCATACTTGTGTTCTACACAAAAAAAGACTTAGACAATGCATCGGTACATTAAGTTTAGTGTGTCGGTACGTTTGATGGAATTTTCTGTATTGTTGTTTTCTCGTTTGTTTTCGCAGAAGTGACACATCTCAATAGAATGACATAACCAGAGATAAGACGCCTATCTAAAGTCATCTACAAGCCACAAGTCAAGTGTCTTATGCGGAATATTATTGTGATCTAAATTATTTATTAGCTGCACTTTTGGATTCCTAAATGGTCTATGTAATATTGTTGAAAGATAAGGTTTTTATACTCGAGTATATTGTACTCGAGTATGTTGTACCTAGACCAAGATTTAATATAGTTTGTTATGAAGTATAGAGACAAATTTGTACCTACATCACGTACGTATAATAAATTCATAACATTAGCAAGAATGCAATAATACCGCATAGTTGTCTGCATATTTGTCTGTGAATTTGAAGTAGATTTGGCGAGGACAAAGTTCTATGACTTTTAGAGGTGGACAAGAAAAAAAAACAATGTAAAAACACTATGTAAGAAAATATGTAAAAAAATGTCAAAAATCACACCACAAGTGACAAGTTTAAAAATTCATAACTTCTGATACAATCATTATAAATGATTGACATATGTTTTATTATATAGCCTAATCATTCCTGCATTAGCTGTATAAATCTTAAAATTGTTCCAAACTCTCTAATATTTCTAATTTTAGTTTCACCGAAAGAAATTGATAAAAGGCTCTAATATTTTACCGAATGCGTGTATTTTACGACATTATCGCACTAAACATGCTATCAAAAGTTATGAATTGTTGAAAAGTCTATTGTTTAAGGTTAAGTTTATCATTATGTCAAAATGTACACTTTCTGAAAAATTGAAATTGGATGTAGTGTTATAGAGTGTTATATAAAAGTTTGATATATACAACTCTGATACAGTAATGAATAGGCTATAAAATAAAATATATTCCAAGAATTTTCCATAACTCTTTCAAAAGTTACCGGTATTTAAAATAGCAATCAAACCGTTCAAGTGAATTTTACTAACGTCACAATATCTCGAACACCGATACCCGTTAGGCTTAGCTGGATAATATTTATCTTATCTTATTTATTAATTCATTCATTCTTTACCCACTTGACTAATCACACCTAATTTGAAATTCCACAGAAATTATGCAACACTCGAATTTCATCCAATAAACTTATTTCTGTCTTAAAAACAGCAAATTTTTCCAAACATTTTTTTCTCAGCGCTCGGATAAAAATAACACACACCAATGTTACGAATCTCCTATGAAATGCTTTCTCATAGAATAAACATTTAGTCATCTTTGAGATAATTTTGTTAGAGATAATTCTTCTTAAATCTCATGATAACGAATTTTGCAACAATAAACCGTTTAAAAATAGTATAAAATTATTTTATAACCTTGTCAAAGATAAAATCAACTATGTAAGCCGACGTATTTCCATTGCGAAATTGAACTAAATGTCCTATATTTGTAGCTAAGTCTCGATTGCTTTTTGAACAAATTGTTTGCTTATTGTTAACCTCGTATTTTATGATGTATTAAGAATTTATGACCACTCTAGCATTGTTTTTTGTGTTATTACTTCAGATTGTTGCATGCCTTGGTTAATCTTATACAATTTACTAACATTTTTACTTTACGATTTGACACCAAACTTCTTGCAGAAAGACCATCACTGTTTCCGGTGCTAAAAATGCCCAGCTAATATGTATAAGAGACGAAGACTCATCGCTGGCCGACCCAACATCAGTTGAAAACGAGATAACTCCACCCAAGAGCGAATCCAAGCATCGCAAAAGGCATTCGAAACATTCGGCCAAACATCAGCTTCCGGAAACTAAACATAACACCTCTGAAGTCATCCTGGGTACTTCAGATCGCATCTCCAAGATAAAAATAAGCAGATTGCCTAAGAAGCCTCTGGTGCATCTCAAGCCATTGCCGAAGCAATGCGCCCTGGATGTCATAGAGTATAAAATGAAGTATACCAAAGCGAGAAAGGGAAATCCCATGTATAAAAAATCGGCTACGAAACAACCGTGGGTTTTAATGGGGGAGTATGTTTCATTTCTGCGTTTTCAGTATTTATTTTTGTTTTCACGAAGGCATAAAGCCTGCCATTCACAGCCTGCGATGTTACGCTGTGCTGTATGCTTAAGTGATGTTGGTTTTTTGTGCTTTTAGGATAGCAGACAAGATTCTTGATGAGCTAATCCAAGGTGTTGGATCTGAAATTCAGGTGGACCATGTGATAGACAACATATACGCTTCTGAACTTGCGCAGTAATATTTTTGTTTGAATAAACGACTATTTTCGTAGAACTGAGGTTTGTTTCTTTTTTATATAGATATGTTTGTGGTTTGGTTAGATTATTTTGTTCTGTGCTGAAAAAATCTCATATGAAGACTTGGAAGCAATAAAACAGCAGGTAATCCGTCCCAATAATAAATAAACTTGTCTTAGGACATCAATATATATATATATAATCAACACTTTATTAATAACATATATTAGATCCTAACATATTTTGCTAAGACATTCCTAGCTCCAATGACATTATCAGACTCTTTATATATCAGCGATAAATTAAAAGCTGCTTCGCGTTTCAGACACAAAACATCAGGATGCTCTTTTATAAGGTGGTCTTCGTACTCCAAAACTAGCTTATAGTAATTCGCAGCGAGGTGCAGAAGTCCGAACTTATGATACATCCTACCCAAGTTATAGTTAACTTCTTGATACGCGTCTTTAGACCTGGTCTTGGCGTAATGCAAGAACAGGGAATACACAGTTGGTATTAACATCTTCTTTTTCGTGCCTAGTTTCTGTTGTGAGAGTTGTAAAAACACCACGGCAGCTAGGAGGTACATATACGGAGATGGGTAATCTTTAAGTAGAGGTAACAAGATCATCATCGCGATTTTATAAGAACCCGAACACAGGGCGTTATTAGCCTCTAAGATCTTAACGTGTTCTTGGTTGAGGAGCTTTCCTTGCCTTATTATAAACTTTGAGTGGGTTCTGAACTCGTCTAACCTTTGCAGGGTTAGGTTCCATAAGTTTAGGTGTACAATACTCCCAAGATTTTTCAATAGGAGGTTTCTGATGATAGTATAACCGTTTGCGAAGTCGTTGTTGCAGATGCAAGCAAACAAGGCGAAGTGCACTAGGAATTTGGTGTAGTTCTTCAGTCTATTTGATGTCAACACCACGAATGATAACTTCTGGAGTAAAGCGTATTCCTTCTTTTCCAAACAATACTTCAACGCATCTTTGAATAAGGCATATTCCTCATCAACTGGTATCTCTCCTATACTCTTTATCTCGATGTTCTGTTCCAAGTCACCTCTAAGGTTCCTCAACTTTTTAATCCTGTTAATTCTATCTATGGTACTCTCTAGGAAGACAGCGTTAACCTCTGTTGTGTTCTTAACATCCAGGCAATGTCTAAACAGTAAAATCTCCATGGATTTTATATACTCTTTGAAGCAATCCATCTTCCTTAATAATTTGATTTTTTTCGTTAGGAGCTGGACGTGTAAATCCTGAGTGTAGTCCTGTGTTAAGACGTCGACTGCTTCTCTGTGTTTGTCATGTTGGATTAGCAAATCAGCTAAGGCGAAACGCACGTCGTGATGTTGTGGTGCTAATCTAATCACTGTGTAATAGCTCTCAATGGCTTGTTCGTGCATGTTGCAAGCTTGTTGGCACTCAGCATATTTTAACCACACAGCAGCCAGTGAGAAGTTATCGCTCTTGATCAAGGGTACTAATAATTTCAAGGCGTCTTCAAACCTTTTAACAGACATTAAGTTTTCTGCAACGTCCAAGTATAAATCGCCGATATGGTCAACGTTTTCCTCCTGGAGTAGGGGGTCTAACAGCTGGCTCAGGTGTTGGAAAGCCTCCATTTGTATCAAGCATATTATAAATTTAATCCTGAGATCAATGGGCAGGTTTTCCGGCATGTTAAAGCTTACTACTTCCAAGCTTTCGTCTTGCCTGATCACTATTTCCATTTCTATGTTACAGTATTGGACGAATAAGTCGAGACAGTTGACGAAATTTTTCGTTAGCAGTAGTAGCTCTAGGTAGATGTTAACGATTTCTGGTGTGATGTCTTTCTGGCATTTCTCGAACACCACGGCGACTATTTCTGAGGCTTTTTTGTACTCTTTATCGCGGTGATAGCTTGCTGCTAGGTCTTTTACTGTTTCTAAGATTTCTTTTGATTGGGTGAGCGGGTTGTAACTGTGTATGAGGTATTGTTGACATTTGCGGATGTATTTCTCATCACCTGCAAGCAGATGATTTTAATACTAATTGATATTGTACTAAAATGTTCTTTTTTTTACTGGGCTTAAGCAATTTTATTACTCAATCCAATTTGGGTTTAAGAATGTTGACCTTTTGTTGTATTATTCTTTAGTTCAAAAATGCCTCCATTTTTATACATCTTTGGATTCATTTAGAATTAAATCTTTCAATAATTTTTTATCTGTTGTTTTTGTCTGTTCGGCAGATTTAACCACTACTCTTGCCTTTATATTGTTCATTAAATAAACTCTAGGCTTTTGAAGTTCAAAGGATTTATTTGTACACATCATTTTGTAGTTTGGTGTAGTTTTTTAAAAGTATTAAGTATTGGACATTTATTTTATTACAAGCCTTCTATTTCAAATAATCTTCCTCACAGGAAAGTAAAAAAATACTCACCTATTCTCTTCAGCAATTCAATCCTTTTCAACTGCAGATCGATATTCAATGTCCTACTGTTAGCATGGACAGCCCTAGTATAGCAAGTAACCGCTTTTCGTAAATTCCCATTATCCGAATGTATCTGAGCCAACCGTGCCCACTGATCAGCATCTTGAGGATTCAAATGCGCCGCTATAGTCAAATACTGTATACTCTTCGCCTTATCGTTCTCATGGATATGCGCCAACGTCAAATAGGGCTCGTGTGCCAACGGCACTTGCCTAATCACCTCAAAACACATCTTCTCCGCCAACTCATACTCCCCCCTGGCAAACCTCAGATTTGCCTCACCCATCAACCCCTTGAGATGCGCCGGGATCTTCGAACGTCTCGTGGGGCCCCTTTTCGCCGGGGCCTCTTTCACCAAGTCGTCGTCCAACTCATTCTCGTAGTTCTCCGTAACGGTTTGCGTGTCTGCGTCTTGCGGGAAGTCGTAGTCATCGGAATCATAGGAATCCGAGTCGTCGGAATTTTCGGGCTTCCCGCTGGGGCCCTCAGTACCCTCAGTTTTTATCGGTTGTTGTTCCGGTGGTTCTCCAGATGGGTTGCTATCCATTTTTTGTTGATTTTTTACAGACTGGTTTGCTTTTAAAGTTGGCAGAGTGAGGTTATGTTCACGTTATGTTGTTATTATGGAGGTTAGAAATTTGTGAACATGTTTATTTGGTGCTTATCAATAAATTTGTGATCATAGTGTCCGTTTGTTCTCCAGTTAGGTAGTTATCCATTTGTTCTTGATTAATTGAAGGTGTGTATATTTTTAAAGTGAACAAAGTGAGGTTATATTATTGCTATGGTGGATAATAACGGTTGGTAGTTGGTACTGTGGACAACGCAGGGTTATGTGCTTATTTGATGTTGGCGAACCTGGCTGCCAAACTTGTATTTCAAATCACAAATTTCGAACCATTTCCAAGCTGTGAAGGCAAATTTACCTTGCAAATAACTAAGTTTCTATGTGTTGATGGTAAATTTAACACTCCCCGACTTGTCAGGCGTGAATTTTGGCATACATTTGACTATAAGTAAGTAATATACAAGAAAAATAACTTTATGATAACTATATTGCACTTTTAGGTGCCTTCACGACATGGAGATACCTAAATTGACCAGTTCTGATGAAGAATTGCTGCATACGTGGCTAGGGGAGTTCATACAATACCCCCTGAAGTACATAGAACCCCTATTGGACTCCTCAACTGTAGATCTGATAAAATACGCATGCAATATCTTGAAACAAGACAGTCATGTCTTTATAATGACCGTGGACATTTTAACAAAGTACATAATGATTATGAATGCTAAAAATGAAGAAATCGAAGACCAGTTACTCACCGTGTTAAGCATAATATGTATTTGCAGCAAATACATAGGGGAATTATCGGAATTAAAGTTTTTGCCAGTCGCTAAATTATACCGGAAGTTGACACAAAAAGACATGGCAAAAGGGACTTTGAAACAGACAGAGGTCAAGATTTTAGGTACATTGAACAACCAGTTACCAATATATTCAACTATCGACGACTTAAAGGTATTGGTTCATATCTACGTGCAAAAATTTAATTTGCGGGTTAATTTGACAAAGTTGTGCGTCGAAGTCTTGGATGTTGCTTATATATTCTATAGGAGGTTGTTCTATAAGCTGCATGACGTCTACAAGCAGAATCCCGGGGCCGCAGAAGCGTTTAAAGACATTGTAACAAACCGTCTTTACTTACCTAGCGGTGTATTCTTTTGTGGCTTGAAATTAACCAAGTTACCAAATGTTATTAATCTAGATAATTTGCTAAACGAGGTCAGCGAGTTGGCTAATATGCATAGGAATCACATCGAGTTGCTTACTACTTATATTTTAGAAATTATAAATCGTAACCAGTGATCTATTATATCTAAAATATGAGAGTAAAGAAAAATGTTAAAAAAAAAAACAGTATAAGATGGTGTAAAAGAAACTCTATTGTTTGGTTTTTGTTTGTTTATAGATAAGTTATAATGTTTTTGTAGTTCTAAAGTTTCTAAACCCACTTTATAATGTAGTTGTTCCTCTTGCCTACTCTTGGTAAAGTTACGTTATTGCTTAACCGATGTACAGAGAAGAATAAATTTTTTTTTCTTTGATAACATTGTTTTATTACTTCAGTATGAACTGTCTATAAACTGTCTATGAACTTTCTAAATACTTGATCAAGGCAATCACAGATAATAAATATTTAAAGCCTATATATAAGGTTATTAGTTATAGGTAAAATATAGTATTATTTTATCCTGATATATAATATTTTTAAGCTAATATTCACATTCAGTTTTGTTATTATGGAGGTTAGAAACTTGTGAACATGTTTACATATTTGGTACTTATCAATAAATTTGTGTTCATAAAGTGTCCGTTGGTTTTCTAGTTAGGTTGTTATATAGGCCGGTCTACGCCGACGTCAGCGCTATTTTTTATGAGTTCAAGCAAGTGTAAGCCCACTGACACGCCTACCGAACAACGTTATCCGTAGACCGTGTTTACTATTGGTCAGTAATGAATGAGACCACCTTATCTACTTAAATCACCTTGAATGAGACCACCTAATCTACTTAAAAAGCCTTGGGACAAAGCAGGGTTATGTGCTTATTTCACGTTGGCGAACATGGCTATCAAATATCCACTTGTGTTTCAAATTTCGAACCATTTCCTAGCAGTGAAGGCAAATTTACCGTACTAATAACTAAGTTTTTGTGTTGATGGTAAATTTAACAGTTCCCGACTGTGACGCGTGCATTTCGATACCCATTTGACTATATAAGTAAGTTATTACTTGTATATTTACAAGACAAAATGAATTTCATAATAACCCTATTGCATTTTAGGTGTCCCTACGATATGGAGACATCTAAATTGACCAGTTACGATGAAGAATTGCTACATACTTGGATAGGGGAGCTCAAAGAAAACCCCCTGCAGTACATTGAACCCGTTTTGGAATCCTCAACGATAGATATGATAAAATACGCGTGCAATACTTTGAAACAGGACAGCCACGTCTTTATAATGTCGGTGGACATTTTAACAAAGTACATAATGATTTTGAACGATAAAAACGAAGAAATCGAAGACCAGTTACTCACTGTGTTAAGCATAATATGTATTTGCAGCAAATACATAGGGGAATTATCGGAATTAAACTTTTCACCAGTCGCTAAAGTATACCGGAAGTTGACACAAAAACACATGGCAAAAGAGACTTTGAAACAGGCAGAGGTCAAGATTTTGGGCACATTGAACTACCAGTTACCAATATATTCCACAATCGATGACTTAAAAGTATTGGTTCATATCTACGTGCAAAAGTTTAATTTGCGAGTTAATTTGATAAATTTGTGCGTCAAAGTCTTGGATGTTGTTTATATATTCTATAGGAGGTTGTTCTATAAGCTGCGTGACCTCTACAAGCAGAATCCCGGGGCTCCAGAAGCGTTTAAAGACATCGTAACAAACCGTCTTTACTTACCTAGCGGTGTATTCTTTTCTAGCTTGAAATTAACCAAGTTACCACATGTTATTAATCTAGATAATTTGATAAACGAGGTCAGCGAGTTGGCTAATATGCATAAGAATCACATCGAGTTGCTTACTACTTATATTTTAGAAATTATAAATGGTAACGAATGATCTATTATATCTAAAATATGAGAGTAAAGAAAAATGTTAAAAAAAAGTATAAGATGGTGTAAAAGAAACACTATTCTTGGGTTTTTGTTTGTTTATTTGCTTATAGATAAGTTATAATGTTTTTGTAGTCCTAAAGTTTCTAAACCCACTTTATAATGTAATTGTTCTTCTTGCCTACTCTTAGTAAAGTTACATTATTACTTAGCCGATGTACAGAGTGATTCAGAACCTCACTGGGGTTTGAAACTCGCTGTTGGTTTACGTAAAATCCACCAGCGGAAATTATTCTTGTAGCGTCGTCTGGAATAAGAATGTATTTTTTGTGTTATTATATGTAAGTGTAAAGAATAAAGTTTATTTTTGTTTTTATAACACTGTTTTATTACTTCAGTATGAACTGTCTATAAATCGTCTATGAACTTTCTAAATACTTGATAAAGGCAATCACAGATAATAAATTTTTAAAGCCTGTATATTAGGTAATAAAATATTATGTTATCCTGACACATAATACTTTTAAGCCAAAAATTCAACAAATTAAAAATAATTCAACACATTTTCATATAGGTACATATACAACTTACTATTGGTAGGAAAACATCTAGCTTTCATTGCTAAATCGAGAACAGTCTGCCCAGGTTCCGGTAAAACTTCCACTATATCAGCCCCCTGGAAAATATTCGAGATCTCCTGTACAGTCAAGGTCCCCATAGCAGAAACGCTTCCTTCATATAATGCCTTCGTAGCAATCTCGGCTTGTCTCAAGCCTTCCGTTCCATGAACCAAGAGCGTTGTTTGTTCGGCAAGTCTTTTCTGCGCCAGACGCAGCTCTGGTTTCTCTTTATGTCGTCTCATCAAGTCCTCTATGCTACCAGTTGTGTCAAAAGTGAATAATTTCAGGAATTTTTCGACTTCGGCGTCCGGTTGACGCACCCAAAACTGATAGAACGCGAATGGGGACGTTTTTTCGCTTGTAATCCATACTGCATTGCCTGCCGATTTGCCGAACTTATCTCCTGTTTCCGATGTTACTAAGGGAAGCGTTAAACCTAAGGTGAAAGAAGTGTGATAAAGAATGTGTATGGTAAAAAATATGTGATTAAAATAGGAAGAACAAAAATTACCGTAAACGCTTTGTTTCTGTATTCTGGAGATTAATTCGTGCCCGGACATTATATTACCCATTTGGTCGCTGCCTCCTATCTGTATTAACAAGAAAAAGTTTAGTTTTACTACCCATTGTTTTGTATTGTATTGTATCTAGTTTTTGCGAATTAAATTCTTTCTAGTCATAAAATATAACATTCCTGACCTAAGTCAAGTTTATTTATTATTGGGACTACCTGTTGTTTTATTACAACTGGTTTTTGCTGTTTTATTGCTTCTGGTTTTTGCAAATTAAATTCATTCTAATCATAAAATAGAACATGCCTGACCTAAGACAAGTTTATTGATTATTGGGACTACCTGTTGTTTTCTTGCATCTGGTTTTTACGAATTCAGTTCTTTCTGGTCATAAATTACACCATGCCTGACCTAAGGCAAGTTTATTTATTATTGGGACTACCTGTTGTTTTATTACAACTGGTTTTTGCTGTTTTATTACAACTGGTTTTTGCTGTTTTATTGCTTCTGGTTTTTGCAAATTAAATTCATTCTAATCATAAAATACAACATACCTGACCTAAGACAAGGTTATTGATTATTGGGACTACCTGTTGTTTTATTGCATCTGGTTTTTACGAATTAAGTTCTTTCTGGTAATAAAATACACCATTCCTGACCTAAGGCAAGTTTATTTATTATTGGGACTACCTGTTGTTTTATTACAACTGATTTTTGCTGTTTTATTACAACTGGTTTTTGCTGTTTTATTATTTCTGGTTTTTGCAAATTAAATTCATTCTAATCATAAAATAGAACATGCCTGACCTAAGACAAGTTTATTGATTATTGGGACTACCTGTTGTTTTATTGCATCTGGTTTTTACGAATTAAGTTCTTTCTGGTCATAAATTACAACATTCCTGACCTAAGACAAGTTTATTGATTATTGGGACTACCTGTTGTTTTATTGCATCTGGTTTTTACGAATTAAGTTCTTTCTAATCATAAAATACAACATTCCTGACCTAAGACAATTTATTGATTAGTGGGATTACCTGTTGTTTTATTGCATCTGGTTTTTACGAATTAAGTTCTTTCTGGTCATAAAATACACCATTCCTGACCTAAGGCAAGTTTATTTATTATTGGTACTACCTGTTGTTTTATTACAACTGATTTTTGCTGTTTTATTACAACTGGTTTTTGCTGTTTTATTATTTCTGGTTTTTGCAAATTAAATTAATTCTAATCATAAAATACAACATTCCTGACCTAAGGCAAGTTTATTTATTATTGGGACTATCTGTTGTTTTATTACAACTGGTTTTTGCTGTTTTATTATTTCTGGTTTTTGCAAATTAAATTCATTCTAATCCTAAAATACAACATTTCTGATTTTGCTGTTTTATTATTTCTGGTTTTTGCAAATTAAATTCATTCTAATCCTAAAATACAACATTTCTGACCTAAGGCAAGTTTATTGATTATTGGGACTACCTGGTGTTTTATTGCATCTGGTGTTTACGAATTAAATTCTTTCTAAAAGTTCATCATTCTGTCTAGTGATGGAAATATTTATTTATTGGTCATACATTTTATGAAATTGATCCGTAAATGCATGTTTTATATTTCCTATCCCAAATTTAAGTTATACCCAAAGAAATTACCTGAAATCGACATCTGAATTCTTTGTTTAAATGCAGCCAATCGTAAGCCTGGAACAGCTGATAACTAAACTCGGTAAAACTCATCCCCACCGGTGACGCAAGTCGCGTTTGAACGCTGGTTCTCCCCAGTAAAGTCCCCATCCGTAGGTACCGTCCAACATGCCCGATCAACTGCACCGGAGTTATTTTACCATACCAATCTTCATTGTTCAGAATTCTTTAAAAAATAACACCTACATAAGCACAAATAACCTCTGCATTATCCACAATAATAAATACCTTACTTTGGGCAACGCAGTTTCCCTATTCCACAAGAATTTTTCGTGATTCTCAAAGACGGTCTCGATATTTTTCCGAATCCCTTCTAGATTTTTATCGACGTAAACCGATAATAATTCCTCGCGTTCTGTTGTACGTCCGCTCGGATCTCCTATTTTACCTGTCGCTCCACCTAACAGAGCGATAACGTTGTGTCCCCCGCGCTGCCAATGCAATAAATTAACTATAATCAACAAATTTCCAACGTGTAAACTGTCCGCTGTTGGATCAAACCCTGCGTAAACTGTCTGCGGCTTGGAATTTAACAAATCCGTGACTTCACGCCTGAAAATCATACAAAACAAAACCTTACGAATGATATTTTGGTAACCGATATATTATATATATAGGCTTACGCTGAGATTTCGGGGAATAGCTCCTGGAACATTCCGCGTTCTTTCAGTTTTAGGATGTTTCTGTTGGAATATAGACGTTTTAATTCATTTTTGAGACGATTCGGGTGTTTTTGGAGAATTTTTCGAAACATTTTTAATGTGCTACTGGTTTAGGTTAGTTGAGGTTAGGTTATCTGTCTGTCTGTTGAGGTTATGTACGTTCTGTCAGGAAAGTTGTGGAGAATCGCCGGTAGATGGCGACAACGTACGATATATTTTTATTTTTTTTTAATTGAATATTCTGTAGTAATATTGATTTGTTCTTTATTTTCAAATAAGTTTTGTATTTTTTCAGCAAATTATAGACGAATTCTTCAAAATTCTTAACTTAACATTTCAAAACAACATAAATATCAGCTTTGTTCATAATTTTGATGATGAGTATTAAAGTCATTTGGCTTTACGATCAAACTTCTGTTCATAAATTTTTCTCAATTAAAAGTTTGTCAGTTTTAGTTTTTTATGCGAAATACTTTGGTCAATATTTTCTATCCTAGCTACCAGTTATAATTATTCAGTCTTTGCTACATTGACGTAAATTTCCCACGACAAAGAACGGCTAATCGAATAAAAGACCGATTGGGGCGGCATATAAAATATGTTTACGTGTTGAAACGGGTTTTGCATTGTTCAATAATTGAAAATCTGGGGAAATTCCTCTTCTATATACAGCAAAATCCAGCCGAACTGCTGGGCAGCAGGTCTATATCAGTAGCAGAAACGAAAAAAAGGGAATTGCTTATTATAACCTTATAAGAGCAACGGCAAAGTTATAATCGTACGGATTCGTATTGTGTTTTCGTTCAGGTACTGCGTGAAAAATAAATTTCCAAAGGTTAACATCGATGTTGGTTGACGTGCATCTCGAATTATGCAAATATATTCCGAAGCGAGACTAAACTCTTCAAAAAGGCTGTCTTGTAATGTAAACAAAACGTGACATTTTTAATAAAAGTTGTCAGGTCTATAGCAAAGTAAACACCCCGGAGTCCCATGAGGATCTTATACGCTTTAAAGCTCTTCATATGAATTAATTAATTCATGCAAATACTATTCATATTCTTATCTTTTATGTGTATGAAGTATTATCTACTTTCCGACTAGCACCCTATAGAAGAAAAGGATTAAATGAACAAATTAACAATGTATCTTGACTAGTAAAGAAGACGATGGTACCGAACAATGCCACTACAGCAAATTATAGGCGTTATCTGTCTCCGATATCATCATCATACCACACAGGCTTTGTTTATATAACGTTTATATTTTGGATAATTGCGTCACATGCAAAAGCTTACAATAATGCCCTGTTTGTCCTGGTTTCATGCACTGGCTTACAAGTGCCACTAACAATTCATTTAACCCACTTAATTAACACCACACACACATTTTGCAAAAGCTTGATGATAAAATCCGGTGAAAGCTTCATTCACAACCAATTTAATAGATAACTCAGGTTGCAGCTCCCACATAACAATTTAGAGACACGATTCCAGCATGGTGCCAAAACGTTGTGCTAAATTTTGCACGCGTGTTGACGCCTTGCTGGCGCAGTGAGTCCTCATATGAGAGCAATATGTCAGCACGTTATTATTTGTTTACGTAAAGTCCGTAAACAAACGTAAACAGTCCAACACGGTGCGTGGGCACCTTGCTCACCTCGCAGACAGACCGAGTCCTCACAGCGTCTGCACGCTGTGCTGGCATGACGTGCAAACACAATGCGGGCTGCAGCTCCCACATAACAATTTAGAGACACGATTCCAGCATGGTGCCAACACGTTGTGCTAAATTTTGCACGCGTGTTGACGCCTTGCTGGCGAAGTGAGTCCTCATATGAGAGCTATATGTCAGCACGTTATTATTTGTTTACGTTAAGTCCGTGAACAAACGTAAACAGTCCAACACGGTGGGTGGAAACCTTGCTCACCTCGCAAACGGGGTGACACCTTGCAGACAGACCGAGTCCTCACAGCGTCTGCACGCTGTGCTGGCATGACGTGCAAACACAATGCGGGCTGCAGCTCCCACATAACAATTTAGAGACACGATTCCAGCATGGTGCCAACACGTTGTGCTAAATTTTGCACGCGTGTTGACGCCTTGCTGGCGAAGTGAGTCCTCATATGAGAGCAATATGTCAGCACGTTATTATTTGTTTACGTAAAGTCCGTAAACAAACGTAAACAGTCCAACACGGTGGGTGGAAACCTTGCTCACCTCGCAAACGGGGTGACACCTCGCAGACAGACCGAGTCCTCACAGCGTCTGCACGCTGTGCTGGCATGACGTGCAAACACAATGCGGGCTGCAGCTCCCACATAACAATTTAGAGACACGATTCCAGCATGGTGCCAACACGTTGTGCTAAATTTTGCACGAGTGTTGACGCCTTGCTGGCGAAGTGAGTCCTCATATGAGAGCTATATGTCAGCACGTTATTATTTGTTTACGTAAAGTCCGTAAACAAACGCAAACAGTGTCCAACACGGTGGGTGGAAACCTTGCTCACCTCGCAAACGGGGTGACACCTTGCAGACAGACCGAGTCCTCACAGCGTCTGCACGCTGTGCTGGCATGACGTGCAAACACAATGCGGGCTGCAGCTCCCACATAACAATTTAGAGACACGATTCCAGCATGGTGCCAACACGTTGTGCTAAATTTTGCACGCGTGTTGACGCCTTGCTGGCGAAGTGAGTCCTCATATGAGAGCAATATGTCAGCACGTTATTATTTGTTTACGTAAAGTCCGTAAACAAACGTAAACAGTCCAACACGGTGGGTGGAAACCTTGCTCACCTCGCAAACGGGGTGACACCTCGCAGACAGACCGAGTCCTCATAGCGTCTGCACGCTGTGCTGGCATGACGTGCAAACACAGTGCGGGCTCTATGGAAATTACACGGTTGTGTTTACGCTATGTTTTCTTCGTGCCAACACATTGGGCCAACATATCGTGTTCGACACGTGCGTGCTAAAAATTGTTATAGCGCCTAAACCGTGCATCCCATTGATCTGTAAATTGGTATGCATATTAAAGTCGGCTGATTCGGTCAGAAAATACAGGTATATATTCTTAAAAATATCTGGGGTGGCCCTCAGCCAACTTTCCGACTACATCTTTTGCACAATGAAATGTCTAAACTCTTTTGCAATTATTCAGTTCTCTAAAGCCACAGCCTCAGTGGACCCTACCTAACGTCAGTTTCTATGACATAATGCTATATGTCATAGTGACATTTAATGTCTTGTCAGTGGCACTGACGTTTGTCAAAATGTGACAATTACAACACAGCGACGAAGACTGTGGATTCTGTCAAACTGTTTCTATAAACTCTTATACCACCCAAACCGTTCATCCCACTGATCTGTAAATTTATATACATACACATTTAAAGTCACTGGACGATGAGTTGGTATCAGTTTGGTTAAAATCAGATAAATTTCTAAGAAAATGTATGTAACATTTGCCACATTAACTGTGGTGTTCCCCGGTTACACTGTGAGTTTTTGTATTATGTGTAAGTATTTGTTGAATAAAGTATCTTTTAATTCAGTATTTCGACACATCTTGCTTCAGTTTCGTCGATATAATAAACTTTATTAAGTTTCTCGCAACATTATAACTGCTGTTAATTACATAATTATTTCTGACTCTTGTCAAAGGCAAAGGGTAACGGCAAGGAAGCCAAGAAGTTGTCCATTTGTGGTAACAAAATAATCACTCGGAGACCTGTTGACAACATGCTCGTGCTGGTTACCATGGCAACCCATTGAGATTTTTCAGATGAACGGGAAAGCGTATACAGCTTTCGCTAGTAACTCGCGAACTTTGGAAGGGAAAAGCGGGTTTTCGCGCTTTCCCAAGTGCGTGCCATTTACGAACTTATCCGCTACTCTCCGAAAGAGAAAAGTTTTTCCACGGGTCAATTTTCTTATCGAGAAAAAGTAAGTAGACGTACGTTATAAAAAAATTTAACTGTGTCTCATAATTATAAATGTTAGAAGTTGCAAACTAAATTAATAATAAAGGTAATTGATGAAACAACATTTCTCGTTTAACTCTGGAACATGGAGCGGACACAATCCAATTATGGAAATATATGAGAGGAATATAATCAAATTTATTCAGCTTCATAGGGACAGATGTCCCCTGAATCCATTGCAATTATTTTCTGCGAAATGTTTGTATGTATGTACGTCTGTGAACACGATAGCGTAATTTTGATAATTTTTAAATAATCTCATCATTTCATTAATAGTTGTAATTCTTTAATAGTTGTTTGTTTAGTTTTATTATTGATATTATCGCAATTTTGTTGAAAGAATTAAGAAGTAAGAAATTCGAATAAAAAAAGTTATGGATATCTTTTATGGCTATCTTCTCCCCGGTGATTTACACAAAAAATGTTAACAAATAAGAATTATTTTGAAATAAATTCTTTTAAAATGTTTAAAAACTCGATAATGTAATAAAACTCCATTTTTCTCTACCATAATCAGAGTAGCAACCGAAAAAATATTGCCGTTGAATGTATTATTGATTCAATATAAGACTATTTTGAAAAAGTATATTGTCAAGTAATTTTATGCAGATTCAATGTTACTTTGTTGCAATACATGCAGTAATCTGTAATATTACGTAACAGTGGATCTGCACTTATTCATTTTCCCTTTGCGGCATTGAACTTGAAATCGCATGGTTTTATGTTCACATTATAACCGTACTAGACTCAAATATTCACATCTTCGAAATTAATATACAAATGTACTTAGTTTCCTGTCGATTTAATACATACTTTGCAAAACGAGATACTTTTAAAAGTGACATTTTCAATCGTTAACATTTGTACTAAGACGCACAAAATTACGTGATTTTTACCCATTTTTAACCGAGAATTATCAGCGTGTCCGTGATTTTTCACAATTTACCAGCAGGTGGCTTAATGCCGGACACATTCGTGGTCGTTTTTCAGACACATGTCGAAGATTTGCGTGCACGTGTCTTCTACTTTGTTATTTGGCTTAGATCAAGTAGCAACTAACTTGGTTTTAAAAATTGCTCTTTCATATTAAAGTTTAAATTTATTCAATGTTTGAATAAATTTCTTGTTCTTGTTATGGCAAAAAATAATCCAATTCGTCCACTGGCAATTCTAAATAAGTGTACCATTCAGCCCTAACCGTTGCTCCGTTTAGGGGCTATTGTGTTCACAGACATACCTATACATACCCACATACAAGCTCCAGAAATCATAGCAATAGATTCATGGGACCTCAGAACGCGTATTTCCGCTGAAATCTCAATTTTTCCGTCGATTACAATACTTTCCTTCTAGGGTACTAGTCGGAAAGTAAAAAACTGACAAATATCAATGTGTTAACTAGGTAGTATGACAGTTGAGTAGGGACATCCCAGATATTTACCCTTTAGAACAGTGTGGAGCAGTAATTTGATTCTACGGCATTTGTCAGGGTTGGATGGCAATTTTTTGAGCGTTGGGAAAATGTTTGAAAGTGTTTGATGAACAGAATTACTCATCTTGCTTTCGTGAAAAAATAGGAAAAAACGTCGTTTATGGTAGGGTTGTAATTTTTAAAGGTAATCCGATCCTCAACTGGAAATAATGCACCCCGTTATGTACTTTATAGGGGTTGTAAAATTTAATAGCCTCTGGTGTATCTGGATTTATTGGAGACTTATCCCGTTTTATTTTAATCATAGGTCTTTAATTGGAAAAGCTTGTTTTTCATCACTTCAATTAAATTTACAGACGTGAAATTATACTTTTTACGGTTGTTTTTCTTTTTCTTTGGTAAAATCCAATTAAACCCAAAAGCTTTTTTAATAAATTTATGCTTTTTAGCATGGGCGTTTTGAGGTACCCTAAATCAATTCATTTTTTAAAAAGTCTGTTGCATATGTTATTCATTTAATTCGGGAATTTTACATTCTATTCAAAACTATCTAAAAACATCTATCTATCTACCATTTTAGAATTCGCCTATCGTGTAGACAGGACGAAATGAATATGTAATGATCTGACCGAAAGTTATCTAGATTCTAGAACATATTTCCATAATAGTTCAGGTTACATGCAAACTCTCTGAATACTGTCTGTAATGTTCGGAGGCAAAATTGATATTGAAAATGTTTACTGCGATGTAATAGTAGACAAAAACATACATAAAAACCTAGTAAATGCTTAAGAAAAACGGGAGGTCTGGCCACCTTATCTCTTATTGCCAATGTTCCTTTCCAGAAATGGATAAACACGACCCCATGAAGTAACCTACAAACAATACAATGAAAGGACGATTAGTTGTCCCTATGTGCCTCATCTTGTACACTATGCATCTTGCATTCTGCTACTCGAAACTACAACTGACCTCTTCGGAACAACATCATTGTCAGCAGCAGTTGGGAGACAACAAAACGGAAGATTATAGCTTCCTGTATGACTACCTTACAGGCACTGGGGCCCATAATTTCAACGATTGCGTGACAATTGGCTTTCTGGGGGCGTATGGACAGGCACAGGTTGCCCTAGGGGCCTTACCACTCGCCGTTGATGCTGTTAATAACAATACAGGTTTGTCGAAACTCGGTAATTGCAAGTTTAGGGCAAATTTGTCCGTTTGATTAGTTGTGGTTGGCTTGGAAATGTGTTCTCATTAGCAACGTGGTGCGGTTTGATTTCGTGATTGTGTTTTATACTTGAGTTTTACCCTTGATACGAGTAGGTATACAGGGTGGAACAAAGTAATCCCTGCCCCTGGTCATATGTGAATTGTTACTTCTAATAATAAACTTACAAGGACCTAATATACACTCAGATGCAGAAAAAACGGGTCATTGGGTTATTTTTGTAAAAAAAAACAGTTAATTTTTTTGTTTTAGTCCTGTCAATAAGAATTTTAGTGTTTGACAATCAAAGAGACAACCATCAGAATGAAGAAAAACACAACATATGGTACTTATCAGTTTATGTAATGAACAAAGCGAAAAAAATGTACGTATACACCAAAAAAAATGACCCGTTTTTTTTGCATCTGAGTGTATATATAAACTGACAAGAATGCTGATAACTTTTAACGAGCTCGACACGAGTGTTTGTCAAAGTTCTTGTCGCGTGTATTTCGAACATTAACTGCCAAAAGTTTTAATACAGCTTCTACGGGCTTGTAGAAATTTCGGGGTATAAACTTTCTATAGCTTTGAGTCCCTTAAAAATGTGTTTGATATAAAATTAGCGCGTTCGCGTTTAGAACAAAGTGTTGGACGGAGCTATCTATGCTATCTATGGTCTAAGCGTAAAGACCGTTTGATAGTTAAAATTACTTGAATAATAAAGACTATTAACCTTATATGTGCATGAAATTTGATACTGTCCACGCGCAGGGACAGAAAGAAAGCTTTTTTATTGTTTTTCAGAGTTACTGCCTGGTCGAAAATTGCGTTACGTGGCAGCTGATATAGGCACTAACCCAGCAGCGTCTGGATTAGCCAGGCCAGACTCTTCACTTGCTGCCAGGGCTATCAGAATAATGACAGAAATGAGGGACAATGGCACTTTGGCCTTTATTGGTCCAGACGACACGTGCTCGGCTGAAGCTCTTGTAGCTGCTGCATGGAACCTTCCAATGATATCATACGTAAGTTTGACGTTTCAAATATTCTTTGACAAATATTTATATACGAAAACTAACACTTTCTGACATATTTACAATATTTTAATGCATATTTATACGTTATAGATCACTATAGACAACATTATAATGGGAATTAAAATGGGTGTTATTAATAAAAAGATGGATATTTGCGTGGTGTATGCTTTGTTGTCGTAATCGAACGGTATGTAATCATCATCATCATCTGATATAATATTCTCCTTGCCATCTAAACGCGGAGCATGAGTGAATGTTTCTCCCTTAATGTTGATTTCCATCTTCTTTCTTTGTTTACTAACCATGTACATGTCTCCGCACAATCCAGAATATTCATCGCTTATTTTTAAGTTATACAGACTCTGACATTCGGAACCAGGTGCCCCCCTTTTGTATACTGGCTTGTTCTCGTAATTTCCTTAAGAAAAAAATGTCTTCTATCATTCTTTGGTACTTTTACAAGGAATTTACAAGGACAATATTGTGCTGACCTGATGGGGCGTAATTGCAGTAAAACAACCATTGAAGACGATCTTCATGTTTTAGATGATCGTGTGCTGTCAATGTGCATCCCATATTTTGCGAGTTGGCCCAAAAAAGCTAAAACAAAATATCAGAAATAAGATCTAAAGTGGCCGAAAAGAGTCTACCTCTCTCAACACAGCTCTTACCTGTGTTGCATGGCCAATTTGTTCTTTCGACCCTGGAACGGTAGCTCTCATCTTGTCAATATCCCCTTCAATCATCTCTTCAACTTCTACGTACCAACCATGCACAGAATCGTTGATGATTTCCCATGCTGATGCATCAGTTTCCGCTGTCTCTTTGACAAGGCCGTGCGAAGCAGCGTTCTGGCCGACAACATTGAAGCCTTTGATGCTTCTGCACTTGTCATGGTCGAAAGTACATCTTTTCATCCAGCAGTGAGCAACTGGTTCGTGAGCACGCTCGTAATTCAGTACTTTCATGTTACTGGAGGATTTCAGAAAACCTCTGGTCTCATTACCAACGGCCACTAAATTTCTCAGGAAGTTGTGCATGTCCAGGACGTACTGTCTTCTTTCGTTATCCAGTTCCCAAGCTTTGAAATTGTTACAATTTGGCCCGAGTTCGCACTTGTACGTGCATGTTGAATGCTCAAATCTCTTCTGACATTTGTACTCGTCTTTGCAGAATTTTGCCGTGTCTACCTTAGGACTGTATCCTTCCTTATATGCCGCTTGGTTATCGCCTATATATGTTGTAATGCTCAAGAATATCGTGATCAATCTTATTTGGGATACCATATTTTCTTTGACACCTGTCGTTAGACAGTAGTTGTTACACATTACTATATAACATTTCATAATTGATCTGTTATTCTGTGAAATTTCTCGTTGTCTAGATGGATCTATGTATTTTCTTAAAAGGAACAAGAAATAACATGCACTATGCAATTATTATTGTCCTGTATTTTATATACATGCACTACGTGAGCTCCTATAGTGCAATATTGTGAACTTTATTGGATTTTCTTTTAGAAGTGTGCTCAGATGCGGAAATGCATGGAATATTTCGTGTTTGGCTATATAAAGGACAATATGCCACTCGTGCTGCATTTGAAATACGCAAAGTATTGACAGTGAAGCTCAACAATGTAGAAAGAAGTACAATCACATAATTTTAAGCAAAATTGGTATTTTACTTGTCACTTCCAATTGTTAGATTGTCACCAAAAACAACCCAGTGGTAATCCTTAATATGTATACGATGAGATCAACCCGATCCGTTGTATCGTTTGGGCGCTATAGTATAAACTTCGACTACCTTATTTTTGAACTAATACCTCTCCTTTATATCGATATCAGACAAAATACTTAGAAAACTTATTAACCGTGGCTGTCAGCGCCACTTTTGCTACTGCGTTGGATCTCGAGCATCAAATTTCTCGATACAAAGTGACGGAAATTGAGCTGCTAATATCATTTGTACCGCGAAGGCACAAAGAGTTGATGAAAAAGCACAATTTAGACACGTTCCGACATATTTATTAAACTCGTAAATCAAGTGGAGTTTACTGTTCCGTTTTTTTTTTACAACAGATCCATTTTTACTACTATCCACCTGTATAAAAAGTACATGAAGCAATAGACACAGTGTATTCCATAAATTAATTCCGCTGATTAACTGGTTAATGTTGTCATTAACTAGTTAAAATAAGGAATAATCTTCTGGCATAAATATTTTCTCTAACTTTTGCGGTAACACATACATATAACCGTTGTATACCAAAAAGTGATTAAATATTTGTTAATAAAATTTTACTGCAAATTTGATTGAAAAGACGAGAACTCAATTATGGAGGTTTTTTTGTCGGTCTGTACAAATACTGTAGCAAAAAAAGGGCACGTAGGTTGAAATTAACCAGGGTTTTATGCTTTTAACACGAACTTTTAGGCTTCAGTCACGAAACGACTTGTAATTATATATTCGTAGAATAAGTGTAGAGCGTTTAACTAAATCTTTGTGTATTTTCTTTATCATTTGGTTATTAAAAATATGTGTATCTGCTGTAAAGTTATAACCTTTATTGAAAGAATTAAAAAATGGGTTGCTTTTAAATAAAGGAAGTGGAATATAGTAAGTGGAGGAAGAGGAAAATATATGTACAGAAAGTTAAACTCGATATTCTTGTTGTTACTGACTAAATTTGTACTGACTAAATTGTATTCAATATAACAGGTGAGGTATTTAAATTGAGACGATCTAGTAACATATAAACCATCAATTCTATCGAAAAACGTTTCAAACTATCATCATAGGAAGGGGGAAAGTATTCTGTATGATGTTTATTGCATTTCAGAAGCGCCGTCAACGTCTTTTAACTGTTAAATAAGTTTTTTCGAAGGAATACATACACAATTTAAAAATTTATAATGACAACTTTAATTATAAACATTCTATTTAGTTTGGTAACCAATATTGTCGTCCGTTGTTTCAGAAATGTAGTGACAAACGTGTTTCGGACAAAACTGTCTTCTACACATTCGCAAGAACTTTACCATCGTCCAGAAAAGTATCAAAGAGTGTTGTGGCTCTTCTCAAAGCCTTCAGGTGGCATAGATTTGTCGTCGTTTCCGGGTCACATCCGGCTTCCGGAAGCGAAGTTCAAGAAGCCATTGAGGTGACAAATTTTAACCCCAAGAAATTGATTTTCCTTTATTTCCAAAACTCATTTTTTTGTGCACAATACATACATATACATTCATTATTTATTGATTGATTTTTTTCCCTTAGGAACTGTCTTTAAAACATGGTTTGATAGTAACTGAAACAAGGCGTTATTCTGATTATATTCCTAGCCATATTGGATTGATGGATAGAATTGTCAGGGACACCTATCAAAAAACTAGAGGTATTTTTTTAGAATTCTAATAAACTTAAGTTATATAAAACATGTGTTTTTTTTACCATGTTGTCTCGCACAAGGTCAAATATTTACGTGAAAATCTTTATTGCAAGCACGATTTTCCACGTATTATAGCCGCACACTTTTCAAGGTACTTTCTATATGACCTACGTTTGGTTTTGACCTATTTTCTTTGGTATTATCGTAACAACAAAGCTCTAGTATTATGTGGTTTACCATAACTCATTTGCTTATTTAATGAGGCTGCAAATCTAAGATGCTTTCGTGTTTAAAGGAAAACCTTGAAACTGTTTGTCAGCGTTGTCAAATGTCAATTTAGTAATGAAGATAATCTGTTCAAGTGGATATAATTTATGTTTTTTTGCGAACGCATTTTCCAATATTTCTGTTAGGATTTGTTTGTGGAAACGAACGCTTTTAGTAGCCTTTTACCGACAGACATGAAATGTACATTTACATGTTGAATATTATACAACAAATTGTCGTTTTATTTTCTAGCATTATTTTAAACCCACTCTACCATTATTATTGCTTGGAAATTCTAGGATTTTTACTCGAAATAATGCGCTGTGGGTGTTGTTAGTCGACGAAACGGAAACCTTCTAAAGGGAATAAGACTTTATTATTATTATTTTTGATTCTTTCCCGTTGCAGTGTACGTTTTCGTTGGGGAACATATTGCCCTGATCGATTTTGTGAAGTGCTTACAGAAAAGGCGACTGTTAGACACTGGAGACTACGTAGTTATTTCTGTTGACGATGAGATATACGATCCAAATCGCAGGATAAACATCATCAAGCGTGGTGAGTAGCAAACTAAAGAAAATATTGAGGGTAGCTTCCAACCCAACATTCCCACTACGTCGTATATATAAATATTTTTTAGATTATTTGGATCCATTTTTAAGTGAACCGTGGGGCAACATAGGTGATTTTATGGGCTTCAGGTCGGTACTGAAGCTGACGCCTTCGCATCCGAAAAACCCAGCTTATAAGTAAGTTATCTGTAATAGAATAATTAAATTTTCTAGTGTATGCCACACACGGTTAAGGGAAACAAGTCGATAAAATTTTAAATTTAAATTTTCGAGTACGGACCATGCACACCAGCGGTCTGTTGTTTGCTATTCTGTATTGTCGCTATGCTGCTATCAAAACAATGCGCGTAATTTTCGAATTTTGATTGCTTTTGTTGAAATTGGTTGTGCGATAGTCGAGATCCTGTATAACATTTATATTTTATATGGAAAGCGATAAAATATACATTTGGCATTGTAAGCTGTTTCTTTATGTGCCTATTTTCGTTATGTTGAACATTGAAACATTGAAACTTGAAGAAAAACTTATTTGTAGAATATGAATTAGATTTTTCTGTATTATTCGTTCCATTTATGGTTGAATTATTTAGAATTTGTTAAATTTACTTTGCTTAATTTAAGTTAGCAGTGTAGTGCCCCGTTTTGTTGTTCTTTGCTAATAATGCAACGCTCTTTATTGATCATTCTGCATTTTTCTTTGTTAACTTACATTTGGTTTATTATGAGTATGGGGGAATGCGTTATATGGTTGCAAAGATAAAAAAAATAGAGCTATCCAACAATATATACACGTCATATGATGCCTAGATTTTGTGCAAATTTGGGCAAAAAATATACAGTAAGTTTTATGTTTAACATTTTTTGATAGAACTAATAATTTACGGTGTGTAGAGAATATTCCGTTTCCAAGAAAATATAATCAGTGTCTAATGCGTTATATTGCTCTTGAAAGGGATGGCATATTTTAAGATACTACAACCCCGCTGTGACAACAGAAATTCCATAGTTTGCTATATGAAGTGACAGCGTATTTCAGACCCATATTACCTGCTACCCACGTCGTTTCATCAAATTACTTTTTCTTGTTTTAATTTATATCATTCCAACTTTATTATGTTGTCTTTGATGCAATTTAGAACGATTTTAACTTGAATTAAAATCAAGCTAGATATTTGAAGTAATGTTTATTTTATAACCTGATTCTTTCTACTGAGTTTTTCTATTGATTCGAGTACAAATTGCAACGTAAAACATTCATAGCTCGCAATAAAACCAAGATAAATCATTAATTTATTCTTTCTACATAGATACATAAAGGATCAACAAAGTTTTATTAGTTGAGAAAGTAGTATTAGTTTTATTAGTAGTGCATATAATAACTACCATAATTGCATATCCGATTACCACTTACAGAGACATCTGCGAAAGGATTAAAGCAAGTTCTGCTTTACCCCCTTTCTGTGTGCCGTACCACCACAAAATATTCGATAGCATATCGGTAAGTGCCAATTAAAATAATAATTGGAAGTACCATTTTACAGAGTGTGCTAAAAAAATGCTTTTCGTATTTTAAAAACATTTTAGGTACCTATACAAGCAGCATATCTTTACGACGCTGTCATGATTTATGCCAGAGCTTTGACTGAAGTATTCGAAAACAACGAAGACCCCAGAAATGGAACAGCGATTTTACAAAAAATCCTGAACAGGTCCTACAGGTCTATACAAGGATACGATGTAAGAAATCCTTTATGCAGGGTCCTTCAGTTCACCTCCCGTCTTCTGCAGTTAAGCTATTAATCGATAACTGAGCTGCAGAAGACAGGAGGTGAGCTGCAGGGTCCTGTATAAAAGTAAAAGGAGGAAAACAAATTAAAAAAAAAAGAGTTGCCACTCGAATTCGAACCTGGGTCTTCCAAATTGAAGCTTGATGCACGTATTTCAGGTCTACATTGATGGTAACGGAGATGCTGAGGGTAATTTTACAGTTGTGGCATTGCTAGACGACCAAGAAATGAACACGACTCTAAGGATGAGTATGCAACCCGTTGGATATTTTCAGTACACTCCAAACACTACAAGTCTTTTAGATTTACCTGTAAGTCTGACCATACCTGATCTAGTATTTTGATAAACATGATAAACATGCTAAAACATATTAAAATTGGTTAAAACGTGATAAAACTTGATAAAACTTGATAAAACTTGATAAAACTTGATAAAACTTGATAAAACTTGATAAAACTTGATAAAACTTGATAAAACTTGATAAAACTTGATAAAACTTGATAAAACTTGATAAAACTTGATAAAACTTGATAAAACTTGATAAAACTTGATGAAACTTGATGAAACTTGATGAAACTTGATGAAACTTGATGAAACTTGATGAAACTTGATGAAACTTGATGAAACTTGATGAAACTTGATAAAACTTGATAAAACTTGATAAAACTTGATAAAACTTGATAAAACTTGATAAAACTTGTCCAAACTTGTCCAAACTTGTCCAAACTTGATAAAACTTGATAAAACTTGATAAAACGTGATAAAACTTGATAAAACTTGATAAAACTTGATAAAACTTGATAAAACTTGATAAAACTTGTCCAAACTTGTTAAAACTTGTTATTTTATTGTAGGAATTTAAATATTTAGATATTTCTCGTCCAATTCAATGGGTGGGTGGTAAACTACCCATGGCAGAACCAGCTTGTGGATTCAAAGGTGAAAAATGTGTGTATAAAACAGACTGGAGATTGATTGGTTTGATGTGCATAGCTTCTTTAATAGTGCTCATCATCATTCTCTTCGGCGTCAAGTAAGATATCTTTGTTTCAAAGACCATATGATATTCTATTCTATTTTAACCCTATGATATTCAACTTTGAACAACTCTAACGCCGATCGTTAGACATTACAGGTACGAACAGAAGTTGGCATGCCTTCTATGGAAGATTGAAATGAAAGATGTGACCATCATACCGACACAAACAACAGAGGCAACTGCAAAAAATAGAAGCATGGTATGAGCATTAAAATCAATAAACAAGCATCAAAAAATGGTTTTCTATGCCTAAATTTCTTCCAGATCCAAGTTTGTAGACACAGCGTCTTCCAAGCACCAACTGGAAGCATTGCTGAGCTGGCAGAGAGCAGCCCTAAGAGGGCTTACACCAAGATAGGGTTATACAAAGGTAACATAGTTGCCATCAAGCAGCTACACAAGAAATCAGTTGATTTAACAAGGTCTATACGAAAGGAGTTGAAGCAGGTACTTTTCAAGAGCGATTTTCTGAATGTTTTGGACAGAATACGGAATGTTTTGAGCTTAACTCCTTGTGTTACAGATCCGTGAAGTTAGACACGAGAACTTGATACCCTTTATCGGAGCAAGCGTTGAGAACGGCAACGTGGCAATTTTAACAGCCTACTGCGCCAGAGGTAGCTTAGAAGATGTGTTATTGAATGATGACCTCCATCTGGATAACATGTTTGTGTCTTCTTTGGTAACAGATATCCTAAAGGTATGGCCTAACTGCCCAAAGCTCAAGAAATAACCCAGTGACTTATTTTCTTTCCCAGGGGCTGATTTATCTGCACGATAGCGAGATCATAAGCCATGGTAACTTAAGATCAAGCAATTGCTTGATCGACAGTAGGTGGGTCTTGCAAATCACCGATTTTGGCCTCCATGAGTTCAAAGGTTTGCTTTTGGAGCATGAAAAACCCACGATTTCTAGCTCTTAACCCATAATTGCTAACTCTTAACCCATGATTTCTAACTCTATTAACTTCCACAGCTGATGAAGATGATCCACACTGGTCCAACAAAGAAATGAGGAGGAAACTATGTAGAGCTCCTGAATTGCTACGAAATCCCAATCACCCGAGCCGAGGAACGCAAAAAGGAGATGTTTACTCCTTTGGTTTCGTCCTTTACGAGATCCTGGGACGTCATGGACCGTGGGGAACCATAGATAAAACACCAAGTGGTAATATCCACTGTCTAATGTCCTGTTATGCATGATGTTGGTGACAATTCTTGATCGAATGCTTGCAGAGATCATTGAAGAAGTCAAGAAGGGTCATACTGTGCCATTTCGTCCTAATCTAGAGAGCCTGGGGGCTGCTGATTACGTCACTAAGTGTATCAAGGCTTGCTGGCATGAGGAACCTGACCAAAGACCTGATATTAGATACGTGAGGGTCAGGCTAAAAGAAATGCAGGCTGGCTTGAAGCCTAATATCTTCGATAACATGTTGGCCATCATGGAGAAGTATGCTTACAACTTAGAAGGTCTAGTCCAAGAAAGAACCAACCAATTGACAGAAGAGAAAAAGAAAACTGACGCTTTATTGCACAGAATGTTACCAAAGTACGTTTTGGAATATCCTGACCTTTATATTAAGCTTTCTTCTTTCCTTATAGATCAGTTGCTGAAGCACTGAAGCGCGGAGACCGTGTAGCAGCTGAAAGTTTCGATTCAGTCACCATATACTTCAGTGACATTGTGGGATTCACCGAATTATCAGCTGTCAGTACGCCACTTCAAGTCATCAACTTACTAAATGATTTATACACTTTATTCGACTCGATAATTTCTCATTATGATGTTTATAAAGTTGAGACGATTGGTGATGCTTATATGGTGGTCAGCGGGTTGCCTATTCGCAATGGAGATAGACATGCTGGCGAAATAGCTTCCATGGCGTTACATCTCTTGAGTAAGATCAAGAAATTTGAGATTAAACATAGAACAGGGGAGCTTTTGCAACTTAGGATCGGTATACATTCTGGTTGGGTCTTTTTTGTCAGTTTTTTTTGTTTCTGGTGTTAATTTTGGCGTTTTAGGACGATGTGTTGCTGGAGTTGTTGGTTTAAAAATGCCTAGATATTGTTTATTTGGAGATACTGTGAATACAGCCTCTAGGATGGAAAGTAGCGGCCAGGCTTTTAAAATACATATTTCCCATGCTACTTATATCCTTTTGCAGAATTTAGGGGGGTATAAATTTGAGGAAAGAGGAGTTATCCCTATAAAGGTACTTAATCACACTTTTATCATACTTTCATCATTCTTTTATCAAGAAATTGTATCAATATTCTTTCAGGGAAAGGGCGAAATGTGTACTTACTGGTTAACAGGGGAAGACCCCTGTCAAAGATTGGCTAGGATACGTGAAGACCTATTGGGCTCTTCACTGTTTAGCAGCATAAGTTCTGAACGTATGCATAACTAGTTATTTCGTTTTTATAATTGTTTGGCTGTTCATGTTAACTTGCTTCATGTTAACTTTTTAGGTTTGAGTGAAACCCCCGATTTATTAAGAAGACCAGGGGTTAATATAGCGATAGAAGGGATGCAGATGCCTCCCAGTGCTTCACAGTCGGAGTGTCCACTGCTTCAACTTCACGAAAGAGCCAGACAGGCATGCTCGATAAACTTCAGTCAGGTAGTTACAATTAATGCAGTTAACAATTAATTCTTGATTTCTTTCACTTTGAAACATTATAACTTGGTCTAGAATTTCGCTAAATCCTTGAGATAACTGGCGTCTTATAGTCTAAAATATTCTTTATAAACCCTTTAAATTTCAAATCTAATACGGAAAACTGATACTTTTTATTTTAATTTTACCGAAGGTCTGCACTTTTCACACAAGCGAAGTTTATGTATAATTTGATACATTGTAACTTTTGATACGATGTAGTTATAACCTTGTAGTTAATGCCATTTTGTAGCCTGATATGTTCTCTACAAACCCGTAATATTTCAAAATTACGCAATGCATAGTAATATTTTTAATTTTAATTTTACCGAAGGCATGCACATTCTCTGATTTGATTTTTTTAATTTTGAAAATTGGTCGTAAAATAATGTAAATTGGTCAATATTGAAAGATTAATTTTCTTTCAGGACCACATTAACAGACATAACAGACCATTGTTCACTTCAGTACTGCGGAATCAATATGGTACCTTGAGGCACCAATGTAACCAGCAGAGAGGGCCTAGATCTGCCCCAACTGTCACATTTGCTCATCTGGATTACCACAATATATTGTAATTTGTAAATAAACAATATTGTATTTGCTCAGAAAATTATTTATTGTGTGGCGTCGTATGTGTATATGTGTGTTTGTGCATGACTGTATTTATGTGTATGTTGACGTCAGTTTTAAACAATTAAACAGAGGGATGTGATTCTCAATGAGTTATATGATGGTTGGAATGTACAAGGTGTATAATAATTCTCTACAATAATTTTAAGGGACTTAAGGTAGTATTTTCATTGTTATTTCATCTTGGGCTGATGTATTCCCTTATAATTAGTGTATTGATTTAGTAATGTTGAATAATTTAGCAGGGTATTTTCTATGTTATAAAATAAATGTATACAAATCCTTTTATCGGTTGTTTGATTTCATAAAAATACTGGGGATGCAACTTGAGCGGTATAATCTAGTGGTAAGACATGAGTCATTGTCAAAACAGTGACAAATTTTATTTATTTTAACCCGATATACTTACCACGGAATATTTTACTGTATAGTACCATTGAAAATGGCTTTTAACAACTTAAATGGAATAAGGTATGTAGTACCACAGGTATGTAGTTCCACCACTCATGAGGTAATCAAGCAGATTTCCCGACAGATTTTAAACCGTATTTTCCATCAAATGGACGGTGACAGTACATATAACGAAGACACGTGCATATTGAACGCTTATTATTTAAGAAAACGACCAAAATTGCAACACTCTTCTGCTAACGACTGCAAATATGACTCCAGGGACTCCAAATATGTCAACACTAGGAGTTATAGAAGGAAAAATCCGATTATGCACATGCCAACTGAAGTGTTGCAGAAGATATTGTCGTTCCTGACTTTTGAGGAATTAGGTTTTAACATTTTAAATCATTTTTTGCCTATATTACCATCGAGTTCTTGTAGCAAAAAGTATACGATTGGTCAACAGACGGTTTAGAATTGTAGCTCAATTTTTACTGAACACAAACTTTATACAATTGAAGCACAGGCTTGGAAATTTGGAGAACATGATCAGTACTTCCATGAGGTACAGTCAAGATGACATGGAGCTAAGGTGTATGTGCAAAATGCTTGGAGTTTTGGAGGTTTTAATCTTCTACGTAAGTTTTCCCCTCTTAGTTTTGCCCCTATGAGTTGTCCAAACATTTTTGTAGCATTCTCTACTGACCAGCACGATTTGGAGGTATATACAGTTCAAGAGACACTCCTCAAACATTTGCATGTATGGTGGAACAATTCTGGACTTGTACAACTCTGTACTCAGAGAATTTTTGACTGAGCCCCATAAGATATACTCCCCTGTCATTCTGAGGGATTACGTGAGTATTCAAGAAAGAGAAAGTACGATAAGTGACATTTCAACAACGTGGTTTAAGTCTCTACCAACAGATGTGAAGAATATATGCACCAGTGCCAAGAATTTCGCCCTGTATTTTGACAGAGTCACCGAAATGCCCATGAACGATTGCGTTTTTTGCACCGGCTGTAAAGTCTTGGATATTTTGGATTCTGGAACTGATGTCAAGAAAACTGTTCTCAGTCGGAAATTAGTGGGAAATACAGTGACTCTACAGGTAAGAGTTTGCTACATTCCATTGACAAAAGTAGCATTTTTTTCTAATGCGAAATACTAAGTGAAGGAAAATTATTTCTTAATTGTTAACAAAACATTGATCATTCCAATCAGCTAAATTACAACAAGATCCGTTCACTAGTTTTGAAATTACAGCTTACCAAAGTAGACCTTATTTGCTTTATCCCATCGATCAACAAAGGTAACATATTTTTCAAAGGCAAAATACTATGTGAAGGAAAATTATTTCTTAATTGATATGGGACATGGATCGATTGGGAAAACATTGATCTTTCCAATGAGCTAACTTACATCAAAATCCATTCACTAGTTCTCAAGTTACAGCTTGTCAAAGTGAACCTAGTACATAACAATATTCGTTCACATCATATCCTGCAAATATCGTTTTAGCTGAAGTATTATTTCTCGAATTCGTGGTTTGTGGCCTTGGACATTGACGATGAAAAACCGAAACTGTGGAAGGAACAACAGAGACTAATGTACATGAGACTAAGAAGAATTGTAATGAGCCACAGCGAAATGTCCATGGAATATAACCAATTTAAGAGAGAATGTACTGTAAGAACTACACCGACATTCAAGATCAGAAAACCTATTAATACGGTCTATACAGGATATGGGGAGGTTGGAGACAAGTTTTTTTACTATGGAGTCATGAATGAAGGTATAATTCCTGCTTGGAATACTAAATTTTGTATAAAGATTGCACAATCAATATCTCAGAACAGACCAATTGTTATGCTAATCTTATAAACGATGTTTAATATTCTTTCACTTCACACAGTAAAATTTGAACATAAACATTAATTCTTGCCATCACCAGGTGCTTACATCAATAAATTTATTGTTGATGACTCAAGTGTGTATGCTGGGGTTGATCACGTCAACGAAAAATTGAAAACAAACTACCTTGGCTTGGATATTTACGTGAATATCAGATGTCCCGTTCAGCTGGCCCCGTATGCTGTTATCGAAGATTGTATTAAGGAGATTCCGGATTTTATCGATTCTAAGTATATTTTGCCTTCTAAGAAGCGACTCAGAGGGCTCTTTGATCTCAAAATTGACTTCGTATGCCCGTCTGCGAGTTTTCCTCGATTACCAACTGTATTCAGCTACTACGTGAGGGACCAAAGATAATACACAATGAATCTTTGGTGTTATAAAACACGTTCTTCGTAAGAAATTTTTATTGTGTTTTTATTTATAACAGTTTTTTTCAATATATATAGTTTTAATCGATGTTGTTGACAATTATTTTGTTCCGAAGTTTGAGAGTCAGAATAGCTATTTTAAGAGTAACTTTCCACAGGCAGAGACATCTACCGCTGTGCTTTGAACTAAGCAACAGGTATGTCGATAATAACAAAACCTGTATTATCAAGTAATTCAGTAAAATAAGCTTATGTTAATAAATAACCTTGTCTTTATATTGTGCTATGTGACATACAACAATCAAATTGAAATTTAATAAGAAAATTTTTCTTAGGAATATAAGAATATATTGATTGTTTGATTGATTTTCTTTGTTATTTTTGTGTTTGTTGTTCCTTGTGCCACAGTTTCAAGTACTTAAGTTGCAAGTGCTTCAAATAAAGAACTTAAACGATGACTCAAGTATCAACCCTGTGTGGAAACCGTACGTTAACAAGTTGAGCTTAGAGCTTGAGAGATGCATAACACCGTGGGTAGGTATAGTCACAGTCCAAACGCGCAAGGGTGGCTAAAACTCATCGATTTCGAGTATGCGTTGTATCTCTTAAATCAAGACCATGTAAAGATCCGACTTACTCGGTAATTTTTCCGCTGTTACTTTGAGATAGGTAAAAATTCATCTAGAAGCGTCAAAATCGCTATTATGGCTAATGGATTAATGAATAACACGCTTTATAAACTACAATATTATCTAGTAATGGTAAAAGTTTTAAATTTTGGGTCCCAGGAACCTAAATCAACACAAAAAAAAACAATTTAGCATAAATAAGTTGGGGATTCTCTAAAGTCATTCGGCTGTTGGAGCAGTACTTTAGACTGCTTGGTTCTTAACGAAATTTTTTGTTCGGTTGTTTTCGGTTTTGGGTCGATCTTAGCATGTTGTAGCGCCGCGACGCTCCGGTTTTCAGTGTTTGTCAGCTGTTTAATGTGTACGGCGGTGCGAACTAAGCAGTGTCGCTACAATCGTTCGAAAATGTCCAGGAGAAGGTTTTTCTGCGAGCCCAATTAACAAAAATCGTAAGTCAACATAAAAATTAATTTCCCATGGTTATGTTAATAGTTAAAATTCGGTGTTTTATTGATAAATTTATTCACTACTTGTCACTGACTCTCGCCAGCTCAACACGTAAGATTTTCTGATCTTTATACTTGAGAAGAAACGATGTTATTTAGGTCGTATTTGCCAGAACATAAGGAAAACGAACAACGGAATAAATAGATGGTTTAGATAAAGTTGATAATTAAATGATGGTTAGTTAAATGATGATTTATCTCACCTAAACAGTAAACAAAACAGGTGAATTTATCTTTAGAATTATACACTAGGTGGTTCGTAAATAATGTAACCAGTAAAAGAACACAAACATATCACTTAGCACTGGCAGGAAGTACTACATAATTTAGTAGCAATTATAAGGGAGAAGCACTTTATGTCTTCGTTTGTCACTTTTATCATTACATTATCTTTTAGAACTATTCAAACTACTCCCTCTGCAAATATTGTTTTACATTGTTAAAGTTTGTTTAGGTAATTTAGTGTAAGTGCCTATTAGAAAAGCTGTTTCGTGTTAACAATGGATTGAAGACAGCATATGAGTGATGACAGTTTGGAAAGAAGTTGTTGAGTTGTTCTGTATAAAGTCTGAAAGCATGGGTCCTTCAGATGAGTGCGTTTCTGTAAAAGGGCCTAAAGTTCTTTGTGTAAATTCTGTATGTAGTTCTTAGAACTCATTTGAACTGTGTAACCGTCATCATGTTGACTGCATCGTTAAAACCACGTTGGCACATTGAAGTGTGAAAATACTTCTGCAGTTTCCTATTCATTTTCGTGAAGCCACAGTCACTCTGGACCCTAACGTCAGTCATAGAATAGAGACGAACTAATAACATTTATTATATTATAATGACATCTAATGTCATGTCACTGACCACTGGCCACTGACGTTTATCAAAATCTGTCAATTCACAACCATGACGACGAAGGCTGTGGATTCTGTCAAACTGCTTCTGCAAACTATCAAAAGCTGTCTATAAACTATCAGAAGCTATCTATAAACTATCAGAAGCTATCTATAAACTATCAAAAGCTATCTATAAACTCTCAGAAACTATCTATAAACTTATAGAGCCTAAACCGCTCGTCTCATTGATTTGCAAATTGCTATACATATGGAGTTGCAAATTGCTATACAATACATATGCTGTACATAGACAATTTGCAATACAACCACGAAGGCTGTGGATTCTGTCAAACTGCTTCTAGAAACCCTTATAGCACTTAAACCGTTACCCAAACCGATTTGCCCAAAGTCGGATAAATCCCTTAGAAGACGCTTGTAACATTTGCTTCGTCCCACATACATTTTCTAGAAATCATTGCTATCGATTCAAGGAACCTCAAAACGCGTATTTACGCCAAAATCCCGATTTTTTTTCGTCGATTACAATACTTTCCTTCTAGGGTATTAGTCGGAAAGTAAAAATGACGTTTTCTTAAGTATGTAGATTATTTGCAGTTGCTACTGTCACCTTTGACATAAGTAATAACTGGTTAATTGTATCAGAAAGTTCTCAATAGATAATGTGGTGTTTAGTGATTGAAATAATGAGTGCAAATCATAGAAAATCCTTTGGTTTACAAACAGGATCCCCCAGAAAAATCAGATGTGGTGAAAAGTATATGTCCACCCTAAAGAAAGTATTGGATTGCTCCTTCTCTATTACCAAAATTACCCACGGTGAAAATGGCAACATTACTGATTGCTATTCCCAGGTATGTCTCGTAATGTCTGTAGACCACTACGTATTTTAATAAAATCCTGGTAAGTTTTGGTTATTCCTCCAATATTCAGGAGGGTAAATTCTCCATTTGCAAACAAAAAATCTAATGACAATTTCGCCAGTGTGTGCTATTTTCGTTTCGGATTTTCTGGCGCAGTCGGGAAATGGTGAAAATTTTTCTCGCGTAAACCCGACAGATCAGCAATTAGCAGCGCGCGCCATGCGGGTTAAAATTGCGAAGCAATTAAAAATCTATCGTCGTTGCCCCGCTTCGTTGGCCAGTCCGAAAATTTAATCACGAAATATGGCATCGCGTTTGCGAGGTGGAAAAGCACATTCGCTGTAGAACGTAAGCGTGTATATGCATGTTTGCCGTGCACTCAACGCTACTGAACAAACGCCGTTTGTTTTTTAATCGATCATGTTGCAATCGAAAAAAAAATCGTGACTATGCTTGTACATCTAAAATTCGAAGTTTAAAAATTTCTCCAGGCTAAACGGCTATAGATAGAACGTTGTAATTTTCAGGACTAATGAACCAATTTATCTGTAGACTGGAGCTGCATAGAAAGAATTTTTATTCCATCAACTTTGTTCCCGGTGACACTAATGCAAAATTATGACACTTCACCATTTTAGGAAGGGCATCTTTGTGAATATGATAGCGCCCAAACGGTACAACAGATCGAGTTGAAATTTGGTATGGTTATTTAGAATTACCAGGGGACGAACTGGTTTGTTTTTGATAACAATCTGACAACCGGAAGTCAGCCAGATTCAAACTAATATACATACATTCAAACTTTCAAACATTCAAACAGTTTAGTTAGGTTGTAGCTTAGCGAAAATAAATTTCATTATTCTGTATACGCCAGATAGGTTATTTATCATTGAAATTACTCACGCCATTCAGGAAATTGGTGTAACGAGATTATAACCTATCGAACAAAGTAACACTAATAAGAATCGTTCGCCTAAGTTTGTTTTATCGCAACTAACAATTTGATGAATATTTTATAGACTAATTTGTGATTAGGCAGTCGATCGTTGGTATTTTGGTATAGAACACACATTGTGTGGATACTTGTCTGAGTTTTGAATCCGCTACATGCTGTAAGAGGTAAGTTTTGATAAAAAAATAATATTGTGATAATTTTCCTCGAGGAAAAGGTCAGCACTATCGACCAGATATATTTTGCATGAATTTGCAAGTCATATTTTGCTTGGAGTTTGTGCGAGAAGTTAAATTAGCTGTGAATATGTGTGTGTATGTATAAGCTGAGAGTGTCCTTGTGAGGATTTTATTAAAATACGAAAAATTGTCATATCTGCTGACTATTAAAAAGTAGTGTGATGTAATTATTAGTGACGAGTCAATTGTCTTACAATCTCCAATTGGCCATGTTATGTTATGGACTAATTATCCCGTCTATCTGCTATCCAGAACGACATAAAAATCGTTTCTACCTCATCAACTTCTCTAGTAATAACCAAAACACCAAACCTAGTCGAAATTGCAATATCTCAGCAGATAAACCGTACATTCGAAAACATTCCCTGACTAAAGTAGTCTAGGTAGAACGCTGTAATTTTCAGGACTAATTGTCCAATTTATTTGTGATCCATAGGGACATAAAAATCGTTTCTACTTCATCAACTTCTCTAGTAATAACCAAAACACCAAACCTAGTCGTAATTGCAATATCTCAGCAGATAAACCGTACATTCGAAAACATTCCCTGACTAAAGTAATCTAGGTAGAACGCTGTAATTTTCAGGACTAATTGTCTAATTTATTTGTGATCCAGAGGGACATAAAAATCGTTTCTACTTCATCAACTTCTCTAGTAATAACCAAAACACCAAACCTAGTCGTAATTGCAATATCTCAGCAGATAAACCGTACATTCGAAAACATTCCCTGACTAAAGTAGTCTAGGTAGAACGCTGTAATTTTCAGGACTAATTGTCTAATTTATTTGTGATCCAGAGGGACATAAAAATCGTTTCTACCTCATCAACTTCTGTAGTAATAACCAAAACACCAAACCTAGTCGAAATTGCAATATCTCAGCAGATAAACCGTACATTCGAAAACATTCCCTGACTAAAGTAGTCCAGGTAGAACGCTGTAATTTTCAGGACTAATTGTCTAATTTATTTGTGATCCAGAGGGACATAAAAATCGTTTCTACCTCATCAACTTCTGTAGTAATAACCAAAACACCAAACCTAGTCGAAATTGCAATATCTCAGCAGATAAACCGTACATTCGAAAACATTCCCTGACTAAAGTAGTCCAGGTAGAACGCTGTAATTTTCAGGACTAATTGTCCAATTTATTTGTGATCCATAGGGATATAAAAATCGTTTCTACCTCATCAACTTCTCTAGTAATAACCAAAACACCAAACCTAGTCAAAATTGCAATATCTCAGCAGATGAACCGTACATTCGAAAACATTCCCTGACTAAAGTAGTCTAGGTAGAACGCTGTAATTTTCAGGACTAATTGTCCAATTTATTTGTGATCCATAGGGACATAAAAATCGTTTCTACCTCATCAACTTCTCTAGTAATAACCAAAACAGCAAACCTAGTCGAAATTGCAATATCTCAGCAGATAAACCGTACATTCGAAAACATTCCCTGACTAAAGTAGTCTAGGTAGAACGCTGTAATTTTCAGGACTAATTGTCCAATTTATTTGTGATCCATAGGGACATAAAAATCGTTTCTACCTCATCAACTTCTCTAGTAATAACCAAAACAGCAAACCTAGTCGAAATTGCAATATCTCAGCAGATAAACCGTACATTCGAAAACATTCCCTGACTAAAGTAGTCTAAGTAGAACGCTGTAATTTTCAGGACTAATTGTCCAATTTATTTGTGATCCAGAGGGACATAAAAATCGTTTCTACCTTATCAACTTCTCTAGTAATAACCAAAACACCAAACCTAGTCGAAATTGCAATATCTCAGCAGATAAACCGTACATTCGAAAACATTCCCTGACTAAAGTAGTCTAGGTAGAACGCTGTAATTTTTAGGACTAATTGTCCAATTTATTTGTGATCCAGAGGGACATAAAAATCGTTTCTACCTCATCAACTTTTCTAGTAATAGCCAAAACATCAAACTGTGTTTAGTGTAGTCATATACATAGTCAAAACTGTAATATCTCAGCAGATAAATTGTACATTCGAAAAATTCGCCTGACTAGTCTAGGTAGAATGGTGCAATTTTCAGGACTAATTATACCGTTTATCTATGATCCAAAGCGATATAAAACTCGTCTGTATCCCATCAACTTTTCTTATAATCGTCAAAATTGCGATACATCACCAGATGGACTTAACATAGTATATCAAAGTGATGTTAAATGTTACTTTCCTCAACTTATACGAACAAAGAAACGCTAAACTTTGAAAACCCTTCCAGAGAACGTTCCTAACCCCATTTTGCAACCCCATTTTGCCATAATTCACTGAGACTGTACGTGACCGGATTTTGTTTGAGATTGTTCTTTGGATTTGACCATTTTCGTCAGTATGTGGGACGGTTATTCCATTAGCTGGGACAAATGGACGGACTCTTGAAAGTGTATCAGAAACAAGGGTGAAAAGTGGTACCCCGACAAAAAGAACACCTTAGCAAAATTGCAAACTAGATCGAAATTTGATTTCAACGGAACTACGCGTTTTGAGGGCTCCTGAATACATTACATTGATTTTTGGAAATTGTCTTATTTTTAGATCAATGGGACGAGTGATTTAGGCTGATAGTTTGTAGAAGCAGTCTGACAGAATCCACAGCCTTCGTCGCTGTGGTTGCGAGTTGACAGATTCTGATAAACGTCAGTGGTCACTGACATGACATTAAATGTTATTCAATGACTGACGTTAGGTTAGGGTAGAGAGTGGCCACCCTGGATATTTTTTTTATTATAATTCGTGCTTCTGATGGCAGATGCGTCATATGAGTAAAATTACACCATAAAGATATGCTACTGTCTCTCGGAAAGACGAAATGACCAAGTGTTAAATTTCTGGTAATTCTAAAACGCGTTTATACTTTTACGCTCTAAGTTATCTTTAGGGCCTTCTTATGGTTTAATACCACTAGCGGTGAATGTCTGCTGTTATCTTGTGGACTTTAGCAGCTGTACAAACATGAACAATAAAATACATGAACTTCCGCTTTGGTCAGGACCGGCTCTAGCAAAATTTACCAAATTGCAATTTCTGGGCGGAGGAACTTTAGAAGATTTTTTTGGAAGCAATTCTCCAATTTATCTGTCACATCAAATTTTCTAGTAATTTTTTATAGCCCCAATTCTTTTATTAAAAGAGCTGCAATTCAAGAATGTTGACCTTTCATAGTTTTATGACTCGATCTAATTTTTATTGCCCCTATATTTCTATTAAAACCTCTAGCAAAATTCACCAAATTGCAATTTCTGGGCGGAGGAACTTTAGAAGATTTTTTAGAAGCAATTCTCCAATTTATCTGTCACATCAAATTTTCTAGTGATTTTTTATAGCCCCAATTCTTCTATTAAAAGAGCTGCAATTCAAGAATGTTGACCTTTCATAGTTTTATGGCTCGATCTAATTTTTATTGCCCCTATATTTCTATTAAAACCAGCAGGGGTTAAAGAATGTTGTACTTTTATTGTTTTATTACTCGATCGAATTTTTATGGCTCTAAAGCAGTTATCACAATTAAAACAGTTATCAAAATTGCAATATCTTTGGAGATAAACAAACTCGATGTTAAAAAAATTCCCTTGACTAAAGTAGAGTAGGTAGAGAGTTGTTATTTTTGGGATTAATTCTTTGAATTATTTATGATTCAGAGAGGTATAAAACTCGCTTCCATTCCGTTAAGTTTTCTAGTAATAGCCAAAGTAACAAACATTGTCAAAAATGCACTATCTCAGCAGATAAGCTGTGTATTCGAAAATTACCCCTGACTAAAGTAGTCTAGGTAGAATGTTGTAGTTTAAAGGATTATCTATTTGGTCTAATCGTGATCCAAAACGACATAAAACTCGCTTCTATTTCATTAACTTTTCTAGTAATAACCAAAGAACCAAACATTGTCCAAATCACAATATCTTTGCAGATAAACTCGATGTTTAGAAACTAAAGTAAAGTAGGTAGAAAGTTGTATTTATTCTCTGTTTTATCTCTGATCCAAAGATGTATAAAACTCGCTTCTATCCCATCAACTTTTCTAGTAATCACTAAAACAGCAAACATCGTCAAAATTGCAATATCTCTACAGATACTAGTGCGAGACGGTCCTGGCCATAACGTAGGCGTTTGCAACTGTCGGAATACCTCTGGCAATTCACCCCCCCGTTCCAAAGCGACGCTGAAAAGTCACGATATAATAACTCGCCTGAAATATTCAGAACTTCCGTCGGGACGCTCAACTGTTTCAGCAAACACGCCACTTATCCCTACTGCACCCTCGTTCTATCAACTGACGGCATTTTACAAACATATCCTTGCGTGCCAGTCAAAATACTTATCCATTCGAACCAGGTGGACTACGTAAAATAATTTCAGACATAATTTCAGGAAAAAAAAAATTGGGGTGGCCCGCATCCCAATTTTTAGACTTCTTGTTTTCGAAATTCGTTGTTTAAAATTCATTGCATTGTGGTCATGGTTTTCCGTAAGGAAGGGGCGGAATTTTCCTAGAAATTACGAACCACTCGGTGGAACAATTGTTTGCTGTAAGTAAGGAGTGTTGTCACTGTTGTGTCAACAGTAAGGATCGATTTGTGTAGGCAAATGCTTATTACTTACCTGCTCATGTTTCTACGCTGTGTAGGCAAACAACTCACCTGTCGGTTCACGTTATGGGAAAGTGAAAATTAAACACACTGTTTGGTCGATGAGATGCATGCTTGGTAATGGTTGATATTATATTTTGTCATATCTCCCATATCATAACATAAATGTTGACTATCTAGCCACAAAGATGCCATGCAGCTATATTATAACATAAATTGCTAATAATAGTACAAGAATTATAACGTATAAAAGATATAACTTTGATATAGTGAATAATGATATTGCAATAAGGATATTGCTATATAGGATGTGATGTGTTCATTTCTCTACATCCAATAAAACTACCAATCTATAATTTGCCGCGTTTGGTTGAGAAATATCATCCATCGCGTCCCATTCGTGTCACCTCGTTCTGTCGCTCTGAAAACGACCACATTTCAATTTGCAAACTTCTGAAAACTTTCTGCCAGTTACATTAAATCACTCCTTCTTTTGTATAGCGGATAGTTCCGAACAAAACCGTCATATCGATTGAAATTTGCCGTCAAAGTTTCGCCCAGTTTATATCAATTTAATCTATTTATTTGCTGAGTGAAGTTTTATATGTGTTTATATACTTTTTTTTTTGACCACGCCACATCCTTTTTATCACTGTAGGTCTGTAATGGAAAAGACAACAACAAAACAAGTTCATACAGGCTGCTAACTTAAATTAAAATAAAAAATAAAATGTTATTTAATTCCTCCCATTGAGTTACATTGCCCCTTAAAGACTACAGACTACGTTAATCAATTTGATAAGGCAACTTTAATATTAGATAAAAAAAAGGTCGTACAATGTTTGAATTACCGTGCCACCGTCACGTCTGGCTGTGTTATCTACAATTTCATTATTAATGTTGTTTCCTAACAGTCAACCACGGTTGTGTGTGACTTGCTAATACATAATGTGACAGGTGCTCTGTAGTTAAGTTATATATTTATAGGCATAATCAATTTAGGTGAGTTGAAATTTATTTTTATTTAGATGACATGTTTTATCGTAAGATTATTTTTATATGCGTTGATAAGAAGATTATGTGGATTTATTGATTATGTTTCGCATCCGGTAAAAAATTGTCATATCTCAATAGAGAGATTCGATTTTTGAGAATTTCCCCCGAGTAAAGTGCAGTATAAAGACAGTGACTTATTCTTCGCTTTATCTGCAATACAGGCAGACATAGAAATCGGGTTTATCCCATCAACTTTTCTAGTAATCATGAAAACAGCAAACATTGTCAAAATTGCAATATCTCAGCATATAAACTGTATATTCTAAAAATTACCCCTACTAAAGTAGTGTAGGTAGAATGTTCTAAATTTCAGGACTAATTATCCCATTTGTCTCTGAGGGACATAAAAATCGTTTCTATCTCGTCAATTTTTCTAGTAATAGCTAAAACACCAAAAATTGTCATGATTGCAAAATCTCACTAGACAAAACTCGATTTGTTTGGAAAATTCCCCTGACTAAAGTAAAGCAGGTAGAAAGTTGTTATTTTCAGGATTTATTCTTTGTTTTATCTGTGATCCAAAAAGGTATAAAACTTGCTTCTATCCCCACCACTTTTCTAGTAATAGCTAAAACACCAAAAGTGGTCATGATTGCAAAATCTCACTGGACAAAACTCGATTTGTTTGGAAAATTCCCCTGACTAAAGTAAAGTAGGTAGAAAGTTGTTATTTTCAGGATTTATTCTTTGTTTTATCTGTAATCCAAAAAGGTATAAAACTCGCTTCTATCCCCACCACTTTTCTAGTAATAGCTAAAACACCAAAAGTGGTCATGATTGCAAAATCTTACTAGACAAAACTCGATTTGTTTGGAAAATTCCCCTGACTAAAGTAAAGTAGGTAGAAAGTTGTTATTTTCAGGATTTATTCTTTGTTTTATCTGTAATCCAAAAAGGTATAAAACTCGCTTCTATCCCCACCACTTTTCTAGTAATAGCTAAAACACCAAAAGTGGTCATGATTGCAAAATCTCACTAGACAAAACTCGATTTGTTTGGAAAATTCCCCTGACTAAAGTAAAGTAGGTAGAAAGTTGTTATTTTCAGGATTTATTCCTTGTTTTATCTGTAATCCAAAAAGGTATAAAACTCGCTTCTATCCCCACCACTTTTCTAGTAATAGCTAAAACACCACAAACTCTAATAAATCCTTACCTGTTGAACTTGTTAATACCTTCTTTACTTTCAGGAAGGCACTGCAATGGCAAGCAGTGACAAGAGACGTTTTTCAACGAGAAGCAAGCAACGAGCGAGCATGAGTTTCTGCCTTGTCATCATTTTCTTCGCCATCTTTGGAATTATTGTCTTCACTGAGATTTTCCTCATAGACGACAAGACCAGGGGTGCTGGAGTTCTGGTAAGACACGGCAACATCCCTTATCATCACAAAGGCCATGATAGACCTGACTATGAGGACGTCATACAGGTAAAGAAGGCCTTGGATGTACTGCTGGCGGCATCTTTGACACTCTTTCCTGCGAAAATAACTCAAACTAAGCTACAACTCAGTTAAGAAACTTGACAGAATTTGAGTTCTAATACCAATTTTTGATGATTTTTTTAAATTGTGACAGGAATGTAATATCTCGATGTACTTTTCTATAGTTTGGTGAAAGAATCATCGGAATCCATGAAAAATTGTCAAAGTTATTAGGCATTGAAGTTACTCGCTCAAGTTTTCGTCAAGTTTCTGTGACAGATCGCATGTAATGCATGTTTCTTTTGCTATTACTAGCTCTTTTTCTTTCTCTTCTATTCTATAGCTTAGCAACAATTTCTTGTTTATCTCTTTGGCTTAAATACATAATTATATAGCACAAAATCACAAGTTTTACCAGCAAGATGTAACATAACCTTCGTCACTAAAAACCAAACTTTAGTCTCGTCAAAAGAAACTGTTAGAAATAGTCGGAAACGGTCAAGAACAATTCCAGATTGGAACACAACGTATTTATTGGATAACAATTAAAGAATCAATCAAAAAACATCCCTCAATAATACCATAGGAAGTTTGTCAAAGTAAATGGTTGGGCTCCACGCTCTGGGCCCAATTTCCAGCCCAAATACAGCAGAATAGGGATGTAACCGACATGGAAAATGGTCCTCATAGTGTCTAAGGCCACTTGTAGACGTTCCTGCTTGTCTTTAGACAAAACAGAATCCATTTTACTTCAAAACTGTTCGTAGAAATAAGGATTTAAGATAAAATAACATCACCACTTGTACAATATAGTCTTACCTTCGCTTTTGTATGGTTAGATTGTTTATATGGTTATATTATATATTTATAGTACACGGTTTCTTGTGATTTTGTAGTTTCGAGACGCATAAGTGACAGTTTAGCTTGGATAATTTGACAGTTGTTCAAAGGCGACCTAGTTTCTTTATAACTAGATCAGGTTTTGCATGTTTTTTTTTTCTTGGTATATCGTAGTTTGTAGCTTTTAGGTTGGTGTTGTAAGCCTATAGCTTTGATGGATGTTGCTTTTTTTGTGCTTCTTGTGTGTCTCTCTTTGTTTCTAGAGTGACGATTATATATCTATACGCATGGGGATGGGACCTTTGGATGATTCCGTTGGTCAGCTTCTGATTGGACGTCATTCTGGAAGAGTACCATTTTTTCAGGCGTCCTACAAGGATGACCAGATGGTGAATGAATCTCAGTTGCCTCCGTATCCATCAAACTTGACAGCATTGGATGGAAACTGGCAGACAGTGAATGGATCGAGGTATTTGTTTCAATAATTCCCAATTAAAAGTAAATATTTAAAATAAGATCATAACCTGTAGCAATAATTTTGACACTTATAGTAAGAAGTATAGTTTAACTAATCAGAATAGGTAATCTTGAATCTAACTAGGTAATATTGAGTCTAAGTAGCTAATCTTGAGTCTAACTAGGTAATCTTGTGTCTCTAACTAGGTAATCTTGAGTCTCTAACTAGGTAATCTTGAGTCTCTAACTAGGTAATCTTGAGTCTCTAACTAGGTAATCTTGAGTCTCTAACTAGATAATCTTGAGTCTACCTAGGTAATCTTGAGTCTAAGTAGGTAATATTGAGTCTAACTAGCTAATCTTGAGTCTAACTAGGGAGTCTTGAGTCTAACTAGGTAATCTTGAGTCTCTAACTGGGTAATCTTGAGTCTACCTAGGTAATCTTGAGTCTAGCTAGGTAATATTGAGTCTAACTAGGTAATATTGAGTCTCTAGCTAGCTAGTCTTGGGTCTAACTAGGTAATCTTGAGTCTAACTAGGTAATATTGAGTCGCTAGCTAGTTAGTCTTGAGTCTAACTAGGTAATATTGAGTTTCTAGCTAGTTAGTCTTGAGCCTAACTAGGTAATCTTGAGTCTAACTAGGTAATATTGAGTCTAAGTAGGTAATATTGAGTCTAACTAGGTATTGAGTCTCTAGCTAGTTAATCTTGAGTCCAACTAGGTAATATTGTGTCTAACTAGGTAATCTTGAGTCTAACTAGGTAATCTTGTGTCTCTAATTAGGTAATCTTGAATCTAACTGGGTAATCTTGAGTCTAACTAGGTAATCTTGAGTCTAACTAGGTAATATTGAGTCTCTAGCTAGGTAATCTTGAGTCTCTAACTAGGTAATCTTGAGTCTAATTAAGTAATCTTGAGTCTAACTAGGAATGTTGAGTCTCTACCTAGCTAATCCTGAGTCTAACTAGGGAGTCTTGAGTCTCTAACTAGGTAATCTTGAGTCTACCTAGGCAATCTTGAGTCTAACTAGATAATATTGAGTCTCTAGCTAGTTAGTCTTGAGTCTAACTAGGAATCTTGAGTCTAACTAGGTAATGTTGAGTCTAACAAGGTAATCTTGAGTCTAACAAGGTAATCTTGAGTCTAACTAGGTAATATTGAGTCTAACTAGGTAATATTGAGTCCAACTAGGTAATGTTGAGTCTAACAAGGTAATCTTGAGTCTAACAAGGTAATCTTGAGTCTAACTAGGTAATATTGAGTCTAACTAGGTAATAGCAGTATGAACGTACTTTCTGGTATTAGCACACCTACATCTCGTGTAATGATCTCGTGTAATGATCATGGTGGAGCTATAGCTAGCTCCTAGCTCACTGACGAGTAATTTTGTGAATCCATAAATTGCCAAAATTCCCTGCTATTAATTCCGTCGCGTAGGTGGGTGTGTAGCGCTCTCTAGCGAGCGTCCAACGTATTAATTTATGGCAAGCTTTCGTTATTAGGCAGCGATATTTCGTATCAGCTGCACCCAGCCTGTCCGGGATATTAATAATTAAAGCTATACATAAATTCATCACGTGAATAGAAAATACTATGAAACGTTAATTAATGTTGAGGTCTACCGTCGATTAATCTTTTGGTGACGCTAGGTACGCGCTGATATCACTAGATAAGAATATTATAGTTTTTAGTAAATAAAATGTACCCTATAGTGTTTCTGTGTTTCAAATATCGCAAAGTGCGTTGTCAACATGCATCAAAACAAGCATAAAAATTGAAACGATGTCGCTCGGACGCAAAATATTGCCATAGGCGTGCCGTATTCCCGCAGATACAGATAAATTTACGACCATAGTGACGTCCGATAAAATTTATGAACCCCATTTACGATACGCCTAGGAAAAAATACAGCCCCGTTGCTGTTTTAATAGCAAGCGAATATACCGCATCAACCCTTAATGTAATAGGGGTTGATTCAGATAAAACCGGTTCTTAATTAGTATATATGTTATTTAATTAGTATATATGTTGCCGCTAATACCCGAAAATACTATAATGCTGTTATTAACTAGTTAAACTCAATATTACCTAGTTAGACTCAAGATTACCTACTTTGTTTAGTTAGAGTTGACCCTCAAACCGTGCTTCTGGTTCTAACTAGGGAATAGCAGGAGTAACTAGTTACAGACAGTTTAATACTTCAGTTTTGTTTTCAGGTATAAATTTTACGTGTATTCGGCGTTTTACGATGGCAGGAGGGATCAACGAGCTATCAGAATAATTGCGGCAACGAAAACTAGAGGCGCTGATAGAGTTTGGTGCAGACTTTGGTACAAGACGACTGACGGGAATTCAACAAGTTACAAATCCAAGACAATGCCATCGAAAATAAAGGTGGTTAATACATTTTTCCTCTATTTCTGAATGTTGTTTTTTGCTCCTCTTTTTAGATAATCAGAGAAAACTGGAACTTGAAATATAGCGCCTGTTTTCTGTTGTGTCCGTTGGAGAAGACACAGGGGATTCCCCAGGCGGTTTCCGTAGTTGCCAGGCTTTGGTATGCGCCATCGAATCTGCTGGCTGTTAATAATAATTTTAACGAAAGTAAACCGCCAAGTGGAATGAATGTTTGTGTGAAACCTTTCCATTTTGAATACAATAAGGTATGTGCCAGTGAAACAGCTGAAAATTTGTGCACCAAGATCATTTTTTGATGCAAATTGTAACACTTTTGTTCTAGGTTTTACCACTGTTGGAGTTTATTGAATTACATAGAATTATGGGTGTAACTCATTTTAATTTTTATAATCACACCATTGGGCCGCAAGTGGCTTGCGTGTTGGAGCAATATATCAATGAAGGTGTTGTCACACTACTTCCATGGGAGCTGAACATGGTTTCGCAAAAGGACATACGAACCGAAGGACTTTTTGCAGCACTCAACGACTGCTTGTATCGATCAATGTACAGGTATTCCTACGCAATTATGATCGATTTGGATGAATTTATCATGCCAAGAAAGCATGAGACTTTACCACAATTGTTAAAGTAAGTATTTTCATACTTCTTTATGTTATAAAGTCAATACTATTAGATAAATATCACCATTAATAATACTTATCCACGATTTGTAATTTGGGGTGTCAGTCGTGATGAATATCCGCGTTACCCCCCATCCCTTTCACCCCTTTTATACCCTGACTAAAGCCGGACGCGGGGAGTAATTAATTTTCACTTTAAATTTGACCCCATGCCCAAAAATCCCAAATTAAAAGGTACACGGGGATGAAGTTGCCACCCCTTGCAGGTTAGGAGTTTTGGGGGTGGCGACGACGTCCTGATAGAATCCCACCCCTTGTCGACGCTTTTCAAACGGAGCCATTAACCCCTAACGAGCTTAGTGCTAATGAGGGTGGCCAGCCCTCTGTAACTTCATTGCGAATCATTAACTGTACTGTGTTTTCAACCCCACCTCACCTATTGGAATTTTCACCCCTTGGTAATGATTTACAATATCTCTTAAGGCCCCCTTGTAGTTGTTTTTTAAGTTAGATATTTTTGGAAATGGTTATAAATCCTCTTGACTTCATATTGTTTCAACCAATACTCTTGACTTGATATGGTTTATTAGACTATTGACAATAATTCTGGTTAGTTTCATTAAGATTGTTTAATTAATTTTGAAGTTATAAACTTTTGAAAAGTGTTTGTCAATTTGTCTTCATAAATTGTCCCCTTGACTTTATATTATTTGTCTGACATCTGTGGTGATTTCAAGCAGTACTCTTGACTTAATATTGTTTATTAGACTCTTGGCAATAATTATTGTTACTTTCATTAACATTGCTTAATTATTTTTGAATTTATAAACTTTTGAAAATGTTTATCAATAAATTTGCCATCAGATATGTGATATGTTAATATAAATTGCCCCCTTGACGTTATATTGTTTAACAGAGTGGCTGTGTCTTCACGAAATCCATTAATATATTTAAAAATTCCAGATGGTTGGGAGAAAAAGTTAACCTGAAACTAACAGGTTCCTTCTCCTTTCAAAACGCGTTCTTCTACCTCCAATGGGAAGACGATGAAACGTTCAAAAAACTAGACGATCCAATAGCGTCATCTTTACTCACGCTGAAGAAAACCATAAGAAAATTCAAGCTGCATCCACACAAACAACGTTCGAAATACATATGCAGACCTGAATTTGTCGTAGAAACAGGCAACCATTTCATTTGGGAATTTTTACCAGGACATAACACCTTTAATGTCCCAGCGGATTCCGCAATATTACACCATTACAGGGTCTGTGAGTTTGGTGGCGACGACTGTGTCCAAACAGCGTCAGTTTTAGACACGACAGCTTTTAAATACAGCGATAAGCTGATCTCAAACGTGAAAAGCTTATATTCCAAGCACAGGGACCGATGTGAGTTACCCAGTAGTTTTGAGAGCAACTTTGCCGGTAGGTAATAAAGAATTCTTTCAATTCTGGGTTTATAGGTGGCTGTCAGCAGCCGCCATGTTGGATTCTTTGACCTGTCAAATCGAGCTGTTAATTTGTTGTTATGGGTGAACGTTTTTTTTTGTTTTTCTTGTTTTATTTTAAGGAATAACTTGTTAAAACAGGGAGTTTCAAAATGAGTTTTTTTTTGTGGTGGGAAGTTGCCAGGTTTTTGTGCTTCTTTTGTTAAACGTTAGTTTTTTTTTTATTTTAAGGGTCTGCAAAGCGAAGACCACAACTGCAGCGCCATCACACTTCAAGCACAAAAATTCCAAATCATTCAATTGCCAGAAAACTTGGTAGGTTACGTTTCACAATGTGACAGTTCTCACTTTTTTTCTGTACCTAACTTCGGAGGTTAGAAATCTTGTTTGCTGATCTGTTTACTGTTAATAAAATCTGTTTACTGTTAGTAAAGCAAACCGATTGCGCGCCAAAAAGAAAGCAATTTGAAACTCTTTGTGATTAATATTTGTTGATATATTTATTTTCTATCCATTCTGAGATTAACCGTATATAAGGATCGACAAAAAGGTCTTGTAGAAACCATTTTAGATATTATCTATGATACCTTTTACTGTATATTTTGTACGGGTAATTGTTTTGTTGCAAAGAAATTTTTAGGTGGATGTTTCTTTTTGATCCTGAATATATTTAATGATATCTCAGTGCAATACAATAACTGACAAGATAAAATAATTTCCTAATTTATTGAACATTGTATTATGTATAAATCTTGCGACTTATTTATATGTTAAAGTCTAGAGTTAAGTTAGTAATAAGTTAGCACTAAGGAAATAAGTAACATTTTGTATATATAATTCTGTAAGGTTTTAGGTAACTTATACTGTAATATTACTTTGCATTGTGATATATTGATGATATCATTTATTGGTGCGTATTTATGTATATCTTGAATCTTTTCTGACTAGTTTTGTGATATGGTGTCGTGTTTAGACACAAATAAGAAACAAACTGTAGTATCTAATGTAATATAGTGTATAAAAACGAAAATCAAATGAAAATAAAACATTCTTTTTCTTATGGTTCTAGTTTTTGGTAATTAAATGCCAAAAAAATAAACATAATAAAACAAAGAGGTGATGCAAACAATATATATTGATAGGAGAAAAAAAAATTTACAGAGAAAAGCTTGAAGTACATATCAAGGTAACTTGTCAACAAATTAAGCACGCAGGTTATTAATAAATAAGTACACTTACCAATTATATATGCATCATAAATAAATAAGCATTGTGAAACCTAATAAATAAAGAGTGCGAAAATATATCTAATTTATCATCACAGGATAAAAAAACAAATTTCCGAAGGAGTTTAAACAACAACACGAACAATAAAGTCCAGAACAGCAGCTGGAACAACGTAAATTAACAATAAAACAATTTCATCTTACAATAATTGCTCTACAGTCTAAAAATAGCATACGTTGAGTCCCTAAAGAACAAAAACAATACACAAGTCGCACACACACAACAATAATAAACAATATTTATTCTTAAAATATTAAAAAAGCACATATAAATATCTTCTTATCTCTTTCTTCATTCTTCACCAAATAGACTATCTAAGTTCTTTGGCTGCAGTGTTGCCACTCTATGATACTTTTCGCTACAATACTTCTTGTGAATCGACTTTTGTTGCTTGTGCGGGGAATTCCTGAACGAATTCTTCTGCTTTTCCAAAACCGGACTCAGTTGATGCAACGTATATCCGCTAGATGACGCTAACTTCTTCGGCCATGTTTGCTGTTTTGATAGCACCTGACGGGCGAGAGCCACTGATGACGCTGCCAACTTCGACGGCAAATATTGGAAGTATTCTGGACCATCCAAAATCACCAATTCACTGATATACTGGAAAAAAAAAGGAAAAGAAAAAATTTCGGATTTCTAATTTCTACAGATTTCCAACTTACCATCGCCAAAGAGAGTGTTTTCTCATCCAGATTATGTTCAGTGCACAAGTGGTGGACAAATGACAGGACCGTAGGAGGCTGCAGGTTAAATTTCAACACTTTTAAGAGCAACTGCTCCATTTTGATGATCTGATTCACGGTGTAGGAATCCCCGGATAGATAAACCCACTCTTTGGTGTCCGGTGGATAAATCTCCTCCATCTTGCTGGCTACCAACATGGCGACAGCGCCGAGAAGTTGGAACTTTTGCGTGGCCTAAATAAATACGAGAAATAAGTACAAAAAAACAACCCAAACTCTGGATTATCGAATGAAAGACGAGACATGAACTGCAGGATCCTTAGAAGAAAGAAAGACATACCACAAGCATCTTGCTGATGAACCTATCGATGTAATTGACTGTGAGATGCAAAGTTTGGTTGCTCATCTGGTATTCCCCGGCAACGGTAACCAGCCAATCAACCAAAACTGACCTCATGTCAGCGGTTATGTGCGTCTGCTTCTGCAAACAATTCACTTTCGGCCACTCGTATTTCAGTTCCAGTTCCATTAGATACGATAAAACGTCCTGAAATGTCACATTATCACGATTAATTATTTTCCAGTAGACGTGGTTTAAGCTAAGATTTAAAAACTGGACCTTGTACCTACCTTTCTGTATTCATCATTGTGCAGAAGTTCATTAGGAAAATTGATATTTGCCTCTTGAAGCTTGTGGCCTGCCTTTTTCTCTGTTAATTTCAGTTGTTCCAGGTCCAGAGCTGCATCTTCTGATTCCAAATTAGTTAGTTTTGATGGTTTGGCCTCGTTTTTTGGTACGACACGTGCTGGTTGGTTGTTCAGCTGATCATCCTAGAAAATATTAGCAAGAAATTATTGAAAATAACCATATTCTATGGAGATTTTCACGAAAAAAAAAATACTTACCGCTTTTATACGCACATTATGCGTAAGATTAATTAATTTTGCACGCTTATAATCATGCTGCACATCATTATCCAAGCAATGCAGCGCTGGTCTGGCATTCAGAGTGCGTTTTCGAGAAACGATTTCATTTTTCTCCCTGCCGAAACATTTTCTCGACTGCTCGACCACGTTCTCATCTTCCAGTATGCGAAAAGTAGCCATTACTTTCCTTGAAATCGATCTATCTATTTAAAAATTACTAGCAAACACCTTCAACACTTGTCCTCCTCGTATTTATCTGGGCAAATTTCGGCGTAGACGTGTAAAAATCGTAATAAAATATAAACCAGCTTGTATAAAATGCCCCTTGCGATACAAAACCGAACGAACTTTGCCGTCAATCAAAAATCTTTGATTTTTTTGGCGGTTCTTTTTGTCAGTTGCCCCTCACAACGGAACTTCCGGTTACGCACAATACAAAAATCCCTAGATTACTTCTCTAAATCGATTTTACTGCAAGAAACTATTTTAATATTAATTTAATTGTCTCAGAATTAATCAATAAACATTATAATCACCTTTGAAACATTAAACTAATAATATCATTGCATAAAAACGCTTATAATTTATTGATTTAGGTTAGTTATGTGTGGTTGGTACTAACTGTCAACGTCACACATGCTCCCCTTCTCCAAAGGTATTCATGCAATTAGGTTAGCCCAGCAGGGATTATTAATTGAAAACAAACATATATCAGCAACTCATTGCTTGATTTATTTGGCTTAAAACAATCTTAAAACTTCCCTAAGCGGTGTATAAGCATTTTCTCAGGTTTTCCACAAATCTCGTGGTCCACGTGACGTCACAGACCTATCGGCCATATTTGAAAGGTCTTTTATATTTTGTGAACCTCCACCGGTGTACATCGTCTACTCTTTAGTGTATATGGAAGAAGTGCGGCGTCCATGATTGTCAAACTGTTCTACATTTAGAAACGTTATACGTTGTTTATGCCGATAATAATTAATTATTTACCTGTTTAATTAACTAAATATTTCGAGTATTGCGTTAGGAAATGTTTAAACACCGTTCTGACTGTTTATAAGCGATGTGATAGCACGTTGAAAAGGTGAGTTTGATATTGATTGGTGTGCAACACAAATAATACAGCTGGTTTTTCCTTTTTGTTGTGTTTAATAATGGCTTAATAGTTACAGGACGCGATGTCTGTTCACTACAAGTTCAAATCAGCGTTGGAATACGACACTGTAACCTTTGATGGGCTGCATATCTCCGTCAGGGACTTAAAAAATGCCATCATACAGCAGAAACGTATTGGGAAGAATACGGATTTCGACCTGCAGGTTACAAATGCACAAACTAAAGAAGGTACGCATAATATTTAGAGTTAAAGAACACCTTAAATCATATTTATCTATTACAGTTTACGAAGATGAAGAAACTTTAATACCGAAAAACACTTCTTTATTGATAGCGCGTATCCCTTTAGCGCATACTAACAAATCGAAAAGCTGGGAAGGCTACGGTAACGAAAGCACCCCTGTGGCCAGATCCGACGAAGGGGGCCCTGCGGCGAAAGCGGTGGATTTATCTAGTCTCGATGCATCGGAAGATGACAAAATCCGGGCAATGATGTCGCAATCGACGCAAGATTACGACCCGAGCAAGTAAGTTTTTGCAGTATGTTTTGTTTTGAGGTTAATATTGATGTTTTTGCTTTTGCTAACGTTGAGGTTCAACACTAAGTAAGTGGTTCTTATCGATAATACGCTAGTTTTGAGCCTTTTGTGTCATCGAGATTAGTTTTATTCATTGCTTGTTTTTGCAGTTACATGAAGATCCGGGGGGCCAACCAAGTCGGGACTGTTCCGCCAAATTATCGATGTTACAAGTGCCACCAGTCTGGGCATTGGATCAAGGATTGTCCCCTTAGTCAGGGTCCGGTGAGTGTATTTAATTTTAAATTGTTTTTAGCAATTATTTTGTAAAACAGAAAATTGTTGTTTTTGTCAGTTAATAATTTAATTATAAATTGGTGGTTTACAAAAAAAAAAAAAATAGTAAACAGCATGGTTTTGTTTATATACTGGTAAATCAAAGAAGAAGAACTTTACTTTAGTTAGGGGAATTCCGGGGAATTTTCTAAACATCGAGTTTATCGGCAGAGATATTGTGATTTTGACAATGTGTGGTTCTTTGATTATTACTAGAAAAGTTGAGGAGATAGAACCGAATTTTATGTCGTTCTGAATCACTCTTTGATAGTATAAATAGTCCTGAAAATTACAACACTCTACCTAGACTACTTTAGCCAGGGGAAATTTTCGAATACACAGTTTATCTGCTGAGGTATTGGAATTTTTGCAATATTTGGTGTTTTGGATATAAAAATATGAAAATAACACTTTTCTACCTACTTTAAATTAGTCAGGGGACAAAGATAACACAAAAGAATTAATTAAATATCTAACAACTAATTAAATTTTTAACAATTAATTAATTAAATATCTAAGAATTGATTAATTATATATCTAAGAATTAATTCATTAAATATGTAAGAATTGATTAATCATATATCTAAGAATTAATTAATTAAATATCTAACAACTAATTAAATTTTTAACAATTAATTAATTAAATATCTAGGAATTGATTAATCATATATTTAAGAATTAATTAATTAAATATCTAACAATTAATTAAATTTTTAACAATTAATTAATTAAATATCTAAGAATTGATTAATTATATATCTAAGAATTAATTCATTAAATATGTAACACCTAATTAAATTTTTAACAATTAATTAATTAAATATGTAAGAATTGAGTAATTATATATCTAAGAATTAATTAATTAAATATCTAATAACTAATTAAATTTTTAACAATTAATTAAATATCTAGGAATTGATTAATCATATATCTAAGAATTAATTAATTAAATATCTAACAATTAATTAAATTTTTAGCAATTAATTAATTAAATATCTAAAAATTGATTAATTATATATCTAAGAATTAATTAATTAAATATCTAACAACTAATTAAATTTTTAACAATTAATTAATTAAATATCTAGGAATTGATTAATTATATATCTAAGAATTAATTAATTAAATATCTAACAACTAATTAAATTTTTAACAATTAATTAATTAAATATCTAGGAATTGATTAATCATATATGTAAGAATTAATTAATTAAATATCTAACAATTAATTAAATTTTTAACAATTAATTAATTAAATATCTAAGAATTGATTAATTATATATCTAAGAATTAATTAATTAAATATGTAACAACTACTTTAATTTAGTCAGGGGACGAAGATAACACAAAAGAATTTATACAACATCAAATAATACAACAAAACAGGTTTCGATCTGTTGCTACTTGTCCTCTAATCAGTTTGTCAATTTTTTCTGGTTCCAGGAACCAATCGAAATCAAGAAAAGCACGGGGATCCCGCGTAGTTTCATGGTCCCAGTCGAGGGGCCCCAGGTCCAAGGGGCAATGATGACCCCCAACGGTTCGTACGCGGTCCCCGTCCTTGACCATCAGACCTACACGCAAAAACAGCACCCGGCCCCCCCTCCTCAACCTCCCGACGAACAGCCGGACATTCCAGAAGACCTAATCTGTTCGATATGTTCTGGACTGCTCTCGGATGCAGTCATGATTCCCTGCTGCGGGAACTCCTTCTGCGACGAGTGTATAAGAGGCTCCCTGCTCGAGTCCGAGGAGCACGAGTGTCCAGACTGCCACGAACGGGACATCTCCCCCGGGACCCTGATTCCGAATCGATATTTACGGAATTCGGTTGCGAATTTTAAAAATACCACCGGGTATATCAAGAAACCTACGTTCAGGCAGCAGATGAGGGGCTTGCAGTCTGCCGGAGGGGTGCAGATTGTTTCAGATGGTGATGTTATTGAATTGGAGAAAAGGGTAAGTTTGAGAAGATGGATTTTATCAAAAATTTCCCTTTTTATGGAAAATCACAGCTTTTTTTATGTAATATTTGTGTTGTCTGATGTAAAAATGGATTTTTTTAATGTAAAATTGCTGTTTTTATGTATAAATTACCTTGTTATACTTAAAATAACAAGTAACATTCAATTCTTTTAGGTCTAAAACCAATTCTATGACTTATTATGGAAAATTAAGTTATTTTGTTTGTAATGTAATTTTACAGGAACCCGATGTAAAGGCAGCCGACCCCAAGTCGGACAAGGAAGGCACTCCAGAACCCATCCGGGCTGACAGCGCCGAAAAAACTGTCATTAGCGAGGCTGATTCCACAGAATTGGTTAAGTCCAATTTAAAATTGGACCCTGCCAAGGTATCTTTTCAGTAATTTCATAAATAATTGGATAATCATTTTTTACAGACTAAGTACTTTTGTTTTGAAAATTAATTAATTAAATTTCTCAATTAATGTTCTAACAATTAATTAATAAAATATCTAAGAATTTATTAATTATATATCTAAGAATTAATTAATTAAATATCTAACAACTAATTAATTTCTTAACAATTAATTAAATTGTCCTAAAAATTAACTAATTAAAGCAACATTTAAAGCAGAAGGAATTGGAGGTGCCGGACGTCAAGAAAGAAGCGCCCACCCAGAAACCGGAGCTTCCCGCGTCCGGGGAAGGTCCCCCGGGGGTTTCCCCCCGCCGAGACCGATCTCCCAGGCGGGAAAAGTCCCCGAGACGTTCCTCCTCCAAGAGGTCCTCCCACCCCTCGAGCAACGGCAACGGGAGGAACCCGAGAAGCCCTAGGAGCTCAAGAGACATGTCACCGAGACGTCACGGCAACAGACGAGGCTCTCCGTTCAATTCCCAGTACGTACATCCTTTTTAATTAATTAAAAAAAATATTTTTAATTAAAACAATATTTTTGCTTTTTTTGCTAGTAATTATAACGATTTTCTTAGTCTTTAATGAATGAAAAATGTTTTTTAAGGTATTTTTTAACCAATTCACATTTTTTTACATTTTTAATTAATTAAAACAATATTTTTAATTAATTAAAACAATATTTTTAATTAATTAAAACAATATTTTTGCATTTTTTGTCGTAATTATAACGATTTTCTTAATTTTTAACCACTTCAGATTATTTTCTTGCATTTTAATTATTTAAATTTCGAATTTAGATTATAATTTTTAGCTAATTAACAGTTTTTCTTACATTTTTAATTAATTAGTTAAATTAATTAGTTAAATTAGTTTAAATTAGTTAATTTTTTGTTGCAGTTCGAGGGTCGAGGAAAGGGCTGGGACGCCTACGGTCGACGAGCCTCGTAATTCGCTGCCAAACAACGGGAATTACGGCTCGGGGGGCTCGTACCAGCCGGGGGGCGGGCCTCCCGGGGTCTTGCCCCCGATGATGGGGATGCCTCCGCCGCACATGCAAGGCCCGCCGCCGTCGTACCCGCAGGGGCAGCCGCCGCCAGGCGTCTTCCCCACGCAGGGTCCGCCGCCCAATTTCAGATTGCCGCCGCCGGGGTCGAACCCGCCCGCCCCCTATATGGGGTAAGTAACCGATTTTTAAGGTTTTTCCTAAAAAATATTTATTTTAATTAAAATGCATTGTTTTTTTATGTATAGGCCTTACAATGCGCCCCTCAGGCCTATGTTCGATCACTCGCGACCACCGCTGCAGGGCCCCCCTCCGAGCTACGGCGGGTATCCACCCCGGTCCAGGAGCAGGGACTACGGCCCTTCGAGAATGAGAGGTCGTACACCACCAGGGTGAGACATATTATATTTTTTTAAATTATTTTAATTAATTAAACTGGACTTTAATTAATTAAAAATTTATTATACTTAGCGGAAATTGATTATAATTGATTTTTGTTAGTAAGAATTGATTTTTATTATTAAAAATTGATTTTAATTAATTAAAAATGATTAATTTTGGTTGTTTTAGTATAATCGATGATCCCTTGGAGGCGTTCAATCGGATGTTAAGGGAGAAGGACGAAAGGGACCGTAGGACAAAGCAGAGGAAGGGGCGTAGTTACAGCCGTAGTTCGAGTAGGAGTTACAGCAGGTCCCCGAAAAGGGGGCGCAGTCGGTCGCCGGGTCGTAGGCGATCTAGGAGTCGTTCGAGGTCATTTAGCATGAGCAGGTATGTCGTTATCTCTTTTATTTTTTTCTTCTAATTAATCTAGTTGATCTTTTTAGTTTCTCTTTAAGTTTAAGTAACTGTATCTTTTGTTTAGTTAGAAAATTAGTTATTTACTAGTTAATTAATTATTTAATGTTATTTCTTTTGGAATGTGTTTACTTTTTGCATGCACTGCAAGATGTTAGGTTATCTTTTTTTTTTTTTTTTTTTTTTAGGTTAGTAAACTTGACATTTTCTGTTTTTTTTTTTAATTTATTTTTAATTTTTAGAACTGTTTCTGTAGGTAATAAGGCCAAAAAGCCTCTTATAATTTCTAACTCTTTCTTTTCTGTTTCTTTTTCGTTTTCTTGTTCTTTTCCTTTATTTGTTATGTTTGCTAGTTTTTGTTGTTGCATGAGTACTTTTTTGTTGTTAATAAATAATGCGTTGTAAATTATTTTGACTGTTTTTTGTCTTTGTCGTAGTCTTTCTCCTACAGTTGGTGTGTTTCTCTCACCTTCTTCTGTTTTTATTTTCTGTCTTTGTGGGGGTCGTCATTTTTGTCTCAATTGCAATTTTCAGGTCGCGATCTCGCTCTTTCTCTCCCAGCCCACGGAACACGCCGTACAGGGAGTATTCGCCTAGGCACGCTTCACCACGCAGGAGGCCCCCATCTAGGTACCGCTCTCCTCTCCCCATTAGATCACCGACAAGGTACAAAAGCACCAAACGACAATGCAATAATAGAAATATATCGAAGAATGTGTGTTAAAAATAAAAGAAAACAGAAAATGTCAACGTTTTATATTAATTAATTAATGGAATTTAGTTAAACAATAAATAAAAAATAATTAATTAATTAATTAAAATTACCTTTCAGATATCGGTACAAGGATCAAGGTGGTCTGCATATGGAGAGGAGTCGTGGCGACAGGGAGTACGAGAGGCACCCGCCGAGGGAGAGGGAACGAGAACGGGAGAGGGAGAGGCCGTACAGCAGAGATAGGGACTACAATGGCGGTTATTATGAGAGGGAGCGCATTGGAGATTCTGGAGGCGGAAGGTGGGGCGGTAACATGAGGCACCAGGGTCCGCCGATGCAGGATAATTACTATGGGGCGGCGCAGATGCAGGAGCCGCCGCCGATGCACCACCAACCGCCACCGGCCGCAGGCAACAGGTATTTCACAAAAAATTGTTTGCTACTTTTGTTCGCGAGAAAAAAAAATTCGAAAGTTTTTTATTATTATTATTTATTATGATTGTTGTTGTATATGGTTGTTGTTTTTTTTAGTAAGGTTTTGTGTAAATTATTATTAGTAATTTTAAACAAGATTGGTAATAGGTTAATAAATGATAAGGTGTTTGTAACTTGTCCTAATATGATAATTTGTGATAATTACCTGTGATAATTTTTTTCTTATCTGTGGTAATATCGATGAAGGGAGAAAGTGATATTAATGATAATAAAGAGCATATTTCTCTTGGTGATTTTCTTAAATGTGTGTTCCGTCAGCAGTATATGAATACGGTTGTTATACAGGGTGTTACCTCCGACAATTATATCCTTTCTTAAAGAAAAAAATTAGGAAATTGGAAAAAAAGTTTTTGTCTTCCAGCAGATAATTTTCTGTGGTAAATGCTCTGTTGACATAACTCATTCTAGTTTATTTTTAAACTAACTGCTGATATTTTTGTTTTATTTATTTACTTATCTATTTATTTACTAGTGTTGTACATTTTTGAACAACTAGCTGCAACTGCAGATGAAATTTGACATTTCTGATCTCTATTTTTGTAAATAGTTTCTTTTTTTCTGTGTACCTGAATTCGGCAAATTATACTATGGTGTGATTTTTTATGTGCTTTTTATGAATCAAGTAAAAATAACTAATAAAAATAATTAATAAAAAAATGAAATTCAATGCTTGAACAGTTCTCCTGGTGCAATTTTCATTAATTATTAACCAATATATTAGTGATCTAGGCATGTATGATAATCATTTCTATCACAACTTTTTGTCTGTATTAAAAAGTGAAACAAAAACATTTTATCGAATAACATAACAATTTATCGCATGTAACCAGCCAAAGTCTGTATTTGAATGGTTCTGCAAGATAAACTAAATCTGATAGAAAGCTGCAGTTTTCATGAACTATTACCCAATCCATCAGTGATCTAGGCATGTATGGTAATCATTTCTATCCCAACTATTTTGTCCGTAATTGAACATCAAACAAAATCATGATATTTTACCGCATGTAACCAGCCAAAGTCTATATTTGAATGGCTGTACAAGATAAACTAAAGCTGATGGAAAGTTGCAATTTTCAGGAATGATTTCCCAATCTATCAGTGATCTGGGCATGTTTGATAATCATTTCTATCTCAAATATTTCGCCTGTAATAAAATGTCAAACCAGATAATAATATTTTACCGCATGTTACCAGCCAATGTCCATATTTGAATGGTTCTGCAAGATAAATTAAAGCTGATAGAAAGCTGCAATTTTCAGGAATGATTTCCCAATCAATCAGTGATCTAGGCATGTATGATAATCATTTCTATCCTAACTATTTTGTCAATAATAAAAAATTAAATAGAATTTTTAAGAATGTTTAAAAGGTATGATCACGAACATATAAAATTACACCATATATAATAAGTGTTTTCATTTTTATCCTGAATATGTTTTTTTAATCAACATACTATATATATACACATACAATATATTGATTATTTTATTTAATGATATATTTAGTACTTATTTTTGTAGTCGTGTATTAGTTGTTCATATTGTTAGCATACATATGTATTGTTATCATACATAAATACTTTATTTCGAATTTGTACTTGTGATGACATAATGACACATTTGTGGCTGTGAAGAAGAAGAAGAAGTCCTACTAATGAGCAGAAGCAGAGGCGACAAAACGCGCACTAGTTGGATACAAAAATATTTTTTATATTTTCTAACACATTCTGATATATTTGTAAATATTTTCTTACTGACTGAAACTCATGGTTTGTAATTGATTTACCAATTGCAAATAAAAACTTACTGGTTATACGATATATCCTTCATTTAATTCCAAGGTTTGTGTGGATGGATGGTTGTATGTCTCTTCAAAATTCACCAACAATTCGTTTAAATCAATGTAGTTTTATAATAAAAAACTAGAAATTTCATTCTCGACGTATCATTTTTGAGACAAGTAAGTATCACAATCAATTGTTGGTGTATCTTATGCGTGTGAAGTACGAAAGTTCTAACCTAAAAAAAAAAGCAACAGCAACCTTAGAAGAGAGGACAAGAAACCTTTGAGGCGAAACGGAGAAACCCAAAGACGGAGACCCCCGACCAGAGTTAACCTAACTTTTTCGTAGGTAACCCTTAAATAACACATCCGTTGCATTAACACCCCCACCACCGAAAAAAAAACACACCCCACCATTAACTCCACCTCTCTTCTGTTTAGGTACCAACGCGACTACCAACCCTACAAGAACGAACCACACCACATCCAACCGTTGTTACCACCTCACCATCTCCCCCCAAGGAGGTACGAAGACATCGCGCCACCCGGCACCGACCAACCCCCGATCCCCGGGGAGGAACTACCCCCGCGTTACGACGACAGATACCCGTCGTACAACCCAGATGGGAAAGGGTACGACGGGGAATCCCGAGTCGTCGCGACTAGAGAAAGACGCGACGAGAGAAAACGCGAGGGGAAATCCCCGGCTAAGGCCTCTAGACAGGAAAGTCCCGATAAACACAGGAAGAGGAAGCATGAAGACAAGAAGGAGACTTCCGAGGACGAGAAAGGTAAGAAGAGCAAGGATAAAAAGAAGAAGAAGGAGAAGCGCGAGCAGGAGAAGAAGAAACGCAAGGAGAAGAAGGAGAAACACGAGAAGAAACGGGACGAGAAGAAGAGAGAGAAGGTAGAGGTGGTTAAACCTGTAGAAGTTCCATCTGAGAAACACGTGGAGGAAAAACCACAGAGAGATAAAGACGAGAAACTGAGGAGGAACCAAATTGATGAAGATAAACTGAGGAAGAACCAAAATGACGACGAAAAAACCAAAAGAAACCCAGAAGAGACCAAACTGGACGACCTCTACAGCGACGACCTCCTCTCAGAAGGCGTAGACACGAAAGTCGTCGAAAGTTACGGAAAACTCCAAGAAGCTAAAACCCCCGAAATGAAACCTCTCCCAGACGAACCAGAAGAAGGGGAATACCCGCAAGAGAGCGAGACATCGAAAGACGAAGACGTGCTAGACCTACACGCGAACGAACTCGAGTTAAAATCCGAGTTGGACAAAGACATCTTAGCCCCGTTGCCCGAGAAGTCCAAGTGGGAAATAGACGATGAACTATCGCCGACGATCGAGGCGAAATACGAAGGGAAGCAAGACCGAAGCGGGAAAGTAACCAACGAAGTCCTGAAACGCGCCGAGAACGCGATATTCGCAAAGGCCATCAATGCAATACGCCCAATTGAAATCAAGAAGATCTCACGCGATCGAGCAAAACTATATTCGGACCAGAAAGAGACAATGAAACTAGACGATGATCACCTAACACTTGTAGAAGACGTAGAGATGCATCCTCAAGTCCAAGCGGTGAAAATCGAGTCGGAAGTCGTGCCTAAACCGAGGTTATCAGTGAAGGAACGTCTGGGTGTTAAAGTGGACGATTTGGATAGGATTGTCAAGGTTTCTTATGATAGGAACAGGTCTAGGAGTCTGTCACCTTTGAGCAAGCGTGCGCGGGATGAACGCGTCCATGGAAGGGAGAGAGGACGGTATGATAGGAACCCCAGCCATCGCAGGGAACATGAAAATCGAAAGGAACCAGATAATCGTAAAGAACTGGATAATCGTAAGGAACGCAAGGACCATGATAATCGTAGGGAACATGATAGGAGACGTACCAGATCGAAGAGCCACACGAGGAAAGAGGAAAAGAACAGGAAAAGAACGAGATCTCCAAGCGCGTCCAAAGACCATAAGCACAAGAAGAAGGACAAGAAGCAAAGGAGGGAGAAAGTCAAGAAGCATAAACGCGAGGAGAAGGATGAGCTCAAGGAAGAGACGAAAGATCCAAAGCCGAAACTAACGACGGAAAGGCGTAAACCGACTTTGGACGAAGCTAACTTCGAACCGGATTATGATTTGGATACAGAATCCGAGAAGGAAGAGAAGATTGTTCTCGAAGAGGAACCACCTAGGAAAAAGAAGTTTGAGGAGGGTCAGTCGTCAGAGAAGCCTCAGTCTTTGCTGAAGAGCCAATCTTTAGAGAGGACTCAATCTTTGGAAAAGACTCGAGTTTTAGAGAAGACTCAATCTTTAGAGAAGATTCAATCTGCAAAGGTGGAGAAGGAAAAGAGAGAAGAGAAAGATAAAAAGGAGAAGAAAGATGACAAAGAAAAGAGAGAATCGTCGTCGTCGGATTCTAGTGAGTCTTCCAGTGAAGACGAGAAACGAAAGAAGAAGCATAGGAAGCACAAGAAGAAACGATCCAGGAAGGAGTCCACGTCATCAACTAGTTCCAGTGATTCTGATTCTTCGGACGAAGAGAGGGAAAGGAAACGAAAGAAGCATAAGAGGAAACAGAAGAAGAAGAAACGGTCCAAGCATAAGTGATGACGTGTTGTTTTTTTAGTGAAGACGGGTCAGTGAAGATAATTCTTTTGTTGGAGAGACCAGTCTTTTAGTGAAGATACGTCTTTCAGTGGACTTTTGTGTACTCTTTAGTGAACACTTTTGTGTGGCGCCCTGTATAGCTGCGTATCAATGCTTGAGTGGATGGATATTTACTTTTGTGTAGTAAATAAGACTATGTATAATACAATTGAGACTATGTATGATAAAATTGAGACTATATATAATAAAATTGTTGTACAGTATTTTTTTGCTGTTTTATTTTTGTTTGGTTTTAGTCTTTCAGGTTTGAGATGATGGTATGCTTGATACAGGTATGTGGAATGTGGTATTTAGTGTTTTGTCTCTTGTGGTATTAAGAGAATGTAGTTTGGTAGTTAGTAACAGACATTTGGAAGCAGTAACATACCTTTGGAAGCAGTAACATATTTTTTAAAGTGGTGACATTCTTTTGGAAGTAGTGACATACCTTTAGAAGTAGTGACATACTTTTAGAAGCCGTAACATATTTTTGAAGGCAGTAACATACTTTTGGAATCATGTGTATTAATGATGTGTATACTTTTGGAACTAGTAACAAAGTTTCAAATGACAAAACTTCAAGAAAAACATGACTGATTGCCAAACTATAGGTACATACAAAGAACCACGCGACAGATTTTTAAGTCACACACCGACAGAATAGGAAATCAACTAACATACTTCTACTAAGTAATATACTTGGAAATACAGTTTTCTTGTTAGGGACAGACATTCAAATCACAATTTGAATTTCCAATAAAGTAATTTCATTTTTACCAAGTCATTCAAAGATATTTATGTATGTACTATGTACCAAATGCTAAATTACACGACGTCCATTAGTGAATTGAAACCAATAGCAAACAACTATTTCAAGACGAAGAAGATAGATTTTTAAGTCACACAGACAGAATAGGAAATCTACCAACATACCACAGGAATATAGTCAAGTCACAAATGTTATTATCAAGTCATACAAAGTCGTACTAATAACTAAATTGTTTACATAAGTGAGCACTTTATCTACAGTCTGCCGTTGATAATTTCTGTGTAACCTAGCAGGAGCAATTTTGTAATTTTATACTCGCTTGCTATCTGTCTGTATTCACTTCCATGCTGGCAAAGCAGAAGTATGGTTTATTTAACAATTTTAAGCTCTGTTCTTCTCATACAAAGTCACGCATTCAGTAAAGATGTAAAAGGCGAAATTAAGAAACCTCTTGACTTAACGTGGGCAGCAGATGTCAACTCAACAGCATGGCCAAACACTGAGAACTTTAAATACATCAAAAGTGTTCAAGGATTTCGTGAAGATGGTTCTTGGTTAGTAAATTTTCTTAATGAAATACAGATTAGATCTTTTAAGATCCATTTTTTATAGACTGATCCGATATTTCTAGACAATAAAACAGTACATATATGTTTAAAGGTATGCAGCAAAGGAATTTTGCACTGGTGAACATGTTGGAACACATATAGATCCACCTTACCATTTTAACCAATACGGTTGGAAAGTAGCTGAAATCCCATTAGAAAATCTGTTTGTAAAAGGTGTCATTATCGATGTGACTGAAGAAGTCCGACGTTTCGGTAGAGATGCGGAACTAACAGTTCAACATATAAAAAATTGGGAACAAACTTATGGATGTCTTCCAGAAAAATGTGTTGTTTTAGTTCGGTTTGGTTGGTCGAAATTCTATGGAAATCTTGATCAATACTTGGGTAAAAATGGGACACATTTTCCAGGTGATAAAATTACTAATTAATGAAGATATTAGTAATCTATTTGGAAATTTGATTGTTTTTTTTAGGTATATCGAAACCAGCAGCTGAATACTTGGTTAATATTGGTAAAGTGGTCGGTATAGGGGTTGATACAGCCAGTGTTGATAAGGGCAGAAGTACTTCTTTTGATGCTCACAAGATTTTGGCTGCTAAGCAAATATACGGGCTTGAAAATGTTAAAATTCCAGAAAATTTACCAGGTGATTATTTTGATAGTCAGCAGTTTATAGAATAACTTTCCAACTGGGTTTTATTTTATTTAGAGATTGGATTTGATTTAGTTATCCTGCCCATGAAGCTACAATTAGGGAGTGGTGGACCTGTTAGAATAATTGCACTGCCAAACATTTCTGATAATCCTCATCCATAACGCGAAATAAACATGTCAATAAATCAATAATTCTCATTTTTATTTATACCAAATCAAATCCACCTGACATTTTCCCTCACATCAAAATTCCACCGAAAGTAAATATTCATACATCCCCTTTTACACTCTGTGGGAGAATGAGACATACAGAGCCATCTGTCATCACTGTAACAAAAAAAAACACCCTGAAAAACATCCCGGAAGAACGTTTGGCGCTCCCGAACGTATGTAGCCGTTTTTCTTTTGTTTTTCCGGTGTTTATTTTTTGCCTTCACTTCGAGGATATAGGGAAACTCTTCCTGTAGAGTCCTGAAAAGGTCCTGCGCAAACGCGTCACTCGACAAAATTCCAGCCGGCGTTTGGCGACTTCAGACAACCTGTGGCTTTCAGTGCGTTTGGAAGCCCCACTCCGCTAAAAGTTGCCGTTTCAGTACGTGCTTAGACACGCTAGACACACGCGGAAAACAGAAAGGTTGAATATTTTGTCGCGTAATGTTTTGCTGACTTTTTTTCGTGTGTTTGAAGTTTGGAGACTTTTTGGTCCGGTGTTTTTTCTGGGACGTTTTGAGATGGAGAGGTTGAGGGTTTTTGGAGTTTTCTTCATGTTGGCGGTGACAGTTCAAAGCAGTAAGTTTTTTTTATTTTCTATTACGTAAAGTTTGTATATTTGACATGCACTTGACATGGCTTCAGAAAAACCTACATAATTACAGGTTGTCTCTTATACTTGTATTACTTTGAATTATCAGGGGACGAACTGGATTGTTTTTGGTGACAATCTGACAACCAGAAGTGGCAAATTATGGCAAGCCATAATTTCCTGAACAAATCTAACGAAACTAACAAGAAAAATTGCTTAATTAATGCGGGGAATTCCTTAATTTCCAGAAAACCTACTTCCCTCAATTATAACTAAATTATTCGCACATTTTTCACGCCTTCCAACTTGGTACTCCTAATTGGAAATTAATAGTTTTTTTTTGTTCTCGCTTCGTCCATTTTTCAAACGTTCTTTTTCCAGTGGAAATTGCTCGCCTTTACGGTCTGCCGAATGAAAAATTACAGCGCACGCTTAGTCGGTAATTCGTTGGCTAAACCAACAAATGCAAATGAATTCTCGCCGTGCAAACTAAATGAAATTATATCCACCAGCACCGAGGGCAAACAGTGAGTGCAGAAAAGGCAAAACAATACTGCTGTAGAACCCAGCGCGCATTTTAAAATATTATTTGAACACTCGTGTCTGTTGAAGCATAATATATGTATCTGTAATAAAATGATGAATTGATAAAATGAAAACATGAAAAAATATATTTATTCTTTTTCTAAGTATAAATTCAGAATATATTTCCTGACATTCTCACATAATATTTCAATTATTCAGAGTTGGATTGTAATATGTCGCAGTAACTCCTTGGTGGCGGGCAGCTCAGGTGGCCGAAACGTCGGCGCTAAGTGCTGCTGGCAATTACTGATGTTAGTAAAAGACTAGGCTATCAATTGCCCATGATATAATCGCAATTTACAGGCTGTAATTTCTATTAAGGAGTCTCGAGCGAGTGCAGCACAAAATTTCAAATTACTCAATAGCTATGAACACACCTGGGACATGAAATATTATACTAGGCATACCCTTAATGCAGGGGGGAATATTTTCTTAAAGACCTCAGTCATTACCCACCTAAATGTGCTCAGAAAATTGGTATGTATATTTATTATACATATTATAAGTCACTAGAGGATGTACTTGCTATCAGTTTGGACAAAATTGGTTCAGTCCCTAAGCAAATGGGCGTTACATTTTAACTTTCGGTTGTCATATTGTCACCAAAAATAACACTTGGGTAATTCTGAAAACGTATACGTAATTTCAAATGATAATTTCAAAGTTGATGCTATAAAAAAAAATGATACAAAAGAAAATGGCATCAAAAATGGTATAAAAAATAAATTGGTATAAAATCAATAGCCATTGCAGAACCCCTGTTTCTGTGCCACTGGGTTTATTATAAAGTTGTGCTTGACTGAGTATACATATTGCTCATAATGTATGGCTATTCGTAACACAACACTATGCCATTTGAACACTCTGTATCTTGGAAAAAAACGCGATGAGAAATATAGATTTTCATTGTATATTAACCTGCTTAGGAAGCTTATATAAGACCACATACCAAGCATATACCGTATACCAAGCATATACCATGCATAATAAATTGAAATTAATATCTCGTTATTTGATTAGTATAATTTGTAATAACATAGCCACCAAATAATCTCATTTACATCGATAAACACTAATATTTGAGCACCGTTCTTGGTAGACACAAAATATTTTGGTCTTAGTGTAAAGTTGAGTTGCCAAAACACTTCCTCCAATTCATTGGGACCAAAACTCAGCTGTGCCACATGTTTAGCCTCGGGCGATCACAGCAAGTTGCCCGGCGCGGGCAACCTGTAGTGATACTGTTAACAGAGCGCGTGGTGGGTCAGAACGCGGAACTGTCCATCATTTTTATAGATTTTTCGCGAATTTAAGCCGATTTCCACCGTTTCTTCGCTTGTATTTTGTGTACCAAGGTGCCGGGAACAATCCAGAAGTAATTTTGGGACGCCGTGGTCTCCGGTAAGTCACATTTTTTGGAGTTTACGAAGTGTTGCTTCAGGCTTTCTGCATGTAGCGTCTGTCTCTTTCTGACTTAGGCTATTCAATATGCAATTCAGAGGAAAGTTTTATTGTTAAATACTGTTAGAAAATAGTCATTTTAACACAATTTCAAAAAAGCATGGCAAACAAAGCTTGGTAATCAGCATTACCTGCAAACCGCCGTCTATAACACTGAAGTCACCTCTAGCATAAGCAATTACCTTTACCCCCGTTTTATAATTAGGGGTAATTAGTGAATTTCCACGTAGCCGGGAAATGTGTCGTCATTTCGACGCCTGAATCGTTCATTCCTCGTTCCTCCAATTCCATTTGAGGCTGCGTCATGTAATCATCATCAGGTTTGCCAAACGTTTCGCCGCTTCTTCTCCCATAATACCACTTCTTCCCCTATAATATTATCTGGCGCTGAAGGCAGACGTACATCTAGTGAATATTCAATAGGACGCGAACCAAGGTGTATATCTGCAGCTACACAAAGGGGTATGTAACCCCCCAGCACACCGTACCCCTGTTATTAAATGCCCCGCATCGCTGTACATTGTCTTCGGCTTATACAGAATTTGATATTCCAATTTGCAGACGGAAGGGAAAGGGCCGTTCAGACATCCTGTTAGCCAGATCCTGGTTAGGATAATAATGATAATGATATAATGCGTTTGACTGTTCAATTGGTATATTATACCGATGCTCTTTGATGTAAGATGGTTTCGATATAATGTCCGCCAAAATTGATACAAACTGCTTGGTTTCAGCAAGATTGGTAAATTTATTTGAAAGTTATAACCTTTTGAAAAGTCTTTGTCAATATCTTTGTCTTCATACATTGTTCCTTTGACTTTGTATTGGTTTGTCTGATATGTATGGCACTTTAAACCCCTACCTTGACTTTATATTGTTCAGTAGACTCTTGGCAATGATTTTGGTTATTTTCAGTAAGATTGTTTAATTATTTTTGAAGTTATAAACTTTTGAAAACTGTTTAACAATAACTTTGTCTTCATTAATTGCCCCTTTGATTTTATATTTTTTGTCTGGCATCTATGGTGGTTTCGACCACTACTCTTGATTTTATATTGTGTATTAGACTCTTGGTAATAATTCTGGTTAGCTTCATTAAGATTGTTAAATTATTTGTGAAGTTACAAATTTTGGAAAATATTGATCAATAGCTTTGCCTTCATAAATTCCCCCCTTGACTTGATATCAATGGTGGTTTCAACCACTACTCTTGATTTTATATTGTTTATTAGACTCTTGGCAATAATTCTGCTTGGTTTCAGCAATATTGGTTAATTATTTTGAAAGTTATAACCTTTTGAAAAGTCTTTGTCAATATCTTTGTCTTCATACATTGTTCCTTTGACTTTGTATTGTTTTGTCTGATATGTATGGTACTTTAAACCCCGACCTTGACTTTATATTGTTCAGTAGACTCTTGGCAATAATTCTGGTTATTTTCAGTAAGATTGTTTAATTATTTTTGAAGTTATAAACTTTTGAAAACTGTTTATCAATAACTTAGTCGTTATAAATTGTCCCTTTGACTTTATATTTTTTGTCTGACAAATATGGTGGTTTCGACCACTACTCTTGATTTTATATTGTGTATTAGACTCTTGGTAATAATTCTGGTCAGCTTCATTAAGATTGTTAAAATATTTCTGAAGTTACAGATTTTGGAATATATTGATCAATAGCTTTGCCTTCATAAATTCCCCCCTTGCCTTGATATCTTTGGTGGTTTCAACCACTACTCTTGATTTTATATTGTTTATTAGACTCTTGGCAATAATTCTGGTTGGTTTCAGCAATATTGGTTAATTATTTTGAAAGTTATAACCTTTTGAAAAGTCTTTGTCAATATCTTTGTCTTCATACATTGTTCCTTTGACTTTGTATTGTTTTGTCTGATATGTATGGTACTTTAAACCCCTACCTTGACTTTATATTGTTCAGTAGACTCTTGGCAATAATTTTGGTTATTTTCAGTAAGATTGTTTAATTATTTTTGAAGTTATAAACTTTTGAAAACTGTTTAACAATCACTTTGTCGTTATAAATTGCCCCTTTGACTTTATATTTTTTGTCTGACAAATATGGTAGTTTCGACCACTACTCTTGATTTTATATTGTGTATTGGACTCTTGGCAATAATTCCGGTTAGTTTCATTTCGATTGTTTGCTTATTTTCCAAGTTTGAAAATGTTTATCAATAACTTTGCCTGTATAAATTGTTCCCTTGTCTTTGTATTGTTTTCACTGACATTTGTGGTGGTTTCAGCCACTACTCTTAACTTTATATTGTTTACTAGACTCTTGACAATAATTGTGGTTAGTTTCATTTAGATTGTTTGCTTATTTTCGAAGTTAGAAACTTTAGAAAATGTTTAGCAATAACTTTGACGGCATAAATTGTCCCCTTGGCTTTATATTGCTTTGTGACTGACATTTTTCCAAGTATGTACTGTACAAACAATGGTACAACTAACGATTTTTATGCCTTTTTGATGCACAAGATGATGCAAAATTAGCGGTCAATTGAACATTGCTGTTAATTCAACAAACTTCACATTTGAGTGAACTTTGTAAACAACGTCTGTAAATATATTATAATAAATTCATTATAATGGCAAATTATAACAAGAACTAAACAATATATTATAATGTTTGGCTGCAAACAAATCAAAATAAATTTCAAAATTGTATAGCAAAGGTAAACGTCACAAGCACACAAAAAATTACCAATTTCGGACTGATAAATTGTTAATAACAATGTTTGCAGTACAGTGCGGACTTGAACACTCTGTATAGTGTGGATACGCAGTATTTTCACCAAACATTCTTTTTGCGATTCGTCATTATTCCGGTAAGCCTAGATGAATAATACACAACTTTTTTTCTCAAATTTGGGTAGCAGGCATTCATTTTGAGATCAGTTTGTACCTGAACGGCCGTGTGAGCGGTAGTGTCTTGAAAATTCGTCGTTCTTGAAAATTAAACGTAATTAAATATTATAGATCCATAATTTAATACAGTATAAAAGTGAATCAACGAGATCCATCTATAGCCAGCCACTTAAACAAAGTAAGTTCTTACGACTAGTTTAATAACAAAACAGAAATAATTATTGTTAGTTTCATTAAGATTGCTTAATTATTTTGAAAGTTATAAACTGTTTAAAAATTTGTGCTGGTTTCAGCCGCTACTCTTGACTTTATATTGTGTATTGGACTCTTGGCAATAATTTTTGTTAGTTTCATTAAGATTGCTTAAGTATTTTGAAAGTTATAAACTGTTTAAAAATTTGTGCTGGTTTCAGCCACTACTCTTGACTTTATATTGTGTATTGGACTCTTGGTAATAATTCTGGTTAGCTTCATTAAGATTGTTAAATGATTTCTGACGTTACAGATTTTGGAAAATATTGATCAATAGCTTTGCCTTCATAAATTCCCCCCTTGACTTGATATCTTTGGTGGTTTCAACTACTACTCTTGATTTTATTTTGTTTATTAGATTCTTGGCAATAATTCTGGTTGGTTTCAGCAATATTGGTTAATTATTTTGAAAGTTATAACCTTTTGAAAAGTCTTTGTCAATATCTTTGTCTTCATACATTGTTCCTTTGACTTTGTATTGTTTTGTCTGATATGTATGGTACTTTAAACCCCTACCTTGACTTTATATTGTTCAGTAGACTCTTGGCAATAGTTTTGGTTATTTTCAGTAAGATTGTTGAATTATTTTTGAAGTTGGAAACTTGAAAATATTTATCAATATCTTTGTCTTCATAAATTGTCTCCTTAACTTTATGTTGCTTTGCCTGGCATTTATGTAGGTTTCAATCATAGCTTTTGGTATTGAATTGTTCATTACACCCTTGGCAATAATTATTGTTAGTTTCATTAAAATTGGTCATTTAATTTGAAACTTATAAACTTTTGAAAAATGTTTATCAACATCTTTGCCTTCATAAATTCTCCAGTTGACTCTGTATTATTTTGTCTGACATCTATGGTGGTTTCAACCACTACTCTTAACTTTATACTGTTTATTAGACATCTAGCAATAATTCTGGTTAGTTTCATTAAGATAGATTAATTATTTTTGAAATTAGAACGAATAAACCTGAAGAACATTAGTATTATTCCCTCTAAAATAAAATAGGGCGATTTCTTTATACCTTAAGAGACAAAGAAGGCTACAGGGTGACGGAAACGCCTCTTTACAATGTAATTAAAAGGGTTAAAGGTAGATAGGAACCCCACTTCATCCCTACCGTGTGTTTATTAAAAGGGGGTGTAAATGATGGCATGAAATGAACAATTTAAATTAACTCTTGAATGCCTCGTCTTGTGACTGAAGACAAGGTCAACTGCGGATGAAATTAAGGTGGCTTCCACTTCCACTTCGTGGTCTTGTTTGCCTAGCGGCAGATGGCGCTCAATTGCTTTTCTAATTTTCCCCCCTTCCCCGGGTAAACGCAGCCTTTTGCCGACAAGACACAGAGATCGGCCAATTTTCTCTTTTCTCTAATCGATGGTGAATTAGCCTTTTGTCGTTGGCAAATTTACCATTACGTCTCAACAATTGAGTTGTCCGTTCTTCAGATAAGATAGGGGTATAAATTGATTAAAAGATAATCAATTGATAGCCCTATCTTATGCAAGCACGAAAAAACTCGAGATAAAAAATATTAAGAGTGAAGAAACTTCCTGTGCATAAGAATTTCGCAATGAAGTTTTGGAATGGTGCATAAATTTACCTCCGTGCGCAAAATTTGGATATAAATCATACGTTTGAGCAGCGCCAACAGTCTGGGCCTGTTGTAACACACTTCAGTGAACACATTGTACCGTAATTAATCCATAACAGGCACTAACAAATGTGACGGCATCGACCGCGGTTGTGGGTTATAATCCAAATTCAATATACAAAGCGCTTGCAGAGGTGCATGGTACAATATAATTTCGTTAATTTAGTCTGTACGGATTATATTTGCCTAATAAATATCATTTTGGGGCACGAATTTATTGTTAAAATACTGGTAGATGATTCATGAAGGAAATGCACTTGCTAATGTACTGTGTGTCCATTAAAAGTTGAATAAAAAGGGTTCTAGTGTGCTATGGAAACTAGAAACTAACCAGAATTATTGCCAAGAGTCTAGTGAACAATATAAAGTCTAGGGTAGTGGTTGAAACCACCATAGATGTCAGACAAAATAATATAAAGCCGAGGGAAGCAATTTTTGAAGACAAAGATTTTGATGAAAGTTTTTAAAAGTTTATTAACTCTCAAAATAATTACATCTTTGTGGTTTCAACCACTTTTCTTGACTTTATGTTGTTCATTAGACTCTTGGCAATAATTTTTGTTAGTTTCATTAAGACTGCACAATTATTTTTGAAGATAGAAACCTTTGAAAATGTTTGTCAATATCTTTGGTTTCATAAATTGCCTCCTTGACTTTATATTATTTTACGTGAAATTTATGATGGTTTCAACCAGTACTCTTAACTTTATATTGTTCATTAGACTCCTGGCGATAATTATTGTTAGTTTTATTAAGATTGCACAATTATTTCTTAAGTTAGAAACTTTTGAAAATGTTTATCAATATCATTACTTTCATAAATTGCTCCGTTGACTTTATGTTATTTTGCCTGATATTTATGGTGGTTTCAAGTTTCCGTCATTACTCTTAAGTTTATATTGTTTTTTAAACTCTTGGAAATAATTATTGTTAGTTACATAATTATTTTGATACTTTTGAAAATGTTCATCAACATTTATTTCTTCATAAAACAGTCTAACTCACTTTATATACCGTCTAATTTATTTTATACACGGTCTAACTTATTTTATATACAGTCTAACTCATTTCAATTAAGCTCCCAATTTATATACCCGAAGACTCATGAAAATTCAATATAGATACCCCGCCTGTAGATGGCACTTGCGAGAAAACCCCTTTCCACGGCTATATTTGAATAATTTTGTAGCGCCACCTATCGGCACGTATAATCTCCGAAGATGACCGTTTGGGGAACGTGACCCATTTGCCGAAATCAAGGTCCCATCCCCATCTCGCTCTGAAAGGGTGATACCCCGTCTGAAGCCCGATATTTCCTATAATATTAATATTTACCCTTTACTGTAGTGGTGGGAGTTACTGTATCGTCGGGATTGGGTAATCTTTTCAATATCCGGAATGGGGTGGGTAAGTGAAAGGTTAGAAAGGGTGTATTGGGTATACAAGGTGTTCCATAATGTCCCCAGAACATTGGAAATGCGTAGAAGTTGTTCAAAACAAGTTAAAACTTTTAATAGAAATACGATTAAAGAGCAAAATGTTCTAAAACTCCTATAATAAGTACGTTGTAAACCAAGAATGAGACAATAAAAGGACTGCAAAATAAGGCGTAGACATTTAGTATAACTTTGCAGACGGAATAATATCGCTTTTTGTTATCTCAGTAGCGGCGCAAACGTGCTGAAAAGTTTTTAACTTTTTTCCAATTACCTACGTACGCTGATTTATTTTGGCGTCGCGAAAAGTTGCGTGGATATTTACAAGGGTAAGATTTTCCGCTTCGAGCTACAAATTTAAAAGTTTCTCCTTTGCAGTCAAGTAAAAAGCTGCAACATCGCAATCTTCTATATGCATAAATTGTGTACTTAATTAAAAAGTTATCCATAGTCAACAAAATCTTAATACCTAAGATTTTAGGTCAGGAATGTTGTATTTTATAACTAGAAAGAATTTAACTCCATAAAAGCGTGCAAAATATGTCTATATTATACACTGTAAGATGTCTAATGATAGAATATAAATTATAAAACAATAATTAAAGTCACATTCTGTCTAAAAGACCTTAAAAGACATCATTTTTACAATTTACACGCGTCTGTTTCCATTCAAACAAAATATCCCTCTGGTGGAAATCTTAATAGGTTCTAGAGCTGCCAGGTAGCAATGAAATGAAACACCTGATGCCTCGTTACTCTTGAAATCCCAGTAGGCTCAACAATGGCACCTACAAGCCGAAAGACGTTACTTCCAGCGCGTACAGAAAGTCCTTCTGGCTTCGGTCCAGGAAAAATTTTATATGGGGGAAGTTTTTCGTCGGTTACACGGCTTCAGGGGTTCAAGCCTTAATATCCCTAGAGCTTAATAAAAGTTTATAAGTGATAAAAACGGGTCTACACGCCTTGGGCTAACAGGAACTATATGCAAATTAACTTTGCATGAGTATACTTCTTAGGGAATGTTTTCCAAGGGGCGATAATATATATTAATGATAATGTAGTTTACTGATCGCCATTTGTGTTAAATATTAAATCATGGGGTTTGAATCATTACATGGGTTCTTTAATTAATTTAATTAAGGCGAACATTACAACATTCCACATCTTGCACGAGGAGTTGAGTTTTGATAAAATCCATGCCTTTGGGACAGTCTTCGTTCTTATTTTGTGATATAAGGGAGTGACATATCTAAAAGTGTCATCTCTGAGAAATAGAACGACCGCCACCAGGTGTCGCTGCACGTCGTCGGTTTCGCTACATTTACCGATACATCATAAATTCAGTAGATCCTGTAGCAGCCTCCAAGTTACAAGATCCGTCTTTTATGTTTTATTTTCGCGATTGTCCTTTCGTTTTCTCGCGTTTTATAGCCAGTGCTGTCATCGGAAGGATATAGCATGTGAACAGTAACTAAATATGTGCGATTTTTCGTTTAAAACAGTTTTTAAAAAGCGTTGTTTGGCTGGTATCTTGCAATCAATAGATTACTCTTAGAAACAATTATTTATAGATCGATTAAAAAAACTTTGATCTATCCAATAAGCCACCTTACATCTTTCTACATCCATTAATTTTGAAGTTATGGCCTGTCGGAACTATTATAACCGAGTTCAACCCAAAAAGCTGTAATTATTTCTAAAGCCTGTTAAAAAACATCCGAACCCAGGGGAAGTGCAATATTTCAGATGTCAGTTGGCGGCCCTGGTGCTCGACTGAGGTCTCTGAATACCCCTCCCCCAACCCTTCACTCTTTTATTTCGATATTAAAATTCCAGCGTGTGCCGAATTTTCAATGAGGTTTTTCAACCTGAAAAATTACCTTTCACACTGACAAAACATTTTACCGCCCTTTAGTGTTTATTTCTATGCATATTTCTATCTATTACGCCCAAATTTGTGTGTTGTTTGAAATGTCAATTCTCTAGACTGGGGGTGACCGTGATTTAATCGATTTAACAATGTTTCGCTTAGGATTTTATCCATAAAACATAATGGGGTGTAACTGGAACTTTTTGGGAAAGTACCGTTTGGGAAAGTACATTTTTCGCGTTAAAAGGGAAGAAAATTGACGTTTACAATCTAGAATAATGAAGGAGCAGAGTGGGAATGACAGTTCGGCAAGTGGCAATTAAAATCTTTACAGTCATCAGCGAAATTGACGTTTATAGCAGGTGTTTTAGTAGAATCTATCGGTTTTAAGCTTTTAACGTTGAAGTCTACCCTTGATTAATACCTTCTGGTGCCGCTAGATGTCACTAGATAGCAGTAAGTGCCATGTTTTTGTTCCTTAGAAATTAATTGAGGTAAATATGGAAAAAATTCCAAATGTAAGTGACGCCTACAGGTACAGAAAAGAACAAAAACACTTCTCCCCTCCATCTAAACGATTAATTATACATTCAGCCTTTAGGGTATGCCATATAAGATAATAAATATATAGGATATCTCTCATATAATTCTGAACCCTCACAATCAATAAAACGTCAAAAAAATATACGAAAAATACCACGATATAAATTGCTGTGAGCCGTCGAAGTTGCTATCTAGACTCATTCATCCAGGGCTAAAATATTGTTCTCTTCACCCCCGCCCGCACTTCAGATTACGAAGACAGCCAGAAAATGTATAAATAAAACATTTTTGTACCGTTTTGGCCCCTCGCTGCGGCAATGTGTGTGTATATTTGCAATATTACGGATGTGGAACTCACCCCTCGGTTCATTTCCATCCCAGTCTCATTTTCTACACTCCAATTTTACCCCCTCAGGGGTTGAAAGTCGTCACATTACTATCTATAACAATTTTTCGCCTGATGTCACAGTGGCATTTTTGTAAGGGAAAAAGTAATACGGTTTGCAAAGGTTCTAACTCAAAGACAAATAACTATGACAAGAAAATATGTTGCTGGATTATCGTTGAAAAAAAAACTACTATATTGGTTTTAATAAGGGATGGTGTCTATCAGATTTCATGTGTAAATGCTCGTGGCATGAGGGTCATGCCACGAGCAGGGAGCTGCTGAATAATTTATTTAACTTAATTAACAGCGTGAATAGAGCGGGCCCCAATGTTCGAAACGGTAGATCTGCCGACCAATAACGCGTAAAATTGAACAATCACCTCATAAAACTGAATTTCAATGGACTATTTAGGATTTACTGCTGTTGCAGATATTATTCTGTAGTTTTTCAGTGAATTTTACCTAGTTAAACTTAGGGTTCAAATGAAAAACGTATATTCCAGTATGGAATTGCCTCGTAGATTTGAAATCTCGTGTATCAGCACTACTTTCCCGTCAGATGGCGCTTCTGTCTCTCTCGTTCTTAAGGAATCTGATCTTCTGGTGCGACATCTCCGCCCTAGAGGAGGAAGCATGCTTTATTGTCATGACCTGTTCGTGTGATGTGCTCGTCTCTATAAATTTGCCAACCCTTGTCTTATTTGCTCCCCTTGGAAACTGCCGGTCAACATTTTCGCGACAAATGAACGTTTGGAACGACGCACTAGCGCCATCTAGTTAGCCGTAAATTCCACCAACCCTCCCTTACCTTGAAGTTGGCGGATTTTCATTTTTTATGTTGTAGTTTTTTTTTATGTTGTAGTTTTTCATTATTGTATTATAATTCAAATTTGAAATTTAGAAATTCCAAATAACAAAATTCATCTTGAGCAGTTAATGATACATCCTTGTGGTATATTTTGTGGTCAGAAAATCCTTGGGCTTTATGTTGGCATGTAACTAAGAAGGGGACAAGTTGTTTACTAGCGAAGAGATGTCTAGTGGTTGTTTCTCAGCCCTTCGGGATGTCCTTTGTGTGTCAGCGAGTAGGGCCTAATTGTAAATCCTTTGAACGAACAAGGATAAAGGATTTTCTCGTCACCCCAGTAAGCCACAAGACCACTGGAGATTAGGAAACGAAATCGTTTATTACTGTCGAGTTTTAGTTTTCGCCTAGAACCGCATTTCGCATTTTAATATCCAGGAGTAGTGCAGAAGACGTTCCATCTTTTTGTCGCTTTTTATATTACGAAACCGCGAAGTACGAAACGTTGTAAATCGTAGCCGTTTGCAGATTTGAATTTGCGGAGGTATTGATTTGATGCAAATTTTATATTTTAATATTCCAGTCATTACTTGAGCTTAAGTAATCTTTCTTGCACTAACTTTTTTACAGCCTATTTCTGATAGAGGCGACAAAATTCTCCTCTCCTCTCCTTAAATTATTTCCGATCATAAAATACAACATGCATAAACGTGAATAAAAGCTAATTAAATATCTGGTGGTGTTATTTTGCTAATTTAGATAAATTTTACGAACGTTGGTAGTATTTGTGAGTTTGAAATATTCCTACTTTACTTGTTTCAACTGGATATATGATACGCCGCATTTAAAATAACGTTAGGGGGTTGGAATTACCGTAAATTACTTTTCGGTCTGTTGCTTTTTGATTGGTCAGCGCTTCGCGATGTGTTTGGCTATATATAAAACTATATATAAATAAAATAAGTTTGGCTTTAAAAAAAAAATTGACGTTTACAATCTAGAATAATGAAGGAGCAGAGTGGGAATGACAGTTCGGCAAGTGGCAATTAAAATCTTTACAGTCATCAGCGAAATTGACGTTTATAGCAGGTGTTTTAGTAGAATCTATCGGTTTTAAGCTTTTAACGTTGAAGTCTACCCTTGATTAATACCTTCTGATGCCGCTAGATGTCACTAGATAGCAGTAAGTGCCATGTTTTTGTTCCTTAGAAATTAATTGAGGTAAATATGGAAAAAATTCCAAATGTAAGTGACTCCTACAGGTACAGAAAAGAACAAAAACAGTTCTCCCCTCCATCTAAACGATTAATTATACATTCAGCCTTTAGGGTATGCCATATAAGATAATAAATATATAGGATATCTCTCATATAATTCTGAACCCTGACACAGTTTTATTTATTATTTTCATGTGATACGGTCTTACAAAGCTTTTTATACCACTGCGTATACTACTTATACAATGTATCTCTAAATTTTGGAGGAAAGTTGGGTAGGGGCCACTCCAGATATTTCATTTGGTATTCGCAACACATATTCATATTGTATTTATCTCCCTTATCAACGCGGGAAATATACGGGCGAAGATAAAAGAAAATACGACGTGTTTTACTCGCGATAAAAATATTCGTACTAGGAAAAAATGCGTTTTTTATAGCGCCGGATATTTGTTACCAGAAACAGTTCGGCTTCATAATAGCGGCGAAACAGCAACAAAACACCAAACACAAGAGATAAACACTCACAGCGCTCGTAAATTAAAAAACCTACTAACCGAAAACGGGGAGATAAAATCAGTGGAAATTATGCCCTTTAAAATGCTGCGTGTTTTCCATTATTGTCGGAAATCGGACTAGTCAACACGCAGTATATTTTACTTAGTTAATTACCAGTGTTTTAGATCCCTAAAATCCTATTCTAAACTAGTTATTTTGTGGTTACGAACGTGATGTGAGCCAGGCGATTTTCGGGCATGTGCCATGTGCCTAGATAACCAAAGAACGCGGTGTATATAATAAGGAGTGGTTTAAATCCCAAGTAGAGTTAAAGTAAAATCGATATATAGATTCCACAAGAAAAAAAAAACTATTTTGAGCCAGTGAAATTGGTTGTGCGATTGAACAAATCATTTTAGCGAGTCAGCAAAACACTGCAGGCGACAGAGTGAACAAATACAACCCCCTCCCCTAGCAGAATTTCATTAGTTTTATCGGACAATCTGTTCTGTTGGTTTTGTGCAGCTGATCCCTCAAATATTTACTATGTCCAATTACCGGTGATTTTGAACAAACGGCCAGCCTGATTCGGCACAAATTCACCTGTTTTATACAGTTGTTACAATAAATTATGATGCTGTATACATTGAAACTAATATTTACATTTTACATTCATTTTTTTTAAAGGATTCAACCGACTTCAAACCATAAAAGGTCGTCAGGTGTCGTAATACACCAAAAAGTATAAATCTGAAGCACTTGCAAACATCCTAACCAATTTCTGCTTAGTTTTTAATTGATCCGCAAGTAATTTCTCGACGGTTAGTGAACGAAAACGTTTCAGGGTAGTCGGGGATGAAGAGGGATGAGGGTGGAGCGGAGGGTTGATGTTAAAAGGAAGAAAAAAAGTGTCCGGTTTGCCAGCGGATGCCGTCGGTACTGAAAGGACTGAAAGCGGTGGTGGTGGTGGCTGTGCTCGTTTCAGAACGAATCATCAATCTATTTCAGAACTATATGACAAATACTCCCGCTCACCCTACAGACCCCTTCCCAACCCTTTATACAACTCAGTAGCGAGGATTTCATGTCCATGTTTCGATTCTAAATTTCATTTCCAACAGAATGTTTATCACGATTATTATTATTATTATATTATTATTATTACTATTGTTATTATTATTATTATATGCGGTACGTCAATTATAAAGGGTGGTACAATATTAAATTTTGTTGTACCACCCCTTAATGTGGCGTAATTTAGTTTATCTAGGAAATACAAAATGCTACCTTCGCTCGTCCTGAAAGTTAATTAATTAGTCAGTTTCAACAGTTGAGTTAGCAACGATTGAAATTAAGATTAAAAACTTTCAAATTCTGTCCTTTGGAGACTCTGTCCATCTTTGTTTCGTGACACCAGTGCCGGCTCGTGGTCAACTAACCCAGGGGTTGATAAATTGAACCCTCTAAAGTTTAAACTTTCTAGTCAAAATTGGTTCAATCAAGAAAATACGTGTAACATTTCCATTTCCGGTTGTCAGATTGTCACCAAAAACAATCCAATTTGTCCCCTGGCAATTTTGGATACGTGTACCAAATTTCAGCCCGATCCGTTGTATCGTTTGAGCGCTATCGTAGATACTTCAGAAATTATTGTAATGTGTTCAGGGGACGCGTGTTTCTCCTGAAATTCGTCAAGGGTACTAGTGGGAAAGTAAAAATCAAGGTATGAAACACTGCTGTATAGAAATAATTCTTATTATATCAATTTTGTTTGCAATGATACACAGAGAACTCTGTATTCTGTCATTTTGTGAGTCTGTGGACTTACTAAAACAACCCAACTTTTTCACGAGTCGTCACTGGTTTGGTTGGCAACTGTACAGTCTAGAACTGCGGCCGACCGCTGAAGACAAGTGGCTGAAGTCTGAAACACTCCAGGCCCTGAAAAATGCACTCGACTAACAACTCGACCTTGTCGACGACTACATTGTCGCAGATATAATTCTGAACTTACCCCCGAGATATTAAACTGGTAAGAGCTTTACCCCCACCCTACTTGTAGCAAACTTGTTCTAGATAACACAGGAACATAGCTGGATCCAGCCTATTTTATATTATATATTTCTTAAATGGAATTGAGAATTATAATAGAGAAACTGGCAATAATAGCCCCTTTTTATACTTTTATCAACCCTTAAAGGGAAAATAAAGGACGAATAGTCATACTAGGGTTATATAACTCATAAATGGGACTTGTAAAAACCACGTGACGCATGAAACATTGCTTTGGGACAACCCGACGAAATGAAATGTGTAATTTATACTGTGAGGGGGGTGGGGCTCAAATCTGTTAATACCGACACTAGAGGGGTTGTAATGCCTCTTGTAGAGACCCCACACCTCTAGGGTAGCACAGATTAAAAGGATGAAGGATAATAACAAACAACTGTTCTACTAAAATGAGGGAATTTATAGCAAGTGATTCATATTATTAATTAACATTAATTCGGGCCTAAGCAAAAAAAGGAACAAAAACAAAGCAGGGCGGCGTTATCTGACGTTTGTTGTAACGTTTTCGCGTTTCGTTTCGCTTTCATGTCATATAGATGGAGCTACTATCTTTCCCGTTGATGCTTCCCTTCACACAAAAGCCTCTGTACAGGTCTTGTGTGCATCACTCTTATATCGAGCGAGAAAACAGGAAAGATAGAGGACTTCTAGTGACAAAGGAGGACATTTGAACAGGAAATGAGGTCACCATACTTCTAATATTACGGAAATACACCACTTGCTGTTGTCCAGTTGTGTAGCGATCGATGCGTTACATGATCTTGCATTATGCGCCACTGAGAGCTCTTATGGCATTGAAAATAATTCTATACAGTTTTACTCAAGACATTTTTTGATAATAAAGGGTTTTCCAAGGACTTAACTGACATTTTCAAGGTCGTCGTGTGGAAGATTGTGTATGGGGGGTCAGAGGTTTGTATGTGGGGGGGGGGGGTTGGAGGTTTGTGTGTGTGGGAGGGTTGGAGGTTTGCGTGTGTGGGGGGTTGGAAGTTTGTGTGGGGAGTTAGGGGTGCTATACAATCATCCCCTTTCGCAAATTTCACAGTTGGTCGAGCATCGTTCTTGTATCGGTCTCGACTCCTTGAGTACAAGGCTTGTCGGGACCAAGATTTACAACCCTTAAACATGGCGCACCCCTAGGGCAAAATTTAAAATGGAAAACGGACGTTTCTCGAAATCTATTACCGGCTACCATGCGTACTAAGGTGGTATTTATTCTTTACAGGAATCTTAACAGGGTGTAACAGGTTTGAGTTTACAACATCTTAGTTATTTAGAGTTTCTCTGATTTAATTCAATTAAGGTACTGGCCATTCATGCAGTTTTCCACGCTGATTCCAACGGTGTTATTGGATTTTTTCTATCTTAAACGGTTCAGAAGTTATGACGTTCCAAAGATTGAAAATTGTACTAAAATAGCTATTTTACGACATTGTCTCCTTTAGGAGTAAACTGTGTCCGATCTAATCGCGCAGTTTGGAAAACTCCAACGGTACTGGTTGGGAAATTAGGCCAGGCATCCATTTTTGAAGACGTCATTGCTGTAGGATGTACCGATCGCGAGTAAAACGCGAAGATCTATGGTACAATTATTATTTTCAATTTAGGAAGTGACTTTCACATTACAAAGGACATAAGTGCCTACTAATAGTCGAGCTAGCAATACTAAATAGAAAATCTTACATTTTCCATAAATCTGAAAACATAAAATACACCACTAGCTTTCGCAAAGCAGAAAAGTTGATTCCAGAAAACGTTTTCTATTAAATGGTGGCGCATAAAAAAACTTTCAATTCCTCGACTGTATTGTTCTCAACTTCCGTGGGGTGAAGGGATAATACGGAAGGGGGTAGGTTAGTGGTAGCGCTTAATAACCTTACCCTTTCAATCGCCAAACAGCACCCCGTTCGAGAGGGAAAAGAATTCCGGCTTAATTCGGAAAAAAATCTACCTAAGATATTTTCTTTCTAAGATATATTTATTCCGGCTCAAATATAATGAAATTCCAACCGGTTTTCTCCATAGAAATGCCATTTATCAAGCGTAATTAACGCGGGGGGTTATAAAGGATGATTTTCATCCCCCGCGATAAACGATAACGATAAACTTTCATCAAATCGCCGAAGAAAATGCGAGAAATCACTGGATTTTCATTAGATACCTAAGTATCTAATTTTATCACCTTGTTCATAGTGCTTGTATTGCCGAAGTTTTGAACTTCGTGATTAACATTTGTTTTCGGTTTCCTGGAATAATTTCCCATCCGGTATCAAACTTTGGAACATCATAACTACCGAATCGTTTAAGATAGAGAAAATCTTGAGAATTAGTATGCACATGAAACTTTCACTATCTTACTAAAGCGAGTGTGCTGATTACAAATTTTTCCGGACCAATGATCAAATTTATCAATAATATGATTAATTTTTCGTTATCAGAAATGGATTCCCTGTACAACTTTCCATAGAATACCGTTAGAATCATGCATATCGAGTGATTACATCACACACAATTTGCTTTTAAATTTGAAGTCAGCGCTCACGTAGCCTGTTCTGGTAATCCAGTTATCGGTCAGACCACGAAGGTGCAGAACAATGGCGGTTGTTTGATACTCTGTATAGTGTATACTGTGTGTATTTATATGTGAGATGGTCTATATAGAAGACGGACACAATAACAGCTTGTATTTTACTGGGTTGCTGGTGTGTCTGTGTTAAGTTCTAGGTTATTCAACATCGAGCTGGTCTGAAGAATGGACCGTGCAAATCCTCACATAAAAGAAGCCTTCGGTACAATGCTTTCAAAGCTTCTAAGTGTGACCGCATTTATTCTGGTCGGTCAAAAGTTATACAAATAATCCAACTGCAAAAATATCTAATAAATCACTCTTTTTGTCATATCACGAAAACTAAGCATCTGAGTGTTATAATATAATCATTCTAACAGCAAATCTCATTCAATCTCTTGGTTGAGGTAAATGCAGAGCAGCGATAACTGCACGGAAGATCGTAATTGCAATCGCGTTCAACTCCCAGTTTGTGGTTAGCAATTCGTATATGAGAGATTTTCAATTTGGGTGTATACGGCGCCGTTTGTCGGCGTGTGTAAGGGCGCCACTGGTATGTAATTGCATGGTAATCATATTAGGTGTGGTCACGGCCTAGTATTCGTGCGGTACCATCGGGTACCATCCTTCCGCTGGTACCGGCGGGGCTGCGGAAAATAGGCTTGCTGCAGCGGCCCTTTTGCGTTCCTTCCTTGACAGTTTCGTGATTCATTTCAATTCCATCGTACCGTGCGGGGTTTATACTTAAACGGGAGGGTAATTGTTTTGAAATTCCCGGGGTGAATACCTCCCAGGGATGGTTTGTTCATAATTATACGTAACGCAAAGGAGCAAGACATTCTGCTATCTAAAGGCGACGCAAGACAATTTTCTAAAAATTCTCCTGAGGAGGTTAAAGCGAGTAGAAAGGTGTAATTTTCAGGGATAATCATTTAACTGCTTTATAAGGGTGTGTAATAATAATTTCTAGAACAACTGGTTTGCTAATAATTGAACATAAAGCAAAGTAATGACATTCTACCATCTACAAACAATACATAGTTAATTTTACACAAACTGGAGCAAATAGAACGCTGTAATTTTCAGGACTACTTTTTCAGCTTTTTAAGAATGTATAATAATAATTTGCATCGCTACTGGTTTGCTCATAATTGGACATAGAACGGAGTCACAACATTGTCTCTTCTAACTACAACATAAAGTCAATTTTTCACAAACCCTCCTATAGAAACTAGACTAGATAGGAAGCTGTATTTTGCAAAATTACTTTCCCAATTTCTCAGCTTTCTAAGAATGTATAATAATAATTTGTATCCATACTGGTTTGCTCATAATTGGACATGGAACGGAGTCATAACATTATTTCTTGTAACGACAACACAAAGTTAATGTTTCACAAACCCTCCTATATAAACTAGAGCAGATAGGAAGCTGTACTTTTCAAAATTACTTCCCCAATTTCCCAGCTTTCTAAGAGTGTATAACATATTTTATATTCCTACTGGTTTGCTCATAATTGGACTTAGAACAGAGTCACAGCATTCTCTCTTAAATTTTTCAATTTTTTTTTAAAGTAAATTTTTCACAAACCCTCCTATAGAAACTAGACTAGATAGGAAGCTGTATTTTGCAAAATTACTTTCCCAATTTCTCAGCTTTCTAAGAATGTATAACAATAATTTGTATCCATACTGGTTTGCTCATAATTGGACATGGAACGGAGTCATAACATTATTTCTTGTAACGACAACATAAAGTTAATGTTTCACAAACCCTCCTATAGAAACTAGAGCAGATAGGAAGCTGTACTTTTCAAAATTACTTCCCCAATTTCCCAGCTTTCGAAGAGTGTGTAACATATTTTATATTCCTACTGGTTTGCTCATAATTGGACTTAGAACGGAGTCACAGCATTCTCTCTTAAATTTTTCAATTTTTTTAAAGTAAATTTTTCACAAACCCTCCTATAGAAACTACAGCAGTTAGAAAGCTGTACTTTTCAAAATTACTTCCCCAATTTCCCAGCTTTCTAAGAGTGTATAACATATTTTATATTCCTACTGGTTTGCTCATAATTGGACTTAGAACAGAGTCACAGCATTCTCTCTTAAATTTTTCAATTTTTTTTTAAAGTAAATTTTTCACAAACCCTCCTATAGAAACTAGACTAGATAGGAAGCTGTATTTTGCAAAATTACTTTCCCAATTTCTCAGCTTTCTAAGAATGTATAACAATAATTTGTATCCATACTGGTTTGCTCATAATTGGACATGGAACGGAGTCATAACATTATTTCTTGTAACGACAACATAAAGTTAATGTTTCACAAACCCTCCTATAGAAACTAGAGCAGATAGGAAGCTGTACTTTTCAAAATTACTTCCCCAATTTCCCAGCTTTCGAAGAGTGTATAACATATTTTATATTCCTACTGGTTTGCTCATAATTGGACTTAGAACGGAGTCACAGCATTCTCTCTTAAATTTTTCAATTTTTTTAAAGTAAATTTTTCACAAACTCTCCTATCGAAACTACAGCAGTTAGAAAGCTGTACTTTTCAAAATTACTTCCCCAATTTCCCAGCTTTCTAAGAGTGTATAACATATTTTATATTCCTACTGGTTTGCTCATAATTGGACTTAGAACAGAGTCACAGCATTCTCTCTTAAATTTTTCAATTTTTTTTAAAGTAAATTTTTCACAAACCCTCCTATAGAAACTAGACTAGATAGGAAGCTGTATTTTGCAAAATTACTTTCCCAATTTCTCAGCTTTCTAAGAATGTATAACAATAATTTGTATCCATACTGGTTTGCTCATAATTGGACATGGAACGGAGTCATAACATTATTTCTTGTAACGACAACATAAAGTTAATTTTTCACAAACCCTCCTATAGAAACTACAGCAGTGAGAAAGCTGTACTTTTCAAAATTACTTCCCCAATTTCCCAGCTTTCTAAGAGTGTATAACATATTTTATATTCCTACTGGTTTGCTCATAATTGGACTTAGAACGGAGTCACAGCATTCTCTCTTAAATTTTTCAATTTTTTTTAAAGTAAATTTTTCACAAACCCTCCTATAGAAACTACAGTAGTTAGAAAGCTGTACTTTTCAAAATTACTTCCCCAATTTCTCAGCTTTCTAAGAATTTATAATAATAATTTGTATCCCTACTTGTTTGCTCATAATTGGACATAGAATGCAGTCAGGACATTCTCTCTTGTAACGACAACACAAAGTCAATTTTTCACAAACCCTCCTACAGAAACTAGCGCAGATAGGAAAATTTCCTGAAAACCCATTAAGTGGTTTACAGTAAAATCAATTTTGAAATCGCCTCAACATTTATGAAACACATGTCGTAAAAGAACATTTTGACCGTCCTGACATTTTCATTCGGCCTGCTAACATTTCAAGCTTGTAGAATAAGGTCAGGCCTTTTCAGTGGCGTCCCATGCAGCGTCCTCTGGGCATTGTCAAATGTCAAATTGTGTAATTCGAGCAGCTTCATTAAAATGTCGCGACGGTGTGATGATGGGGCTGCAGTACAACTACGCGCCCTTTGAAAAGGGCACTGGGGCGAGGACGGGAGGAGGTAAGTAGTCGACCAGGTTGACACCGTTTTTTGAGAAAGCGGGACGCCTTCGCGCGCGCGGGGTCTATCTCTAATTAATTTTTAGGGGTGAATAATATACCCCATTCAATCATTTTTTCTTACGGTTTCTTTCCGCGGCAAAATTGAATGCGAGGCATTTCGAGGCCCTGCTAAAGAGGGCAGTGATAAATTTGGGCGAAAAAGATCGATTGCCAACTTTATATGTGTCATTACCCCCGCTCTAGGGGGGTGAGGATCTAATTCCGCTGAACCCAGACTAATTACTGCGGATATTTCAGCAGGAGATATTCGTGATTCTGTTTTAAATTGATTTATGAATTCCATAATAGGAATGTTTCTAAACCTTACCTACATATACATTAGCATTTCCGTTACAATTAAGTTAATCACTGCCCACAGGGGTTAGACAATTCGATTAGGGTTGCCGTGTCGCAGTAACCGAATATTGCAAGCTAGCTAACTTGCCCCTAGCTTTCTTTAATGACAAAACTCGCTTTCCAGTTTCACACAAATCAAGTTAGGTAACTTGGACAGGGTGTACACAACAGGGGTGGCTTTGGAAACTGGACGTAAGGGTGGGAACTGGACGAATGAGGTTGGGGTGATCAATCAACTTTGCCAGAAGATGTCGCAATGTATATACCCAGGAAAGTTCTTTAAATTGAATAAAAGTCGATAATAGAGTTTACGGAAAACCCTTTTTAGGGGTGGCTTGGTGTGGGGCGACTCTGGGCCGATACTACCCAATTAATTTTGGGACTAACGCAAACAATAAGGGCCGGGTTTGATGCTGTTAATAAACAGAAATTTCAATTATGGATAAATTGATTTGAGATAGGGTTCACAACCGCTCTGTCCCTTTCTGGTAATTGATTAGCTATGTGGCAAAAAGTTATATGTTGATTAATGATCCTGATTTGCATGTCTTTATCTTAAACGGTTCGGAAGTTATGACGTTCCAATATTGAGGGTAGACTTTTCAAAAATATATTTGAAATTGAATTTTTCTCTTGCTAACAGAACAAACTCAAACGAGGCATGTTAGCATTAGTATAAAAACGTTTTGCTGAACGAAATGTGGTTGTAGGAAGGAATCAAGTAGATATAGGTTTCTCTCTTTAACCCTTGCGTTCCGTTCCAACTTTAGTGGCGATTCTTTTCAGCTTGTGAAGTTGTGAGCGACCTCCAATTAAAATTAATTATGGTAACTCTCTCTCTTTATATTGACATGTGACTTCCATCCACACTACCAACGTTGTAGGGGGTTCTATACAGGCCTCCAGGCCTCCAGGTCTCCACGGAAAACTCGAGATTTTTCCTTCACGCTTTTAATTAAAATTCCACCAACTCCTGATTTCTTTTGTTCCCGTCGACTATCCATGGATAACTTTAGCTGTTATAAAGAAGAAAAAACCTATTATCACTTAAATCTTGCGCACTCAAACCTCCTGCACTTTGTATAATATCCTATTTCCATATGGATAAAAGTTAGTAGTTTATAAACACGTGTATGCATTGTAAAGGGATGCAGCTTTTCCAATTGCTATAATGTATTTACATAACAAAGGGGTGGATATAGTGGTATGTAATGCAAAGGCATTGTTTACATGCTACAGCTCTTTCAGTGGCGTGCGGTTTCCCGAAATTTATGTGAAATTACCTTTACTGAACACTGAAACATCAAACAAAAACCCCCAATTTCAGCTATGTTCTCCCATCGTACTTGGTAAATACACCCAAACACATACATATCCACCCCAAATTTATCAAATTATGCCCAAATTTAATAACCACACGCATAGATGGCGCCAAAATCTGTCGCACAGTAACGGAAATTGACAGTTTGAAGCGCGTCACGCGTTGGAATTTGCGGTTGGGGAAAAGCACCCTTCGTACTGTTCTAATGGTGATATATTTGGTGACGATAACGCACCCTCGTCGCGGTGGTTCCCCTGTGGCCTCTAGAGGGTTCGCCGGTGGCGCCATCTGCGCGATTTTTATTTATTATGGGGTTAATGTTCGGTCCCAATGCGGTCTTTTGCGTAAATTTATAAAAATCACCGACAATACAGGTTTTAAATTTGCGGTTAGGACGTTTGTGATTACCCCATGGATTTTGATGGTTGTTTCTTCAGATTATAGGTAATTTCTTCAAGATCTTGAAATATAGAAGACTTGCCTATAATTTCCTGAAAGAATAATCAAAATACAGTAAAAATTATAGAAGTTACAATGATTTTTGTTGTATCAGTTATTTCCAAAAATTAGATGAAGTTTGATCTGCAATAACTTCTGTAATCTTTTATGGATTTTGATAGTTCGTTAGTCAAATTATAGGTAATTTCTTCAAGATTCTGAAATCTCAAAGACCTGCCTCTATAATGTACTGAAAGAATCATCAGAATACAGCAAAGATTACAAAAGTTATAGTAATTTTTCTTGTGTCAGTAAGACTAAAAATTAGATAAATTTTGATGTGCTATAACTTGCGTAATCTTTGATGGATTGCGATGATTCTTTTACCAAATTATAGATAAATTCTTCAAAATTCTGAAAAGTGTAATAATCCCTAGCATAATTTGCCACGAGATGTTCTGCAACATCACAAAAGTAATTGAAAATACAACTTCTCATTATAACGTCAAATGTTGGATTAGGTGCCAGCAGTTTCCTGCGTTCTCTCTGTAGGGGGCAGCAGCACAACTGCCAGTGGCGACAGCCTATATTTCATTGACTGTGGGTGACAGATGGCCAGCACGCCCTCTTGATTTGCTACGCCCTTTCGGTTGATATGATGTCCGAGTGCCGACGCCAGATTTTCCGGTTCGGGTTTTCCCCGCTGATTTATTATTCTTCGGCCGCGATCGTAGCGCCACCGCGTTATATTTTTTCACGGTACACGAAACCAAAGTGATCCACCCCTTCCCGGCACCCCTTTGGTCCAGTTTAGTCGCATGGTATGAGAAATGACCGTCACATATTGGACGGCTTGTACGTGATGCCGAACCCCATGTTAGCGATTAGGGATTCGATTTTCGATTGTTTTTGCTTTGTTTGTGGTGTTTCTAAGTGGGGTAGTATCCTGTCCGATCAGTAACGTCATGGTTTACTGCTTAAAAAGCATATGAAATGAGATTAGGAACATAAAACAAAGCAATGTGTCACAGTGTTATAGGCAATTCAGAATCTTGACGAAATTACCCATGATTTGACGAAAGAACCATCAAAATGTATCAAAGATTACAGAAGTTATTGCAGGTCAAAGTTCATCTAATTTTTAGTCTTACTGATACAAGAAAAATCACTGTCAACTTTTGTAATCTTTGCTGTATTTTGACGATTCTTTCAGGAAATTATAGGTAGGTCTTTGTTATTTCAGAATCTTGAAGAAATTACCTATGATTTGATGAAATAGCTATCAAAATGTGTCAAAGACTACAGAAGATATTGCATGTCAAAGTTCATATAATGTTTAGTTTTACTGATACAAGAAAAAATACTGTAACTGTTATAATCTTTGCTGTATTTTGATGATTCTGTCAAGAAATTATAGGCAAGTCTTTGAGATTTCAGAATCTTGAAGAAATTACATGTTTCCGACGCAACGGAATAATCATTTGAATGTCGTCATTTATATTTTATTCTAAATATACTAAATACACAGTAGACTAGTAAATACAGTAGACAAGTTGTTTTGCAGCTTTGTTTATTTTTGCACCGTGGTTATGAGAAACCATACTTAACAAAAACTAAAGTCTTTTTAACACAACTATCACTTATTTGACAGTGACGCCTTAGACCCACTACTTATGCCTGAAACAAACAGAGAAAACAAATATTTAAGACAGAAACTGAGACTAGCGTTATTTTTGCGATCACAAATTTTACAACAAACACAACAAAAAATATATTATCCAGTAAATTAACAATAGAATCAAACAAAAAACAACATAATATGAACAGTACAAGAGAAAAATAGTATAATTCACTACAATAATACGATTTTTAGAATAGTAGAAACTCATTTTTCTCTTGCACCGATCATACCTAAAAAAGGTGATATAGTCTGTACCTAAAGACAGTATTTAGTCAGTGCTGTTACCTGTCCAGTCAAAGACACCATCGTCCACAAACCCACGTTTATTGAATAACTCCTTGAATAAATTCCTCAGGTACTGATAGTCAGGAGTCTCGAAAAATTCTAATTTTCGCACATACCTCAAGTACGTTGCTATTTCTTCAGGGTGTCCATCACATAAGGTCTCGATAGGTGTCGCTCTTTTCGTGTCACCTATCCTCTGGTATCTCTCTTTCAGAGTATCTGCCTTCAGACCTTGCCAAGGCAAGGAACCTCTCAAGAAATAGATGAACATATGTCCCAAAGCTTCGAGGTCATCCCTTCTACTTTGCTCTCGGCCAAGATGGGTGTTTATACTCATATATCGCGCTGTACCAGTCAAAGATTTATGCTCCCTGTATGGTATATGCTTTCCAGTCTCCTCATCAATGTATTCTTTAGCCAGGCCGAAGTCTATGAGGTGTACTGTCTTTTCCTTGTTGGTTTTCGAACGCCCAATTAGAAAATTCTCTGGTTTTATGTCCCTGTAGATCAGGCGTTTACTGTGGACGAACTCTATACGATCCAGGGCTTGATCTGCTATCATAAGCACCGTTTTTAACCGGAAGTGTCTGTTGCATAAGTTGAATAGGTCTTCTAGACTTGGTCCTAATAATTCCATGACAAGAGCGTTGTATCTTCCACCGCAAATTCCAATATGGTACACTTTTGGTATCCCTATAATAATATGACTATGTGAGACAAGTAAGTAATATTCCTATAAATCTATAAGAATGACGAAGAATCATCAAAATTCATCAACGATTACAGAAGTTATTGCAGAACAAAGTTTGAATAATTGTTAATGTTAATAGCAAAGTCATTGTAATGTTTGTCTTAATTGCTGTATTTTGATAATTTTCGTAGCAAATTTTGAATAATTCTTTACACTTTCGGAATCTTGATGAATTTTGCTATACTTTGATGAAAGAATCATCAAAATTCATCAAAGATTACAGAAATTATTGCAGATCAAAGTTTGAATAATGGTTAGTGTTAATAACAAGTGTCACTATAACTTTTGTTTTAATTGCTATATTTTGATAATTTTCGCATCAAATTTTGAATAATCTTTCCACTTTCGGAATCTTGATAAATTTTGCTATACTTTGACGGAAGAATCATCAAAATTCATCAAAGATTACAGAAGTTATTGCAGAGCAAAATTTGAATAATGGTTAGTGTTAATCACAACTGTCACTGTAACTTTTGTTTTAATTGCTATATTTTGATAATTTTCACATCAAATTTTGAATAATCTTTACACTTTCGGAATTTTGACGAATTTGTCTATACTTTGACGAAAGAATCATTAAAATTCATCAAAGATTACAGAAGTTATTGCAGAGCAAAGTTTGAATAATGGTTAGTGTTAATAACAACTGTCACTGTAACTTTTGTTTTAATTGCTATATTTTGATAATTTTCGCATCAAATTTTGAATAATCTTTCCACTTTCGGAATCTTGATGAATTTTGCTATACTTTGACGGAAGAATAATCAAAATTCATCAAAGATTATAGAAGATCTTACTGATCAAAATTTGAATAATTGTTAGTGTTACGTATTAACAAGGATCACTGTTACTTTTATCTTATTGCTGTATTTTGATGATTATCGCAGCGAATTTTAAATAATTATTTATATACCCAAGATGAATTTGCCTATACTTTGACGAAAGAATCGCCAAAATTCATCAAAGTGACCGAAGTAATTTCTGATCAAACTTTTAATAATTGTTACAGATTACAGAAGTCAATGATCATGGTGTGGATTTTTACCTTCATGTGGTCCCATAATCTTGTAAAATCTGTACTCTAGGTTAAGTTGTGGTGCCTTAGTCTTCATAGGTTCCAGTTTGATGGCAACGTGCTCGTTGTTATACAGGTTTTTGCCAAGTCTGATCTCTCCAAAGTTTCCACTGCCAATTTTCTTACCCACTCTAAAATTGGGTCCGACCATCAGAGCAGGTGAGCTGCTCATCGAGAACGTGTCGGTCATTTTCGCGAATAATAACTTCCCTTCCCTGTATAGTAATTTGGCCTCCTCTTTCTTGTTTTGTCTAAACTTAAAACGACCAGAGATCAGAGTTATAATTTTCTTGATAGGACGGTATGCATTACATAAGATATGATATTTTTGTTGTTTTAAACACTTGCTGGCATAGGATACCTCTGTTATCTTATTGTTACTTACTTTTTAGTAGGTTTGCTGCAAGTTAGCCAATCCAAAAGTGTGTCTCTATTACTGGTATGCCTGTTTAAAAACGACATACCTGCATCAATATGGGCATTCTGGAATATCACAGAAAACTATGGTATAATTCAACAATACTGTTTACTAATATGGTAACATACAAACGGGGAAATAATTGTACCATTCGGGTAGATCTATTAGGAATAACTTACCTTTAAGAATTGCCCATTTTGACATGTTTACAACGGTTGCATAATGAAGTTATCCCGCAACTTAAAGTGCCCAGGCCAAACGATTCTCCGAAATATCGTATTTTCCGAATTTTCGTATAATTCTCCTGGGGACTTCTGGTCGAAAGTGTCGTTGGTTTTGCTAAAGTCGTTTAGTTCTACAGTGAATTTTGACAGGTCTTATGTCACTTTCTCAAGTGACAGACATACAAGCACAATACGATCTCCAATCTAGAATGACAACACCAACATTCATTCATAATCCATTCATTATTCCTTAACTTCTGTTATAGACACGCGAGAAAGCCGATCTACATGCAGGATTAACTACTTTGTTCCTTGTTTATGTTTCATAGGAATTATCACTTACGCAAAATGTGCTTTACTCAAACGCCTCGTTGTGAAAACAGTGTAATACAAGAACCAACGTAACTAGGTTTTTGTCTCTCACATTTCACTCAACGCCGGTGTGTTGCTGTTTTCTTTAGATTAAGTCTCCGAAAACAACAACGAAAGTGACATTGTACAGAGTGTTCTTTATCTTACCTTCTATCTTACAGAACACGTGTATTTTACTCGTACAAACTCAAACAATGCGCCCCCGCATAACTTCAACAAATATCATTATAATACCCACTTTACTGCCATAACTTCATTTAGAGGGCATGCCATTATAGCCTGAACAAGGAGTACTTCCTGAAGAGCATCATATTTATCGAGTAAAAAGGCCAAAATTAACCTGCAAACTCGACTACGGCCCACAAATTGAAGCAATTGTGTGCAAGGGAGATAGTTTTAGATTAGGGAGACTACTGTACTACCCCCTGGCATGTCTAGCCTCAGAAACTTGCAGATAAACTTTTCCAACGGCGGTTTGGACCAGATCCAAGTCTCAACACTTGTTCGCGAGTGAAAAGCGGCGTAGGTTCATACAACTGCGCCATCTTTACGTCGGAGAAGTAACACGAATATCCCCAACAACGTTTGATCTCATTTATTTAACTTTTGTGATGCTTGTAATCTTTGTTGCATTTTGATTATTTTTTCAGGAAATTATAGGCAAATGTTTGAAATTTCAGATTCCTGAAGAAATTACAGAAGGTATTGCATCTCAACGTTCTTTTAATTTTTTGTCTCACTGATACAACAAAAATCCCTGTAAGTTCTGTAATCTTTGCTGTATTTTCATGATTCTTTCATGAAATTCTAGGCAAGTCTTCAAAATTTCAGATGCTTGAAGAAATTACCTATGATTTGATGAAAGAATTATCAAAATGTATCAAAGATTACAGAAGTTATTGCAGCTCAAACTAATTTTTAGTCTCACTGATACAAGAATCACTGTAACTACTGTAATCTTCGCTGTATTTTGATGGTTCTTTCAGGAAATTATAGGCAAGTCTTTGAGAGTTCAGAATCTTGAAAAATTACCTATGATTTGATGAAAGAATTATCAAAATGCATCAAAGATTTCAGAAGTTATCGAGATCAAAGTTCATCTAATTTTTAGCCTTACTGACACAACAAAAATCACTGTAACTTTGTGTAATCTTTGCTTTATTTGGTGATTCTTTCAGGAAATTATAGTTAGATCTTTTTAGCATATTTTCTAAATCAAATGTTCCAAATTTTTCTACAGAACGCTTTTTTATCGTCCCTAAAAAAACAACATAAAACAGCAAAAAAACGTACATCCGGCATTGTTTCCGCCCATTTCTTAGGGTGTCAGCCTTGTTAAATATTATAGGTTGGCAGTTATAAATTATTATCCTACTGTTCTTTGTGGTATTTGTTTTTTTACAGATAAAAAATGAACCTGTACGTCAAGTTTGCTATTAAAAAACTCGAAAATACTACATATAACATCATCTCTAAACATGCTGTATAAACCTCAGACTTTAACACACATAAATAACTATTTCAAACCTTTCATTCTTTTGAAAAATTATGGTACAGAACGTAGGGTACTTTCCTGCTAAATATGTGCCAAGACGGGAATGGAGTGAAGCCGTATATCAAGCGTCCTCTGGCGGTTTCTCTTGGAAATGTACGACTTAATACACACAACCTGTCGGTGTTTTACTGCTACGGTTATAGCCATTTGTTTTGAGCGTTGAACCGCCTGTCAAAAGGTATACTATAGCTATGAGATATCGTGACATAGTCAACAGACCTGCTGGCCGATTCTGTAACTAAAGAGAATTGCTTCAAAATATCTATTGTAATGATTTTTGAAACTTTTGAACATATTGTATATTATATAATGGTAAAATACGCAACGTATTAATAGGTTATATTTGGGGTAAGCGCCCACCAAATATGAAACAGTTAGCGTTAATAATAACCGAGATATTCAATTTTTGCAGATATTACAAAATTGCGGGCAGAATTCCACGTATTCATCAAATAATTCGTGCAAGGGTTTGAACAAAAAATTGTGTTTCGAACTCTATGTGACCAATGTGCTTTGTTTTCGCTGTTGTAATTCGACAAAAAAAAAAACGAACACAATGAGCGTGGTGGGGGAAAATTAATTGAACAAAGAATACCGAAATCATAGCGCTTCGATGTTATTAAACTGTAAATATACAGCCCTCACCGAATTTGGTTACGTGATGTATACAGTATGTAGAAAAAATAAAGTTTGATTTTCGTTATCAATTTTATGTAATAACAAAGATACATTGCAGGACACATTGGTTATGTACGTGTTATATAATCTGCTACTTTGATCTCAATAACTTCTGTAATATTTGATCTTTTTTAATGATCCTTTCGTCAAGTTACATGTAAATCCTTCAGATCCTGAAATCTCTGAGAATCGCCTATAAATTGCTGAAAGAATCATGAAAATACAACAAAGTTTACAAAAGTTACAGTGACTTTTGTAATCGTTACACTTTCAGCAATAACTTCTGTAATCATTGATGGATTTAGATGGGTTTTCCAGTAAGTTATAGGTAAACTCTTCAGAATTCTAAAATCTCAGAGAATTGCCTATAAATTGATGAAAAAATCATGAAAATACAACAAAGTTTACAAAAGTTACAGTGGCTTTTGTAATCGTTACACTTTCAGCAATAACTTCTGTAATCATTGATGGATTTAGATGGGTTTTCCAGTAAGTTATAGGTAAATTTTACAGAATTCTAAAATCTCAGAGAATTGCCTATAAATTGCTGAAAAAAATCATGAAAATACAACAAAGTTTACAAAAGTTACAGTGACTTTTGTAATCATTACACTTTCAGCAATAACTTCTGTAATCATTAATGGATTTTGATGGTTTTTCCAGTAAGTTATAGGTAAATTCTTCAGAATTATAAAATCTCAGAGAATTGCCTATAAATTGCTAAAAAAATCATGAAAATACAAAAAAGATTACAAAAGTTACAGTGACTTTTGTAATCACTACATATTCTGCAATAACTTTTGTAGTCATTGATGGATTTTGATGGTTCCTTCAGCAAGTTATATGTAAACTGACAGAGAATTTCCTATAAATTGATGAAACAATCATGAAAATACTAATAATAATAATAATAATGACCATATGCGATCATTAACTCAAGCTTCATTGAATAATACACATACAACATCAAATTTTGTACACTCAATCTGTTACACCCTGTATAGGTTAGTCGACCGAGACTAGACAGGACCATTGATGGAATTGCGAATCCAGCGTACTTTAAATGATGTCCGCGGATTTGCAAAATGCCCGCCAGCCAACCATTACGCTCTTGTTTGATTGATACTAAATCTATCTTCGTATGCAAGCAAAATACACAACTCGTGTAGTTTTTTCTGAAATGCGGTTTATCTCGAAAACTATTAGTTTTCCTATATAGATATATAATGTTTTTTCAACTTAGGAAACCTTGTAGAATCTACTACCGGTCGAGTTTAATCGATATTACAAAAAATATTTTTCGCCCGGCGCCTTCACCATTTATGTACTTCGCTTATTTTCGGTATTTTCTTCGATTTCCTTTGTTGTTTCGGTACCTGTAATGCCAAATTGTTGTTTGGGAAAGATACATTTACCCTTAGGTACCAATATCATTGGATATGTTTGCTTAAACGTTGTTTTTTTATCGTTTCAGTACCTCTGGTGGTAAACAGCTTGGATTCTGAAGAACTACAGGAAGAGGATGATTTCACCACGCATACGCTGGAAAGGCTGAGTTCTGCTGCTACTTGTTTAGTCGCAGGTGTCGAATACACACATGGACAACAGGTAGGATGATAAATTTTATGTATTAGTTAGTATTAAACGTTGATTTCTGCTTGCTTGAGAATAAAATGGTATACGATTTGAACCACTCTTGACTTTATATTGTTCATTAGACTCTTGGCAATAATTATTAGTTAGTTTCATTAGGTTTGGATAGTTATTTTTGAAGTTAGAGCAGTTTGAAAATGTTTATCAATGTCTGTATCTTCATAAATTACCTCATTGACTTTATAATATTCTCACTGGTATTTATGGTGGTTTCGACTACTAGTCTTGACTTAATATTGTTCACTAGCCTCTAGGCAATAATTCTGGAATGGCATTGAAGCTCAAAAACTTCAAAAAACATACGACTTAAACACTAATTCAATTTGTTACATGATAGAAATTCCGCTTGTAAGATAATGCTTTGTATTGCTGCTATGGCTTCGTAGATATTGAATACAATTGAATTTTGCCATCCAATTTCCATGTCCCTTTGAAGGCAAACGCTTCCTGGTCGTCTGTGAGTGAAAACACTGAGCACAAAACGTATAGCAATCATTCTTAATGGCTTAGAGGTTGTGCTTACTAGCTTGTTGAAAGAAACACGACTCTCTAGCTCTGTACGAGTGATTGGTGAAACGCTTGTACTTCAGGCACTTCAAGAACAAAGCAATCCGAACTGTGTGACATTCATTTGTAAAAGAAATCTACTAAAAGATTAAAAGATTAATGATTTTTTACTCCGGGAAGCAACAAAGTTTTAAATTAATATGTTTATATAGTAAGATTTTTCTGTGTGGAAATAGCAAAGAACTAAAAAGCTCCCCTAGATTTTCTCTAATATGGTTGGTACCTAATTGATTTAGGGGTGACTTGTTGCAATGTCATAGCTTTCCCGCCCTTACAGCGTCTTCCCCCGACAAAAAGTACCACACGAAAAAAGTCAATACTGTTTTTTTATATCTATCTCTATTTTTAGATTGGTTATTTCGCATTTTATAAGGGTTATTCACCACTAGATGTCGTATTATAGCATATACGACACAATATAATACTAATTACTAGTGTCGTGTTATTAACCAGGTTTTCCCAAGATGATTTTCCACTGAGTTTTAAATATATTACCACCGAAAAATTAAAATTGTGTCCGTAAGGCTTCCGCAGACGCACGGACACAAGTTTAATTTTACCTAATCAAAATTTACGATGCTCCCTAATGAAATTTTACAAGATATGACATTGCATTTGGCAGAGTCACCTTCCAGTCACTTTATCTGCCTGTTAAGTTAGCCTTACATTTCCTAAAATCCTCGGATCATGTAAATTGAAGGTATAAATTTCTACTAGCTAGCCTGGTACAACTACTATTGGCTTTAGAAATGCACGACTCCAACAAAGAGTTGAATATTCATATTCTAGGTGGTCGTAGGGCCAGTATTAGTTCACTCCAGTGTCGGATTATGTGCCCCATTTGTTTTTCTGGACGATTTACCACAGCTTAATCGATTATCGAAGAAAACTTCGCTTTTGCAAAAGTGTTTCTATCGAAATGTCTAAATATCAATAATTTTAATGAAATTATATTAGACGTCACAGGCAAGCAAGCATTTTCGTCCTACAAAAGGACAAACTCTCTGACATCTGACGCGCAGTTTATTGAAATTCCCAACGTCCTGAAATCAGTTATTTAACTATTTTCATTACGTTCTCCGTGAAAATGTTCTTGGATATCCACTTAACTTTTACCTTTGGTTCTACCTTTCCGAATATTACGAATTGTTAAGTACTCAAGAAAGATTGTTGAGTTAAATTTTATGATTGTCTAGGGGTAAATTGTCTAGGAGTAAATTGTCTAGGGGTGAGTTGTCTAGGGGTAGTAAGACTTTGATTTTATTCTATCAAGGTATTGTCTGCAGCATGCAGTTCCTTTGAGCTCATTGCTGTGTAACAGACAAATGGATTTCCGGCACTACTTCTTGTTCTTCTTATTGTGGACGTCTGTCTGAGCGTCTATTTACTATTTATTGATCTATCGCAATACAAAGTTCAATTCTAAGGAAGTGTGAAACAAATTCTGTCTGGGAAGTTCTGATTGGGTTTTCTCGCGGTATGTATTCTTCTTGATACCTCGTTAACCATAAACACTAGAAAAGGTCTAATATACCCTCTTATACAGAATGTAATCCTCTTAAATTTTTGTTATAAGCATTTTTTTCTAAAGTGATTACTTTTTTACGAATAGAGTTTTTTTCTCGTTTCCTCTCCCCTAATTTAACAACAATCGTTCAAGTAAAGAGTTAACGGACAGAATGATGGAAAGCGTCGATACATTTCGGCTTAACGAAGCGTTTAGTTCGTGAAGGGCCTCGACGGACTTCATTCCGCATCGACAGGTTCTTGTAACTCTTGAGTGGGCAAGCGAAAACATGCCTACGTCGTCGGAATATATATCCATCAACTGCGACATGGGTTCTGTTAATTACTGTTGCTCCTGATGGATTTGCGGGAGTACACTTGAGCTGGGGAGGGTTCTAAAACGACAAACAAAGATGCCCAGGACCGTATCCTAGAAATTTACGGTCCAGTGCAGTTTTGGCATGGTGATATTGCCTGTTGACCTTACATATAAGCTTTCTTCGAAGTTTTTCGATTTTACATGTTTTGCCTGAAAGGTGTGAGTATTTAAACTTGTCAAATTGCCTGTTACGAAGTTTGCCAAACTTGTTTCTCTGCTAGGTACAGACTACTTGATTTGAATAGTTCAAATATAGAAGCGTTCAAACTCGAACGAATCGAGTCGAGCAACGTTTCGTACGAATTTCAATCACACCTTCCATACATGCCTAGTAAAAACTATTTTTGTACAGCTCTGGTTTACGGTTAGATTGCTTAGTTAGTCCTGAAAATTACAGTCTTTCATCTGTTGTAAGGAAAACATGTTGCTAAATCTTTCGAGCTTTAAGCTACGTTTTTTTCTTTAACCCACATTGTAGTTATGACAATTATCCACAAATCCATGCCTATATGTTTCTAAACTCTACTGAAATCCATAATTATCGTGAATAATTGGGACAAATTGCGACATTACGTGTTACAGCAGGTGTTCTGATAATTGGTTTAGTTACTGGATAGAGTTATCGCGTAGATGGGGATGGTAGTGGTTACTGGCAAGTGATTCTCTAGCTGTGGAAGGCAGGCCTCCTTAATTATGTCGGCGATGCGTGTCGCGTTGATCCTCTTAATAAAATCCGCGACGGTACATATTTTTGGTGCTTTCTCCAGTTAAGCTTGTACTTATCTTGTAAGCCGATGATACCAGCTCAGTTCCACAGTGTTAGAACTTGGTACCGCTATAATATAAACTATAATTCACGTTTATTTTCTCCAAAACAAAATGATAAAGATGATCGAGCTATTGTTTAACGGAAAAAAATGTAAAAAAATCAACTTTATTGACGTAGCTATATGTGCTGTGCTACCATTGTTGGAACCAAATATTTCCTGTATAATAAAGCTAATCTAATCAGAAAGAGATAACTAATAATTCCTAAGTTTTAACACTGTAAAACTGTTCGTCCCATTATAATAAATTCATACTAAAACATTTTCAAATCGAAATAATGCATTGAGCGAGAGGGAGAGAGAAAACTTGGGATTAAAAATATTTACACTAAAATTAATGGCATAATATTGACTGTAGAGGCGCTGGCGGTGGCGCGCAAAACTTTGTAGACGTTTCAATTATTGTTTTAACAGGCTTGAAATTTCTGTAACGCTGCGTTTACACTTCAGTTTTCGGGTACAAAATTTCACGATGTTGTTTGCAGTACTAATTATATGCCTTGCTGTTCTATGTAGTTATTATACACTAGGTTCGTTAAGTGAGTATCTAAGTAAGCATTTCTTAGATTGTCAGTGTAGCTAATTTATTATAGCTTTGTAGCAAACTGTAATAACGAGGACAGGAATTCTTTAATAACTATTGGCTTAGTTAGTACTTTCAACTATGTTATACCCCTATTAAATATTTATTTTAATTACTCGCTAGCAAAAAAATTCAAACTTTAGCTCACTCAGCACTTTTCAGACTTCACTGAAAACTCCTAATCACTCCGTAAGTTTTTAATAAGTGAAGCCTAGCTCTTTTGTTCCCTGGCTCTGAAAAAGGAACGTAAGTTTTGAGGAAGTCTCCTTTGCAAAAGTTTCCACTTAGGATATGCGGTTGAACGAGTTTTGCCAAGCTCTGTTTACAACGCTATTAATTTGGAACGATAGCTTCTAGATGGCGCTGTCTGGGTCCATTTGTAATTCATGAGGCGTCTCTCGTCACTATACGTCTCCCTCAGCGCCCTAGGGACTCTAGCGCGGCTGGGAAACGGGACTTATTAAGTGAAAAGTGCTCAGTCAACTTTTCAATTTCCTTGTTCTCGTTGTTTTCGGAGAATTTTCCTAATAATCGATTATTCTCGACTTTATTTTGTTCGTTAAGCTCGTAGGAACTGAGACCAACTGAGTTGTAGAAATGCTATTTTAAAAATTGTAAGGGTTTCTCTATAAAATCACCCTGTATATAAAGGCATAGGTGCGACAGTAAAACTGACGCCGTAGTATACTAGATTAAGGACGTAATTGGTCCATAACTTCTCTTATTGCAAGGCGTCGTTTCAGTGTTAAGCGTCGGCGTCGGTGATATTTCCTCACACATAATTTAACCTGCCCGATTCATTAGAGAGCGAATGTAGGGGACGCCAGCTAAAGCCAGCGTTTATCGGTTGTCATGAGAATTCCACTTTACAGCCCTGTTACACTGTTTGTCATTGGTCGCAGGCCAAAACCCTTAATTAAATCTAATAACCGACAGTAGATGGCTTCGGAAATTGTACCGGCAAAATTGCATTTGCGAATTATACTATTAACTCCAACTAACATCCTGTTTAATCGCGTATAGATTCGGCAAATGTTTGATTTAATTTCATGAGGGACAAACGTAGCATGTAGTGATGAAATTTAAACTTCAATAACTCCTGTAATATTCGATATGCTTAAGGTAAATTTGCTTTTATGTAACAAGGGAACCATGTTATAGCAAGCCGACGTTAAAGTGATACATTCCCTTTAAAGGGCCTGGGCTGCACTAAAAGTTTTTTTAATACCCTTAATTTCATTTACTTAGCTTACTTAGGGATTCAGAACCTTTTTTGTGCTAATAGCTTTTTAAACTTGATGTATCGCTGTATTAAATACAAACACAACAAGGCGAAATGTTAAGTAATATTTTAAAATGTCCACAAAACAAAATTTATAACCAAATTCTTTTGTAATGGCTATGATTAGCAGCTACCTGGTTTAGTCTATATGTAGGTATAACAAAATTATCGTAGCTGCAATTTAAGCACGTCCTGGCACAATGGGGCATTACACAAACCAGAGATAATATTTGAGTTGCCACTACGTTTCAGTTTAGACTAAGGTCTGAAGTGTAGTTGAAAAGTTCCCGAGTACAATACAAAATTAGCAGGCATTCGCGTTGAATATTCAGCTTTTGACCTTTTGATGTGTTCCAAATTACACATGCGCCGAATATTATTCTTGCGCGAGTCCAAATTTACGTTCTAACTGTAATCGAACAAAGACCACCAACAAAGTTAACATTTGCAATAAGTTTTCATATCAGTTATACGCTATTTTACGTATACAAGCGAAATACATAATTCGCTTAGTTCGGTTTTCAATGCAGTTTATCTCGGAAAGTATTAGTTTTTGAATATAGATATGTTAGGTTTTTCCGACTCAAAAAACTTTATAAAATCCATATCTGATGGAGTTTTGGTGATATAGTGGAAAAATATTTTCTCCGGCGACTCCGCCATTTCTACAAATGGCTATTTTTTTGAATTTTTGGAATTTTTCTTACTCTTTTTTGCGTTTTTAATGGAGAATGTTTTAAAAACTTTGTCTAGAGTTTGGTAAAACATATTTATATTGCAGGTTTATAAATTCTTTTGTTGTTATAACAACCGCTTTGAAAAATACTGTGACAGATTACGCGATTGTTGAGCTGTATTTGTAACAGTAGGTCTCGCCTATAATTCAATGAAGGGTCATTATTATTCAGGTCATTTTCAGGCAAACTCATGGGCGTACAAATTTTGATCGTGACGCAAATTAAGTTATTATAACTCAGCGCTAACAAAAAAATACAACATCTGCACAGAATATTGATCACTTATCAGTTGAGTTTTCACAAATTTTACAACTTTTTTGGGCCTATCTCGCACAAGTTCGTCCCCTGGTAATTCTAAACATGTGTACGAAATTTCAGCCCGATCCGTTGTACCGTTTTGGCGCTATCGTGTTCACAGACACACATACATACACCCATACACACAGACACAACTTAGAAGATTCTTTCCTAAGGGCGTAGACAATTCTTATCGTTGAAGTGCATACTTTACATCTTGTTATATTCAGAAGAAGTCGTGCTTAAGTAGCTGAATACATGTAGTTTCTTATCATCGACGGAACGTAGATAAAATACATTTTTATAACGTGGCAATTTTCCCTTGAATAAAGCATAGCCATTGTTAAAGTTTTTATTGTTGTTGTTGCAGATATACCGGGCGGATCAATGTGAATTCTGCTTATGTCTTGATGGAGAGATGTTCTGCTGGTGGCAAGATTGTCCACCGACTCTGGAAGGCCCATGCAGAGAGAGGGGACCTTTCAGTCCTTGCTGTAAGCACTGTATTAATGTCTCTAATGACTTCTATTAATATTGTTCATTACATTGCAGTAAACGGGGTAAAATCTAGAAAAGATTTGAAACAGACAACACACAAAGCTTTATCTACCACTACGAAGACAACAACAGTAAAAGAACTGACAACAGCGACACCAAACGTGACAGATGTATCATCCAACAGTGCGAATGCAACCAGCGCATCAACTTCAGCTGAATTGACAACAAAGGCAGTACCGAAAATCTGCGTAGTCATGGGTAAGTATATCATATATCTAAAACATATATCAGAGATATAAATAAGTTATGTTTAGAAATTTCCTCTGACTGAAATAGTCTAGATAGAATGTTGTAATTTTCAGGACTAATTCTTCAATTTATCTGTAATCTAGAGAGACATAAAAATCCTTTCTAACCCATCAACTTTTCGAATAATCACCAAAATAATAATTACTGTTTTATTTGTCACAGGTCGAGAATACAAAATAGGAGACAAACTTCCCCACGATACAGGGAACTGTGTGGAATGCGTGTGCGGCGCTGCAGGGCAAGTGACGTGCTCCCCAAACCAGTGTGCCCCCCTTGGGGAGGAAATAAACGATTACAGACCCCCAGGACCGCGTACATCCCTCGCCGACATGTTTTAATTGCCTAAAATCATCCCTTATCTTATATAAACCAACCTCAGACGCAGTCATTGTAATTGTTATCACTACAGCCCCACATAACTCTGCTAATTAGTACCCTTAAGTTGTTAATTACATTGCTGTATAATATTTGTTTAAATGATATTGTATTTAATCCGAAAAGAAACGTTACATATTAGATATAATCATTCATATCGAAATATTCTCAGCGACATCAAAGAAACTTAGACCACAAACAACATGTCGGTTTTATGGATCAAATGAGTTGTAGAAATAATTATATTAGTTGGGAGGAATCTTGAAGAATTTGTCTATAATCTGTTGAAAGAATCGCCAAGAGCCATCAAAATTTACAGAAGTTATTGAAGAACAAACTTTGTCAAATTTGTTGCTTGGTTGATTTTTTTTTTGGCGCTGAGTTTGTAATAAAGTGATTTGCAACTAAAATATCTAAAAGTTGCATGAATAAATTGACTATAACTAGAATGTATACAGTATATTATATACAGATATATCATAATATATATATTATAAATAGGTAGATATGTAGTTCCCAAAGAAATATTATCAAAAAATCGAGTGAACTCGAAAGAAAGGAAAATCTACTGCGATATTGTAGCTAAACTATTAAATAATCATAGTTATTAATTGTGACATTTTATAGTGATTTTTACATTAGGTAGTAATAAAAAAAGAACAGACCAAACAATGATAAGACGTTTCGATCGCATGTTCAGTAATATCAATAGGAATATAGCTTTTGTTGTATTATTTATTATACTTTTTGTTTCACGTGCTTATTATTTTAAAATTTGTACTGTTAGTTAGAAAAAGTTATAAATAAAATGGGTTTCCAAAATATACTTTTTGTGTGTCATTGACAACACCCAGACCTTCTTAATTTTTGACGAGGTAAGTACATATACAAAGGATACAAAGGCCTAAGACTAAGTATTAGATACAGCTAAATATATTTAATCGCGATGTCAGATTGGACGTACCGTTTAGGAGATATAGGGCCTTAAAGGTACGGAATTTGGTCAACTTAAAAATGCATATAATTCAAAAACTAGTTGTACTACGGCGCCATCTGTGAGTCAGCGGCGAAACCACCGCTACTCATTGAAGTCGGTAAGTAAGAAACCCAATTCGAAATTTATTTTCGCTCGGTTCCACTTCGTGTTATCCGGCTCAGTTTTACTCTTAGAATTTTTGATTTAGCCCTTTTCGCCCTTTTACCTACGGCATCTCATTTAGAAAGGCCACTTTGCGGGGGTGTTGGTATGTTAGGGGGGAGGCCGTTTTTCATTAGTTTTTCGATTGGACGCACCGTTTAGGAGATATAGGCCCTTAAAGGTACGGAATTTGGTCAACTTAAAAATGCATATAATTCAAAAATTAGTTGTCCTAGAAAGGAACGGAAGGGCGCAATGGATAGGGAATTAACATGCCCGCAGGCCCTTTTTCATTAGTTTTTCGATTAGACGCACCGTTTAGGAGATATAGGGCCTTAAAGGTACGGGATTTGGTCAACTAAAAATGCATATAATTCAAGAACTGGTTGTCCTAGAAAGGAACGGAAGGGCGCATTGGATAGGGAATTAAATTTCCATTCCAATAAGGTATAACACGTCGTGGTAGCTCAAAATTCGTTTTTTCGGGCCACCTTGGAAGCAAGGCTATACACTTGAATTTTTGGCAAAATAATTTGGAAAAAAAGTTGCTATTTTTTCATTGAAATCTATAGAGGAGATAGCGCTGATTCCGAATCTGATGGCAGTTTTTTTCTACAGGGTGTAGTTTTAGAGATATCGTGTTTTGAAAATTTCGAAAAATTTCGAAATGGTGATTTTATGAATTAAATCGATAGAAGGGCTTGTGCTGATTTTAAAACAGAAAGCCGTTTTGTCCTAGCGGGCGTACTTTTCGAGATATTTACTTTTAAAAGTTCAGTGGCAAGAAGTTAGGACGCGTAACACGTTGTGCCTTCGTTTAACATGCATGGAGTGACTTTGGATCGCGATGTTAGACGAATGCACACCGTGTTACGCGTCCTAAGTTCTTGCCACTGAAGACTTGTTTTGCGACAGGAAAAGGCATGAAAACAAAAAAAAATCAGGACTACTTCGTTTATTTTTATTACTATGACACTTGCACAAACAAATTTCAAAAACAAATCAATGTGTTGTACCCATTTTTTAGTCGAACAACAAACAAAAAAGACAATCGCGAGACACAGCCTTACCAACAACGTTTATTCTTAGCATGAGAGAAACAGTTAGAACACAATTAGGGCACAGTTAGAGGGAGCAAATTACTGCGATTCTAAAACATTTTCCACGGCTGTAGTAATCGGGGTCACAATATCCATATCACCAACAGCTTTCTTGCCATCGGCGAAGAGGCATAACGTGTAGATTGCAGCACATCCGATGACAGGAAACAGTACGTACGTCATTACAGATCTCTTCTTCTTCGGCATGACAGCTTTATCCAATTTTGTACAAATATCTCTCAGCTGGATCTCTAGTTTTCGCATTTGTACATCACGTCGCCTATCACTGCTGATACTCATCTCATAGGCATCTCGAAGTTCGGCGAGTTCTTGCATCAAGCACATGCTTGGTGTTGGAGAGACATTAGCCATGAGTGTCTTAATGTCACCTCTGACGTAACTTATGGTATTGTGGATCTCGTTGAGTTGGCTGCACATCGTACTGCAAGCTGCTTTGAGCTTCTGTATGTCATTGGGATCTACAGAGTCCGAAAAGATCGATGATTCCTTAAGATCAGGTTTCTCCTTGGTGGCTGGCTCACAATCAGAGTTAGCAGGTTTGTTATCCCCAACTGAGCTTGCACCATCGTTGGCGAAGACCGTCTGGTGCTTGTGTAAACCAGTATTCAAGTCATGGTTCGTGTTGTATATCTTCAAGATCTTCACCAAGGTCTCGAGGTGTTTATCCTTGCTAGCCTGGTGATTTGGATTCCACAAACCAAATTTCCCGGAATGTCCGCACGAATATCGACTGTTATTCATCCGCAGGGTCTTCAAAAAGGTATCCTCGTGCTGTATCAAGGCCTTTAAGTTCACATCGCAGTAACTACGATTGGTGATCGGTCTCAGCGTGTTGTACCTACCACTATAAGGGCTAAGATACTTGTGCATGCGATGTTGAAACGCGTTCTGGCCCCGTATATCATCAAAACTGTACAAATGCTTCGGCCTGGCTGGGTAGTCCTCATGCCTTTGTTCGTATACCTCATCTGTATTGCTGTAGTTGTTGTAGTAAGGCTGTGGTATGGTGTACTGTATGCTCGAGAGGTAGTTATCACCCGTTTCCGTTGACACGTTCTCGATACCATTGTCGGACTTCTTCGTCTCACTTCGGTTATCGTCGAAGTCGGCTTGGCCATCGGTGGTCAGCAGGCTTTCCTTGCCATCATCGGAACCATCAGGTTCAGCCCAGTCTACGTTGTTGGTGTCTTCGGGCTTCTTACCACCGATTAAATTCTGGTTGAGGGTGAATCTGCACAAGTTCCGCATCTTCGTCGTTGGAGAGTAAGGCCTCTCTTCATCCACGTAGTCACCTGCAGAAGGTGGCTCGGAACCATTGTGGACCACGGACTCCAAACTGACTTTGGCGTCGATGTAGGGCGATGGCAATGTCCCGCTCATTTTAATTTTGGTATCGGATAGAGAATTTTGACTAATGATGCTCGGTCTGGACACAAAAGCAAAAATTTTGACATTGGAGAGCCTGACGTTTAGCGTACAACACCGTACAGGATCATTGTTATTTCCAAAGCCCCAGTGATCCACGTTTTAGTGCAAAGTTACGGTTTTTATCACACAGAATTACAAAGCTCCCTTCTACAGGTGTTGGTTAGCGTGATTATGGAATATTATGAAGCTTATGGGACCTTATAAAGTTTATGGAAACTTATGAAGCTTATGGATCCTTATACAGCTTATGGAACCGTATGAAGCTTGCTATATTTATGCATGACATCACATGTCAGTTTTGATATGAGTTCACACCAGTTAACACCACCAAGGGTGCAAAATCCTCAATCTACATAGCGATGACGACTTTCAAAGCCATAACCGAGCTGTGTAACGTAGTGTCTCTTGTGGCCTACTGCCGAGGTGACTCAAGCATGATGGTAATCTTGGAAAGTACCTCTAGCGAATACTGGATACCATCAGTCAAAGTCCCCAGTGCTGATGGCTGGAAGTCTGCCATAAACAAAGAGATGACTGATGTTCTGGCCCATGAAACCCAATCAAAAAACAACATCACTTTCTTCATTCTTACAGATCTTCAGCACAGACCTTGGCCCTAAATTACTGAAGATCCACAAAGTCTGGCTGCCAGACCAACAGACAAATTGGATTTACCATTGCATCTTCAGTATTTTAGTCTCGGAGGATGATAAGAATAGATCGAAGATGACCAGAGGAAAAGTATGCAAGAAAAAATCTAATACCCTGATGGCCACCACCATCATGCCTTCTTGTTATTTTTCTAGTATCGTGGTAAGGTTAGATGGGTCAGCGAGACAGAAATGCTCAAACTGTACACCTTTGGAAACCTCAGGAGTCCAGAAGTTATGGTCTTCATGCATACCATTAAAGAGCACGCGCAACCAAACGCGGTCATCAAAGAACGGGTTCCACAGGCTATGGAATACGTCCAAAATGGAAAGCTGATTGAGATTGGGCAAGAGGTGCTGGTCAATCTCAGTAATGCTTCGCCGTATGAGCAGCTTGTGGAGTCAGCAGGGTTCAATTTTGATTGTATAATTACAGTCTTAACATAAACAAGGAATAACACTGATTCGTTTGCAGTGCAGAAGCATCTCTTGCTAGAGTTTGTCTTTTATACATTTCCGGCTGTGTACATCAGTAAGCAAGCGTTCATGAGGTTCTTCTTGGAGTTGGGTTGGTCTAGGGAAGACATACCGCCGGCGTTTAAGTATTTTTAGTTGACAAAACTGACAAAACTATCAAGACAATCAAATTCCTTTACTGGTTTTTAGAGCTGCTGACATAGCTGGACGTGAGGGATTATCTTTCAGGGAATTTATCTTCATTTTGTGCGCAATTGATCCAAATACAACACATGGGGGTGCCCCAGCGGAAATAAGATGTCGATACATTTTTAGATTCTTCGATAAAGATTCTGATAATATCTTAAGTCCGACTGAGTTCTCCACGTTCATAGCGTACATGAGGAAGTCAAAAAGTCTTCCACCAGATCTAGCAGAGTCCATCAAAGACGCAGACGCAATCTATAAGTGATATGTCGAGTATTCTTACCAATCCTGACTACTTGCAATCTTAAACTCTTTGTAGGAACTTAGGTTTTTCAGCTAACACCCAGTTGACAGTACCAGCGTTCTTAACAGCTGTTGGAACGTTGAAAATTAGGGGGACGTCACATATTTTTCGGTCGCCGAAGTCAGCACAGCAGTATATACAAGGCACAGTGTAAGATACAACATAATCACTAAAGATCATTGCTTAGAAAAAATCTAAAACTTCTTATATAAACATAAATCAACCTCAACAGGAGACGTGAAATCAAGTTCAAGGCTTCTGACACAGTGCAAGGAAGCATTGGCAAGCGTGGGATCATAGGTCAGACTGGTTATAAGAGCCAAGTAGCCACGAAGGGTTACGAACTCGCGCTACATAGCATCAAATTGCAGCAGAATGCCACGTTGATCAACATAGACCAGATTTGGAACACGCAAGGTTTAGTATCTTGGAAGAACATTCTGAACGATTGTATTCAGATTCTCTACAGATTTTATTCAGATTCTGTACAGATTTTGTTTATACTCTGTTCAGACTCTATTGAGACTGTGTTCAGTTGTCCAATGTCCAAAATTTCAGCTGCTTTGAGTTCAACTGCCCTTACAATACTGCAAGGGTCGACTCCTGAACAACTACGAAGAGTGTCTTTAGCAGTGTTCAATCAAGACTCTGAATCTAACGAATTGCTGAAGAGTCTGAGGTATCTTCAACAGTTAAACAAACAGAAAACCTATGCTAAAGGAAAACAGTTGTTTTCTTGGGGAACCATAGACTCTGAGGTGTTTGGGAGGCATCTTATAAGCGTCTGCAACCAAGTGCAAGATATGTTAAGAGGAGAATCAAGACTTTTGGATCTCTCCTCACCGATTTACATCATGGGGGATATCCATGGGAATATAGCTGATCTAATCAGCTTTGAGGATGTTTTCTGGCACCTAGGGCCATGCCTCTGTCCTTGCAACTTATTATTCCTAGGCGATTTTGTGGATCGTGGTGCTTATGGCTTGGAAGTAATCACGTATTTGATTTGTTACAAATTTCAAACACCCCATAAGATCTATTTGTTAAGAGGAAACCATGAAATCAGAGATATCCAAAAGATGTTTTCATTTTATGCGTAAGACTTTACGTTACTTCAAGGCCGTTTCCTTGAGATGATGAGTTTACAAGATGATTTTATTCTTGTAGAGAGTGCAAGAATAAGTTTGGAGACAAAACCGGCGAAGAAGTTTGGGAAGCCATCAATAGCGTCTTTGATTGCATGCCCTTGGCTGCCACAATCGACAAAAAGATCTTCTGTGTCCATGGAGGTATCCCACCACCTTACGTCTGCCCAGTGGCTACAGCCATAAACCAAATTCCATGCCCTTTGAGACATCCTGACCAAGAGAGCGCCCTAGCTTGGGAGTTAATGTGGAATGACCCTGTCAAGTAAACCACAACCTTGCAAATAACTGCCTAACTAACATTCAAAACCGTCATCTTTCTTTGTAGGAAAATGTCTATAAATGATACAGTGGCCATGGAATTGATGGCCAATGATGGTTTTGCTGTTAATACACGCCGAGGTACGGCGCATGTCTTCACCGTTGAGGCGCTGGAGAGATTTTTAAACACCAACAACTTTTCGCATATAGTCAGGGCTCATGAGGTTGCCAGTGCTGGCTTCAACGTTCAACAGAAAGCCAGGCTACTAACCGTGTTTTCTTCTTCGAAATACTGCGGTGGGACTAATGATGCTGCTTGTATCTTAGCAGATCAAGGCAAGCTAAGAATACTAAGGGTTGAGACAAACCATTGAGAAGAACCATTGAGAAACAGTCTTGTGTTTATTTTTTTTTTATTTAAATTTAAGTTGTATATATAATAAGAACTATTAATAATAGAATAAAATGTTCTTTTTTTAGAATAAACCATATTCCAGCTGCTCACCGACTGAGAGGCTGCTCACAAACTTGATGTTTTCGGCGATGTCAAAACATAACTTTGCTAAACCAGTTAGTTCTCTGCCATCTTGTTTATTGAAGTTGTAGACCATCTGAAATGAGAAATATGACTCAAATTAAGTTTCTCAAACAATACAAGAGTTTAATAAAGTTTTGATCACGATGTTAAGACGAAGGCACAACGTGTTACGCGTCCTAATTTCTTGCCAATAAAAATGTTCTTAGAGAGACGCGCAACACAAAGAGGTGTTGAATGATATCAATCCAAGTTAAGGACTCTAGGGAGTGTCCATAGAACGTATACCTCTAAATATTCATCATAGCTAACCCATCCATCCATATCCACGTCAGTTTCGTCAAATTTCTGCTTGCGATATTCACAGGAACTCTCATCACCCAAACTTTCAAGCACAGCAGAGCTAAAACCAAATATTTATCAAGTTGGGGTTTCCTATAACAACTTACGAGTACAAGGAAGGCTTACAAATCATCAAAATTGAGCATGCCGTTCAGATTTTGGTCAAACAGAAGGAACAGACTGTGAAGATTTGAGATAGTCAGTTCATTCCAGCCAGGGAATCGTTGCATAACCTTCTGCAAGTTGTACTGACGATTTTTCTCTTCATTTTCTCTGCTTTGTCGTCTCTGTTCCAACAGTCTACTGTAGAATGCTTGCACTAGTTTGTCGTACTCTGTTAGTGGACCATGAGCATCCTGTTCTTCCTTTGGGAGAGGTTCACCTAAACCATGGATCAATTAATAATTACTCGATGGAATAAGCGCCTAATGACGGTAAAAACCTGTTGAAGAGAAGTCCTCTTGCCTATAGAAGCAAATCGGTTTTCTCTTGATCGGGTAATCAAACAATCTCTTCAAGATTCGACTTATTTTATTCCCCATTGTGCCCTTGGAGTACTTTCTGCTTAGTTTATGAATTGACACTGTCAAATGATCAAGAACAAACAATTTTCAACCATGGTAACAACTAGTGTTGGGCGTGACGCGAAAAGTTATCGAGTGACTTTCAAGTTTTGATCGCGACGTTAGACGCGGTCATAACGTGTACGCATCCCAACTTCGAGCCACTGAACATTTTCTTAGAGAAACGCGTAACACGAAGAGATGTCGAGTGACACGACAAGGCATAGAGTGACTTTGGATCGCGATGTTAGACGAAGGCACAACGTGTTACTCATCTTAACTTCTTACCACCAAAATTTTTCTTAGAGAGACGCCTGACACGAAGAGGAGTCGAGTGACACGAAAAGGTATGGAGTGACTTTTGATCGCGATGTTAGACGAACGCACAACGTGTTACACATCCTAACTTCTTGCCACTAAAATTTTTCTTAGAGAGACGAGTGACACGAAGAGGAGTCGAGTGACACGAAAAGGTATAGAGTGACTTTCGATCGCGATGTTAAACGAAAGCACAACGTGTTACTCGCCTTAACTTCTTGCCACTGAAAATTTTCTTAGAGAGACGAGTGACACGAAGAGGTATAGAGTGACTTTCGATCGCGATGTTAAACGAAAGCACAACGTGTTACTCGCCTTAACTTCTTGCCACTGAAAATTTTCTTAGAGAGACGAGTGACACGAAGAGGAGTCGAGTGACACGAAAAGGTATAGAGTGACTTACGATCGCGATGTTAAACGAAAGCACAACGTGTTACTCGCCTTAACTTCTTGTCACTGAAAATTTTCTTAGAGAGACGAGTGACACGAAGAGGAGTCGAGTGACACGAAAAGGTATAGAGTGACTTTCGATCGCGATGTTAAACGAAAGCACAACGTGTTACTCGCCTTAACTTCTTGCCACTGAAAATTTTCTTAGAGAGACGAGTGACACGAAGAGGTATAGAGTGACTTTCGATCGCGATGTTAAACGAAAGCACAACGTGTTACTCGCCTTAACTTCTTGCCACTGAAAATTTTCTTAGAGAGACGAGTGACACGAAGAGGAGTCGAGTGACACGAAAAGGTATAGAGTGACTTTCGATCGCGATGTTAAACGAAAGCACAACGTGTTACTCGCCTTAACTTCTTGCCACTGAAAATTTTATTAGTGAGACTCGTGACACGAAGAAGTGACGAGTGACACAAAAAGGTATCCAGTGACTTCCTAGTTTTGATCGCGATAGTGACAGAAACCTGTCAAACGTGCCATTTCGGTCCCTGCTCTTGAAATTACCTGTTAACTTACCACACACCATGGAGGGCTCTCTGAAAATAATAAGAAACTACACTGTGTTGAGTCCAAAATGTGTATTAGTTTGCGATGCGCCCATCAGGAAAGCTGAAGGTGTTATTGGAAGACTGGAATGCGCTGATGCCACTGACATGAAGGTTAATGCCATGACACCTGTCTGGTCAGCAAAGTTCCCTCAACGTTCCTGCGGTGGAGAAAGAGACAAAGACACTATGTGTGTCATGGTAGCCCCTGGGCTGCCTAACGCCAGCAGTGTGATGATCGATGACTTTACCTATGTTACAAGTATTGATATACCTTGATGATGGTTGAAATGCATTCTGAAAAATATATTACCAGTTTCTGAGTTATTAGCAAAAGAAAAACAATTAGAGTTTCTTTGATAAGTTTTATTTCACAAGTTAGATACATACAATAGCACACAGTGACATCTATAACATGATAAACTAACATGGTAGTCATCTAAAGACGGACCGTTTATTGCTTCAGGTGAAAAAAGAAAGTCGTAATACTTAGAAAAAGAAAAAAAAAACGCACAGCAAAATATAATATAAATAAAAAAGAACACTAAAACATTTCAAAACTTAATAATATTCGACTTATCCGAAATAAATAAATACAAAAATTAGGCGTTCTTTAGTTTACTGATAAACTGCGATAAATCGTATTCTTCTTCGTACTGGTTTTTGTCCCACAACTCAGGTAACGTCTCCAAAATGGCTTTGACACCGCCGGTTGCATTCTTCCCTAGACTTGAACTGCTTTGCGACGATGTTGATGGCTTATTGGAAAACAAATCCAACAGCTGTTCGGTTCCCATGGTTTCGAGTCGGCTGTTTTCGCCACTGATGACTGTATTTGCAGTTTGGACTTTGAATTTTTGCAATCTAAACAGAAAAAAGTGAGATTTTCAAGTCAAGAGACAATTGACGAAAATCGAGATTTTGACAAACATTTTTCAGACAGTCATAACTTCCAAAATAAGTACTCAATCACCACGAAACTAACCATAATTATTCATAAAGGTTCAATAACCACTACAAAAGCAGTGGTGGTAGCAGAAACCACCAGAGATTTGAGAGAAAAAATTGCAAAGTCGAGAGACAATAATTGACGAAGATCGAGATTTTAACAAACATTTTTCAAACAGTTGTAACTTCCAAAATAAGTATCCAATCACTATGAAACTAATCATAGTTATTCATAAAGGTCTAATAACCGCTATAAAGGCAGTGGTGATGGCAGAAACTACCAGAGATTTGCGATAAAAAATTGTAAAGTCGAGTGAAAATTGACGAAAATCGCGATTTTGACCAACATTGTCATAACGTCCAAAATAAATATTCAATCACCACGAAACTAACCACAATTATTCATAAAGGTCCAATAACCATTACAAAGGCAGCAGTGGTGGCAGAAACCACCAGAGATTTGAGAGAAAAAATTGCAAAGTCGAGACAAAATTGTAAAGTCGAGTGACAAAAATCGAAATTTGAACTAACATTTTTCAAACGATCATAACTTCCAAAATAAGTATTCAATCACTATGAAACTAACCATAATTATTCATAAAGGTCTAATAACCACTATAAAGGCAGTGGTGGTGGTAGAAACCACCAGAGTTTTGACGTAAGTTATTAAATACATACCCCATTATTTTCTCTTCAAGGGTTGCTCTGGTGATCAGCCTATAGACATTCACAACTTTCCTTTGTCCAATACGATGAGCCCTGTCCATCGCCTGCAAATCCTTCATCGGGTTCCAATCGTGTTCCACAAAAATCACCGTATCTGCTCCTGTAAGATTCAAACCCAGGCCACCAACTTGCGTGGTTAACAGCAACACATCTATCGATGGATCATTATTAAATCTAAAAGAAGAAAAAGAACCAGTGGTAGGACATCAGAATTTAAGAAATTACAAAAAAAAAACAAGAAAAATTTACCTGGTAACTAAAGATTGTCTTTGACTAGCTGGAACAGACCCGTCCAATCTCAGGTAAGTAACCGACTGCATGTGTTTCTTAAAAAGGTCCTTTTCTATGATATCCAACATCGATTTCATCTGGCAAAAGACCAGAGCTCTGTGCTGATTAATAACCAACTCTGATGACTGAGTTTCTGTTAAACCTATACCACAATCTTGCAGAAGTTGTCTGGAATGAAAAAATCAAAATAAAAACAAAAAACAACAATAACATCTCTGTTTGAAACATAAATACAAATAAATACATACTTTAAAGCTGGTAGTTTTGCAGAGTGGTGTATGTCGTTTAACTGTGAATTCTGCTGCTGCAAAAAGTGTTTGATAGCTGAAAACTGTGGATGACTAGGACTCAAGACTAGTTTCGGATGGTTGCAGACGTTCTGGAGGTAGCGGAGGGCTTGGAAAATGTGTGTGTTGCCTTGCATTGAACTGGCCGTAGCCCCTGTCGAAAGTGATTCCTGTAAAATAAATTTTACGACAATAATTTTGAGATGTATGGAATGTTACACAATTCTTTTCGAAACAGAGATATTTCAAATTTTCTTTCACTGGATTAAACCATAATAACTTCTTTATAATACATTAAAACAATTAATAAACTAACCTCTAAAGTTTGGTGTGCAGGACTCTTTGAAAAATCATCGTATAGCAGTTCCTGCAACGGCGACAGCTCGCAATAATAATCCTGTGTTATTTTAGGAGGTAAGTCGTCCAGGACGTCCTCCTTCATCCTCCTGAGTAGGAAGGGTAATACCTGCCTGTGTAAGGCTTCCATGGCCAAGGCGCCTGCTTCCTGTTCTTTTGCGGAGCATTTCGGATCGCGACTCGCCAAAATCGGTCTCGAATATCTGGCGGTAAATTGTTTTTCCGTGCCGAGGAAGCCGGGCATTAAAAAGTCAAAGAGGCTCCATAACTCTAAGACGTTGTTTTGTATTGGAGTGCCGCTCAAGATGAGACGATGGTTGGCGTGCAGTTGTTTTATGGCTATGCTAGTCCGCGTCTTACCTGGGAGATTGAAAAGGATTGCCTTTGTGAAAAATCGAGATTTTGACAAACATTTTTCAGTCATAACTTCCAAAATAAGTATTCAATCACCATCAAACTAATCATAATTATTCATAAAGGTGTAATAGTAGAAACCACCAGAGATTTGAGAGAGAAAAAAAATGGAGTCGAGAGAAAATTTACGAAAGTTGGGATTTTGACAAACATTTTGCAAACAGTTATAAAGTCAAAAATAAGTATCCAATCATCATGGAATTACTGACAATTATTCATAAAGGTCTAATGACTACTATAAAGGCAGCAGTAGTGGCAGAAACCACCTAAGATTTGATAGAAAAAAATTGCAAAGTCGAGAGAAGATTTTACGTTAATCGCGATTTTGGCAAACATTTTTCAAACAGTCATAACATCCAAAATAAGTATCCAATCATCATGGAATTAATGATAATTATTCATAAAGGTCTAATAACCACTATAAAGGCAGCAGTGGTGGTGGCAACCACAAAGAGATTTGAGAGAAAAAATTGCAAAATTGAGAGAAAATTTATGAACATCGAGATTTTGACAAACATTTTTCAAACAGTCATAACTTCCATAATAAGTATCCAATCACCCTGGAACTAACCATAATTATTCATAAAGGTCTAATAACCACTATAAAGGCAGCAGTGGTGGTAGAAACCACCAGAGGTTTGAGAGAAAAAATTGCAAAGTTGAGAGAAAATTTATGAACATCGAGATTTTGACAAACATTTTTCAAACAGTCATAACTTCCATAATAAGTATCCAATCACCCTGGAACTAACCATAATTATTCATAAAGGTCTAATAACCACTATAAAGGCAGCAGTTGTGGTAGAAACCACCAGAGATTTGACAGAAAAAATTGCAAAGTTGAGAGAAAATTTATGAACATCGAGATTTTGACAAACATTTTTCAAACAGTCATAACTTCCATAATAAGTATCCAATCACCCTGGAACTAACCATAATTATTCATAAAGGTCTAATAACCACTATAAAGGCAGCAGTGGTGGTAGAAACCACCAGAGATTTGAGAGAAAAAATTGCAAAGTTGAGAGAAAATTTATGAACATCGAGATTTTGACAATCATTTTTCAAATAGTCATAACTTCCATAATAAGTATCCAATCACCCTGGAACTAACCATAATTATTCATAAAGGTCTAATAACCACTATAAAGGCAGCAGTTGTGGTAGAAACCACCAGAGATTTGAGAGAAAAAATTGCAAAGTTGAGAGAAAATTTATGAACATCGAGATTTTGACAAACATTTTTCAAACAGTCATAACTTCCATAATAAGTATCCAATCACCCTGGAACTAACCATAATTATTCATAAAGGTCTAATAACCACTATAAAGGCAGCAGTTGTGGTAGAAACCACCAGAGATTTGACAGAAAAAATTGCAAAGTTGAGAGAAAATTTATGAACATCGAGATTTTGACAAACATTTTTCAAACAGTCATAACTTCCATAATAAGTATCCAATCACCCTGGAACTAACCATAATTATTCATAAAGGTCTAATAACCACTATAAAGGCAGCAGTTGTGGTAGAAACCACCAGAGATTTGAGAGAAAAAATTGCAAAGTTGAGAGAAAATTTATGAACATCGAGATTTTGACAAACAGTCATAACTTCCATAATAAGTATCCAATCACCCTGGAACTAACCATAATTATTCATAAAGGTCTAATAACCACTATAAAGGCAGCAGTTGTGGTAGAAACCACCAGAGATTTGACAGAAAAAATTGCAAAGTTGAGAGAAAATTTATGAACATCGAGATTTTGACAAACATTTTTCAAACAGTCATAACTTCCATAATAAGTATCCAATCACCCTGGAACTAACGATAATTATTCATAAAGGTCTAATAACCACTATAAAGGCAGCAGTTGTGGTAGAAACCACCAGAGATTTGAGAGAAAAAATTGCAAAGTTGAGAGAAAATTTATGAACATCGAAATTTTGACAAACATTTTTCAAACAGTCATAACTTCCAAAATAAGTATCCAATCACCCTGGAACTAACCATAATTATTCATAAAGGTCTAATAACCACTATAAAGGCAGCAGTGATGGTAGAAAACACCAGAGATTTGACAGAAAAACTTGCAAAGTTGAGAGAAAATTTATGAACATCGAGATTTTGACAATCATTTTTCAGATAGTCATAATTTCCATTATAAGTATCCAATCACCCTGGAACTAACCCTAATTATTCATAAAGGTCTAATAACCACTATAAAGGCAGTAGTGATGGTAGAAACCACCAGAGATTTGACAGAAAAAATTGCAAAGTTGAGAGAAAATTTATGAACATCGAGATTTTGACAAACATTTTTCAAACAGTCATAACTTCCATAATAAGTATTCAATCACCCTGGAACTAACCATAATTATTCATAAAGGTCTAATAACCACTATAAAGGCAGCAGTGTTGGTAGAAACCACCAGAGATTTGACAGAAAAAATTGCAAAGTTGAGAGAAAATTTATGAACATCGAGATTTTGACAAACATTTTTCAAACAGTCATAACTTCCATAATAAGTATCCACTCACCCTCTAACTAACCATAATTATTCATAAAGGTCTAATAACCACTACAAAGGCAGCAGTTGTGGTAGAAACCACCCGACATTTGAGAGAAAAAATGCCAAAGTCAAGGGAACAATTCATACAAGGAAAATTATCAATAAACATTTTCAAAACTTACCGTTTTTAATGACATGTCCCTCGTCCAAAACGATATAATTCCACTTGATGGGCGCGAAGAATGGGATATCCTTCCTCACAATGTCATAAGAAGCAACAATCAAGTTATACCGATCAAATTTACATCGTAATTTCTCACGTTCGACAGGCGACCCGTTGTACTGTAATGGCCTGAGATACTTATGCGACAAGAACTTCTCCACTTCATAAACCCAATGCCCCGTCAAAGTAGGCGGGCAAATCACCAACGAAGGCAAGGGAACACAATCCGCAGCCCTTTTCTCCTTAAAAATCTTATCCCTCAAGAAATGATCGGACGCGAGCATGCAAATACTCTGCAACGTTTTTCCCAGTCCCATATCGTCGCACAAAATCCCATGGAGCTTGTATTTGTTCAAAAACGCCAGCCAGTTGACCCCTGCTTGTTGGTAACTCCGTAACTCCGCTTCTATCGGTACAGGAACGCGATAATCGGGTATTGTAGATGGCGTTAGGAGTTGCTGTAAGAATTCGCGTTCTCGCTCGCGTTGCGCACAGAGTTTGCTCAAGTTCAAGCCCGGTGGCTCCGGTACGGCGCCATCTAGGGGCATGAGTTGCACTAAAGTGGCGAAACTGTGCGTGCCCATCAGTCGTACGCATTGGTTTTGATCAGACATTCGACCGAGTAGAGGGACAACTAATAGGACAACGTAGGGTACTATGTCAAATTGTAGTGAGTCCACTATGCAGGCAATGGCTTCTACCGCCCCCTGGCGGTTAATATCGTTGTCTGTGGCGCCTAGCATCGGGAGAACCTAGCGCAAAAGAACCTCAAGCTCAAAAAGTAGCACAGATGCGATTTGGTTTTTAAATTACGATGGTTTTTAAATTAGAACTAATAAAACCGGTTAATATCTCAAAAACTAGAAGAGATGTGTCAAATTTTCTTTCATTAGATTCAACTGCAGAGTTTTCTTTGTAAGATCACCAAAAAATAACAATGTAAATTGATTGGGAAGCTATCTTTTGCGGTTTTCTAAGAAATGATGACAGTCTTTCTAGTAAAACAAATTCTCTAATAAAACCACTTTAATATCACAAAAACTAGTAGAGATATCTCAGATTTTCTTTCACTAGATTAAACTACAGTGTTTTCTTTATAATATCTCCAAATAGTAACAATGCAACTCGTTTGGTAAGCAATGTAAGTTGATTCATAAGCTCCTGAACACAATTTTCTTTGAAATTACCCCTGTCTAACAAAACCAATTTAATATCTCAAAAACTAGCAGAGATATCTCGGATTTTCTTTCACCAGATTAAACTACAGTGTTTTCTTTATAATATCTCCAAATAGTAACAATGTAACTCGTTTGGTAAGCAATGTAAGTTGATTCATAAGCTCCTGAACACAATTTTCTTTGAAATTACCCCTGTCTAACAAAACCAATTTAATATCTCAAAAACTAGCAGAGATATCTCGGATTTTCTTTCACCAGATTAAACTACAGTGTTTTCTTTATAATATCTCCAAATAGTAACAATGTAACTCGTTTGGTAAGCAATGTAAGTTGATTCATAAGCTCCTGAACACAATTTTCTTTGAAATTACCCCTGTCTAACAAAACCAATTTAATATCTCAAAAACTAGCAGAGATATCTCGGATTTTCTTTCACCAGATTAAACTACAGTGTTTTCTTTATAATATCTCCAAATAGTAACAATGCAACTCGTTTGGTAAGCAATGTAAGTTGATTCATAAGCTCCTGAACACAATTTTCTTTGAAATTACCCCTGTCTAACAAAACCAATTTAATATCTCAAAAACTAGCAGAGATATCTCGGATTTTCTTTCACCAGATTAAACTACAGTGTTTTCTTTATAATATCTCCAAATAGTAACAATGTAACTCGTTTGGTAAGCAATGTAAGTTGATTCATAAGCTCCTGAACACAATTTTCTTTGAAATTACCCCTGTCTAACAAAACCAATTTAATATCTCAAAAACTAGCAGAGATATCTCGGATTTTCTTTCACCAGATTAAACTACAGTGTTTTCTTTATAATATCTCCAAATAGTAACAATGTAACTCGTTTGGTAAGCAATGTAAGTTGATTCATAAGCTCCTGAACACAATTTTCTTTGAAATTACCCCTGTCTAACAAAACCAATTTAATATCTCAAAAACTAGCAGAGATATCTCGGATTTTCTTTCACCAGATTAAACTACAGTGTTTTCTTTATAATATCTCCAAATAGTAACAATGTAACTCGTTTGGTAAGCAATGTAAGTTGATTCATAAGCTCCTGAACACAATTTTCTTTGAAATTACCCCTGTCTAACAAAACCAATTTAATATCTCAAAAACTAGCAGAGATATCTCGGATTTTCTTTCACCAGATTAAACTACAGTGTTTTCTTTATAATATCTCAAAATAGTAACAATGTAACTTGTTGGGTAAGCAATGTAAATTGATTGGTAACACTCACCTTATCTACAACCAGTTCCATAACTACTACGGAATTCATCTTGGCGAAAACAGCTAAACATCTAGACGCCAAGTGTCTCACCCCTCTGTAAGGGTGGGACAGAAGCACGCAAAGCCTTCCCAAGGCTTTCTCCATGAGTAAACCCCTCAAATCCTCGTGAACACTTGGCCCCGCCACTTCCAACACCTGCAGCGCCCAAACCAACTGTTCAGCAGCATCGTCCATCCCCAAACACGCTCCAGCATTGAATTTCTCCACGTCAACCGCTTGTACCAACTGCCCAACCATCAATTCCCAGATTTTCGGCAATTTTTCCGGGAGATCAGCCTTAAAATACGCGACAATCTCCATAATCGCCAAAGTAGCACCCCTACGTTGTATGCGATTCGCTTTTTGTTGCTCGTCTTCTTCTTTAAACAACTCCTCGAGGGGTATATCTGTATTAGGGGGTCTCCCTGGACCTCTACCTGTACTATTCGACCTCCGGAATGCCGCTTTCTCCGCGCTACGCTGTTGGTTGTTCAAAGTTACGATACCGTTGTAATTCCCCGGGGTCGCGTGTTCATTCGAGGAGTTCCCGGGGGTTGTTTTGTGTATTACGGGGGTGAATTCGGGGTCGCAACGGAGGAACGCGCAGAGGTTTTGTAGGATTTTGTCGTTGGGGCATGGGGTTCGTCCGTGGCATTGCTCTAAAAGGCGGGCTAAATGGGAGGCGGCTGTTTGTTGGAGGTGTTCGTCGTTCTCGCGACGGATGGACTCCATGAGGGGTTTTACGACGGGAGTGAGTTTGTCCGGAAGGGCTTTGAACATGACCACGGCCCCGGAAAGCGCAGCTGTAAAGGAAAGCTTACTTACTACATGATTTTCTTAGAAATTATCACTGTTTCTCTCTAAATAAATCACTAATATCTCAGAAAGTAGCAAAGATATCTCAGATTTTCTTGCACTAGCTTAAACTACAGTGTTTACTTTATAATATCTACAGAAAATAAAAATGTAAGTTGTTAGGTAACCAATGTAAAGTGATTGATAAGATATTTCTTTGAAATTATGACTGTCTCTCTAAGAAAACCAATTTAATATCTCAAAAACTAGCAGAGATATGACAGATTTTCTTTCACTAGATTAATCTACAGTGTTTTCTTGATATTTCCAAAAAAAAAAAAAAAAAAAACCAATGTCACTTCTTTGGTAAGCATCGTAAGTTGTTTTATAAGCAAGCGATTTAACACAATTGTCATGAAAATTATGCCTACCTCTCAAACTTAAACTACAGTGCTTTCTTGATATTTCCAAACAAAAAAAAAAAAAAAAAAACAATGTAAATTGATTGGTAAGCAATCTAACAAAAAAACTCACTCACCTAACGTACTGACGCTCAACATATACTGGTCCAAACTGGTCTGCGTCACTGCAGCATTCAAATTCCTCCTCCTTTCCTCCAAACTATCCAATATCTTCTGCTTCAAGCGAAACTGTGAGAGCTTATGTTGCGTCTCAGGCCCAGTCAACTGTTTCATCAGGTCCAAAGTCAGAACACAATCCCCATTGACGTTAATAGCCACTTTATAATGCTTCATAGTCGCTATAAAGTCCTTCGTCTCCTGCGATAATTTCGTAAAACTGACAGCAATCTCATCGAAATAAACGCACTCCGAGAGACATTTATGCAAAATCCTCTTCAAAGGTTCCGGACAAACACTCTCCTGGTCACGTTTAGCCCATTCGGCAATCACCAGCCCGGCCATCATCCTTTGCAACGCAGATTTCGATTGCAAATGCACCAAAAGTATATTAACGTAGGAATCTAAGGGTATTTCGATCCCATCTTGCGTGTAATCGACCCCAGGTGCCTTTTTAACGATATAACAGGATAATAAACCTAACATCCTCGAAGCCATGCATCGTACTTTGACCGCGTTGCTCTCCCGTACAGTCAAAGGTGTTGTTTCGCCACCTCCGATGTACAGTTTCGGTACGACGACGTTATGGTCGAAATTATTGATTCCCTCGATTGTTTTCTTGCGTTGCGTGGTCGGTGGGAATATTAGGAGGTTGTAATCGTAGGAAATTCGGACTGGTTGCATGCTTAGACATAACCAGATGCTTACAAACGGACAACTGGCGAGTAAAAGTTCAACTAGGCCAGCATATGTGATCAGTTTAGACCATACCTGCTCTGCTAAGTTGCGTACTTCACAGAGGGGTTCGATGAGGACTCGTTGGAACACGTGACGAAGTGCATCTTGAAGGAGCTGTGCGCCCCAGTCAAGGGTGTTGCCATCGGCAAGCGTTCCTGTGGCGAAACAGGAGAATTTGTGAATTTATTTGTAGGAAATGACACTTGGTTTTCTAACAAAACTAATTGAATATCTCAAAAAACTAGCAGAAATATCTCAGATTTTCTTTCACGAGATTAAACTACAATATTTTCTTTATCCCATCCCCAAAAATAATAATAATAATAATAATAATAATAATAATAATAATATTTATTGACTGCAAACTAGGTATATACAAAAACAAAATCGTTACAAGTAGACATTGATATGGAAACAAAATATTCATAAATCAACAATATAAATCATTCGGTACTCACCTAAAGTCTGCAGCGTAGCTTTCCTAACAGACGAAGCGCTATGCGACAAGAACGGCCACAATCTAGGAACAACCTCTGTCAAATTCTGAGGCGGTAGCAAGCCTTTAGCCTTTGGTAAACTCAAGATTCTCGCCAGCAAACCCATAAAGCTATTACAAGCGGCTGCCAACTCATCCTGCTCTGTCAAAAGATCCCATAATTTAGTCACAACTTCCGCTACAGATTCCGGCACTAATTCAACCAATTTTTCGGTGATAGGAATCAACGCTGAAGCAGCCACAGCTCCTACATCATCCACAGGATCAGAGAGGCCTTTCAGGATATACGGAAAAGAATCTTTGAGCAAAACATCGACGATGTCTTCGCGAACAGCCAAGAGATATTTTAACCCAAGATGACCGCCGTGTCTCGCTTCCCAGCCTTGTTGATCAAGAAGTTGCAAAAGGATTTTTAGGGCCGCTCGACAGCCATCCTGATTCATTAATTTTAAGATTGTGCAGAGACACTGCGCGCATGTTTCTCTGACAGGAGCTACTACAGAATCAGAGACAAAGTCTCCAAATTTGTCAAGAGCTAACACGCAGAGTAACCTAATGGACATGTCTTCCAGCCAGGCTTGATGGTATTCCAGCATCTGAAAGTAGACCATTTTTTTTTTATCGTAAAAGATAACGGAAGTCTCAAAGCTTCAACGAATCAAAGTTTGAAAATTGTGTCAAAATCAGGGTTCATCAGGGTTCAAACATGAAACAATGTCCTCAAAACACCTAAAAAAAAACATGTTTTAAATCATGTTTTTTTTTGCTTTTTTTATTTTTCAAGTCAAAGTGTCAGAAAAAATAAATTATTGTTTTAGAATATAAAGGGATGCTCATGGAGATTTAAGAATAATATAAAATCTATCATTTTACAAACTCTTGACTCTCTTGAGTTAATAGTAGGTTCTCTGTTCCATTTGGCGTTGTAATGGGATCTCCTGACGGTTAGGGGAATACCTCACGGGTAGTTAGTTGGATTTAATACGAAACAATTTAATATTTACTATTATTTATTTTAAAAGGTTTTTAACACTGTTATTTTTAAACAACACTTAAGGTAAGTAGTCTCTAAATGATTCTATTGAATGTAGTTTGGAAATAAACAGTAACAGTAGAAAAAAAAACATGTTTTAAAAACTTTGTTTTAAAACATTTTTAAAACAACGTTTTATGATATTTTCTCCTTTCAGAACAAACTGTGTCCAATCTAATCAAGCGATTTGGATGAATCCCACGACATCGGATTGGAAATTATCCAGAGAATCAATTTTTGGAGATTTCACTTACCTGTTCCGCTGTTAAATATGCTGATTTTCCAGCCCCTTTCCCGTGGACTGACAAAATCTCACGTAAGGCCGTAGCAGCTCCGTGTCTTGCTTCCCAACTTGAGCTGAACAAATCTTGACTCAGCAAATCGCAAAACCACTCCAAAGGCCAGTCTCCATTGTCCAAATTTTCAACATCTTTAATTAAAAAGATTTTAATTAAAAAAATATTATTTTTACAAATCTATTTAAAATTACATCAATTTCTTAGAGCAAAGAACATAAAGAATTTTTTTTTCGGTGCACTTTTGCTACAAAAAGCCAAAAAAAATTATTTTTACCTATAGAAATTTGTTCTTCTTTAATTTGGGCTTCGATCTTGATTTTCTTTCGTTCCGGTTCCAGATCTTCGTCGCCTGGTTCTCGGGACTTTTGTTTGTGAACCGTTTGTCTCGCTTTTCGCCTAGCCCTGTTCATCTCCCGGGAACTTAGGCCGATTTCGTGGGCGTTCGAGATTATGTCGCGTAGCGGTTTTTTATATTCGATTTTTACCGAGCTGTTTTCTTGCGGGTCCACGTTTATTTTCAAGTCTTCGTTTGTGAACAAATCGTTGACTTCTATACCCATTTTTCCGGCCATGTCCAGGCCTAGTCTTGCGTTTAACAATTGACGCTGTTTGGCCATTTTTTCCTTGATATCTACACCTGATTAAAAAGAATTTGAGTAGAAAAATAAACACCATGACACTGAAGAGCTTATTGATGCTTATGCAATAATTATTGTGGATACCAACAATACAGCACCATTATTTTCCGAATGATATCTTGTAAATTGGCCACTACTTCAAACTTTACCATTATACCAAACTTTAAACTTTCTTAGCAGAGTTGTGAGTCAATATTATGACTTGCTATGTTCTTTATATTGTTTATTGATGCTTATTCAACAATTATTGTGGATATCAACAATACAGCACCATTATTTTCTGAATTATATCTTGTAAATTGGTCACTACTACAAATTTTACCATTATATCAAACTTTAAACTTTCTTAGCAGAGTTGTGAGTCAATATTATGACTTGCTATGTTCTTTATATTGTTTATTGATGCTTATTCAACAATTATTGTGGATATCAACAATACAGCACCATTATTTTCCAAATTATATCTTGTAAATTGGTCACTACTACAAATTTTACCATTATACTAAACTTTAAACTTTCTTAGCAGAGTTGTGAGTCAATATTATGACTTGCTATGTTCTTTATATTGTTTATTGATACTTATTCAACAATTATTGTGGATATCAACAATACAGCACCATTATTTTCCGAATTATATCTTGTAAATTGGTCACTACTTGAAATTTTACCATTATACCAAACTTTAAACTTTCTTAGCAGAGTTGTGAGTCAATATTATGACTTGGTATGTTCTTTATATTGTTTATTGATACTTATTCAACAATTATTGTGGATATCAACAATACAGCACCATTATTTTCCGAATTATATCTTGTAAATTGGTCACTACTTCAAATTTTACCATTACACCAAACTTTAAACTTTCTTAGCAGAGTTGTGAGTCAATATTATGACTTGGTATGTTCTTTATATTGTTTATTGATGCTTATTCAACAATTATTGTGGATATCAACAATACAGCACCATTATTTTCCGAATTATATCTTGTAAATTGGTCACTACTTCAAATTTTACCATTACACCAAACTTTAAACTTTCTTAGCAGAGTTGTGAGTCAATATTATGACTTGGTATGTTCTTTATATTGTTTATTGATGCTTATTCAACAATTATTGTGGATATCAACAATACAGCACCATTATTTTCCGAATTATATCTTGTAAATTGGTCACTACTTCAAATTTTACCATTATACCAAACTTTAAACTTTCTTAGCAGAGTTGTGAGTCAATATTATGACTTGCTATGTTCTTTATATTGTTTATTGATGCTTATTCAACAATTATTGTGGATATCAACAATACAGCACCATTATTTTCCGAATTATATCTTGTAAATTGGTCACTACTTCAAATTTTACCATTATACCAAACTTTAAACTTTCTTAGCAGAGTTGTGAGTCAATATTATGACTTGCTATGTTCTTTATATTGTTTATTGATGCTTATTCAACAATTATTGTGGATATCAACAATACAGCACCATTATTTTCCGAATTATATCTTGTAAATTGGTCACTACTTGAAATTTTACCATTATACCAAACTTTAAACTTTCTTAGCAGAGTTGTGAGTCAATATTATGACTTGGTATGTTCTTTATATTGTTTATTGATACTTATTCAACAATTATTGTGGATATCAACAATACAGCACCATTATTTTCCGAATTATATCTTGTAAATTGGTCACTACTTCAAATTTTACCATTACACCAAACTTTAAACTTTCTTAGCAGAGTTGTGAGTCAATATTATGACTTGGTATGTTCTTTATATTGTTTATTGATGCTTATTCAACAATTATTGTGGATATCAACAATACAGCACCATTATTTTCCGAATTATATCTTGTAAATTGGTCACTACTTCAAATTTTACCATTACACCAAACTTTAAACTTTCTTAGCAGAGTTGTGAGTCAATATTATGACTTGGTATGTTCTTTATATTGTTTATTGATGCTTATTCAACAATTATTGTGGATATCAACAATACAGCACCATTATTTTCCGAATTATATCTTGTAAATTGGTCACTACTTCAAATTTTACCATTATACCAAACTTTAAACTTTCTTAGCAGAGTTGTGAGTCAATATTATGACTTGCTATGTTCTTTATATTGTTTATTGATGCTTATTCAACAATTATTGTGGATATCAACAATACAGCACCATTATTTTCCGAATTATATCTTGTAAATTGGTCACTACTTCAAATTTTACCATTATACCAAACTTTAAACTTTCTTAGCAGAGTTGTGAGTCAATATTATGACTTGCTATGTTCTTTATATTGTTTATTGATACTTATTCAACAATTATTGTGGATATCAACAATACAGCACCATTATTTTCCGAATTATATCTTGTAAATTGGTCACTACTTCAAATTTTACCATTATACCAAACTTTAAACTTTCTTAGCAGAGTTGTGAGTCAATATTATGACTTGGTATGTTCTTTATATTGTTTATTGATACTTATTCAACAATTATTGTGGATATCAACAATACAGCACCATTATTTTCCGAATTATATCTTGTAAATTGGTCACTACTTCAAATTTTACCATTACACCAAACTTTAAACTTTCTTAGCAGAGTTGTGAGTCAATATTATGACTTGGTATGTTCTTTATATTGTTTATTGATGCTTATTCAACAATTATTGTGGATATCAACAATACAGCACCATTATTTTCCGAATTATATCTTGTAAATTGGTCACTACTTCAAATTTTACCATTACACCAAACTTTAAACTTTCTTAGCAGAGTTGTGAGTCAATATTATGACTTGCTCTTTTCTTTATATTGTTTGATGCCTATTCAACAATTATTGTGGATATCAACAATACAGCACCATTATTTTCCGAATTATATCTTGTAAATTGGTCACTACTTCAAATTTTACCATTATACCAAACTTTAAACTTTCTTACCTTGTGTCGAGTCTTCTTCCAAATCAAATTCTTTCCCCTCTGATGCCATGAGGTGAGTGCTATTTTCCAGGACTTTCCCCATGTCAAAATTGGCGAAACGAAGTCGCCCAATACAAGAAACATTCGAACTGTGGTCATCTTCTAGCATGGCAAAAACAACAAAATATATTATATAAAAAAACAAAACAAAACAAAAAGAAAGGAAAAGACAGTAATTTGGTTTTCGTACCGATTTTGACTGCGACTGGTTCGGGGGCCCACTGGGGTACATTGCTGACGATAGCCCTCACGGCCTCGGAAGCTGCTAAACGAGTCTCCCAATTCGTCGACTTCAAGTAAGATGATGTCCTAGTTAAAAGCGTATGCAATTCATGCGGGTGTAATTTTTGTACTTCCCCGAGTTGCTTGGCAGCAGCTGTTCTAGTGACAGCACAACTACCACTCTCTAATAGGACAAAAAGTCTATCCAAACGACTAAAAAAAAAAAAATTCTACTTACAAACTACGAACTCTGGGGTAAAAGGAAACCGAACAGATAAAAGAATATAAAAGTTTACAATCGACAACATATAACAAATGAAATCATCCGTTAGTCAGTTGTTTTATCAACAAATGCATGGCAATTTCCTTCTGCATAAATAATTTTATCATAATCAAAACAGAAATGATAACAAAGCTTTATTTGCTGCACAATTTACATGACACAGCAAACTGTTCAGTACCTTTTTTTTACCAAAAGCATAAAATTAAATAAGCCTTTAAAGTGATGTATGACAGATATATAACCTATAAATACATCGAACATATGTTATAGTTCACGTACACGGTAAAGCCTTCGTATATATGAAAGGAATTAATAATTATTATAAAACAGGTTGATACGATATGATGTCCTGCCTATATAACACTAATATTACATAATGTTTAATATTTGAATATACCTGGATGTCATCTCTAACGTTGGTCAGATCCTGTACGCTGTAAATGAAATAAAAACCATCATTAATGATGTGTACAATGAAAAAGAGAGAGTATTCTTTATTATATGGACTTGACAAGATTAATTAGACAGATCAATGAACACAATATTGTTAAATGTAGCTTTCAAAATACATAAGCAACCTATAAACTAAACATATAAATAATAATTATGTTCAAAATTGATCCAGAAGCAGTGTAAACGTTAATAAATATTATACACGTAGCATTTCTTATCACAACTGTTTTTTTTATTATACATACGTACACATCAGTCGCTTATGATATTAAATGCATCATAACAAAACGGTAAAATAAGCGTAAAAAACGGGTTAAAAAGCACAAATTACCTCGCAAAATATCCACTAGTTCACCTCGTACGACATCCTATAGCATTTCCACGATTTCAACAGCAAATTCGAGTGGAAATTTGGAAAAATCTCCGTTTTGTATACAGTATACGCAGAAGGGAAGTCCATCTTACAAGGTTCTATTATATACTGACAGCCATACTTGCAATCTGCTCTACTTTATGCCAGAAAGCGGCTCTGATTGGTCGAAATAACGCCTCTACCGGCCGGATTACAAACCAATGAACATTTAAATTCAGGATTTTATCGTAAATTTTAAGAATTTTGGTTATAAAAGCGATATTTTATTGGAATTTCTTTCGATTAGAGATTATTGTTTGGTTAGTTGTGTGTTTGTAGATGATTTGCAATATTTTAGACTGGATTTCGACATGAATAATGCGCGGTATTATAAATCTAAAACGCACTTGATGAATGCTCCTTGTATTTATTGATTATTGTTATTTCTGGGGATCAGGGTCTGCACACAAGCGCAGTTGGTAGCAATATGCATTTCTTTGTTCATTTTTACGCTTATAATTTCATCTCATACCATCACAATCAATTTCATACCTACACAATGTTCATGATTCAGTATACATTAACAAAACAAATAGTATGTTTGTGAATGTATACTTCATTTAAAAGATTAATGTCCCGTGCTGTTCTTAATGACAAATTAGTCAACCTTCGTTCATCCCGCTTTTTATTGCTTTATATCTGGTCTCCAAAGGGTACAGGCAAAAAGGTATACGAGATTCGTACTTAGTGTTATTTAGTTTCTTGCGCATGGCAGCATAGGTTGGTATCCGCTGTCAACAAACCCCTGTCAAATTCAAACACAAAATACGTTATTACGGTAGCGGTGGTTAATTTCTTTAGAAAAACTTATTTGTATCAAAATGCGGACTCTAAATGTAGAAATTGTATTGAAAAAGCACAGGTAAGTGCAACTTATGTATTTAAAAATGCATTTAAAATAGAATAAAATATTGAAGTAGAACTTACACAACACTAAATAAAAATGGTATCGAAATTATTACAATTTTTAGCAGTGCAACGAAGCCTGAGATAATAGCAGCTGCCTTTATGTACTTATGCAAGCGTAAAGTGAAGACTGGAATGATAATATCGAAGTTTGATGATATCGAAGACCGAATTTTGTACTACGATGTGCAACACATCCTCATAGAGGACGACGACGTAATATCTGAGATTCCCCGCTTTATATGTCTATTTATCCACATTATATTTCCAGTCAAACTCCTATCTAAACCTAACGGAGGCTAGAACCAACTGGTACGTGTATTCCCTCGACGTAAACGGGCCCCAACATGAAACCAACGAAGACGATGACTCTTCTGTAGAACTTGCTACACACTGGGTACTTCCCTCAGCAGAATTCTTCAATTTATGGGAGAATTTGATATACGACACCGAAATTAAAGATAACGTAAGTTATTTGTAGTGTATTTCTGTAAATTTTAGTTTTTTTTGTTTCTTGCTTTCAGTTGTTGAAATATACATCTACAATGATGGAATTTTCTGATAAGGGCATCGATAACAATATTGTAACTTGTAATAGGGTTGTATTATTGCATGGGCCCCCCGGTACAGGAAAAACCTCGCTCTGCAAGGCTCTAGCTCAGAAATTAAGCATAAGGATGCAAGATCGGTACAGGCAGTCGGTTTTTATAGAGATTAACAGCCACAGTTTGTTCTCCAAGTGGTTTTCCGAGGTAATTTAATATTTTTAAATGTCTTAAGTAACTGAATTATGTATTATTTGTTTTAGAGTGGAAAATTGGTTACAAAACTCTTCTCAAAGATTCGTGAGATTGTCGAGGACCAGAAAATGTTGGTTTGCGTCTTGATTGATGAAATAGAGTCTTTGGTACATGCCAGGGAGCAGTGCATGTCTGGTAAGTGACAAAATGTTCAGATAGAGATGAAAGTTAAAAATTAGTTAAATTTATAATTTTTTGTATTTACTTTGATAGGAAATGAACCTTCTGACTCTGTAAGAGTTGTCAATGCTGTCCTAACACAAATTGACCAAATAAAACGTTACCCGAATGTCATAATTTTGGCAACTTCCAATATTACGGGAGCTATTGATGTGGCTTTTATTGATAGGGCGGATATTAAACAGTATTTAGGACTACCATCCGTCCAGGCCATCTATCAAATTTATTATTCTTGTCTGCATGAACTATTCAAAGTATGTAGATTTTTTTTTTAAATGCACATTCTTACACTAATTTACTTTTCTAGGTTGGTATACTTCATTCCAAAGAGATTTTCGAAGATATGCAGTTGTTCAAATCTTACGAAATAGGTGATATCGATACAAAACAGGTGTTGAGTAATACTGAACGATTGGTGAAGATTAGTCAAGATAGCTTGGGTTTGAGTGGTAGAGCTTTGAGGAAGCTTCCATTTTTGGCCCATGCTCTCTTCGTGGAGAAAAATGAGAAGAATTTGTTGGATTTGGAGCACTTTTTGGAAGCTATGGAAAAAGCTATTGCCTATGAAAAATCACAGAGGAATGACCTACCTGCAAAACTATGTGAATAATACTCTTATTTTTTTATAATATTTATGTTTTTGTATGTTTTCTTTGTGTTTATAATGCGAAATAAGTATAAAATGTGTTAGATTTTATGATGCAAATAAATTATTTATTTTTGCGTATGTTTGTCTGTTTTTGCTACAATACCTTCATATTCATACACACTAAACTACCGTAGATAGATGGCTGTGACTTTCAGGATTAATTAACCAATCTATCTGTGAACTAAAACGGTATAGAAAGAATTTTTATTCCATCAACTTTGGTCCTTAGAGACAAAGTCTTGACATTTCACTCGTTTTTCCTAATAGCAAACTTTCAAATATTCCTCTGACTAAATCAGATCAGATGGAAGGTTGTAATTTTCAGGATTGATTAACCAATCTATCTGTGAACTAAAACAGTTTAGAAAGAATTTTTATTCCATCAACTTTGGTCACTAGAGACAAAGTCTTGACATTTCACTCGTTTTTCCTAATAGCAAACTTTCAAAAATTCCTCTGACTAAATCAGATCAGATGGAAGGTTGTAATTTTCAGGATTGATTAACCAATCTATCTGTGAACTAAAACAGTTTAGAAAGAATTTTTATTCCATCAACTTTGGTCACTAGAGACAAAGTCTTGACATTTCACTCGTTTTTCCTAATAGCAAACTTTCAAAAATTCCTCTGACTAAATCAGATCAGATGGAAAGCTGTAATTTTCAGGATTGATTAACCAATCTATCTGTGAACTAAAATAGTATAGAATAAATTTGTATTTCATCCACTTTGGTTGCTAGAGTAAAAAGTGCAACAGTTATCATCAAGACATATCAACTCCCCCCGACTAAACTGCAGTAGATGGAAGGTTGTAATTTACAGCATTATTCAACCTATCTATCTGTGAACTGGAAACTGCACAAGAATTAATTTTATTCCCTTAAAAAATACAAAAGCGTGGCTCAAAATTGCAAAGGTAGTCAGTCTTCAAAATTATAATAATCAGAAACACCAGATTAAAACTTATAATAACTATTTATTAATAAGTACCTATTTACATCCTTAATTACTATAGCACCGTTTAAAATTAGGAAGAGAATGCGTACCACTAAGTACTAGATTATTTATAAAAATATAATACAAACGACCATCATTTTTGACGATCATTTCGAACACATATTTGGCAGTTTTTAAGTGGTTGTTTTTTCTTAGTTTATCTTTGGATTTAATGGAAACAAACCGGTCCTATTTCCACCCAGAAGGCTTGGTCTTTCTGTCCAATATCCCTGATAGCAATGTCAACAATCGGAAGACGAACAGCCTTGTCAGTTTTGTAATTCAAGATACTCTGAGACCAGTCATCAGAACGTAACTGAAAAGAGAAATGTAAATAAAATAAACACAAGGTATTAAATGATAACTTACCCTGCAACCATCCATAAGTACATCATACTTAAACCTTTGGTTTCCTTTCGGTGTCAATTCGGCGTCATTCCAAGCCAATAACTTCAATCCCTTCCTGTAAGTGTGTTTTGTAACATCGTAATACGCGACTGATTTCTTGCAGTGATATGTTATATTTTGTTCTGCATGTCCTGATAACAACTGTAAGAATCCTATTTGATTGCTATCTGCTTTGTAAGTAATCTTCATGCCTTCTTCAGTATCACCCAACCAAACTTCATGTTCTGTTGTCCTTATCGAAATTTCAGGACTTCTCTCAGGCTTTGCTAACACACAAGTTGCTTTCGTTTCGACATCGCAATGTACCAAAATAGCATCTCTTGGATCGCCCTCGTTGGGGTCCACCCAGTATTCACCACTTTCAAAGTGAGGATAAGCAGCGAAAATATCTCTACAAGTCTTGCCAGGGTAGTTCTTTTGACCATTTGGCTTCTTGAACTTCTCAAATGAAGCCTTCAGTTGCTCGTAGGCTTTAATAACTAACTCCCTTCGTTCCTCATCGCTGATTTTACTTCCAAATATCCTCAATGGTTCATCACCCATTGGGTCGGGACCTTTCTGATTGTTCACCTGCCCTTGACCCAACAAAGCAGCAAGATTTGCAGCATCAAATCCAAATCCATCACCAGGAGGACCTGGAGGACCTGGTGGTCCAGCAGGTCCAGGATGTCCCAACTTCCCAGAGTCTCCAGGAGATCCCCTTGACCCAGGATTTCCTTGTAAACCTTGCGGTCCTGGATTCCCATCCCTTCCCGCAGGTCCTCTTGGCCCCATTTCCCCGTCTTTTCCTGGTAAACCAGGATTACCTGTCATGCCCTTTTCCCCTTGCAAACCTTGCGCGCCAGGAAGTCCTTGCAGACCCATTAAACCTCTATGGCCTTTAGCTCCCTTCGGTCCGCCTTCTCCACGCTCTCCCTTGGCTCCTTCAAGACCTGGAGGTCCAGCTTTCCCGCGTGAGCCTTCCTGTCCGTCGATACCTTGAGGTCCCGTCTCGCCTTTTGGTCCGCGTTCGCCTGTGGGGCCAGTCGGACCCGTTGGGCCGATTGGTCCTGGGAGTCCTGGGCTTCCGTGAGGTCCTGGTGATCCTGGTGCTCCTTGAGGTCCTTTGTCGCCAGGTCTTCCCGCTATTCCAGGTGGTCCGGATTTACCAGGAGGTCCTTCTGCACCTTGGTCGCCGGATGGGCCTGGAGGTCCTATCGGGCCCATTAGACCCATGGGACCTGGTTGTCCTTGGGAACCAGCTCGTCCTTGAATACCTTGCTCACCCTAAGAAGAATAGAATTAGGTAAATATGATTTTTGTTAATTAAAGCCTACTGCGCACTGGCCTCTTTTATCAATGTTTTTTTGCCTTTTGTAAACTTGCAAAGTTGACTTGTGGTGTCTTTAAGTGCGCGGCCTTAAAAAGTGCGGGGCCTGTTGACAATAAAGACTCTAGAAACCATCTAGTCACTAGTGCGCGCTTCTCTAAATTAGTAGAAACTTTTTAGTGGTCAGGAATAAAGATGCCTGTGCGCGGCAAGCATAAAAATCCTTACTGGGGCTCCACGTAATCCTCTCATTCCTGTTGGTCCAGTTGGTCCTGGAAGTCCAGGTAAACCTCTATCGCCAGCAGGGCCCTGGGGGCCAGGTTGTCCATTCTGTCCTGGTGGTCCATCTGAACCAGATTCGCCCTTAGGGCCTTCCGGTCCTGGAGCTCCAGGTTGTCCACTAGGACCTGCTGGACCAGTTCGTCCTGTGTCTCCTTGTGCTCCTTTAACACCAGCGATACCTTGCAGACCTGGAGGTCCAGAGTTTCCTGGTTGACCCTGAAATAAACATCAAAAAATAAAGTTTTTCTGGCATAAGTATAAGTTGCTAAGAAATGTAGGTACTCACAGCCGCTCCTGGTTCACCAGGTCGTCCTGGTGGTCCCATAATTCCAGCATCACCGCGAGATCCTGGTTCGCCACGGTTTCCTTTAGCTCCTGTCAATCCTGTTAGACCCTGTGGTCCGGCCTCTCCTGGTTTGCCTGCAGATCCTGGATTTCCTTGTTGTCCCTTCGGTCCCAATCCACCGCGTTCGCCTTTGGCGCCTTGCGAGCCAGACGGGCCTTGTGGTCCTGGGAATCCTTGTTGTCCTTGCGGCCCAACGGGTCCTCGCTCTCCAGGACCGCCAGGTGCGCCGGGTTCACCCGGTAACCCTGGTGCGCCTGGTTCTCCTCTTTCTGCTGGTTCACCTGGAGGACCTGGTGGTCCAGCTATTCCCTGAAGACCTCGTTCACCCTGACGACCTGGAGGACCCTCTGGACCGATAGGACCCAAGGAGCCGCGTTCTCCCTTTTCGCCCGCAGGGCCGGGGGAACCTCGCAGACCTGGGAGACCTATTAAGCCTGGATGTCCTTGATGACCTTTGTCGCCTCTTGGACCAGCCGGACCCTAAAAATATTGACGAAATAGTAATAATAATAATAATCCAAGCCTTAACATCCCCCAACAGGTTTCGTCTGTGGAACGTCTTAAGATGTTATGCCTCTCAGCATTCACCAAGGAGTGAAGAAAACCAGAAAAAGACTGAACAGAAAAGTAGAAATAAATCTTACGGTTGGTCCATCAGCTCCTTGAGCGCCTATTTGTCCCCTTAGTCCAGGGGCACCAGGTTGTCCAACTGGTCCTCGTTCTCCAGGAAAACCTCTTTCTCCTCTAGATCCAGCCGCGCCTGGTATTCCAGGTGGCCCTTGCAAGCCATGTTCGCCATCCTTTCCAGGAGCTCCTGGGTTTCCTGGAGTCCCCGGTAAACCCTAAATAACACAAACGCTAAGTAACACAGCAACCTTCTTAGTCGTCTGTCCTTACTTGGAAACCGCGTGGTCCAGCTGCACCAGGTGGTCCTCGCTCACCATCGGCTCCAATTGGTCCTGGAGGTCCTTGAACTCCGGGTGATCCATCCTTACCAGGATCACCTCTAGGTCCTGATGGTCCCATGGGTCCGGCTTCTCCATCCTTTCCAGCTTCTCCAACAGGTCCTTTGTCTCCTGGCAAGCCTATCGGGCCAGGGAGCCCTTGAAGTCCTTGTGGACCGTGCTCTCCTGGTTTTCCATCAGCGCCTTGGATACCTCGCTCACCTGGACTTCCAGGTTTTCCCGGTGCACCGTGTCTACCGGTCAATCCACGTAATCCTTGCAGTCCTGTTGATCCAGGTCTTCCTTGTTCTCCAACGCTTCCTTTCGGACCTGTTGGGCCTTGAGGTCCTGTATCACCGGTTTGCCCTTTTGGACCAGAAGCTCCGTCAGGGCCTGGCAAACCCCTCATTCCTGGCGTTCCGCGCTCTCCTTGGGGTCCTTGAGCACCTATGGGTCCTCTAGATCCTCGCTTGCCGCGCTTTCCCTCAGGGCCAACGGGACCTGGAAGACCTCTAGGTCCTGGGGCTCCATTCTCACCCTTAACACCGCTTTCGCCTTTGTAACCGCGTTCACCATGTAAACCTTGCTCTCCTTTGACACCTGGTTGTCCAGGACTGCCGGATAATCCCGGAGCTCCTCTAGCTCCTGGAAAACCGGGAGGTCCTGATATCCCAGGTGATCCAACACTGCCTTTCTCGCCGGGGTATCCATCCTTTCCTGGTAATCCTGGAGGTCCAGCTTCGCCAGGTTGTCCAGGACGTCCCGACTCACCTCTAGGTCCTTGCAAACCTTGACTTCCTTTTGGCCCTGGGCCGCCTTGATCTCCTTTGTTCCCAGGACTTCCAGGAAAACCAGGAGCTCCTGGTTTTCCGATGGAGCCTGGTTGTCCAGGCGGTCCAGGCATACCGTCGACTCCTCGTAAGCCTGGAGGACCTGGAGGTCCTTCTCGGCCTCTCTCACCACGTGGGCCTGCTGGACCCAAAGGTCCCATAGGTCCCATAGGTCCTGGATTTCCAAGCATCCCCTTTTCACCAGGCTGGCCAATCTCACCCTTCGAGCCGTCTTGTCCTGGGAAACCACGATGTCCTTTGACACCAGGTAATCCCGGCATTCCCGGTAGACCTCTAGGACCTCCAGGTCCTGGTGGTCCAGGTTGTCCAGTTTCTCCATCTTCACCTGCAAAGGATCAAAATTTGTTCAATGTACATCCGTATTTTAAACAAATTTGTACGGAAATCTATAACTTAAATTTATACAGACCTGACTCGCCGTCCTTTCCCGGTAATCCTGGAAATCCGCGTGGTCCAGGTGCTCCAACGGGTCCGCTAGGTCCTGGTTCTCCGGTTTCACCTCGTGTTCCTTGGAATCCTTGAGGGCCAGGGGCACCGGCTGGACCTGGAGGTCCCCTGGGTCCCAGCGGGCCGACTTGCGCTTGCAAAAATTGGAACGGTTCAGGCCCTGGACCGCTTGGTCCTTTATCCTGTCCAGCTTGAGACATGGCGAGTTGTTGGTAGTACATTGAAAGATCCGGTAGAGGTCCTGGGGGTCCAGGCGCGCCTGGAATACCTGGAGTTCCAGGTTGTCCAGGTATACCACGGTCACCAGGTCTTCCCTCAGGACCTTCCACGCCAGTATCACCTCTTGCACCAGGCACTGGATCCTGATCCAAACCAGCAGCACCATAATCAGGAGGTATAGTCGTGGTTGTTGTTGTTGTTGTTGTTGATGCAGGGCAGTCAGTAGCTGTCGTGCAGACTATTTCTCCTCTGATACACGTGCAGTTTCTGCACGTAGTCGCCTTCCAAGACTCCCCTTCCCTGTAGAACTTCCCTTGTTCTGAACAGCTGAAGGCTGCAGCATGGGATTCCGAAGGTGGTGGGGAAGCCGTCGTTATAATCTGGATATCAATTGTCCCAGTTGGTAGTCCAGTTGGATGTTCATCATCAGGTTGCTGAAAAACTTCTTCTGTCACAACATGAACGTTTGGGATTTCGTCTATCGGTTGAGGAGTGACATTCGGTGCTGAGAATGGAGCTCTTGTAGATGGTGTGCCGCCTTAAAAACCACAAAAGAAAAAAATGACAAAAAAAATAAAAGCTTGTTATGGAGATTTTGAATTTCCGTCGGTAAAATAGATTTCTTGGTATTTACCGTTTTGATTTTCGTTATATTCGTTATATTCATAACTCTGTTCATAGTCTGTGTCGTATTCTTCATACTCTGGCTGTTGGTTTTGGATTCCGTCATGGCGTGGTCTTATTTTCCTAACTCTAGCTTCTGACGTAGTGCTTAAGGTCGAAATCGCGACTATTAAAACCCAAATGAGTTTTGTAGCCACCATTTTGAATGTATGTACCTAAAAGAAATAAAATATAATCATATTCTTTTTGTTCTGCCGAAATATTAGTACAGATTCTTCTGTAAAAATTGAGATATTGATATGAAACAAAAAGCAAAACGTTTGTTATTATCATGGCTTTAAAATTAATCAAAAATGAACATCTTAAGTGATAATACTTACCTATAAACCAAGGTTTAACGTGACATTAGCACGCACAAAATAAAAATGCAAAACTTTCGCGCACTGGAACACTAAAAGTTTGGTAAGGAGACGTAAAAATTTGGGCACAATAATGGCCCGTATTGTGTCGTCCGCCCCTAGTGAGGGCTTGTGACTATCTGTTCTAACGAAGTCCCAAATCGAAATTTATTAACAAGACAACGTCGAGGGGCAAAGGGACGAAAATTAGAACACCAAGCCACAATTTGATGTTCCCATTTAATTGGTGGCTTAAGTGTTTTAAAAGATGCATGCAGAATGATTCTGGTAATCTCATTAGGCATACATGAAATTAGAATAATTAGAAATCACTCGTGTCTGTGTGTTTTTTCTATGTTACAATTTTTGTTAACACTAATAATTCTTAATAAGAAATAGAAGTATGGTCTTATCTAATAATAGTTAGTTATAACTACACATGTATTATACAAATTACGAACTGAAATTGACTTTAGTAACACTTCTGTTGTTTTTTTTTTGTAATGTATATCTTGTGCGATTGAATAATATTGTTTTTAATTTTGAATATGTGTCTGTTGTGTAGATCTAGAAGGCGTCTATATGTGCCATCACAAGTCATAAATCATCAATTGTCCACTAAGAATGAATGTTTTGTCGTTACGCTTCTAAACTATGATGCAACTTGTTTAAGCACATTGAACTTTTTCGAGTGTATATTTTGATATGTGTGTTACACATCTTGTACAACTGATTGGATTATTGACCCTACTTTTGCTATTAAAACTGGTTATTGGTTCAAGATTTTTTAGTGATGTTTTAAAAAAGAATATATCGTACTAGAACTGCAAAGAAATAATTTTTATCCCATCAATTTTGCCTGAAGTGGTGTAACATTTCAAATCATTTCTCTTAAATCCGAAGTTTTTTCTGACTAAACCACAATAGATAGAACGATGTAATTTTCAGGATTAATTAACCAGTCTATCTGTGAACTAAAACTGGATATAAATCAATTTTATTCCAACAATTTTGCTCAGAGTGGCACATAATGCAAAATAACACGTGACATTTCAACTCTCATTATTTCTCTTATATCTGAAGTTTAAAAGTTTCTCCTGGCTAAAACACACTAGACAGAATACTGTAATTTTTAGTTTTATTAGGATTAATTAACCAATCTATCTGGGAACTAGAACAGTATAGAATACGTTTTTGTTCCATCAAGTTTGGTTGCTAGCGGAAAAAATGCAAAGTTGTGACATTTCACTCGTTTCTCCTAATAGTAAACTTTGAAAAATTCCTCTGACTAAACCAGTTGGGATAGAAGGCTGTAATTTTCAGGATTAATTAACTAATCTATCTGTCAACTAAAACAGTATAGAATAAATTTTTCTTCCACCAACTTTGCCTGCAGTAGCACAAAATACAAATTACTGACATTTCAACACTACCCATGTCTCTTAAGAACGGATTTAGACAAATTTTCCTGACTAAACTACAGTAGGTAGAAGGTTGTAATTTTCAGGATTAATTAACCAATCTATCTGGGAACTAGAACAGTATAGAATACGTTTTTGTTCCATCAAGTTTGGTTGCTAGTGGAAAAAATGCAAAGTTGTGACATTTCACTCGTTTCTCCTAATGGTAAACTTTGAAAAATTCCTCTGAATAAACCAGTTGGGATAGAAGGCTGTAATTTTCAGGATTAATTAACTAATCTATCTGTCAACTAAAACAGTATAGAATAAATTTTTCTTCCACCAACTTTGCCTGCAGTAGCACAAAATACAAATTACTGACATTTCAACACTACCCATGTCTCTTAAGAACGGATTTAGACAAATTTTACTAAACTACAGTAGGTAGAAGGTTGTAATTTTCAGGATTAATTAACCAATCTATCTGGGAACTAGAACTGCAAAGAAATAATTTATATCCCATCAATTTTGCTTGAAATTGCACATAATACAAAATTTTAACATTTCAACATTGCTCATTTCTCGTAAATCCGAACTTAACGAAAAATTCTCCTGACTAAAACACAACAGGTAGAAAGCTATAATTTTCACGATTAATCACCTAACCATCTAAGAACCTTGTGATAACATCAATAATTCTAAAGTGTTCTAATAACCAACTGCTATAATTTATATCAATAACATAAATCATGACCACTATACTATATTTATAGATTTTCCTAAGAGCGACATGTGTTTCTGTACATTATTTATGTATGTACTTGCGGTTATATACGTCACAGTTATTCACTGATAATTACATCTACAGAACTAGCCTCGAAATAGATCGAGTATGAACTTCTAGCTTTTAAAATCGGTTAAAAACCCTATTAAAAACTATTCTAAATAAAACAGAACTTACAATACGAAATTAGCCGCGTACGCATGTCAAATTAGTCACTATGACAACTAGGGTAACTGACAAATAAAATATGACATTTTATACGACGTTTACGCAATGGAACGATTTAATTTTTAAATGATTTAATTTATATGTTACTGTTGGATTGATATATTTCTTTAGGAAGCATTCTAGATTCTGTATTCGTCCATAGAGAAGAATCTGTGCGAAAATGGCGGATGAAGAAGTTGAACAACCTGAGGAACAACCTCCAGCGATGGCCGAAACGGTCAGTGATTCTGGGATACCTCCAGCGACGAAAGTCAGCTCTGTAAGTGTACAAACTTTTTATAAATTGTTATTTCTTGTTCTTGTTATAATACAGTTAAATTCTGGCAAATCCAGAACGTATTTTGCGCCATAATGTTGGAGTCGTATCTACGTATTGACCAAACAAAAATTCTACGCCATACCCGTATACTTTCCTACTTGTTTTTGCAGAACCTTGATCCCCAAGGCACAAGTAAATCGGACTTTGTCATGAAGGAACAAAAAGAGGTCGATCCCGAAGACATAGACAAAATTTTCAGTGGCGAAATAAAAGGTAGATAGGTATATCTAGGAATGTTTCTTTTAATAATGAAGTTATTATTAAACTGCTATATAGAAGACGACGGTGAAGATGAAGGTGAAGGTCAAGGACTCAGTGAATACGATCCTCCAATAGAAGACGATGACGACGAATTTGATGAAGGGGAAGCTGCTGAAGAAGACTTTGTCGAGGACGAACATGACTTCGAGATGCTTGGCGAAGAAGACTGGAAAGTCGAGGACGAACATGGCAAGTCTTCTGGTATTTTGCTCTCTAGTAAGTGGTGAAGTGTTCTTTTTCTTTAGACTTCTTAGAGGAGGAGTTCTTGGAAGATGAAGAGTGGGGGCAAGGTGAAGAAGCAGGCGAGAAGAAGATACCTTCTAGACAAGCGTCGTCCATAGAAAAGAAAGATGGTAAGAATTTACTAGAATTTAGACGAACATTTTACATTTCGATAACTTTTTTAACTTCTGATCTATTTTGGTCATTCTTTCACCAAATTAAAGCCCAACTCTTCAAGAGTTTAGCCCACTAATTTTGAATATAATGATTCCACAACTCATTTTATCTATATCCTTAAGTCATCCTTAATGTTCAGCTTCTTTGGAATTTGATGGTGACTTCGTCGCTAAGAAGAAGGACTCCAGCGATATCTTCGCGGGCTTCCAGCGAGGTTCCTATGATTCCTTAGGTAAGAGTTTATCCTTTAGGTCTACCTTACTTTCATTCTACCTTATCTGTTTCTTTTTTTTGCTCTACCTTCTTTAGTTTTGCTCTATCTTCTCTAGTTTTGCTCTACCTTCTCTAGTTTTACTCTATTTTCTCTAGTTTTGCTCTACCTCCTCTAGTTCTCAATAAAATCTGACAGAACACCTTCCAGGGTTAGGAGAAAGCGGAGAAGGTTCCCAAGAATCTATGTACGAAGAAGCAGAGGGTGAATCGAAAGTGGAAGAAGAAGAAGTCATCGACCGTGACCCATACTACGAATTCTACAGAGAATTGCTAGGGGAATACCCCAGAATCAAGATGAAGAACAACTATCTACAGAGGAAGATGGCCGAATACTTCAAAAAGCGGAAGGTGAGTGACCATAACATCTTCTCTGAGTTTTGCTCGACAATCACGAGCAAAATTAGAAGCAAACCCGAGCAAAACCGAGCAAACTTAGAAGCAATACCGAGCAAAATGATGGATTACTGACAAATACCGGATTTTTTTAGATGGACCACGTGCTAAGAGAGGCTGATAGAATCGGTGATGCTGAACAGAAGTACTTTGCTAAGTTAGACGCTTTGTGGGAGCTGAAAAATACCAACGACATGCAAAGGAATGCCTTGACTACTGAACTAAAAGAGATGAAGGACCTAAGAGACGGCCAGTATTCTTCAGTCGTTAAGAACTTTGAGGCGATGCTTGCTAGGGAAAAGGACATTGGGACAGGGCTGATTTTCACGAAGACAGCCAAAGAAATACCAGAAAAGGTATGGAATAACTGTGGCTTTACTACTTTAGGCTTAAGAGACCCTTTTGACATCTCACGACTTTGCAATTTTTTCTCTCAAATGTCGGGTGGTTGCTACCACTAAAGCTGCCTTTATAGTGGTTATTAGATCTTTATCAATAACTATCGTTAGTTTCATAGCGATTGAATCCTAATTATGGAAGTTATGACTGTTTGAAAAAATGTTTGTCAAAATCTCAATTTTCGTAAATTTTCTCTCGACAGTTTTTGGAACGTTTACTCAAAAACCAACGCCTAAAAAGCAACGAGATCACAGACATGCGTCTAAAATTCATAAAACTACGCAACAACATCGAAGAAATCACCGCAGCCATACGAGCGATGGACAAAATCGGCGAAAATCACACTCTAATGGACTACGAGCAGTTAAAAATGGAGAATCAAAATTACTCTGATAAAATAGACGAAAGAGATGAGGAATTATCCAGATTGAGAGAAAAATGCTCTGGAGCCATACAAACACTCGCCCACTTAAGAGAGAAATCGTCAGCCATGGATATCGATATAATCGATATGTCCGACATGCTCGAAGACGCTGAAATGGAGAAGAACGAGTTTAGGGAGAAAGTGGGGACGCTGAAACGAGAAAGAGACACACTAAGGGCTCATATAGCCAGACTACAAGAGGAATCTGGGTTGGTCACGAAAACACCTTTGCTATTGGACATGGAGGACACTCTTATGCAGATAAAAAATATCAAAGTCGAGGTGGATATCATTGAGCAAGAATATAAGGACAACGCAAGGGCTTTAGCGGCTATCAAGCATAATATAAAAGTGGAGAGGGACTCCTATCAGTCTTACCAACCCAGGAGATCAATAGGGCACAAGAAAATCAAGAAAACGCAGAATATGAGGGGCAAAACTCAACCGAAGTTTGCTTATCCTAGCTTGGAGAAGTTTCATATTGATCTATAATTTTTGACTTGATGTGTTTTAGTGAAATACAAGTTTTTTTCAAACATGATGGTATTTCTCTTATCTTTTAAAAGAATTGAACACAGGATTATACTGATTTATCCATTTTGATTTACAACCAAACTGTAATCCCTTATTTTACAGTATTGCTTTATGACTGTCATTGTGACCGGATAGTTTTATTAATTTATTTGTCAGTTTTATCGTTCAATTCAATAAACAGATAATAACTTAATTACACATTGTAGATGGTATTGCCCCCTGGTCTTAGTGCCAAATTAAAAATGGAAAAGGAATTACCTGGAATGCAATGTGACTTTAGTTATTTTTGACGTAACCATGGCTATCGAACAATAACCACATTCCAAATATTCCAAGTGCAAACAGTGATTGAGTGGCCATTATTTGCAAAGAGAATTCCATTGTTTTTTTAGTATATACTAACTTTCGCAAGGTGACTCATTCATTAAAATAATAGCCAATACAGCCAATAATAGGCTGATAATAGATTGTATAATCATTGCAATCAACTAACATATTTCCCAGTGTTCTAAGAATCGCGTTTTTTTTTTTACTGTTTTTTGATGATTACTGATTCAAACTTGGCCTATTTTACCTTCCTCATTGAAGCAAGGTACTTACTGGGCATATAAATTCCTACTCGCTAAAAATTTACATATAATGGCACGGTTTTTATCTAATTAGATGGCTATCGGTATCACAGATGCCGTATCTACTTGATATTGACAGGTAATACGACAATAGATACTTGCTCTTGAGCAGTTGTCAGTTTGGTTAAGATCGGATTGAATCCCTGAGACAATTCATGTCATATTTCCCACTTCCGTTTGTCAGACTGTCACAAAAAACAATCCACTTCGTCCCTGGGTAATACTAAATACATGTACCAAATTTCAGCCCGATCCGTTGTACCGTTTTCCGACGATTATAAATTATACGGAAGAAGATTCCTAGCATACAGACAAAAATTCTTGTAGCGTAGCCATAGGATATTAAAATCAGGTCAAGGGTTTTTTTTTCATGTGCACACTTGCCGTCTAAGGAAGGACTTATGTTAATATATTATTCTTCACTGGAAGAAGAACGAACGTGTTGAAGTACATGTCACTAGTCGCCCAACTGAATACAATATAGGCGTCTGCATACTTGAAATGGTTAAATTTGGTGCTTTGTAATCATCACCAGGTAGCAATTATATATTGTATACAATTGCGTAAGCAGGTCGATGATATTGACAGTGAATTGGTAGCAATGTCACAGAGACATTAAGAAAAGTATTGTAATTGACAATACGCGTTTTGGGGTCTCCTGAATCAATTGCAATGATTCTGGAGAATGTTCTGGTCCAGAATGATTGTGGTTTCACGAAATTGAATACATAATAGTGTTTGGATTTTCTGGTATTGGAATTTCAGCAACACAAAAAAAAACTAATAATCTTTGTGTCCTTCTATCTTACTGAATCAGAGGAGTATTGACGTAAAATGTAAACAGATTTGAAATGCCTGAGTATCTACAAATAAAGATTAAAGATTTGCACATTTCATCACTCGATTAATAAAGATCGCATTATTTATCTTTAGAACACCACTTTCAATCGCAAAAATTGTAAACACACAGTAAGAACGCTCGTATATTTGTTCTAATTGCATAATTTCTACAACCAGATGACGTTTTTTTTTTTCAGTTGTAAGACAATAGATTAAATAATAGATTAAATAAATTTCATCAAAAACATAAGTAAATATGACCCTGGCCTATATTTTTATTACTTACAAGTGCTTGAAATGGTTTTTTTGTTCATTACACAGTGATTATAAAATATAGAACTGATATAAGAACATAGAACATATTTGAGAACATAGACAACAGATTTTTAGCTGACAATATATTATCGTACAACTTTGTGACAAGACATTGGAGATAAAACTCATTCTTACTTCATTTTAACTTCCGCATTGCCTAGAAAAAATGTTTCAGGTCTATATTAACGACAATATTCTGCCTTTTTTGCCTTTTTCGCCAGATTTCTGACCTCGTATGTCTACAAATATAACTTTCCATAGTAGACATATAGTAATAACCTTGTCATTTGTCTATTTCATCATGTTATCATGTACAATTAATTATTATTACAATTGAAATTGATCTATTTCATTATCATATGTGGGGGTGGAGTCTAGTATTACCATTTATCATTAATGTTTTAGTTAATTATAAACAATAAATGTTAATTATGATAGGTATATCTGTCAATATATTTTTTATCGATATGTCGCACTGACTGTTTTTTACTTGTTGAAACAAACATTCGTGCAAAATAATTATTATTTATCATCATAAAGTGTGTAAACGATTTTGCAATTATTCAATTTTGTGAGGCCACAGCCACTCTAGAAGCTATCTATAAACTTACAGCACCTCGACAGCTCATCTCATTAATATGTAAATTCCTATACATAAAGTCACTGGAGGATGAGCTAGTATCAATTTGATCAAGATTTGTTACTTCCGGTTGTCAGATTGTCACCAAAAACAATACAGTTCGTCCCCTGGTCCAACATTTCTTAAAAATAAAGCATGGGTTTGGATTGTAAACCAAACCTTATATTTTATCATCAAGAACAAACATATTTAGCAACATCAACTCAGGAATTCGACCGATTGTGTGAACAAAATAAATATTATGGCCATAATTATTGGTTTTGTTCGTTCTGAAAGTGCCAACGTAGTTTCTAAAATACGCAACTTTGCAAACACTCTACGAGATAATAATTAAATTCTTGGAAAAAGGAAATTAACGAAGTAACACTCAACATTCTAAACTAAATAGCTCAGTGTAGAGTACCATATTCTTGTTGAGAAGTGGGTATCTAGATATACAGACATACCAAAGTGGTGGTGGTATTTGGTCGTCGACAATTTATAAATATAATGTCGGTACAATTATTACAAAAGACAGTTGACGGACGACGCTACTAAACAAATTAAAATTATTATTTGTTGTTATCTTCGATGTACCGTACTTAAAAATAATTTCGAGTGGAAGACAACGGCTCTTTATATAAATTAAACATATTGACCTATTTTGCGTTATTCATCTTTGTTTATAATACATGCACGGACGCGTTTGACAACTAAAAAAGACAGTGCCTTTAGTTTAAACAAGAAAAAATGCACGGTGATTGGAAAAAACGATTATCAAAATGTAAGTATGCTTTTTATTTATTTATATCTTGTGACACGAACTACTTAACGACACAATAAAATACTTGATTCGAAACGGAATTTAAACATAAAACCATACAAAAAAAAAACTCTGTTACACAAGACTAAGTCAACACAACAGTGTATTGTTACACAAATAAATACCAATCTAAACTATATAGGATACACTTAATTATTGCATTGTTTGGGTGATTTAAATTACGTAAACATTGGTTTTACAGGTTTTCTTATACCGCAAAGATACGTGCTGGGCCTTATGGGATTTTTTGCTGTTGTCAATGCTTATACAATGAGAATCACGTTGTCAGTAGCAATCACGGAGATGGTTGTGCCTCTAAATAAAACAGGACATGATAGCCTAGACGCCTGTCCAGATCGTGATGGTAATTCCAACTCAACAGGATCTGTTACGGTAAAAAAAAATATCAACATTATCTGCTGTGATATTGCAATTTTGACCAATGTTTGGTACTTTGGTTATTATTCGAAAAGTTGATGGGATACAAACGAATTTTATGTCGCACTGGATGATAGATAAATAGGATAATTAGTCCTGAAAGTTACAATATTCTACCTAGTTTAGTTAGGGGAAATTTCCCGTCTTTTGTTTAGCTCAGTTCGATTAAGTTAGTTGTTTGATTAAGATCAAAGTGCATTTCAGGAAATTATTTTTGGTCACACAAAGTGTCATCACTGAGCAACGGAAGACGGGAGATCAGCTCCAGGAACCTGTACAGTGTTGAGGTATTGCAACATTCACCATTTCTACTTTCATATTTAATTTTTAGCATCCTGACAAGCTGTACGACTGGGATGAGACCACACAAGGGCTCATCCTGAGTTCCTTTTATTGGGGATATGTCCTGACACACCTTCCAGGTGGCATTTTAGCAGAGAGATACGGTGGAAAACACTCACTGGGTTTAGGCATTTTATCAACAGCAATTTTCACGATTCTAACACCTGCTGTAGTAAAACTGGGCGATTACAAATGGTTAATTGTTCTTAGAGTCCTTGAAGGAGCTGGCGAGGTAACGTCTAGTCAGATTAACTGATAAACATAGCTCTTACAGCTCTTACAGCTCTTGCAGCACTTGCAGCTCTTGTAGCTAAGAGCGTATTTTACTAGATACTGCAAGTTTATTCAATGTTTTCTTCATTTCTCCAGGGAACAACATTTCCTGCTTTGAATGCCTTGTTAGGAAAATGGGTTCCACCAAATGAGAAGTCAAAAATTGGTACTCTAGTCTTTGCAGGAAGCCAGATTGGGACGATAGTTGGGAATGCATTAAGTGGATATTTAATACATTTAACAGAAGATTGGGCGATTGTTTTCTATGTGTTTGGTGGCCTGGGTATCTTATGGTTTATAATTTGGTCCTTCCTATGCTACAATGACCCAGATTCCCACCCTTTTATAACTGATGATGAGAAGAACTATCTCAAGAAACAACTAGGTAATACCAACCAACAATTCCAAGTAACAATACCACAAGTTCCAATTACAAGTTTATAAGACGAGATAAGTCAATATTCAAAATTATTTTCCAGTTTCCATCTCAAATAAAGACAAGTGTATACCGTGGCGTCAAATATGGACATCGGTACCCCTTTGGGCATTAGTAGCTGCCCAAATTGGCCACGATTGGGGTTTCTTCGCCATGGTAACAGATCTCCCCAAGTACATGTCCGACATACTCAAGTTCAAAGTGAAAGAAAATGGTGTTTGGTCTTCACTGCCATACGTGGTGATGTGGATAGTTTCTTTAAGTTCTGGGTGGTTGTGCGACCACTTAATCCACAAGGGATACCTGAAGATCACATTTGCAAGAAAACTATTTACATCAATAGGTAAGAAATCGAATTAATTAATTTAGATAACCTTAAAATACTATAGTATCATTCTATAACTTGGTGTTTATTGTATTCTTTTGTATTTTAGCTTCTATTGGACCTGGGGTGTTCATCATAGCTGCTTCATATGCTGGATGTGATAGAGCAAGTGTGGTAGCCCTATTCACAATAGCAATGGGTTTCATGGGTACATTCTACTGCGGTATGAAAGTAAATGCTTTGGATCTATCTCCAAATTACGCAGGGACACTAATGGCTATAGTCAATGGTATAGGAGCTATAAGTGGTATAATCACGCCATATTTAATAGGAGCTCTGACAGAAGATGTAAGTATCTGAGTCGGTATTAGAGGATACTCTGTTATCGACTACTTTTTCGGTTGCCTATATTGTCTACATACAATATATATCTACACCTATATATCTACACCAATTTATCTCACATATACCTATCCACATTATTATATTTTCAGCACACCTTGTCACAATGGAGACTAGTCTTTTGGATCACACTAGGTGTACTAATACTGACAAATCTGATATTTATTTCGTTTGGAAGTGGAGAAGAACAATGGTGGAACAAGCCTGATCATCCAAATTTTGCCAAAGAGAATATAGAAGCAAATTGCCGGGTTAAAAGTGACAAAGAATCAAGTGATTCTAAAGAGGCTAACTCAAAACTGTGAAGATTGTGATATTATTTGTAGGTTGTAAGGTTTAGGTTGGAAAGTTTAAGTTGTAAGGTTATAATAGTAAGGTTTAATTGTAAGGTTATCTTCAATTTTATAGGATTTCTGTGAAATCTAAGCTGTGAACATTGTTGTGAATAAAATATTTCAGAGTATGACTTGTGTTTTATTTGTTTCTTAGTGATGTTTACTAACAATATGACGTCAAGTTTTGGTTGATTGAACAATTTCACACATTTCTATTGTTTTAGTTTTTTGTTAGTAGGGATCACTGTACAACAAAACTGGTCCATCATCAAGACCTTGTGTCTTTTACAACGTTATAAGGTCAATTTACACTTTCGAATAGACACATTCTTATGAAATAATCAACAGGGTGTCTCAAAAACGTGCAACATCAAATTCAGGGGTGTATAGGCAGCTATAAAAGGCACCCAAATGTGTAAAAAAAGGTACAATTTAATGCAATTTAAAAAAATATATCATTAGGGCGTTGCACGCTTTTGGGACACTTGTGTGATAAAACATAAATATAAAACTCCTAACTTAATAACTGAGTTGCAGGACAATGATATACCTGCGTAAAACCATAAGAAATATACTCTTTTTTTTCTTCTTTAGTTTATAAATAAATTAGCATAATTGACGTACATTTAATCTGATCATAAAATATACATTAATCTAATCGTTGATGCGCACTTAGTTAATAAAGTAATACAACCAAATAGCATCAATATTACAGATAAAAGAATTCTGTATTCAGTCAATAAACACTTATGGTTTGTTGTTGATATATTTCGATAACATGTTGGTGGGATGGCGGAAAACTGTGTCGAAATGTAAGTAGAAACTGCATATTTAAAATTTTATTATTACACAATGAATTTCATTTGTAATGTTTAGGTTTTCTTATACCACAAAGGTATGTAATCGCTATTATGGGCTTCCTAGCAGTTTTCAACGCATATACCATGAGAATCTGTCTTTCTGTAGCCATAACGGAAATGGTCGTACCAAAAAACACCACAGGCACTGATATAAACGACGATACTTGCCCCGTTTCCGAAAATAATGCCAACAGCACTGATACAGTTGTGGTAAAATGATTTTTTAGATTCATCCTTTCTTGCTGGTGATTTTTAAGGATAACTTTTGTATTTAAGGATATAGACAAACTGTACAATTGGAGTTCTACAAAACAAGGATTAATCTTGAGCTCCTTTTACTGGGGGTATGTTCTAACCCACCTTCCAGGTGGATTTTTCGCTGGCAAATTTGGTGGAAAATATTCTTTGAACATTGGGATTTTATCCACATCGATTTTCACGTTGGTAACACCGGTTGTCGTGGAGGCTTTCGACTATCAAGGATTGATAGTTTTAAGGGTTCTTGAAGGATTTGGAGAGGTATTGTCTTAACAACACTGCTGTTTTGTTAACACCAGAAAGAAACAGCCCATTTTGTGGTTTAAGTTTTCGAACATCCTGTAGAATAATTAAGAACCTTTTCCAAAATTTTACCCAATCAATTTTAAACTTAAATTAAGTAGTAACATACTAGCTTTTGTTTCATTACGATATATTAATTTTTAAAGAATATACATGGTGTTAAGTAAAATCTTTAAATTTAACTTTCTGCATATTTAACTGACAGTCCTATGATTTGTTTAAGGGCACAACCATACCAGCTGTATCAGCTCTACTGGCAAAATGGGTTCCTGTACATGAAAGGGCTAGAATGAGTGCTATAGTATTTTCAGGAACACAATTAGGTACGAAACAAGACATATCTTGTCCTGATATATCATATTTTGTCCTGAATGTAGGTACAGTTATCGGGAATGTCTTGAGTGGATACATGATAGAAATCACCAAAGAATGGTCATCAGTTTTCTATCTCTTCGGCACAATAGGCATAGTATGGTTTATTCTATCGCTATTCCTATGTTACTCAGAGCCTGAAACGCATCCTTTCATAACATATGAAGAAAAACAGTTTCTAAGGAAAGAATTGGAAAGTGTAGCAAACAATAAAGACAAAATAATCCCTTGGAAACAAATTTTTACATGTATACCATTATGGTCGTTGGTTGTGGTACAAATTGGCCATGACTGGGGCTTTTTTGCCATGATAACGGATTTACCCAAGTACATGAAAGATGTCATGAAGTTTGACGTTGGCGAAAATGGCCTATGGTCTTCACTACCATATATTTTAATGTGGATGACCTCCTTGGGGTCTGGATATTTATCTGATTACCTCCTGAAGAATGGATACTTGACTATTTCTTTTGCTAGGAAGTTATTAACAACTATAGGTAAGTTCTTGAACTATAGATAAGTTCTTGAACTATAGATAAGTTCTTGAACTATAGGTAAGTTCTTGAACACCACTTATATCCATATAATATATACCTAGACATATCTTTACCTTCATAATATAGGAAAGGGTATATATATATATTTTGCATGTTTTATAGCTTCTATTGGTCCTGGTGTCTTTATAGTGGGTGCTTCATATGCTGGATGTAATAAAGCAGCTGCTGTTACCTTATTCACCATATCCATGGGTTTTATGGGTCCTTATTACTGCAGCATGAAAGTAAATTCTTTGGATTTATCACCAAATCATGCAGGGATTATGATGGCTTTGGTTAATGGATTAGGAGCTGTCAGTGGGATAATAACACCTTATTTGATCGGCGCTTTGACAGAAGATGTAAGTATTATAAACATGGATGTCCATAAATATCGATTTTTCGAATTGCAGCATACACTTAGCCAATGGAGGTTAGTCTTTTGGATTACCTTTGGTGTATTGGTAGTGACGAATCTCCAATATTTGTATTTTGGTTCAGCTGAACCACAATGGTGGGACGATCAAAATAATCCGAAATTTGAAGAATTAAGAAAACAGAAGTCAAGCCGGGAAAGGAATAAAGATATAGGGAACTAGTGCTATAAGAATAATTGTTATTTTTTTAAACTAGATATTAAATATAGATAGATTTAAAATAGATATTAAATACGAAATGCAGACGGACCAAAATCCTTGTTGTTTGTTGGTTTTTATACATACAACAATTCCAAAGAATGATGCGGTCTTAAATAAATAAAGAAAAAAAAAACTTATGATCAATTATAGCATTCGTATGCTAATTGTATACTGAGAAGTACAATTATTTGCACTGATGATTACGACGATCATTTCAAGCATTCCTAGCATTCCTGATACGTTTTTTAGTCAAACAGAAAACAGCGCAACGTCAACGTTCTGACAATAGCAGTGTTTCTATAGTAACAAACAATATATCACCGGAATTTTTTTTATAATAGCTTCGTCCTATTTTTCTTGAATGGTTATTCTCTATCTCTGACGCTATTGACTGCTACTCAACGCAGTCTTTATGTTTTCTAGGTTATTGTTTAGCACGATGAGTCAGTAAAGATTTTTATTGAGTTTTGAAAGTTTGCTTTGTTAAAATGTATCGTATAAAATGTTAATTTTATGCGATACGAATTGTCATGTCCTTGGTTGGAATTGACGTGATTTTTTAGGTAATTTACCCTTTTTTTTTTAAGACTAAAACTATCAGATCCGTTTAAGAAATTATCATCGCCCAGTCCAGACATTTAGATTATACAATAACTTTCTGTAAAATACAGAATTTGTTGTGGAATGTATGACTTCCACATAGAATTTGTTAGCCAATATTAGATTTATAGACGCTAATTCACAACTTTTTGATAAGAGAGATATCAGAATAATGCACTTAATACTTTAACTAACTATTTAATAAATGAAATAGTTAGTTAAATAATAAATTAAATAGTTAAATAACTAATAATGTACAATAGGTAAAATCAAAGGTTAAGTCCTTGTAGGTATAAAACGAAAGTGCCAAATCGAAAGATAAAATCTAAAAAACTGAGAGAGAGAAAACTATTTTTCATCAAGATTTCTATGGCATAAACAAATTATTGTTTGTAGAAATCATTAGTACACGTGATAAGCAAACTTAGGTATGTATCTTCTATCTCGTACTATTTTTTGTTCATTACGATAAAGATGTCACTGCCATCATATATAGGCATTATTGAGTGTTCTATATATCCTATATGATGGTTTTTTCATCAGTTTACATACGACTGCGACATGCGCCGTACACACTGAACAGCGCATACCTGTATATAGCAATTTCGTAGTATTTTACTTAACAATAAGCCAGGTAGCAGTGCAACAGTAAAACATATATAAGTTAGTGAAAAACTAGACAATTTTCAGTACGGCGTAGATTTTCGAATAGCGCTTAGGTGCCGTTGCACTGAAAAACTGTGATAAATAATTAGGGAAATTATTTAATTAATTGAATTTAGTAACTTTTTATTTGTATTTTTTTTTATTAATAATTTGCGATTATTAGTGAATATGTTGACAGGATGGAGAAAAACTGTGTCAAAATGTGAGTATTTTATATTTTTATTCTTATCTTGGTTTATCTGTGTGCCTGTGTCGCCTCCAAAGTTTTTACTAACAGTAGCTCTTTAAGATTCGATTTAGTTTATCAAGAGCCACTGCACCCGACCAGTGATAGTCTTTATCACTATGTGGTTTCTTATAATAGGTTGCAACAATTCTAGAACATCGGTTCAAATATCCAAATTGATATGATGTTCTACTTTTTCCAAAAGAAAAAATCCGGTATGGCCTCTATCCAACTTTCCAAGTACATTGTTCACTATATTGTCTTAAACACTTGCAATTATTGAATTTAGTGTAGCCACAGCCACTCTGGACCCCAGTCTAACGTTTGTCAAAAATTTAGCATAAAAAAGCGAGGAATTTGGCATGAAATTATCAATAAAAATTTAATCGAGTATGTTAAAAACAATACCCCTAAAAACAATTCACAATAAAGTAAAAAAAATATCAACAATTGTGTCAAATATTATAGATTAATCACCTATAGATGTAACAATAGATCGAGTTTAACTGATTTATTACTATTAAATATCAGATAGTAGTAGCTAAGCAATCAATTAAGGAATCAATGGAAAAATTATCAATAAATAACTCGGGAGAGTGGCCATAAAAATCTGCTTTACACTTTTATCTAGAATCTTGATACGGATAAAAGTAATTAATCACTTACTGATTTTGACGATTACATCTGCAACAAATTAATTTTATTGTTGCGTTCGATACGTACCAGGAAATTGTTGGAATTCCTCATGTTTTTTCAACCGTGCAGAAAGTTAATAAATGGTACAGGCATTGTTAATTATAGAGGCGTTTTAATATCACATTTATTCTGACAGTCGGTTTATAATTTTCGTGACAGCACGTGTCCAGACAATAAAATAAATCCGTATTGGTTATGGGTTTTTAATTTATATTTGTTATTGTGGTTTGTTGGCCCGTGTGAATAAATGCAGAAGTTTTAAGAATCGTGATGTTATATTTACTCTTGATACGCTTCTGTATATTGTATTGCCTCTGTATTATACTGTATGTATTACAATCTAATACATTTATAACCCAATTAATACATACAAACCAATCAATAAATCCCAGGATAATGATGTGACATTTGAAATCTCTATTATCATAAATTGCTCCTTTGATCAACAGATAAGATAGTGACAAATAAATACCGTACTATCTTTCGTACAGTTTATTTCAAATATCGTTTTTAACATATGTATCTCTCATCCATCAACGCAATACACGTAAATCTGTGATTTATCAAACTTAATCACCTAATTCCAACTGTTCTAACGCATATAATGTGACATTATCTAACAAAAATCTCAATTAGAACCAAACATTGACGTATAAACACTTTTTTGCCTTTTACATTATAATAAAGCCCTTTGTACATTATAATAAAGCCCTTTCCACATTATCATAAAGCCCTTGACATATTATAATAGAGCCCCTGGGATTTCACTATTTCAATTCATGAGAAACGTAGGTCATCTTTTAGCACGGTAATTTCGCTAAATACATTTCAGAGATGTGTGGGGAGGGCAGAATGTTGTTTTCAAGTAACCAGCTTGGGGTTTTACGATAACTAAATACGTTAAACAATGACAATATTTCGGACTTTGCATACTTTATAAGGTGTGGCGTTCTTATGGTACAAGACTTAGTTTGAACTTAATTTGAACTTAGTTTTAACTTGGTTTGAACTTGGTTTGAACTTGAAATAACCGCTCGTATATTCTTGTAATGTGTTTGATTTGTGTTTTTTTTTTGTGTCACAGATTTCCTTATACCCCAGAGGTATTTGATGGGTATTATGGGTTTCCTAGCCATTGTCAATGCCTATACGATGAGGATATCGCTATCTGTAGCCATTACAGAAATGGTGTTACCACAGAACGGTACCGACCATGAGAATCCTGATTCTTGCCCCGTGTCGGACGAGAGTGGGGGTGGTGCTGGTAGTGTTACTGTAAGTTTATCCCTCCTTTCAAGAAAGAAAAAACAACACACAAACTGAATCCTTCCACTAATACACCTCTTCCATTCTAGGATAACGACATTTTATACGATTGGGACGAATATACTCAAGGAATCATCCTTTCTTCCTTCTATTGGGGCTACGTCATCACCCATATGCCTGGTGGTGTTCTGGCAGAAAAATTCGGAGGAAAATACTCCCTGGGTTTGGGAATTCTCTCAACTGCTATCTTCACGCTTTTGACACCGGTCGTCATCAAATCAACAGATGGTGATTATCGATGGTTAGTGGCTCTAAGAGTCCTGGAAGGCCTAGGGGAAGGCACAACGTACCCGGCTCTTAACGCCATGTTAGGAAAGTGGGTACCACTCCATGAGCGAGCTAAAATCGGTACCTTAGTCTACGCTGGTGGACAAATCGGAACGGTAGTTGGCAACGCATTGAGTGGGTTCTTGATTGAACTAACAGGAGAATGGTCTTCGGTTTTCTACGTCTTCGGTGGTCTTGGTCTCCTATGGTGTGTGTTGTGGACGCTCTTATGTTACTCAGAACCAGCAACACACCCCTTTATAAGCGATGAAGAAAAAGCATACCTCCAAAAGGAATTAGCGGAGATAGCCTCAACAAAATCGAAGAAAATCCCATGGAAACCCATTCTAACCTCAGTACCACTCTGGGCTTTGGTGTGCGCCCAAATCGGTCACGATTGGGGCTTCTTCACCATGGTCACAGACCTCCCCAAGTACATGTCTGACGTTCTCAAGTTCAAAGTATCAGAAAACGGGATTTGGTCTTCAGTGCCATACATATTGATGTGGATCGTTTCCATGTCTTCTGGTTGGTTGTGCGACTGGTTGATTATCAAGAAATACATGACTGTCACGTTCGCCAGGAAGTTTTTCACAACAGTTGGTAAGTTTTATTAACACTTCTGGATATTTACACTTCTGGATGTTAACACTTGTGTCTTTTAGCTTCCATTGGACCAGGTATCTTCATCATTGCTGCTTCTTACGCTGGATGTGATAAAGTAGCCGTGATCAGCCTATTCACCATCGCCATGGGTTTCATGGGCACTTTCTACTGTGGCATGAAGGTCAACGCTTTGGATTTGTCTCCAAACTATTCAGGAACGTTGATGGCCATCATTAATGGTATCGGTGCCATTACTGGAATCATCACACCTTATCTAGTAGGAGTTCTAACAGAAGATGTAAGTTGTTCGTTTGTTGAGTTGTTTCAAATTACAGTGGCCGACAAAAGTCTACGAACGACCCCCCATTTCAGCTATATGACTAGTCAGATAGTCTACATCATGTTGTTGTGTTAATAAAGTTTTTTTTTCAGCATACTGTAGGCGAGTGGAGATTGGTATTTTGGATTTCCCTCGGTGTTTTCGTCGTAACAAACATCGTTTATCTTCTATTTGCCAGTGGGGAAGAACAATGGTGGAATAGATCTGACCATGCAAACTTTGGTAATAACATCGAATCTGATGATAAAAAAATCGATGATGACACCAAAAATTCACCGAAAGCAATCAAATATTGACGATGATTTCGCTTAGATCAAGTGAAATTAAAAAAAAAACATGCCAAATATTTAATTATTTAGTTTAATTTCTATGAAATTACGTGTGTATATATATGCCATTATTGTATTTCCTGCTATTATAGTACCTTTTGTAAATAAATAAATAATTCTAAAACATAATACGAGATTTATTCAACGACTCCATTGGGTATAAACGTTGTATATTTGCGATAAAAATGGAGACAGTAAAATTCACAAAGATGTACAAAGTCCCATAGCAGAACACAGGCAAACCAGTGGCCACAAATTGCAGTTTATTCTTTCGCAAGATCCTAGGAATATATCGCATTTCTCTAAATGTTTCCCTAGGGCCTCTACAGCTAAATTCTTCAGCTATGCTCACAAATAATTGTAGTGATTCCCTACTAAATTTAACAATATTCGATGCCCTTCCAACCAAAACAACAAAACTGACCTGTAAAATTGAAAACTGTACTGTTACAATAGTTATAAATCAATATACAAATGGGAAACTCACCATTCTAAACATAAAGTTTACTGACAATAGGATTTTCTCGAATAAACTGAGTGAATACATCACCAGATAAGTGGTACAGGTTATACATTCGAAAGAACTAGTCACAACCAAACACGTTAACTGTAGTTTGAATAAATCGTTAAATAAACAAACCACTTCGTGCAACTTGCAATAAACGTTAGATAAGTTTCTTATTTTACGTATTTCCATATACAAGACCGGTGTTATATCTCCAGAATTCGTTGGATGTCATTTGATAACACCATAGCTCCATTCCAATCTCTCCTTCAACAGGTAATATTTGAAATAAACCACATTCGTTGCCCACGTGATATAAAACAGGCTGAATAAAAACTGGACTTCCAATACACGGCGACTGACAAAGCCTTCAGTGTTTATCAGAGAGAATTCGTAGACAATCGGCATTAGGAATATTAATAGAAGTTCAAAGAAAATTTTTAAGGATAATTGTATGTTTACATCGCCCAAATATGCCTCAACGTCGTACAGAGTTGATAGAAATCCAACAAAATTTGCTCGTCTATTAAAATGCAATCTGGTAACAAAATCTATAAGACCAATGGCCACTATCACTTCTGATAAGACCAAAAGAATCTGTTCAGGTAGATTATGGCTCTCGGGCTTTTGTGATAACTCCTGAACTTCCTTGTAAACAAAGAGTTGGCAAAAACATATCCAAAGTATGTTTATGATAGCAAAGCACTGTAAGAAACCTTGATATAGCAGTCCTCTTTCCTTTGTCGAATACACTGGGAGTAAACCTAAGAAAACACCAATAATTTGGAGGCTTTTCAAACTTTTTATCGTGGTTACCATTGTCATATGTAGACAATCAACAGTGTATTGATATATCAACAGTTTTTTTATGCAGAAATATATAAAATATGTAAGGGTTCATCTAGATATTCTAGATAAAGCAAAAACACGCACTACAAACGCATTTTGATTTTCAATTATTTATATAGATAGAATTCATAAACAAAACTAGAAAAAAATTATCATTGTGTTTCTTTTATTACTGTTTTTATTTCTTCCATATATACCTACATATTTCTGTAAATTCTAGAATTCAATATGAGATTTATTAAATGATTCCATTAGGTATAAACGTTGCACATTTGCGATAAAAATAGACGTGGTAAAATCGACAAAGAGGTACAAAGATCCATAGCAGAACCCAGGTAAACCAGTCGCCACAAATTTCGGTTGTTTCCTTCGTAATATTCTAGAAATATACCGCATTTTTCTTGATGTTTCCGTATGTCCTCTACAGCGAAATTCTTCAGCTATAAGAACAAATAACTGCAGGGATTCTCGACTATATTTAACAGTAGTCGATGCCCTGGCAACCAATACGACAAAAGTGATCTGAAAAATTGACGATTTTACTGTAAGAAATTTATATATGAAGGGGAAACTTACCAATCTAAATATAAAGTTGAGGATCAGTAGACTTTTTTCGAAGTAACTTAGTTGATACATCACTACGTAAGTGGTGCAGATCATGCATTCTAAAGAGCTAGTGATAGTCAAATACGTCAACTGCACTTTGAATAAATCATTAAATAAACAGACCACTTCATGCAGCTTGCAATAATCGTTAGATAATTTATCTATTTCTTGTTTTACCATATACAAAACAGGTGTTGTATTTTCAGGATTTCTTCGTTGTCGACTAATCGAACCATAAATACATATCAATTTCTCCCTCAATAGGTAATATTTTAAACAAACTAAATTCATTGCGCACATGATGTAACACAAGCAAAATATCAACTGGATTTCGTTCACTCGTTTACTGACAAATCCCTCGTCTCTTATTAGCAAATATTCGAAAGGAAACGGCATCAGAGATATTACCAAAAGTTCCCAGAAGATTTTTAAGTGAAACGGTAGGTTTTCCTGTTTAAAACGCGACTCTATGTCGTACAGAGTTGATAGAAATCCAACAAAACTTGATCGTCTATAAAAATGCATTCTGCTAACAAAATCCATCAAACTTATGGATATTAACACTTGTGACAAGACTCTCAGTATCTGCTCTGGTAAATTATTAACCTGAGGGTTTTGCATTATTACCAGGAATTTCTTATAAAGAGAGAATTGACTGTGACATATCCAAAGTATGTTTACGATAGCAATGCACTGCAAGAAACGTTGATACAGTAGTCTTCTTTCCTTTGTTGAATAAACTGGGAGTAAACTTAAGAACACACCAATGATTTGGAAGCTTTTTAAGCTTTTTATCGTGGTTATCATCGTCAAATGCAGAGAATCAACAGTATATCGACGTTGTTTATGAAGAAATATAAAATATGTAAGGGTCTATCTAGATAAAGCAAGAACACACACGCACTACAAACCATGGTAAATATATATACATATATAGCTATATTACTTTAAGTTTGATCAAAACAGAATTTTTAATTATTTATATAAAATTCATCAACAAAACTAAAAAAAAACGTTACTGTTATGTTTATTTTATTATTTCGTCTATATAATACCTAAGAATCTATAGTAATAATTTACGCTGTGTGAAGAATATTCCACAACACGTGTTTCCTAAGCTCTAATATTCTATTTTCAGTTAGTTGGTGTTCATTTAACACATTAAGAACTATTTTTTGTTCCCGCATTGTATAAAAGCCATAAAATGCGAAGAAAGAGTTTTTAACAATAGATATTTTATGTCACCGTTGCTATATTATTTTAGTACTTACTTACTTACTACCTACCGCCTTATCGGTGAAATAAAACCTCATAGAAATTTTATATTGACTCAAGAAAATCATATTCAATAATATTTTAATTGTGTGCAAAGTTATTGCTGCATATTCAGTAGTTTGGCGCTTTGTTATGGTGATCGTAACAGTTGTAACAGTTATTGTTAAACAGTTACCATTGTTACATACTATTGTGTTACACACTATTTTGTGTGAAAGAAAAAAGGGAAAGAAAATGAAAACACTTTTTACTTTCCGACTAGTACCCTAGTGTCTGTGTCTGTGTGTATGTCTGTGAACACGATAGCGCCCAAACACAACAGCAGATCGGGCTGAAATTTAGTATACATATTTACAATTACCTGGGGACGAACTGGATTGCTTTTGGTGACAATCTGACAACCGGAAGTTGCAAATGTTAAATGCGTCTTCCGATTTTGACCAAACTGATACCTGCTCATCCACCAGTGTCTTTAAGTATGTCTATCTACCTATACTAATTACAAACTTTCAAGTGTAGGGCGCGTTCAGCGGAATCGCCCATTTTCGCCGACATTTGCGATCGAGTAGCTGCAAAATTGGGCTTTTCGATATTACTTTTGACGCTCGAATTGAAAAAAGGACACAATTCCGCGTGGACTGCGCGATATTTTGTAAATGAAATGCGTCAATTTTGAAAAAAAATCACGTTTTTGCACCTCTTCGGGTGAAGGCGAACCTCGAGAAAATGTCACGTGACGTCTAGAAATTCCGACAAGCGGATCGATGAACGTCAAAAATTTACATTTTTTATCCGTTCCTGCCGACCTTATAAAAGCCGCTCGCTCTCATGTCTTACGATAAGATCCCTCTAAATACCCTTCGCAAAGAGTTTTGAGCAAAAAAACGGCCTTAAAAACAATTTTCGATCCAAAAAATCGATTTTTGTCGACCCGTGTTTTGCTGCTATTACCACAGTAACGTCAACCCCGAAATGCCCCCTGCCGGACATTCGTAACAACAGTAACAGATAGCAGATAACCTAAAATGTATCCTAAAATGCCCATATTGCGAATGTGGACAGGTGGGAAGCCTTAACCACATATTTCTAGAATGCCCAATAACTAAAATGGAAAATTTTGACATATACACAGAGCTAGTATACTATACTAATTCGGAGATCAGTGAGATGAACGGTTTAGGCGCTATAAAAGTTTATAGCAGCAGTTTGACAGAATCCACAGCATCCGTCGCCGTGTTGCGAATTGTCAGACTTTAGACAAACATCAGTGACACTGACATGACATGACATTAACAGGTTAACTGCCAAGCTAAATTTTACCTAAAACGCGAGAGGTCATTATGACCTCTACGGCAGTTAACCTGTTAAACCCAGTTAACCTGTCAGTCTGACAATAGTATATTATCATACAAGTTTTATAAGTCATCAAATTGGCGCATGAGTTGTTTAATCAAATTAACGAATGCGCCAATATGTCTTATAAAACGAGTGTAATATACTATTTTTTCTACTTTGCGTGATTAATTTTATAAAAATTTAGAAGTATATTAGGTAAAATTCCAATCTAGAGTATTTATGGGTGCAACCGTTGGTAACACTGTCATCTGTCACTTAAATTCAAATATCTGTGAAAAAGTAATTATTGATAATTATTATATACCATCATATACTAGTAGTACGAAACCTAGGATGCAACACGCATGTTTAAATATGTATAAAAATATACATACTTCGCAGTTTGTGCGATTCTAAAAAATCAGTTTGTGCTTACTTTTGTGGTTATGTGTATTTTCGTTTGACATGCATTTGATATGAATGTCGCCAATCTTAGAAAAAAGTTACTAAAAACGGTATTACAATTTGCTAATTGTAACACCGAAAACAGTGTTACAATGTGTGCATTGTGAATGCAAAGTAGAAAAATATCATTATGTCATAGAAAGTGACGTCATGTAAGGTCCAGTGTGGCTGTGGCTTTACAAAATTGAATACTTGCAAAAGTGTTTTTAGACACTCCATTGTGTCAACGATGTAGTCGGAATGTAGGGCAAAGGCCACCCCAGATATAGTTTATGTGTGGCTTCACGAAATTAAATAATTGCAAAAGTGTTTAGACACTTCAATCTGTCCACAATGAAAACTGGCTATAAAACATTCGTAGTATACCATGTAGATTAGTTTTTTATCAGTCATAATGACTTGCATAATAAATAGTTTTAATATAATCGATATTATACATGTTATACCTGTTTTAATCGTTCAATATCACCTGTGAAATTGCATAGTAATGTTAACCAGTGTAAAAGGGCTAAAATACTTTCACTTAATCGGTGTGATTCTTGGTTTATTACCATGGTATTGTCCAAGAACGAAACAATTACGATTGAAGACATTCTTCCTAATTTTTGGTATGTTAAACATGTTCTGGATTTTCTATCATGCCATAACTATATTCAACAGTTATATGAAGGTTATAAGGTCAAGGAATGCTCAACCCGAACTAATTCTAAGACTGTTATCCGACACATTGATAACAATTAGTTTGGCCGACTACGTATTTAGGATGCAATTTTATAGAAGATCAAATTTCAAGGAATTCTTAGCACTATTAGATGAGATCGAGACAAATTTGACTTTGGTGGAATTACCAATGACCAAGAGGTGTTTCTGGGAGTTTTTCTTATTCCTTTCTATGTTGCTTATGAACGAATACGTGTTCTTTTTAAACGATGGAGCTGTCATTTTATATTTGACATTCGCCAATCAGATATTCTTTCCAATGTTGCACATGATGTCCATGATAAACGTGGTTTATATAAAATATTTTATAGTAACGAAGAAACTAGAATATATATACGACAAAACCAAGCAACAACCGGTAAATGGTATATCTTCTATTTTATACAAGGATATCCGTGAGATAAAAGCACTATCTGATGTTTATTGCAAGTTAGAAGAAGTGGTCAAGTTATTTAATGGCTTATTCAGGACACAAATGTCTTATTTGATAGTGACAACATCTTTCGAGAGCATAATATACACCAGTTATGTAATAATGTATACAATGTCTTTATTCGAGAGTACATTATCACTTCTTGTGTCAGTATGGAGACTGGTAACTATTTTAACAACACTTCTTTATTTTTTTAACTCTTCTTTACAATAACACTAAATTTGTGTAGTTTCAGTTCACTGTCTTAGCAGGGAGAGGCTCAAACACGGTGAAACTAAGCAGAAAAGCACTACAGTTATTCTTCCTGCTCGCTGAGGAATTTTCAAACCGAGGAAATGCGAAAACCTTGCGAAACATACCGGTTTTATTGCGAAATTTTCAGCTGAATTTTGAACCTTTTGGATTACCGAATTTTTCATATCAAACTTTGTATATCTTTACCACTTTTACAATGTCTACTTTCATAGCAAACATACAACGTTTGTACTTCATGGATATCCAGACATACGAACCATTTAGTATAGAGAAAAACTAATGCATGAAGCACCGTCACGAACTAGGGCAACGAAGTAAAATATTCATCCGACTTTTGAAGAACTTTATTTCTTCTATATCTATATCCTAAGTAAATTCTAGAACACAATACTAGATTTATTCAATAATTTCATTGGGTATAAACGTTGCACATTTGCGATAAATATAGACATGGTAAAATTGACAAAAAGGTACAAAGTTCCATAGTAGAATCCAGGCAAACCAGTGGCCATAAATTTCGGTTGTTTCCTTCGTAATATTCTAGAAATATACCGCATTTTTTCTGACGTTTCCTTATGTTCTCTACAGCGAAATTCTTCAGCTATAAGAACAAATAATTGCAGGGATTCTCGACTATATTTAACAGTAGTCGATGCCCTGGCAACCAATACGACAAAAATGATCTGGAAAATTAAAAATTTTACTGTAAGGAGTTTACATATAAATGGGAAACTTACCATTCTAAATATAAAGTTGAAAATCATTAGACTTATTTCGAAGTAACTTAGTGGATACATCACTAGATAAGTCGTGCTGGCCATGCATTCGTAAGAGCTAGTGATAGTGAAAACCGTCAATTGTACTTTGAAGAGATCATTGAATAAAGACACCACTTCATGCAACTTACAATAAACGTTAGATAAGTTATCTATTTGTCGTTTTGCCATATACAAGACCAATCTTGTATCTTCTGGATTTCTTCGTTGTCGACTAATCGAACCATAAATACATATCAATTTATCCCTCAATAGATAATATTTTAAACAAACTAAATTCATTGCGCACATGACGTAACACAAGCAAAATATCAACTGTATTTCGTTTACTCGTTTACTGACAAATCCTTCGTCTCTTATCAGCAAATATTCAAAAGGAATAGGCATGAGAGATATTACCAAAAGTTCCCAGAAGATTTTCAAGTGAAACGGTAGGTTTTCTTGGCCAAGACGTGACTCTATGTCGTATAGAGTTGACAGAAATCCAAGAAAACTTGCTCGTCTATAAAAATGCATTCTTATAACAAAATCCACCAAACCTATGGTTATCAACACTTCTGATAAGGTCGTAAGTATCTGCTCTGGTAAATTATTAACGTGAGAGTTTTGCATTATTACCAGGAATTTCTTATAAAGAGAGAATTGATTGTGACATACCCAAAGTATGTTTACGACAGCAATGCACTGCAAGAAGCGTTGAAACAGTAGTCTTCGTTCCTTTGTTGAATAATCTGGAAGTAAACCTAAGAACACACCAATGATTTGGAAGCTTTTCAAGCATTTTATCGTGGTTATCATTGTCATACGCAGAAAATCAACAGTATATTGAAGTTATCTATGGAGCAAAATATAAAATATGTAAGGGTTCATCTAGATAAAGCAAAAACACGCACTACGAACCATAGACAATATCTATTGCATTGCATCTATTGCATTCATCTTGATCAAAATACGATTTTTAATTATTTATATAGATAGAATTAATAAGTAAAACTAGAAAAAATGTTACTATTATCTTTATATTATTATTTCTTATATTTCTTCTATATATACCTAACTATTTCTGTAAATTCTAGAACGCAATACGAGATTTATTCAATGATTCCATTGGGTATAATCGTTGTATATCTGCGATAAAAATAGACATGGTAAAATTGACAAAGAGGTACAACGTTCCATAGCAGAACCCGGGTAAACCAGTAGCCACAAATTTCGGTTGTTTCTTTCGTAATATTCTAGAGACATATCGCATTTTTGTTTCCTTATGTCCTCTAAAGCGAAATTCTTCAGCTATAAGAACAAATAATTGCAGGGATTCTCGACTATATTTAACAGTAGTCGATGCCCTGCTAACCAATACAACAAAAGTGGTCTGAAAATTTAAAAATTTTACTGTAATATATTTATGTATTAAGGAGAAACTTACGATTCTAAATGTAAAGGTGAGGATCAGTACGGTCTTTTCGAAGTAACTTAGTGAATACATCACCACATAAGTGGTGCAGATCATGCATTCTAAAGAGCTAATGATAGTCAAAAACGTCAACTGTACTTTGAATAAATCATTAAATAAACAGACCACTTCATGCAACTTGCAATAAACGTTAGATAAGTTAGATATTTCACGTCTTGCCATATACAAGATTACTGTTTTATCTTCAGAATTTCTTCGTTGTCGACTAATCGTACCATAAATAAGTATCAATTTCTCCCTCAATAGGTAATATTTTAAACAAACCAAATTCATTGCGCACATGATGTAGCACAAGCAAAAGATCAACTGGATTTCGTTTCCTCGCTTACTGAGAAATCCCTCGTCTCTTATCAGCAAATATTCGTAAGGAAATGGCATCAGAGATATTACCAAAAGTTCCCAGAAGATTTTTAAGTGAAACGGTAGGTTTTCCTGTTTAAAACGCGACTCTATGTCGTACAGAGTTGATAGAAATCCAATAAAACTTGCTCGTCTATAAAAATGCGCTCTGCTAACAAAATCTATCAAACTTATGAATATTAACACTTCCGACAAGACTCTCAGTATCTGCTCTGGTAAATTATTAACCTGAGTGTTTTGTATTATTACCAGGAATTTCTTATAAAGAGAGAATTGATTGTGACATACCCAAAGTATGTTTACGATAGCAATGCACTGCAAGAAGCGTTGATACAGTAGTCTTCGTTCCTTTGTTGAATAATCTGGAAGTAAACCTAAGAACACACCAATGATTTGGAAGCTTTTCAAGCATTTTATTGTGGTTATCATTGTCATACGCAGAAAATCAACAGTATGTTGAAGTTATCTATGGAGCAAAATATAAAATATGTAAGGGTTCATCTAGATAAAGCAAAAACACGCACTACGAACCATAGACAATATCTATTGCATTGCATCTATTGCATTCATCTTGATCAAAATACGATTTTTAATTATTTATATAGATAGAATTAATAAACAAAAGTAGAAAAAAATGTTACTATTATCTTTATTTTATTATTTCTTATATTTCTTTTATAGATACCTAACTATTTACTTAACTATTTACCTAACTATTTCTGTAAATTCTAGAACTCAATACGAGATTTATTCAATGATTCTATTGGGTATAATCGTTGCACATCTGCGATAAAAATAGACATGGTAAAATTGACAAAGAGGTACAACGTTCCAGAGCAGAACCCAGGTAAACCAGTAGCCACAAATTTCGGTTGTTTCTTTCGTAATATTCTAGAGACATATCGCATTTTTCTTAATGTTTCCTTATGTCCTCTACAGCGAAATTCTTCAGCTATAACAACAAATAATTGCGGGGATTCTCGATTATATTTAACAGTAGTCGATGCCCTGTTAACCAATACAACAAAAGTGATCTGAAAAATTAAAAAAATTACTGTAATATATTTATGTATTAAGGAGAAACTTACGATTCTAAATGTAAAGGTGAGGATCAGTACGGTCTTTTCGAAGTAACTTAGTGAATACATCACCACATAAGTGGTGCAGATCATGCATTCTAAAGAGCTAGCGATAGTCAAAAACGTCAACTGTACGTTGAATAAATCATTAAATAAACAGACCACTTCATGCAACTTGCAATAAACGTTAGATAAGTTATATATTTCACGTCTTGCCATATACAAGATTAGTGTTTTATCTTCAGAATTTCTTCGTTGTCGACTCATCGAACCATAAATACGTATCAATTTCTCCCTCAATAGGTAATATTTTAAACGAACCAAATTCATCGCGCACATGATGTAGCACAAGCAAAATATCACCTGGATTTCGTGTACTCGATTACTGACAAATCCCTCCTCTCTTATCAGCAAATATTCGAAAGGAAACGGCATCAGAGATATTACCAAAAGTTCCCAGAAGATTTTTAAGCGAAACGGTAGGTTTTCCTGTTTAAAACGTAACTCTATGTCGTACAGAGTTGATAGAAATCCAACAAAACTTGCCCGTCTATAAAGATGCATTCTGCTAACAAAATCTATCAAACTTATGAATATTAACACTTCCGACAAGACTCTCAGTATCTGCTCTGGTAAATTAATAGCGTGAGGGTTTTGTATTATTACCAGAAATTTCTTACAAAAAGAGAATTGACTGTGGCATAGCCAAAGTATGTTTATGATAGCAATGCACTGCAAAAAGCGTTGATACAGTAATCTTCTTTCCTTTGTCGAATATAATGGCAGCAAACACAAAACCACACCAAGGATTTGGAAGTTTCTCAAGCGTTTTATTGTGGTTATCATCGTCACATGCAAAGAATCAACAGTATATTGAAGTTGTCTATAAAGCAAAATATAAAGTATTTAAAGGTTTATCTAGATAAAGCGAAAACACGCACTACGCATGGATAAATGATAAGCGGTAGCCAGGGGTGGATTTAAGGGGTGGTTTTGTGGGTCTGGACCCCTCCCCCCGAAATTAAAAAGTTCGTGCAGTTTGGTTATAGCAAGCGTAGATTAGTGCTTGCAGTGCTGCAGCTCAGAACGTGGTCTGCTAAATATTATTAGAATTCTAATTCTAATTTGACTTGACATGACACTATACTACTGTCACTTTTTTAATTAAAATTGCAATTTTCTGTACAATGCATGACAGCTAATTAAAAATAAGCTAATAACCTAATAAATAATAAAATTTAGTAATAACTCAACCACAACAAAATTGCAATTCATATTCCTATAATATATTTGTGACGCAATGGTTTCCATTGCCTTATGGCATGCGGTATTGGTACATGCGTTATAAACGGTATGCGTGCTTTTTTTAACAATCTAATTTAGCGAAAGACATGTGTCTATGAGCAATAATCGGCTTTTTCTATATTCGTACTTGATATTCGCTATAAGTCAGTCAAAGAAGTAACAACGCTACCAACAGGTTAACGGTACTAGAATGTGTGATAATGTTTGGCGTTATGTGTAGTGATTGATTTAATTTAGCAGCATTTTATTCTCGAAATAATTACAAGTGTTTCTTTCTATTACTAAAGTGGGTTTTTATTGAAATTGTTAAACCGAAATGCTCAAAGAATGGCAAAAAGGTCTCTCAAGATGTAAGTATGTATATTCTTTGTTGACATAAACTAATACAACACAAATTTAGGTATTTACTTTTTCGTGACGTATTAATTGAACGAATTAAAAAAAAATCGAAATTATTTCACTTTCACCAATTTCAACACAAACATATATCGGTGCCATATCTCCTATGTTTTATATTGAACTCTGTATGACTCAAAAAGGCGATAAAAATTATTTCCCTATTGAAAAACTAGATTTTATGAAAGTTTTGATATAAAATAGTACAACACGTTAGAGTAGTTTCAAACTAAGAAGAGCACAGTTGTATATGCAACCAATCATACCCAGTGTATGGTTTATAAATTGCCTATGTATATTTGGTTGCATACACAACTGTGCTCTTCTTAGTTTGAAAGATCTATACGTTGTCCAAAGAATATTTGGTTGCCCAGCCCTGTGTTATGAAGAAGTATTGGTCCTTTAGGAGGCTCGTCTTTTTTTAGATTTTCTAATACCACAACGATATGTTCTGGGTATAATGGGTTTTCTAGCAGTGGTAAACGCTTACACTATGAGAATATGCTTAAATGTGGCAATCACAGAGATGGCTGGTAGCAGTAACACCACGAAATTAACGCTGGAAGGTGCATGTCCTGATCCCGACTTTGAGGACGTCCTGGAGGACAATGGCCAGCAAAAACCAGTCCTGGTGAGAATATATTTTATTCTAGGCTCATCATAATAAACATGATCACCAAAAAACAAGAATGATCATCAAAAACACCCAGAAACATACTCAAAGTAATATTTACTTTATCCTTGGTATTCTTATTATTCTCCAGTATGAATGGAGCGAAACTATTCAAGGACACATCCTGGGATCTTTCTATTGGGGCTACATCATCACCCACCTTCCTGGTGGGATCCTGGCTGAGAGATTTGGGGGAAAATATGCCCTTGGTCTGGGGATTTTGTCCACCTCAGTCTTTACCTTGCTAACACCAGCTGTTGTCCTACTAACAGATGGTAGTTATCAATGGCTGATAACCCTAAGGGTCTTACAAGGTCTTGGAGAAGGTACCACGTACCCAGCTTTGAACACCATGTTAGGAAAATGGGTACCAGTGAATGAAAGATCGAAACTTGGTACACTCGTATACGCAGGAGGACAGATTGGTGGGTTTTTTTAACAAATTTCTTAAAAAAAAACTCGTTATATTTAAACTTTGATTTTCAGGCACAGTCGTTGGAAATGCCGTCAGTGGAGTCCTTATAGAATCCACGGGCTCGTGGTCTTCAGTGTTCTACGTCTTCGGTGGTTTTGGTATCCTGTGGTTCATTTTATGGACCTTCCTCTGTTATTCAGAACCTGAATGTCATCCATTCATCAGCGATGAAGAAAAAACGTATCTACGTTACGAATTAGGTAGGTATTATTAAAAACTGCCATTAATGCTGTTTTTCACGCTGATTCCAATGGTATGGCTATTCCCTTCTTGTGATTAGCTGGACACTCTGGAAATAAATCAAGAAAGATCCCATGGAAGGCCATAGCAACATCTGTACCGTTATGGGCTTTAATATGCGCTCAGATCGGACACGATTGGGGTTTCTACACCATGGTGACGGATCTACCAAAATACATGGCTGATGTGTTAAAATTCAGCGTTTCAGCTAATGGTATATGGTCTTCCCTGCCTTACATCTTGATGTGGATTGTGTCCATGTCTTCTGGATGGTTGTGTGACTGGTTAATAGTCAGAGGATATATGGGAATTACCTTTGCAAGGAAATTCTTCACGACAATTGGTAATATTTGCGATCTGGCAGTGATCTAGTGAAGTAGAAGTGATCTAGTGATCGAAGAATGATTTAATGATCAAAATCTTCTGTTTTCAGCATCCATTGGTCCTGGAATCTTCATGATCGCAGCTTCTTACGCTGGATGTGATAAAATAGCAGTTATCAGCCTGTTCACGGTAGCCATGGGTTTTATGGGTACCTTTTATTGCGGTATGAAGGTTAACGCCTTGGATTTAGCTCCAAATTATGCTGGAACCATCATGGCTATCATCAATGGTGTTGGGGCTTTCGCTGGCATATTAAGCCCAGCCTTTGTGGGTGCCGTCACAGAAAATGTAAGGATATCCATCACTGTTTTGACTCTAAACTACAATAAGATCATTTTCAGCATACCGTGGACGAATGGAGATTGGTTTTCTGGGTGTCCGTTGGTGTTTTTGTGGTTTCTAATACTGTCTATGTCTTGTTTGCAAGTGGTGAGGAGCAATGGTGGAATAACCCAGTGGAGGCAACAGAGAAATATGTAGAGAAGCCAATTGGTGATTTGGAAAGTATCGAATTGGATGATAGAAGTAATAAGTAACGCCGTAATTGTCCAAAATATTGCCACAAGTTGATTATATCGTAATCTAGTAATCTAATAGCGTAATCTAGTCACTGTTCATTGTATTGTTTACCTAACTTATTATACAATTGTTGTTGATGTGTCACTTGTATGGTACCATGGAAGAAATAAAGCCATAGTCCTGTTTTGTTGCCCTGTTGTTGTACTTATAATGCTTTTGACCAAACTAGTACCACCTCATAATACACGTAACAAACAAAGATTTCAAGCGTTCAAACATCAGCCAAGTTTTGGTATACTTGACGGCAGTGTCAAAGTGACGGCAACAAGGTCGAAATGGTGCTCGAATTCTTGAAATGCTGTATCAGTAAGTTGTTTATTGTGTAGCAAGAATAATTCTTGAAAACTCTTCTTTTTCTGGATTTTTTTCTCAGTTCCATATAGGAGAGAGAAATATATTCTGACATTCGTCCTAGCTTTTGCCCTTATCTTCCAATACTCTCTACGAGGTATCATGGATTGTAATGTAGAAGCGTACATCCAAGGGAGTAACAAGACAACATTTCCGCATACCAACGTCAACCGTAACCAGTTCATAAGAGTTGCCGAGCAGATTTCAACAGTTCTTAGTTTCCCAATATGTGGAATTATAGCAGACCTCTACGGTGGAAAATTCGTACTGCTGACTGGTGTTTGCGTGAACGTTTGTCTAAGTATTTTGTTTCCTATCGCCATACAACGGTGGCCCTGGTGGACAGTTGCTATCATGTTATTCAGTATTGGCTTAGGACAGGTAAAATCTAGCTAATTTACCAAATTAGGGTTTCCTCAAATAATGTCACAGACCTTCTCGTCCTTATAGGCATTAGTAACGACACCAATAGCAAGTATATTATCTTACTGGATACGCAATGACGATATGAGCTACCATCTAAGCTTGGTCCATTCTGGTGGTTTCCTGGGTACCCTAGTCATGTTCGTCATAAACAATATGGCGAACCAAACTGCAGAGCGAGTTTTCACAATACAATGTATTTACACCGCTTATGGGTTTATGACATTCGTCCTGGTACTTCTCACAGTTTTCTCGACTCCATGGAAGCATCCTTGCATGGCTACTAAGACCAAAAAGATCCTGGAGAATGTAGCAGGCGATAAGTTCCCGAAGAAAGTCCGCTGGAGAGAGATAGTCAGAGATCCAGCAATTTGGTCGATCTGCATTGGAATCTTGGGCTATAAGTGGATGTTCCGGATGGTTTTCGCCAATTTGGAGAGGATCTATGGCGGTTTTGACAATGAACAACGAAGGACGATACCTTTGTATTGGTACGTCCAGTTTCCAGCGATTGTGGGTTATGTTGGTACATGGTGTGGCGGTATTGCCACTACAAGGGTTATCAAGAGCAGGAAGATCCCTTTTCTGTACATCAGGACGGTTAATAACATCATAGGTCAGAAGAAAACGAAAGAAAACGTCTCGAATTATTGAGACCATAAAATTTATGTTACTTTTAGCTGGGCCTGTCTGTTGTATATTAGCATTGGTGGCAAATGCAATCAAGAGCAATATTTATTTGGAAATCTCAGCCTTACTACTATCCATGTTCTGTTTGGGTGTTGGTTTTTGTGGTAGTCACGCCAACATAACCGATATCACAAGACATTATGCGGGTACTGTACTGGGTATGGCCAACAGTATACAGTATACCATTGTGTTCATCAGTTTCATTGCCAACACATATGTCGGAGATGAGGTTAGTTTATTGGAAGGAACAATGTTCAATGTTTTTTCATGTTTTGTCTTCGGATGGCAGGTTTTAAAAAGGTACAAATGGGACTACTTAGTATGGTTGTCGTTTTTTGTATGCCTGGTAAGTGTTGTGCTGTCGTTTGTCTGGCTCGAGAGTGAGCTAAGACCATGGGATCAAATTGTAATAGAAGAATACGAAGAGGAATATGAGGAGGAAGAATACTGATTTATATAGATACTGTGCTATTATTTAATACTGTATAACAATGGAATGATTATACATACACACACAACCTTGTGTGTAGGAAAATTAGAAATCCTTCGCATTGTTGTTTGTGTCGTTCGTTCTTCAAAAATAGTAGTGGAGAAATTCTAATCTCAAACTTAATTCACCCCTAATTTAATACCATAAATTCGCTTCAACTACTCTGTATGGGTTAAAGCAGCGTGTCCCAACCTTTTTCAAGGGTGGACCCCCAACGCCACCTTACCATGGTCCGCGGACCCCCAAAAACTTTTATTTCCGCCCTTGAAAAAAGTTGGGAAAGACTGATTTAATGATATAAACGAGTTTGGACATTCCTAGGTGTTAAATATATCGAAAACGTTGATTGGACATTCACTGGTGCAATACTTCATTCAAGAAGTTGTGTTTGTCTGATAAGTTTGATTGGTGTTTGTCCAAAAGCTTCCTTCAGTCTCTTGAGGAATTTTTTAATGATTTAGATCAGTTTGGACACTCGTAGGTGCTAAATTTGCCGAGGAAGTTGATTCGTGTTTATCCAAAAGGTTGCTTCAGCCTGTTGAGGAAATTTCTTCTGGTGTACAACCCTTTGGACATTCACTGGTGCAATATTTCATTCAAGAAGTTGAGTTTACCTGATAAGTTTGATTGGTGTTTGTGCAAAAGCTTCCTTCAGTCTCTTGAGGAATTTTCTAATAACTTAGATAAGTTTGGACACTCGTAGGTGCTAAATTTGCCGAGGAAGTTGTTTCGTGTTTGTCCAAAAGGTTGCTTCAGCCTGTTGAGGAAATTTCTTCTGGTGTACAACCCTTTGGACATTCACTGGTGCAATATTTCATTCAAGAAGTTGAGTTTGCCTGATAAGTTTGATTGGTGTTTGTCCAAAAGCTTCCTTCAGTCTCTTGAGGAATTCTTTAATGACTTAGATAAGTCTGGACACTCGTAGGTGCTAAAATTGCCGAGGAAGTTGATTCGTGTTTGTCCAAAAGGTTGCTTCAGCCTGTTGAGGAAATTTCTTCTGGTGTACAACCCTTTGGACATTGACTGGTGCAATATTTCATTCAAGAAGTTGAGTTTGCCTGATAAGTTTGATTGGTGTTTGTCCAAAAGCTTCCTTCAGTCTCTTGAGGATTTTTTTAATGACTTAGATAAGTTTGGACACTCGTAGGTGCTAAATTTGCCGAGGAAGTTGATTCGTGTTTGTCCAAAAGGTTGCTTCAGCCTGTTGAGGAAATTTCTTCTGGTGTACAACCCTTTGGACATTGACTGGTGCAATATTTCATTCAAGAAGTTGAGTTTGCCTGATAAGTTTGATTGGTGTTTGTCCAAAAGCTTCCTTCAGTCTCTTGAGGAATTTTTTAATGACTTAGATAAGTTTGGACACTCGTAGGTGCTAAATTTGCCGAGGAAGTTGATTCCTGTTTGTCCAAAAGGTTGCTTGAGCCTGTTGAGGAAATTTCTTCTGGTGTACAACCCTTTGGACATTCACTGGTGCAATATTTCATTCAAGAAGTTGAGTTTGCCTGATAAGTTTGATTGGTGTTTGTCCAAAATCTTTCTTCAGCCTTTTGAGGAAATTTTTAATGACGTAGATGAGTTTGGACATTCGTAGGTGCTAAATTTCTCCAAGTAGTTGGTACAGTAGTTGGTGGGGTAGTATTGCTACTCCATAGGTCTATTATCTGTTGCATTTTACCTGAGGACTCCCTGGGATAGACCCACAGACTCCCGGGGGTCCGCGGACCACAGATTGGGAAACACTGCTTTATCTAATATTTGGTTTATCTAATACCAACACAGATCCCGGAGGAAAATTAGGAATCCTTCGCATTGTTGTTTGTGTCGTTCGTTCTTCAAAAATATTAGTGGAGAAATTTTAATCTCAAACGTAATCCACCCCTAATTAAGAGTATTTTCAAACTAAGAAGAGCACAGTTGTATATGCAACCAATCATACCCAGTGTATGGTTTATAAATTTCCTGTGTATATTTGGTTGCATATACAACTGTGCTCTTCTTAGTTTGAAACATCTATAATACCATAAATTCGCTTCAACCTTTGTACGGATTAAAGTATAATTTTCTTGCTTAGCAAGAAGGCCGAAGGTATGCAACCACAACTACATACTTCGATATTACACGTGCATCGGTGGTTTCAGGCAACAACAAACATCACATGTACATTTTGATATACAAATAGAGACGTACATATTATATTCAATCTGGGTGGCCCTCACCCAACTTGATTATGTTATGTCCTATTACGCTTGGAATTAGTTAGCACTTCCTTTAATTTAGCAGCAAACTTTAATGAATATATTGATTCTAGAAAACAGTCTTCAAATGGAGAAATATTTACAATCTTTACAATTTATTATGCATTACATAGTTTATACTGCATTTCCGTCGACCAGTATCAGTTCGAAGCGGTGGCCGTACTCCGCAAAAGACACGAATATTTCCATTAACAATCCTATTGAATTTTTGCTTTACAGTTTGCCAAAACCTCTGAAAAAAACTTTGACTTTGGAGTGCAGCAAACAAGCCAAATAAAGGACAAAGCACTAAAAATATTGTTTGCACGTTAAGTATATAAAACATCAGCCCGATCCGTTGTCCCGTTTGGGCGCAATCGTGTTCACAGCACACGGACACACACATACCTCGAAAAATTATGGAAGAATCTTTGTGAAATTGATAAAGATTATTCAATATTCATTAATAAATAATATAAATTACATTAGGTGTCATAAAAGTTATTCATAAGGTAGATAGAAATGTTTAAAGTAAGCCAAAGTGACAATAATAAATAGAGAATAAATACAGGCAACAATTTATTATTGTTACAATATTGAAGAGTAACATGATATCAGTGCATGTACAGAACACTCTGGAACGCACTTCTAATTAACATTTGTACCTACCTAATAACAAAAACAAGAAGTAAGAACAAACAGATTAATTTATAGACTTCAGAAAAAGTATCGACAATTGCAATCACTAGACGCTAGACACAACAGAAAACAAGAAATTTACTATGCACATATTATACTCCGTTAGGTCGACTAAGGTATGCACGTCACTAGAAAGCAAAAACAACAACACCTTATAGCAGAGTTAACAAATATCACACAACACTTTGACAAATCCTGACCTACCATACAAACTTTTGAATGGATATTACGCAAATAATAGGGTCAATGGACAATAACGTTACCATTACATAACGTGATCTGCTCAAATTGCTCGCCAATTTGGAAATTTACCAACGTGACTTGCAGTGAGACTTTCCTATAGCAACATACTTTGATTGGTTCACAGTTAGTCAGGGTTTCATTGCTCTATTAGCGCTTTATGACTATTAAATGTTTGATAAAACTGTTATTGTTGATACTGCAACACACAAGACCAGCAACAATGGAAAAATACTACAAGCACAAGTTCTTTTCTGCAATGTAACCACTTAGTAAGGCATCAGTAATACCCACGTGTAAAAGATAATGGTGAACTACTAACTACTAACTGGCGAACTAAAAACCTGATACCTCATGAGATAACAAAGGAATTCCAGATATACAATCATCTGGAATGGTGTACACATGTATAATTCATAGAGATAATAATAGGGGTTGAAATATCTCACAAATTCTCTGGTGGTTTTCAGTATGAATACTATTATTTTTCTAGTTGTGATTTCTTACAACTTTAGAACATTTTTAATACTTTGAGGGGCAAATGTTACAAGCATCTTCTTAGATATTTATCCGATTTTGGCCAAACTTATATCAACTCACCATCCAGTGACTTTAAATACGTTATACAAATTTGCAGATCAGTGGGATGAACGGTTTAGGCGCTATTAAGGGTTTCTAGAAGCAGTTTGACAGAATCTTTGTGGTTTTATTGCAAATTGTCAGATTTTAACAAACATCAGTGCCACTGACATTAAATGTCAATATGACAAATGTAATTCTGTCAGTGGAACTGACGTTAGGTAGCGTCCAGAGATGACTCTGAGGGCCACTCCAGATATTTATACTTGCAACACTTTGGCTTATCCTTTATATTATTTAGTAATGCATATAAAATAATTTTTTCTACTTTGCATTCACGATGCACACAATTGTAACACTGTTTTTAGTAACTTTTTTCTAAGATTGGTGACATTGATATCAAATGCATGTCAAACGAAAATACACATAACCACAAAAGTAAGCACAAACTGATTTTTTAGGATCGCACAAACTGCGAAGTATGTATATTTTTATACATATTTAAACATGCGTGTTGCATCCTAGGTTTCGTACTACTAGTATATGATGGTATATAATAATTATCAATAATTACTTTTTCACAGATATTTGAATTTAAGTGACAGATGACAGTGTTACCAACGGTTGCACCCACAAATACTCTAGATTGGAATTTTACCTAATATACTTCTAAATTTTTATAAAATTAATCACGCAAAGTAGAAAAAATAGTATATTAAACAAAAAATACATTTTTCTACTTTACATTCACAATGCACACATTGTAACACTGTTTTCGGTGTTACAATTAGCAAATTGTAACACCGTTTTTAGTAACTTTTTTCTAAGATTGGTGACATTGATATCAAATGCATGTCAAACGAAAATACACATAACCACAAAAGTAAGCACAAACTGATTGTTTAGAATCGCACAAACTGCGAAGTATGTATATTTTTATACATATTTAAACATGCGTGTTGCATCCTAGGTTTCGTACTACTAGTATATGATGGTATATAATAATTATCAATAATTACTTTTTCACAGATATTTGAATTTAAGTGACAGATGACAGTGTTACCAACAGTTGCACCCACAAATACTCTAGATTGGAATTTTACCTAATATACTTCTAAATTTTTATAAAATTAATCACGCAAAGTAGAAAAAATAGTAAATTACACAAAAAATACATTTTTCTACTTTGCATTCACAATGCACACATTGTAACACTGTTTTCGGTGTTACAATTAGCAAATTGTAACACCGTTTTTAGTAACTTTTTTCTAAGATTGGTGACATTGATATCAAAAGCATGTCAAAGGAAAATACACATAACCACAAAAGTAAGCACAAACTGATTTTTTAGGATCGCACAAACTGCGAAGTATGTATATTTTTATACATATTTAAACATGCGTGTTGCATCCTAGGTTTCGTACTACTAGTATATGATGGTATATAATAATTATCAATAATTACTTTTTCACAGATATTTGAATTTAAGTGACAGATGACAGTGTTACCAACGGTTGCACCCACAAATACTCTAGATTGGAATTTTACCTAATATACTTCTAAATTTTTATAAAATTAATCACGCAAAGTAGAAAAAAATAGTATATTAAACAAAAAATACATTTTTCTACTTTACATTCACAATGCACACATTGTAACACTGTTTTCGGTGTTACAATTAGCAAATTGTAACACCGCTTTTAGTAACTTTTTTCTAAGATTGGTGACATTGATATCAAATGCATGTCAAACGAAAATACACATAACCACAAAAGTAAGCACAAACTGATTTTTTAGAATCGCACAGACTGCGGAGTATGTATATTTTTATACATATTTAAACATGCGTGTTGCGTCCTAGGTTTCGTACTACTAGTATATGATGGTATATAATAATTATCAATAATTACTTTTTCACAGATATTTGAATTTAAGTGACAGATGACAGTGTTGCCAACGGTTGCACCCATAAATACTCTAGATTGGAATTTTACCTAATATACTTCTAAATTTTTATAAAATTAATGACGCAAAGTTGAAAAAATAGTATATTACACTCGTTTTATAAGACATATTGGCGCATTCGTTCATTTGGGAACGCCACTCATGCGCCAATTTGACGTCTTATAAAACTTGTATAATAATATACTAGTTTCAAATCAGTTTCAAAATAATGATTGTCAATTTCAGAAAAGTTCCTGTATTACATTGCTTGTTATTTTTCACTGATTTGTATTACGTATGAACAAAATCTACCAAAAATTCCAAAAAGCCATAAACAATCAATAACCAAATTTATAAATCTATTTAAAATATATAAAATAACAAACAGAATAATCAATTGTAAAGCCCGTGTTAAGTTCCAATGGCAACCTTCAGATTATCGTAATGTATTCATTCGGTTGTTTTCGCCGTTCAAAGTTATAATGTAATTTTCAGTTGTTTATCGCTTAAAAACTACCCTACGTCTCGATAAATATTATTAAAGTCAATTAACTTGATTGCTTGGAAATGTTTTGATTGTAAACGTCAACCTCGACTTCGATTTTTTTCAATTGCAGCACGAATATTCCCGAAGGTCTCTGATCTTGGTCATACCGGTTCGTATATAAGGAACCGGCAATGTTTGGTTAAGCCCACAGAGAAAACGCGTGCATAGAAACGTGTATTAACGTAATCACAGTATAAACCAACCTTTGAAGGGCATTTTGCGCATTTTATTTCATCCGCAAGATCTGTGAGATTTCATCTAACGATTCATTTAAATTTAACGATGCAGGTCATTGTAAACAGCCCTAAAGTGAAGTACAGTGATGACTGTATAGTCTCACAGTACGATTATTTAACAACAACAGTAGAAACGACGGGAAACACAGTTTTGGTAAGTTTATTTTCGAAATTTTCATTTTTTTACATTGCGATTTTTATTTTCTACGTTGCGATCTTGTTTCCCCTGTATTATATTAGTACTGGGTATTGATTTTGTTGATGTGGTAACCTTGAAAAGCTCGGGAAAGCCAAGATAAGCTAGCAAATCAATCTAACATTGTTTTAGTAACAAAATTTTGTCGTAAATTTTTAACTCGTCAAGTTCTGGTTGCAATCTTACCAGAAAAAAAAAATAAAGTAAATATTTACTTTTGTTTGCCTAAATGTTTTATGGCATGTAAACAATTTCCCACTGATAATTTTCGTCATAGTTTTTCTTGGTAATTGTCGTGTCGATTCAATTTATTTGTATCTAAAAATAATTCTCTGGTTTATAAATAAACACGTATCAGGTTTAAAAAATAAGGGTAATGCGCATCTCACCCCTGGCAGAATTTTCCAGAGCTTCCACTGGATGGAAATTTAAAATACTACTTGTAATATTATAAAATAACTACTTGCAATTTTTTAAGTGAAAATATTACCTTTTAACTGTAAATTATGAATCAAAATTGCAGAATTTTTTTGAATTTCTACCCCTATACAGGGTGTAACAGGTTAATGTACAAAAAATCCAAACCTGAAACAATTTTTTTTTATTTCGAACGTCAGAGCTATAATTTTTATTATGTGGCCTGACAAGGTATCCAGGAAGTCTATGAACGGACCTAATAAAAATTTTCTGGACTTTGACCTCTAACTTCTGATCTTACGTAACAGAGGAATGCCTCAGACCACGTGTGCCCATGTCACATAATAAAAATCAAAGAGGAACATATTATATACTGTCTAGCGAAAAATGCTCTAAATATAGGGGAAATATCATTATTTTTTGCTTTTTAGGCAACACCACACACCGACCACCTTACTATAAAAACCGAGACCAAAGTACCAAAAGTTGGTGTTATGCTAGTAGGTTGGGGTGGTAACAATGGCACCACTTTTACCGCAGGCATAATAGCCAATAAACTTGGCCTTTCGTGGCCAACAAAGAATGGCACACAATTGGCTAATTGGTAAGCAAAAAAAAAACGCAGACTAAAGCCTATAAAAGCTGACCAAACCAAATATATCACAAAAATTATTATTTTCTGTTAGGTATGGCTCTATAACTCAAGCGTCTACTGTCAGATTGGGTACTAGTGCCTATGGAGAAGATATTTATGTACCATTGAGCAGCTTAGTACCAATGGTGAACCCAAACGACATTGTCGTAGACGGTTGGGACATTTCAAATTGGAATTTGGCTGATTCCATGCAAAGGGCTCGAGTTTTGGAACCGATGCTTCAACAGCAGTTGAGAGAACACATGGTCAACATGAAACCCAGACCTTCAATCTATGATCTGACATTCATCGCTGACAATCAGGTAAAAAACAAATTCTATAAGCACTATTCTGTAAGTCTGTGGTTGCGATACAGAATCGATGTTAATATTACTGGTAATCGGTATGAATATCTCTATATCTATATTTTTCAGTCTGACAGGGCCAACAACATCATCAAAGGCAGCAAACTCGAACAGGTAGAGCAAATCATGGCAGATATCAAAGATTTCAAAAACAAGACTGGAGTTGACAAGGTTATAATACTCTGGACGGCGAATACTGAAAGGTTCAGTGACGTCATTGAAGGTGTGCATGACACAGCTGCTAACCTCAAAGCTGCGATAGCCGCTGATCATCCAGAACTGTCACCTTCGACGTTATTTGCTTATGCAGCCATCCTGACTAATGTAAGACCTTTAATTTTCATGTTTTGCTGGCGTTATGGATTATTCAATAAAAAAATACAACTCAGAACAAGTGGATCTGACTTTTTATAAGTCATCCAGTGACGTCACACCAGTTGTTACGTCATTGGAACGAATTGAGTAATCCATATAGTGTCGATTGTCCTTGTTTTTACATGTTGAAGCGTCTTGTGCTTGTAGCCCCCTGTACAAGAAAACACGAAATAACCAAGGGGGAATCCCACTTCCACGGTTTTGCTCGGTTTGAGGTTATGTATTCGCGATTAGGTGAATATAACCTACAATAATCATTTTATCTTACTTATATTAACAGAAAGAGCTATTAGAATATATTTTTAATCGTTGTTTTTCTTTTTACTTGTCCAAAAAAGCATTTTATGCGTCAAAAAACCTAAGTTATCGATCTATTTGTTTTTTTTTCAATTGTTTTTTAGACCACGTACATCAATGGATCGCCGCAGAATACTTTTGTTCCCGGAATAATTGAGCTAGCTGAGACAAAAAATGTTTTCATAACTGGTGATGATTTCAAATCTGGACAGACGAAATTGAAAAGCGTTTTGGTCGATTTTTTGATAAGCGCTGGCATTAAGCCGGTCAGTATTGTGAGCTACAATCATCTTGGAAATAATGACGGGAAAAACCTGTCAGCCCCAATGCAGTTCAGGTCGAAAGAGGTAAGTGACACAACTTTGTTTTGCTTCTAAAGACTGTCACGATTTTGCTTCATGTGTGTTTACGAGAAAACTAGTACGAATACAAATTATTATTATATATGTCTGGATAACTAATATATTTGGTAATAAATCCTGAAAATTGCAGTTACCTGCCAGCTTTACTTTGCCCGTGAGATTTTTTCAAAGGTTGACTTTGTATTGCCAGTAGATGGTAGAATATCATGATTTTGTTTCATGTACGATTACTAGCAAACTAGTAGGAATACAAATTACTATTATATATGTCTGGATAGCTAATACATTGGGTAATAAATCCTGAGGATTGCAGTTACCGGCCAGCTTTACTTTGCCCGTAAGAATTTCTCAAAATTGACTCTGTATCGTCTTTAGCTGGTAGAATGTCATGATTTTGTTTCATGTACGATTACTAGCCAACTAGTAGGAATACAAATTACTATTATATATGTCTGGATAGCTAATACATTGTGTAATAAATTCTGAAGATTGCAGTTACCGGCCAGCTTTACTTTGCCCGTAAGAATTTCTCAAAATTGACTCTGTATCGTCTTTAGCTGGTAGAATGTCATGATTTTGTTTCATGTACGATTACTAGCAAACTAGTAGGACTACAAATTACTATTATATATGTCTGGATAGCTAATACATTGGGTAATAAATCCTGAGGATTGCAGTTACCTGCCAGCTTTACTTTGCCCGTAAGAATTTCTTAAAATTGACTCTGTATCGTCTTTAGCTGGTAGAATGTCATGATTTTGTTTCATGTACGATTACTAGCAAACTAGTAGGAATTAAAATTACTATTATATATGTCTGGATAGCTAATACATTGGGTAATAAATCCTGAAGATTGCAGTTACCGGCCAGCTTTACTTTGCCCGTAAGAATTTCTCAAAATTGACTCTGTATCGTCTTTAGCTGGTAGAATGTCATGATTTTGTTTCATGTACGATTACTAGCAAACTAGTAGGAATACAAATTACTATTATATATGTCTGGATAGCTAATACATTGGGTAATAAATCCTGAAGATTGCAGTTACCGGCCAGCTTTACTTTGCCCGTAAGAATTTCTCAAAATTGACTCTGTATCGTCTTTAGCTGGTAGAATGTCATGATTTTGTTTCATGTACGATTACTAGCAAACTAGTAGGAATACAAATTACTATTATATAATGTCTGGATAGCTAATACATTGGGTAATAAATCCTGAAGATTGCAGTTACCGGCCAGCTTTACTTTGCCCGTAAGAATTTCTCAAAATTGACTCTGTATCGTCTTTAGCTGGTAGAATGTCATGATTTTGTTTCATGTACGATTACTAACAAACTAGTAGGAATACAAATTACTATTATATATGTCTGGATAGCTAATACATTGGGTAATAAATCCTGAAGATTGCAGTTACCGGCCAGCTTTACTTTGCCCGTAAGAATTTCTCAAAATTGACTCTGTATCGTCTTTAGCTGGTAGAATGTCATGATTTTGTTTCATGTACGATTACTAGCAAACTAGTAGGAATACAAATTACTATTATATATGTCTGGATAGCTAATACATTGGGTAATAAATCCTGAAGATTGCAGTTACCGGCCAGCTTTACTTGCCCGTAAGAATTTCTCAAAATTGACTCTGTATCGTCTTTAGCTGGTAGAATGTCATGATTTTGCTTCATGTACGATTACTAGCAAACTAGTAGGAATACAAATTACTATTATATATGTCTGGATAGCTAATACATTGGGTAATAAATCCTGAAGATTGCAGTTACTGGCCAGCTTTACTTTGCCCGTAAGAATTTCTTAAAATTGACTCTGTATCGTCTTTAGCTGGTAGAATGTCATGATTTTGCTTCATGTACGATTACTAGCAAACTAGTAGGAATTAAAATTACTATTATATATGTCTGGATAGCTAATACATTGGGTAATAAATCCTGAAGATTGCAGTGAGATTTTTTCAAAGGTTGACTTTGTATTGCCAGTAGATGGTAGAATATCATGATTTTATTTCATGTAAGATTTACTAGCAAACTAGTAGGAATACAAATTACTATTGTATATGTCTGGATAGCTAATACATTGGGTAATAGATCCTGCAGCTATCTACCAGCATTACTTTATTCAGACTTGATAAAAAATTGTATTGTCTTTAAAAAATGGTAGAATGTTAAGTTTTTTGCTTAATATCAATTTTTGCTAATATAAACATGTGTATTTAACAATGTCTAATATTCTTTTTATTATTTCTGTATTCATTTAGATATCCAAAAGCAATGTGGTCGATGATATGGTAGAATCTAACGAAATTCTGTATAAACCAGGTGAAAAACCGGATCACTGTGTAGTGATCAAGTATGTCCCATATGTAGGTAAGTAAATTGGTGATGTTTTCTAATTTCAAGTCAATCTAGAAATTTCAATAATACGTACAATTTCTTTCTAATAGGTGATTCAAAACGCGCAATGGACGAATACACCTCCGAAATAATGTGTGGAGGTACAAATACCATAGTCATCCACAATACATGCGAGGACTCATTACTTGCAACACCAATAATCCTAGATCTGGTGATATTGGCGGAATTATGCGCAAGGATTACGTTCAAGCGAGATGACGAGAAGAACTTCGGCACTTTCCATCCGATTTTGTCAATTTTAAGTTACCTTTGCAAGGCCCCTTTGGTACCAAAGGGGACACCAGTTCTAAACGCTCTGTTCAAACAAAGAGCATGCATAGAGAACGTACTCAAAGCTTGCATAGCTCTGCCCCCTGACAACAACATGACGTTGGAATACAAAATTCCGAGTTTGATGAAGGAACTTAGTTCGGAACCTAACCTCAAAAAAAGGCGAATTGTCAATGGTACCGCTTAGAACAAATAATTGTACAGTTATGATCAGTATTACGTATTATGGATTACGTGGTTATGTTTTGTCTGTTTTTAGGTTATGTTTGGTCAGTTTTTAGGTTATATTTCAGGTTTTTAGGTTATGTTGGTCAATTTTGTCCTTAAATTTTAATATAAACTGTATATTATCAATGTATTATATTAATTCCTGAATAAAATCATATGATAAAAAACACAGGTTCTGTTTTATAATTTTTTTTTATTATTTAAGGCACAAAATTGCAAAAGTTAACAAATGGTAAATATTGTAAATGACACACAATAATGGCACCGTGTATATTATAACAACGTGTTATTATTTAGCTCCGCAGTTATAAAAAAGCACAATCTTTAAGTAGCTAGCTCAACATAACCTCAAAGATATGTTGTTAATTGGTGCTGTGCTCTATAAATTAACCTAAAAAAATAATAAGTGGTGATTTGTACTTAAATAAATACAATATAAAATATATACTGGCTTTTCTAATTGTTTAAAAAAATATTTTGTTGTACAAAATAAATACGGGAAGCGGTATAACCTTAAAAAAAGGTAAGTACGAATAATACTTAATGAAAATGCGTTTTACAAACAAAGTTATTTTACAAAGTTGTTTTACCAACAACAGTGATGTGTGTAAAATGTACATAATAATAATCACTTGTGCGTTTGAGGTTAGGAAAGCCCGATAATTTCAATGCGACATATAAAATCTTTGTTCTATTTTTTAATAATCACATTTTTTAAGTCTCAAGTCTTACAAATTCGGTCACAGCTTAGAAAGACGACAACAAAACAACAAATGTAACCTCAAAAAAGAAAAGCTAACCTCAAAAAATCTAAATATCATAACAGATAAAATTTAGTCTTTAAACTTTGACAAACGAGACAAAATATCTCATTTGAAAAACCAAATCAATAAAATAGATAAAAAAAACAGTTTTTTTTTCTCTTAGTTTTTGTTGTATTGGCTATTTCCATTTTCTAGGATCGCGTAGCTGGATGGAAGTAGGTACGAAATGTCGGCACCGTTTTTCTGGAAAGTCGGTTTTTCCACATCCGACTTCACCTGTATCACAATCTGCCTTCTTTTGTTTCCCAACGAGCAGCTCAGTGTTTTGTTTACTGTCACCGGCAGGTCGGTCTTCTTTAAACTAAAATTGGAAATCAAAACAAAGTTATTAATGTTTATAAACATTTAATAATAGAAATATCAAAACAGAAAGAGAAATATAAAAAGTAGCAACTAAATCTATGACTTACTCGTAATATCGATTGCACAAAACACCAACCAATTCTCCAATTCTATCTTCATTACTGATGCTATGCAGTGAAATAACCAAGTCATTCCCACCAGAATGCAAGACAATCAGCTGATCCTGTCCAGGTGACACACTGATCCCAGTCAAAGCACTCAAATCAACTCCCTCCTTCATACTTTTAAACTTTGCCGCATCCAACTTAAAAACAGCATTCTCAGTCACCAATAATACCCTTTCAGCAACCTTGTTAAACCGGTTGAATTTCGTGACAAAGGAAGAGAACAGAACATTCTTAAAATGCTCGGTATTTTTCAAATTATTTACACCTTCATTATATAACGAATAAGTAGAGTTCTCGTTATGTAACGATAGGTAATTCCCTTCCCATTTTCGGGCTTGCCCAAAGTTCGGGCGTTTGTTCTTGAGGACTGAAGCAGCTGTTATTTTAAGTTTAAGTTGCGGCCATTCCGCCTTTGGAACTTTACTTAACACCATAAAAGCTCTCCAACGTCGATAAGCACCTCTCAATATGGTCACGGTGTTCCTCAAGGGTAATGGTGGAGCAGGCCATTTGATACTTTTCCCATAATCCCTCATTTTCTTCGCATTTACAAACTTTCCTTCTAACGCGCCTAAGTAATTCTTTAATTTGTAGAATCTGTATACGTTCATTATTGTCAAGGCTGCCTTTAGACGCTTGTACTGTTGCCTGGCAACGTAACCCCTCCATGTTTTTTGAATCAGGGTAACAATGGATGGGATGAGTTCGTTTCTTCGCTGTTCCAAAGCAAACAGGGTTTTTGGAGATCGTATGAAAATTTTCGTGTGACCGTATTTGACGTCCGAGGAGAATTGCAATTCGTCCATGATGACCTTTGTGCCGTCCCTGTCGCTGCCCTTGCGGAAGTTGGGCCAAGTGTATTGAGAAATCATCTTATACCTGTCATGCAAAGATTTTTTTTAATAATATGCCATTAAACTTGCAGAAAAAGGATTAAATTCTTCAAAAAATGGTAAATCGTCGAAAAACATAGTAAATTGTCGAAAAAACATCGTAAATTGTCGAAAAAATATAGTAAATTCTCGAAAAAGCAGTAATTTGTCAAAAAACAAAGTAAACTGTCGAAAAACATAGTAAATTGTTAAAAAAACATGGTAAATTGTCAAAAAAACGTAGTAAATTTTCATAAAACAAAGCAAATTGTCGAAAAACAGTAAATTGTCAAAAAACATGGTAAATTGTCGAAAAAACGTAGTAAATTCTCGAAAAATAAAGTAAATTGTCGAAAACAGTAAATTGTCAAAAAACATAGTAAATTGTCGAAAAAAACATAGTAAATTGTCGAAAAAACATCGTAAATTGTCGAAAAAAACATAGTAAATTGTCGAAAAAACATCGTAAATTGTCAAAAAACATGGTAAATTGTCGAAAAAACATCGTAAATTGTCGATAAAGTATAGTAAATTTTCGAAAAAGCAGTAATTTGTCAAAAAACAAAGTAAATTGTCGAAAAACATAGTAAATTGTTAAAAAAACATGGTAAATTGTCAAAAAAACGTAGTAAATTCTCATAAAACAAGGCAAATTGTCGAAAAACAGTAAATTGTCGAAAAACATCGTAAATTGTCAAAAAACATGGTAAATTGTCGAAAAAACATAGTAAATTCTCGAAAAATATCGTAAATTGTCAAAAAGCATGTCAAATTGTCAAAAAACATAGTAAATTGTCGAAAAACATAGTAAATTCTCAAAGGAACATTGTAATTTGTCGAAAAACTAAGTAAATTGTCGAAGAAACACATAGTAATTTGTCGGAAAACATAGTAATTTGTCGGAAAACATAGTAAATTGTCGAAAAACATAGTAAATTCTCGAAGGAACATAGTAATTTGTCGAAAAACTAAGTAAATTGTCGAAGAAACACATAGTAATTTGTCGAAAAACAAATTTAATTGTCGAAAAACATAGTTAATTGTCGAAAAACATAGTAAATTGTCGAAAAACATTGTGTAAATTGTCGAAAAACATAGTAAATTCTCAAAGGAACATAGTAATTTGTCGAAAAACTAAGTAAATTGTCGAAGAAACACATAGTAATTTGTCGAAAAACAAATTTAATTGTCGAAAAACATAGCAAATTGTCGAAAAACATAGTAAATTCTCGAAGGAACATAGTAATTTGTCGAAAAACTAAGTAAACTGTCGAAGAAACACATAGTAATTTGTCGAAAAACATAGTAAATTGTCGAAAAACAAAGTAAACTGTCGAAAAAACATGGTACATTGTCGGAAAAACGTAGTAAATTCTCGAAAAACAAAGTAAATTGTCGAAAACAGTAAATTGTCAAAAAGCATAGTAAATTGTCGAAAAAACATCGTAAATTGTCGAAAAAAACATGGTAAATTGTCGAAAAAACATCGTAAATTGTCGATAAAGTATAGTAAATTCTCGAAAAAGCAGTAATTTGTCAAAAAACAAAGTAAATTGTCGAAAAAACGTAATAAATTCTCATAAAACAAAGCAAATTGTCGAAAAACAGTAAATTATCGAAAAACATCGTAAATTGTTAAAAAACATAGTAAATTGTCGAAAAAACATAATAAATTCTCGAAAAATATCGTAAATTGTCAAAAAGCATGTCAAATTGTCAAAAAACATAGTAAATTGTCGAAAAACATAGTAAATTCTCGAAGGAACATTGTAATTTGTCGAAAAACTAAGTAAATTGTCGAAGAAACACATAGTAATTTGTCGAAAAACAAATTTAATTGTCGAAAAACATAGTAAATTGTCGAAAAACATAGTAAATTGTCGAAAAACATTGTAAATTGTCGAAAAACATAGTAAATTCTCAAAGGAACATAGTAATTTGTCGAAAAACTAAGTAAATTGTCGAAGAAACACATAGTAATTTGTCGAAAAACAAATTTAATTGTCGAAAAACATAGTAAATTCTCGAAGGAACATAGTAATTTGTCGAAAAACTAAGTAAACTGTCGAAGAAACACATAGTAATTTGTCGAAAAACATAGTAAATTGTCGAAAAAACATAGTAAATTGTCAAAAAACATAGTGAATTGTCGAAAAACATAGTAAATTCTCGTAAAAACACAGTAAATTATTGAACAACATAGACGAAAAAGAATGCAAACTATCATAAAAGAACTGCAACTGTCAAAAAAATATTCAAAAAATATGCCTGTCGATTAAAATGATCAAGAAAAGAGTACACATTGTCAAGAAAACCATCAACCATTAAAACTGAAAAAAACGAATAAGTAAAACAAAAGAAAATCATACCTTTTCATGAATCTATCGTATCTCTGTCTGTACGCAAAGCCCGCTCTTCGGACGCGGACATTTTCGACCAAACCCAGGTAGCTGACCTGATGACGAACCCTTTGTTCGTCAAAGGCCACGGGCGACTTGATCTCGTTGGGTTTGATGCACCTGATATAATGCGGTTCCTTGCTCAACAAGTTCTGCACCAAGGCGGCCATGGAATTCTTGAATGACGTTCCGGCAGTGACAGGTCTCTTCGTTGTCTACGAATTAAACGTCAAAAACATTGAAGGTTTAATTTTTGAGGTTAGAATTGGAGATGCACATTGTCGAGTCATTTTTGGGTATAAAATTGGATTATTTACGCTGGATTATAACAAAAAACAATAAACTAACCTCAAATTTGATTCTATTTGAGAGGTTATGACAAAAATGATATTAAGGCTGTCAAATAAGAATTCAAATTATCGAAAAATATATTGATCTATTAAAATATACAAGAAATGAGTAAACATTGTCAAAGAAAATTTAGATCTGTCAAAAAAAGAATTAGAGCTATCACAAACTAATTCAATCTGTCAAAATGTGTCACCAAACTGTCAAAATTTTCGACAACATATCTATTAAAATTAACAAAAAAGACACCAAAAAGTACCAAAATATACAAAAATAGAACCAGAATATACAAAAACAGAAACAGAATTAGATAAAACCTGACCCAAACTTGAAAAACAAGCATAAAAACAACACCTAACCTAAAAAAATTGTTTGACATTTACCTGTGATATATGTTGGGCACCTTCAGGCCACATGGCGGTTATATTAGCATCTGAAGAGTGGTACAACAACCTCTTAAAATCTTGGAATAGCGTGTCTTTATTTTTATCCAAGAACCCATTTATGCAGTACACCACATCACCAGCATAATGCGTTATCCTAAAGTCGACTTTATGTCTCAACTCTTTATCAGCTGGCTTCAACTGTCTCGAGCTGTAATGTTTATGCGTCTTTAATTTACCATCCATTGCTTCCAGCAATGTTTCATCCGTGATTTTTCCTACGTTGAGACAAGCCTCATCCAAAATTGCAATAACACCTACGAAAAAATTACTGTTTTTATGCCCTATATAGACTCTACTTTAAACAGTGTATACACAAGGCTAGTTTTTTTTAAGGAGCGTATACACAAACTTAGTTTTAATCAAACAAACCTTTATGTGGTGCTTCAACCAAATCACAGATGATCTGATTGTTAAAATACTCGATATTCTGCCACTCGATTCCTTCTCTATTGTATTCCTCTTGTTCTTGTTTCAAAACTAACTCTATGAACAACTGTTGTAATTTTTCGTTACAATAATTGATGCAGAACTGCTCAAAGCTGTTGTTATCGAAGATTTCGAAACCGTAGATATCTAAAACGCCTATCAAAGAGCTTCTGTAATGTTTGTTGATGTTGGCACCTTCAACAGCAATGGCAGAATTGATCTTGTCCACGATCCAGGTGAATAACCTGTCATATATGGCCTTGGCAAGTGCATCCCTCCCATAGAAAGCTTCAGTTTTCGTGTGTTCTTTTCTCATGATGTCCCCATGGGCTGCTATAACTCTTTCGCAAAGAGCTTTTGTTAATTCATCGTGAGTTACTTTAAGAAGATTTGCAACTTCTTGTGATTCCTTAGAATTCTTCAAATTTATTTTTTCTTCATCCATTTGGAACTCTACATTACCAAGATGTAAAACAGCAGCAACCACACGCCATAACGTGTCAATATCTTCCTTTGAAAACTGCAGAGTACTTAAAGAAGACAAAACTTCTCTATAATCTCCTTTGTCGTTAACAGTGTTAACTGAAGAGCACTTTCCTTGTCTCAAATAATGATAATCTTCTGCTTTTCTGGTGATGCGCAGTTTCTTAAGTTGGTCTTCAGGAGCGCCAAAGACAAGCTGAAAAAATAAGCGATGTAACATGGTACAGGGGGGAAATTGTACCATTCTGGATAACTTTGTAGCGTTTCTACTGTTTGAGATTATTAATATTAGCATTAAAATTGGCAAAAGGAGCTTTCAAAGTATTAAATAATGTCATATTTACCTGGTAAAAACAATGGAAATTCCGTTCACCATCCTGTTGGTAAATAACCCTTGATTTTTCTAGGAGATATTTGTTTATATGACCACCTATGGGATCCCCCTTGAAATCAAAATGGATGTCCATGTATTTACCAAAACGTGAGGAGTTGTCATTTCTGTTGGTTTTGGCGTTGCCAAAGGCTTCCAAAACTGCATTTGACTTAATAAGAACATCTTTTACTCTTTCTATTTCTTTTTGACCACCTAAAATAACAATATATTAAAAACTAGTTAAGAAATGGTCTAAAAAATAAAAAAAAACATGCTTCATGCAAATAAAGTACATAAAATTGGTTAAAATTGGTTTTAAAACATGCTTGTTAATGCTATTTTAGAGTTATTTATTAGTATCGATGATTATGAATACCCTTACCACGATTAAAACCGACAAACGTGCATTTTTTTGGGTTATTTGTTTATTAAAATAAATCAAGACACAGCAACCACCAAAGAAATTAAATTACCTGCACTTCTTACAAATTTTCCAGAGCCGTACTGATACAGATCTAGATCTGGAGATACAATACAATATATAAATACAAAAACAAGTAATATAACAAAAAAAAAACTCAAATAAATTTAGTAAAACCCCCCATTTTTCTAACGTAGAAATTTTGACAGTTTTCTTACCTTGATTCGTGACAGCTGCGATGTATCTCATGATAATTTTCGAAGCCTCAGTTTTTCCAGAGCCGGACTCGCCACTTATGACTATACAGGTGTCCCGGCCCTGTTGCCTCATGACTTTGTATGAAGCATCGGCGATAGCGTATATATGAGGCGGATTTTCAAATAATTCTCTACCTAAAACATTACTATTCTGATCATTTTTGGTCCTAATAATGCCACAGGAACATATAACAGGACAAAAACCAAAGAGTTTTTTGGATTTTTTCTAATATCGAGTTTATATACTGAGATACTGCAAATTTGACATGTTTTAGCATTTTGGTCATTATGAGAAAAGTTGAAGGGATAGAAATGAGTTTTGTAGAGTAGTTTTAAACTGAGTAGAGTACAGTGACATATGCAACCAATTATACCCAATGTATAGTTTATAATTGACCCGCGTATATTTGGTTGCATACACAACTGTGCTCTCCTTCGTTTGAAACATCTATATCTCTTTGTATCTCACAGATACACGAGATAAGAAGTCCTGAAAATTACAACATTCTATCTAGACTAGTTTAGTCAGGAGAATTTTTCGAATAGTCAAGTTTGGTGCTTTGGCTATTATTAGAAAATTTTTGGTATTTTAATGATTACCACAAAAGTTGATGGGATATAAACGATTTTTTAACAAAGAAATGTATAAATTGACAAATTATCAATAATACAACACCCTTGGTTCTTTAGTTTACACATTTCCTGTTTAACATTTCCTGTTGTAATAGATTAGATATTAAGCAAGTCGAAAATGTGTCTCACCTTTGTATTTGTTGATATATGATGAGTCGTAAATATTTAGGGGTTTGTATGGATTTACAGAAACACATACCTCACCAATGTATGTATAAATAAAATTGTTTTTAAACCTGAAAGAAAACAAACGAATTAATTAGGTTAATTCATATCTAAAGACCATAACTTATTAATTCTTTTATAGATTCTTTTAAGAATTCTTCACAAATTGTGTTGCAAAATTCTTGCAGGACGTGTCTTTTGTTTTGACACCTTGTAAAGATAAGGATTCTAGCAAATTTCCGGTCTCAACACGTTTTTACTCATCAACAACAATTACAGCTTGTTTGGAAGGCATTGGCCCCATTATGGACAACAATTGTCCACATTCTACAATGTTTTATCACGTATAAAACATTCCTACGGATATTTCAATCGGTACTTTGTCCAATAATATTCTACGTCACAATTAAAAACGTGACTAAGATTCTTAATCACATTAAAACATTTGCCCCACTTGCCTGGGAGCTCGTATAATAAAAGTATAACATAACTTAGGTGTTAATGCATTTCTTATTCAAATAATAAGACATTTATTCGAATATATTTATTCTAATGTAAAGAATAATCAAACTTCAGTCTCCATAAAAACTATCATTCTACAACTTAACAGTTGTAATGAACAAGTGAAAGTGGAGTATTTACAATAAAACCATTTTAGAATCGCTACTTCGTTTACTACTAAGTACAAAATGAAACTTTCTATACCAGAGACAGACATAGAAACACGATCGATTCGTGTAATATTGTTTTCGATCTCAAAAATAGATATTTGAACAGCTTAAAATGTAATTAATGTTAAATAAGCACACTCCTAATGACTTGTAGACGTACTGACACCGAAATAACATTGCAAATATGAATATTTGTTGATGTAATGACGAAAACAATAAACGAATGCGATGGTGTGTGAAAATGTTGCATACTTGGGGTATTGAACCTTTTGTCGCCATTATGTATCACCCTGTATACCCTGTATGCATATCCCATGTTAGTTTGTTTTATAAGAGGTATCTTCACATCTTTTGATCAGAGGATGTGTAGAATATTTGTATTTTATGTATTATTAATGAGCGGAAGAACTAAAATAATGTCGATTTGTTGATAACGCTAACAGGGTGTTTTTTTTTGAGAAGCTGTACCTTGGAAAGAAGTGAATGGATCTTGATGTAAATTAGCTCATTGGAAAGATTTTCCCTACAGATCTATACCCCATATCAATTTAGAAATAAGTCTCCTTCTGACAGTATTATGCCTTTGCAAAAAAGTGACTCTTGTCGATCAAATATAGCAATATAGATATAGCAAAACAAGGTGTACTTTGACAAGCTGTAACTTCAGAAATAGTGCATGGATCTTGATGTAAATTAGCTCGTTGGAAAGATCAACGTTTTCTCTACAGATCTATACCCCATATCAATATAGAAATAATTTTCGTTCTTACAGTATTATGACTTTGCAAAAAAGTGACTCTTGTCGATCAAATATAGCAATATAGATATAGCAAAACAAGGTGTACTTTGACAAGCTGTAACTTCAGAAATAGTGCATGGATCTTGATGTAAATTAGCTCGTTGGAAAGATCAACGTTTTCTCTACAGATCTATACCCCCATATCAATATAGAAATAATTTTCCTTCTTACAGTATTATGCCTTTGCAAAAAAGTGACTCTTGTCGATCAAATATAGCGATATAGATATAGCAAAACAAGGTGTACTTTGACAAGCTGTAACTTCAGAAATAGTGCATGGATCTTGATGTAAATTAGCTCGTTGGAAAGATCAACGTTTTCTCTACAGATCTATACCCCCATATCAATATAGAAATAATTTTCCTTCTTACAGTATTATGCCTTTGCAAAAAAGTGACTCTTGTCGATCAAATATAGCGATATAGATATAGCAAAACAAGGTGTACTTTGACAAGCTGTAACTTCAGAAATAGTGCATGGATCTTGATGTAAATTAGCTCGTTGGAAAGATCAACGTTTTCTCTACAGATCTATACCCCCATATCAATATAGAAATAATTTTCCTTCTTACAGTATTATGCCTTTGCAAAAAAGTGACTCTTGTCGATCAAATATAGCGATATAGATATAGCAAAACAAGGTGTACTTTGACAAGCTGTAACTTCAGAAATAGTGCATGGATCTTGATGTAAATTAGCTCGTTGGAAAGATCAACGTTTTCTCTACAGATCTATACCCCCATATCAATATAGAAATAATTTTCCTTCTTACAGTATTATGCCTTTGCAAAAAAGTGACTCTTGTCGATCAAATATAGCGATATAGATATAGCAAAACAAGGTGTACTTTGACAAGCTGTAACTTCAGAAATAGTGCATGGATCTTGATGTAAATTAGCTCGATGGAAAGATCAACGTTTTCTTTACAGATCTATACCCCATATCAATATAGAAATAATTTTCGTTCTTACAGTATTATGACTTTGCAAAAAAGTGACTCTTGTCGATCAAATATAGCAATATAGATATAGCAAAACAAGGTGTACTTTGACAAGCTGTAACTTCAGAAATAGTGCATGGATCTTGATGTAAATTAGCTCGTTGGAAAAATAAACGTTTTCTCTACAGATGTATACCCCATATCAACATAGAAATAATTTTCCTTCTTACAGTATTATGACTTTGCAAAAAAGTGACTCTTGTCGATCAAATATAGCAATATAGATACAGCAAAACAAGGTGTACTTTGACAAGCTGTAACTTCAGAAATAGTGCATGGATCTTGATGTAAATTAGCTCGTTGGAAAGATCAACGTTTTCTCTACAGATCTATACCCCATATCAATATAGAAATAATTTTCCTTCTTACAGTATTATGACTTTGCAAAAAAGTGACTCTTGTCGATCAAATATAGCAATATAGATATAGCAAAACAAGGTGTACTTTGAGAAGCTGTAACTTCAGAAATAGTGCATGGATCTTGATGTAAATTAGCTCGTTGGAAAGATCAACGTTTTCTCTACAGATCTATTATACCCCATATCAATATAGAAATAATTTTCCTTCTTACAGCATTATGACTTTGCAAAAAAGTGACTCTGGTCGATCAAATATAGCAATATAGATATAGCAAAACAAGGTGTACTTTGACAAGCTGTAACTTCAGAAATAGTGCATGGATCTTGATGTAAATTACCTCGTTGGAAAGATCAACGTTTTCTCTACAGATCTATACTCCATATCAATATAGAAATAATTTTCCTTCTTACAGCATTATGACTTTGCAAAAAAGTGACTCTTGTCGATCAAATATAGCAATATAGATATAGCAAAACAAGGTGTACTTTGACAAGCTGTAACTTCAGAAATAGTGCATGGATCTTGATGTCAATTAGCTCATTGGAAAGATTTTCCCTACAGATCTATACCCCATATCAATTTAGAAATAATTCTCCTTCTTACAGTATTATGCCTTTGCAAAAAAGTGACTCCTGTCGATCAAATATAGCAATATAGATATAGCAAAACAAGGTGTACTTTGACAAGCTGTAACTTCAGAAATAGTGCATGGATCTTGATGTAAATTAGCTCGTTGGAAAGATCAACGTTTTCTCTACAGATCTATACCCCATATCAATATAGAAATAATTTTCCTTCTTACAGTATTATGACTTTGCAAAAAAGTGACTCTTGTCGATCAAATATAGCAATATAGATATAGCAAAACAAGGTGTACTTTGAGAAGCTGTAACTTCAGAAATAGTGCATGGATCTTGATGTAAATTAGCTCGTTGGAAAGATCAACGTTTTCTCTACAGATCTATACCCCATATTAATATAGAAATAATTTTCCTTCTTACAGTATTATGACTTTGCAAAAAAGTGACTCTTGTCGATCAAATATAGCAATATAGATATAGCAAAACAAGGTGTACTTTGACAAGCTGTAACTTCAGAAATAGTGCATGGATCTTGATGTAAATTACCTCGTTGGAAAGATCAACGTTTTCTCTACAGATCTATACCCCATATCAATTTAGAAATAATTTTCCTTCTTACAGTATTATGACTTTGCAAAAAAGTGACTCTTGTCGATCAAATATAGCGATATAGATATAGCAAAACAAGGTGTACTTTGACAAGCTGTAACTTCAGAAATAGTGCATGGATCTTGATGTAAATTAGCTCGTTGGAAAGATCAACGTTTTCTCTACAGATCTATACCCCATATCAATATAGAAATAATTTTCCTTCTTACAGCATTATGACTTTGCAAAAAAGTGACTCTTGTCGATCAAATATAGCAATATAGATATAGCAATACAAGGTGTACTTTGACACGCTGTAACTTCAGAAATAGTGCATGGATCTTGATGTAAATTAGCTCGTTGGAAAGATCAACGTTTTCTCTACAGATCTATACCCCATATCAATATAGAAATAATTTTCCTTCTTACAGCATTATGACTTTGCAAAAAAGTGACTCTTGTCGATCAAATATAGCAATATAGATATAGCAAAACAAGGTGTACTTTGACAAGCTGTAACTTCAGAAATAGTGCATGGATCTTGATGTAAATTAGCACGTTGGAAAGATCAACCTTTTCTCTACAGATCTATACCCCATATCAATATAGAAATAATTTTCCTTCTTACAGTATTATGACTTTGCAAAAAAGTGACTCTTGTCGATCAAATATAGCGATATAGATATAGCAAAACAAGGTGTACTTTGACAAGCTGTAACTTCAGAAATAGTGCATGGATCTTGATGTAAATTAGCTCGTTGGAAAGATCAACGTTTTCTCTACAGATCTATTATACCCCATATCAATATAGAAATAATTTTCCTTCTTACAGTATTATGCCTTTGCAAAAAAGTGACTCTTGTCGATCAAATATAGCAATATAGCTATAGCAAAACAAGGTGTACTTTGACAAGCTGTAACTTCAGAAATAGTGCATGGATCTTGATGTAAATTAGTTCGTTGGAAAGATCAACGTTTTCTCTACAGATCTATACCCCATATCAATATAGAAATAATTTTCGTTCTTACAGTATTATGACTTTGCAAAAAAGTGACTCTTGTCGATCAAATATAGCAATATAGCTATAGCAAAACAAGGTGTACTTTGACAAGTTGTAACTTCAGAAATAGTGCATGGATCTTGATGTAAATTAGCTCGTTGGAAAGATCAACGTTTTCTCTACAGATCTATACCCCCATATCAATATAGAAATAATTTTCCTTCTTACAGTATTATGCCTTTGCAAAAAAGTGACTCTTGTCGATCAAATATAGCAATATAGCTATAGCAAAACAAGGTGTACTTTGACAAGCTGTAACTTCAGAAATAGTGCATGGATCTTGATGTAAATTAGCTCGTTGGAAAGATCAACGTTTTCTCTACAGATCTATACCCCCATATCAATATAGAAATAATTTTCCTTCTTACAGTATTATGCCTTTGCAAAAAAGTGACTCTTGTCGATCAAATATAGCAATATAGCTATAGCAAAACAAGGTGTACTTTGACAAGCTGTAACTTCAGAAATAGTGCATGGATCTTGATGTAAATTAGCTCGTTGGAAAGATCAACGTTTTCTCTACAGATCTATTATACCCCATATCAATATAGAAATAATTTTCCTTCTTACAGCATTATGACTTTGCAAAAAAGTGACTCTTGTCGATCAAATATAGCAATATAGATATAGCAAAACAAGGTGTACTTTGACAAGCTGTAACTTCAGAAATAGTGCATGGATCTTGATGTAAATTAGCACGTTGGAAAGATCAACCTTTTCTCTACAGATCTATACCCCATATCAATATAGAAATAATTTTCCTTCTTACAGTATTATGACTTTGCAAAAAAGTGACTCTTGTCGATCAAATATAGCAATATAGATATAGCAAAACAAGGTGTACTTTGACAAGCTGTAACTTCAGAAATAGTGCATGGATCTTGATGTAAATTAGCACGTTGGAAAGATCAACCTTTTCTCTACAGATCTATACCCCATATCAATATAGAAATAATTTTCCTTCTTACAGTATTATGACTTTGCAAAAAAGTGACTCTTGTCGATCAAATATAGCGATATAGATATAGCAAAACAAGGTGTACTTTGACAAGCTGTAACTTCAGAAATAGTGCATGGATCTTGATGTAAATTAGCTCGTTGGAAAGATCAACGTTTTCTCTACAGATCTATTATACCCCATATCAATATAGAAATAATTTTCCTTCTTACAGTATTATGCCTTTGCAAAAAAGTGACTCTTGTCGATCAAATATAGCAATATAGCTATAGCAAAACAAGGTGTACTTTGACAAGCTGTAACTTCAGAAATAGTGCATGGATCTTGATGTAAATTAGTTCGTTGGAAAGATCAACGTTTTCTCTACAGATCTATACCCCATATCAATATAGAAATAATTTTCGTTCTTACAGTATTATGACTTTGCAAAAAAGTGACTCTTGTCGATCAAATATAGCAATATAGCTATAGCAAAACAAGGTGTACTTTGACAAGTTGTAACTTCAGAAATAGTGCATGGATCTTGATGTAAATTAGCTCGTTGGAAAGATCAACGTTTTCTCTACAGATCTATACCCCCATATCAATATAGAAATAATTTTCCTTCTTACAGTATTATGCCTTTGCAAAAAAGTGACTCTTGTCGATCAAATATAGCAATATAGCTATAGCAAAACAAGGTGTACTTTGACAAGCTGTAACTTCAGAAATAGTGCATGGATCTTGATGTAAATTAGCTCGTTGGAAAGATCAACGTTTTCTCTACAGATCTATACCCCCATATCAATATAGAAATAATTTTCCTTCTTACAGTATTATGACTTTGCAAAAAAGTGACTCTTGTCGATCAAATATAGCAATATAGATATAGCAAAACAAGGTGTACTTTGACAAGCTGTAACTTCAGAAATAGTGCATGGATCTTGATGTAAATTAGCTCGTTGGAAAGATCAACGTTTTCTCTACAGATCTATACCCCATATCAATATAGAAATATTTTTTCCCATAGTATTTTGCCTTTGAAACAAGATGTAAGCTGTATTTTCTTAGCAAACAAGATGTACTTTTGATAAGCTGCAACTTCAATACAACAAAATAGATAACTAAATAAAACACAACAGGTTACTAAATTTATAAAAGTCATAGATTACAATCATGTTTTATGCTCTAAAACACTGATAAAACACGCGATCTAATAATTATAAAAATTATAGATATGAACTATAGACATGGATACAACAAATGTGTAATTAATTAGATGAAATAAGATTGTTGTTTAAGTGTTATTTATCAGTTAAAAAATTAGGCAGGCAGACAGAGTGCAATCTATATATGAATCTATATAGATAATTTATTGTAAATCCCCATTGCTCACGATATAATGTCGTTATCAGTCATTATTATTAGTGGTTATATATTTGGCAAACAAGATAATGCTTAACAAGAACTTATGAAATACCCAATTTATGTAAGTGATATAATATGTATTGATAAGTGAATTTGTTACGTATTTTGACACTCTTATATAATAAATTGAACATAAGACACACCTGTGCGTTGTACAGGTCAAAGAACAAATAGAAAAATTAACATTAACAGTTACTCCTGTCAAATATTAATTAATAACGCTGTAAAATCAATCATGCTTGTCAAAACGCGACATAAAACGAACAAGGAGGCTTTTCGAATAACAACAATGGTTTTTAATTTTGCCCTTAGGCGAGGCAGATACTAAGAAAGTAATAAAATAATCAATACATCGCGTGGCATAACTGTCAATCAGTCACTTTACAACTTCCTGAACGTGTAATATGGATTTCTAATACCTATAAGGCAAAAACTAGACACATTGTCTTCTCAGCTCATGCATTAGCGAAAACACCGAGCTAAAACATGATACGTTTCTCATGAATTGAAATAATAAAGTGCCATGTTTTCGTGCTTTATATCAGGGGTAAGACTTCTATCTTAACACTGTGTCGTAAAGTGCAATACATTATGCATAATTAATGTCAATTGTGCTTTAAAAAGCACATACCTTACGCATTTATTGGATAAGAATTCGACGTGATATTTTTTAAAATATATTTCAATACATGTATTATTGAAATTGGGACTTGAAGTGAATTTTTGTCACTCATCTACAAATGTTCTGATTATTCAATGTTATGGTTATTTGAATGACTAATTTATCACATCATAGCATAGTTTCTGACGTCATTGTGTGGTTGACTAAGTAATGTGTAACAGAAATATTCAGTTAAAGAATTTTTTTCAGAACAAAATTGAATAATAAAATATTGATAATATCATGTTTATACTGGTTTCAAAATACTGACTAATCTTTATTATTTTTTGTAGTTTGAATACATAGATTAATCATCCATGATTACTATCAAATGAAGAAAACATGGCAATAAATGGTTTAACTTTGTTTAGTTTTTGAATTATGTACTAATATTTACTTTATAAAACTTTTTTTATAGAATGTTATCAAACCTATGTTTGAGCAATAATAAGTTAAAAATTCTGATCAGATAGCTTTTTTTAAACAGGAATTTTCACACAAACTATATTGCAAAACGACATCCTGCGTTGTATGCTGATTATATACACTGTTGTACATATAATAAGATAAGGAATTTCGTTGTAAGTGGTGACCCCTATACTTTTATGAACAAAAAGTTGTGTATGTAAATTTCGGATGATTCATAACATGAATCAATTGTTAAACACTTTTTTAATTAAATGTTACAACAAAAATTAATCAATTATCGATATCTTATCGTAAACAAAAAAATATGTCAAGTACCATGCCTAAAAAAACCTTATTCGTAATATCTAATAATAAATCGAGGCTTTATATCAGTAAAAATGCATTACTTAAGACAAAAATCCAAAAAAAGAATTTTCAAATTTGTCATGACAACTATAGCAGACAATGTTTGGCACCTGTTGCTTACTGACAGGCATCCTAAACTTGGAAATAATCATTCTGAATAACTCACCTTAATTCTAAGTTTCTCATAAAATGATCGATGTCTATTTTATCCAAAAGGACAAAATCGCCGACACCCACTTCCTTTTGAGTTGTCATCTTCGTTTTCACTAAACCTTCATACAAAATTATCCGTTTGTTTTGGGTGGACTTGTCCGACTTTTAACCGTTGAGAACACACTGTAACCTTTGCACTCCAACCACATACCACACGCACCGACAAACTGAAGTTGTGAATCATACCGAACCAAGCTAAGACCTCACCTACGAGTCTATGACGTACACAATAACCTGTGACAACACATACAGCAGTCCACAAAACTAATCAAAAAAGTTAGTAATAGACTTGACAGTTGATAGAGATCAACTATAAAACAATTAGCTGCTTTGAAAAGCTATTAGAATATCAATAAAATCACTTATTAGAATTGTCAAAAAATCAAAATGATACATGTCAGTGGCAGTACCATCTAACGAGACCCACGAGAATTACCAAACGGTATGTCGTAGATAAGTTGGTAGGTTAGGTCGCTTTTATACATGTGTCAACTGCCATAGAAACAGGGTCTAGGTTAGATTTTCCTGTCATTCGAGGTAAGCTGTTTATTTTTCACGATTACATCAACCCAACACGCAATATATACATCCTTTCGTGATCTAATTTGGATTTAAACAAAAATAAACCGTCGATAACGTCAAAATGTATACCCCAAATACGTACGAACGGCCAACATATCGGAATACACCGAAATATCCAACGAAATCCGAACAGAAACAAAGTAAAAATGTATTTAGTGAGTGGAACTTAGCCTTTTCTGGATTAATTATATCCCTAGCGGTCATAACCTCGAAAATTCTGTATGGAAACCGTAAGTATTAAGTGTTATAACGTATTTTATGTATTTTATAAGATATTGTAACATGTTGTGCAATATTTTGTATTATTTTTTAGGAGAGACAATCCGTGATTTTATCTATAGCAAGGAATTGATCACAGTGACCTCTGTGGAGAACGGTCAAGTCATGATGCAGAACGTCTGGATGGAGAGCGTCCGTTACAGTAACATCTGGTTGCCCGTACTATGCGGCTTCTTAATTACGTATCTCACCGGGTTAATGGTGTTTTTGGACTCAAATGAACCAGGGGTGCAACCACCGAGCCCTTTTTCACCCTCAAAGTATAGGTATGCAACTTTGATAGACATTCCTAACCTAAAATATTAGATATGTCAAAGTTTGACATATGTCAAATGTTTGATTGTTTTTGCGAGTTTGACAGGAATTCCTAACCTGACAACATTAGACATATGTCAAACAGAATTGTTAGAGGTTACGTTACTAATTGCTTATTTTATTTTTAGGAGGAGATCTGGACATACTTTTCATTCAAATTATGCATTTGCATTTCTCATTGGTGTTATGGTTATGATATATATGTATTGGAAAGGAGTTTCTCTATAGTTTAGTGTTTGAAATCGCGTTTTTTTTATAGAAATACCAAAACTATGCTCTATTTGTTTGTTATTTGTATAAAAGATAGTACAAAACCTGAGTGGATGTGGAATGGTTTATTTTTAATGCTTTAAATGTAGTTTTTTGTATTATTAAAGTGCAGCTGTAGATATAAGTATTTAACTTATTTATATTGTATTACTCCTAATATAACTTTATATTTTTTGAGACAGCTTAATCTTTATTAAAATTGTATTTATACACTAACTATTTACAATAAATATCTATTATTATATAAACTTATGTTATTATTATTATTTAATATTTCCCTTTAGTCACCTAAATCCTAGTAGTTTTGCACAATATTGAGATTAATTTTTCTTTTCAGAATTTTCAAAAATTTCTAATGGAGTCCTATAAAGTTTTTGATGAGTCATTCCACAGTTTTATCAAAGATGGTGTTAGTCTTTTACAACTCCAAAACGAAGAAAAAGAAGGTAAGATATGCAATGTGTTTAATTTTTGTTTAATTCCTATTTTTTATCATAGAGAACACAAATCAGCGTGAAATTCTAGCAGAAACGCCAATTGTTTCAAGCAGTTTGTCGTGTAGCTACTGTAGAGTGGAGTTTTCAACTCCTATACAGCAGAGGGAGCACTGTAAACTGGATTGGCACCGTTATAATTTGAAACAAAATCTTGCTTCAAAAGCACCTATTTCCATAGAAGAATTTGAAGCAAAAACTGGTACCTAATCTATGGCAAATTTCGTATAATTGTGTAATCGTATCGTTTGTATTTGTTTTAAGATGATGTTTCAAGCATTTCCGGTTCTGATACAGAAGAAGAAGAGACTTTAGATACAATAGCAAGTTCTCAAGGAAAAATATTCCTGAAAAATAACACCGGTCAAGTTTTTGGCATGTACAAATGCCTACTTGCAAACAAAAAAGTACCTAGAATTATCATTTAGTGGTTCATTTAACATAACCAATGATTTTATTTCCAGGAAGACATAGATGGCAACACTGCATATACCCGATTGATGGAATACCATCAAAATAAACAATGGGCAGTTTTCATGTTAGGCGGTGGCCATTTCGCTGGAGCTATCTTTAAAAATGAGGAGGCTATATTTCATAAAACTTTCCATTGTTACACAGTTAGGGCAGGACAGGGAGGGACGCAGAGTTCTCGTGATAATTCTGGTGGTTCACATCCTAAAAGTGCTGGGGCTTCTTTGAGAAGATATAATGAAAATGCACTCATGCAAGTGAGTAATTATTAAGCTAACTTTACATTCCATTTTTACGAAATCATCAAGAATTATTCCTAAAGGTCTAATAAACAATATTCAAGCAACAAAAGTGCATGAAACAATCACATCTCTTAGAGAAAAAATTGTAAAGGCAAAGAAACATTTTGCAAAGTCAAATGTTCTTACAAAAATCATCACAAGTTAAAAACTATCAAAACTTGTGATAAAAACATCATAACTTGTGAAATAATCATTCCATTTTAATGAAATCACCAAGAGTTATTCATAAAGGTCTAATAAACAATATTCAAGCAACAAAAGTCCATGAAACAATCACATCTCTTAGAGAAAAAATTGTAAAAGCAAAGAAACATTTTGCAAAGTCAAATGTTCTTACAAAAATCATCACAAGTTAAAAACTATCAAAACTTGTGATAAAAACATCATAACTTGTGAAATAATCATTCCATTTTAATGAAATCACCAAGAGTTATTCATAAAGGTCTAATAAACAATATTCAAGCAACAAAAGTGCATGAAACAATCACATCTCTTAGAGAAAAAATTGTAAAGGCAAAGAAACATTTTGCAAAGTCAAATGTTCTTACAAAAATCATCACAAGTTAAAAACTATCAAAACTTGTGATAAAAACATCATAACTTGTGAAATAATCATTCCATTTGAATGAAATCACCAAGAGTTATTCATAAAGGTCTAATAAACAATATTCAGGTGACAAAAGTGCTTGAAATAATCACATCTCTCATACAAAAAATTCTAAAGGTAAAGCTTTACTGTTTTTTTTTACTATATTTGCAGCATGTGAAAGACATTATCGAAGCCTGGAAGGCAGAATTAGCTACTTGCAGCCTGATTATACTTAGGGCAGCAGGGCCTTACAATAAGGGCATACTTTACGGAGGAAAAGTTCCCCTTTTAGACAGGTTTGACCCCAGGATACGAGTTGTACCATTTTCTACGCGCAGAGCTACTTTTACCGAAGTTAAACGCGTTCATGGGATTTTGTCAACAGTTTTTCTCTATGGTAAATAAACAATCATTGAGTTATTGCATTATTTTAAAGTGTCGTGATAATTTCTTGTGTATAGATTCCATAGAGTCCGCTTTGAAGGGTATTGTTAAGCATACATCACCAGATCGAGTTTCAAAACGAACTAAAGTGAAAATTTCAAACGTAAATCGGGCTAAATCTAGAGAAATCGTCGAAAGGGTGTTGCCAAGACAAATCAGCGAAGAGGCAGCTCAAGAAAATGATATACAGAACACTCCTGTCAAATCAAAACGTGGCAAGAAGCTTGAAGATGGTAAATTAGAAGATTCTAAACCAGAAGATGCCAAACTGGAAGGTGCTAATAAAGAAAATCAAAGTTCTGATGAGCAAGAATATCACACTGAAGAATTAACTATAAATTTTGCGGAAAATCTTCAATGTTTTGATGATAGTCTCACTCCTGAGGAGCGTGCTAAGAAGTCTTCAAGACTTAGGCAGAAGACTAAGAAGCAGAAAGAAAAGAAATTGCGGGAAATGAAAAAGACCGATGTTATGAATTCTGTGAAAAATGGAGATTTGACCAAGTTTATCGAGCTAAAAGACATGGATAACGAAGATATTGCTGCAAATGGTGATATAATCAATGAATTATATACAGAAACAGGTGATTGTTTGCTGCATGTGGCTGCAAAACATTGCCAGAAGGATATGATATTATTTTTATTAGAACACGGTGCTGATGTCTGCGCAAAAAATGACAAACAAGAGACACCATACACCTGTACTAAGGATAAACTAGTTAGGGATTTATTCAGGAGTTATGCAGCTGAAAATCCGGAAAAGCACAACTACAATAAAGTATTTATAACTCAAAAATCAACTGGATATATTTTAAGTATGTTTTCTTACAGGCTAATATACCAACTAATACTTTGACAGCAGCAGAACTAACAGAGAAGAAACGTCAACAAAGAAAGGTGAAACGCGAGAAGGAAAAAGAGAAAAAGAAAGAGAACGAAGTCAAGAAGCAAGAGGAAAATGCGAAAGAGCGATTCTTACAACTTAGCGATAGAGAAAAGGTTTGTTTTTATAACTCCTAGAAATCAAGGTACTAATCATTCAATACAAATGAAATTATCAAGAATTCCCCAAAGCAATATTTTGCAAAGTTAAACGATAAAAATTATCACAAGTTAAAAACAATTATAACTTGTGAAATAACCATTCCATTTTGATGAAATCATCATGAGTTATTCCTGAAGGTCTAATAAACAAGATTCAAGTGACAAAACTGCCTGAAACAATCACATCTCTGATAGAAAAAATTGTGAGGGCACAAGCTATATTTGCCAAAGTCAAATGTTTGTACCAGAATCATCACAAGTCAAAAACTATCATAATTTGTGGAATAATCATTCCATTGTAATGAAATCATCAAGATTTATTCCCAAGGGTCTAATAAACAATATTCAAGTGACAGAAGTGCTTGAAACAATCACATCTCTGATAGAAAAAAAATGTGAGGGCAAAGCTACATTTGCCAAAGTCAAATGTTTGTACCAGAATCATCACAAGTCAAAAATTATCATAATTTGTGGAATAATCATTCCATTGTAATGAAATCATCAAGATTTATTCCCAAGGGTCTAATAAACAATATTCAAGGGACAGAAGTGCGTGAAACAATCACGTACGTCATAGAAAGAAATGCGAATGCAAATTAACATTTTGCAAAGTCAAACTATAAAAATCATCACAACGTAAAAACAACTATAACTTGTGAAATAATGATTCAATTTTAATCAAATCTTCAATAGTTATTTCTAAAGGTGTAGTAAACAAGATCAAGTAACAAAAGTGCTTGAAACAATCACATCTCTCAAAGAAAAAATTATGAAGACAAAGCAACCTTTTGCAGATAAACGACAAAAATTATGACAAATTAAAAACAGTTATAACTTGTGTAATAATCAATCAATTTTAATGAAATCATTAAGAATTATTCCCAAGGGTCTAGCAAACATATTTTTCTGTTTTGCAGAGGGCGTTAGCGGCGGAAAGGAGGATTCTTAACCAAGATGGCGTCGTTATTGTTAGGTGTTTTCTATGCGCCAGCGATATGGCAGGTAAAGTGCCTTTCGAGTATGGAGGTAACCGTTTTTGCACGATCGAGTGTTTGAAAGCGCACAGGATGCAACATCCCACCAATTTAAGCTAACACATTAATAACAGGATAATTAATTAAACATCTTTAACAGAAGTGTAACCTCATCTAGATTTTTTATTTGTGTTATAATTTTATTTATGAATATAATAAAGAGTTTTAAGTGTTTTTTTTTTTTTTTTTTTCATTTATTGTGGAGGAGATAGGGTAGTAGTAAAGTATAAATAATACTTTGCTAGGATTTTGAAATGTTTATTGTTCTTTCAGTCCTTGGAGGGAAATAAATATATCGGCCTCTTGATTGTGGTGTTTCCTATTTTAATTATTATTTATTAAAACGTTGTTTCCAGTATTCAGTATTGTTGTAATATCAAATTTTTCTTCCATAATATCTAAAAAAACAACATAGATTATAGTAAACGAAATATTCTAACATATCTTCCTTTAGTTTATAGAACACCAACTAAAGAATTTGATTCATTATGTACTTCTTTGTATCTCCTTTATACACCAATGTATTAAAAAAAAATGAAATAAAAACACCAAAACTCCGTAGAACACAAATTTATTATTACAACAATCAAAAAAACACATAACCAAACGACGTTTTCTTCTGCACAGAAAAAAAACCTCCATCAAACAAAATCAAGCATTTATATAAAGACAAATTCCAAAAATATTCAGCCACCTACAGGAGACAAAATCAGATTAATACACCTACGTTAAAAAAAAAAAAAAGACTTTCAAACATTCATTTTGACATCTGTCAAAATGAATCATCGGGAGCTACTGGAGCTAGACCTACTATGCTTCCTCCTCCTCGGAGGTGGGCTCCTTGAATGCGGCCTCCTCCTAGGCGGACTCCTACGTGGAGGCCTCATGGGTGATCTTCTCCTGAACCTTGGAGGCGTCCTGCGATGTGGTGGGGGCCTCCTCATATGCATCGGAGGTGGACTTCTTCTCATAGGTGGAGGTCTAGGCTTTGGAATCAATACAGGAGCTGCTGTAATCTCCTGCCCATCAATCTGCCCACCATCCATATGCTTCATAGCATTCTCAGCCTCATCAGCATTCGAATACTCCACATAAGCATACCCTCTTCCATTATGAGGGTGAGTATGATCCTTGGGGAACTCCACATTCTTAATAATCCCATAAGTCCCGAAAATCTCCAAAATATGCTCCTTTGTCACTGTTCTGGTCAATCTTCCAATGTGGATCTTCGTCGGCCGTGGTGTTGGAGACCTCCTTCTACGTTTATTACCCCTTCTGGGCGACCTAGATCTGGATTTTGACCCTCTAGCCTTCACGGCATTGGAATCTGTGGCACCACGAGGGCTTGATCTGGATCTGGCCTCTTTGGACTTTGACGAATCCTCTTTGGAATCTTTTGGTTTGTCTTTTTCTGGTTCTTCTTTGATTTTTTTGTCACGACTGCGCCTCGCGGGTTTACTAGAGGAACGGGAGGACCTACGTTTGGGTCTGGTGCGTCCGTTGTCACTGCTGGATGTGGACGAATCGGAAGAAGAACTGCTTGAGCGCGAGGTAGAGCTGGAACTGCTCGAAGTAGATGAGCGAGACCCAGAGGAAGAACTGCTATCTGAAGAACTGAAATGTAACATTTCAGTTTTTGGTGTTGTTGGATTTGTTCTCATCATAAATGGTATGGTTATTAAGAAAGTTATTATGAAGTTATTGCATTCCAAAGTTTGAAAATTGTATAAAAATAGCTATTTGAAGGGACGACATAAACACGAACACATTAAAACGGTGTCCAAAAGTTATAAACATGCAAAATAATGAAGAAATGACTGTTTATTTGAATATAATGCATAAATACATAAATACTTTTTGATAAATTCATGCTATTTTACTTCTTGTTTGTCAACACACACATTCTAAACGCAATTAAATAACAAATCAAGTTAACGAGTCATGTTAATGAAGAACATTATGCATAGACAGTAACATCGCATACCTTCCACTGCTGTCGCTACTGCTCGAACCAGAATTTGTTCTTTTTCTGCTCTCTCTAGTCTTTTTCTCCTTCTTTTCCTTTTCATCACTATCTGAACCGGAAGGTCTAGCCCTAAGTACAACAAATACAACAATTTACAGTCTTCAACAATAGAAAAAAAACAACAATTTATAGATTAAAAGTAGTACTTACATTGTATGAAATATGCAGCACTATCGTCACAAATGTATATAGATGCTTGTTCAACACCTTATAATTAGCGATTTGCACTGTTATAATTAATTATTTATAAACCACGCTACGCATTCTGCTAATGAACAAATTGGAGTGACGTTAGCACAAAGCCGCAGTGGTTGCTCCAATATAATACCAACCTAAAATTTGAACATGGGAATATTAAGCCAAACAAGTGTTTTTTTTCGGTCTCTTTTCTTATATAGAAAATACTAATCTTTAGAATTGCCATAAGAAACACTATTGAGGCAAATTAATTAAGTTCTTAATTATGTTTTATTGAAACAACGAGAAATAGTTAAAGGGAAAGTATTGACAGCTGGCGTAGGAAAGGCCAACACTCTACGAAGAAAAACCCTTCGTGAAATGTCTGTTTTCATTACGTAAAATCCTCAAAATAAACGGCAAAATTCTAGTTCGCAACACACAATTTAAAGGTATTTACGTAAAAAATCACCTACCACAACACCAGAGCACCATTTCATCCCAAATTTACCGCAAAAACCCCGATATTTTCGATAATTTCACTACTATAACCTTAAAATATGTGATTTTGGTATGCCCTGATTTCTTTTTAGATGATTCGATCTGCTATAGTGCCCTGCACTCAAAATTCCTTGTTGAATAATGGCCTCAAAGCCATCTGCGGGAGCTTTGCTGGAGCCAGACAGCAATCCTCAAAACCAGCCGCAGCTCAAGAATATAAGCCATATTCACCATTTCGTGTCCCTGCCACTAAGGATAATATGGCCGAGTATACTTTAGCTCGTCTGGACGATTTACTGAATTGGGGTAGGAAAGGCTCTATGTGGCCTATGACCTTCGGTCTGGCTTGCTGTGCCGTTGAAATGATGCACATCGCTGCACCGCGTTACGACATGGACAGGTAGAATTCTAATTTTAATAAAGTCATTTGTTTCTTTGGGTTTTTATTTGGTGTTTTGTGTATTTATTGTTTGCTTTGGTTGGCCAACATAGCTGTAGGCAGGCTTTGGTTGTTGTTTTGACAGAAGTTACATGTCAAATATTTGTTACTACCTTAATGTGTGACAGTTCTTTGTTCTGACAGTTGTTATAACCTATTTTGTGCATTTCTTATAAATATATTGGCTATATTTGTATGTTTTTCTTGCTTTCTTTCTTTGCTGTTGGTAGTAAACAAGATATTGTTTTGACAGCAGGTAACATGTGTCAAATTGGTATTTGACAGAAGTTATATGGCAAATTTTTTTATAATCTTGCCGTTTGAAATGTATTTTGACGTTTGTATGCACTTTTTTATAATACATGAATATTACATGCAAACTCACATGCAATTATGTTCTGATAATATTATTTTTGGCTTTATCTTTTAGGTTTGGTGTGGTATTTCGTGCATCCCCTAGACAAGCTGATGTAATTATTGTAGCGGGAACGCTAACAAATAAAATGGCACCGGCCCTTAGAAAAATTTACGATCAAATGCCCGAACCGAGATGGGTTATATCCATGGGTAGTTGTGCTAACGGTGGCGGATATTACCATTATTCGTATTCGGTTGTTAGAGGGTGTGATAGAATCATCCCTGTTGATATCTATGTACCTGGTTGTCCTCCAACAGCTGAGGCACTACTTTATGGTGTTCTGCAACTGCAGAAAAAAGTGAAGAGGACCAGTACTCTTCAGTTATGGTATAGGAAGTAAAAAGATTACCATTGTGGTTATTATTAATGATAAAAGAAGAATTGTGTATATATAAGTGAAAATGTTGCAGTCTTGTGATTAATAAAGATCGTCTTTATCGATTGGCTAGTTTTTATTGGATGGAAGATTTTTATGTTCCAGGTTTATTTGGGCTTGTTTTAGGTAAAAACAAAACTGGTATTTCAATAAAAATGTAATAAAAATTTACAGGAATAGTTTTATTTGTTTTCTGTTTAATTTTAGTGAAGTTTTATTGTTTCTCCCGATTGTAAAATGTTCCCTTGGCTTTATGTTTGTGACTTTATATTGTTCATTAGAGTCTATTAAAAAAAAATAGGAAAAGGGCAAATAACACAAACCGCACACAAATGAAAATATGTATAATTAAAAAAAATATAACAAAAAAATAAAAGAACATTATTCTGAATCCGAGTAAATTATTAATATTTCACACAACGTCCGCGGAAAACTGGTCGAAAGGGCTTCTGTCCCAGATTACCAGGTCACCCTCCGACGACGACCGGATGGGGCGTCTTTCGGAGCCCCTGGTTAGGTACTGATCGGCCTCTGCTATTGACCAACCTGATGGCTTCTCGAAGTTGCCAATTTCCTCATCGGTGAGGCCTAAGCCAGGTTGGTCGAACGATGGCGGTAACTTCTTCAGGTGTGTTTCAAGTGGTTTCGCAAGGACTGCCATATACGGCATCCCTCAAAAACTTTTGGACGCTGCCATCTCCTGCCATACTTTATTTCCCTTCACCACTATTGTAGAGATTATGACCAGCGATGTATTGTACTGAAAGTGAACTGAAGCATATGGTAAAAGCCATTGAGACATTGGACATATGCCTACATATCATAAAGGAGGGTTAGTGGATAAAAAGCAGTTATCGAGAAAAACACGTTTAGAGTTGAAAGCTACAAATTTGGTGTTGTCAAATGTTTTTAAAATAGCCTAACTCAAATTTATTATTAAAGTGTATATTGATTATATTTAGGGATATGCACTATACTTTGATTTTTTAGAAATATAATGCGTAAAAAACTTATTTATTCGTGAGGAAGAATGGCTGTTAGTTTGGTGGATTATATGTACCTCGGAAGGAAAATTATAAAGATATTAATGATATTATCATAGTGTATGAAATCCAACCATTATTGCGCGACCTGCCTAAATAGTTTTCGAGATATCTGTTGTACAACTTGTACATATTATTTATTATGTTAAATAATACGTCATAGTTGTTGGTTGTGGTGGATAGTTTATTTGTATGTAGTTGTTAGTAATTCCTCGTGGTTATTTTATTTGTTATTTAAAATGTTGTCGTTAAGAAACTGTTGGTAAGGGAGAATAATAATTATAATACCAGAGCGACACCTTTAAGTGTGTAAAAGAGTTTTGTGGGACTTTCTATATTGTTTCTTAGACTCTTGGCAATAATTGTGCTTAGTTTCATTAAGTTTGCATAATTATTTTGAAAGTTATGAACTTTTAAAAAATGTTTGTCAACGTCTTTGTCTTCATAAAATGTTTCCTTGTCGTTATATTGTTTTCCCTGACATTTAGGGTGGTATCAACCACTTTATATTGTTAATTGGTCCTTTGGTAATAATTATTATTAATTTCATTCAGATTGCTTAATTATTTTGGAAGTTATAAACGTTTGAAAAATGTTTGTCAACATCTTTGCTTCGTAAATTTTTACCTTCATTTATATTGTTTTTCCTGACATATTTGGTGGGCTCAACCACTATTCTTGACTTCATATTGTCCATTAGACTCTTGGCAATAATTGTGCTTAGTTTCATTAAGTTTGCATAATTATTTTGAAAGTTATGAACTTTTAAAAAATGTTTGTCAACGTCTTTGTCTTCATAAAATGTTTCCTTGTCTTTATATTGTTTTCCCTGACATTTAGGGTGGTATCAACCACTTTATATTGTTAATTGGTCCTTTGGTAATAATTATTATTAATTTCATTCATATAGCTTAATTATTTTGGAAGTTATAAACGTTTGAAAAATGTTTGTCAACATCTTTGCTTCGTAAATTTTTACCTTCACTTATATTGTTTTTCCTGACATATTTGGTGGGTTCAACCACTATTCTTGACTTCATATTGTTCATTAGACTCTTGGCAATAATTCTGCTTAGTTTCATTAAGATTGTTTAATTATATTTGAAGCTAGAACCTTTTAAAAATGTTTAGCAATATCTTTGCCTTCATAAATGGTTCCCGTAGTAAATAGTTCCCTTAGCTTTCCCCCAGCGCAACTAAGGTTGGCACCGTTCTTAACCCAAAAAATCGCGTCTGTATAACCTCACTTTCCTTGTTTACTGTTGTCACCGACTTTTATTATCAGTTCTCATTACGAAAAATCGACTAAATGCTAATATAGACATGGAGAAATTGAATTTTGAACTTCTCCGCGCCGAGTACAGGGTAAAAACAATGAAATACACCTTAAAAACAGAGAAAATATACCTTAAGAACAGAAAAATATTAAACATCTTTTCAGGAATCCTTTAAGGTGGCATTCGAAAAATGCGACATTTCCATCCTCGAAACCAAAGTAAAATCATACAATAAAACCGAAATCGACGTAAAATCACCGCTAGACCAATTATTCCGTGATATTTTACTGGAATATCTCGAACAAGAAGTCGAAGTCACCGTCTTGCAAAGTCTGGTAACTTTCTGCGTTGAGACTTGCCGTAAAGGCTTAACAACACCCACGATGCCTGTAGTTTTATTAGGGGATGTATTCGAGTCGCTCACATTGGAATTATGCGAGGTTATGTTCAGTTACGTTGAGAATGAAGTTAACGTTTGGAAAGAAGAGTTATTCTTTATTTCGTGCAAGAATAACTTACTAAGGATGTGTAACGATTTATTGAGGAGGTTATCTAGGTCCAGCGCTACGGTATTTTGCGGTCGGATCTTGTTGTTCCTCGCAAAATTTTTTCCGTTTTCCGAACGGTCGGGTTTGAATATTGTCAGCGAATTTAACCTGGAGAATGTTACTGAGTATGGTACTGAAGCCTCGGAAGAGTTGAGTATGGAGACGGAAGGCTCGGGGAATAAGAAGAATATTGTTATTGATTATAGCTTGTATTGTAAGTTCTGGTCGCTGCAGGATTTTTTTAGGAACCCCAATCAGTGCTATAATAAGGTGCAGTGGAAGCTGTTTTGCTCGGTGAGTCTTATATTTGATTTTATATTGTTTATTAGATGCTTGGCAATAATTATTGTTAGATTTATTAGAATTAGATTGTTGTTTTTAAAGTTATAAATGTTCGAAAAATGTTTATCAATATCTTTGTTCTCATAAATTGCTCCCTTGACTTTATATTTTATATGTATGATGATTTCAACCACTACTCTTGACTTGTCTTAGATCAGGAATGTTGTATGACTAGAAAGAATTTAATTTACAGAAACCTGATGCAATAAAACAACAGGTGGTCCCAATAATTGCTAAACTTGTCTTAGGTCAGGTATGTTGTATTTTATGACTAGAAAAAATTCAATTCACAAAAGCCTGATGCAATAAAACAGCAGGTAGTCTCAATAATAAATAAAACTTGTCTTATGTCAGGAATGTTGTATTTTATGACTAGAAAGAATTTCATTAGGAAAAACCTGATGCAATAAAAGAGCAGGTGGTCCCAATAATAAATAAAACTTGTCTTAGGTCAGGAATATTGTATTTTATGACTAGAAAGAATTTAATTAGGAAAAACCTGATGCAATAAAACAGCAGGTGGTCCCAATAATAAATAAAACTTGTCTTAGGTCAGGAATGTTGTATTTTATGACTAGAAAGAATTTAATTAGGAAAAACCTGATGCAATAAAACAGCAGGTGGTCCCAATAATAAATAAAACTTGTCTTAGGTCAGGAATGTTACCTTTTATGACTAAAAAATACTCAATTCACAAAAGCCTGATGCAATAAAACAGCAGGTGGTCCCACTAATAAATAAAACTTGTCTTATGTTAGGAATGTTGTATTTTATGACTAGAAAGAATTTAATTAGGAAAAACCTGATGCAATAAAACAGCAGGTGGTCCCAATAATAAATAAAACTTGTCTTAGGTCAGGAATGTTGTATTTTATGACTAGAAAGAATTTAATTAGGAAAAACCTGATGCAATAAAACAGCAGGTGGTCCCAATAATAAATAAAACTTGTATTAGGTCAGGAATGTTGTATTTTATGACTAGAAAGAATTTAATTAGGAAAAACCTGATGCAATAAAACAGCAGGTGGTCCCAATAATAAATAAAACTTGTCTTAGGTCAGGAATGTTGTATTTTATGACTAGAAAGAATTTAATTAGGAAAAACCTGATGCAATAAAACAGCAGGTGGTCCCAATAATAAATAAACTTGTCTTAAGGTCAGGAATGTTAGCTTTTATGACTAAAAAATACTCAATTCACAAAAGCCTGATGCAATAAAACAGCAGGTAGTCCCAATAATAAATGAAACTTGTCTTAGGTCAGGAATGTTGTATTTTATGACTAGAAAGAATTTAATTAGGAAAAACCTGATGCAATAAAACAGCAGGTGGTCCCAATAATAAATAAAACTTGTCTTATGTCAAGAATGTTGTATTTTATGACTAGAAAGAATTTAATTAGGAAAAACCTGATGCAATAAAACAGCAGGTGGTCCAAATAATAAATAAAACTTGTCTTAGGTCAGGAATGTTAGCTTTTATGACTAAAAAATACTCAATTCACAAAAGCCTGATGCAATAAAACAGCAGGTAGTCCCAATAATAAATAAAACTTGTCTTATGTCAGGAATGTTGTATTTTATGACTAGAAAGAATTTAATTAGGAAAAACCTGATGCAATAAAACAGCAGGTGGTCCAAATAATAAATAAAACTTGTCTTAGGTCAGGAATGTTAGCTTTTATGACTAAAAAATACTCAATTCACAAAAGCCTGATGCAATAAAACAGCAGGTAGTCCCAATAATAAATAAAACTTGTCTTATGTCAGGAATGTTGTATTTTATGACTAGAAAGAATTTAATTAGGAAAAACCTGATGCAATAAAACAGCAGGTGGTCCCAATAATAAATAAAACTTGTCTTATATCAGGAATGTTGTATTTTATGACTAGAAAGAATTTAATTAGGAAAAACCTGATGCAATAAAACAGCAGGTGGTCCCAATAATAAATAAAACTTGTCTTAGGTCAGGAATGTTGTATTTTGTGACTAGAAAGAATTTAATTCCCAAAAACTAGGTACAATAAGAAAACAGATGGCCCGAAAAAAAATCATGCAGCAACAAATATTGGAAAAAAGGTGAAATAATAAATAAAATCATTCTTTTAGCATGCCACAAGCATATTAAGCACATTCCAAGGCCTAAAACTGGATTATGTGGCCAAAGACAACGCACGTACCGACTCGAAAACTGTGGGAACCACAGAAACACCGTACTTCCCAAAATACCTCACCAATCAAAAACTGCTCGATCTACAAATTTACGACGTCAACTTTAGACGCTTCATTCTCTTGCAGTTCTTGATCTTATTCCAGTATCTAACATCAGCAGTTAAATTCAAATCGTAAGTTTTTGATTCGAACGATTTGCGAATTGATTCGCGAATCATCCATCACTAGTTCGGTCGTGCGTTTTAGGACCAGACGCTAGCGATGGGCGAATCATTGCTGAATCAATGGTTGCATTATGTTTGTTAATTTTGAGTTTTTAGAGAGAGTTTTGAGTTGAAGCAAGACCAGAAGGATTGGGTCCAGGCGACGGCGGATAAGATATATTCGCTATTGAGGGAAACACCGCCCGATGGCGATAATTTTGCGAATATTTGCAAAAATATTTTGAAAAGGGAGGAATATTGGAGCACTTGGAAGAACGATGGTTGTCCTGGTAAGTTTTTTGTCAAAATATAAAATATTTTGGTTTTTTGACTTAAATTTTTGTGTAGAGTTCAAAAAATTATTGACTGTTGATGCCTCAGTTGAGAAAAAGCAAGTTGAACAGGTTCGTTTGGGTGATATTATCAAAGAGGCAAACGAGGATGGGCGGTATTATATGGGAAAGTGAGTTTTTCTTGGAAAACCTTTAAATAATCCAAATTATAACATACAAACACAATTTTTTTAGTTCTGAGCTGACAAAGTTATGGAATTTGTACCCTGATAACTTGGAGGCATGCAAAGCTAAAGATAGGGACTTCCTGCCTTCATTGGAAGCCTATTTTTCAGATGCTATTGACCAAGTAGAATCCGGAACCATCGTTACCGATGACGAAAATATCTTAAAAGATACAAATTTTGGTTGGAGGGCCCTACGTTTGATGGCCAGGCGAAGCCCTCACTTTTTCTCTTACAGCAACAGTCCTTCACCCCACCTCTCTGATTATCTCGAATCAATGATAAAGAAGATAGCAGCAGATAGACCTGGTAGAGTCCAAGAAGACAATTCAAACAACCAAAACGATGTCGAATTAGAAGCTAACCTCTTCAAACCTGGAGAAGACATAAAAAATAACGATACCGATGATCTAGATGATAATTTCATCAGGTTTAAAGTGACGATTTTCACGAATAATCAGTTCCATCAATTCTGTGAGAAGATAGCTCCAAACTGGAAGAAGCTGGCCTCGAAATTGGGTTTCAAACAGGACGAGATTGAGTTTTTCGATAATAAGAATAAAGATGATTTTGGGAAAACGGAGAATATGCTGCAGTTGTGGTTTGAGGATGATGATGACTCGACATTGGAGAATTTTTGTTATTATTTGGAAGGTTTGGAGATGTTTGATGCTGTAGATGTGGTGAGACAGGCCATACAGCAGAATGAGAGTCTGATGAATATGTCATGAGGGATTTTGATAGGTTTAAGTTGTATTTTCTAAGGGAATAAACGTGTTTTTTTAGTATATGTTGTGTTTGATTTGTTACCTGATCTTTACTCTTACCAGTGAACTAATTTCCATCTAGATACGTTTAGTATTTTTGAAGTTATGACTGGTTGAAGTACCAGCCGTTAGCTAGACTCGGAAATGTGTAATGTTTTTTTTCAAAGGTTATTTACTATCTGAACGAATTAATTCTCTGAATCGATTGTGGTGTGGATCGATTGGAAAAACGTTGATCTTTCCAACGAGCTCACTTCCATATAGATACGTTTAGTATTTTAAAAATTATGACTGGTTGAAGTACCGGCCGTAACTTTCGTCTTGTTAGCTAGACTCGGAAATGTGTAATGTTTTTTTCAAAGGTTATTTACTATGTGAACGAATTGATTCTGTGAATCGATTGTGGTGTGGATCGATTGGAAAAACGTTGATCTTTCCAACGAGCTCACTTCCATATAGATACGTTTAGTATTTTTGAAGTTATGACTGGTTGAAGTACCAGCCGTAACTTTCGTCTTATTAGCTAGACTCGGAAATGTGTAATGTTTTTTTCAAAGGTTATTTACTATGTGAACGAATTGATTCTGTGAATCGATTGTGGTGTGGATCGATTGGAAAAACGTTGATCTTTCCAACGAGCTCACTTTCATATAGATACGTTTAGTATTTTTGAAGTTATGACTGGTTGAAGTACCATAGCTAGACTCGGAAATGTGTAATGTTTTTTTTTTTTCAAAGGTTATTTACTATGTGAACGAATTAATTCTCTGAATCGATTGTGGTGTGGATCGATTGGAAAAACGTTGATCTTTCCAACGAGCTCACTTCCATATAGATACGTTTAGTATTTTTAAAGTTATGACTGGTTGAAGTACTAGCCGTAACTTTCGTCTTGTTAGCTAGACTCGGAAATGTGTAATGTTTTTTTCAAAGGTTATTTACTATGTGAACGAATTGATTCTGTGAATCGATCGTGGTGTGGGTCGATTGAAAAACGTTGATCTTTCCAATGAGTTCACTTCCATATCGTTGTGTTTAGTATTTCTGAAGTTATGACTGGTTGAAGTACCAGCTGTAACTTTCGTCTTGTTAGCTAGACTCGAAAATGTGTAATGTTTTTTTCAAAGGTTATTTACTATGTGAACGAATTGATTCTGTGAATCGATTGTGGTGTGGATCGATTGGAAAAACGTTGATCTTTCCAACGAGCTCACTTCCATATAGATACGTTTAGTATTTTTGAAGTTATGACTGGTTGAAGTACCAGCCGTTAGCTAGACTCGGAAATGTGTAATATTTTGTTTTTCAAAGGTTATTTACTATGTGAACGAATTAATTCTCTGAATCGATTGTGGTGTGGATCGATTGGAAAAACGTTGATCTTTCCAACGAGCTCACTTCCATATAGATACGTTTAGTATTTTTAAAGTTATGACTGGTTAAAGTACCAGCCGTAACTTTCGTCTTGTTAGCTAGACTCGGAAATGTGTAATGTTTTTTTCAAAGGTTATTTACTATGTGAACGAATTGATTCTGTGAATCGATTGTGGTGTGGATCGATTGGAAAAACGTTGATCTTTCCAACGAGCTCACTTCCATATAGATACGTTTAGTATTTTTGAAGTTATGACTGGTTGAAGTACCAGCCGTTAGCTAGACTCGGAAATGTGTAATATTTTGTTTTTCAAAGGTTATTTACTATGTGAACGAATTAATTCTCTGAATCGATTGTGGTGTGGATCGATTGGAAAAACGTTGATATTTCCAACGAGCTCACTTCCATATAGATACGTTTAGTATTTTTAAAGTTATGACTGGTTGAAGTACCAGCCATAACTTTCGTCTTATTAGCTAGACTCGGAAATGTGTAATGTTTTTTTCAAAGGTTATTTACTATGTGAACGAATTGATTCTGTGAATCGAACATGGTGTGGGTCGATTGAAAAACGTTCATCTTTCCAATGAGCTCACTTCCATATCGATGTGTTTAGTATTTCTGAAGTTATGACTGGTTGAAGTACCAGCGGTAACTTTCGTCTTGTTAGCTAGACTCGGAAATGTGTAATGTTTTTTTTTTCAAAAGGGTTATTTACTATGTGAACGAATTGATTCTCTGAATCGATTGTGGTGTGTATCGATTGGAAAAACGTTGATCTTTCCAACGAGCTCACTTCTGTAAAAAGTGAAAGTACTAGCCGTAACTTTCGTCTTATTAGCTAGACTCAGAAATGTGTAATGTTTTTTTCAAATGTTATTTACTATGTGAACGAATTGATTATCTGAATCGATTGTGGTGCGGATCGATTGGAAAAACGTTGATCTTTCCAATGAGCTCACCTCCATATCGATATGTTTAGTATTTCTGAAGTTATGACTGGTTGAAGTAGAGATGATTTCAACTAAGAACGTCACGTCACGTGACTTCCCGCCAAGTGCGCAGTAGACCACTTTCCATTTAGCACTGTAGATATATGGAGCTATTTATCAACGTCGTTATTTTCCCGCCGCGCAGGTGTACTGGTGGGGGAGTGACGTTCTTAGTTGAAATCATCTCTACCAGCCGTAACTTCAGTCTTGTTAGCTAGACTCGGAGATGTAATATTTTTTCAAAGGCGATTTACTATGTGAACGAATTGATGTTCTGAATCGATTGTGGTGTGGATCGATTAAAAGAACGTTGATCTTTCCAATGAGCTATCTTACATCAAAATCCATTCATTAGTTCTGAAATTATAGCTTATCAAAGTCCCTGCTTGCTATATCTCATCGACAAGGTAAACGACTTTCAACATGTTTTGCCATGTCTGACATTTATTATGGTTTCAACAATTATTCTTGAGTTTATATTTTTATTACTCGACTCTTGACAATAATTATTGTTAGTTTCATTGAGATTGCTTAATTATGTATGAAATTAGAAACCAAACAATGGTTTCTTTATATTATATGTATTCCTAAGCTGCTGCTTAAAGTAAAATAAACAAAAAATATATATATTTTACGTTTGAACTGTTTATTACTTATTTTTCCGATACTTTGTGTAAGTGTCTGTACCCCCCTCCCCTTAACAAAAGTACGCGCGCTCTGAAGAAGCCACGCCTCCAAAAGAAAAGAAGACACTCACGTAGTAAACCCAATCCTCTGTGTGCAACAAACAAAAATTCCCCTAAAGTGAACTAACCCGAATATTTAAATATGGCTCGTGATCGTCAAAACTCAAACAAATAGGTAGGACCCCACTACTACGTTGTGAAAACAAAGAATTATGCACACAGAATGTTCAGGACCCAACTGGAGAAAGACATAGAAAGGTTCACTTACCTTTACAAGAAAAATACTAACACAACACAATAAATAATACAAGTAATTTAAAGGAATTAAGAAAAACAAGAGAATATAGTTATCTTCGATTTATTGAAGGATTTAACTATAGTTGAAGTATGTCGTAACATTCGTTGATTTCATGTTTATGGTTATTGAACGTTGTTATATTATCTCCAGTTTATATGGTTGATAGTTGCTCCCTTTGTACTTTCAGTTTTTGCTTTGAAGTTATGCTGCCTTGGAGTTTCCAAAGTGGTGATAATGTTTAATTGTTGTGATCAGGTGACTCTGGCTTTTTTGATTTATTATTTTGCACGGTAGGGCTTTGCTGTAGGTCGACCATCGAACATTTGGCATAAATAGAAAGTCAAATAACGAAACTTAACAAAGGAAAAGCGTTGCTGGTTATTGTCGGGACGGGCCCACTCCGGGTTTCGGAGCTTTTCGGGTACCGCCTCACCGCTCTCTGCACTCCACAACGATGTTCATTTGAACTATTCGTTATTATGAATGAATGACATTCTCAGGTCAATCCAAATCAGCAAAGAATAATAATAATAAAACAATAATAATGAGGCTTATAAGTGAAAAACGTAGCAGAGGTACTGACGGTGTCAGCCCACTGTCTTCGCAGCTTAAGGTGCTTACGTTTGCCGCTCCTTTCTCCCTACAACGGTTTTCATTCGTTGCCTACACTATTAATAGGTGAACAATACAACCACAAAAGACAAACCAAAGCAACAAATAACAACAGTCATAATAATAAAACAATAATAACGAGACGCATAAAGGAAAAGCGTAGCAGAGGTACTGACGGTGTCAGCCCACTGTCTTCGCAGCTTAAGGTGCTTACGTTTGCCGCTCCTTTCTCCCTACAACGGTTTTCTTTCGTTGTCTTCGCTATTAATATGTGGACAAAACAACCACAACCAATGAAACAAATCCACAAATAATAATAATATACACCAAAGACAAAGCAAGCAGCCAAGAACCAGCAAACCCAGGGTTAAACAATAAAGCAAACTAAATATCAGTAAAAACCCACAACCAAGAAATAAACAAATAACAAAGACAAACAATTATTAGCAAACAAGATAACTATAACAAAAAAAATGTGGGGGCGCTCTAGGTGTCAAAAACCCCACTAAAACTTTGTAATCACCTAGAACCCATTTATGTATTAGAATCAAACTATAATTTTACTAAATAACAATTTTACAAATAGAGCGAACCATAACCGAGGGTGTCGTGTACCTGCATTCCTTTAGCGACCCTTGGCGTCAAGTGTTTATGTTACTGATCGCCAGACATAAACAGTACACTCAGGCTGGGCTAAAAAAGGGACGCGGAACACGAAACAAATGACAAAATATTCGTGACGCGCAAATATTATACCAAATAAGTTTTACAAAATAATTTAGATGGACGCAAAGCGCTAAATACACTCACAGCAGTTTAAATACGCCAAAATAGAGTATTGCTGAGCAAAGATTACCCAAAGCAAGAAAATTGTAGATTAAATAACATTAAATAAAATTATTGAGGAAAAATCAAAGTATTTAAACAAAATAAGTAAACATATTACAACACATATAAATGGTATTACCTGGAATTTCAGCACACAACACTAAAACTATAACAAAGTATTTAACCAAATCTGCATGCGAGTGGTAAGAAGGTTCAAAACCGAATCATCATCCCTTTCCCGGGGGCACAACTACCTGCTAGTTATGGTCACAGTCTCCGTAGGACTTCCTCTAACCCCACGCCCCTCAATACCTACACCTCGCGCGAAAGATTTAAAATTTGAATTTGAATCGGGTTCTTACATACGCCCCTCAGAGTCTTCGGAATGAAAGAGGCTTCCGCAAGAAGTCGTAATGAAAAATCGGAGACTCTTAGATTCATAAGAAGAAGATTCAAATTCCTAACTTAACAATACAAACAAATAAAATCACTAAACTTAAATTTACATAAGAACAAAACTAGGTTACACAAAAAGATACATCTGGTTTTTGTCGTGTGTCACAGCACAAAGGGTTGTAACAGGGCAACGCACACGTAAAGTAGGTTCTGCGCACTGGGCAACACTAACGCGCACTAGAGGAAAAATAGGTTGGAGTGTCACAGGGTGAAAACGTCATTAAGTGAAATAGTGGGTAGGTGAATGGTGAAGGCGACGGGCAACATCAAATGGGAGTAGTCCTTCATAGTGGGAAGCTTTTATATCAGACGATGAAATAGCTTTAAGTTAGAAATATTGTAATTTCCTTTTCGTACCTCAGTTTGGGGGTCACAGAGGGTATAAACATTGGGGTAGGGTTGATCGGTGATACGGTATGGACCAGAATACAGCAGACAGAACTTGGCTGTTCTCTTGGCGGCAGCATCAGAGATAGGTGCTTCTCGTAACAAAACGTAATCGTCAACATGTAGGGCGTCCAAGTATGTCTTACGATGACGTTTGCGAACTTCTGCGGCCCTTTGTGAATTTCTACGGACGTTTTGGCGGATTTCGTCTACCGGGGGTAGACTAGACCATGGGACGATAGAGTTGATCCACTTGGTGAAAGGACTGTCGGGATTCTTCCCATAAAGAATTTGGCTAGGAGAGTACCCTGTACTAGAATGAGGTGTACAATTGAATAGCATTTCAACCGATGGCAGTATTGTGTTCCAGCTGGTGTGGGAGTCATGACAGTATGCTCGGAACAATCTTCCAAGTTCCTTCATAACTCTCTCGGTAGGGTTGGAACCGGGGTGTCGAATGGAGGAAAAGGTGGCCCTTATGTTACTCCTCTTCATAGCGTTCTGCCAGTCTTTTGATAAGAACTGAGTTCCGTGGTCACTGAGAATTGTTTTAATGGGGATGATTTTGTGAAAGTCTTCAATGATCTTCTGAGCAGAAATCTTTGCTTGCGCTCGCCGAAGGGGATATAGACGTGTATATTTACTGAAAGTGTCTATCACGACAAATATATATGAGACTCTGCCTCTTCCTTCTGGGAGTGGTCCAAAGTAATCCACTGTCACAAGGTCTCCTGGGTTATTTGCAAGAATGGGGTGAGTCTCGCCTATGAGAGTTCGGTGGGGGTGTTTCGACTTCTGGCACAATTGGCATGTACGGATGATTTTCTTTATATGGTGTCGCAATTGGGGGCAAAAGAAAAGACGGGAGAAGATTTTATAAATCTTACGGAAACCATAGTGACCAAAGTGTTCATGGAAAAGACGAATGGTTTCATCTCGGATACTTGAGGGAATAACTAAAGTAGGTGGGTTGTCTGGGAAACAACGATAAATGAGTGTGTCGTCTCTGAGGGAACAGCGCAAAAAATATTTGGCAAGTCGTGGGTCATTTGGGGAACAGTCGTCCTTCAACGCCTGGATGAGGGTACCGCAAAAAAAATCAAGTCGCTGTTGAGTGGGCAAATCTTCAAAAAGAGATTGGAGCTGTTTTATCTGAGCCGAATCCAAAGGTTGGGAAATCACGGCAACTAGGGGACAATTCATCTGTGATGCTGGTTCGGATGCACCTGGTGGATATCTTGAAAGTGTATCGGCGACCACATTATCAACACCTCGGACATGTTCTACCTCGTAGTCGAATTCGTTAAGTTTAAGGGACCACCTAGTAAGACGCTCGTTCAGAAGTCTACATTGCTTCAAGAATTTCAGGGCGTAATGATCGGTACGTATTATCAGTCGGTGACCTAGAAGAAGGGTACGGAACTTTTGCAGACCAAACATGATGGCTAACAGTTCTTTCTCGGTGACAGTGTAAACAAGTTCGGGGCCTCGTAGGATACGGCTTGCAAAGGCAATGACACCTCTATCATTATCTGCAGTGTACTGGTAAAGCTCTGCTCCTATAGCAGTTCCTGAGCTGTCAGTTTGTAAATAAAACACCTTGTCAAAATCGGGAAACCGTAACATAACAGTGTGGAGAAACAGGGTTTTTAAACGCTGAAAAGCAATTTCTTCGGACGCCCCCCAATTCCACCTAACACTTTTCCCAAGTAGTCGGGTTAAAGGAACTATCTCATGACTGTATTTGTCCACGAATTTTCTATAAAACCCACAAACACCGAGAAAAGCACGTAAGTGTTTTGTACATTTAGGCGGAGGGAACTCTTGAATGGCTCTGATCTTTTCGGGGTCGGCAACTACGCCAGATGGGGTTAATATAAAACCAAGGAAATGGCAGCGATCTTGGAGGAAAACGGATTTTTCAAAATTTATTGTCATAGAAGCATCTTCTAATCGAGTAAAGACCATTTTGAGGTGTTTTATATGTTCTTCGAAAGATAGGGAGACTATAAGGAGGTCATCGATATAATTAAACGTGAATTCCCTAACTTCAGGACCAAGAATGAGATCCATGCCTCGACTAAAGGAACCTACTGCAGTTTTAAGTCCAAAAGGCAAAACTTGATACACGTAAGACTTTCCATTAAAAAGAAACCCGGTGTACTTGGTACTGTCTGGACTGAGAGGAATTTGCCAATACGAGGACCGTAGATCGATCGTAGACATATATTTGGTACCCTGGAAAGATTGGAGGATATCTTCCGGCGTTCTTGGGGATTCATAGTCGGGAATCATCCTTTGATTAAGCCACCTAGCATCTAGACATATACGTACTTCACCATTTTTCTTTCGAACAACCGTAGCTGGACTAGCAAAAGACGATGGTTCCCGTTTTATAACACCAATATCTAACATCTCTTGGATTGTTCGTTCTGCAGCAGCTCGCAAACTGACAGGAATGGGGTATGGTCTCCTCATAAAGGGGGTAGCATCATGCATCTTAATGGTATGATAATATTTATGGGTTCGGCCAGGAATTTTGGAAAATAATTTCCCAAATCGAAGAAATAGGGACGAAAGTAACCTACGCTCATCAGGACGAATATTGGTGATCGATGATATTTTGGAATTAATTTCCTCAATGGACGTAAAATTAGGGACCGGAGTAGAAACAATTCCTGAAGTCGTAGCAGTCAAGGGAGGTGTTTCTATTTTCACGTAAGCATCACGACTTAACGGAACAATATGGGAAACGTCATCTACTTTTATCTTTATATTATAATTGTTAAAATCAACAGTTCCTTGAACATGAGAGAACCAATCCATTCCAAGGATCATAGGGCGGACCAAGTTTTTGACAACAAGAAAAACAGCAGAAGAGTTCGGACCTCCAATCAATTGGAACTCTATGAGAACTTGATACTTTATTCTACAACTCTGATGTCCAGTAACACCTCGAATAAAAGTATTGGATAATGGTAATTTTGGGAAAGTCGTACCAATAGCGCCAAAATTCTCTTCGTTGATACAAGAGACCTCGCTACCAGTGTCTAACAATGCTGGGAAACATAAATGTAGCACTTTTACCATCACATGGGGTAAAGTAATACACGGACGATGACAAGGGGACACACCGGCAGTATGGAGGATAGAGATTGGTAGTTCGATATCAAGGATTTGTCGTTCGACTAAAGGCAATGGGGCACGTGGAAAGTGTGTATCAATGGGGGTAACGATACCATCTTGGTTAGATCCAAGTCCCGTACAAGGTTTCCATCCCATCGAATGAAGAATACTGAAACCAGGTCCGTACACATCCTTCAACTGATTCAAAGGCAAATGGGGCATTATTATATAAGGGGGAATAATACTAGGGGTTGATGCAGTAATATCTACGGGTCCTATCGTCTTAGCAGTAAAAGTATGGGCTAATTCAACAGGGTCGAAGGTTTTATGCTTAAGGGAAGGGAAGTCTGTGCACCTTCTTAACAGTTCCCGTGGTGGTTTTCCGAACGAGAGTGGGTCCAGTGGTTCTTACTAGGACTTCTCTTTTGACCAGCGTGGAGACTAGTCGTAGAGACGTGTGGCGGTTCGGCGGGAGAACGTTGATCCTTATTGGAATTCGAGGATTTATGGGGACGATCATCAAAGCGGCGGCGCTGGTAAGCCTGGTCTTCGCTCTGCTCCTGTAGGAACGATAGGGCTTCCGACACTGAACGATCCGTTCTTGGAATTGCTTTCCACAAAGATCGAAGAGGTGCCGGAAATAAATCCATTAAGTCGGCGACCATAACAGATTCTGGCAAAGGGAGGGTCAGATTACGTAGCAATTCTACGCGTTGTAAAAAGAAATCTGTCATCGAAGTGCCACGGCTAGAGTCATAGGGTGAAGCGAGAGTACGGGAGAGTAATTTACGCTGGTGAGCATGGGACCAGTAATGAGCGATAAAATGCTTTTTAAACTCCTCATAATTTTCCCATTCGCTACGACAAACAGTAGCCCATAACTCTGCCTTTCCTGAGAAGCAGGCTAAGACTTCCTCGAGTTTGTCAACCGGTTGTCCCTTGAAACGGTTAAAGTAACTTTCAAATTTCTCTAAAAATCGAATAGGAGTTTGAAAGTAGGCATCTCCGAAAATTGGACGAGGAATTGCTGGGATAGATGGTGTTTTCCAATTATTTGAGAGGGCAATAGCGATGTGTTTCCACTCATCAGCAGCATTCGTCGTTGATGGGGTTGACAATGTGGGCGGATCTAGGTTGACAGATTGAGAGCTCTGAATGTCTACAGAGGGAGCTGTTACAACGGCAGGGGACGTCAGAGATTGTGAATATCTCGGTGGGTCAGACATAGAAGATGACTTTGGTGTGGAGAAGAGCGGGTCTACAATAGGCGGAGAGGTCACACTAGATGATATCACTGGGTTCGTAGTCGGTACCAACATTGTTAATGGTAGAGGGGTGAAAGTCACTCCTGGCATGGAAGATGTTGTGGTGACGGGCGACATTGATGGTGCAGCAGGTATTGTCACGATAGCCGATGGAAGGGTGGTGGACGACATTAATGTTGTGAATGGCAATGTCGTAGCATTTGGAGTAAACTCATTAGACGACACACAGGGTAAAGTAGTGACATTCGAAGGAAGGGGTTGTGATGTTAACTGGGCTAGTAAGGCATTGGTATTCACTAATTGTTGCATGACAACTTGTAAAGCATCAGATTGAGACTTGACGGTGGTTTGTAGTTCATCAATCTGTTGCTGTAGACGAATGGTAGACGGTTTGGGGTTTACACAAATGTTCTTACTCATAGTAGGGCTAACGGGTCGTTGTGGTTGGTGGTCCGACTGACAGAGTGTTTCGGCAGGGTTTCCAGTTTTGTTTCCTTCTATAATTGTCTTTTCCACAGTTTGGGGACGCATGTTCATTCCTCCTTGTCCAAGGGTCGAAATAGGTGGCTCCTCAGGTTGGCATTCGGAACGGCGTAATGATAGCCTGGGCTCATCGGGGCTTCGACGTGGGAGAGACATCTCAGGGTGAAGGTCAGATAGTCGGAAAGTTTATCCCCGTTGGATTGTCAGGTGGGAGAGACTTCTCGTACTTATCTGGAATTTCAACACACAAGAGTACGACTGCAAAAAACAAACTGGAATTTCAGCACACACGAGTACGACTGCCACAAACAAACGACCAAAACATAATGAGCATCTATGCCTTTCAACAAATTGGATCCTGGTCACGGCACCAAATTCTGTAAGTGTCTGTACCCCCCTCCCCTTAACAAAAGTACGCGCGCTCTGAAGAAGCCACGCCTCCAAAAGAAAAGAAGACACTCACGTAGTAAACCCAATCCTCTGTGTGCAACAAACAAAAATTCCCCTAAAGTGAACTAACCCGAATATTTAAATATGGCTCGTGATCGTCAAAACTCAAACAAATAGGTAGGACCCCACTACTACGTTGTGAAAACAAAGAATTATGCACACAGAATGTTCAGGACCCAACTGGAGAAAGACATAGAAAGGTTCACTTACCTTTACAAGAAAAATACTAACACAACACAATAAATAATACAAGTAATTTAAAGGAATTAAGAAAAACAAGAGAATATAGTTATCTTCGATTTATTGAAGGATTTAACTATAGTTGAAGTATGTCGTAACATTCGTTGATTTCATGTTTATGGTTATTGAACGTTGTTATATTATCTCCAGTTTATATGGTTGATAGTTGCTCCCTTTGTACTTTCAGTTTTTGCTTTGAAGTTATGCTGCCTTGGAGTTTCCAAAGTGGTGATAATGTTTAATTGTTGTGATCAGGTGACTCTGGCTTTTTTGATTTATTATTTTGCACGGTAGGGCTTTGCTGTAGGTCGACCATCGAACATTTGGCATAAATAGAAAGTCAAATAACGAAACTTAACAAAGGAAAAGCGTTGCTGGTTATTGTCGGGACGGGCCCACTCCGGGTTTCGGAGCTTTTCGGGTACCGCCTCACCGCTCTCTGCACTCCACAACGATGTTCATTTGAACTATTCGTTATTATGAATGAATGACATTCTCAGGTCAATCCAAATCAGCAAAGAATAATAATAATAAAACAATAATAATGAGGCTTATAAGTGAAAAACGTAGCAGAGGTACTGACGGTGTCAGCCCACTGTCTTCGCAGCTTAAGGTGCTTACGTTTGCCGCTCCTTTCTCCCTACAACGGTTTTCATTCGTTGCCTACACTATTAATAGGTGAACAATACAACCACAAAAGACAAACCAAAGCAACAAATAACAACAGTCATAATAATAAAACAATAATAACGAGACGCATAAAGGAAAAGCGTAGCAGAGGTACTGACGGTGTCAGCCCACTGTCTTCGCAGCTTAAGGTGCTTACGTTTGCCGCTCCTTTCTCCCTACAACGGTTTTCTTTCGTTGTCTTCGCTATTAATATGTGGACAAAACAACCACAACCAATGAAACAAATCCACAAATAATAATAATATACACCAAAGACAAAGCAAGCAGCCAAGAACCAGCAAACCCAGGGTTAAACAATAAAGCAAACTAAATATCAGTAAAAACCCACAACCAAGAAATAAACAAATAACAAATGTTAGAATCAAACACAGATTCTTACTACAAATGATACATTTAATGACCGAATCCAGACTTTACAATAATACACGTGTTATCGTTACTAAACTATAACCGAGAGTGAGTCCCGTCTGCTGCATTCCTTCGAGGTTCCTTCCATCCTCGGTGTTACTGTTTATGTTTCATATCTCCAGACATAAACAGTGCATAGGGGCGCTCGTCTAGTGGGACGGTGTGCAGACGTATTTCTTACACTCGGCCATCCTGTTCTTGTGGGCTGTCCTCAGGCCACTAAATAGGAACAAAATCAAATAAGTAATTGAGAAATAATAATGCATGCAACATGCTTTTCCAGGTATACAACATACACAGCATCGGGCGAGAAAGCCCTCATATATTCAGCAGCTTTCGCTGTGGTCGAAAAGACCTTCGTACATACAACAGCTTTCGCTGCCGGAGAAGTAAACCTGTCGCACGCAATAATGTTCTTTCAAGCTAGTCATCACACGCAACACTCTCACACCAAACCGTCTATCCCTATTCAAGACTTCATATCGTAGAAACCGGCCATGATATCATAGTATTTAATGGTTCGTAATATTCGTCGACCTCCACAACTTGTCATGATGACCCTAAAATAAAGCGGTTAAATGGTTTCTCTTGGGCGACAACCCTCAAACCCCACAAATGTCTCTCGGGCAACAACCCTCAATTCCAACAAAACTTTTTTTTTCTCGGGCATCAACCCTCAATATCAACAAAACATGTCTCTAGGGCAACAACCCTCAGTTCCAACAAAATATTTCACACGGGCAACAACCCTCAATATCAACAAAACATGTCTCTAGGGCAACAACCCTCAGTTCCAACAAAACATTTCACATGGGCAACAACCCTCAATATCAACAAAACATGTCTCTAGGGCAACAACCCTCAATATCAACAAAACATGTCTCTAGGGCAACAATCCTCAGTTCCAACAAAACATTTCACATGGGCAACAACCCTCAATATCAACAATACGAGTACCAGTACAGTGTATTTGAACGTATCTACTACAGCAATTATTTTTGGCACTCACAAGTTTGGATCGTGACCCAGGGCTTCAATTTTTCAACAGCCACTACTGTTCGCCTACGTCGGTGGCCCTCTCGAAGGTCCTCGACTTCGTAACGGTCATTGAAGAGTACCTTCCTTACGCGGAAAGGACCCTTAAATTTTGGCATTAATTTTCTGCTGCAGTTAGTGTTGGGTTCGCTTGATATCAGGACCAATACTAGTTCGCCTTCGCTGAAAGACCGTGCTTCACGTCTGGCCTTATCATAGCGCTCCTTCTGCTTTGCTTGATCGCGCGTGATATGTTCTTTAATTTTTGGTCGAAGTTCTGCCAAGTCGATCCTCTCCACTTGCTGCTCCACTTCTTGAAGTATATGTGACTCTGCCATCGGTCGCGGCTTATACCCAAGGAGTGCTTCAGATGGGGTGGATCCAATGCCCTTGTTGTATGCAGTATTCATCGCACCTTGGACTTGCTTGACATACGCGTCCCAGTTGGCACTATCACTTTCCACGCTCGACGTGGCCAATGCTTGTACAATAGTTCTGTTATACCGCTCACATTGTCCATTTGCTCTCGGGGTAGCAACCGCATTTAGCACGTGTTTTATTGCGTAAGTGTCACAAAAAGTTTTAAAGGTACGAGATGTAAACGCGGTTCCACGATCACTTATAATGCGTTTCGGAACACCGAACAAACACATGATCTCACGTAAGACCTTCACGACCGTTGAAACTTTGGTTGTCTTTACAGGTTCGATTGTCACAAATTTCGTAAACGCGTCCACGATAACGATTAAAAACTTGTTCCCTCTATGGCTTGTTTCAAATGGACCCACATGGTCGATGTGCAGGGTGTGAAAAGGAACCTCAGTCTTTTCGATGGGGTGGAGTTTTCCTTGTTTCTTACCAGGGCAATGTTTATAATATGAGCAGTTAAGACAAGCCTGAACGTATTTTGTTACTACGCGTCGCATTTTGGGGAACCAGTAATTTTGCTGTATCCTTCTCAGGGTGTTTTCGATCCCTGGATGACCTGCCTGGTCATGACAAAGTCTACCAATTTGCCAACGTGCTGGTTTGGGAACAACCCACAACTCCTTTCCATCGTCCATCTTTTTGAATACTCTTCCATCTTTCAGTTTGTACTCTTTGAAGTACATCTTTGTTTCCTTGTTGGTTTTTTCCGTCATGAGTATTTGGCGAATGCGTGATAGTTGTTCATCTTGTAGCTGCGCGCTCAATACCCAGTCACCCTCGGTGAGATCTATCTGATTAATTTCGGCGGCTGCATCATGTATTGGATACCGGCTAAGAGCGTCTACATGAGGCATCCTTGGTCCTGGACGATAACGCACTTCAAACGAAAATTCCTGCACGTCAAGCCACCACCTGGCGACTCTAGGAATGAGATCCTTTTTCGTGAAGGTTGTGCGTAGTGCACTACAGTCAGTAACTACTGTAAAACGCAGTCCAAGGAGATACACCCTAAAATGTTTCAAGGAGTGAACGACGGCCATTGTTTCCAATTCATACGAATGGTAGTGGCGTTGGTCTAATGTGGTCTGCTTGCTGTAATAGGCCACAACTCGTTGTCCGTCGTCGTGCATTTGCAGCAAAATTCCACTTAATCCGGTGGAACATGCATCCGTGTGCAGTTCAGTCGGTAGATTTGGGTCGAAAATCGCTAGTACAGGTTTGCTGCTGAGTAGTTCCTTAATGGTTTCGAAGGCATTTTCTTGTTCCATATCCCAGGTCCACGAGATATCCGACCGAGTTAGGCGTGTCAGTGGTTCCGCTACTCTAGCATAATTTTTCAGGAATTTGCGGAAATAACCTGATAAGCCTAAGAACTGTCGAATCTGCTTTACATTCTCCGGTGGGCTCATGTTCATTACAGCCTCTACCTTTTTAGTGCCCGGTCGAACACCGTCTTGGTTAATTTCTCTGCCGAGGTAATCGATGGTTGATGAGAAGAATACACATTTCGAAATATTTAGAGTCAAGTTGTGTGAACGTAGAGCCTCTAACACTAAGTGTAATCGTCTTAATCCTTCCTCTTCATCAGGACATGGTATTATGATGTCATCGATGTATGGTTGTGCGATCTCGCTTATCGGTCTCAATACTTTGTTCATTAAGCGCTGAAACGTGGAGGGCGCATTTGATAGGCCAAAGGGCATTCGCAAAAATTCGTAGTGAGCATCCGGAGTAATAAATGCTGTCTTGGCAATGGAATCTTCGGCCACTGGTACCTGGTAAAATCCACTACTTAAATCGAGTGTAATAAAATATTTGTTTCCACCGAGACGGTCGATCTGATCGTCAATGAGCGGTAGGGGATATTTATCCTTGACAGTTATGGCGTTCAATCGTCGATAATCGATGCATAGTCTGTAACCGGATGTTTTCTTCTTGATTAATAACACAGGATTTGCGTATGGTGAGTTTGATTCGCGGATTATGCCATGACGCAGTAGATCTTCTATCATATCCTTCAGGATATTTCTTTCAAAAGCCGCCATTCTATACGGTCGATATACAATGGGGTTGTCAGATGTACAATTGATTCGTATCTCTGCAGAGCTCGTTCTTCCTAACTCTGCCAGGGATGTTGATATTCTGTCCCTGAATTCGGCTAGCAAGTCTTCGCATTTTGATTTTACACCCTCGTTCACGTTACCGAAGTTTATCTCATAATTTAGCTCTGAGGTAAAACAATCCAATTGAGCGCACTCTACTACGTCTTCTAATGACCGGATTGACACCTTTGCGCCCACCTTGACCAGCATCACGTTAGGTAAATCCAGAAAGTCTCGGCCGACAATACAATCGTGTATCATAAACTCGTCATCTACGACTATAACATGAACGCGCGCTTTAGCTTCGCAAATCCGGACCCATGTTATCATCCGGCCAGCACCCTTCACTCGTTCTCCAGTAAAACTACGCAGGGTATCGTAAGTGGTAATTTGATACTCTAACCCTAGTGCTTGGGCAATGGACCTACGCAGAAGTGTGTTCGAGCTACCTGTATCAACTAAGCACTTGACTTTGCGTTCTCCCACAAACGCGGTCATAATGTAGGGGTTGCTTTTAGTTTTATTGTCCAACTTTAGTTCGTTGACATCGTGGCGATTTTCGTCATTATTTTTCGTAGGAAATCGACTGGTTTTTAAATTTTTCTGAAATTGGTTCAGCCGTCTGCTATTTTGTTGTCGCGATTCATGTTGTGTTTGTTCGAGTTTACAATCTCGCGCGTAATGATTGCCCTTGCAATTAAAACATTCGAGATTTCTCGGAACAAATGGAACCGCTTTGATGTTATGTTGCTGCAGTGGGCGATGTGTGGAAGACAAAGTACTGGGCGAGTTCTGTTTTAAATTACAAGCACTCGTGAATTGCTGTCGATTTGCAGGGACGCCCGTGGCAGGTACGCGACCGAGGGTACTTAGATATGCAAAAAGATCATCTGTGTTCTGATACCGAGCACTTTTCGCTATGTTGACGATACTTTCGTCCGTAATCCCTCCTATGATGGCATCGACAAGGTATACCTCCGGTATGTTAACTTGTAATAGTTTTAATTTTGCCAATTTGTTGTAGCAATACACACTCAGGTCTTGCCCAGGATGCGTACAGTAAGTCGCCGCGTTCCATAGCAATTTTGAAAACGGTAGTGGCTTCCGGAACTGTCGAGTTAGTGACTGTCTCATAGCGGCCCAATCGGTCGATAGTAGATCTTGCGAATCGTACCATCTCCTCGCCATGCCTTTTAATCTACTTGACACTAACCTGACAATAGCTGCGTCTGTCCACCCATAGGACTTTGCCAAATTATCGACACGTGCCGTCCAAGCTTCTACTAGCAGTTCGCTCCTTTGGGGATCGAATTCCGGAATCACCAACTCGTCTCCCATGGCAGGTTGTTGATATTGTAGTCGCTGTTGTGAACTCCGTTCTAAAGTTGACAGTCGCCGTCGTAGACGTTTAATTTCCCTTCTTGAATTTTCGCGGCTAGTCGCACTACTGTCACTTGACGAGTCTGAAGATGAACTCGATGATGAGCTCGGCGATCTTCGTCGTTCGCTTTGTCGCTTCCTTTTCTTATTTCCGCGTTTGCCCATGTTATTTCACTCACGAAAATAAATGAACAAAAATTTAAGAGGAGATATTCGAGTTCTCACAGCACAACCCGTATTTCCTTTGTTCTAAAAACTTCAATTCTTGCGAGCCACTTCGAGTGTTTATTCTGATATTGTTTATGTTAACACCTTCACACAAAGAAGTTCTATGAGGACGCCAACAGACTCCACGCCGATAGCCGACACGTAGATATTGAAAGCGTAAAGTCACTCACTCTTTGCACTACCACTAGTAAAAACTTTACACCGGCGTTTTGCGGTAATCCCACTTCTGATTTTGTTAGAATCAAACACAGATTCTTACTACAAATGATACATTTAATGACCGAATCCAGACTTTACAATAATACACGTGTTATCGTTACTAAACTATAACCGAGAGTGAGTCCCGTCTGCTGCATTCCTTCGAGGTTCCTTCCATCCTCGGTGTTACTGTTTATGTTTCATATCTCCAGACATAAACAGTGCATAGGGGCGCTCGTCTAGTGGGACGGTGTGCAGACGTATTTCTTACACAAAGACAAACAATTATTAGCAAACAAGATAACTATAACAAAAAAAATGTGGGGGCGCTCTAGGTGTCAAAAACCCCACTAAAACTTTGTAATCACCTAGAACCCATTTATGTATTAGAATCAAACTATAATTTTACTAAATAACAATTTTACAAATAGAGCGAACCATAACCGAGGGTGTCGTGTACCTGCATTCCTTTAGCGACCCTTGGCGTCAAGTGTTTATGTTACTGATCGCCAGACATAAACAGTACACTCAGGCTGGGCTAAAAAAGGGACGCGGAACACGAAACAAATGACAAAATATTCGTGACGCGCAAATATTATACCAAATAAGTTTTACAAAATAATTTAGATGGACGCAAAGCGCTAAATACACTCACAGCAGTTTAAATACGCCAAAATAGAGTATTGCTGAGCAAAGATTACCCAAAGCAAGAAAATTGTAGATTAAATAACATTAAATAAAATTATTGAGGAAAAATCAAAGTATTTAAACAAAATAAGTAAACATATTACAACACATATAAATGGTATTACCTGGAATTTCAGCACACAACACTAAAACTATAACAAAGTATTTAACCAAATCTGCATGCGAGTGGTAAGAAGGTTCAAAACCGAATCATCATCCCTTTCCCGGGGGCACAACTACCTGCTAGTTATGGTCACAGTCTCCGTAGGACTTCCTCTAACCCCACGCCCCTCAATACCTACACCTCGCGCGAAAGATTTAAAATTTGAATTTGAATCGGGTTCTTACATTTGTCTGTCACCTTATCATAAACTCTATAAATTATATCAATCTTCAACAGCTTGAGTTCCTAATACATTTCCGAACATCAAGTGTGTTTTTATTTTTTCGCACAATGACAATTTACGACTGTATTGTATCGCCTCTATCAACTGCAATCAATCACCAGATGAATACTAGACATCAAGATAACGATCTACTATTTAATACGGCAAATTAGTTATCAGCACCCTCATAGTCTGGTGTTCCGTCTGCATACCTCGACCAAACATGAAAATTTTAATCATTTTATTAGTTTCGTACGCATCTTTGTGTTCAGCAGGTATGCATATTTTTCGATATTAATTTAATACATCGACCGTAGGCGAGTGGCAAATTTTTTTTATACGAGTCATGATTGTCAATTTGACGGCTTGTCAAAATTGATGACGGTTATGTTGTATTGTGATTCTATATATTATAGATCTGTATATTTTAGATCACCAGCACAAGCATTGGCGTACGAATAAGTACACGAAATTGGGCAAGGGCCTCATTGGGAATATTAATGAAGAAGAATTCACCCCACAATTTTGGAACGCCAATGCTCAAGAACTGTTGAAACAGAAATTAGCAAGCACACCTAACACAAGTTTGTTTTTTTAACTCCTGAATCAAGTATAACATAAACTAAATTATATAATTTTTGGTAGATGTGGCCAAAAACGTGATTTTCTTTTTGGGGGATGGTATGTCGATACCAACCCTTAAAGCCGCAAGGGTGTACTGGGGGCAACTGTACAATGAGACTGGTGAAGAAAGGTTTCTTTCATTTGAAAAGTTTCCATATACAGCTTTGTCAAGAGTAAGTTTTCTAAACGAAAGTTTGCCAAATAAGTTTTCCAAACAAGTTTCCCAACCAGGCAGCAGAGTTTAACTTGTCTTCTTTGTAGACCTATTGTGTTGATGTCCAAGTACCTGATTCAGCATGCACAGCAACTGCTTTTCTCTGTGGTGTAAAAGCCAATGACGCCACTTTAGGTCTATCAGCTCAAGCACCATTTGGTGACTGCCAAGCTAGTTTAAATGAAGAGAACCATGTCGTTTCCATCGCGAGGTGGTCGCAACTGGCTGGTAAAAAGACAGGGTTGGTTACCACAGCTAGAATTACCCATGCAACACCAGCTGCTGCGTATTCACACACTGCAGACAGAGATTGGGAGTGCGATGCTGATGGTACACCTTCAAATTGTGAAGACATAGCTTCTCAATTGATATCATCGATCACCGCGCAAAATTTCAATGTTATTATGGGAGGTGGTAAAGGAAAGATGCTTCCTTATGATGTAGTAGACGAAGAGGGACAACCTGGTGAAAGACGAGATGGTAGGAACCTCATTGAGGAGTGGTTAGAACGAAAAACTGGTACCAACCATCAATACCTATGGAACAGAACTGATTTGCTGAATATCAAAGAAGATACTGAGTATCTCTTAGGTTTATTTGAGAAGGGGCATTGTAAATACCATTTGGATGCTGATGAGGAAGATCCTTCTCTGGAAGAGATGACAGAAGCTGCTATAAAACTCCTTAGAAATAATAATAATGGGTACTTCTTGTTTATAGAAGGTGGTAGGATTGATCATGCCCATCACGACACTTTCGCCCAAAAAGCTTTAGATGAAACTGTGGAGTTCTCCAAAGCCATTCAGAAGGCATATGATCTCACCAATCCAGAAGATACCTTGATTGTTGTGACAGCTGATCACGCTCATGTGTTTACTATGTCAGGTTACCCACAACGTGGTAATGATATCTTTGGTATTGTTGATTTGGCTGATGATGGTATCCCATATCCTACCCTCTCATATGCCAATGGGCCAGGGTATCAGGAATACGTCGAAGGAGTCAGACCTGATGTATCACAAGATGATATGCGTATGTATTTAAATTGATCAAATTTTGATTTCCAATAACTTTTGTAATGTTGAAATTTTGCAGATGATAAAGATTATATGTTTCCATCGATGGCTCCAAGATATTCCGAGACCCATGGTGGTGATGACGTGGCAGTTTTTGCCAGTGGTCCATGGGCTCATTTATTCACTGGTTCTGTAGAACAGAACTTCATTCCTCATGCTCTGGCGTATGCCTCATGTGTCGGGGAAGGCCAGACAGTCTGCCAAAGATCTTGATTTTCTTACAAATAAAAAGAATTTTTAAAAATTGATTGTTTTTTTGTCCCATCGACCCAAATCCACAAAAAAATACAACGATAACGTTATAAAATTTTATACATTGCAATGATTTCTGATAGCGCCCAAACGGTACAACGGATTGAGCTGAAATTTGGTATATGTACTTATTTAGAATTACCTGGGGATGAACTGTATTGTTTTTGGTGACAATCTGACAACCGGAAGTGTAAAATTTCACATGTGGTTTCTTAGGAATTCATCCGATTTTGACCAAAATTGATACCAGCTCAATGACAGATTGTTAGGTTCACTGACTGACTGTTAGATTGGGGTCCAGAGTGGCTGTGGCTTCACTAAATTGAATAATAGTAAAAGTTTTGATTTGCATAATATTAAAATTGGTTATTGTCAAAAAAGTGGTTAGATAGTGTCAATAATTTAGTCGGAAAGTTGGGTGGGGGCTACCTGGGATTTTTTATGTCTGTATCTACTACTATTGTGGGAATTATAAGTATTAATCGATAAATTTCGTTTCTATCAAGTAATTTTTGTTTCTAATAGTTCATTGTTTGATATGTGGAGTGTATATGAAACCAATATTTAATTGTTTGTTATCTCTGTACTGTATGTAGATTTGGTAAAAGTCAAAGTACCAAAAATCGATTGAAAAAAACCTTGATCTTTGCAATGAAATAGCTCACATATTGATACGTTAGCTATATTTGAAGTTACAGGTTGTCAAAGTATTCTGTGTTTGATATATAGAAGACGAAACCCAAATTTAGTGGATTTTAGTGAAATATTTAGAAACCTAATAGTTTTGCCACACTTTAAAAGTTACAGCAATGACAAATATTTTCTAATAAATATTTTTTATGACTAATAAACTAGTGTTCTTTTTAGTAACCAGTTTCTTTTTGTATTTCATTTTTTATTTAACAGAAAAATCATATTTATATTGCTGCCTATTAAACTTAATGGAAGGCATTTTTTTCGGAACAACAGGACCATTGAAACAAAAAAAAACTAGTTAAATATGTCCGATAAAAAAGCGGGTCGTATTTTTACCATAGTTTATTGAAAAGTATAGAAAAATATATAATTCTGCATATCTGGAGATCATTTGTTTTAATCACGTATGCAGTACAAACGTGAAAAAGGCTAAATCACCATAATATACAGTCTTTGTACTAAAATGAGTCTGGAAATACATACTATAATAAAAAACTGTATTATTTATATATTATTAATAAAAGGTACTTGGTTCAAAACACGATTTTTAAATTGATAAGTTACAGCCTGTCAAAGTACATCTTGTTTTGCTATATCTGATCGACAAAGGTAACTTTTTTCAAAGGCATAATACTATGGAAAGGAAAATTATTTCTATATTGATATGGGGTCGATTGGGAAAACATTGATCTTTTCAATGAGCTCATTTACATCAAAATCCGTTCACTAGTTTTGAAATTATAGGTCGTCAAAGTACACATTTTTTTATATATCTGATCGACAATGGTAAGATTTTTTTTTTCGAAGGCAAAAAAATCCTTTGTGAAGGAAAATTATTTGCTGATTGATATGGGACATATATCGATTGGCAAGTGAACTTTCCAGTGAGCTAATTTATATCAAGATCCATTCACTATTTTTGACAAAGGTAACTTTTTTCAAAGGCATAACACTATGGAAAGGAAAATTATTTCTATATTGATATGGGGTCGATTGGAAAAACATTGATCTTTTCAATGAGCTCATTTACATCAAAATCCGTTCACTAGTTTTGAAATTATAGGTCGTCAAAGTACACATTTTTTTATATATCTGATCGACAATGGTAAGATTTTTTTTTTAAAGGCAAAAAATCCTTTGTGAAGGAAAATTATTTGCTGATTGATATGGGACATATATCGATTGGCAAGTGAACTTTCCAGGGAGCTAATTTATATCAAGATCCATTCACTATTTTTGACAAAGGTAACTTTTTTCAAAGGCATAATACTATGGAAAGGAAAATTATTTCTATATTGATATGGGGTCGATTGGGAAAACATTGATCTTTTCAATGAGCTCATTTACATCAAAAGCCGTTCACTAGTTTTGAAATTATAGGTCGTCAAAGTACACATTTTTTTATATATCTGATCGACAATGGTAAGATTTTTTTTTTCGAAGGCAAAAAAATCCTTTGTGAAGGAAAATTATTTGCTGATTGATATGGGACATATATCGATTGGCAAGTGAACTTTCCAGTGAGCTAATTTATATCAAGATCCATTCACTATTTTTGTAGTTACAGCTTATCAAAGTAGACCTTGTTTATTACAAACAGGTAGATTTACCCTGTCACTTTGCATATTTTTAAGCGTATATTATTTATGCATATGTTATTATGACTATATTAATATGCAAACACAGATTTTTCCTACAACACCAAGTTGTTTATTTATAATGAATTTACATACAAAACAAATAATAGAACATCACCCGGATAGACTCTCTCAGTTTTACTAAATTTTTGTTTTACTAAACAAAATATTATAAAAACTAGCAAATATTATTAAAAAAACTAGCTAAATCTTATCTATTACCAATAAATAGTGTAAATAAACACGATTAACATGATTTATAACCACTTACAATGTCAATGTCAATGGCTAAATGTATAAAATGCTTATATCTCAACTATTTCAAAATATCTTCGCTTGGGATTTTCAGCATATATACTTGATAAACTGTACTAGAATGTGTACATTGTAAATTTTCAATGAACGGCTCGCCTTGGTGTTTTTTCTGCGGCCTTACAAAGGTCTATTATCCATGTAAGTTAGAGTTACATGCATGTAATCTAGAGTCTATATGCATAGACATCGAGTTACACATTTAATAAAGACATTTTGCAGAATTCTGCTGTTACATTCATAAAATAACACGGCTTATGTCGTCAAGTAGCAATAACAAATACAGTGGGGGATTGGGGAACACCGTCAGTGCATATATAGCATGGCTTCTTGGCAGGTATCAGTCTTATAGCTAAAATGCTACTTAACAATTTCTGTTTGTTGGTTCTGGTGTCGGTTAGTGCTGGTAGACCAGATGATTTCGCACCACACGATTGTAAGTTGCTTCAAGATCAATTACAAGATCTATAATTATGCTAGTTTGAATTATTTTGGTGTGCCAGTGCCAAAATGTTACAAGACAATGCTTGTCAGGTGTAAGGTATATTTAGAACGCTTATTTCTTTGATAGTAGGTATTTGTAGTGTTCTTAGTCATAATTTTTAATAATAATCTCGTTAATTAGTGTATATCCACTAGATTAGTGTATATTCACTAGATAGTGTATATCCAATAGAGTATATGATACATTAATAATACTTGTATGTATTTTCTTTTATATGGTTTAAAAATAGTGTTTGCTACGTCTGACCGACAAATAACTTTTTTTCAAAGGCAAATTCTATGGAAAATAAATTGTTTATTAAATTGATATGGGGTATGGATGGATTGGGAAAACGTTGGTCTTTCCAATTAGCTAAGTTGCATCAAGATCCATTCACTATTTTTGATGTTACAACTTGTCAAAATACACCCTGTTTTTATAAATTTAAAATAATTTATTGACAAAGGCAACTTTTTACTTTCTGACTAGTACCCTAGAAGGAAAGTATTGTAATCGATGGAAAAAAAACTTTCGAGATTTCAGCGGAAATAGGCGTTTTGGGGTCCCCTGAATCCCCTGAACATGATTGCGCCGAAACGGAACAAAGGATTGGGCTGAAATTTGGTATACATATTTAGAATTACCGGGGGACGAACTGGAGTGTCTTTGGTGACAATTGACAACCGAAAGTGGCAAATGTAGCAAGTGCCTCCTTAGGGATTTATCCGATTTTGGCCAAACTGATGTAATACTCTTACTGAAACTGACGTTAGGTAGCGTCCAGAGATGGCTCTGGCTTTACTAAATTAAATAATTGCAAAAGTGTTTAGGCACTTCCTTGTGCCAACGATTTAGTCGGAAAGTAGGGTGAGGGCCACCCCAGATATTTTTTCAAAGAAAAATTATTTCTAAACTGATATGTGGTATGGATCGATTGGGAAAACGTTGATCTTTCCAATGAGCAAATTTATATCGAGTTCTATATACTAATTTTAAGTTATAACTTGTCAAAGTACACTCTGTTGTTCTAAATCTATAAATTTAAAATAATTTATTGACAAAGGTAACTTTTTTTCAAAGACTTAGTACTATGGCAAGGAAAATTATTTCTAAATTGATATAGTTACCACTTATCAAAGTATGACTTGTTTGGTACATTCCAAACACAAATAAAAAACAAATATCAATACAGAAAAATATTTCTACGCCGATTATGAGCTGGTTTTGAGTTAAACTTTTACACTTTAACGAAACCTGTACTACATAATACGCTTCGAAATTTACATTTTCCAATATATCTTGGGTTAGATTATTATAATCTAGAAATATTTTAGTAGTTTTCCTTCTCTGAAACCGGTATTTCGCACTTAACAACTCATTATGAAATCAGTCTTGTAAATTGTCTATGTTTATGTGTTCTTACGCTATTACTGCATAATGTCCTTTAGATTGAGTTTTTTTGGTACACTTTATGGTATTTTCTTAGTGTTACTAGTATTATTATAATAAGCGAAATTATATGCATTTAGGTATTATATACATTTATATTATATACATAGAATTATGTTGCTTAACTTATGTTTTGTCCAAATCCAGTCGCTCTTTCACAATACATAGTCAAACAGAAACACACTGTATTATACATTGCACCTTTATGCTGTTTTATCAATGATTATACATACTGCTATTATTATACGAAAAATTATACGCCTTTGTGTCGAAATTATATCTTATTATTCTTATATATCTAATTATATCTTTAATAATAAGCAAACAAACACAAACTTAAATATCCGGGGTGTCCCTCACTTAACTTTCCGACTATATCGTTCACACATTGATGTGTCTAAACACTTTTGTAATTATTCATTTTCGTGAAGCCACAGCCACTCTAGACCCTGACCTAACGTCAGTCACAGTATAACATCGCAAACACGCCGACGAAGGCTGACATTTCTGTCAAATTGCTTTTATAAACATTTATAGCGCCTAAACCACTCATCCCATTGACCTGTGTGAGCTGGTATAAGTTTAATCAAAATCGGTTCAATCTTTAGGAGAATACCTGTAAAATTTGCTACTTCCGGTTGTCAGATTATCACCAAAATCAATCCAGTTCATCCCCTGGTAATTCTAAACATGTATACCAAATTTCAGACTGATTCGTTGTACCATTGGGGTGTTATCGTGTTCACAGCCATACACACATACATACATACGAACGCGTCTTTACACTCGACCCATTTTTTCCGTCAATTACAATACTTTCCTTGAAGGGTACTAGTCGGGAAGTAAAAAGCAATTATTACGTCATTGATTAATTCATCAATCAAAATTCTTATTCCATTTCTAATTCAACCATTATCTGAATCGTTTCAAACCATAATTGGACATCTGATTAATATATTATAGCTGCCTCGTTATGTTATTGTTCTTCTTAATCACACAAAACGTGCCTTTTCGATGCAAATGAGAATGTAATAAGCAATATGTAATACTCATTAATTAGCTTCGCGATATTAAAAAAAAAACCAACAAAATAATCACGTGTTACCAACACGTGCTTCAGCAAAATCACGATTTTGTATTACTTAATATTGTGATAATTAATAATTTTAAGGTGCTACGGTGTTAAGTTTTAATTTTATGTTTAGATGTTGCCGAGAAATATTCGCGACACACTAGGCAAGCCAGATCTGTCAAATCTGCTCCGCAAAGACAACAGTTAAAAACTGAAGAAAGAGATGAACAAACAGCTGATTTTTGGAATAGAAAAGCACAGGAAACACTGAGACAAAAGATTCTGCAAAAACCGAACACGAGTTTGTTTTTACTAGGTTAAAAAACGTTAGAATTGATTATGAGATCATACATTTCTAGATAAAGCAAAGAATGTGATAATGTTCTTGGGTGATGGCATGTCCATACCAACGATCAAAGCTGCTAGAATTTACATGGGGCAGGTAAACAATCAAACCGGGGAGGAAGGACAATTGGCCTTTGAAAAATTTCCATACACAGGCCTGTCAAAGGTATTTTTTATTGAGGTATTATTTAACACTATAAGTCACATTTCAGACTTACTGTGTTGATAAACAAGTACCTGACTCAGCTTGTACAGCAACAGCATACCTATGTGGTGTCAAAAATAACGATGCTACCATAGGTGTAACAGCCTCTGTAACTCTAGGAGATTGCCAGAAGAGCTTGAATGAATCAAACAGGGTCTACTCCATAGCTAAGTGGTCTCAAAAGGCGAACAAACGCATTGGTTTCGTAACCACAACCAGGGTAACCCACGCATCACCAGCTGGGCTTTATGCTCACACTGCCCATAGAGATTGGGAATCAGATGCTTACGAAGTCCCTGAGAAATGCCATGATATAGCTCATCAATTGATTCATAGTGATGTCGGGCAAAAATTTAATGTTATTATGGGTGGTGGAAGAAGAGAAATGCTTCCCAAAGGGCAGAAAGACGAGGAAGGCCAGGAAGGAACCAGGAGAGACGGTGTTGACCTAATCAAGCAATGGAAAGAATTCAAAACTGGTCAAAACGCTGAATACGTATGGAATCGTACTGCTCTGTTGAATTTAAGCAATGGAACGGAGTATGTCTTAGGTCTTTTTGAAGGTAGTCATTGCAATTTTCATTTAGATGCTGAACCAGAGGACCCTAGCTTAGAAGAGATGGTACAAGCTGCTATAAAGGTTCTGTCTAAGCCTAGATCAGAAGAAGGGTTTTTTCTTTTTGTGGAAGGTGGTCGGATTGACCATGCACATCACGATGGTCATGCCCAGAAAGCCCTTGATGAAACTATTGAGTTCTCCAAAGCCATACAGAGAGCTTATGATATAACCAACCCAGAAGATACTCTTATAGTTGTGACGTCAGACCATGCTCATGTTATGTCTGTTGCTGGATATCCAGATCGTGACAATGACATCTTGGGCATTGCTGGAATAGCTGATGACCACATACCATATTCAACCATAACCTATGCCAATGGTCCTGGGTATAAACTTGGTGTTAACAACATAAGACGTGATGTGACACAAGAAAACATGCGTAGGTTCTTTGCTTCTCGTTTTTCTTTAGTTCCTTCCAGTTTTTTTTTTGTTAGTATAATCTAGTTTATCATATTTATTAAGTTATTCCTCTGTTTTAGATGATAAAAACTTTAAATTCCCTGCTTTGGCACCTCTGGACCAAGAAACCCATGGTGGTGATGAAGTAGGAATTTTTGCTACCGGACCATGGTCCCATTTGTTCGTTGGTGTTATTGAGCAAAATGTGATACCGCATCTCATGGCTTATGCCTCTTGTGTGGGATCTGGTGATACATCGTGTGATAATAACTATTATTTTTAATCATTGATGTCTATTATGTGATACTGTCTATGAAATTGATAATAAATGAATTCTTGTTAGTTATTAATGAGTTATTATATGTATTTTTCAGTTATTACATGTATTTTGGAGTCAATAGTCCAAAAGATAATTACGTTGTTTACTTTTTGTGCCAGCTACTATTCAGAAAACATGGGCGTAAAATAAATAAATCGACACAATAGAGTTTGTTAAATAAATATATTTATTAGATTGCAAACCCCTGTACAATCCGCATGAGTTCTTTTGGTCAATATAATATATTTTCGTGACATTTATTACACTGTTTTGTTACCATTGTTGCGTCATAAGTACAGACAGAGACAGACAGTACATAAATAGCTTCTAAAACGTCTGTTTTGCATTATTATTTCAACTGAAACAAAAAAGAACGAACCAGCTTTTACAGAAATGCAAACAATAATATCGAACTATATAAATAGACACTCCAATAACACCAAAAGCACTGCATGATAAGCTCGTAGATTTATATTTGACATTTGACACTTCGTTCTTTTTAGGTTAACATTAATACAATTGAATATTAATACAATTCAATACAAACATCAAAAACCAGAATAGGAAATCATTACAAAACATATTACTATTATAAAACGGTGTATATTTGTTTATTTACAATACTCACATAATACGTTTCAAAAAATTAATTTGAATCTCCCACCGTTTATTTCGGGTTGACAACCCTGGTATATGGCGGGATTTTCAAACTTGATAAATGTACAAAACTTAATAAATAAATGCAATTATATACAAAGGAGTGTTATCATATAATTTAATTGTATTATACTAGTGTTTAGCGTAAATAAATTGCTTAAAAAAATGTTTTAAATAATTTAAATAACTTTAAACAACTATAAACAGTTATGCCATGTATCGCGCCGCAAAGAGGTATTGTTGGAAAGGTAGAGGAATATGTTATTTTGACCAAGGTACAAAGGGATTATATATTTAATGGGGTTTTATTCATTAGTTCACAACCGAAAAACTGATTGATTGTATTAGTTTCTTTTCTTGGCGATTTAGTGGTTTTTGGTGTCAAGTATCCTCATCACCAACTCGAGTTTGACAAAGCAATTTATCCAGGTCTATAGTCAGATCCTCTTCAGACTTGAATCTATCGAATTTCATCTAAAATCATTGGAAGTACCTTGAATTTATAGGTTATAGCAGCTTGACTGCTTACATAAGCTGGCAAAGCGTTGCATATATCATCTCATCTCAAGCTTAGCTATCTTCAGGGAAGCATGTGACATTAAGACCTGGATAAGTGTTTTTGACTTTTTAACCAACAAAACCAAGAACCATGAAATCACCATTATTACCATCATGAAAACCATCTTCTATCTATTTCTTCTTCTTAGTAATAGGAGTTTTCTTAATGAGAACGATGGTGAAAGTGAACGTTTGCGCTGGGGATGCTGTGGAACCGGTTGTTGTCGTTGTTGTTGTTGTTGTTGTAGTCCTGGTGGTTGCCTGAGAGGTAGTGACCGTTGGTGAAGTGGTTGCTGTGATTACTATAGGTGGAGGGGGCAAATGGTGTGGAGTAGGAGGCGCGATACTGGCCATTTGTTAGTTAGACGAATGCTTCCCATCTGAAGACACCAGCTCACTGGATCCAGAACTGCTCAAAGTGGTGTTAGAACCGTAGGGGTCCAGTGAACTTTGCACCGACATTGATCTGCCCTGCTGGTGGCGCCTCACTCTGTTTGGTGACAGCTTCCCGGGGTCGATACTTGCTGGGTCTGCCTACAACAGGGCGTTTCATGGGGGTTTGTTTGGATTGTTTTATTCAGTGATGGTTTTTTGATTTGGTTGGTTGATTTTGGTTCATTTCCTACTCTATGCACTCAAGTAATGTCAAGTCTTCCACCTGCCACATGATAGAAGACTCCAATGTAGCCAAAACTGATCTTTCCAGGATAGGAGGATATATACAGGTCAAAATAGATAGATGGAGGTCAAAATAGTCAGATAGAGGCCAGAATAGCTAGATAGATGTCAAAATATATAGATAGAGCTTAGAATAGATAGATAGAGGCCAAAATAGAGATAGAAAACCAGATTAAGCAATGCAAGGCATGCGCTAGAAGCTGAAAACTGAAAGACTAAAGTGGATTGGAGCCGAAAGATACACCCACCTGATATGCGAGAGCGTTCATGATGATATGGTAGGGCACCAAACCCAATGGATGGACCTCCCTCATAAGAACATTGGCAGGGATCTTGTGGAACTGTATATACTCCAAGAAGTTACCTATGACCTCCTTAAGAGTGGTATTCGGATTATTGTCGCAGAATTTCTTACCTAGAAAGAAGAAATTCCATCATACAAGCTTATATTCGTGTTTATCACCTTACCCCACATGAGTGCAGCTTGAAACTTGGTAAATTCATCGGCTTGTAGTTCATCCCTGGCTAAGATCAGCCTGACCACGTGTTGCGGCAGCAGTGTGAAAGAACCAAGGTTCAACACCTCGTTACCATGTTCATCCACAAACTCTAGTACCTAGAAGAACAAAAACAAAAACAAACAAAGCAAGGTTGATACTACTAGAAGCCTTTTAAGCATCACCTACCTTTTGGACGAGGGATTTTGTGCATTTGTACTGTATATATCGTTCAGCAGAAGCGAGGAGAGCACAGACTGTATCAACATTGATGCAACACTGCACGAAACCAGCGCAAGCCCTTCTCAATTCATCCAGACCGTAGTAATCAGCAGCGTTCATAACACCTAAAAGAAATTCCCATGATTTGAGGACTCTTGTTTGAAGGACTCGTGGTTGGAACATATTTCTCAAGGGCAAAACTTATTTTTTGAAGGGCAAAATTGTTTCTCAATAGAGGAAAACTTACCGAGTAATGTCCTTGGTTGTAAAGTGACGCATCCGGTGTGAATGTACTCTATGAGCTGCCTGAATACGTCCGGTTCGAATTCTTCGATGATGAGGGTTTGATGCTGCTGTGAAGTAGGCTATACAACCGTCAATTGTTAAACAAAGTGTGAAGAAGAAGGTAAAAAAAATTGAGGAGTGAATGCTAAATGGTTACAGCTGGTTATAGCACCTAGTACGAGCCTAGTTAATCAAGGGTGAAGGACATGCAATGAGTTTCCGGCCCATTTGGCCCAAGGCAGCTATGGTTGAACAAATCCTGAAAAACAAACCCTGAATAGACAGATCCTGACAGTCTCACACTGACCATGACGACCTTGACAGTCTCATATTGACCATAACGACCTTGACAGTCTCATACTAACCATGACGACCATGACAGTTTCATATTGACTCATACGAACGCCTGTCAAGTAAAAAACCATCATCTATCATCAAACATCACAAAATTTCCAGTTCAAGACGATGAAACCGCGTTTTTGCTGCGAACACGACAAAGACAGCCGTTATAAACCGTGCATACCCATTTACCTACCGGGATATAGTTCCTATAGGTCACCACAGGATGGTCTAGCCTCTTGTGCGTGCCCCACGTCAGGCGAGGGTCGTTGCAAGAAAGAACAGAACTTCTGCAACTGCAAGAACGACTGCGACAATGATTCCCTGTCTTCAAGTGGGAGCTGTTGTTACTTTAGATGCCGCTCGCCCAATGGTAGTGATGTTTTCACATCGAACGGTAGCGATATTTTTGAAGAAAACTGCCTGGACAGCCATACTGTGAAATCTTGCTTGAAGAGCAGGTGTATTCCGCAGTTGTACCCGAACTGTTGCAGGGTGGCGGAAGATGGGTTGAACGTGAACGTGAATAAGGCTTACCAGGTTAATTTAGAGATCAAACCGACGAGGAAGGACGCTGATGCCTTCACAGCAAAGTTACTAATTACAACACCAACTGGGAAGACGACACATGTCACTTTGGGGAACGACCCAAACGAAACTGACTATCCACAATCCTCTGACTATATCGACTACAGCACAGAAGACGATGTAGATGATGATGAACCCATCTCCATGGCTGGGAAGAAGATCCCGATAGATTCGCTCGAGCTGAACAGGAAAAAATCGCAGATATCAAGACGTAGGGACATCTTAAGACGTGTACCAACTGGTTATCCCTCTGGTCTATCGTATGAAATTGAGGACGACGAAGATGAGGATGAAGAAGCGTCTCGTTTAGCCCATGACCTCGCCAGGGTGCCCTCAATGATGCCAGGTCACCAGTTTCGCCCACGCAGGAGCGATGTGCCAGGCAAGCAGAGATACGCCCGGTCAGTGAGCGAATACACTGATGTCGATAGGAAAATCCTGACCAAGGAGAGTGGGGAGTATCCCCAGAATCGTGTGGGTAAGATTCAGGTCATCAAGGATCACCAAGGAGGACCCGGTGACGCACCGTGGCACCAGCAACATGCACCCAATCATAGGAGATCCATGACTCCTGATCGTGATGAAGGCAGGCCCACAACGCAGTCGACCATGTCGGGGAAGCCTTCTTTCCAGGAGACCGTACACTATCCGTCGCTAGCGTCCGGAAATACTGATTCTCCTCAGTCTAGACATAACGTGGGTCGTGATTATTCGATGGCTTCTAGTGTTCCACCGAGGAATTATTCAATGGCGTCATCAGCTCCATCACGTGGGTATTCTGTAGCGTCTTCGGGTCCACGTGGTCACTCAATGGGTTCTTCGACTACACCTCGAGATTACTCCGGGGCGAGTACAGCACCACCACGTGATTATTCAATGGCTTCAACAGCAAATGCACGAAGGTTTGAATCCATGGCTTCCTCAGCACCTTCTTCAGTACCTTACACAGTACCTTCTTCAGCACCTACCGCAGTACCGTCCGCAGCACCTAGCCGTTTCGTCCCAACCTCTGATGGGATAGTGCAGCACTACCCTTCCAGTCAAGATGCTTCGCATGACTCTAGAGCCGTCACCACGAACGACGGCATAGTCCAAGTAAGTTCTCGATTGGGACCACACCCTTCCACGCATTTCCCCCCGGAACCACCCGAACCAGAAGACGACGTGAAGCCTAAATCTCAACCCAATCTTCGGACGATGTCTCAGTTTATAGGAGATGATGGTGAGAGCCATCAGGAGGTTATGCTGGCTCATGCTTTTGAGCCTAGCACTACCCAAGTCCCCGTTAGAGAATACAGTACAGACTCTGACTCGATCATACAAGAGGAACTTCCCAAGTCCAGGAGAGACGTTGTCCCGGATATGTCCTCCATAAGAACGAACGACGCCTCCTCTTCATCCATGGATTATGCCGATGATGCTGGTTCTATTGAACCCATGGTGGTTACACCCTCCCTGGTGCCTGTGACCTCGCGATTCGAAGGGATGCAATCAACTGCTGGTGTAGCGGAGACCAGTAACGTACAGAGTGGCTTTGTACCGAACAAGAAGTCAAGTGTTAAGAGCACTAGTTTTGCTAGTCAGCAATATCCACAGAGTGTGGATGGTATACCGCTGCTTTTGGCGCATCAACCCATCCCTGATGAGTTTGAGGATGCTGTGGTAGAACCAAGACGTGGTGCATCGGCCAAATCTCACCAATCAAGCAAGTCGAAGTCGGGACATAGCAACGTCCACCAGCCTTCCTCGCACTTGTATATCGCGCAGGAGTTACATTCTAGTCCATTTGCCAGGGTGGAATACCAGCAAGAGACTAAGATGGTTGTTACACCGCTGGGAAGCACTAAGAGCAGTCATTTTAGCTCGAGGAGCCAAGGTAAGAGATCCTTGAAGCTGCAGAGGAGTAGACTGTACCATTATGTTCCGACTTATAGGATACCTGTCCTAAGTCGTATGCAGACTTGTAGTTACGCCTTACCCAAAGAAACCATGCGGATTTTATCAGCATACAGACACAATCTTTCTCAACAAGCTAGCACTATATCGGCCCCAGCGACCATAAACAGGGATATGCAACGACGTCAGTTGTAATCGTATAAGAAAAAAGTGTAAAAAAGTTAACCAGTTGAAAAAAGTGGATAATTGAGCTATAATGTGAAGAAAAATCAGTAACCTCATCTGCTACATGGATGAAACATACTCTATTTAATCTTTAGTGGGATTATTATAAAGATTCTTGTTAATAAATGTTTGTTGACGATGGCCTGGTCTCTGATTTTGCTGTTTGATCTTCGGTGTGTTGTTTGGTCCTCAATTTGTTGTTTGATCCTCAATTTGTTGTTTGAACCTCAGTTTGTTGTTGGAATTATGATTCTTTATAATATCTCATCATGAAATGAAATGATTCGTGTGTAACATGACATAAAAGTGTCGATAAGTCTAACATTATTTATAGACAAGCAGTGCTTTATTAAGTCAAAAATACTATCAAACACTACAGCAGGCAAGAACTTCGGATAGGAGCCTTGGAAAAGTAGGTTTACCTCTTGTATAGGTGCCAGTTGTTGTGTGTATCCTCTCTACATGTACACAGTTATTAATTAGTTACCAAAAAAGCGTTTTCTTCAGTTTTTAGTATTACGAACACAGTCTTCCATGTGTCCAACCAAAATCGTTACAAAGGATAATCTATTTTACTATATACATAGATTGTATATACATATACAGATTGTATTTATTCATACAGATAGTATATACATTAGCATTGCTCACATGGAAGCATTAAATCAAAGAAAGTGTTCTTAAAAAGTGCTTACCTGTTGAGATGCTGCTTGTAAATTTAACAGTGGTTCAGAGGATCTTTTCAGGAACAATCTAAGCTTGTTTTCTCTAGGAGCTGGTTCTTTCTTTCTCTGGGGACTTGGGGCCTAAAACCCAAAAGAGATTTGATACAGTTTTGAGCATTCTTTGGCCATATCAAAGCCGTTAATAGTTTTGGTGGTAAAATCAGAAGGTTTAACGCTTCAATTCGTCGATGAGGTAGTCGGAAAGTTGTGTGTAGGTAATTGGGTATTTTACCTGGTAGAGCATCTTGTGGAACACTCTTGAACGAGCTGCCAAGACAGCTTTGACGGCACAAACCGGTTCCCTTGTGTCTCCCACCAAAAACGTTACATCGCAAAGTTCAGGCATCGATGCAAGAAATTTCATGTCTTCTGCTAGGCCTGACTTGTTTTCGAAGGTACTTATGTCCGGTTCAGCTTCAGCCATGATGCTGTAACTGTGGAGTATTAGACTCTCCGGCATCTGGAAGTAGTATACAACATCCTTGTAGTCAAGCAAAAGCCTTGTAGTCAAACAATAAGTCTTGTAGTCAGCCCAAAGATTGGCTACTTAAACACGGTTATAAAATTACCTATATTGAAGAGAAGAAAGCAACACTATATCACTCACTACTACTTTCGAGCAAAAGGCAACAGGTTATACTAAAAAAATTGACACGAGGAACACATGATTTGCAAGACAAAGACAATTGTCTGGCTTTTCCAACTGAATGAAAGGATGAATCAATGAAATAAGAACAAACAAAAAACGCAATCCGCGGTTTCAATAAAGCAATGTGCAAATATAAATATGATTCAAACAGGAAATATAGAGACATAATTCGAGGAAATCCTTATCAAGTTTACGCAAAACCTTAGTAACTCCCATAATATAGATGGGAGAGTATTTTCCTATACCAACTAGTCAGCTGGGAACCATACTAATCAATAACGCTTACCTGTTGAGTTGTTTGCCTAAAAGTCGAGAAAAAACGCAAAACTAAAGTGTAACGCTGTCTAGGAAACCGTCTGAAACACCCTGTCGAATATTTCTTTTGGTTTTCGCGAAAAAATTCTGACCAAATTACTCCAAATTCTAGGAGATTTTGGCCTGTGTTTGTGAATGTGCGGATCTGCGAGTACAAGGCAGACACTGCACTGAAGGCATGCGTAAAAATAACGATTTTCAGGTGTACACGGGTGATGCTATGGTGCTGGGGAGAAAACATCCCTCTGACCTAGTTTAGTGCCCTTGGAGGTGTGCTTGTACAGGAGATTGCTACATCCACTTGTTGATGCTTACGTTTTATTAAATTCTGAAATTCTTTAGAAAAACTAAATCGTTTTTGTATATTATAATTAAACAAAATAATACAATATGTACTTTCTTTCTATGAAAGAAGTAGGACAAGGCTTATTTTTACTTGATATGCAGCCCAAGTAGAAGTATGTATTAACTTTGACGATCAATGATATTAGTGGAATTTTTACCATTTTTTTTTTATTCATGTCTCGTCAATATTATTTTGTGCGAAGTTAAGGCCGTATATATTAATTATGTATTGTGTTTAGTACGCTGTAAATCCCCGTAATTGTTTACATCATTATAATTTTAACCGCAAATATATCACAGAATACGATATGGTCCCCATAAAGAAAAAAAAAACAAGACATGGTTGTATAATTCCAGGCAATGTTTTTTTCACCAATAATTTCTTTATTTATTTATAGTTTATTTATAGCATTTCTTGTTCTGTAAGACCTTGATGAACAAAAACTCGTTTTGTGCTATATATTTATTTTATTATCTATTAATAATAAGGCTTGTGTTGGATTTTCTTGATAAAAACCGCAAAAGCAATTTCAAAATTAATAAACAATAATTTTCTATCGGCGATATTGTTTTTTGCAGCTAACAATGAACAGTTTTCTATTTTTTTTAAGCTAAAATCGTTGATTACGTTGCCTTATCATCCACTAGGGGGCGCTTATTCATTAAGAACTTGTTGAACAGAAACCCAGATGTCGCTGTTATACTATATAATAAAATTATACACTTTATATAACTCAATAAAAAAACCTACTGTAGACACCACAGTAACGACCACCTCTCAATTTTTTACCGATTAATTAAAAACAAACATGATACAATAATATTTATTACAGAATATATTTTAAAAGATTACAATGAGTATAAGAACACTGCTGATAAAATAGACAGAACACTGACAAAACCAACATTTGACCGCACATTTTTGCTGGAATTACAAAAATCTTTTCCACATAATGTGCACTTCGTCAAATTAAATGGGAAGTATCTCTGATCCAATTTATGTGTCTGACAGTAGTCGGAAGCATACTTTACATGTATGCAACCCCTATAAATTTCAGTTCTATTTTCCAACAACACTGAAAAAGAGAGAAAATACTATGATATCTCGATATGTATTTATTTTTTAAAAACAACCAAAATACTTACGAAATCTCTCATAGTGTAGACACTTAATATGTTCACTGGATTTATAAGGTGCTTTGACATGATTCTCCCCATATAGTTGAATTAATTGATTGTTTAAAGCATCGTTGTGTAAGTGACATCTCGTAGTGGTAACATTTGGTTTTATGCAGTTTGTACCGTAGTTATTGGTGCAGAAATAGCAACTTAAAGCATTTCCTGGAATATATATTGTTAATACATCTTTAATACAAGACCTAATTGTGTCACTATAATTGATAATCTCACCATTACTGATAATGGCAAAAAGTGCCAGAGAGATAATTAAAACATAGTTAGCCATTTTGCTAACTATATAGTTGCAATTAAAAAAAAATACTAGTATGTACTTATAAAAGTATTTATAGTACCTATAAAACCTATTGCAATTATCTTTGGGTTTATCTTGCGTAAGTTCACGGAATTACTTAAATTGTTTCGTATGTACTTAGCAATTTTTTTGATTAATCGGTAACATATGTCATAATACGTGTATGAATAGTTTTATGACTTGGTATTTGATTTATTTTGTTATCGGAAGAATTTGGAATATTTCCATTGCTAAATATGTACACTGACAAGAAATATAATATAAAGAATTGAATGTTTTCAATCGATATCAGTTCATAGTCAAATTTTACATACGTTGGTTCTATTAAAAATTAAAAAAAAAATAGACAATATGTATAATACATTATATTATATACTTGCCTTTATTGGATGTTATTGCGTTTACTATGGTAAGTTTTATAAACTAATGAACTTCTTTTTAATAATTGCTATATTTTAGCAAACGCTTTGGAGTGCTATTCTTGTATTGGGAACAACCCCGCATGTTTACAACCAAACAAAAATGTTACGATCACTTGTAAACAACATAATCGCGAATTGGAGTACCAATTACAAAGCCTCTTTGGTGAAAAATATGTTCCACCAACAGCAAAAGGGTCTGAACAAATCCAATGTTTGCATTATGAAAGACAATGTAAGTGTTTTGTAGAAGGTTTAGGAAGCTTCAATATACTTTTTATTTTCTTTTTTTAGATCCAAACAATCGGACTGAATTGTTTCGTGGTTGTTTATCAACAAACTATACTAAAGAATACTGCGAACAGCAGAAAGAACACCAGAAATTGAAAGGAAATTTCTATAATTTAACAAAATGTGTTGTCTGCAAGTCTGACTTTTGTAATTCTGGATTCAGACCTGAATTTTCGACGAGCAGCGCTGTTTTTTTGACAAGCCTTGTTTTGGTAACTAAACAATTCCTCATGTAAATGTAAGATATTTATTGTGTTATATAAAACAGGTCTTTAATATGTTGTTAGTTCTAAAGGCACTTTGACGTTTATTTTAGAGTTATTAGATTTATTCTAAATAATATATTTACAGTGTTTATATTATGTACATAATGGAATAAATTATATATAGTAACACTTCTTTCTTTAGTTATTGTTTACGTCGATAAAAGACCCACACACTTTGTAGTTTTTGTGCTACCCTATCCACTGCAAACAAAAAATCAATATGGAGCATCATTCGTTTGATTTTATTAGGTTCGTGGTGCCAAGAAGTCTCGTACATATCGAACCCTATTTTCGCGCAAGGCTTTTAGCTATTTCCCCATTAGAATTTCCACTCAAGACGTCCAGGAACTAGGACTCCCTTGTTTGCTTGAATTATGTGGACCTTGTCCCGGGGTGTCCTATTTTTATCCTATTACACAGCTAGTCCCTGGAAAAATTGAGCTTTTCTTTACATACTTGAGTCGTCGTCGACAGTCGTCGTCAATATTTACGTTATCTTTACAAAAACGAAAAAATGTTTCATGCAAAAGTTATGAGAATCATAGTTTTCTATAAGCTAGAATTGTGGCTGTAAAAGTCAGCTGGTAAAACTGGTAGCTAGCTACTGGCTACCAGTTTTACCAATACCATGGTAAAACATGTACAATATATCTAATTTAATGATCTATAACGACTGCAACAACACTGTAGCTATAAACAGCAATTAGTGACAATGTTTGACCTAGAAATTCGAAAAATAGTAACTTCGCGGTTTAGTGGAAAGGTGGGAAGACACTCCTCGACCAACGGTCGACGTTATAGTTGGAATTTAATTTAATATTCCGACCTGTTAGTTTCTCCTTGGGAAAGAACGAAAGTCGACCTGTATTACAACATACAAGAACCAAAATACGAGCACGCTGCAAATCAAAACAACATGGAGTTGCGAGTGGTATTACCTCTTGTTTTTTTAACACTTTTAAGCAAAGGTATGTAATTTTGTTACTTAATAAGCGTTTATACTTTAATTATCATTTATAGCAACTTTCTTCTGTTGTATTGCGTTCTTAGTAGGTAGATTTGTGGACCCGCCGCGCCTAATACGTAATAAAAATTGTAAACAAATTATGCATTGCCGGACTAGTTCATATGGTCCTCTATCATTTGATTCGTATCCAGGTGATATAATTCATCGTACAAATCGAATATTACATTGTAACTTTGTCACAAACATTAGACATTATTAGTCAATGTAGAATTTTAACTAAACATTGTTCTATTTTAAACATACTGACACATTTTACAGCAAATGTCATCTAATGTCAATGGTCACTGACGTTTGTCAAAATCTAACAATTTGCAGTCACAGTGACTAAAGCTGTGGATTATTCTCTACAGGGCGTAAATTATTAGTTCTGTCTGGGGTGGCCCTCACCCAACTTTCCTCAAAACGCGTATTTCCGCTAAAATCCCGATTTTTTTTCGTCGATTACAATACTTTCCTTCTAGGGTACTAGTCGGAGAGTAAAAATTGGGCAAAAAAATAGTACAAGTAGTATCAATTTGGTTAAAATGTTCTTATAACAATTAAGTAATTATTTTAATTGAGTAATTAATCTGTTCCAAAATAAGGAAGTAGCAGCATTAATGACTAGAACTAGTACTTTAAGTAGCACATTAGTATATTATTATACAAGTTTTATAAGACGTCAAATTGGTGCATGAGAGAACGAATGCGCCAATATGTTTTATAAACCGAGTGTAATATACTATTTTTTCTACTTTGCATCATTAATTTTATAAAAATTTAGAAGTATATTAGATAAAATTCCAATCTAGAGTATTTATGGCTGCAACCGTTGGTCACACTGTCATCTGTCACTTAAATTCAAATATCTGTGAAAAAGTTATTATTGATAATTATTATATACCATCATATACTAGTAGTACGAAACCTAGGATGCAACACGCATGTTTAAACATGTACAAAAATATACATACTTCGCAGTTTGTGCGATTCTAAAAAATCAGTTTGTGCTTACTTTTGTGGTTATGTGTATTTTCGTTTGACATGCATTTGATATCAATGGCACCAATCTTAGAAAAAAGTTACTAAAAACGGTGTTACAATTTGCTAATTGTAACACCGAAAACAGTGTTACAATGTGTGCATTGTGAATGCAAAGTAGAAAAATAGTATATTATTATACAAGTTTTATAAGACGTCAAATTGGCGCATGAGTTGTTTGGGACACGAGGAGCGCCAGCGCAGAGTGCCCCAAATGAACGAATGCGCCAATATGTCGTATAAAACGAGTGTAATATACTATTTTTTTCTACTTTGCGTCATTAATTTTATAAAAATTTGGAAGTATATTAGGTAAAATTCCAATCTAGAGTATTTATGGGTGCAACCGTTGGTAACACTGTCATCTGTCACTTAAATTCAAATATCTGTGAAAAAGTAATTATTGATAATTATTATATACCATCATATACTAGTAGTACGAAACCTAGGATGCAACACGCATGTTTAAATATGTATAAAAATATACATACTTCGCAGTTTGTGCGATTCTAAAAAATCAGTTTGTGCTAACTTTTGTGGTTATGTGTATTTTCGTTTGACATGCATTTGATATCAATGTCACCAATCTTAGAAAAAAGTTACTAAAAACGGTGTTACAATTTGCTAATTGTAACACCGAAAACAGTGTTACAATGTGTGCATTGTGAATGCAAAGTAGAAAAATAGTATATTATTATACAAGTTTTATAAGACGTCAAATTGGCGCATGAGTTGTTTGGGGCACGAGGAGCGCCAGCGCAGAGTGCCCCAAATAAACGAATGCGCCAATATGTCGTATAAAACGAGTGTAATATACTATTTTTTCTACTTTGCGTCATTAATTTTATAAAAATTTAGAAGTATATTAGGTAAAATTCCAATCTAGAGTATTTATGGGTGCAACCGTTGGTAACACTGTCATCTGTCACTTAAATTCAAATATCTGTGAAAAAGTAATTATTGATAATTATTATATACCATCATATACTAGTAGTACGAAACCTAGGATGCAACACGCATGTTTAAATATGTATAAAAATATACATACTTCGCAGTTTGTGCGATTCTAAAAAATCAGTTTGTGCTAACTTTTGTGGTTATGTGTATTTTCGTTTGACATGCATTTGATATCAATGTCACCAATCTTAGAAAAAAGTTACTAAAAACGGTGTTACAATTTGCTAATTGTAACACCGAAAACAGTGTTATAATGTGTGCATTGTGAATGCAAAGTAGAAAAAAACATTTTATGTTCTTTCTCTAACATACTTTTTTTTCAGGTCTCGCCTTGCAATGTTATTCGTGCGACTACAGTAATTATCTGGAATGTTGGGAACGAACATTATGTAGACCGACAATCAGAGAAAAAGTGACATGTTACAAATTTACAGTGACAGGTACGACATTCTTATCGATAACAGAAAGAAATACTAACATTTTATGTGCACAGTTTGAATTTCCCGCTCAAAACTTGACGTTGACAAGCGGGAAATTTAAACAACTTTTTCTTTTTAGTTAGTTCTTTTGTTATTTCTTTTTTTGTTAGTTTTAGTTACTTTTTAATTAATTTATTGTTTTTCAGACACGGATGGTAATGAAAGATATAAAAAGGGTTGTGCAAAATATATAGACTACCCCAATGAAGAATGCCAACATTTGGAATTCAGTGCCAAATCAAACCAGCAAAACATAGTCGGCTGTTTTACCTGTGAATATGACAATTGCAACTCAGCAGTCAGTTTAAGCCGTTTTACAGGTTTAGCAGGCTTAGCTATGCTATTTGCCTATGTGTTTTAGAAGTGGGAGTGGGGGAATATAAAAATGTCCTTTATTATGTTTGCGCAAACATATGAGGTGTTCCAAGTACAAGTTAAATTTGTTTGCTTTAAGATATCTAGTTATTTACATAGGTTTCTGTGTACATTCTGTATAGACTGAACTATTCCGTCCATCTGTACATTTTAAATAAACTATTTTTGTATTTTACTAGTTTTTGGTACCCCATTTTGATTGATTCCTAGGTTTTGGTACCTCATTTCGAATGATTCATCCCCAAATAACGTATTTCCTTTGTTGTCCCAACACTTTTGTCCAGACAGGTATGTAACGCCTTGGTGGAACGAACATCTGCCAGCATTTTGGGCGTGGTTAAAAAATATCAAACTAAATTTCTAAATAATCAAAAATCGATCGTAACCAAAATGTTTGGTGACATTTGCAGTCTTAAAAAAACGAATTTGATAATAAATAGGCAAAAACTAAAAGAGTTCTCTAGTACTCGTTGTTCTAGATGTCGTTTTCTGTCCTTTACAAATGTTTTCTCTCCTTTACGAATCTGTTTCCCTCTCACTCTATTTGTGCAGACATCCTCCTCATAGTGTGAAATCTGTACAGTGTGTTGTGGACTGTAGAAGCGTTGGTATCAAGCAAAACAGCAGTAGCAAAAGAAATGGCAAAATTATTAGCAATTGTCAGCCTTCTGGGGCTAGCCAGCACTGGTATGTTAACAAATCGTTTCTTTTTAAATATTATTCCGTTAATTTACAATCGTATTATTAAATTAACAATAATGCTCAAGCATACATACGACGTATTTGTCTGTAGGCGAATATATATCCACAAATGTTTAGTGTTATTTTAGTTTTATTTTATTTTATGCTATTTTTAAAGAGATTACGTTATGATTCGTAAATGGAATTTGAAATTTATTAAAAATTATTTTTTAACAGAATTAAATTCAACATAATTTGATTCAACAAAATTTAATTTAACAGGATGACGATTACTTAACCTTGAAAACATTATTAAAGTTTACTTACCTGTTATCTTTGTTTAATGTCGCTGTCATAGCGATCAACAAATAGTGTTCAACCGCATTTTTAACTTCTTGTGTATGAGTAATCATTTTTTTATTAGTGTTGACCTCATTGACTCAAAACAGCCGTAACTACCGTGTTTATGAATCCTACAATCAGGCTAAATTTGTTCGTCATGACGTTATGTTTCATAATTTTGTAGCTAAGAAGTACACTGCGCTCCAAAAAAATATGGTCATAAATTTTAAGTAAAGTAATTAATAACTTTGATTGTTGCAGCAAAACATTACATCCTGTATACATTAAAATAACTTTGCATAATAGAAAGCAATAAACCAAACAACTTTCTTATAAAACATTTTTTTCTTGGTCCAAACATAACAGAGATATCGACCATGAAGTTACTGATGACTCACCCTGTATGTCATTAAGGATACGTGTCATTATTTTAAATTAAGGAAGGTCATAGTTGATAACACCAACCCACTTGGTTATTAGGAGCGCAATATTGCTTTAATAAAATAATATTTTTCTACTTTGCATTCACAATGCACACATTGTAACACTGTTTTCGGTGTTACAATTAGAAAATTGTAACACTGTTTTTAGTAACTTTTTTCTAAGATTGGTGCCATTGATATCAAATGCATGTCAAACGAAAATACACATAACCAGAAAAGTAAGCACAAACTGATTTTTTAGAATCGCACAAACTGCGAAGTATGTATATTTTTATACATATTTAAACATGCGTGTTGCATCCTAGGTTTCGTACTACTAGTATATGATGGTATATAATAATTATCAATAATTACTTTTTCACAGATATTTGAATTTAAGTGACAGATGACAGTGTTACCAACGGTTGCACCCATAAATACTCTAGATTGGAATTTTACCTAATATACTTCTAAATTTTTATAAAATTAATGACGCAAAGTAGAAAAAATAGTATATTACACTCGTTTTATAAGACATATTGGCGCATTCGTTCATTTGGGGCACGAGGAGCGCCAGCGACTAGTTAGCAAATTGTAACACCGTTTTTAGTAATTTTTTTTCTAAGATTGGTGATATTGATATCAAATGCATGTCAAACGAAAATACACATAACCACAAAAGTAAGCACAAACTGATTTTTTAGAATCGCACAAACTGCGAAGTATGTATATTTTTATACATATTTAAACATGCGTGTTGCATCCTAGGTTTCGTACTACTAGTATATGATGGTATATAATAATTATCAATAATTACTTTTTCACAGATATTTGAATTTAAGTGACAGATGACAGTGTTACCAACGGTTGCACCCATAAATACTCTAGATTGGAATTTTACCTAATATACTTCTAAATTTTTATAAAATTAATGACGCAAAGTAGAAAAAATAGTATATTACACTCGTTTTATAAGACATATTGGCGCATTCGTTCATTTGGGGCACGAGGAGCGCCAGCGACTAGTTAGCAAATTGTAACACCGTTTTTAGTAATTTTTTTTCTAAGATTGGTGATATTGATATCAAATGCATGTCAAACGAAAATACACATAACCACAAAAGTAAGCACAAACTGATTTTTTAGAATCGCACAAACTGCGAAGTATGTATATTTTTATACATATTTAAACATGCGTGTTGCATCCTAGGTTTCGTACTACTAGTATATGATGGTATATAATAATTATCAATAATTACTTTTTCACAGATATTTGAATTTAAGTGACAGATGACAGTGTTACCAACGGTTGCACCCATAAATACTCTAGATTGGAATTTTACCTAATATACTTCTAAATTTTTATAAAGTTAATGACGCAAAGTAGAAAAAATAGTATATTGCACAAAAAATGCATTTTTCTACTTTGCATTCACAATGCACACATTGTAACACTGTTTTCGGTGTTACAATTAGCAAATTGTAACACCGTTTTTAGTAATTTTTTTCTAAGATTGGTGATATTGATATCAAATGCATGTCAAACGAAAATACACATAACCACAAAAGTAAGCACAAACTGATTTTTTAGAATCGCACAAACTGCGAAGTATGTATATTTTTATACATATTTAAACATGCGTGTTGCATCCTAGGTTTCGTACTACTAGTATATGATGGTATATAATAATTATCAATAATTACTTTTTCACAGATATTGAATTTAAGTGACAGATGACAGTGTTACCAACGGTTGCACCCATAAATTCTCTAGATTGGAATTTTACCTAATATACTTCCAAATTTTTATAAAATTAATGACGCAAAGTAGAAAAAATAGTATATTACACTCGTTTTATAAGACATATTGGCGCATTCGTGCATTTGGGGCACGAGGAGCGCTAGCGACGAGAACAACTCATGCGCCAATTTAACGTCTTATAAAACTTGTATAATAATATACTATTAAAAAGTCTAGCGTTTACAATGTAAACACTATCAACTACCAAATATCAACCATAATAAAATTATCATTTAAACTAAAACGTTATATATTTTTTAGCATTTGCTATACAGTGCTATGAATGCGATACCAGCAAAAACATTGCATGCAACGTTGGTATCCTATCTTTTGCTCAAAAAGTCACTGACTGCAGCGCGAACCAAGAGGGTGGAGGTTTATCTGGTTTAATAAACTCATTCATCCCCCACAATTGCATCAAGTTGGTTGCCAAAGGTAGGTAGAGTCCAGAAAGTGTCTCACCGGCGTCAAGAACAACGATATACTAATTGTTTGCTTATTTTAGATGAAAATGGTAAAGAATACATCGCTAGAGGTTGTGGCGTGAACACTGGACCTGTAAATCTATGCCAAGCAGCAGCCAAAACCGTTGGTTTTATGCAAAATGAGGGAAACATAAAAGATCTTGACTGTTTTATTTGTGACACTGACAAATGCAACAGTGCTAGTTCACTTGGCTCCATGGCAATACTCAGTGTACTGGCGGCCTGCATTTTGTACTTATTCTAAGTATTTATATTGTACTTATTTCTAAGTACAATATTTTTAAGTACAACAGCAGATTTTAGCGTTTGCCATCCATATTTTTGTGATTATTTTTATTTGTAGTGTTACTCTGTTTTTAGTTCCTTTAGCAGGCTTACGTTTTCTAATAAAACTCGTTTTTTCTATGTTTTGTTGTTTGTTTTTTTGATTTTATTTAGTGATTTTATTGTTTGTTTTGTGATTTTGTTGTTTACCAGACAGCCAATAGTGTTTTATGTTCCTTATCTGGTACATACTGGTATGAGGTCAGTGTATTGCTGAGTTATTGCTGGAGTGTTTGCAAAGTTGTACACTAAACTAGACTAAACAATTGACTCACCAAAGCCCTTGGTGTAACTAATACAACCATGTGAAGTATATTTTTGCAGAACATGTCTTTCGTCTGGTACAAAACAGAAAATAAACTTTCCCAAAGTTTGTTTGTATTGTACCATTACCATGGATATAAAGATTAACAAATTATTTGGATAAATCCACATGTTTATACAGAGTGTGTCATAACATACGGTGCTCAGTGTTCTTTTCAGTCATTTTAAACCATAGAACACCCTAATTGTACTACAGAGTGTTACAAACATTGTGTGAACGATATATTTGCTAATAGTTATTTAAATATTTACTTTTGTCATCGTGATTATTTATTGCTTGATATGTCACTAATCACACATAAATCTAGCTTTTGCATACCTAAATTATAAAGAATATTGTTACCTCAGAATATTTACAAAATTTTTTCTAAAACTATAACTATTTTATACTAATATACTCAAAGGATTGATAACTCAAAAGTTTATATAATACTTATATATCTATATAATATATATTTTACCTAATATATATATATATATACATATATTTATGAATTTCTTGAGCATAGTGTGGTAGAAGCATAAATTGTTAGAAGTATATATACATACATATTATATACATAGTATTATAACAATATGTAGGACTGTAATTTTCGGAATAAATAAACTCCCAAAAAGAATTGTTTATCCTATTTTTCAGTACCCAAGTAACAAATAAAACATCAACGACTTGTAATAAAATAAAACAACAGAAGATTGTCACATCTTTTATTACAAACAATTATATTCAAAACAAATCAACAAATTATAAAAAAAAACAGTTCATTATATTGCTTCTCAGTTTATTTTTAAAAAAAATTGGACGTTAATTAAGAGTTTTATTAAAAGTTTACGTGATTGAGTGAATTATCGAAATTTATAGTTATAGTTGCACATGAATTTGTATCTCTAGATTACATCAACGTCTTAGTTTACAAGTAATCTTGCTGCTAAAGCTGTAAGGCCAACTGCTGCTATTGTGCCTGCATTTACATTGAAATTAGTTGCAGAGTTGCAAAGATCCTCCTTGCAAACGTCACAGAAAACACTTTCGTATCTGTTGGTGTCAACATCGCAATACGACTTGTCTTGCTCGTTTCTAAGGATGTAGCATCTCCTAGTTGTGTTTACCATGTTGGTTGATTTATCTAAAACAAAATTGTTTTGTAGTAAAATTGACACAGGTAACTTTTTTCAAAGGCTTCATACTATGGCAACGAAAATTATTTCTAAATTGATTTGGGGTACAAATGAATTGGGAAAACATTTATCTTTCCAATGAGCTAATTTACATCAAGATCCATCCACTATTTTTGAAGTTACATCTTCTTAAAGTACATCTTATTTTGCTAAATCTATACATTTTTAAGGTAATATGGAAGGATGAATAGTATGGGAAGAAAAATTATTCTAAGTTGATACGGGGTATAGATCGATTGGGAAAATGTTGATCTTTCCAATGAGCTAATTTATGCCAAGATCTATTCACTACTTTTGAAGTTACACCTTGTCAAAGGACACCTTGTTTTGCTATATCTGTCTTGCTTATATCTAATTGACAAAGGTCGTTTTTTTTTATATCTAGATTTAAAGTACCTTTAACAGTTTTCTTCAAACATCTGTATTGCAGATTATCAACAGATTCGCATTTTATTTTTTCGGCTTTGCTGGCGTCATCGCAGTTTACTCCATTAGGGCATGTGTAGCATTGCAGAGCGTAGGCTGAAACAAACAAAAAAAAAAAACGTGAAATAAAACAGAAAAGTTGAAACAAAACATGGAAAATATGAAACAAAACAAGAAAAATAGTCAATATATATTATATAGTTCATCATTTTCGTTTATTCAAATTTAATTTATTCGAAACCTCACCTTACTATGAGGAATAATGTGATTCATGTTTCTTTTTTATGAATAGTTATAACGTCATCGAAAGATGATTAACCTTTTTGTTATGACGAAATCAAACTGCTACAAAGCTGCTGTATCTTTGTTAATTAAAAATAATTGGAAGATGAACATAATTAACTAGCTGTTGGTAAATCCTTCTTGTTAATTAGTAAAATGCAGACTTAAATAACAAATTGCATATCTAAATAACACTTGGAGATAACCTTGTCATTATTATGTGACATTTCGCTTAATATTCACACCATATAACACATTTAATTATGTATTCTGGACATTTCTCATGCCCATATTAAATGAAAATGACGGTATAGACGTTATGCAATTTTTAGAGTAGAAATTCCTAAAATGACATGTCGATAAACGAGCTGACCTATATTGCCATAATGGTTGTTATAGCGTGTCGTAGAAAATAAAAAGGAGATCGAAAAAAAAATCGAATTAACGGATAAAAATAAAACTTAGGTTTTTACGAAAGATTGCAACGTTGTCGACCTAACGTCTAGAAAACTCTATAAATAAATCTGTTAGATTTAGTTTAGTTGCCAAAATAAAATAGGTAAAGTAAAATTGGTAATAATATAATAATATTTAAGTAATTTGTATCATTATAATGTTATTTGAAGTACGAAAGATCCTGTATTTATTGTTGTCTGACAACAACGATATATATAGATCCCTACGTAATACATAAACACAAACAAAAATTCAAACACACCCAAATATAATATCAATTAGAAATACCCGGATTTCTTACCTGTAGAAACAATGCCTATCAAAGCAAGTAAAAGCACAAATTTCGCCATCCTTTTTTTTATCAAAATCTTTTAAAATGACCGCAAAACAATATTGTGAAATTTCAAACGGCGACTGATTTTGTAAACGCGAGTTTCGTAGTGCTCTATGTATTGAATGACGCCCAAACAGTCCTGAAAAATAGTGGGGAGACGGCCAAGAATACAGTACCGGACTTGTCCCAAAGAATCGACGTAATTTGTAATTTATTGACAAAGGTAACTTTTTTTTTTCAAAGGCTTAATACTATGGGAAGGGAAATTATTTCTAAATTGATATGGAGCTTAGGTCGATTGGGAAAACGTTGATCTTTCCTATCAGCTAATTTGCATCAAGATCCATCCACTACTTTTGAAGTTACAGCTTGTCAAAGTACACCTTGTTTTGCTAAATCCATAAATTTAAGGTAATTTATTGACAACGGTCCCTTTTTTTCAAAGGCTTAATACTATGGGAATGAAAATGATTTCTAAATTGATAAAGGGTATAGATCGATTGAGAAAACGTTGATCTTTCCTATCAATTCCTATTAATTTGCATCAAGATCCATCCACTACTTTTGAAGTTACAGCTTGTCAAAGTACACCTTGTGTCGCTGTATCTGAATGACGAAGCTAATATTTTTTCGACAGTTATATTTTCTTCAGAGGCGTAATACTATTAGAAGGAAATATTTCTAAATTGATATGGGGTATGGATCTATTGGGAAAACCTTGATCTTTCCAATGAGCTAATTTATATCAAGATCCATCCACTATTTTTGAAGTTACCGCTTGTCAAAGTACACCTTGTTTTGCTAAATCCATAAATTTAAGGTAATTTATTGACAACGGTAACTTTTTTTTCAAAGGCTTAATACTATGGGAAGGAAACTTATTTCTAAATTGATAAGGGGTACAGATCGATTGAGGAAACTTTGATCTTTCCACTGAGTTAATTTATATCATGATCAATTCACTATTTTTGAAGTTATGGCTTGTCAAAAGTTCACCTTGTTTCGCTATATCTATAAATTTAAGGATAATGGCTAATGAGTAATGAGTAATGACTGACAAAGGTAACTTTTTTTCAAAGGCATAATAAACAGTAACTCTGCAAATAAGTAACATAACTGCGTAGACATCACTTTTAAAATTATTGATTTTCACCATAGGAACACGCAATAAAGGTGGATAAACGCGTAAATTACTACGTTTTCCCCTCATGCTCAATTAGGTACTAATTAATCAGCAGATAAGCATATATATGTAGATCTATAACCCTTTCAAATTAGTGCCTGGAATTATTATGTTTTCACCTGTATAATAATATGAATACATAAAATATTTGGTAACCAACACTGTGTTGTAAAACAGGTACATACATCGTCAAGCAACTGTAAAATTCAAGGTTGTATTAGGTCATCATTACATTCAGTGAATTGTACAAGTAACAATCGCTGATGTAAACAAATTAATGAATTATGATGTTGTTCGCGGTATTTTAGAATTTACGCTGTTGTTTGAAATATGCGACTAGGAAAATTATATCTAAATTTATTTTGTATCGTCTTTAGATGGTAGATTGTCTTGATTTTGCTTTAACAAATGTAGTACGAGTTTAAATTATCATTATAATATATGCTTAGTTAGCAGATACTTTGGGTAGGTAATCCTGAATATTGCAGTCATGCTTTAGTTTGTTCAAGAGAGTTGTTCAAATATTGACTTAATATTGTCTTTAGATGGTAGATTGTCATGATTTTGTTTCATGTGCTATTACAAGCAAACTAGTAGGAATAAAACTTACCATTATATAAGCCTAGATAGCAGACACTTTGGATAATTAATCCTGGAAATTGCAGCTACCTACCGGCGTCACTTTGTTCAGAAGAATTTTCCAAAAATTGATTTTATAGTACAATATTCTTTGTAGTCCCTGATTGAGCAGTGTAGTGAAAACAGGAGTTATTATAATACCGGCCTAGATAAATAAAACATCAAATTGTGCCATATAAACCAAACAGTTTAGTTTTATTTAAATAACATAGATAATATTACAAAACTTATACACCGGACACGTACACATACAAAATTTAAAATGTTAAATATTAACAACAAACAATTACCCTAATCGTTACATCGACTCCAACAATTAATAATAACAATAAACATTTAATGCCCGAAGATCTGACTGAACAACAGCGGCAAACAAGCAGCTAACAAACTGAAAACTCCAAAACTTCCAATTGAAGTTGCTGAATTACATTCATCTTCGAGACATGATTCACAAGTGATGTCATCATCTCTACATTCGGCTGCTTTATCGAAGTTTGGAGCTTTTACGAAAGCACAACCCCTTTTCACTTGTTGCATAGCAGAACCTTGCACTGAAAAAAATTGATGTTATAAATGGTACAACGAATCGCGCTGAAATTTGGTATAGACATTTAGAATTAATACCAGCTCATCCTCCAGTGACGTTAAATATGTATACCAAATTGCAGACAAATGTCAGTGGTCATTGAAAACTAGTTTACCTTTGAAGATACGTTTTATACATGCTGGCTTGTCATTTGGATTGATGGCTTGACCACAGGTTGCGACTTTGTCACAGACTTCAGCATCTTTGCAGTCGAAGCATTTTAGTGCTTGTGCTGAAATGAAAAGAAAATCGATCATTTAAATATCAGGAATGTAAAATACCATAATCTATTCGTAAGAATACTGATGAAGGATTGAATATTTCGTAGAGTAAATGCGAGATATTTTAAGCTAAATATATCCCATGTGAAATCAATACATCCAAGTTTCGTTATTGCGTAGAAATGTTAACGGTTTCGCCCACTATTTTTTCGCAATATATGCTATATTGTTCGGTCTTAAATAGTGTTAGACATAATCAAATGATTTGTTTTTTATTTCTGCGTCGATTAATACAAAAATATGTCGGGATTCCAACGTAAAGTCAGCACAATAACTTGCTTTAAAATTTGATAACTTTGACACTAGATATTGATCATCCTGTATAATCTGGAGCAATGAAATTCGGTCAAAGAGACCAGTAGACCTTCCTTAATAAGCACGTCAAAAGATTTGCTTAACGAGGCGCTATTTGTGATGTTGATTAATTTTTTAATCCAGTGATGCAAACTCAACCGATTTCAGTAAAATTTTAGGCGTGTGTAGGCATCAAGTGTGTACAAAAAGATATATCATGTAATTTAAAAAATATATATATAATCATGACGTTTTTTTTTTTGGGGACAGCGGATATAATCAAAAATAATTTCTTGAAATGACCTCTGATATGCCTGTTTGCAAAATATCAAACTCTTAACTTAATCAATATCTTTGTCTTCCCTCATCACTAGTCTTAAATGTGTTGTCAAAAGAAAAAAATATACCATTTTAATCAAAGATCCATTTTGAATAACGTAAACATTAAAAAAAGTATAGCAAATAAGTACACCATGACTAGAATCTTTGCTAGAAAAATAGACGCAGAATCAGCTTAGAACACACCTATTCTAAAAATAACATTGATGTAATAACAAAACCATCTGACCGCTCTGTCTTTAATAATATATCACGTGATAAAAACAACTTGTAATTTACAAGCTACGGTAACCAAAACCCACGTCATCTATTATATACAATAATAAAAAAAAACACAAACTACTTTTACCAAAAAGACACACAAAATAATTTTTACTTACCTGACACAAACACAGAAACGCATAAAAACGCCAAAACCAAATATTTAACCATATTGTCTGTTGTACTTTGCTGTTTAAAAGAGTGGTCTTCTTTTGTGGCTGGATCAACTCACTGTGGAGAAAACTGGCAAGCGAATCTGTCCCCACTTAGTCTATAACCCAGTTCGACTTTGAATTTTCTATTGGGCACGCTGCCAGTAAATGCATGGTTGGGTTCTCCATCAACATTTTCGCCTAATTGCAAATCAATGCTTGTATACGAGTATCAGGACTACTTACTGGATTGAATGTCACCTCGTATATTCTGTTTGAAGGGTGATTATAGATCATCAATCATCACGTTGAGTAGCTTTTATTACCTATAAACATCACCACAGCTAATAAGTTGAGTGCAGATTATTTTGCTTGGACCTCTATCCTTTGACAAGCTGTAACTTCAAAAATAGTGGATGGATCTTTATGGAAATTACCTCATTGGAAAGATCAACGTTTTCCCAATCGATGCATACCCCATATCAATTCAGAAATAATTTCCTTCCTATAGTTTAAGGCTTGAAAAAAAAGTTAACTTTGTCGATAAATTACCTTAATTTATAGATATATCAAAACAAAGAGTACTTTGATAAGCTGTAACTTGAAAAATAATTGATGGACCTTGATGCAAGTTAGTTCGTTGGAAAGATCAACGTTTTCCTGATCAATCCATACCCCATATGAATTTAGAAATAATTTCATTCCACAGCTAATAAGTTGAGTGCAGATTATTTTGTTTGGACCTCCATACTTTGACAAGCTGTAACTTCAAAAATAGTGGATGGATCTTTATGGAAGTTACCTCATTGGAAAGATCAACGTTTTCCCAATCGATGCATACCCCATAACAATTCAGAAATAATTTACTTCCTATAGTATAAGGCTTTGAAAAAAAAGTGAACTTTGTCAATAAATTACCTTAATTTATAGATATATCAAAACAAGGAGTACTTTGATAAGCTGTAACATGAAAAATAATTGATGGACCTTGATGCAAGTTAGTTCGTTGGAAAGATCAACGTTTTCCTGATCAATCCATACCCCATATGAATTTAGAAATAATTTCATTCCACAGCTAATAAGTTGAGTGCAGATTATATTGTTTGGACCTCCATACTTTGACAAGCTGTAACTTCAAAAATAGTGGATGGATCTTTATGGAAGTTACCTCATTGGAAAGATCAACGTTTTCCCAATCGATGCATACCCCATATCATTTCAGAAATAATTTCCTTCCTATAGTTTAAGGCTTTGAAAAAAAAGTTAACTTTGTCAATAAATTACCTTAATTTATAGATATGTCAAAACAAGGAGTACTTTGATAAGCTGTAACTTGAAAAATAATTGATGGACCTTGATGCAAGTTAGTTCGTTGGAAAGATCAACGTTTTCCTGATCAATCCATACCCCATATGAATTTAGAAATAATTTCATTCCACAGCTAATAAGTTGAGTGCAGATTATTTTGTTTGGACCTCCATACTTTGACAAGCTGTAACTTCAAAAATAGTGGATGGATCTTTATGGAAGTTACCTCATTGGAAAGATCAACGTTTTCCCAATCGATGCATACCCCATATCAATTCAGAAATAATTTCCTTCCTATAGTTTAAGGCTTTGAAAAAAAAGTTAACTTTGTCAATAAATTACCTTAATTTATAGATATATCAAAACAAGGAGTATTTGATAAGCTGTAACTTGAAAAATAATTGATGGACCTTGATGCAAGTTAGTTCGTTGGAAAGATCAACATTTTCCTGATCAATCCATACCCCATATGAATTTAGAAATAATTTTTTTGTAGTAGTATTTTGCCTTTGAAAAAATGTGATTTTATATCTGGTATAGCTGGTATTATATGTTTACAAATTGTAATAATTATATGTCAGAAGTCAAGAAATATTGTTGAGAAAATAGAGAAAAACCTTTTTTGTTAGAATATCATTTATTTAGATATATAATAGTCACAATATTAATAAAGTAATAAAAAAATAAAACAGTTTTTTTGTCATCTAAACGCTTTATTTCGTTTTTGGCCTAAGCATAATACCTTTATCTCCATCTAGAAACCGAAAGACAGGTGCCACCATTTCACTGGAATTCTACAATAAACAAACAAAAAATTAAAGAAAAAATGTCAATAAAAAACAAGAAAATTTTTATACATACAGTTTTTATAATCTTCTCTATTTCTGACCATAAAAACGCATGTAGGGTACTTTTACTGTTCAAAGGTCCAAAATCAACCAATTGTACCTTTTCTGGGTGTGAAATAACCACATCAAAAATATCTAAAAAGTAAATAACCAACACAATAAACAACAAATATACACAATAAACCATAAAAAAAATCAAAAACATACAATTTTTCCTACAAAACTTGTCTTTGAGATGTTCCTGGAAAAATTCTGATATTAATCTAATAATATTGGGGCCCTCTTCATTAAAATGTTCGTAAAACGTGGGCCAATCCCTAGGTGTTATCCCGCGTAAGACATCAGCGACGACGATACACCGAAATTCACTAGCCGGGTGAATATTTATCCATTCGCGTATCGCAAAATAATAATTCTCAAATTTCTCATTATCAAAATCATTTGTAACGATATCCGACGCTTTAAAATACAAAATTATATCGTCAATTGATGTTACTTTTAATAAATTACCCAAACTCATGAACTTTGCATCCTAAAATGATTAAAAATATACATTAGAAGTATGTATGATAGTTAGCAACGTACCGTAGGGGCATGCCAATTATTTTTGACAAAAGCCTCATTCTTGCAGGCACGTAAAGCATCTTTTATACGATTTATGTACTCAGGACTGCACACGGTTTCTATTTCGTTATCGTTTAAGTCATCGGTTTGTAGTAAACTCAATAGTTCGGGTGTTATTTCGATGATTTGTGTTTTTAAAGCGACTGATTTGAAGTTGTGGTACCAATTCGCTATGGAGAAATCCCTCAAATCGCAAGCTTCCTAAAGACACACTCAATTATAATAAGTTTTGGTATTTTTTAAATAGTTATGAATTAAAGAAAAACCTACCAGCATTTTGGTTTGTTTGAATGTTGATTTTATAGGTTATGTGAGGTTATATTGATTTTAACAATTGTCAAATGGGTCAAAGGTAAAGAAAATGATGCAATAATTGGTTATAGGATGTAATTTGGGTGAAATGTGTCTTTGATAATTAATTTTCAAACTATAATAGATGCTAATTATTTGTTTACATTGAAAATTGCGATTGTAATATATTTAATGGGATGAGGATAGGTTATGTCTTTAAAGTCGTGATAACTTCAAGCCCCCACCATGAGGTGGCGCTGTGCGCCTATTATCTTATATTCCCTTGAGTTTTATACCTATATTTCACATGCAAATATTGTGGAAATTCGCTGTGGGGTAAAAAGATAAAAAGTAATCAGGAGCAGAGATGAATTTTAATTAGTAGTCTGCTTTGTAAAACGCAGATGTCCCGCTTTTGTGGCTTCTATAAAACGCTGTCAGCGTCAACTTTCCAGTTTTAAATTAATTACGAACTTTAGGGACTTTCGCATAACTTTACAGCAAAGATAACGACCATAAATTAAATTTAGTCGTTAGTGCTTTATAATTCGATGCTTTATATAGCATTGGTACCAATGCGTATAATCATGTTAGATAGATTATTATATATTCGAAATTATTTGATCAATAGTTATATTTTCCCCCTTCAACAGAAGTGGTAGGCTACAATTCGTTGAAATGATTTTACGACTTTTTCCACGACGTAATAACGGAAGGACTGTCGCAGTCCTGAAAAGGATATCCTTTCCGTAGGGGGTATATATTAGATTTGGCATTTCTCCAAAAAGTTTTATAGATACAGTTATCCTACTTCTCTGTTGTGATTGTGAGGATAGAAATAGTGGGAGATGGGAAAGAATTGACAGGTTTTGTAAGTATAATGGGGTGTAGAATTATTTATTTTCAAAATTACTACAGCTAGATATAATCTCAAAGAATTTACGAGGAATTTACCTATAATCTGATGAAAGATTCATCAAAATCCATAAAATATTACAGAAGATATTCTACATCAAAATTTATCTTTGCATTTCTGGAAATACGCATTGCCTGTGTGTGTATAGCTAATCTAAACACTACCATATGCATACGTGGATTTCCGTCTTTGAGGTTGAGCGACTCGTCTAACATTACGCTCTGTGTCGCTAAATTTTAACGTTTGGTTTGAACCCTTTAAGCCCTTTAAGCCAACAGTAATTACTTCAGTGATTGCAACATAACCCCTCACAGTAGGACTTATTTTATTACAGTTTTATCTATCATGTCCACTCGTGTAGACGACCTAAATTGAGAACGCTGTCTGATGGGTAGCTGCAAACTTGCTCGGTCTATTTTCAAAGCTCGGAGACTTTTAGAAACGTTCAGCAATCGATTTTGCATTAGGGACGTTACTATGGAGAGAAAATATACGATATTTGCAGCATTTTGTGTTATATTACGTGAGAGTGTGTAAAAATTTAGCTATTTCTTGTGTAGATTTCTAAGAGGTCTGCTGAACAAACTAAAGCAGGTAGAAGACTATAACTCTCAGGATTTGTTGTCCAATTTATCTGTTATCTAAGGGTGTATAATAATGATTTCTTACCTAACTGGTTTGCTTATAATTTAACATAAAACAATGTCATGACATCTAACGACAAAGTCATTGGAACAAATTAGAGTAGAAGTTTGAAGCATGTGCTTTGAGTAGCTGGAGCCATAAGGGCGCAATTATTTCCTTACAAAGCCTCTAGAAGCACTAGAATGTTTCAAGTATGTCGAATAATGATGTTCAAAGATTGTGTAATTTATGTAATTAAGGAAAGGGACAATAAAAAGACGTGTTTACTTTGGATACATATATTCTCTTCGAAAGAACTTACCATATAAATTTTAAAGCTGTTTATTTATTAATATTTCGTCTATTATTATTAGGGTAAATTTATTATACATAATACATAATAAACAGTACATTTTATTATAATAATATTATATAATCCTTTGGGAATTTTAATAGACAGTACATGGTTTATTTTGACAAATTTTATAACCTTTTTTAACAAATATTCTTACCTATACTTTAATATATTTTTTGTTTTGTTTTAAAGTCGTTTCTCTATAATGAAGGTAGTTTTTTTGTTTTTATTGTGCGACAATATTGGTTATTCTTAGTGATGGGAAAACTTGAATGAAATCGAATGACAAATCGACAAAATTTTCTTAGGTTAGTGTATTTCTGTTATCCTTTGTAATATCAAATGTGTTCTGGTGGTTATTTCCTGCGAAAAAATTTTTTTATCAATATAATTTCGCCTTCGTAAATTCTTCCATTAATTGATGATCGATTACTTCATTCGGATTCGCCCATCACTAGTTATAGGCCCAGATTTGCCTAAATACGGTGCTTTACTACAGCTGGTAGTGATCTCATCCTACCTCTAAACATTAAAAACACAGAATTGACGGCTTAGTTACATTGTTTAATTCATATATCATATATTTTTGGTCCACAAACAAAAATTGTTATATTTTTCCTACATTCTGCAAGTACCTCTACATAACTTTGACATTATTATTTATTATACAAACAATGGTGAAGTAAATAATGCGGAGTGATCATTTTATAGACATTATCACATTGAATAAAAGCTTTATCGCCAAAACAGAAATATAAAGCACATTCCAATGTACGACTAGATGTAATTTTAAAGCACCTGCATGTAGCTTTGTAGTTTCCAGTCACTCTTTGCCTCTGCCATCCTGAAAATCCTGAAATTGAATTTCAAATGAATTGACGCAGAGAAAATTCGATCTGAAACGAGTTCTAGCGTCAATTCCGAAATACTCCAACGGCACTCAATATAAGAAACGGATTCTAACATTCATTTGCTTCTGTCGGAGTAGAAACCTTTTTGGTAGAGAAATTGCTAACCGAGCAACGTAGAACACGCTAAATTTGCTCTTTGCCTTGATTTGATTTTGTGTGAACATGTTGAAGAGTGATTCCTTTGTGTTGAAGTGTTGCTCTGTTTCTAAAGCCCTATTTTCTAAGTGTTGCAATATATCTAAATATTATGCTCTATTACATAGAGACAGGATCTGTCTGAATATTTTCAGGATAAATTCATTATCTAAATAGTCGATAAATAAGTAGTGTCGTGAAAAAAGGTGTCTAACTAATTTGAAAAGAAATGTTCCATGGATAATTCAATTTCAGGCACTTTAAAGGACAAGGCTTCAGAGTGATGTTATAAAATATGAAATTGGAGTATTTTCTTAACATTTTCATTGAAATTGAAATTGACATTGAAATTTCTTCTCGATCTTTTCGCCAAACTCACTTCGGGCCATTGTCTGTGTAAATATATGTTCGTCGACTGAAAAATCGATGGTCCTAGTATCAAAAACGGACAAATCCGTTCAACTACGAGGCATAAATAAAATCAGTGCGATCTATATTGGATTATTATAGCTACGTATAATAATGATGCTATGATACAATAAGCTTTTCTTTATACAGGGTGTAACCAATGCTGTACGTAATTTTTTCCTTTGGTATCTCAGTTATTATGTCACCCTGTATATTTTCCTTTCCCCTCACAAAACAAACTATATACTTAAATATACACTTAAATTATGTAATACGTATGTAACACAGAACCATATATAATTATTTTTTAACATTGTTAACAAGAATAAACAGTCTGTATAGCAGTCTTAATTATCATAATTCAACATAATCTCTCAAATAATACACAGTATATTATAACGAATATTAACCATTTTAATCCAAGAATACTTTGAACTAAGGACTCTACGTGGTCTTACAGAGGAGTAACTCATGCCGTAATGTAATATTCGCGCTTTTGAATGCATTTTTCCCTCATGATGTAACAGAGGGCTATCGTGATTAAAATTGCTATGGTAATACCCATACCAATGCTTACCCATATGATTTCCTCATTTATACCTTTGTATGAGCGTCCTGAAAGGAAAAATAATTACATAGCTAGAGTGAGTTAAAGTATATAAAATACTAAAGTAAACTGGAGATGTTATGGTGGTTTCAACCACTACTTTTAATTTCATATTGTTTATTTGATCGTGTGCAATAATTGTTGCAATAATATGCTTTGTTATATTGTCTGGACACACCCTAAAAGGCTGTGAAAATTCGATATGAAAATTGTAATTATACAGCTCTGGTGGATGTAATCAATGCAGCCAATCACTGGAATTTAATTGCTCTGGTCGAATAATAAATTTGTCCGAATATTGGCAAACTAGATGTGACCTGTTTTCAGCTACCGGAAATAAATTGGCAAACCAGACTAATGAAGTTTTTATCAGATACATGCACGTATCCATCCTTGTTCAGCTAGAGTTTACCTGCTAGACAATAAGTCGAATTTCTCAGTTACCGTTCACGATAGAAACTTCAAAATTGGTACATTTACTCCTCAGATTTGACCATATTCAGTCGCAAACAATTTTTAAATGGAAAACTCTGTGTAGGTATTGGCAAAAATATTTGGTAAAAAAACGTTGTAAAAAAATTCTCTTACCATTATAATTATTGGATAAGATCCCTGTTACTTTCCCAGCAACACGACCTCCTACAGGCATTGTTTTCGGTTGAGATTTTCCTAATCTTCTCATTTAATCCTCGTCCTGTCGTCGGTTACCCTGCAATAAAAGAAAAAGAAACACGATGAAAATTGAAGCACTACAGAGCTTACAAGAGCACTACAAACGCATTAAAGGAATCAAATTAAGTTATAGGAAGTAATAAGTAAGCTGCTTGATGATGGTCATCTCGCTCCTTTGTATTCTAAACACATTCCGCTGAATTCTCAAATTTTCAGGGTTCTTTACCTGAATGTATCTGCTATTTAGACATATATAGGAATGATTGATAATGTTATTAGTTTGCTCACAATTGTACCAGAAGCAAAATCTTGCCATTAGATCATCTAAATACCATACAATAAAAGTCATTTTTTGAAAAATTCTTCTGAACAAAGTACACCAAGTAGAGAGCTGAAATTTTCAGGGTTCTTTACCCAATGTATCTGCTATTTAGACATATATAGGAATGATTGATATTGTCATTAGTTTGCTCACAATTGTACCAGAAGCAAAATCTTGCCATTAGATCATCTAAATACCATACAATAAAAGTCATTTTTTGAAAAATTCTTCTGAACAAAGTACACCAAGTAGAGAGCTGAAATTTTCAGGGTTCTTTACACAATGTATCTGCTATTTAGACATATATAGGAATGATTGATAATGTTATTAGTTTGCTCACAATTGTACCAGAAGCAAAATCTTGCCATTAGATCATCTAAATACCATACAATAAAAGTCATTTTTTGAAAAATTCTTCTGAACAAAGTACACCAAGTAGAGAGCTGAAATTTTCAGGGTTCTTTACCCAATGTATCTGCTATTTAGACATATATAGGAATGATTGATATTGTCATTAGTTTGCTCACAATTGTACCAGAAGCAAAATCTTGCCATTAGATCATCTAAATAGCATACAATAAAAATCATTTTTTGAAAAATTCTTCTGAACAAAGTACACCAAGTAGAGAGCTGAAATTTTCAGGGTTCTTTACCCAATGTATCTGCTATTTAGACATATATAGGAATGATTGATATTGTCATTAGTTTGCTCACAATTGTACCAGAAGCAAAATCTTGCGATTAGATCATCTAAATACCATTCAATAAAAGTCATTTTTTGAAAAATTCTTCTGAACAAAGTACACCAAGTAGAGAAGTAGCTGAAATTTTCAGGGTTCTTTACCCAATGTATCTGCTATTTAGACATATATACAGGCATTGTTTTCGGTTGAGATTTTCCTAATCTTCTCATTTAATCCTCGTCCTGTCGTCGGTTATCCTGCAATAAAAGAAAAAGAAACACGATGAAAATTGAAGCACTACAGAGCTTACAGGAGCACTACAAAAGCATTAAAGGGATCAAATTAAGTTATAGGAAATAATAAGTAAGCTGCTTGATGATGGTCATCTCGCTCCTTCGTATTCTAAACAGATTCCGCTGAATTCATGGCGGGTTTTATTAAATTCAGCATCACGTTTCCTGCGGTTGGTACACGCTATGAATTTTTTATTCATGAGAACAAGCGAAGGATTGCTGGGGGTAGATTTTTTCTTATTTACCCTACCCATTGTTTGGTGGTACTTGAATTTAATGGACCGAAACATTCAAAGATTCATTTTATCCAAACTTTATATATGCGTTTTTCACGCGAGAAAAACTTTTTTTAACTTTATCTCCTATATACGCAAGTTTTCTTGTATAGATATATGAGTTGACAACTCAATTTTGCTTATTTAGCTTTTCATATGTTTATATGAGTTAATAAATTGTCTAACTATATTAAATTAAGAATTAGATGTTTAAAAATACCTTATATTTCATCCCTAACAAAAGGTTTAATGCCATTTATTATTCAACTGATTAATGAGTCAAACTTTGGTCTTAAATTCCCAGTTTTAGAACAGAAGGGTGATATAATTCAACGCATACAATGAGGAAATTGTCTCCGCTAAGGAAATTGTCAGCTATCTAGACGCAGAAAACAATAATTTCTATTCCCACAACTTTGCTGTACTGACGTATACGTGATTAAGAAATGTGGGATGGAAAATGCACTACGTTTGAGCGTTCTTCAAGTGTCGTTAAGACCCGACAACTTGGCACCAATTTATTTCTTATTATTTCGTGAAACTCTTTCTATTTAAAAGTCCCGAACATGAGCAAGATTGATGAGGACGATGTAAGTAATGTCCCAAAGTTTTGCTCGCACAGTTTACTGATTACAGCCACATCGTCTCGACAAATCGATGTACGTACAAACTCTTTTCGGTATTGGAATAATATAGGAATATATTGGATTCAAATTGTTTGATGGAAACTTAAAATTAAGCTTATAAACCGCTTTGGCATTTGGGGGATGGAATGCTGTAAAAACAAGAGACAATTTAGACAGACCATCAATAAATTTGCATTTATATTGGCCGTGTAGCACACGTTGGGGACTTTTATGTCCCCGAAAGCAGCTTACAAACGACGAAAAAAACACCCATGACTTTATTCAATAAATTTGTGAAATCCGGTTAGCATTTAAAGTCGTTTTGTTTTCAATTTTCTTGTCTAATGTTAAGCCCGTACGAAGTACTATCTAAATGATGTAAAATCGTGACTATCCACCATGTAAAGACAACACAAAGGCACTCTTTGAACAATTCTCCTGGACAAAGTAAAACTGGTAGATGCCGCATGTGTATGTTTCAGGATTTATTTTTCAATGTATTAGTTATCTAGAGGTATATATTACCCAAAGAATATCCAGACATATATAATAATAATTTATATTCACACTAATTTGATCAAATCAGTACAAGAAGCTAAATCTTGACATCAGACAATCTAAAGAGAGGTAGATAGCTGAAATTTTCAGAGTTCTTTACCCAATGTATTTTAGACATATATAGGAATGATTTATATTGTCATTAGTTTGCTCACAATTGTACCAGAAGCAAAATCTTGACATTAGATGATCTAATTACCATACATTAAAAGTCACTTTTGAAAAATTCTTCTGAACAAAGTACACCAAGTAGAGAGCTGAACTTTTCAGGGTTCTTTACCTGAATGTATCTGCCATTTAGACATATATAGGAATGATTGATATTGTCATTAGTTTGCTCACAATTGTACCAGAAGCAAAATCTTGACATTAGATGATCTAATTACCATACATTAAAAGTAATTTTTTGAAAAAAATTTCTGAACAAAGTACACCAAGTAGAGAGCTGAACTTTCAGGGTTCTTTACCCAATGTGTCTGCTATTTAGACATATATAGGAATGATTTATAGTGTCATTAGTTTGCTAACAATTGTACCAAAAGCAAAATCTTGACATTAGATCATCTAAATACCATACATTAAAAGTCATTTTTTGAAAAAAATTTCTGAACAAAGTACACCAAGTAGAGAGCTGAAATTTTCAGGGTTCTTTACCCAATGTATCTGCTATTTAGACACATATAGGAATGATTTATATTGTCATTAGTTTGCTCACAATTGTACCAGAAGCAAAATCTTGACATTAGATCATCTAAATACCATACATTAAAAGTCATTTTTTGAAAAATTCTTCTGAACAAAGTACACCAAGTAGAGAGCTGAAATTTTCAGGGTTCTTTACCTGAATGTATCTGCTATTTAGACATATATAGGAATGATTGATATTGTCATTAGTTTGCTCACAATTGTACCAGAAGCAAATTATTGACATTAGATCATCTAAATACCATACAATAAAAGTCATTTTTTGAAAAATTCTTCTGAACAAAGTACACCAAGTAGAGAGCTGAAATTTTCAGGGTTCATTACCCAATGTATCTGCTATTAAGGCATATATAATGATAATTTATATTCCCACTAGTTTCCTCACAATTGTACAAGAAGCAAACTCTTAACATTTAACTATCGAAAACCATACCAATTAAGGCAATTTTCGAATAATTCCCCTGATGAACGAGTAGGAATGAATAACAATAATCAATTTTTGGAAAATTATCTTGGGCAAAGTAAGTATGTTAGGTTGCTGTAGTTTTCAAGATTAAGAAGAAGTATTGGCTATCTAAGCATAATAACTTATATACCAACTAATTTTCTCGTAACCGCACATGAAACAGAATCACAACATTCTACCAACTATATAAAGATATACAATACTAAGTTATTGTTTAAACAATTCTCCTCGACAAAATAAACATGTTGGGGTGCTGTAATTTTCAGGATTAATAATCCAAAGGATCTGCTGTGTAGGTATATGTAATACCAACTTATATTTCTACTAATAAAAAATAATAAAAAATTAATAAAAAATAAACTCACACAAACCCTTTTGTAAATAAAAACCTCCCTTTTACCAAACTTACCATTTTCTGGCTGCTAACAATCGATCTTCAAAGTCAGAACGATGTATTTATTCGATTCTTCACTGTACACAGAACAACTAACTTGACAGAAGTACGTGGGGTTTAGAATAAGGGATGTTACGTTACAGACTCCTTTGGAAGGCAGGGGTGCACTGATCTCCCGTATAACGGGTCATGGGAGGTCCGGGCTACATCCCTACCCCTAAGCAAGGGATGCTGTGTGCTCCACTGCTTCGAAACTAACCCCGACCAGTGGCGTTCTTACATGAAAATATTCACGACAAAAAAACTGTTATACTTGCGTGGCTAAAATTTGGTATACATATTTATATTTTTTTCATGGTGTATTATGTTTGGATAGCTGATACTTTGGGTAATTAATCCTGAAAATTACAGCAACCTAACATGTTTTTTCTTTGTCTAGGATAATTTTCCAAAAATTGATTGTAAAAATTGTATTGCCTTTAGATGGTGGAATGTTATGACTTCGTATTAAGCTCGGTTACTAGCAAAATGGTGTTGTTAAAGGTAAAAGTTAAGTGGCTTAAACAGCCCTCTATGGGCGAATCGATTAACTCATTATTACCGATTAGACCCACCTCGTTGGGACGTGAGAGATTTTTTAATAGGCTTCCGGACAAGGGTGCTTAATTTACCCTGGAACATAAACAAAGGTCCACCTGGTTGACAGGTCGTATGAAAAAACTATATGAGGGTACCGTAACTTGAATTGGAGTTGTTTGAGTTTTTCACAACTTATTATTATTATTATTATTCATTATTATTTCGTACTAGGTTGGTTAAAATTGTACGGGATGGATTAAATAGTACTTACTGGCTATGGAAACGAAATTTATAACCCCTAGCAAAGCTCTCAACTAAAACTTGGCAACTTTGGTCTTAGGTCTGTTAAGTTTCGAACTTTGCTATGCTCTATTTGCAGTTGTAAGCGAAAATACGACTTGCTAAATTCAACATCCTACCGCTTCTACGTGTGCTTAAGTTCTGTTGGGAACCCTAAAAAAATAAACAGGAAACTTTGGAGTCTAGAAACTATATCTTGATGGAAGATTATTTGCACTATTAATATTGGCAAACTCAAAGTCCATATACGCCTAAGAGTTTCAAGATTAATTACCGAAGATACTTTTGAACCGAGTATAATAGAGAAGCCAACGAACAATAGAATTGAAAATTATTATGATAAAAATGATTGATACACATCTCTAGTAGAGACCGAAATATTCATGCAATCATATTTGCGAAAGAGCCTATAGATTTACAAGTTCTGCCATCATGCAGGATACCACCGTATTCTGCTATAAATCCTGCGGGTAACAGTTCAGTTATTTTTGCACTTTACGACCCCATTTTCGCATGACTACGCTGAACCGCCCCTAAAAAATAAAACGACGGCTAGCCTGACTTTGTTGGGCGGAGAGAATGTAGCGTTTTTAGCCATGGAGTAATCTTTTTCGTACAGTGGTGTATTTTCTGTTCCACCTGAACCCTTGCCAATATAAGTTGTGTGGATGATATTACACTGCAGTTTATTGTATATACCGCAGTACATAGTATATACAAAGAAAAACACTCAAGTTACTGCGGGATATCAAGCTGGGAACGCTATTTTGCTAGAGAAATGAACTAGCAACAATAAAATTGTGCTCTTTATGCAGCACTAAGTGCCATTCCTAGGCAACGAATTGGGGTATAAATTATTATTATATATGCCTGTATAGCAGATATGTACTTTGGGTAATGAATTCTGAAAATTTCAGCTCTTTACCTGTGGTACTTTGCCCAGGACAATTTTTAAAAAATTGACTTTTGTTGTGTGGTGTTTAGATGGTGAAATGTCAAGATTTTGCTTCTTGTACAATTGTGAGGCAATTAGTGGGAATATAAATCATTATTATACATGCCTGGATTGAGGATACTTTGTGTAATGAATCCTGAAAATTTCAGTTATCTACCTGCTGTACTTTGTTCAGGAGAATTATTCAAAAATTAACTTTTGTTGTTAGGTATTTACATGGTAAAATGTCAACATTTCGCTTCTTGTACGTTTATGAGCAAACTTGTGACAATATAAATCATTATTGTACATGTCTGGATTGAGGATACTTTGTGTAATAAATCCTGAATATTTCAGTTATCTACTTGCTATACTTTGTTCAGGAGAATTATATTCAAAAATTGACTTTTGTTGTTAAGTATTTACATGGTAAAATGTCAACATTTCTTTTCTTGTACGTTTATGAGCAAACTAGTGGCAATATAAATCATTATTGTACATGTCTGGATTGAGGATATTTTGTGTAATGAATCCTGAAAATTTTAGTTATCTACCTGCTGTACTTTGTTCAGGAGAATTATTCAAAAATTGACTTTTGTTTATAGGTATTTACATGGTAAAATGTCAACATTTCGCTTCTTGTACGTTTATGAGCAAACTTGTGACAATATAAATCATTATTGTACATGTCTGGATTGAGGATACTTTGCGTAATAAATCCTGAATATTTCAGTTATCTACTTGCTGTACTTTGTTCAGGAGAATTATATTCAAAAATTGACTTTTGTTTATAGGTATTTACATGGTAAAATGTCAACATTTCGCTTCTTGTACGTTTATGAGCAAACTAGTGGCAATATAAATCATTATTTTACATGTCTGGATTGAGGATATTTTGTGTAATGAATCCTGAAAATTTTAGTTATCTACCTGCTGTACTTTGTTCAGGAGAATTATTCAAAAATTGACTTTTGTTTATAGGTATTTACATGGTAAAATGTCAACATTTCGCTTCTTGTACGTTTATGAGAAAACTGGTGACAATATAAATCATTATTATACATGCCTGGATTGAGGATACTTTGTATAATGAATCCTGAAAATTTCAGTTGCCTACGTGCTGTACTTTGTTCAAGAGAATTATTCAAAAATTGACTTTTGTTTATAGATATTTACATGGTAAAATGTCAACATTTCGCTTCTTGTACGTTTATGAGAAAACTGGTGACAATATAAATCATTATTATACATGCCTGGATTGAGGATACTTTGTATAATGAATCCTTAAAATTTCAGTTGCCTACGTGCTGTACTTTGTTCAAGAGAATTATTCAAAAATTGACTTTTGTTTATAGGTATTTACATGGTAAAATGTCAACATTTCGCTTCTTGTACGTTTATGAGCAAAGTAGTGACAATATAAATCATTATTGTACATGCCTGGATTGAGGATACTTTGTGTAATGAATCCTGAAAATTTTAGTTATCTACCTGCTGTACTTTGTTCAGGAGAATTATTCAAAAATTGACTTTTGTTGTTAGGTATTTACATGGTAAAATGTCAACATTTCGCTTCTTGTACGTTTATGAGAAAACTAGTGACAATATAATTCATTATTATATATATGCCTGGCCAGCAAATACTTTGAGTAACAAATCTTTGCATTCGTTTTAGACTGTACTATATACACCAAAGTGATTAAATCACAATATTCAACAACGCATACCAAACAGCGTCTATGATGTAATATTACACAATTCACCCAGACGGGATGTTAATTACGAAATAGTTTCCGTACTTCAATGTTAACCGAATAGCTACTGCCGAGTAGTTCCTGCCTAATAGCAATGGTCGACTAGATTTTAATGCTTCTGTTACTGGGTCTGAAGTTTCGACGTTGGTCTGAAACTTTCAGGTCGACACTGCATCACAATGACCGCCTCTGCAATTTATGCAATGCCTCTTCCATAATTGCATGAAGCCCCGGTTTCAAAAGCTTCGCCAGAAATTCAGTCATCTCTATTCATAAGTACAGCTTGAAATTTACTAGTGGGTATAGATTTAGATGGCATGTCATGATTTTGCTTCATGCGCGGTTACGAGCAAACTAATTGGAATATAAATTAGTATTTTATATGTCTCGATAGCTAATACATTGGGTAATAAATCCTGAAAATTGCAGCTACCTTCCAGCTTTACTTTGATCGTGAATATTTCTCAAAGATCGACTTTGTATTGCTTGAAGATGGTAGAATGTCATGATTCGCGATTTCAAGCAAACTAGTATGATCACAGCCTATTATTAAATATGTCTGGTAGCTAATACATTGGGTAATAAATCCTGAAAATTGCAGCTACCTACCTGTTTTACTTTGCCAGTGAGAATTTTTCAAAAGTTTGTTTTGCTTTTAGATGAAGAACTAGTTTGTATTGCCTGTAGATGGTAGAATGTCATGATTGTGTTTCATGTGTGATTACAAGCAAACTATTGGGAATACAAATCATTATTATATATGTCTGGATAGCTAATGCTTCGTTTAATAAATCCTGAAAATTGCAGCTACCTTCCAGCTTTACTTTGATCGTGAATATTTCTCAAAGATCGACTTTGTATTGCTTGTAGATGGTAGAATGTCATGATTCGCGATTTCAAGCAAACTAGTATGATCACAGCCTATTATTAAATATGTCTGGTAGCTAATACATTGGGTAATAAATCCTGAAAATTGCAGCTACCTACCTGCTTTACTTTGCCAGTGAGAATTTTTCAAAAGTTTGTTTTGCCTTTAGATGAAGAACTAGTTTGTATTGCCTGTAGATGGTAGAATGTCATGATTGTGTTTCTTGTGTGATTACAAGCAAACTATTGGGAATAAAAATCATTATTATATATGTCTGGATAGCTAATGCTTCGTTTAATAAATCCTGAAAATTGCAGCTACCTTCCAGCTTTACTTTGATCGTGAATATTTCTCAAAGATCGACTTTGTATTGCTTGTAGATGGTAGAATGTCATGATTCGCGATTTCAAGCAAACTAGTATGATCACAGCCTATTATTAAATATGTCTGGTAGCTAATACATTGGGTAATAAATCCTGAAAATTGCAGCTACCTACCTGCTTTACTTTGCCAGTGAGAATTTTTCAAAAGTTTGTTTTGCCTTTAGATGAAGAACTAGTTTGTATTGCCTGTAGATGGTAGAATGTCATGATTGTGTTTCATGTGTGATTACAAGCAAACTATTGGGAATACAAATCATTATTATATATGTCTGGATAGCTAATGCTTCGTTTAATAAATCCTGAAAATTGCAGCTACCTTCCAGCTTTACTTTGATCGTGAATATTTCTCAAAGATCGACTTTGTATTGCTTGTAGATGGTAGAATGTCATGATTCGCGATTTCAAGCAAACTAGTATGATCACAGCCTTTTATTAAATATGTCTGGTAGCTAATACATTGGGTAATAAATCCTGAAAATTGCAGCTACCTACCTGCTTTACTTTGCCAGTGAGAATTTTTCAAATGTTTGTTTTGCCTGTAGATGGTAGAATGTCATGATTGTGTTTCATGTGTGATTACAAGCAAAGTATTGGGAATACAAATCATTATTATATATGTCTGGATAGCTAATGCTTCGTTTAAGGAATCCTGAAAATTTCAGCTATCTACCTATCTTTTGTACTTTATTCAGCAGATATTTTCATAGATTTTTATTTTAGGTTACAAAGTGCATATTTCAGATTACAATGCTTGTGCATATTTCCGTTATGTGAATATTCTAGTGAGACTAGCGCACCAAGGAAACGACTGATGTATTCGAAATTCGTGAGAAATGCATTCCACACCATGGCTTCAGAATGCTGAGTGAACATTTTATAGTTGGAAGTGTGGGCTCTGCCATTATGTGGTCTCCTTTTATCACTTCTAGTTCGTGTTTTGCTCAGGCAAGCGAAACGAACAAACTAGAACCTGCATCTCACTTGCTCCCGTCCTCCCTCCATCCAAGATTTATATTTTCCCCGTCGTTCCCTGCGGCGGAAAAGTATTACCAAAACCTCAGATCGTCGAGATGTTATCAACTTTGTCCTTCTCCTTTGTCCCAAGGGTGATTTATGTTATTTTCGCGGATGACAGGTCTAAATTTAGACGATACTGGATATCGATTTATCTATGTCTGAAGGACTAAACTGAAGTTTCAGTATACTTATACGTTATACCTATAAGTATATTGTATACATATACAATATTTATTTCGACAGTTTTTCAGCAACGGTTTTCTTAGTTTTGGTTTAGTTCTATACGTACACTACGTTTATTTTGGATCAATATCCCGTAACTATGACAACCTATATATAACGACTAATGGATACCTGATTACTGTTGGTAATTACATTGGCGCGATCAAACATTATTTGTCACTTTGAAGTCGCTTGAACGGGAAAACATTTATATTTGCTTCGTTAAAGGCTAACTGCGCCCGATCTAGTTACGCGATATGAAAGCTTCCAACGGTATCGGATGTAAAATTGTCCCAGGAATCTATTTTTTAAGACCTCGTTGCTCTAAGATGTACCATTCGCAAGTAAAATGCAAATAACCGCAACAATCTATTACCATTTTTGTTCTTTGCTAATTTTCGCCTATGAGAGATCAGAAACATCGCAGTAATCGTATCCTGTCAACTGTCAATAAAAAATTCTCAAGTCAATCGGTCACTTGCTGTGCCACACTGTTCCATACAGTATCAGTCTGCCATGTCCCTATTACCACTTCTACTAGACGAGTTCTCAGCTAGACCATCACGTATTTTGAACCAGCATTTTGGCTTGGGTCTGGAACCACAGGACTTCCTGATGCCCATGACTATACCTCCAGAAGCTCGTATGTTGCTGAGGTCTCCTTTTAGCTATTACAGACCATGGTCTCCTCAGTCTAATGGTAAAGATGCCGGTTCAACAGTTGCGGTGGACAAGAATAAGTTCTCGATCAACTTGGATGTCCAGCATTTCAGTCCAAATGAAATCAACGTGAAAGTCACTGAGCAAAATACTATCACGGTCGAAGGAAAACACGAGGAGAGACAGGATGAACATGGCTTTGTCTCGAGACACTTTGCCAGGAGGTATGTCGTACCTCCAGGTCATGATTTGCATAAGGTTGAGTGCAGGTTGTCTTCGGATGGTGTTTTGACCGTGACAGCACCTAAGGTTGGACCAGAGGGTAATGATATCCATAGGATGATACCCATTAAGCAAACTGGTATACCTTCTAAGGGTTTGGAGAAGGTCAAAACCGAAGACAAGAATAATTAGTTGTTGCGAGAGGTTCTAGTTTGCTTGTAAAGTGATTTTCTGTTTATTAGAATATCCAAGGGTGTTATTTTTGTTAGTTACGGTGCATATAATAAAAGTTTTTGAGTTTTGTGCATATTATGCTTCCTGGTCTTAATTAATACACACATGCATACATTTTCCAGAAATCATTGGATTCGATTCAGGGGACCCAAAACGCATATTTCCGCGGAAATCTCGAATTTTTTTCCGTCGATTACAATACTTTCCTTCTAGGGTACTAGTCGGAAAGTAAAAAGAGAGCAGACATTTTCCATAAACAAGGGATTTCTCTTTAGTTGACAGGTGAATCTCTTCTATGAGGAAATATTGCTACAAGGCAATATTCTACCCACCTTTTCACATTTACACAATATATCTATAGGTATATATAGATATAGAATACATATTCGCTCAAATGGATGTTGTATTGTGCTAGGAACGGAAAGACCTATGAGAAACAAAAGCCGTCTGCGCGGCTGAACGTCACTTGTTTTGATATACAGGCTATACAGCCAATATTGCCCTGAAGGAAACAGGTCTGTGTTCGATAATGCTCGCCAGACAGCGGGTCCGTAGCCGTGGTAAATACCTTTAGTATTGTATAAGCATCTGAAGGATGGTAGGATCTTGAAACATGTTGTAAACGAAGCTATATTTGATAAATAGAAATTATGAAGTCTGTGGATAATGGATTTTTCCTCCTAGACGGTGTCCTGAAGCTCACACGACTTTGGTATTTTGCAGACTTAGCCTGCATATCAGGAAATTATTTTTTATCACAGAGGTGTCCCAAAAACGTGTAACGCCATAACGATATATTTTTTAAATTGCATGACATCTTTTTTTATATCGCTTGAAATGAAATAGCTTCAGTGATAAAGCCCAAAAAAATCGTGATGGATAACACGGAAACCCGAATATCCCAGTGATGTCACTGCGGGATAAAAATACACACCGCTAAACAAAGTGGCAATTTGCATCCAAAGTTGATGGAACTGAAATTCTTTCTGTACCGTTTCAATTTACAGATGGGTCGGTTAATTCCTGAAAATTACAGCCGTCCAACAATTTTGGTTTAGTCAGGGGAAATTTTGAAAGTTTGTTTTTCCTAAAGTTTGCGATTGCCAGAAACGAGTGCAGTGTGATGATCTTGTATTTTGTTTGTAGCGACCAAAGTTGATGGGGTAAAAATACTTTCTATACGGTTTTAGTTCACGGATAGATTGTACAACTAATCCTGAAAATTACAGCCTTCCGCCATACCTGGTTTAGTGAGAGGAATTTTCCAAAATTTGCGATTGCGAAAAACGAGTGAAATGTCATGATTTTCCATTTTGTCATTAGCGACCAAAGTTGGTGGATACAAAATTCTTTCTGTGGTGTTTTAGTGTTAATTAAACTTTTGGCAAACTTCAAAACGTTGTTGTTGAATGTTGAAGGAATCGCCAAAATACACGAAAGATTACGAAAGTAATTGTAAATCAAAATTTGTCTTATATAGTTGATGGGGTAAAAATACTTTCTATACGGTTTTAGTTCACGGATAGATTGGACAACTAATCCTGAAAATTACAGCCTTCCGCCATACCTGGTTTAGTGAGAGGAATTTTCCAAAATTTGCGATTGCGAAAAACGAGTGAAATGTCATGATTTTCCATTTTGTCATTAGTGACCAAAGTTAGTGGATAAAAAATTCTTTCTGTGGTGTTTTAGTGTTAATTAAGCTTTTGGCAAACTTCAAAACGTTGTTGTTGAATGTTGAAGGAATCGCCAAAATACACGAAAGATTACGAAAGTAATTGTAAATCAAAATTTGTCTTATATAGTTGATGGGGTAAAAATACTTTCTATACGGTTTTAGTTCACGGATAGATTGGACAACTAATCCTGAAAATTACAGCCTTCCGCCATATCTGGTTTAGTGAGAGGAATTTTCCAAAGTTTGCGATTGCGAAAAACGAGTGAAATGTCATGATTTTCCATTTTGTCATTAGTGACCAAAGTTAGTGGATAAAAAATTCTTTCTGTGGTGTTTTAGTGTTAATTAAGCTTTTGGCAAACTTCAAAACGTTGTTGTTGAATGTTGAAGGAATCGCCAAAATACACGAAAGATTACGAAAGTAATTGTAAATCAAAATTTGTCTTATATAGTTGATGGGGTAAAAATACTTTCTATACGGTTTTAGTTCACGGATAGATTGGACAACTAATCCTGAAAATTACAGCCTTCCGCCATATCTGGTTTAGTGAGAGGAATTTTCCAAAGTTTGCGATTGCGAAAAACGAGTGAAATGTCATGATTTTCCATTTTGTCATTAGCGACCAAAGTTGGTGGATACAAAATTCTTTCTGTGGTGTTTTAGTGTTAATTTAACTTTTGGCAAACTTCAAAACGTTGTTGTTGAATGTTGAAGGAATCGCCAAAATACACGAAAGATTACGAATGTAATTGTAAATCAAAATTTGTCTTATATAGTTGATGGGGTAAAAATACTTTCTATACGGTTTTAGTTCACGGATAGATTGGACAACTAATCCTGAAAATTACAGCCTTCCGCCATATCTGGTTTAGTGAGAGGAATTTTCCAAAGTTTGCGATTGCGAAAAACGAGTGAAATGTCATGATTTTCCATTTTGTCATTAGCGACCAAAGTTGGTGGATACAAAATTCTTTCTGTGGTGTTTTAGTGTTAATTAAACTTTTGGCAAACTTCAAAACGTTGTTGTTGAATGTTGAAGGAATCGCCAAAATACACGAAAGATTACGAAAGTAATTGTAAATCAAAATTTGTCTTATATAGTTGATGGGGTAAAAATACTTTCTATACGGTTTTAGTTCACGGATAGATTGGACAACTAATCCTGAAAATTACAGCCTTCCGCCATACCTGGTTTAGTGAGAGGAATTTTCCAAAATTTGCGATTGCGAAAAACGAGTGAAATGTCATGATTTTCCATTTTGTCATTAGCGACCAAAGTTGGTGGATACAAAATTTTTTCTGTGGTGTTTTAGTGTTAATTAAACTTTTGGCAAACTTCAAAACGTTGTTGTTGAATGTTGAAGGAATCGCCAAAATACACGAAAGATTACGAAAGTAATTGTAAATCAAAATTTGTCTTATATAGTTGATGGGGTAAAAATACTTTCTATACGGTTTTAGTTCACGGATAGATTGGACAACTAATCCTGAAAATTACAGCCTTCCGCCATATCTGGTTTAGTGAGAGGAATTTTCCAAAGTTTGCGATTGCGAAAAACGAGTGAAATGTCATGATTTTCCATTTTGTCATTAGCGACCAAAGTTGGTGGATACAAAATTCTTTCTGTGGTGTTTTAGTGTTAATTAAGCTTTTGGCAAACTTCAAAACGTTGTTGTTGAATGTTGAAGGAATCGCCAAAATACACGAAAGATTACGAAAGTAATTGTAAATCAAAATTTGTCTTATATAGTTGATGGGGTAAAAATACTTTCTATACGGTTTTAGTTCACGGATAGATTGGACAACTAATCCTGAAAATTACAGCCTTCCGCCATACCTGGTTTAGTGAAAGGAATTTTCCAAAATTTGCGATTGCAAAAAACGAGTGGAATGTCATGATTTTCCATTTTGTCATTAGCGACCAAAGTTGGTGGATACAAAATTCTTTCTGTGGTGTTTTAGTGTTAATTAAACTTTTGGCAAACTTCAAAACGTTGTTGTTGAATATTGAAGGAATCGCCAAAATACACGAAAGATTACGAAAGTAATTGTAAATCAAAATTTGTCTTATATAGTTGATGGGGTAAAAATACTTTCTATACGGTTTTAGTTCACGGATAGATTGGACAACTAATCCTGAAAATTACAGCCTTCCGCCATACCTGGTTTAGTGAAAGGAATTTTCCAAAATTTGCGATTGCAAAAAACGAGTGGAATGTCATGATTTTCCATTTTGTCATTAGCGACCAAAGTTGGTGGATACAAAATTCTTTCTGTGGTGTTTTAGTGTTAATTAAACTTTTGGCAAACTTCAAAACGTTGTTGTTGAATATTGAAGGAATCGCCAAAATACACGAAAGATTACGAAAGTAATTGTAAATCAAAATTTGTCTTATATAGTTGATGGGGTAAAAATACTTTCTATACGGTTTTAGTTCACGGATAGATTGGACAACTAATCCTGAAAATTACAGCCTTCCGCCATACCTGGTTTAGTGAGACGAATTTTCCAAAATTTGCGATTGCAAAAAACGAGTGGAATGTCATGATTTTCCATTTTGTCATTAGCGACCAAAGTTGGTGGATAAAAAATTCTTTCTGTGGTGTTTTAGTGTTAATTAAACTTTTGGCAAACTTCAAAACGTTGTTGTTGAATATTGAAGGAATCGCCAAAATACACGAAAGATTACGAAAGTAATTGTAAATCAAAATTTGTCTTATATAGTTGATGGGGTAAAAATACTTTCTATACGGTTTTAGTTCACGGATAGATTGGACAACTAATCCTGAAAATTACAGCCTTCCGCCATACCTGGTTTAGTGAAAGGAATTTTCCAAAATTTGCGATTGCAAAAAACGAGTGGAATGTCATGATTTTCCATTTTGTCATTAGCGACCAAAGTTGGTGGATAAAAAATTCTTTCTGTGGTGTTTTAGTGTTAATTAAACTTTTGGCAAACTTCAAAACGTTGTTGTTGAATATTGAAGGAATCGCCAAAATACACGAAAGATTACGAAAGTAATTGTAAATCAAAATTTGTCTTATATAGTTGATGGGGTAAAAATACTTTCTATACGGTTTTAGTTCACGGATAGATTGGACAACTAATCCTGAAAATTACAGCCTTCCGCCATACCTGGTTTAGTGAAAGGAATTTTCCAAAATTTGCGATTGCAAAAAACGAGTGGAATGTCATGATTTTCCATTTTGTCATTAGCGACCAAAGTTGGTGGATAAAAAATTCTTTCTGTGGTGTTTTAGTGTTAATTAAACTTTTGGCAAACTTCAAAACGTTGTTGTTGAATATTGAAGGAATCGCCAAAATACACGAAAGATTACGAAAGTAATTGTAAATCAAAATTTGTCTTATATAGTTGATGGGGTAAAAATACTTTCTATACGGTTTTAGTTCACGGATAGATTGGACAACTAATCCTGAAAATTACAGCCTTCCGCCATATCTGGTTTAGTGAGAGGAATTTTCCAAAGTTTGCGATTGCAAAAAACGAGTGGAATGTCATGATTTTCCATTTTGTCATTAGCGACCAAAGTTGGTGGATAAAAAATTCTTTCTGTGGTGTTTTAGTGTTAATTAAACTTTTGGCAAACTTCAAAACGTTGTTGTTGAATGTTGAAGGAATCGCCAAAATACACGAAAGATTACGAAAGTAATTGTAAATCAAAATTTGTCTTATATAGTTGATGGGGTAAAAATACTTTCTATACGGTTTTAGTTCACGGATAGATTGGACAACTAATCCTGAAAATTACAGCCTTCCGCCATACCTGGTTTAGTGAAAGGAATTTTCCAAAATTTGCGATTGCAAAAAACGAGTGGAATGTCATGATTTTCCATTTTGTCATTAGCGACCAAAGTTGGTGGATACAAAATTCTTTCTGTGGTGTTTTAGTGTTAATTAAACTTTTGGCAAACTTCAAAACGTTGTTGTTGAATATTGAAGGAATCGCCAAAATACACGAAAGATTACGAAAGTAATTGTAAATCAAAATTTGTCTTATATAGTTGATGGGGTAAAAATACTTTCTATACGGTTTTAGTTCACGGATAGATTGGACAACTAATCCTGAAAATTACAGCCTTCCGCCATACCTGGTTTAGTGAAAGGAATTTTCCAAAATTTGCGATTGCAAAAAACGAGTGGAATGTCATGATTTTCCATTTTGTCATTAGCGACCAAAGTTGGTGGATACAAAATTCTTTCTGTGGTGTTTTAGTGTTAATTAAACTTTTGGCAAACTTCAAAACGTTGTTGTTGAATATTGAAGGAATCGCCAAAATACACGAAAGATTACGAAAGTAATTGTAAATCAAAATTTGTCTTATATAGTTGATGGGGTAAAAATACTTTCTATACGGTTTTAGTTCACGGATAGATTGGACAACTAATCCTGAAAATTACAGCCTTCCGCCATACCTGGTTTAGTGAGACGAATTTTCCAAAATTTGCGATTGCAAAAAACGAGTGGAATGTCATGATTTTCCATTTTGTCATTAGCGACCAAAGTTGGTGGATAAAAAATTCTTTCTGTGGTGTTTTAGTGTTAATTAAACTTTTGGCAAACTTCAAAACGTTGTTGTTGAATATTGAAGGAATCGCCAAAATACACGAAAGATTACGAAAGTAATTGTAAATCAAAATTTGTCTTATATAGTTGATGGGGTAAAAATACTTTCTATACGGTTTTAGTTCACGGATAGATTGGACAACTAATCCTGAAAATTACAGCCTTCCGCCATACCTGGTTTAGTGAAAGGAATTTTCCAAAATTTGCGATTGCAAAAAACGAGTGGAATGTCATGATTTTCCATTTTGTCATTAGCGACCAAAGTTGGTGGATAAAAAATTCTTTCTGTGGTGTTTTAGTGTTAATTAAACTTTTGGCAAACTTCAAAACGTTGTTGTTGAATATTGAAGGAATCGCCAAAATACACGAAAGATTACGAAAGTAATTGTAAATCAAAATTTGTCTTATATAGTTGATGGGGTAAAAATACTTTCTATACGGTTTTAGTTCACGGATAGATTGGACAACTAATCCTGAAAATTACAGCCTTCCGCCATACCTGGTTTAGTGAAAGGAATTTTCCAAAATTTGCGATTGCAAAAAACGAGTGGAATGTCATGATTTTCCATTTTGTCATTAGCGACCAAAGTTGGTGGATAAAAAATTCTTTCTGTGGTGTTTTAGTGTTAATTAAACTTTTGGCAAACTTCAAAACGTTGTTGTTGAATATTGAAGGAATCGCCAAAATACACGAAAGATTACGAAAGTAATTGTAAATCAAAATTTGTCTTATATAGTTGATGGGGTAAAAATACTTTCTATACGGTTTTAGTTCACGGATAGATTGGACAACTAATCCTGAAAATTACAGCCTTCCGCCATATCTGGTTTAGTGAGAGGAATTTTCCAAAGTTTGCGATTGCGAAAAACGAGTGAAATGTCATGATTTTCCATTTTGTCATTAGCGACCAAAGTTGGTGGATACAAAATTCTTTCTGTGGTGTTTTAGTGTTAATTAAACTTTTGGCAAACTTCAAAACGTTGTTGTTGAATGTTGAAGGAATCGCCAAAATACACGAAAGATTACGAAAGTAATTGTAAATCAAAATTTGTCTTATATAGTAGGGGTTTTAAGTATTCCGGACAGTAAATAAAACTCTGTATAACTTTTACCAAAATATATTAACATACAAAAGCTATATTCTACAGAACAGATCGTAAACCTAAGCAGAGGCAATCAAACATCAACACTTCTCCTTCAAAAAAAAAAAACAACATTCCTCCTTAAAAAAAAAACACCAAATCAATGGCAGTAATCCTCCAGTTTCAACCTTGCTGTCACATTCATACTCTGTAACTCAGTCAGCAATAACTTTGCAGCATAAGGGATGGTAATCGATGAGACAGACATTGAACTCTTGCAGCTATTACACCATCCACAATACCCCAGCCTCCCACATTTATTACAAACATCCACACTACACTGATCACTCGATACCATCAACCTTTCAACCAGCATCATACTAGCTCCATAACCAATCAGGCAATCCCTCTCCATTTCTCCTAATCTCAACCCACCATCCCTACTTCTACCTTCAGTTGGCTGCCTGGTTAGCACAGCTCTTGGTCCTCTCGCCCTCGCATGCATTTTATCCTGGACCATATGCTTCAATTTTTGGTAATAAACAGGTCCTGAGTAAATATAACCCTGGAGGGGTTCCCCGGTCATTCCCGAATAGAACATATCTTTCCCTTGGTAATTGTAACCATGCTTTGCGAGTTCATCGCATATCCCGAGAACATCGGCATTTTCAAACGCTGTGGAGTTTGCGAATTTTCCTTCAACGGCTCCAGCTTTCCCAGCAAGGAGTTCTATTAGTTTCCCTACGGTCATTCGCGATGGGAATCCATGCGGGTTCATGATTATATCAGGAACAATCCCGAATTCGTTGAAGGGCATATCTTCTTGCTCCACAACTAACCCAATAACGCCTTTCTGACCGTGGCGTGAAGAGAATTTATCTCCGATTTCAGGGATTCTGGTCTGTCTAAGCAGGATCTTTATTAAAGTTGAGTCTTCTTCATTTGTGGACACCATAACCTTCTCTATGTAACTGGGGACTGTGTTTTTATAGCATACAGGGACATCACGGTACTCAGCCTTCTCCTGGCTGGAACCCGGCACCATGGAAGTCACTGGAACTGCCTTATTGATCAAGACCTGCCTATTCTCGACGATTTCTCCTGGGCAGACTATTCCATCACCCCCAAGACCCTCATGGCCGACTTTGACTTTATTCGTGGCGATGTCCACGGCGGGGCCTTGGATCTTATCATGGGTTTGGTTCGAGTACCTCTTAAGGACAGATTTGGTGTTCCTGTAGACCAAGCAACGCCCAAAACCGCGATCTATCGAAGCTTTATTGATGATCAACGCGTCTTCTATATCATAACCACTGAAAGACATAACAGCCACTGTTGCGTTTTGTCCCGCTGGTAATTTATCAAAGTTGATCAAGTTTATTGGTTTAGTTGACGCCAAAGGAGCTGCTGGATACACCAAGTTATACAACAGTGTATCAATCCGTTCTTTCTGGTTATAACCTATCGTTCCCATGGCTTGTTTCCCCATGGCGCATTGGTACGTGTTCCTGGGTGATTGGTTATGATGCGGGTAAGGGATAACACCAGCGCAGACTCCCAAGATGGTAAAACAGGCGATTTCCAGGTGGGTGGTGCTCGGGCAGATCTGCGCTTCATCGCAAGCTATCAAAGTGTCGTTCTCTTCGTTTACATCGAGGAATTCGATGAGGCCTTCGTCGATGAAGTCTTGGAACTGCCTGAAGCCACGTTCTAAGTGCTCGAGGTGTTCTGTGGTTACTAATGGCTTGCCGTTTTCGACTATTATGTATGGTCTGCATAAGCGGCCGCCGTCGCAGCTGATGTACACGCATTGGTGAAGATGGTTTGCGTATATCGAAGCAAAACCGGAGATGTAGCCGCTGCGGCGCATTATGCGGAACCATTTGATGAGGCGCTTGTAGTTTTCGACCACCCCTGAAAGGGGAATGTTAAAAATAGTAAGTTTAAAAAGTAGTCTCTAGTTAAGACATATTCTAGTTAAATTAACTAGTGTACCAAAATCTTACACAAGTCTTACTTAAAAATCTTACAAAAATCTTACCTAAAATGGATCCGTTGATAAAGACGATATAAACCCCCTTGGAGTGCGCATGCTCCAAGCCTAAGACTCCAACTTCGACGACACCAGTGTTCTGGGCAAACCTCACCAACGGGTATTCGTTCACATCGGTGGTTACGTGAGTCATCAGAGCTAAATTCTTCACCAAACCGCAAGCTTCACCTTCAGGGGTGTCGCTGGGGCACAACATCCCCCATTGGCTAGGCTGTAACGACCTCGGTCCAGAGACTTTTCTGGTTTTTTCAAATTGCGAATTGACACGTGTCATCATACCCAGCGCTGAGATGTAGCTAAGTCTAGATAGAACCTGCAAGATATTAAATAAATTTTAAAAAAATATTAATAATAAATTTTTATGGTCCTAATTTATCTATGAAAAACTGCAGGGGCTTAAGAATGTTGTCCTTTTATTGTTTTATTACTCTTTTTAATGTTTTATTACTCTATATAGTTTTTATAGCCCCAATTCATCTATTAAAAACTGCAGGTGTTGTCCTTTTATTATTTTATTACTCTCTGGAATTTTTATGCCCCTAATTTATCTATTAAAAACTGCAAGTGTTCAATGATGTTGTCCTTTTATTGTTTTATTACTCTTTTTATTGTTTTATTCCTCAGTTGAATTTTTATTGCCTCAATTCTTCTGTAAAAACTGCAGAAGTTTTGTGGACGAATTTTTGTGGACCTAATTCATCCATTCAAAACTGCAGGAGTTCAAGAATGTTGTCCTTTTATTGTTTTATTACTCCATGGAATTTTTATGGCCCTACTTCATGTTTTAAAAACAGCAGGCCTTCAAGAATGTTGTCCTTTTATTGTTTTATTACTCTTTTTATTGTTTTATGACTCTCTAGAGTTTTTATTGCCTCAATTCTTCTGTAAAAAACTGTAGAAGTTCAAAAAAGTTGTCTTTTTATTGTTTTATTACTTGATCGAATTTATGGACCTAATTTATCCATTTAAAACTGCAGGAGTTCAAGAATGTTGTCCTTTTATTGTTTTATTACCTATGGAATTTTTATGGCCCTAACTCATGTATTAAAAACAACAGGCCTACAAGGATGTAGTCCTTTTATTGTTTTATTACTCTTTTTAATGTTTTATTACTCTATACAGTTTTTATAGCCCCAACTCTTATATTAAAAACTGTAGGTGTTCAAGAATGTTGTCCTTTTATTGTTTTATTACCTATGGAATTTTTATGGCCCTAACTCATGTATTAAAAACAACAGGCCTACAAGGATGTTGTCCTTTTATTGTTTTATTACTCTTTTTAATGTTTTATTACTCTATACAGTTTTTATAGCCCCAACTCTTCAATTAAAAACTGCAGGTGTTCAAGAATGTTGTTCTTGTTTTATTACTCTCTAGAATTTTTATGCCCCTAATTTATCTATTAAAAACTGCTGGTGTTCAAGAATGTTGTCTTTTTATTATTACTGAATCAAATTTTATTACTCAATCGAATTTTTACTGCCCCAATTCTTCTATCAAAAACTCTAGGTGTTATTTTTAAGTTAGAAGAAGTTAGAAGTGCCCAAATTTTTTTCAGTTATTTCTGTTGTGAGTCAAATATTTTATCAAATATATACAAACCTGTGTGACACCTTGTCTCTCCATACGGAACCTCTTGATAGTCCAATTCCCAGTCGAAATAGCAAAAACCAAACAATTCGTGATCAAATCCGACCGCATATACTTGATAACATCAAACTGTGTCGCCCTAACTTTTGGGATGTTTTTCTCCGCAATCAATTTCAAATCAAAGTTGAATCTTTTGAAGACATCCTCAAACATCAGTGCCAGCATGGACCCGGCCAATTCCATACGTTTATTTCCATAATAATCACGATCATCGATAAAATTCTTATCAACTTGCGCCTGAAGCACACGTTTTAACATCAGAGCCATATAAAAAGCCTTGTCTTGAAAATTGTACTTCTCCACTGGAATATGTGCAAGAACAGTCGTCGCCAACAAGTCCCGGGCTTCATCCCATGGGGTTTTAACTCTAGTCGTCGTAAAACGTTTCTGTACTAATTTCGAGCCAAGATATTTCAATGCAGCTTCTTGTGTATTGATTCCCAACGTGTGGCATTCTTCTAAAGTTGGAGTTAGTTTTCGTACCTCTGGAAAACCTACCATCATACAAATTTCTTGATCCCGAGTCACCCCCATTGCTTTAAAAACTATTGATATTGGTATGGGATCTGTAAAGGTATTGTGTCCCAAAAAATACTTCATCCCCTTTGCAAAAACAAACGTTCTTGACTTCTTTTCATGCGTGGAACTTGTAACTTGACATTGTATACCATATTTTGCCTCTTCGACGATCATACGATTTTTTGCTAATTGTTCTTGAATTAAAATAACTTTCTCCTGACCTTTGACAACGAAATAACCTCCTGGATCTAAGGGGCACTCCTTTAATTTTGATAATTCATACTCCGTCTTATTCGTTAAGATACAATTTGATGATCGTAACATTATAGGCATTTTACCAATTAATAACCCGGTTCTTGATACTTTTTGGCTGCCGCGGGTGTATTCGATGTCTACGGTTATCGGGGCGGAGTATGTCATGTCCCGTAACCGACACTCGTGGGGTGTTGTCGGTTTTGTTATGTTAAATCCTTCGTCGACTTCTGGGTTACCCACATAGACATTTGTGTATTTTATGTAGAATAACGGGTCAGCTTCGCAGGTTACTTTGTTGTTTGCTTCTACTATCTTCTTGATCTCGACGTTTATGAAGAAATTAAATGAATCAATATGTTGTTTAACTAGCCCTTTAACTTTAAGGAATGCAGGTACTAATTTCCATTTTTCGGATAGTTCTTTTATCGGTTCGCTTGCGTTTGTGGGTACTGTATCATCTAGAATAGTCTTCGCACCCATTTTAATAGAAATAATACGTAAAAATCAAGGAAAACTATCGAAATCGATCATAATAAACACTCGGTTTGTAGGTTAGATTTGATCATAACCTCACTTTTTATCTCATGTTTGTATACCCACAAAATTATGACTAATTAATACACTACAAGCCCGAATGTTTATTATTTATAATTTCCGTAATATGTCACTAAAAAAAGAAGTAATAATTTTTATTCAGTTCGTTTTTGACCTCCCCATAGGGTAATGTTCAATCAAATTTGAATATTCGCGCCACATTCGCGCGTAGGCTTTTAGTTCCGACGTTGATCTTTTTGCCTAGATGTCGCCACCGCTTGTTTTCAATGAAAAAAACTGTGCGAGTTGAAAATGTGACTGAAAGCGGTGCAGTTTTTAGCGTTTTTAACACCGGTGTTTGTATATACCGAAATATTACGGGTAATTATTCGAAATTCTAACTAAAGTATGAAACTGTCTAATAGTGTTTGTGTGTGGTTGTCTTCTCAGCAAGTCTCTACAAGAATTGAAAATCTCTGAAGTCGGTAAGTGTTTTTTTTTCTCCTTATAATCATAAACGTACTAGGTTAGTTACAATATTTTGCTTGTTGAGAATTGATTTGTTCAGAATTGACAACTCCAAGTTTGATCTGCAATAACTTTCGTCTCTTTTGGTGGATTTTGCTGATTATTTCAGCAAATTATGGACAAATCCTTCGAGATTCTTGATAGCTAATACGTTTTTTGAATAATTGCTTGTACAGTTCGTTTGATATGCGTTTTTGCGTGATGTGTTCCGACATGATATTTTGTGGTCGACGTTTAGAAGACCCTGTGAAAGAATTATGGATCTTGACCGCATATTTACCTAAACAGTTTCAAAGCACAATTAATTAGCAATATATTAGTGTTTGTTCCATATCGATTTGTTAATTTTGATAGGAGATACTGCGTTTTAAATAAAATCTAGGTATTTTAACTTTTTTCTTTTGTTACTCTGGTATTCTGATTGATTGTGACGATTTTTTCAACGCGATGTAAGGAATACTGTCTGAATTATAGCAACCTGAAGTAATTATGGGAAAATGATATCTTACAACTTCTTATATCGTAGAAAGAAAGAAGACTTTTGCTTTCTATGTTTGAAGTACCCTGTAGACGTGTAGGGTAATGATGGGGTCTATCACTTGATTTGCTATTTGAAGCTGTAAAATGAAACAACAAAATGTTGTCCTTTTATTGTTTTGTTACTCTTCTTGTTGTTTTATCACTCTATCAAATTTTTATGGCCCCAATTCTCCTATTAACAATTTGTGGACGAGTTTTTGTGGACCTAATTCATCCATTCAAAACTGCAGGGGTTCAAGAATGTTGTCATTTTATTGTTTTATTATTCTATGGAATTTTTATGGCCCTACTTCATGTTTTAAAAACAGCAGGCCTTCAAGAATGTTGTCCTTTTATTGTTTTATTACTCTTTTTATTGTTTTATGACTCTCTAGAATTTTTATTGCCTCAATTCTTCTATAAAAAACTGTAGAAGTTCAAAATAGTTGTCTTTTTATTGTTTTATTACTTGATCGAATTTATGGACCTAATTTATCCATTTAAAACTGCAGGGGTTCAAGAATGTTGCAATTTTATAGTTTTGTTACTTATTTTATTGTTTTATTACTCTATGGTATTTTTATGGCCCTACTTCATGTTTTAAAAACTGCAGGCCTTCAAGAATGTTGTCCTTTTATTGTTTTATTACTCTTTTTATTGTTTTATGACTCTCTAGAAAATTTATTGCCTAAATTCTTCTGTAAAAAACTGTAGAAGTTAAAAAAGTTGTCTTTTTATTGTTTTATTACTTGATCGAATTTATGGACCTAATTTATCCATTTAAAACTGCAATGGTTCAAGAATGTTGCAGTTTTATTGTTTTGTTACTTATTTTATTGTTTTATTACTCTATGGAATTTTTATGGCCCTACTTCATGTTTTAAAAACAGCAGGCCTTCAAGAATGTTGTCCTTTTATTGTTTTATTACTCTTTTTATTGTTTTATGACTCTCTAGAATTTTTATTGCCTCATTTCTTCTGTAAAAAACTGTAGAAGTTCAAAAAAGTTGTCTTTTTATTGTTTTATTACTTGATCGAATTTATGGACCTAATTTATCCATTTAAAACTGCAGGGGTTCAAGGATGTTGCAGTTTTATTGTTTTGTTACTTATTTTATTGTTTTATTACTTTATGGAATTTTTATGGCCCTACTTCATGTTTTAAAAACAGCAGGCCTTCAAGAATGTTGTCCTTTTATTGTTTTATTACTCTTTTTATTGTTTTATGACTCTCTAGAATTTTTATTGCCTCAATTCTTCTGTAAAAAACTGTAGAAGTTCAAAAAAGTTGTCTTTTTATTGTTTTATTACTTGATCGAATTTATGGACCTAATTTATCCATTTAAAACTGCAGGGGTTCAAGGATGTTGCAGTTTTATTGTTTTGTTACTTATTTTATTGTTTTATTACTTTATGGAATTTTTATGGCCCTACTTCATGTTTTAAAAACAGCAGGCCTTCAAGAATGTTGTCCTTTTATTGTTTTATTACTCTTTTTATTGTTTTATTACTTGATCGAATTTATGGACCTAATTTATCCATTTAAAACTGCAATGGTTCAAGAATGTTGCAGTTTTATTGTTTTGTTACTTATTTTATTGTTTTATTACTCTATGGAATTTTTATGGCCCTACTTCATGTTTTAAAAACAGCAGGCCTTCAAGAATGTTGTCCTTTTATTGTTTTATTACTCTTTTTATTGTTTTATGACTCTCTAGAATTTTTATTGCCTCAATTCTTCTGTAAAAAACTGTAGAAGTTCAAAAAAGTTGTCTTTTTATTGTTTTATTACTTGATCGAATTTATGGACCTAATTTATCCATTTAAAACTGCAATGGTTCAAGAATGTTGCAATTTTATTGTTTTGTTACTTATTTTATTGTTTTATTACTCTATGGAATTTTTATGGCCCTACTTCATGTTTTAAAAACAGCAGGCCTTCAAGAATGTTGTCCTTTTATTGTTTTATTACTCTTTTTATTGTTTTATGACTCTCTAGAATTTTTATTGCCTCAATTCTTCTGTAAAAAACTGTAGAAGTTCAAAAAAGTTGTCTTTTTATTGTTTTATTACTTGATCGCATTTATGGACCTAATTTATCCATTTACAACTGCAGGGGTTCAAGGATGTTGCAGTTTTATTGTTTTGTTACTTATTTTATTGTTTTATTACTCTATGGAATTTTTATGGCCCTACTTCATGTTTTAAAAACTGCAGGCCTTCAAGAATGTTGTCCTTTTATTGTTTTATTACTCTTTTTATTGTTTTATGACTCTCTAGAATTTTTATTGTCTCAATTCTTCTGTAAAAAACTGTAGAAGTTAAAAAAAGTTGTCTTTTTATTGTTTTATTACTTGGTCGAATTTATGGACCTAATTTATCCATTTAAAACTGCAATGGTTCAAGAATGTTGCAGTTTTATTGTTTTGTTACTTATTTTATTGTTTTATTACTCTATGGAATTTTTATGGCCCTACTTCATGTTTTAAAAACAGCAGGCCTTCAAGAATGTTGTCCTTTTATTATTTTATTACTCTTTTTATTGTTTTATGACTCTCTAGAATTTTTATTGCATCAATTCTTCTGTAAAAAACTGTAGAAGTTCAAAAAAGTTGTCTTTTTATTGTTTTATTACTTGATCGAATTTATGGACCTAATTTATCCATTTAAAACTGCAGGGGTTCAAGGATGTTGCAGTTTTATTGTTTTGTTACTTATTTTATTGTTTTATTACTCTATGGAATTTGTATGGCCCTACTTCATGTTTTAAAAACTGCAGGCCTTCAAGAATGTTGTCCTTTTATTGTTTTGTTACTCTTTTTATTGTTTTATGACTCTCTAAAATTTTTATTGCCTCAATTCTTCTGTAAAAAACTGTAGAAGTTCAAATAGTTGTCTTTTTATTGTTTTATTACTTGATCGAATTTATGGACCTAATTTATCCATTTAAAACTGCAGGGGTTCAAGGATGTTGCAGTTTTATTGTTTTGTTACTTATTTTATTGTTTTATTACTCTATCAAATTTTTATGGCTCGAATTGTTCTATAAAAACTAGTAACTACAAATGTTCAAGTTTTATTGTTTATTACTGAATCAAATTTTATTACTCAAGCTAATTTTTGTGGCACCAATTCTTGTATTAAAAACGGCAGGTTTTAATTTCTATTAATAAAAACAACATCATAGGAATAAATAAAAAGTTTATTTATAAATAACATGAATTAACTTACTTACAAAACAAATACTGCATATTTATTCAATCACCTAATCTAATAACATCTTAAATCACGTCCTACTGTCTTCGTCAGATATCTTGTCTTCTACACAATCTTTCACCTCTTCATTTCCCTCGTCACCAGTTTTCTTGGCTTCGTCCTTCTCATTCTCGACGCTTTTCTCCGTTTTCTCGACCCTTAACACCTCGTTCGTCCTGATGATGGGGATGATTCTCTCTACTTCAACCGTGACCACTTTCTTAGGCGCGGTAACGGTGAGAATGCCATCCTTGGAGAACTTGGAAACGATGCCATCGAGGTCTGCATCCTCCGGTATCTGAGTCTTCCGTACCATGTAATTCGCGAACGAGTCAACATCACCGTGCTGTTCTTCGTGTTTTGCGACAATCACCAACTTGTTCTGTTCTAATTTAACAGTGATTTCTTCAGGTTTGAATTGGCTGACGTCCATTTTTAGCTCTAACGCGTTCTCTGTTGGTATTTTGGCTTCGTTCCTCTTGTTGGACTTCTTCTGAGAGCGATGCTTGAGGAATTGCGGTGATAGTTGGTGGGAATCGTATAATTCCTTCAGGATTTGTTGCGGTTTGATGATGTACACGTCGTATTCTGGCGCTACAAACATTTCGGTTGTGTTTTTTCGCTGTTTTGCTCGAAAAAAGAAACGGTTTGTTTTGTGTTTTTTTAGGCTAGCTTGCGAGCTTGTTTGTCTCGAGTGTTTGATTTGAACTGAGTAGTGATACCGCGCGCTGTGATTTTATACTGTAAGGTTGGCGTTCTGGAATAATCTAGAGCGGAATATTCTAGAGTTTAAATGTTGGAATACCGTGTTTGTATCGGATGTTCTAGATTATTTGTTGTTCTTATATATCGAAGTTTTATAGGTATAACATTATAGTTCATGAACATTTTCTATTAGTTTTTAAATTTTAGAATTGTTATAATACGGTATAATACACAGAAATAATGATTCCTACTCAAACAAACATATTGGATACAAAAAAAAATCAATATTGTTTTTTCTATTAAATCAGATTTGAATCATCTGATTTAAAAAATAAACCATAAAAACTGTTGTACTGACTGTTGAGACTAAACGGGCATTTTTTTCGGTAATTTCTTGTAGTGTCAGATTTATCATAAAAACTTCATAAGCACAACACAAACAAACATATTACAAACAAACAAAAACAATAATTTGTTATATTTCATCAGATTTGAATCCTCTAGAATACGCAGTAATATTCTAGAAGTTGATTCCTCGCATGCTATTGGTCAACTTGAACTCAAACCGCTTCGAGTTTGCTCACTATCTAGAATGTTCTCGACTGCCAACATAAACATATAAAATGGTACACCAATCGCTTGTTATTCAGTAGAAATTCTACAGCGAGTCGCGCAGTTAACCCCGCGAATTTCAACAAGAAATCAATAAATACTTTTTTTAAGTATTTCCAAGTGTTTTCCGAGTCCAAGTGTTTTCCACCTCCAGAACAATGTTTGTGCTACCAGAATTATACAACGACGTTTGCATGATCGAACCACAGAAGTTTCTCCATCAATTCTTCGACGGCCCAACACGAGTGGTAAGAATAGCCCCAAAACATCTCAGAAAAGCCTCAAGCCAACACCAGAAGAACACCAAATCATTACCGGAATACTCCATGGAGCTAAAAATGGACGTTCGCCAGTTCCAACCTGAAGAAATAACCGTCAAATTAGAACAAAACAAATTGGTGATCGTCGCACAACACGAAGAACAGAACGGCGACGTGGACTCGTTCGCGAACTACATGGTACGGAAGACTCAGATACCGGAGGATGCAGACGTCGATGGCATCGTTTCCAAGTTCTCCAAGGATGGCATCCTCACCGTTACCGTGCCCAAGAAAGAGGTGAAAGTTGAAGATGAGAGAATCATACCCATTATCAGGACGAACGAGATGTTAAGGGTTGAGAAGACCGTCGGGGATGAGAAAAACGAAGCCAAGAGAATCGAGGTTGAAGAGGGAAAGGACGTGGCGAAAAATTGTGGAGAAGACAAGAAAGCTGAAGATGCCAGTAGCACGTGATTTAGGATGTTATTAGATTATAGGTTGTTGGTTGAATGAATCTGCAGTATTTTTTTCTATGTAACGGAATTCAGGTTATTTATAAATAAACTTTTTATTTATTCGTATGATGACGTTTTATTATTAGAAACTCAACTAGTTTCTGGAGGATATAAAATCATTAAATTACTTTTTCTGTGGTAGTTGACAAAGCTTTCTTGCAATGGAGGATCTCATAATGAAAATAGGTACAAGTATGTGTGTTTTACGATGAAGAAAGCATCAAATTGATGTACCTTCTTCGACTAGTTCGGCTCCTAGCTCTTGCCAAAGCAAATATCTCTTTCTGTTGTTCTTGTAATCCGGGTCTACAGTGTCGTACAATGAGTCTTTTCACTGCTTCGATAAGTTTTGTGGTAAAAGCCATGTTCAGAAGCTCCTAAAACTGGAAAATAACCGACTATCGACGAAACATAACCTCACTAAACAACAAGGTGCTAAGGCGCGCATAACCTATACGATGACAGCGTCCGCATTGTACGCACCACTGGGGATGTCGTCATTTAGAAACTAATGATCCATTTCAAAAAATAAAACACCGTAGATTTTACTTTGTGTATTTAGTTTATTATCACTTTATCTAATAGGTATTCAGTCTTACAATACAACACAATAAAAAACAATACAATTATTAACTAATAAAATAAACATAACTTCTAAAGTAAACCAATAACCAACTTAGGATGTTCCTTAAGCTTCCATCTTCTCCTCTGGTTTCTTCTGCTCAATAGGCTTCGACGGTTGCCCAGTCTGTTGAATCGGAATCCTTCTTTCTTCCTCCACAGCCTTATCCTCAACTGTCGGCGCTGTAATAGTCAAAACACCATCCGAGGACAACTTAGATTCGACCTTCTGGACGTCGTGTCCCTTCGGCAGGACGTACTTCCTCACGAACTGCCTGGATATGAACCCGTGCTCGTCCTGTTTCTCCTCGTGCTTGCCCTCGATGGAAATCTCGTTATCTCCCGTGACCTTCACCGCAATCTCGTCCGGTTTGAAATGCTGCACGTCCAGATTCACCTGGAACTTGTCCTTGTCCATGGTGACGGTGGATCCTGTATCTCTTTCGCTCGCCTGCGTCCTCCATGGTCTCAAGTAGCCGAAAGGGTAACGGGTCAGCATGTGGAAGTCCCTCGGGATGATGAACGGCTCCAGCATGTCTTGTGGTGTTAATCCCATGCCGAATTGTTGGTCGAGGAGACGAGATGGCCGAAGGTAGAAGTCGTCTAAGATTATTGGTAATAGAGGTAGTAGAGACATGTTTGTTGGGTTGTGTAGGTTTTGGTTAACGCTGAAGATAGGTCTTCTTGATATTGAAATAGGGTTTGTAGACGTTAAGTACGCTTTGGATGCGCTGGGAGTGCTTCTTTGGTTGCCTAGTGCTTCGTACAGTGTCTGATGCTAGACTGTGTTGAGGTAGGTCTTGCGAGGGGTATTTATACCTACTCGACAGGGACGGGATAAGCATGGAACGCTCTGGAAGGGTCGTGGCGATTTTGGATTGGTTCTAGAAGATGATACTACGCAAGATATTATTTGAAATGAGTTCGTTGTTGTTTAAAATTCGTCATGATTTATGTGTTTTCATTTAATAACTAAACTGAATAATATTTTCAAGTTCATGCTTGCAGATCTTGTGAAAATTATCTAGTCGGATACTTTGCCACTTTTGCAACAATAAATATGTACATACAGAGTGATGACAAAGTTTGGAACAAAATTTATAACTTCGTTATTTAAGTTAACTTCGTTAGAGAACAATTTGAATATTTGCGCTAAATTTTGGGTTTTTTTTGGGTTCAATAATATTTTTCATTAAAATTAAGTTTCTTTTTGTAAAATAAATGTACTATTGAAAAAAAGGTTATGTAAGGTACCAATTGTTTTACGTCGTCATTTAAGCAGTAAGGAGTTCCATTGAAGAATAGTAAAAAAAGGGATTGTCATTTAAAAAAATTAAGGATGTCGTCATCGCTGCGAAATAGGTGACGTCATAAATGATATATTTACGTCATAAGGTTTTAGCCACCACTCTTGACTTTATGTATATTGTTTGTTAAACTCTTGGTCATAATTCTGGTTAGTTTGAATAAGGATTGCTTTCAAAGTTTGAAAATGTTTATCAATAACTTTACCTGCATAAATTGCCTCCTTACCTTTATATTATGTTGACTGTAATTTGTGATGGTTTCAACTACTACTCTTGACTTTGTATTGTTCATTAGAGTCTGGGCAATAATTATTGTTAGTTTCATTAAGATTGTTTCATTATTTTTGAAGTCAGAACCTTTTGAAAATGTTTAAAAACAACTTTGCCTGCATCAATTGTCCCTTTGACTTTATATTGTTTTTACTGACATTTGTGGTGGTTTCAGCCACTACTCTTGACTGTAGTGGCTGAAACGTTTACTAGACTCTTGGTAATAATTCTGGTTAGTTTCATTAAATTTAAAAGTTGAAATTGACATGTCCTAGCGTTTTTCTTGAAAACATTAAAGAAATTATGAATTATGTTACAAACTTTAACACTGTACATAATTATTACCTAATAATGGTAACAAACTTTAATATTTACTTATGTCATTTAACATTAATTGGGTAGAAATTTGTCTTAATACATACATACATCTGCAGACATTTCCTTCAACAATTTATTACACAAAATATGCAAGGTAACAAATTAAAAATCAACAACCAACCAAACATAAAACTAATACTAAAACTTAACACGAAACCAGAGCCTGGTACTAGAGCAGAGACTTTGTTTATTGGTAAAATGTCAAAGTTAACGATATTCCAGATAATTTCCACAAAATCTGCAAATATTTACTTGTAAATAAGAATCAGTTTACTTATCAATTCAAAATACAACACTAATGACGCATTTTTAACAACAACGCATACAGTTCAAACAATAATTGCGCCGTATCACATTCTAGAACCGACCGAAAATCGCCACGACCCTTCCAGACCCTTCCATGTTTATCCCGTCCCCCTCCAATTGCTATAAATACCGATCGCAACACTTATCTCAACACAGTCTTGCATCAGACACGGTGCTAAACGCTAGGCAACCAAACGAGCACTCCCAGCGTATCCAACACCAAGAAACCCTATCTTAACATCAAAGCCTATCTCAACATCAACAAGCCTAATTCAACACCCATATCAATCGACAATCATGTCTCTACTACCACTAATCTTCGACGACTTCTACGTCCGACCATCTCGTCTCCTTGACCAACAGTTCGGCATGGGGCTAACAACAGAAGACATGCTGGAGCCGTTTATCATCCCCAGGGACTACCACAGGCTGACCCGTTGTCCCTTCGGCTATTTGAGACCATGGAGGACGCAGGCGAGCGAAAGGGACTCGGGATCCACCGTCACCGTGGACAAGGACAAGTTCCAGGTGAATCTGGACGTTCAGCATTTCAAGCCGGACGAGATTGCGGTGAAGGTCACCGGGGATAACGAGATTTCCATCGAGGGCAAGCACGAGGAGAAACAGGACGAGCACGGGTTCATATCCAGGCAGTTCGTGAGGAAGTACGTACTGCCGAAGGGACACGACGTGCAAAAGATCGAATCCAAGTTGTCGTCGGATGGTGTTTTGACTATAACAGCGCCGAAAGTTGAGGATAAGGCTGTCGAGGGTGAAAGGAAGATTCCCATTCAACAGACTGGACAACCGTCGAAGCCTATTGAGCAGAAGAAAGCAGAGGAGAAGATGGAAGCTTAAGGGACATCCTAAGTTGGTTTTAGAAGTTATGTTTATTTTAATAGTTAGGTTGTATTCTTTTGTATTGGTTTATTTTGTTTTGTATTGTATTGTAAGACTGAATAAAGTGATAATAAACTAAATACACAAAACAAAATCTAGGGTGTTTTATTTCTTGAAATGGATCATTAGTTTATAAATGACGACATCCCCAGTGGTGCGTACAATGCGGACGCTGTCATCGTATAGGTTATGCGCGCCTTAGTACCTTGTTGTCCGTTGTTTAGTGAGGTTATGTTTCGTCGATAGTCGGTTATTTTCCAATTTTAGGAGCTTGTGAGCATGGCTTTTACCACAAAACTTATCGAAGCAGTGAAAAGATATCCCCCATTGTACGACACTGTAGACCCGGATTACAAGAACAACAGAAGGAGAGATTTAATTTGGCAAGAGATAGGAGCTGAACTAGGCGAAGAAGGTACATCAATTAGATGTTTTTTACATTATAAAACACGCATTCTCGTCCCCTATTTTCATTATTAGGTCCTCTTTAGTAAAAGTACCACTAATGATTTGATATCCTTTAGTAACTAGTAGTGTCATCTATGAACTCATTTGGGTAACTCTTACAGTACTTTACAATGTGTAGAGTGTAACCAATACCAAGTGACGGTGTGATTACGTCATATTTGTTCACAATAATACAATTTGTTTTAAGCTAAATAAGCAATTTAAGTTATCCTGTATTTCCTCCTTTATTATAATAAAAAGGACTCATGACGTAACCACATTGTGGCCTGATCTCTACTATAACTGCGCCATGTTATGTACCCTAACATTTCACTTCAAGGTGAAGAAATAAAGAAAAAATGGAGAAATTTGCGTGACACATACGCTAAATACCTAAGATGCATGATGACCAATGGTCCAGGAGCTAAGCGGAGCTATAAAAACTGGCAATGGTCCGACCTAATGTGTTTTTTCCGGCCGTATTTGAAATTTAACCCGAAAATCGATCCAAATACAACCAATAATGATACAGAAAGCGATCCAGAAGCAAGACTGTCGAACGTACCGAACTGTGAAGAAAACTCGATAGGCGAAAGTATTAATGAAGAAGAGACAACACAACCGCAAAACGTTTCGGTGAGCAAACCGTCGACTTCGTCAGGGAAGAGGCATAGAGTTGACGATAAGGCGAATGATGCAGTTACTGAAGCGTTCTTGAGATATTTGCAGACCAAGAGGTCACGTTATCAAGATATGTCCGGAAATGAGCTTTTATTTCTTGGTTATGCGAAAACTCTGGATAGTTTTTCTTTGCGTAGACAAGCTTGTGTAAAAATGAAGATTGCTAAGCTGTTTGCTGAGGAAGAAATGCAGCATTTGGAAGAAATGGATGCTGCAATGTCTGATCCATTGAGTTCGCAACATTCTGATGTATGTAACATTGTTGTAAAAGAAGAACAAATGTTGATGCCGGATGATTTAGATTTAAAAGAATAGTGTGTTTATTTTGGGGTATTATCAACCATTATAGTTATCTAACTTTTTTATTATGTTATTATATATTATGATGTTATATTATAATGAAGAAAGGAAATATATATACTATTTTTGAGTAGAAAATGTCTTTCAACTTTGCAACTTTGAACATAATAGCTCCTAAACAGTAAAACAAATCGGGTTGAAATTTGCTGTACTTATTTAGTATTACCAGGGGACGAACTAGCTTCACGTGATTAAAGAATCACTTTTTTTGAAATTTAAAAACCCCCTTTGAAATAAAACAAATTGATTCTTTTACTGTATGATTTATTCAAGGGAAAAATGCGTCTTTTATATACATGCCATCACTATTTTATTTTTTTATGTACAACAAAAAGATTTTTATTTAAAGAACTAATGACTATACTTATATCTTATTTTAGAAATATTAGATTTTGTCGTTTAAGTTAAGTAGCGTAAACATAACCCTGTGTTGATTTTGACATTTCGAATTTTAAAAATTTTAAATTTTAAAAGTAAAATTTAACTTTCCGAAAAATATATTATCTCTCAAAGTTTATCTCTAATATATTCCGAATTATTTGAACTCTAATAACTATTGTCTCGTATTAATAATCGAAATAAAATAATTATATAATTATTATAATACAAAGATAATAATGCAAAAATACTCATAGATTTTTTTTGATACTTTTTTTTTCTTCTCAGAGCTTTTTGTACAAATATTAAAATATTCAATAAATATTTTTGTTTTGAGGTATTTCTATCATTATTTCTGTATCCAGAAGATCTACGCACATCAAATTTTATATATAGTATAGCCTTTATTAAGTCTTTGATCCTTGAAGGATCCTTAGAATATGTCAAAAAGTACACAAGCAAGAGCTATGAACGAAAACAATCCCCTTTTCAAAATGGCCACCTCAGTCTTTACTTTTACTAACATCACACCTGTTTCCCATAGCTTTTTTGATTTGATTTGAAAATCAGATCTTAAATGTTGATCGCTTCAATTCTTAAAACTAAATAAACGGTTCTTACATTATAATAACATAATAGATAATAATATATACAGCATATAATACCTAATATAAAATAGAGGACAAAAAAAAGCGATGGAATATCAGAAATAAAGGAATCAAAATTGATTTTTTGATACTCTTTATTTGCCACATTTTCCATTAGTTTTTTTTTCTGGTGTTTGTACTAAATCTATAGTCGTAAGAAATATTCACAGCATTTGTCAAAATAGGTGCAATACCTACTGTCTAATAAGAATTTTTTTTCTAATGTTTTTTAAGCGTAACAGACATTGTAAGTAATACTAATAATTATGATAAAAGTATGAATCATGAAGCTCTTAATGTAAAATAACAATAATTATAATGTACATGTTTTTTATTACTATGTAGTATGCATTGGAACTTTATGAATGACATTACTCAATGAATGGCATTGTCAAGCATAATTTTTGTTTCTAAGTACTGTCAGAAAGTAAATACTGTATGAAAAATCGATTTGACCACGGATCCTAACCTCAAAAATCTATTATCTAATAATGTTGTTGTTTTCTTTTTAAGTAAGTATTTATGTACAAATGTTCAAAATTGATATGACTTATGTATAGTGTTAAATACGACATCTAAATTACATCCTAATAAATTTTACGAATACTGCACTTAATATACGTCATTTTTAGTCTAATCTGGTTTACATAATATTACAGGATATTATGTAATAAATATTTTATAGTTAGTTGTAATAAATATTTTATAGCAGGCACATGTCAGTCCAAATGTTTCAAATTTCTTTTGTGGTGTGTTATAATTTTTTTTTTTTCATGATTGACATGTTTTGTGCAATTATGTTTCAAAAATTTATACCCTTTCTTGTGCTTAAACCCCAAATTTTGGGCCTCTAGAGTCTAGACCAAAAAATGACATGACTAAGTACAGTTCAGTTATTCCCTCATTAAATTTCTATCAAAATATATGTTCACCACGGTGGTATAATATATAAGTTTCTTTTTCATTTATAATATGTACAGTACATGATTTAAGTAAGGTATACACAAAAATGTTGAATAATAGGCCTTTTCTACACCTGACAACAAGAATATGATACAGTCCTGTATAATGCACAACGCGAAAAAGAAGTGTCCACTAGAGGGAGCACTAACAACGCGTTAAAACAGTACAAGACGTTCATCATCAAACAAAAAACATCAAAAACTATTCATAACATCCAGAAAAACTATTCACAACATCGTCAAATCTCTCTACCACTGAGATATAAAGAAAAAACACCAACTTTTTACCACGAAATTCTTAATAACATGACGGTTTCTAACTTAGCTCGTAGAAACAACGGTGGTATTAAAAAGTCAGTCTTTTCTTTTTGCAATGTCAAATATACGAGTATCACAAAAAATTAAACAAGAGCATTCCAGAAAAAAAAATCGCGTTTCGAATCATATCCCTAAATATATATATATTGTAGTTTATACTCTATAATCTATAGTAAATATTTATGTTCGTATAGCACCTTTTGCAATCACTTAAATATACAAGATTCTCATTTCTATCACGACAAATTATTGCAGTTCTTTCGTTCCAAATATAACGTCAACATAAACCTAAGTCTTTTTTCTTGAGTCGGTGCGTTTGTCTGCTGTCAAATCGACGTATTTCACAACGGGGGTTCCCTCGTTTATCGTCAACTTTTTCACTGAGGGGTCGTAGTACCCAGCTAGATAATACAAGTCTTGATTTTCGTACACTTTGTTGTACAGTGTCTTGTCATGGTTCAGTCTGGACTTGAAGTCATCCAAGGGTAACACCTCACACTTTCTGCAGATGGTTTGCACGTCGTTCTGGTCCTCGTGGTTCGATTCCAACAGAGCACCCTAAAGAACACAAGAAATATAAAGATGATGATGATTTTCATCAAGTTTCTTAAAAAATAATGAAACTGTAACAGTACACTACTTACAGGTATTTCGAATTTGATATCAAAACCACTGGCTTCTTCCGGGTGATAGAACCATCTAATTCGACTCCTCATGCTTCCACATGTTTCCCAGAGTCGCTCAATGATGCCTATGTACGGTCTATCAGGACTTCCGGTTGATAAAAAGACAGCAGCGTCACCAATCTGGAAAAAGAACCAAAGAAAAAGGTTACAAATTTGTTACAAATAATCAAATTTGATTTCTAGATTTTTTTCTGGTATAAACAAAACTTACCGAGATTATTTCATTTCCTCGTTGGATAGACCTATAGTGTACCTTCTTCTTACCACGGTACTTGTAATTCCTTCCTTCACCCAGCCAGCTCCAGAGGTTGCTATCTGGTAGGAAAGCAGTCATCTTGCTCCTGCTCTCGCATGAGGCTTGTCTATTCCTGGCCACCCGTTGTTTTTCATCTAGGGCCTCCTCCACATCGTCCAAGGTCACCTCATCATCTGGGTTAGCATCGAAAACCTCACGGTCTTCGGCGATGTCTTCACATTTGACGTCTTCACTGTTCATATCTTCATTATTCATGTCTTCATTGTTCATATCTTCACTGTCTATATCTTCATTATTCACATCCTCACATTTCTCTTCACATAATCCATCCCAAGCGTTATCATCGTTCATGTCCACGACTTGTGTTATCTCCTCTGGTATTTCCGGAGATTCTGAAGACACATTCCCATTTTCCACCGTGGGTAATGGTTGTTCAGCCAGAACTTCCTTATGGTGATGCTTCCTATGCTTCTTGTGCTTCTTGTGGTGTTTCTTGTTCTTATGCTGGCAATTTTCATCGACGCACTTATGTTTCTTCTTCTTTTTCTTCTCCTGGCTCTCGAATTCTTTCTTCATCTTATCTCGTTTCTTTTTCTTCAGCTTTTTCTTGTCTTTATACAGGGTTTCGCTGGTTTTATCTCCCTGGAAGGCTGCTTCGTCTGTTATGATGGATTCCTCGGTCACTGTTGATGTTGTTGAGTTCTTCCTGTCTTCTCTTGTGGAGTTCTTCCTGTCTTCTGTTATTGAATTCTTCCTGTCTTCTGTTAATGAGGTACGTCTTTTCCTCTTGCTCAAACTGGAGAGTGGGTTTGGATCGTATTCTATGATGGGGTAGTCAGGTGGAAGGAGTCTTATATCCTTCAAAGGAATCTTTCCGTTGTCCCCATCATCAAAATCGACTGAGATGAACTTTGAGTTGGGAGAATCTGGTTCAGCAACACTTCCCGGGTAGAGGCATCTGTATTTCTGACTCCAATATGCCACAACCCTGGTACCAGGGGCTAGTTCGTCTTCGTTGAGTGGATGCACCTCTAGAATCTATAAAAAACAATGTTAAATATAGTTATATTAACTAGTTATATGGTGATATAACTAGTTACATATAAGTAGTGCGCAACTTAAGATATTTTGATTAATGTTGGGCATAACGTTATGGTTAAAGGTTTCGTGGTGTTACTAGAAAATTAGATGGGATAGACATGATTATCATACATGTTTGGAGAGCAGATGGATGAAGTAATTAATCCTGAAAATTGCAACTGTCTGCATACTATGGTTTAGCCAGGAGACTATTTTAAATTAGAAGTTTGGCTGTATTAAATGTTTTAATGTTATGGTTAGGGGTTTTATGGCATTACGAGAAAAGTAGATCGGATAGAGACGATTATCCGACATATTTCGATAGCAGATAGATCAGGTAAACAATTGTGAAAATTACAACTGTCTAGCTACTAGGGCTTAGTTAGGAGAAATGTTTTACTGTATTCAATCTGTTCTAATGTAAAATCTGTTTATGTTAAGACTCAAAATACTTACTGCATCTCGCAAAATCTCCTCTCTGGGCATGATATGCGGTCTATTGCCCCTTTCACCATCTAGGGTTATGGAATAAACATCAGGAGGTTCGATGGCCTTCAGTTCACCAGCATAGAACAGACCACCCATGGCTGTTAAGACTCTTACACTGCCTTTCTCCAAATCAGCAGGCTTTAGAACGCACCTATCATCAATATGGACGTCTTTCTGGATGTTTTCTTCAATCTGATCCATACTTCCCTGATCTTTGCGTCCCTGATCTCTATTTCCCTGATCTCTACTTTCCTGATCTCTACTTCCCTGATCTCTATTTTCCTGAGCTCTATTTCCTTGATCTCTATTTCCCTGATCTCTTCGTACCTGACCTCTTCCATTCTTTTGGTCTTCCTGCATATCATCAAAATTGACATCTATCATGTCTTCTTCGGCTCCTTCGTCATGATGCCAATCATCATCCTCATCTTTATAAGTCTTGATCAAAGGTTCTGCTTTTAGTTTAGGGCGTATCTTGGACTTCTCTGATTTGTGTTTCTTCCTGTCTTCTTTCTTGATCTTAGTCTTCTCCTTAGGCTCGTCGATAAACCTCGGAGGCGTGTCAGAAAATACGTTACTCTCTAAGAGTTTTTGCTTGGCTGCTAGCAAGTATCCAATAGCATAACACTTTTTCGGTTTTTTAGCCACAATCGTCTCGGTGATGGTCTGGTAAGGTGACAAAGCCATCAGCTTCTTCGGGCGTCCAACTTTCCTCTTCTTAGAGCTCTTCTCCGGCGTTGAGTCACCAGAGAAGTCTTCAATCTGGTTTTCGCCATTTTCAGTTATGGTGTTTCGATTTTCAATCACGATATTTCGATTTCCAAGCATGGGGTTTCGATTTCCAACCATGGTGTTTCGATTTTCAACCATGGTATTTCGATTTTCAATCATGGTGTTTCGATTTTCGACTTGGTCTGTCATCGCCGATAAAACCGGCGGTTTTAACAGCTCACCATTGGTTCTTAGTGGCTTAACTTGGTGGTCGATTTTGTGCAGGATGGGTGGTGGTGTCGTCAGGTCTCTATGGGTCGACTTCTTCCTTGATTTGTGCCTTTTGGAGCACTCTTTATGACTGGAATGCTTCTTGGACTTTAATTTGACCAATTCCTGTTGTTTCTCTTTGTATTTACGTTGTAAATCAGCTAGTTTCAGCCTCATGTTTAGCTCGTTTGGGTTCATGCTTGGAAAATCCCCCTTTTCGAATATCGATTGGCTTTTGCTAGCCACAAACTTCTTAGCCTTTTCTTCTGATTTGTAAGTGCGATAGTCTGTATTACAAGTGCAGGGTTTTGGTTTTTCTTCGCAAGGTTTCAAATCCTTATGTTTAATCTTGATTTTCTGGCCGTTTTCGTCAAAATAATACTTCGATTTTTTATGTTTAGGCTCCTCGGGGTGGTTCATTTTCAATTTCCTCTTTTCCTTCTTACGTTCTGACTTCTCAAACGCCTTTTGCAACCTTTTCTGTTCAGAAACTTCCTCTAGAATCCTCTGCTCAGCTAGCGCGCATAACAAATCCAACCCACCAAAGTTTTCTTCACTTTTCTTCACCTCTGACTCAATTTTCACCATTTCAGGAATACTTTTCAAGCATACAACGCTATCGGGCACACTATTAACCACTTTCGGAACTATTTTTGACTCATTTTTCACTGTAACTTTACATTCTTCATCACTATGTCTCCGTTCGAACTCCACAATACTTGAGAGCAACTCCAAACCGCTCAAATCAGGGTGCTCTCGAAGATTTTCAGCCACTCTTAACTTCGTTTCTTCGCTTGGAGTGCTAGTCACGAAATCTTGCGGTCGGAAGAATTCGGGAACCCTCGGACAATCTCGTAACCTCTCGGGTGTCTCTCGTACTCGTTCGTGTGGGTTTCGTTCGGGTGTTGGTCGTATCCTTTCGGGTATCTCTCTTATTCGTTCGGGTGACACTCGTAACCGCTCGGGTATCTCTCGTAACCTCTCGGGTGTCTCTTGTAACCGCTCGGGTGTCTCTCGTAACCTCTCGTGTGTCTCTCGTAACCGTTCGGGTGTCTCTCGTATGCCGTCGGGTGTCTTTCGTATCCTCTCGGGTGATCTTGCTTGTTCCTCGGGTGTTCTCGGTGGTTCCTCGGGCGATTCCGATGCTTCCGAAGTATGGAGACCCGAATCGATTGAATGATTGTCGTTATCGATTGCATTATCTTCCGATTCTAAGGATTTTGTCGGATTTGGTGTGCATGAGTACGCGCTGATGTTTGTTAAGGTATCTTTTTCGATTTTCACGTTGAAGTTTTGGATAATATCTTGCGGTTTTTCTTCTTCTTTGTGTATAGGAGGTCGGATTACGTCCACTGGTCTGATCTTTAGATTTTCTGGTTCCTCATCGATTGGTGCGTCTGTTTGGTTGCTGGCGTCTTGTACCATGGTTTCATCGTCTCTTGGCACCTCTGGAGGTGGTGTTAGACAACTTGGTGATGTGGCTTGGCTTCTGCAAGGGTTTTCTTGCGTTGGTGTTTGAGAAACTATTAAATTCGCAGTTGGATGTTGGTAAATCAAATGCGCAGCTAGTAAAGGCGGTACAGTTTGATCTGTATACACCGTTGCTGTATTGGTGGCAACAGTGCTGACTTGTAACGTCTTCGTATGGTCAACTGTAGCATCAGTTTCTATTTTGATCAAAGTTGTGGCTGGCATGGGCATCGGGATCTTGCGTTTACTATCAGTTGTGACCGCCAGAAGTCTTGTGCTGTGTGTTTGGGTGTGTTGGTGCAACGTTGTACTCGTCTGCATGAAATCTGACGTTGCTGAGCTCAACAGTTGTAGAGGTGGTGGTGGAAGTTGAGGAACCAAGACATGCGAAGATGGTTGTGGGTAACTCGGCCATACGACTGTCTGTTGCAGTGGTTCAGCTGAAATTACAAGTTTTGTAAAAGAACTCAACATAAAACTAACAGAAACTAACATTAAACTAAGAGAAAAAGCGCCCAAAACGTAGACAAAACAAACTTTTTACATCTGTATTCCTAGGCTGGATATTTCAGAACTGAGTTGTGTGAAGCATGTGTGCCTAGGTCGGGGTTGTGTTGTTGTAGGGTGGGGGACCCTCATAGACCACCCTCTTCTATTAGGGGTGGTGAGCAATCTCAAAAAATATGCGAGGGAGCAACATATCTAGTACATAGTTTGAGAGATTGGAACTTTTAACGTCGAAGTCTATCGATTAATACCCTTTGGTGCCGCTAGTTAGGCGCTGATGGCACTAGATAATATCAGAAACAAAACTAATTTTTCAAAGCCAGTACAAGCAATTTTACAACCATTCATTGCTCTTAGTTTACTTATTTAATTTTTACGTCTTGTCTTTAGTTACCTGTAGTTGGTAATAGTAAAAAGCCTCCTGTGTTGGGATCCCTGACCAATTGGAACCCCACCGGTGGCATAGGAAGTGACATTGGTACCAATGGTTCCATAGGTAGTGGTGCTAAAAAAGAAAAGAAAACACCAAAATAAAAAATACTCATCTCAAAAAAACACATCGATTTTCGAAGTTGATTTTCTCGTAAACGGTTTATCCTATTTCCACAAACCTTTCACCTATTTATAGCCTAATCCCTACTCTTTAATTTGATAATAGACCCTTCTTAAAACAATATTTTCGAGTATATAGAGAGTGACACAATAAGTTACAACAGTCTAGTTTACTGTAGTTTCCCTAGTTTAATATAATTTCTGCTACAACATCTTTATTATTAGGGATAATTACATGAACCAAAAAACCAAAATGTGCAGAAAACATTACCCTATCACTTGCTTATCCTTGCATACATGTGGTATTACAGCATAATGAGTTTTTTTGCCAGCGCGCGGTGATGCCTTATCTAATCCATCTTGAATTGCTAAAGCAACACGATTTCTTTTAAAATTTCACATATAACCGTCTTACGTTAGCATACAGGAGAGCGAAAACTACCTCTAGTAATTTCGAATTAATTATATGTTATAGCTCTAGAGTCTGTTGACTATAGAAGATACAATCTTTTGCTAGAGCATTCGAGTTTCTTTAAATTATTATTTTATTATAATTAGGTTTATTAGACATTTTTGAGCGTTTTTTCAGTCGGAATTTTGGTTCTTATTTATTTTGAGCCTTTTAGATGATTCTGACCCACCTTAATAGTGTCCTTTTTCATAATGTATGGTGAGTTTTCGAAATATGACCAAAAATGCGATTTATTGGACCTGTTTTTTGCAGATTTTGTTTTCTTTTTTTTTTCGTGGACGGACTTGGAAATTAATTTTGCATAATTCTGACTAACCAGAATGAAAATCATACCGTTGGTTTATAATATATAGCTATATACTTTCGATAGAAAACAAAAAATGTGATTGTCGAATATTTTTTAGTATTTTTGGAAAACCATAATTCATACCGATCTTATTCTCACTCATCGAAAACTATATGAATTTGAGCACAAAATGGTGAAAGAATCATTCAAATCGGTGTAATACTTTAGAAGTTATTCATGTGTAAAGTTGATCTTCTCTATTTGCATTTTAGGGGACATGGCGCCAACGCTTGGCGGTGATCGACCGGACGAACGCCGGCAAATACTTTCGCCAGCGCCCGGACTTTGACATAACGGTAAGTTTCTTGTTTTCATCAGATTTTTTTACGTGTTTTATGTTTTTTGTGTGGTAATATCAATATTTAGATTCTTTAGATGTATTTTGGAGCATTGATACCTACTTTTTGTGCATTGCTACCTACTTGTTCTGCATTTCTACCTACCTTTTTGTGCATACGTTTTTATGCATACATTTTTGGTTTAATATACAAAAATGTTCTCTTATTTTCTCCTATATATTCGATAATATTGTTAGTATGGTAAATTCTCTTGATGGAGGGAGGGGTAGGTCAATTTCTGATGCACCCTCCCACTTAACGACCTACCCCAAATGTGCATGCTCAAGTGCATCAAATCACCCCTTGTCACTGAACTGTCAGAACCAATGCTTCACTTTGTGTCCCCAACATTCACGCGAAAATGGTTTTATGTTAAATTCGGATAAATTTATGTTAAATTTGGATATTTTTATGTTAAATTTGGATATATTTATATTAAGTATTCTGATTTATGTTAACTATTGTAAACAACAACCAACATCGGGTTAAAAAATCGAAATTTTGGACGTATTCTTGTCGTTTTGCTACATAGGGTAACCCAAATAGCGGTCGGTATGAACCTGTAGCGATATTACCGGCTGAAGTAACAGCTTCTAATGTCAGTTAGAAACGTCAATTGATACTTTAGGTTGTGTGGGTTATGTAGTGCTTAGTTTGCTGGTTTACAGTGTAAAATAGTCCTTCTTTAGTGAGATAATCGTATCTATACGTAAACTAATGGTATCTATACGCACTGTAGGCAAATATATTTAATCTTGAGTTGACATAGGACCAACTTAAAGCATGGATGCTATTTTCGGAGTTGGTACCTTCGAGAATAACGCACGAGGAGGTCTTACGGTTTAAGTTATCAAGTGATACAGGGCGTCTTAAGGCGTAGGTAGTAGACGCCTGCAAATAAACCAATTGTAGAGTCTATAAATATCTTCACACAGCCAGCGACGGAAAAATAAACAAAAACTGAGATCAATCATCGTCTTGTCGGCATAATCTTTATCTTATAGTGGTCGCCACAAGGTTTATTTATTATTTAGATAGCGAAATTGATTGTGTATTTCGCCGAAGTGATGTAACCGCTTTTAGCGAAGTTCTAGTTGTTCTATGCAGTTCTTTCGGGACTTTGTTTTGTCTTTTGAAGACGTTTTTTTATCGTAGAATCTAAATCTGAACACGGAAATTACGAATTCGTTCTAACTTTTCAGAAAAATCGTGTCAAAAATAGGGAAAATTTATGTATGAATGTATGTATGTCTGTGAACACGATCAGTGCCTAAACGGAACAACGGATCGGGCTGAAACTTGGTATACTTATTTATAATTAACAGGGGATGAACTGGATCCTTTTTGGTGACAATCCGACAACCGGAAGTGGCAAATTTTAAGTTATTTTACAAAAATTGCTCTTTCTTAAGGATTCATCCAATTTTGATCGTGCTGATACCAGCTCATCATTCAGTGACTATGAACATGTGTACTCATTTACAGATCAATGCTATGAGCAGTTTAGGAGCTATATCATTATGTTATTTTTATTAAATGTTATTAAATTCTGCCTTCACAAAATCGAATAATTCCAAAAGTGTTTAGACACCTCAATGCGCCAACGATGTAGTCGGAAAGTTGGGTGGGGGCCACCCCGGATTGTTCATTGTAGAGACGTTAAATAACTTTCACGGAGTAACCTATATAACTAGGAAGTTCAGGCTAACATATGGTAAAGTAACCTGTATATTTCTGTAGATGTTTGGGTATACAGGGTGATTTAGTCAAGTACACAGGGTGATTTGTCAAAATACAAAATGATTTGTCAAATATGTACAGGTGATTTTGTCCAATTACAAGTTGATTTGTCAAATATACAGGGTGATTTTGTTAAATTACAGGGTGATCTTGTTTACAAGGTGATCTTGTCAAATTACAAGGTAATTTTGTCAAATTACAGGGTGATTTTGTCAAAAATAGCGCGTGCGTCACCAAAAACGCGTCGGCAGTTTACCTAGTTTTGCACTAGTTAGTGCAAAACTAGGTCTTAGTTTTGCATCTGTAATCGAACAAGTCTATTTTGAGGCCATTGTATAACGGATTTTGCCTCAAACATATGATCTAATGAATATTCAGAGTTTTAAAGCGAATTAAAACAAGTTTTTATGCGAGATAGATCGAAAAATGATACTAAACAAACAAAAAAACATACCACAGACGGTCACGAATGTACAAACGTATGCCATGGTTGGAATTATATAGGTATGACAGTATCTTTCGTTGAACTTCCTCAAAAGAACAAAACAGGAACGAAGAGTCACTTCTCGAAACTAGGAAATCATTTTTTTTTCTCGTCGCTCGATTGTTTTTCCGCGCGGAGCCAAACAAAAACCAAAACAAAAAACGACGCGCGTTCCGTAAAACAAGCGAACTAAGACTACTTCGGTAAGCTCTAGCGAGAAGAAAGTTGGCTCTGGCGGCGGCAATAGTTGTTTTTGATAAACTAGTAGTAGGTAGTAGGCTGCGGTTTTACTCACCGGGATATTGCCACAGAGTGGGCGTGGCCATCGCCCCGCCGTGCCCTCCGCCCATCGTCCAACCGGCCAATCCTGCCCCTCGATCGTCGCCACATTGCAGCAAAGCCCCGCCCCCAGAACTTGACAGACCTGCAGCCATTCCTGTGTTGGTCGTTGTATCTGATGAGGAGCAAGATTTCAGGGATTTAAACGATTTCGACTTAACCGGTTTTGTCCCGGGATTTTTTCGTCCCGGGATCGGGATTGTCCCGGGATTTTTTCATCCCGGGATTTTGTCAATTTTTTTTTATACTTACCAATTTCTGTTAGTCGTGTCATTTCCTTAAATTGGTGTGTGGATGTGTTCACGGTTGTGAGTAAGCCTTGCGGTGGTAATGATGGGCTGGATGCTGAGTCGTGTTGTTGAATGCGTTGCCTGGCAACGGCTATGCCCACTGGGATGTTGCCTAATGGGGAGATTTATGTTAGAAATTTTGGTATTTTGACGTTTCGGTATTGGTGAGATAAATTGATGTGTGCGGTGACTTTTTTTTTGTTTTTTTTTTTAGTTTTAAAACTCTCGTGTATCCACATATTAAACGTTTAGAAAACATAGTAATCATGAAAAATGTGATCGACGAATGCAAAGAGAAATTTGACGAACACCCTGTATGGTATTGTCTACGGAATAATGAAGAAAACAACCTGTATATATCTAGCTACTTTTATATCTATCTATCTACATATCTAGCTACATATATATCTTGCTACCTACATATATATAAGCTACAATAATTTACATACATACACCTACAATTACATGCCAAAATCAGATCTGACGTTTTTATTAATAATTTTCAAGTAAAAATAATATAAAAAAATGTCTATTTTTTATACTTTTTTATACTACGTGCTTCTAGGTACTTATCAAAAGACTATATGTATTAAACAACTCGTGAAACAACTCAAACACTCAAACCAAGCTACAAACCAAAAATATAATAAAAAGAATATTGTGACATGCTAAAGATGGTATTTTCGACAAGTTTCAGATTTCCATCATTATAAGTCATTTATGTACTTTTTGTGCAAAATTTTTTGTGATAGTAGATAACGAGTAGTGAGGGAAATATCCAACTGTTTTCTTTATAATTTACTATATGGAATATGTCTACCTATACTAATTACGAACTTTCAAGTGTAGGGCGCGTTCAGCGGAATCGCCCATTTTCGCCGACATTCGCGATCGAGTAGCTGCAAAATTGGGCTTTTCGATATTACTTTTGACGCTCGAATTGAAAAAAGGACACAATTCCGCGTGGACTGCGCGATATATTGTAAATTAAATGCGTCAATTTTGAAAAAAAATCACATTTTTGCACCTCTTCGGGTGATGGCGAACCTCGAGAAAATGTCACGTGACGTCTAGAAATTCCGACAAGCGGATCGATGAACGTCAAAAATTTACATTTTTTATCCGTTCCTGCCGACCTTATAAAAGCCGCTCGCTCTCATGTCTTACGATAAGATCCCTCTAAATACTCTTCGCAAAGAGTTTTGAGCAAAAAAACGGCCTTAAAAACAATTTTCGATCCAAAAAATCGATTTTTGTCGACCCGTGTTTTGCTGCTATTACCACAGTAACGTCAAACCCGAAACGCCCCCTGCCGGACATTCGTAACAACAGTAACAGATAGCAGATAACCTAAAATGTATCCTAAAATGTCCATATTGCGAATGTGGACAGAAAGCCTTAACCACATATTTCTAGAATGCCCAATAACTAAAATCGAAAATTTTGACATAAACACAGAGCTAGTATTAGTACTATAACTTGCAGTATTTTAGTATAAGCCATGCAGAAATTGAACAAAACGACAATCTTGCCAAGTAAAAGTATCGTATTATACGAAAAACCTGACCCTTAATTCTGCAAATATACAGAAAATCTAATGTCCTTTTTAGATGATATCAAGATAAGTTAAAATATTTTATTTTTCAAGTTTTCTGAAGCAAACCGTGTCCAATCTGATCGCTCGATGATGATGATCAAGCAGTACCGGAAGGAAAATCAATCCTGGAAACCATTCTTGAAGATCTGGTAGCTCTATGGTGCAGTAATACTCGACCACGTTTGTAGAAAAAGAAAACAGATAAAAGAGTATTTTTTCTTCATCTATTTATAAGTAAACTTTTTCTCAACACTTGAACAAGTTTCGATGGCAAAAGGTATTGTCTGGCCGAGTAAAAGTCGCAATTCTCAATTTATCTGTTTCTCTTTTTGTTTAGAATTAAAAATTTGGTGACACCACAGGAGAAATTTTGATCTCATCGTTTCTATTGATTCTTTTGTTGTGTTGTTTTTGTGGGGAAATCAAATAGCCAGATTGGTAACGAGAGATTAAGTAACGCCAGATTAGGTAACGCCAGATTAAGCTACGCCAGATTAAGTAACGACAGATAAACTCGAATCTTAGAAGATTTGCTCCCCCAAATAATAAACCAATGCCCGAAATTTGGGCAAAGTTGTCAACGACATGATGGTTCTTTCAAACTTACAATTGAAAGATTCGTCTTACAGAAATGGCAACATAATTACATGAATTTGCGTATCAGATTTGACGAAAAGCAGTTGCCAATCCTGTAGTTCACAATAAACACCCACCAGTCCACTTTGAAGTCCTGAATAGCGAAAGATATGATAAATGGTTAAGTTATAAGTTATAACATGGCGCAGTAGATACAAAAATCAATTAAAATCGCACACAATAATCGATATCAAACAACCAAATAAAATCATAAACCACCAAGAACTAAAATCATATTTCCCACCTACCATTACTAGTAGCGATAGAGTTTGGCGATGTAACCTCAACTTTTACTATTGGGCTTGCACTAGTCGATATTTCTGCCACTTGACACGGAGTCCCCGGTTCTTTTTTCACGTGAACGGTACTCCAGTCCACAGGATTCGTCCTGCTACATCCTGACGCGTTATCCGCGAATTTTGTCTTTTGAGATGGACTGCATAAGCATGCCTTCTGCTTGAGTGGACAGCATTTCTCGTCAATACAACGTTTCGGTTCATTGAGGACGGTCTTCTTCGGACTCGGTGGTAGTTCCGGTTGAGGGTGGTGAATTATTATGTTCGAACCCTTCGTCAGGAGTTCTAGCTGGGCTACAGGTACTGGAGAGTATGGAGACCCAGGTGGAGGCGTTGGTGCCCCAAAGGTGTATCCAGAATAGATGGAATCTGAAAAAGAAAGACACCAAAATGATTTTTTCTTCAAAGTGTGGTCAAATTTGTGTTCCAATTTTGGTTGCGTACGTCACTGCTTTCAAACCGTAAAATATGTTTCGTCATTGGTTGCTATGTTCTTCACCACGTCATGTTTTCACAAAGCAATGACAGGTCAATCATGTGTTCTTTGTTTGTCATGAGACTTTTCCATCTTTCAAAATCATGTCATGAGTGTCAAAAGGTCGGAAGATATCGAAGCGTTGGGGTGCTGTTTGTCCAAAGAATTAGAAGTTGCAGCAAATGATGGACCTATGTTTGAAATGCCCAGAGAGCAAGACAAAAAGCCTATTCTCAAAAAAAGCTCCAAGCATTCGGACGCGAGACATGCCCAGTTCGACGAGAGCAACATCAAGAAGACCTTTCATCCCCAAGATAAAGATTATGGCCACATGAAAATAGATGAACCAAAAACACCATACAGTAAAGATGCTGCTGCACTAGACGCCCAAGAATTGGCCAAAAAATTGATGGAAGGAGGCAAACCGAAGGCTGTAGTTATGCGCGAACAAGACGAGAATGCAGAAGAGGCAGCCAGGAAAAAGAGAGAGTTTGAAATGAGAAGGAAAGAGCACTACGATGAGTATAAGAAAGCACAAGCTTTGAAGAGGGCCATCAGCGATGATAATCATGCAGGACCTAGTAAATAATAAATCATCACTTAATTCGTTACTTGTAAACAGTGCAAAAATAAAATTTTTAGAATTAAATCATGAATAATAAGCGAATAATCTATCAACTCACATATTTTTAACACTTATCTCATAGACACCTGTGTGTAATATACAGGGTGTAACCGAGATACGTTTCTAAACTTTCTCACTTGATAGATATGGTTGAGATACACCCTGTATACGGTCGTTTTTCAATTTTGCAATCGGCGAGACGCGTTTAAATTGAAAACCGATGGTTGTGGTGTACGTAAAAAGGTCTGAACGATGTATACGCATGCAATTATAGGCCGCGATGCCATTCTTATTATAATTTTCTATATGGCCAACCTACTCACCGCGGCTGAGTGTCGGTCTTTCTATAGGCTAGCGCTGAAAAACACGCAATTATTCTATGCAGATTTACGGCTGTGGTAATTGATCAAAACACACCTTTCTCATAGTAGTTAAATGACGTGGCCTACATATACAGGATGTGCGCAGAAAGGATAACTAACGTGTACTTTTTGATTTCGAGATTCAAGGTCCTGCATCTCAACTACCGGTAATTTTTTACAAGTCGAGTTTACGCACAGCGTTATCCTGAACTATATGGCATCCAGACCAGATAAAAGAAATCTGCAAAACTTATTAGACTTATTGCTATTAGTTTCAGTAGTTTCGGTTTTTACTTTCCGACTAGTACGCTAGAAGGAAAGTATACTAATCGACGGGAAAATGAGATTTCCGCGGAAATACGTGTTTTGGGGTCCCCCGAACACTTTCCAATGATTTCTGGAAAATGTATGTAATAATGTATGTGAGCACGATAGCGCCCATACGGAACAACAGATCGGGCTCAAATTTGGTATACTTATTTAGAATTGCCAGAGGACGAACTGGATTGTTTTTGGTGACAATCTGACAACTAGAAGTGGTAAATGTTACATGCGTCCTCATCCTCCAACTCTTCACTTTTGCATGTATAGATCGAATGCTTTCCAAAATGCGGCCAACACGACGGTCTTGAAGAAGATCAGGGTGTTTATGGTCAACAGGAATGCCAACAGCTTCGCGTACAACTCAAAATTAATACTAACACTTATAGCTGTCACTCCATCACCATTGTATTCTGTGGCGAAGTCTCCTTGGGCATGGGGATCTCTCATAATTGGTTTATCATATTCCAAAGCTGGTAAAAGCGCATTTGGTCTTAAGCTGGCTATAGAGCTCTGCACAGAGACATCCCTGCTTAGATAAGGCGTGGAAGTAGCAACAGGAATTGCGTGCAGCATTATGTTAGGATCTGGTGCTACAAAAGTCACCATCTTCCGCTTTTTCCTTACTGGCTTCAGCATGAGCAGGTCAGAACTTATACTCATATTTTCCAGTGTATCATAATCTTCAAAAGGCTCCTCCACCACTGATTTCGCCGAATTTAACTTCCTACAAAAAGGTGGCAATACCAAATCTCTACTGCTGAATATATCCTTAAGACTTCGACTTAAATCTTGCTTGAGATAGTTGACCTGGGTCGGAGGTAACATTGGTATTGCTGGATGCAACATTGGACCACTCCTTGCATGGTTGAAACCCCTAACATTAATGTTTTCATCACTGAGAGTCTTTATTGATGATAACGAGTCTGGTCCATCTGAAAATTGGTGATTATTGATGTTCTTTTTATGTTATTTTGACCCTTATGGGTGTCCAGTCCCTTATGGAGTACCCTATCACGGAGTACCTTACTCTATTATATATAGAGTAGAGCTCTGCACAGAGACATCCCTGCTTAGATAAGGCGTGGAAGTAGCAACAGGAATTGCGTGCAGCATTATGTTAGGATCTGGTGCTACAAAAGTCACCATCTTCCGCTTTTTCCTCTCTGGCTTCAGCATGAGCAGGTCAGAACTTATACTCATATTTTCCAGTGTATCATAATCTTCAAAAGGCTCCTCCACCACTGATTTCGCCGAATTTGACTTTCTACAAAAAGGTGGCAATACCAAATCTCTACTGCTGAATATATCCTTAAAACTTCGACTTAAATCTTGCTTGAGATAGTTGACCTGGGTCGGAGGTAACATTGGTATTGCTGGAGGCAACATTGGACCACTCCTTGCATGGTTGAAACCCCTAACATTAATGTTTTCATCACTGAGAGTCTTTATTGATGATAACGAGTCTGGTCCATCTGAAAATTGGTGATTATTGATGTTTTTTTTTTTATGTTATTTTGACCCTTATGGGTGTCCAGTCCCTTATGGAGTACCGTATCACGGAGTACCTTACTCTATTATATACTAACCATAAGCTTTTGACTTCATTATGACTAAACCACCATCCTGGTCGCGGAATGGATTTTCTTCTTCATAGGTTTTCAGGAGATCATAGATTTTCCATGATCTCAGAGCATGCCCCAGAAACCACATCCCTGCTCAGGTAGACCAATTTGGTACCCTGGGAGCGTTCTTTTACTTCTTTGGGAAGCATACTGATGTCAAAAAGTGTCGATATGTGTTTGTTAACTGAAAATTTTGAGTTTCGCGATGTCTTTTCTGGTTATTACGGAACAACAGATCGGGCTCAAATTTGGTATACTTATTTAGAATTGCCAGAGGACGAACTGTATTGTTTTTGGTGACAATCTGACAACTAGAAGTGGTAAATGTTACATGCGTCTTCATCCTCCAGTGACTCTAAATATGTATACAAATTTGCAGATCAGTGGGATGAACGGTTTAGGCACTATAGTATTTACAGAAGCAGTTTGACAGAATCCACAGCCTTCGTCGCTGTGTTGCAAATTGTCAGATTTTGACAAATGTCAATGCCACTGACATGACATCACATTAAACATCAGTATGACAACTATTATGTCATAGAAACTGACGATAGGTAGGGTCCAGAGTGGCTCTGGCTTCACTAAATTGAATAATTGCAAAAGTGTTACTTGACATAGAAAATAGCTATTTTAGATATTATTTTTCTACTTTAGGCCGACACTTGCACGAAAACGCGTGTATAATTTATCGTTTTTTACAGCGTAATATTTAAATTACATTATATTAATAAAACATCAATATAAATTTCTAAAATATCATCACTCGTATTTATATATACAGATTTTTTATCGTTTTAATCTAAGTGGTTTTCAATTACTGGCCAGGAAGGTAGCGCCATCTGTCGGATGTCGGTTCGTGGTGGTGGTATAGGTAATTACTCGCTTTTCGCGATGTTCTCTTGTTTTGTTTGGATCGTTTTTTGTTTCGCGATACGAGAATCGCGAATCGCGATAGGCGAGCGCAAAAACAAAAGTTAATGGCGCCTAGATCGCCCAGGGCGAGCCGGAAATGACCGATTGGGCGTAAAACTGGTCGAAGCTTGCCTCATATTATTAACTGACTTGCAATTAAAATTTTACAGTTTCCTCTTTTGTGGTTTATGTTTTGTGTGATATAAGTATTTTTAACGTTTCATTACATCACCCCTCAAATGTTTAACACCTTTGTCGGTTACAACCTGTATATTCAATACAAACTTGGCACATTAACAAGATCTGTTTTTTTTTTTTTTTTTAAGAAATCTTGCATAGAAAATACGAAAATACGTCAGGAAGTATTGTAGAATGGCCAACATCCCTTATTTTAACGATCAAAACACTTCTTGGAATCAGCAACCCCACACAATTCAACAAACAATGCACTCATAATGGAGTTCATACCCTTCTGAAGGCAGGTATAAATCCCTTAAGACCTAGATATTTCTAGATGCTAGAAACAGGCCTGTAGTTGGGGATTTAGAACCACAGGGTTGCTTTACTCAAGGACAAACGCTACCTGTTACCGTATTCTTATTATTCCCAGAAAAAAAAAATAATTTGGCTTGTTTTGATTTCACTAGTAACTGTAGAGAATTTTGCAACATAACGTTGTACTAACATTAGTTAGTTGAATGGTGCAGTAATATTTGAAACATATTTTGCTGTTTGACAGTAGTGACTTATTGTACTTACTAATACGATGGTTTTGAATTTAATAAATCATTTCTTTGCGGTACCCAAAGCTTTGTTTGTCACTATTTAACATCTATCTTTCTTAGACTTGAAGCAAATTCGTTTTTTTTTCTCTGGGTACATATAATATATATTATTTTTGATGTATCTTTGCCTTTGTTGTCATTATTGTTATCATTGATTTGTTAAACCAATTTCTTAACAGTCAATAATTTTACATAGCAACAGTGACGTAACATAATGTTTGGCTAAACATAGTGCCATGTTTTGGTGCCTTATATCAGCGAGTAGACTTCTACCTTATAACATACCTTTATGTGTAGCATGAAATGCATTTGGTGACGATTGCAAAGTTCCTGACGAAAATCGACCAATGGCACTATGCGAGTAGATGGTGTTGCCAAAATTCGCAGTGCCGGGGAACAGGGAATAGATCCCATACTTGCCAAAACCTGTAAATGCGAAAAATAACGTTTCAGGACGTTTCAGAACGTTTCAGAAAGTTTCTGGAGGAGTCAAAACACGTGCTCGCCATTTGTCTTATTTCAGACGTAGCACTGAAACCACAATGTGCTGAAATTGTCGCAAACACTATTAGATAGGTACTCAATTTTCCTGTCCATGTTTTGCACACATAAACATATTTATCTTTGCTATATTTATGTTCAAATATTTTCTTAGTAGTATGAGTTTGCACTGATATAATTTAAGTGGATTTTGCTAGGTAAGTCGATAAAGCAGACTTTTTCTTACGCTAATTAAACGGAAGTATAAAAATTCTCGATGTTTAACATTGAAAAGCGCTCATTAAGCTATCGTACGTGTTCTGAGAGCAAAATATGTGAACTTACCATCTGCTGTGAAGTTGGCCGCAGAAGCAGCCGTCGCTGGTGAGATGGGCCACAGGTTGCCCCTTTGAGGCCCCCCGTGCCCAGCAGGGCTCCCTAACATGATTTAGGTGCGGCTTTCCCTGCAAACAAAAGACAACCGCGTTCAATATATTTCTTAAGAGACAACGGTATCGTGTTTATGCTAATATACTGAGAAATTAACATAACTCAAAGCGTTATTTAGTATATTTTAGTATATAATATAAAAATTTGTGATGTTTTCCAATACAGTTAGCTACGTTTCCAAAGTTAAATCCAAATAAAAGACAGAACGGAAATATAAAATATTTATTAGGTAACGTTCTTATAATAGTTTAATAAAACGATAAATCATTAAAGGGTACAGCACCACGGATTTATCATTGCCGATCGCTAAAATCACCAAAAAAAGTTCAAAATACAAAAGACAACTCTTCACTTTTGCATGTATAGATCGAATGCTTTCCAAAATGCGGCCAACACGACGGTCTTGAAGAAGATCAGGGTGTTTATGGTCAACAGGAATGCCAACAGCTTCGCGTACAACTCAAAATTAATACTAACACTTATAGCTGTCACTCCATCACCATTGTATTCTGTGGCGAAGTCTCCTTGGGCATGGGGATCTCTCATAATTGGTTTATCATATTCCAAAGCTGGTAAAAGCGCATTTGGTCTTAAGCTGGCTATAGAGCTCTGCACAGAGACATCCCTGCTTAGATAAGGCGTGGAAGTAGCAACAGGAATTGCGTGCAGCATTATGTTAGGATCTGGTGCTACAAAAGTCACCATCTTCCGCTTTTTCCTCTCTGGCTTCAGCATGAGCAGGTCAGAACTTATACTCATATTTTCCAGTGTATCATAATCTTCAAAAGGTTCCTCCACCACTGATTTCGCCGAATTTGACTTCCTACAAAAAGGTGGCAACACCAAATCTCTACTGCTGAATATATCCTTAAAACTTCGACTTAAATCTTGTTTGAGATAGTTGACCTGGGTCGGAGGTAACATTGGTATTGCTGGAGGCAACATTGGACCACTCCTTGCATGGTTGAAACCCCTAACATTAATGTTTTCATCACTGAGAGTCTTTATTGATGATAAGGAGTCTGGTCCATCTGAAAATTGGTGATTATTGATGTTTTTTTATGTTATTTTGACCCTTATGGGTGTCCAGTCCCTTATGGAGTACCCTATCACGGAGTACCTTACTCTATTATATACTAACCATAAGCTTTTGACTTCATTATGACTAAACCACCATCCTGGTCGCGGAATGGATTTTCTTCTTCATAGGTTTTCAGGAGAATATTCTCCATGATCTCAGAGCATGCCCCAGAAACCACATCCCTGCTCAGGTAGACCAATTTGGTACCCTGGGAGCGTTCTTTTACTTCTTTGGGAAGCATACTGATGTCAAAAAGTGTCGATATGTGTTTGTTAACTGAAAATTTTGAGTTTCGCGATGTCTTTTCTGGTCGAAGTAGCGCTTATCTCAAAGGTGACATTTTCGGTTGTACAGAGTGCACAATTTGACAACGTCAAAGTTGATGGTAAGCATGGAAACGACAGTTTTTCATGCTGATTACAAGTGTAGTCTAAAGATAGTCTGGTTTCTAATGCAGTTTTTCACGCTGATTCCAACGGTTCTATTGGATTTTCTCTAGCTAGAATGGCCCGAAAGTTATGACGTCTCAAAGCGGTAAAATATCTTTAAAAATGTCGGAAATTTTAATTGGTGAAGTGTTGGTAGATAGTTTCTTTATTTTTTGTTTCTTGGATCCACTCCGACGGACACACGTTAAAAATGAAAGGGGCAAGAGTGATGTTGGACCAAATAAAAGAATTGAATGCCTGTGTGCTGGCTGTTAGATTCTTTAAGAAAGATATGAAGTGTGCAGGCAAGGAAAGTACGTAACTTTGTGTTGTATTTACCGGGTGTAAAACAGGTTTTTGAGTGCTCTCTATCTAGGACAGAAATTGATGGATAATAGATTTGATTGAGGGAAGCCTCTACTTGCGCTAGATGGCGCCACCAAAGACAGTACAATCCAATTTAACAATCATTTATTGCTCCTAGTTTACGTCGTACAAAATAATGACTATAGTATTGTTAACGTTAGTTTGTGCCTTGTAAAGTTTGTCTATAATTTTCTGATAAAACTGTCAAATTGTAGTATTTAAACGTTCGAAAAAGCGTCAGCGAGAACAATCGTGAAACACATGGTGCTCCAAACAGCTAACTCGTCGGCAAATTTTTGTTGGAGAATTGAAAAATTAACAGTTCTGTGGAAAACAAAGAGACAGTTCTGAATTAAAAAAAAAAACGAGCAATTTCGAACGTGTTTTTTTATTCTTTTTGCCTACCAAACGAACTGCGGAAATGATGAATAGCTATTTGGAATATAAACCCTGAAAACGTGAAAAAGGAACGGTCACGAGAACGCCGTTCGGTTGACAAATTGATTTGATCCTTTTGTTTGACGAATTTAACAAATTCGGCTTATTTGAAGCATATGTATATCATATATCGTTATACTCCACGATTTTCACTGATATCGATCGATATTGATTATTGCATTACGTCTATTATGTTAAGATCCTTTCTAACAGTATTTGCTGCCTTGCCATGTGTATTTATCGTAATTATTTTTGTTTCAGTGATCGATTTTGACGATTTGACTGTCAAAATGTTGAATTTTCTTTGCGAATTGGTCCTGTTCTCGGGTTACAAAGCTCTGCACTCATGTCCTACGATTGGGGTGAGGTATGACCAGCATTGTTCGTCTGCTTTAATTAGCAGGTTTGGGGAATTTGTCACTAACGATATGAAGTGCTGCCTATGACCCCGCGTGTAATTTTCAACTGTTGAAACTTTTGACGGTTGAAACTATGAAGGTACTATCGGAAATCGTGTGCCAATACTTGGGACTTCGACGGCCAGGAGAATCAGGAACCTTTTCACAACATTTCTGGTTAGTTCCATTGAAATTGTTTAATAATTTTAGAAGATATTTCTTAAGTCTTTCTAAATTGCTCCCTTGGCTTTATATTGTTTTGTCTGTTATGTATTATTGTTTCTATCAGTACTCTGAACTGTATATTGTCCATTAGCACAATTATTAGCTTTATTAAGATTGGATAATTATTTTTGTTAGAAGTTAAAAACTTCTGTCAATCTTTATCAGTGCCTTCATACTTAATATTGATAATTTAGTCATAATTTTCTTTTAAAGGTGTGTGTGGCTGCTGGGAAGTTGGAGTTCTGCCGAAGGACGATGAGAAATTAGGAAGCTGTAATCAGGTTTGTCCAAAAGTTACATTTATTTAAAGTGATGGGGTCCAAATATATTATTGTTAGTCACTGTATTCTAAATAAAATATGGAGATAATTTTGTCTCGGGCACACAGAGACAAAAAAAATTGAATGAAACGAATTTGCTTTATTTCATCAAATAAAATCAGATTTATTTCATTCAAACGTCTTTCTTTATTCATTATGGAAAACCATTTGGTGTAAAAGAATCGTTTCTTCAGTTAAAACTACTTCTTTTTACTTAAGAAATATTTCAAGTACTTACAATATCTCTTTCAGCATATGTAGCTCAATTTTTTAAATTTAAAAATACGTATTTGTTACAAACATATGTTCATTTCTTGAAGGAAATATGTGCAAAGAAATACGTTTATTTCATTTTAAATTTCATTTCTTTCTGTGTATAACATCGAGCTGTACACGAGTACAGAAAAGCTCTCGGGTTTTGCTAAATTTTGCATTTCGTATTAATTTCTCGATTGGGCGGTCTTCCGGAACGTAAAATTGTACCACCCATCAAAACTCTCGCTACCGAGAGTTGTTTTTTAAGCTTCCAGCGTAAATATGACAATTACCTCCGGTCGCCCCAGTCGATAGCGCCCAAACGGTGCGACAGATCAGGCTGAAATTTGGTATATTTATTTCGAATTACCAAGGGACGAACTGAATTGTTTTTGGTGACAATCTGACAACTAGAAGTGGCAATACAAAGAATTGTCATGAACTAATGGCATTGTCACGTCTTCTTCTGACATATCCTCTTCTTCGTGTAAATAATCTGTGTTTGATTCTAACACTTCCTTCTCAATATTGTATTGTCAAGAGATGTGTTGGTTCTTATACTAGTTCATCAGCAATGAAGCCAGTCTACCACCAGTTTTATAAAGTCCTTGAGACTAGTAATACGACTCTTCATACCTGACAGAGGCAAAGATAGCTGGTCTTCTCGCTTCTCATGAAGGAGCCTATCAGCAGACCGCCTTCCTCCGCTCTCTGGTAGTAACATCAACGTGACGTTCCTATTCCAACGACCACGAGAACATTTTGAATGTCAGTTCGTCAGCATTTTGAATGTCAGTTTGTCGTCAGCATTGTATCATCTCATGTTGCTATATTTTACGCTGACTACGTTAAAAACAACTAAATTCTTCTGAAGTAAAACACTGCGAGACACGGAATTATGTAATTGATAACTTTGATGACATGTCGGAAATAATACAGATAACACAAGGCTTCCTTAATATCGATTTAATGTATATTTTATGCTATGTCCCACATACCTCGTTGAAAATAGCATTTTGTGGAAGACACCGAAAAAATAAGGGGGTATTATTAAGTGTCAGTCGAGATTAAAAACTATCTCCTCTTTTAATAGCAGAAACAGGAAGTATACATACATATATCAAACAGATATGTTCAAGCCATGAAATTTCTAATTTAGAATTTTCTATGCGTTATAATTTCACTAATAAAAATTTCTTTTTGCGACTTGCTAAAGCCTAATTGCGTCGTTATTTGTCACTCAGTTAGATCGTTGTGTATTTTGTCAAATTTAACCGCATACGATACAAACTGCGCATATTTTTTGGGAATATACGGCAGCAAACGTTGGGTATACTGCGTCATACTGACATTCTGGAATCTCCCCAGTTTTGGGGGGGACGCCGTCTCCTCTTTGCTCCCCTATTCTGTCTGGGAACCTACGCATTTCCTCTCTGCAAGTCCACGCGCTGAAACCCCGGAAAAACACCCCCAAAAGCGAAAATCCACCCTTACGATTTACTCTATATTACATTCAGTTTGTAAAGAGTATACCTTTATCATCCCTACAATTATTACGTTTTGTTAAAAGATATTTTCCTGTCTTTTAATGTTTGTATGTCTTATAATATAATTTCTTATAATATAATTATCTTATTAATATCCAAATCATTTAAAGTCACTAAATATGACCTGTTATCAATTTGGTCAAAAACGGATGTATCCCTAAGAAAACGCATGTAATAATTGCCACTTCCGGTTGTCGGATTGTCACTAAAACCAATCCAGTTCGTCCCCTGGTAATTGTGAATAAGTATACGGAGTTTCAGCCCGATCCGTTGTGCCGTTTGGGCGCTATCGTGTTCAAAGACATACATAGTAATAAATTGTCTGATCTAAACACTAGTGGGGCGTATGTAGTTGTGGTTTATTATACACAAAATAAGATAGATGTCTTTATACGCGCAGAAACGAAAGATTTAGTGACTTGACGCCCTATTGCTAACTTGGAGAGCATTATAACCGATATAAAACAATCGATTTGGTAAACCGGTTTGTTTATCGAAAGACAATGTAAATAATTTTATCGAATTATCAAGTCGGATTATAAATAGAGTGAATCATCAGCGTTCTTTTACTAAATACTATAGAATAATATAGCTAATCGAATATTACATCATATTTTATGATTTGATAAGTTGAAAATCTTTACAGATCCAATCGTCTGAAGCAAAATCAAAAGAAATTCTAAACGAATTTTTCTGTTAAATTTTGCTGATTTATTTTTACAACTTCACCATTAATGACAGCTAAATATTTACATTACCAATGTTTACAGCCCGTTGTATAATACTACCACGGAGAACGGAACCATGATGATTCGCGACGTCTCTAGAAAAATAAAACGGTTATGTTGCGCCGTTCTCGGAAATTATAATTACGTAATGTTTTGTTTACGATTCGGCAAGAGTCAGGATATTGACCTATCTGTTTCCTTCGCGTTTTAAATGCTAAATTGTTACATATGAATTGCTGGTGTGCATACAGTGACCGACAAAAGTCTACGTACGACCCCCATTTCTGCTATCTGACGAGTCTAAAGCTTTTGTAAAGCACTTTTGTTTTAAATCCACATTTATTTGTATATAACAAAAAATAACTTGCAGTGCTTCTTGACAAGAACTTGTATCTTGTTATTAGAACTGAAGAACTGTAGTAAGTTTTAACACTCTGTCCATTTTGTCCAGGCTAAGATTGGATGACATATTTTCTTTACTAGATTATCATATTGCGGTGTTACATAAGATGTTGTATGCAAAATTAGTTCGTATTCATCCGGCCGTTTTGTCCAGAGTAAGAAAAGTTATTGCAGATTGTAAAGAAAGTCTACATTCGAAGTTTGACTGAAATTTTGGAACATCATCATCAAAAGCACCAATATTCTTGGTGTTGCTCAAGATAAATGTTAAATTGTTACATATAAATTGCTTGTGTGCATATGAATTGCTTGTGTACATATGAATTCTTTGTATACACATGCGTTCTTTGTGTCTGTACATATAAATTGCTTGTTTCTTGTTATTAGAACTGAAGAACTGTAGTAAGTTTTAACACTCTGTCCATTTTTGTCCAGGCTAAGATTGGATGACATATTTTCTTCACTAGATTATCATATTGCGGTGTTACATAAGATGTTGTATGCAAAATTAGTTCGTATTCATCCGGCCGTTTTGTCCAGAGTAAGAAAAGTTATTGCAGATTGTAAAGAAAGTCTGCATTCGAAGTTTGACTGAAATTTTGGAACATCATCATCAAAAGCACCAATATTCTGGGTGTTGCTCAAGATAAATGTTAAATTGTTACATATAAATTGCTTGTGTGCATATGAATTGCTTGTGTACATATGAATTCTTTGTATAGACATGCGTTCTTTGTGTCTGTACATATAAATTGCTTGTTTCTTGTTATTAGAACTGAAGAACTGTAGTAAGTTTTAACACTCTGTCCATTTTGTCCAGGCGAAGATTGGATGACATATTTTCTTCACTAGATTATCATATTGCGGTGTTACATCAGATGTTGTATGCAAGATTAGTTCGTATTCATCCGGCCGTTTTGTCCAGAGTAAGAAAAGTTATTGCAGATTGTAAAGAAAGTCTACATTCGAAGTTTGACTGAAATTTTGGAACATCATTATCAAAAGCACCAATATTCTTGGTGTTGCTCAAGATAAATGTTAAATTGTTACATATAAATTGCTTGTGTGCATATGAATTGCTTGTGTACATATGAATTCTTTATATACACATGCGTTCTTTGTGTCTGTACATATAAATTGCTTGTTTCTTGTTATTAGAACTGAAGAACTGTAGTAAGTTTTAACACTCTGTCCGTTTTGTCCAGGCTAAGATTGGATGACATATTTTCTTCACTAGATTATCATATTGCGGTGTTACATAAGATGTTGTATGCAAAATTAGTTCGTATTCATCCGGCCGTTTTGTCCAGAGTAAGAAAAGTTTTTGCAGATTGTAAAGAAAGTCTACATTCGAAGTTTGACTGAAATTTTGGAACATCATCATCAAAAGCACCAATATTCTTGGTGTTTCTCAAGATAAATGTTAAATTGTTACATATAAATTGCTTGTGTGCATATAAATTGCTTGTTTCTTGTTATTAGAACAAAAAAACTGTAGTAAGTTTTAACACTCTATCCGTTTTGTCCAGGCTAAGATTGGATGACATATTTTCTTCACTAGATTATCATATTGCGGTGTTACATAAGATGTTGTATGCAAAATTAGTTCGTATTCATCCGGCCGTTTTGTCCAGAGTAAGAAAAGTTTTTGCAGATTGTAAAGAAAGTCTACATTCGAAGTTTGACTGAAATTTTGGAACATCATCATCAAAAGCACCAATATTCTTGGTGTTTCTCAAGATAAATGTTAAATTGTTACATATAAATTGCTTGTGTGCATATAAATTGCTTGTTTCTTGTTATTAGAACAAAAAAAAACTGTAGTAAGTTCTAAAACTTTATCCGTTTTGTCCGGGCTAAGATTGGTTCTACTTTATCATAAAAATCAAGAATGTTTTGGTGTTGCATAAGATATTGTATGCTACATAAGAAATTGTATGCTACATAAGATAAATTTTATGGTAAACTAATTCGTATTCATCCAACCGTGTAGTCCGGGGCGCGAAAAAACGTTCCCGAACACAAAGAAACATCAGCTCTAAAGTATTCTAGTTTTATCACCACAATTGATGAGATAATTTGGCGTAACTTAAGGCCGTAAGTGCTAGATTAGTGCTTATCCATCACTTATATCTCTCGATTAGTATACACAGAACAAAAAGGCCGCAAAAACTTGAATAAAATCTAACCTTTTCGTCTGGGTATCTGGCATGCCGCAAGGTGGTGCCCGTGGTCCAGCGTTGTTTATAATTCCGTGTTTAAGCCAGCCCTAGGGCGGGCATTGGGCGCACTAACAAAACAGAACTCAGCACGGCACAGTAACCATCTTTTTTCGCGCTTAGGCGCCTTTTTAACACAAACTAAACACTAGTTTTCACACAACTTTCGTTTGAACGTTTGTCGTTTAATTTTCCGTCGTTTTTCTCTGATGATTCTCGCAACGAGCGGTCGAAACGTGCACTCTAGAGCATTTTTTAAGCACGCGCGTCGTTCTTTCGCCCGCTAGTACTGCTGCTCGTCCTGGTGCCGGAGAATTTTCTGGTCGTTTGGAAAACGGTTCGGTACGGCGCTCGGGAACCGTCGGCTCCGGTCGGGTTCTGCCTAAAGTTTATGGACGGGTTAGGTTAGGGCATAGCTGCCTGCGATATGAGTGTATAGTTGGTGATTCTGGTCTATTCCCTTTAAGGAGGAAACAACTGAGGCTCGGGCCCGGCCCGGAGTAATAAAATGCGCTGCCTGGATGTCCATAGATGTTTTTGGAAGGGCATTTAAGAGCGTATTGTGGAAAAAAAGTGATGCTAAGATTACAGGACGAACTCTTATGGTAAAAAAATGATGAAATTTTACAATTTGACCAGTTTTAGAACGGTTGTCTCCAAGCTAAGAAACGGTGTTTGGATGAAATATTTTTAGTTTATCATCAAAATCGTGTAGGTTTCGCTGCTGCTAACATCTTGAAACCTTTGTGAAGTTAGCGCGCAGCCCAGTCTTATGGCCCTCATGTATAAAAAATACTAATTACTAGACTATGATCCATGGTATTAAAATGAAACTAGCGCTATTCGAATCATCAATCCTTGGCCAATGTAAAACTTGATGGGTCCGATTCGAAATACGAGAATTAGTATAAGTAATTAATCAATGACTGACTCGATGACACTAAAAATTTGCTAAAACCTCGATTTTCAAAGGGCTGTATCTCGACGACCCTTTGCTCAATTTTAACAAAACCTACACCATTCGATTGCCCTTTCCTTAATCTACAAGAATTTTGATGGGTCCGATCCAGATTTACAGAACGCGATGTAGCATTCGCGGCCGATCATCGACATATACTGTTTAAGACTCCGGACGCCTTCCAGTCCCCTCTTATCGGAATTTACGTGCATAAAAAATACTAATTACTAGATTATGCTACAAGATATTGAAATGAAATCAACACGGTTCGAACCAGCAACCCTTGGCCAATCTAAAACTTGATGGGTTCGATTCGAAATATGATAATTAGTATGAGTAATTAATTAATATCTGACTCAGTGATACAAAGAATTCGCTAAAATGTCGATTTTCAAAGGGCTGTATCTCGACTACCCTTCGCTCAGTTTTGACAAAACATACACCATTCGATAGCGCTCTCCTTAATCTACAAGAATTTTGATGGGTTCGATCCATACTTACAGAACTCGATGTAGCATTCGCGGCCGATCATCGACATGTACTGTTTAAGACTCCGGACGGCTTCCAGTCCCCTCTTATCGGAATTTACGTGGATAAAAAATACTAATTACTAGATTATGCTACAAGATATTGAAATGAAACCAACACGGTTCGAACCAGCAATCCTTGGCCAATCTAAAACTTGATAAGTCCGATTCGAAATATGATAGTATGAGTAATTAATTAATAACTGACTCAGTGATACAAAGAATTCGCTAAAATGTCGATTTTTAAAGGGCTGTATCTCGACAACCCTTTACCCAATTTTAACAGAATCTACACCATTCGATTGCCCTTTCCTTAATCTACCAGAATTTTCATGGGTGCGATCCAGATTTACAGAACGCGATGTAGCATTCGCGGCTGATCATCGACATGTACCGTTTGAGACTCCGCACGGCTTCCAGTCCCCTCTTATCGGAATTTACGTGTATAAAAAATACTAATTACTAGACTATGCTCCAAGATATTGAAATGAAACGAACACGGTTCGAACCAGCAATTCTTGGCCAATATAAAACTTGATGGGTCCGATTCGAAATATGATAATTAGTATGCGTAATTAATTAATAACTGACTCAGTGATACAAAGAATTCGTTAAAATGTCGATTTTCAAAGGGTTGTATCTCGATAACCCTTTACCCAATTTTAACAGAATCTACACCATTCGATCCAGCAAACCTTGGCCAATCTAAAACTTGATGGGTTCAATTCGAAATATGATAATTAGTATGAGTAATTAATTAATAACTGACTCAATGATACCAAAAATTCGCTAAAATGTCGATTTTCAAAGGGCTGTATCTCGACAACCCTTTACCCAATTTTACCAGAATCTACACCATTCGATTGCCCTTTCCTTAATCTACAAGCATTTTGATGGGTCCGATCCAGATTTACAGAACTCGATATAGCATTCGCGGCTGATCATCGACATGTATCGTTTAAGACTCTGGACGGCTTCCAGTCCCCTCTTATCGGAATTTACGTGTATACAAAATACTAATTACTAGATTATGCTCCAAGATATTGAAATGAAACCAACACGGTTCGAACCAGCAATCCTTGGCCAATCTAAAACTTGATGGGTTCGATTCGAAATATGATAATTAGTATGAGTAATTAATTAATAACTGACTCAGTGATACAAAGAATTCGCTAAAATGTCGATTTTCAATGGGCTGTATCTCGACAACCCTTTACCCAATTTTAACAGAATCTACACCATTCGATTGCCCTTTCCTTAATCTACAAGCATTTTGATGGGTCCGATCCAGATTTACAGAACTCGATGTAGCATTCGCGGCTGATCATCGACATGTATCGTTTAAGACTCTGGACGGCTTCCAGTCCCCTCTTATCGGAATTTACGTGTATACAAAATACTAATTACTAGATTATGCTCCAAGATATTGAAATGAAACCAACACGGTTCGAACCAGCAATCCTTGGCCAATCTAAAACTTGATGGGTTCGATTCGAAATATGATAATTAGTATGAGTAATTAATTAATAACTGACTCAGTGATACAAAGAATTCGCTAAAATGTCGATTTTCAATGGGCTGTATCTCGACAACCCTTTACCCAATTTTAACAGAATCTACACCATTCGATTGCCCTGTCCTTAATCTACAAGAATTTTGATGGGTCCGATCCAGATTTACAGAACGCGACGTAGCATTCGCGGCTGATCATCGACATGTATCGTTTGAGACTCCGGACGGCTTCCAGTCCCCTCTTATCGGAATTTACGTGTATAAAAAATACTAATTACTAGATTATGCTCCAAGATATTGAAATGAAACCAACACGGTTCGAACCAGCAAACCTTGGCCAATCTAAAACTTGATAAGTCCGATTCGGAATATGATAGTATGAGTAATTAATTAATTACTGACTCAATGATACAAAGAATTCGCTAAAATGTCGATTTTCAAAGGGCTGTATCTCGACAACCCTTTACCCAATTTTAACAGAATCTACACCATTCGATTGCCCTTTCCTCAATCTACCAGAATTTTCATGGGTGCGATCCAGATTTACAGAACGCGATGTAGCATTCGCGGCTGATCATCGACATGTACCGTTTGAGACTCCGCACGGCTTCCAGTCCCCTCTTATCGGAATTTACGTGTATAAAAAATACTAATTACTAGACTATGCTCCAAGATATTGAAATGAAACGAACACGGTTCGAACCAGCAATTCTTGGCCAATATAAAACTTGATGGGTCCGATTCGAAATATGATAATTAGTATGCGTAATTAATTAATAACTGACTCAGTGATACAAAGAATTCGTTAAAATGTCGATTTTCAAAGGGTTGTATCTCGATAACCCTTTACCCAATTTTAACAGAATCTACACCATTCGATCCAGCAAACCTTGGCCAATCTAAAACTTGATGGGTTCAATTCGAAATATGATAATTAGTATGAGTAATTAATTAATAACTGACTCAATGATACCAAAAATTCGCTAAAATGTCGATTTTCAAAGGGCTGTATCTCGACAACCCTTTACCCAATTTTAACAGAATCTACACCATTCGATTGCCCTGTCCTTAATCTACAAGCATTTTGATGGGTCCGATCCAGATTTACAGAACTCGATGTAGCATTCGCGCCTGATCATCGACATGTATCATTTAAGACTCTGGACGGCTTCCAGTGCCCTCTTATCGGAATTTACGTGCATAAAAAATACTAATTACTAGATTATGCTACAAGATATTGAAATGAAATCAACACGGTTCGGACCAGCAACCCTTGGCCAATCTAAAACTTGATGGGTTCGATTCGAAATATGATAATTAGTATGAGTAATTAATTAATAACTGACTCAGTGATACAAAGAATTCGCTAAAATGTCGATTTTCAAAGGGCTGTATCTCGACAACCCTTTACCCAATTTTAACAGAATCTACACCATTCGATTGCCCTGTCCTTAATCTACAAGAATTTTGATGGGTCCGATCCAGATTTACAGAACGCGATGTAGCATTCGCGGCTGATCATCGACATGTATCGTTTAAGACTCCGGACGGCTTCCAGTCCCCTCTTATCGGAATTTACGTGCATAAAAAATACTATTTACTAGATTATGCTACAAGATATTGAAATGAAATCAACACGGTTCGAACCAGCAATCCTTGGCCAATCTAAAACTTGATGGGTTCGATTCGAAATATGATAATTAGTATGAGTAATTAATTAATAACTGACTCCGTGATACAAAGAATTCGCTAAAATGTCGATTTTCAAAGGGCTGTATCTCGACGATCCCTTGCGCAATTTTAACAAAACCTACACCATTCGATTTCCTTAATCTACAAGAATAATCTGGCGTGATCCCAGCCAACTTTCCGAATACCCCGTCGACGCATTGAAGTAACAAAACCTTCTACAATATTTCATTTTCCTGAAGTCTCAAACCTATATTTTTGCTCAAAACGGTTTACCCCTTATGGCATGGATTACAAATGGAGTTTTTCCGTACTATTACCTGTCGATCGGTTTGAAGGTATGCTGGTAATCACTACCTATTTCAAAAGCATTTCAATCCATTTCAATCCATTTAAAGACCTATTAAATCATCAAGAAATAGGTAGTCAAACAATATTGTCCGTTGACGTTGAGCCTTGATATTTCTCAGTTACAAAGTAGAGAAGAATACAATAACTTGATAACTCAATAGAAAAAACATAATGTTGCCTTAAAATGACTTATGTCTTGATGTTTTTATGTACTAGAACGCACACTACATTCCTTGTAATTATACGTTGTGATTCAGCGAATTGAAAAGTCCAGTTTTCTTTGACCTTGTCGTAGAAACAATTACTCAGAGATAGGTGCAAAGGTTGTATACTCAAAGGTTGTATACATTCATGTCTTTTCTGTAACAATGACCAACAAACTTCCTGCTCATTTAAAAACTATGACTCAACTGTAGAACAGAACACTACCAAACTGACAATAACTCATGTAACAAAACAATAAATCCTGAATAATAGTTGTTTTTTTATGGCACACACTGTATATGGCAACAATCAATAAAGTACATAAATATTTGCTACCACAAGACATATTTTGGGGAATTTAGAGAAAATATATCACCACTAGTTCCTGGTTTAATTTGGGTACCGATGATTAAAAAATACTGTGCCCTTTTTCTGTTTTTGGGCCTTATATCAGGGGAAAATAGTAAATTATTATACAAGTTTTATAAGACGTCAAATTGGCGCATGAGTTGTTTGGGGCACGAGGAGCGCCAGCGACGAGTGCCCCAAATGAACGAATGCGCCAATATGTCTTATAAAACGAGTGTAATATACTATTTTTTCTACTTTGCGTCATTAATTTTATAAAAATTTAGAAGTATATTAGGTAAAATTCCAATCTAGAGTATTTATGGGTGCAACCGTTGGTAACACTGTCATCTGTCACTTAAATTCAAATATCTGTGAAAAAGTAATTATTGATAATTATTATATACCATCATATACTAGTAGTACGAAACCTAGGATGCAACACGCATGTTTAAATATGTATAAAAATATACATTCTTCGCAGTTTGTGCGATTCTAAAAAATCAGTTTGTGCTTACTTTTGTGGTTATGTGTATTTTCGTTTGACATGCATTTGATATCAATGTCACCAATCTTAGGAAAAAAATTACTAAAAACGGTGTTACAATTTGCTAATTGTAACACCGAAAACAGTGTTACAATGTGTGCATTGTGAATGCAAAGTAGAAAAATAATTTTAGCTTAATTTTTCTTGTAGCTTAATTTAGCGATTATATAGCTAAAAGCTAAATCATATAATGTCTTGATATAATTCATATAATAATAGAGTTTACTTTTTAGATTAAACTTTATCTTAATAGGAAAAAATCATACATATAAATAGCTCAAATCCCTCATAAAAACTTAAACCAACCCTCGAGAGATGTCACCACTTATCGGAACCCCCCACCACAACCCCAGCGCCACCTATGATCAAAACACCCAATCCTAAAAAAAATCAAGCAACCCCTCGGTGATTTCAGCACGAAAACCTACCAAAACCAAAAGACGAATCACCAAAAATCAAAAAATCACAAAAATACCAAAATTAAATGTAAAACTCGGTTGTTTTTTGTTAGTGTGGTGGCGCCATCTTTTGGGAGAACACGGCGCCGCCGCCAAATATGGCCTTGTTATTAAATTATGCTGGTGGGCGGGGCCTATTGGGCGGACACGCCCACGCGTAGGCCCCGCCCTTTTGAGAAACGCCCACTTGACCCCCATGTCCCGATGATTTATGTGCAAGACTTCGAGTTTTTCCTGTTCTTTTTTAGTCGCTTGGATGTGTTTTTTTGATGACTTTGCATATCGTGGACGGACGGGAGAGGTACGGAGGCTTACGGACCGGAAGTGGGAGATATTTAATGTTTTAATGGTTAACATTTTCGGGAAATATATAAATTATTAAGAAAATGGTGAAATTGATAATGTTTTCCTGTCGAAATATTGTTATGAGTTACTTAAAAGGGTTATTTTATAATCGCATGGCGGTATATTTTAAAGCAGTGGTCTGTTCGGGATAGTTCGGTGATTCGTTCACAGATGTCGCTGATGGGTCAACCTGTAGATTCCTATATTTTTTATGGAGATGCCTTCCACTGAGTGATGAGCTGGTATCAGTAGCGGCTCGTGATTTGTTTAATTGGGTGGGCAAAATATCAATGCAGTTTTAAGGACTTATTTAATGAAGTGTTACTATATGTTATTAAGAAAACACTACAAATTTGAACCGACATATTTTTAAGAAGTAGTTAACCTCAAGAACCAACAAGAAGGTCGAGTAAACACTAAACAACCCTAATAAAACGGCCGACTTTTTGCGCGAATTTGTTGCATGCGCTATTGCCTATTTAGCCTATTAGAATACGTCTATGCTATCGTATGGGGTTATCTGCCTAGACCTATGACGTCACACATGCATTTTTCGCTACCCCCACTCCTCCGGCTTGCTGGACAGTTTACGCGCTTGCAGTAGAAAACCGTCACCGCTGGTAGGCAGAATCTCAATTGCCACCCCGACCTGGTAGTTTCGGTTGCATACACTACCGTTATTTACCAATTCTACGGCCAGTAGCGTAGCAGCGTTGGATTTTATTATGTATTCAATATAATAATGCAGGCATATAGACAGTGGTTGTAAAGAATTTATATTAGGCAAATACTTAACTGTAACAAATATTGTATTAATAACGTCCAAATAAAAATGTGAAACACTGAATATCAGTACCAGGTGATCCAAAATTTTTTGGGTGGGCACTGCCCACCCTGCCACCCCTGACGAGCCGCCACTGGCTGGTATCAGTTTGGTCAAAATCAAAAGGGTTACTAGAAAGAATTTAAACTGCATATAGTCCCAATTATAAACTTGTCTTAGGTCAGGAATGTTGTGCTTGATTGGTAAAAGAAATAAAACAAATTGGAGTATAGTTTGCATCATTTATTTGTTATTACGTCGAATTTGTTCATATTTAATTCACTTTTATATTTATTTATGCTGCATATTTCAATAGGACATTAATAAATATATCATATAAGTACATAAATACAATAGAAACAGTGTATAAATGCGCTGATAAATGCCATACATGTGAAATATTAGTAAAATATTTCCTTAAAAAATATTCTTTGCGTCGTATTTCCTTTGTTTTTGTTAAAGATTGCTAAAATTTTGTAAATAATCATTAATAATACTTTTCAGGCACAATAATACCTTGTATTACAAACTTTACAGAATATACAGGGATGTTACATGTCAATAAAATATATAGATATTGAAAATACATAATTTGGAAATTCAATATATCATTATAACTCTCGAACATTTACGCATCACTTATTTTTACAATAGCAGTAGTAGAAAAACAATAAAATTACGTTACTTCTTAGATTAGATTATATAATTCTGTGCATAAGATTTATTTTGGCGATCAAATTGCACTAGATATAATATATATGGATATAATATAAAGACATATGTAATATAAATACATAATATGAAGACATAATATGAAGACAATTGTACACAATAATTACTCATAATGATAATAATAATACTAATATGTCTGTCACATTTTTGTTTGATTGACAAGCACATGTTTTTAAGGATGCCTGTTGTATAGACAACCAATATGACGCGTCGTGTTGGTGGTCTATACGATAATACATGGTGTAACAGGTTTAAGACGAACAACAAACAGGTTTGACACGAACAGCAAACAGGTTTGACACAAACAACAAACTATTTTTCCTCGAAAGTTTCTACACTAAAACCTGTTACACAGTGCTCAATTTATAACAATTGATTTAAGTACAAAACAACAATTGGCACAGAGCTTTATAAATATTTTTTTCTTTGTTTGGCTTAATTTAATTTATCATAAGTATCCATTTTTTAAGATATAGAAAGTTTATGCTCGGAAATGCAACGGAGAATGTATAAATATATATAATATTTATAATATTTGTAACAATTTCACATCGAAAAATATTATAGTAAAGACACACTTAAGCTATATATATATATATAGTTAGATATAAGATAGTTGTGCTCATTTTTATGGAATATATAGTGTTATTAAAAGTGTTAGAGAAAGAGAAAACTTAGTTAAAAAGTCACAGCTTCAATCACATATCAGTATAAAAAATACCTCTTTTTTTGTATGTATTGTATATTTTTTCATCTATTTCTCGTCTATTGCAGAATCCGCGACGTCTAGTGGTCATTTCGGCAACTAAAACATTCCTCTGTCTCTCTCTATAAATCACCTATACAGTTACCTAACCTAATCTAGTAGCGACCCTGACGAAGTAGAAAAATATCGAAACGTCGCTTTGGTTTTTCTTGTTTTTATTTTTTTGTTCCCGATTGGTCGTCGTTTTCAAAAGCATTCCTCTTCAAACTTAGAAAGCCCGCAAGCGGTAACATATTTACCAAAAGCGATAAGCGTTTCCAAAATTTCGCTTATTTTTTTTTAAGTATTTTCTTTATGTGTCCTCCATATTGATCGATTCTTTGTCGTCTTGAGTTTCTGGTTGGTCGATGAGTGCATCCAGTTCTGTCGGTGACGTAATCTGGAAAATAATTATCTTTATTAATTTTATTATTTAATTTTAATGTTTATTTCTTAGCTTTGAGTGAGTGAGCACCAAAAAAATTTGAAACGAAAAATTTGTCAAGTTTTTTAGTGAACCAAAGGTGCTTTTTTCTATTTCTAATTTTTGCATTTTGCTATTTCTATCATAGTTGCCTGTTGGTTAGTACATAAAGGTGATTTGTGAAACACAAAAACTACCGTTGTCCTGAAATAATTCCTATAAACGACACTAATTGCTTACTAATTCTAAATGCTATTTTTTCTGTTGTTAGTTAAACACTACATCTAAACTTACCCAACTAAAAACTGTGCAGAAACTTATGAAAGTTCTGAAATTTGTTTCAGAAGGGGTTTCTACATGGAGCAATACACAAAGAAAACAATAAAAATATAATAACAAAGAAAACTAATAAAGTTTTTATAAAATATTTAATAAAATCCAAAACACCAAAATAGTATTATCATATACCATATACACTTATATAAAAAATACTGCTTAATAAATTAATTATTGAAGCAAGTTAATTTAATCGATCACTAATGTACTAGAGCTCTACTTGTTCGACTTGATACTACGGGGTATGGAAACTAGATGACGCTGTATACCGTCTAAAAAACTTTAAAAATCGATATCAAACAAAGTTCGGAATACTGCAATATGTATATCTATGTTAAAAATTCATGCACGTAGACACCGATGTTTCAACAATGTTTCTGCCGATAGCAATTTGGTACATTAATATTAAAAAAAAAAAAAAAATACGTAAAAACTTAATAGTTAAAAACAACATCGCAAAAAGTATGTATAAAAACATTTGGTCGAAGAATTATTCGTTATTAATGTATAATTTATATAAAATAAACAAACTTCTTTTCTGGTACATTAATTTGATATGTAACGTATTGTTTATATTATTTTATACACTGATTGGAATAATTAGCCTAATGATAAATATCGTGGCTGTGGCTTCACGAAATTCAAGTTTTGCACAAGGTTTAGACGCTTCAAACTGTCAAATTGGAAGCTGGAAAGTTGAATGGTGGCAACCGAGCTTATTCGTACTGCAGCATAGGTATTTATCATTTGCTATTATGGCCTAAGAGTATATTTAATTTTAATCAATTGAATATGGGAGACATTGGTCAGATAATTTGGGTAATTTGTATGAATATAAAAATATTATATTACTGAAAGTGTAATATGCAGACTGTTCTATAGAATATTATACGTATACGGTATCTACTACAGAGTAAGTTGGTCGTAAAAAATTGGTAACTTTTTATTTCACTTTTTATTGCACGACATTACACATTGACATCGTAAACTTTGCCAGTTAGGGCCATAAAATTTGAATATCCAGCTCTTACCGCTTAGTATTATTATCAAAATTTTCATATTTAATACCCCATTTGAGGTGAATGAATCTGCATATTAATTTCACGTTTACCCAAAACTTTTGTAACACTTTTCATAGAAAATACGTTCATATACTACTCCTAAGTATTGTATATATTTTTGGCACAAAAACCATTAAAATTGAAAAAGTTAAATTCCCTTCTATTCATCATTTCAAAAGGGAGGCTTTTTTGCCTCAATATTTCGTTTTATTTTGTGTGTTTTCTTTTGTGTTTAATTAAAATATCTAGGCTTATCTATTGAGTCTTCTTCATAAGTTAACAAAATGTATCCGAGTCCATTTGTCCTAACCTAAAAAAGAAGAGAAAGCATAGTGTCAAGAAACAGGACAGATTGAAAGGAGCTGAAACAATGACAGAAATAAATAGTGTGAAATATTCATAATAATGAAATATTGAAATATTTACTAATCTTTCCTAAATCGATTATATAAAGTACATAGTTTCCAACTAAATAAACAATATTTCGACCAATGCATAAAGGACGATAACACAAAAATCTTCATTTTGCAAGATGACAGAAGAAGGTTCTTTCTGGTTAATATAATTATTTCCAGTTTCAAACTTTATTATGCCAAAAAATAATCTTTCCTTTGCAAAGTGATTTTCTTTTCTGAAGAATCCCTACAATAATAATATTATAAAGTAATGAGAAACTTACCGGTGCGTCTTTCCTTTGGACTAAGACATCTATACTGTTGACTGCGTCCAAAGTTGCTGTGGTGTCACCTTCTAAAGTTGGTGGTGGATGACCTCTTCTACAGTGGATGCAATAGCATCTGACCCCGGTCAGTAAGAACCCTAGGAAGAGCAAGATGCCTCCTGAACCGAGAAAAATGTAACGGTGATCGGCATCTGCAGCATTCGGCACTAGTTGTACCAAACCAACTATGAGAACTATGGCCCCAATAAGTATAGAGCCAACTATCAGTTGCAACGCAGACACCTAAAAGAATAAGTAAATATAGTAGTAACTAGTGGCTAAACCACGATAGGTAGAGCGCTATAATTTTCAGGATTAATTAACCAATCTATTTGTGAACCAGAGCTGTATAGAAATCTTTTATATTCCAACAACTTTGCTTACAGTGAGACAAAATGCAAAATCGTTCATTTTTGTTCTTAATGAGAACTTGGAGAAAGTCTCCTGACTGAACAGCATTTGATAGAAGGCTGTAATGTTCAGGATTAATTAATCAATCGATCTGTGAACCAGAGCCGTATAGAACTCTTCTATATCCTAACAACTTTCTTTGCTGTGGAACACAATGCAAAATCATGACATATCAACTCTGTTCACTTCTTTAAATCTGAAATTTGAAAAATTCTCCTGGCTAAACTACAATCGATAGAAGGCTCCAATTTTCAGGATTAATTAACCAATCTATCTGTCAACCTGAGCTGTATAGAAAATATATTTATTCCATCAACTTCACCTGCAGTGACACAAAATACAAAATTCTGCTTGTCAAACCTGCTCATTTCTCGCAACTGAAATATAGATTACCGTTGTATCAACATCTAGATGTCGCTGCGGGTGCCAATCTCGTCGTCATCGCCAACCTCGTAACGACGGCGTTAATTCGACCCCATAAGGGGTGTAATTTTCAAGGGGTTGTGATTTTAATGGGTAAACAAGTTTTATTGCGCAACTTGTCATCCTTCGTAACGACTCGGATGGATAATTTAAGGGGGTTGGGGGTAACGAGACGGAAAATAGGCCCTGGCGACGAGAAAGGGGTGCCACTCGACGTGATTACGTAAAAATAATTATCGGAAAATTGAGGGATGTTTTTTTTTTTTCAAGACAAATTGTGTTCGATCTAATAGCGCGATTTGGATGATTCTAACGGTTTTTGAAGAAAGTGTTCCCAAAATAAATATGCTTACCTTTCCGCATACATAATACTCTGGTAATCGATCATCTGTGTCATAGTTTGGACCATTTGGGCTTGGAGTTGGACTTGGACTTGTTGGGGGAAACCAGTGGCCCCCAATATAGAGTTGACTGGGTCTTTTGTTTCGTTTGTCTTGACCTTTTCTTCGTTCATGCCTCACGGCGACTGCTGGCATAGCACCTATCATTTTCTGTATGGAGAAAATACAAAATAAGGATATAATTTGATGTGGTTTGTCTTTTTTTGTGCAGACGAAACTATTTTCTAACTGTTTTGGTATTAGTTTGTTTTCGGCTAAACTAAAATAAAACAATTGTTTTTTTTTTATTTTGAAGATATATTTATATTGCGATAGTTCATATGTACAAAAGTAGTAATGGCCAAAGCTATTCGTAATGTGTTTTACAATATATAATTATATAAATTACATAAATTACTCTATAAGTACGAGATTAAGCTAAAATTTAAATATAATACGGAATATAAGTTTAGAAGTCTCAAGATTAATAATAATTATTTCACATACATACAACCGACATTCACTTATATATATACGAATAAAAATATTTTTTATCTGTGTGCTAGAGTTTACTACAACACCAAACATCAAATCAAAACTTAGTAGCAATGTTAAAATTCCAAATAGAAATCGATGTATTCAAAAATCGTGGACTAATGAAATAAATAAGTCTGTAACAGGTACTTAAAATTTTGAGTATATTTCAGTGTTTCAACATCTACGTGTAGAATAGAAAAAATCAGCCTTAGTATGACATCACACAGTTATGTTTCTTCTTTTATCTCATTAAATACTCACGCAATTATATCACTGGTGCCAAATAATAATATTAAAATATATATATGTAATAATATACGTGAAAAACAACCCAGCTAAACATTTTTTTCTGCCCCTGAATACATAAATACTCACATTATCAATAAACCAACGAGTGTTAACATTTGATTGTCTAAAATATATAAAAGAGCAAAAAACATAACGATAATAAATACAATATACAATACAATAGGTATTATTTATTATTTTAATAATCACAGTGCTTCTTAGGAATAAAATTGTTTACAATAAAGGTGCGTAAAGACTAAATAGGTACACTCACAGGCAAAATTGACGGGTGTTTTACTCAATATATCGTGTGAGGCAATTACTTCAACTGCAATATGCTTTTTGTGTGCTACTCTGATTATGGTAGAAAAAAAATGGAGTTTTATTACATTATCGATGTTTTTAAATATATTAAAAGCATTTATTTAATATATATATATATATATATATATATAGAATTATTCTTATTTGTTAACATTTTTGGTGTAAATACTTGGTTATACACAACAAAAGACAGTCTGTCAACAATTAAATAAATTCGTTTTGTTCATTTACAAACAGTTTCGATAATAAATACGTGTAGTGTTTATCTTTTAATATGCATGCAACAAATGCACTAAGAAAGTTAATATAAACAATATTCATTTTTATTTTATTGTGCCTGTGAATATAATATATAGCATAGCTAATTAGTTATGTCTAGTATATAGATGTATAGATTTATATTATGTATATAGATTTAGATTCTAAATTTTAGAACACACCCCAATTTGTCGGTTTATAATACACTTTGTGTAGCAGACGCATAGAAAATATTAGTACTTAAGATATATCTAAATTTCTTTTTATATAGAAAATATGCGGCAAAAGCCCTACAGCCTAAAAATGATCGAATTGATCGATTATGATGTATCGTTAATCGTAGCTAGAAGTACGCCGGTGATTATGACTTTTCACAGGTACTTTTTCGGAATGTTTTTGGCGTATTTTGTATCTTATGTATAGAAAAAAGTTCGAGCTTGATGTTTTTCTTGAGAGATTTTTTTTGGTATATAATTTTTGGTCGTTTCTTTTTTTTGATATAGAAGTATGTTATGGCACTGAAGCTTCTGATGAACAGATAGGGAAGTTACGTATTTAATATATTGATTTGAAAATGGTTTAATATTTAAAACACTGATGTGACAAAACACTGAGATTATCGGACAAAAACGTGCAGTCAAATAGCGTCTTATTTCTTAGTTTCATTTCTTAGTTTTTCTCCAAGAAAAAACTCCAATAATTGACCTTCAATTTCCACGAGATCAAAGCAAAAAGCTAGCAGAATTCCTTCAGATTGGCTTGTGTCTAGTCCCATTGCTGATCAACTCCTTAGTTTCTGAAGGAGTGCCAGGACTAGCTGTGGTTGTAGTGGAAATAGTCTCCCTGAAGTACGCCTCGAAATCAGGGGGAACCTCACAGGTGGAGACATACGTCTCCTCTTCAATTTTCTCCAAGGCCGCATCTCCATTCTGTATATTGACCGGAGCTATCTTAGTAATAGGACTATGGACCACAGGCATCTCGTCACTAGGTCCCAAACCTCGTTCCAAATCCTCCCTTCTACGCTCCAGAAGCCTCCTGTGATTCTTAGTGGTCAAACAACCCGTTTCAACATCCCTCTCCAACCTATGTCCACTCCTCGACCTCGTCAGTTGATTCTTGACATACTCATTCAAATTTTTCTCTTCGTGGTTGCTCAAGACCCTATTCAGGACTATCAGGAAGATCCCAAGAGCAGCCACGAAGATCCCAGTGGCTACTAACTCATTCCACCATCCACCACCGCGCCACGTCACCATATCGTCTGGGAGGAGTCCAGAACCGATCAGGAAGAGTCCCAACACCAAGAAGCAGACGCCCAGGTGGAGCATGCCTATGGAGGTGGCCAAGGTGCCTTCTCTGGGTACTGTGGAGTACCTCCTGTGGCTGGGATGGTCCCTGTCGAGGTCCAGGCTGTCCATGCTGCTCGTCCTGCTGGACATTCGCCTTTCTTTCCTGCGTTTGGCCTGCTCGCGTTGTCTGCGTTGGCGTTTGATGGCCATCGCCGAGTGAAGTCCTGCTGACCCATGCATCTGGAACGCGATGGCTAGAATCAGTTGGATGCACTCTTGACACTTGGTTTTTTGGTTCTTTAGAACTTTCAAAGGGTTTATGAATTTTGTCTTGCGGTAGCGTGGTTATTATTAGTGTTGGTATTACTAGTGTTCCAATCACTAATTCTAAAGGTATTTTGATCGCGAGCACAAAACCTGTTATCCCTCAGAGTCTACAGGGTGTATAGGAAATAAGTGCGTAGAATGTGGGAGATGATAAATTTTGTCGTGATGATCACGCTGCCATTTTTACGTCTGATAATTTGCATATTTAATCGATCGTTCCTAATGATGCTATTAATTAAACGAACAAATTAAGTTAGTTGATGTGTAATAAGAACCTAAGCGCCCCATCTCAGTTCAAAATTGCTCGCGTCTAATAAAGATGACCTATATTTTAGAGCAATTTTAAAGCAATTTCAGTAATAGGGCAAATTCGTTAATATTTTGACTAAAGAGAAACAGAACTGACGCAAAAATAACGTTCTGTATATTTTTGATGCATATTTGATAGAATATGATATAAGTAATGTATATTATTGCGTTAGATTCGACAAATAGGACAAATAAAATAAAATACGAAGCCGATTCTTTTGAAAAGTTGTGGATTTGACATGCTTTTATGTTCACAAAGGCCTCAATAGTCCTTTGTGTTATTGAGGCAATTTTCTCTCTTTCTTTAAAGGAGACAAAGAGTAATATTCTTCTGTATCGACAGACCTCCACGCAGTATGATTTCCCAAGATAAAAAGCACTTATAACCTCATACAATAGGCTATTTTCATAAAAGAGATCTCTTATACTTTACGAAAAAAATACTTAACACTTTTTGCCAAGTACCTATACTCAACGCCAAGACAGAATGCCTGGCTTCCATATTCCATTGGTAATACATCTATGGTAGATATTACCTTTTTTATAGTAGATATTACCTTTTCAGTTGCGAAATTGAACTACCCCATAACTCGGGTATTTCAACATGTTGTAAAGCAGCAGATTTCAAAAGTTATTGAACAACAAAATTTGTCACGTTTTCATGTGGACGTTTATTTTGTCCAGCTATAAACTCAAAGGAGTAATATCTAATCAAAAGCACTCTTAATAACTTAAACATACCAAGAAATTGAAAAAAATAACCCTCCGACATAGGCACGTGCCTACAGTGGTTATTTTCGCATGGAAATTGCTGGCAAACATGCAAGAAAAATGTCCACAATTATGACAGATAATCAATTCCCATTATGTACACACTGCTATTAAAATGATACACACTGTGTGTTGTATACAGTGTGCATCAGGGATAAGTCGTAACAGTTTCTTTCGTTCACCGAAAATAGGAAGCTTAAATACGCGAAAATATGGCGATTTGTCACGAAAGTAAACAAAAATAGGTATAGACTATGCATAGGCTTGTATCAGTAAAAAGTATCAGTAAGAAGATCCATGCCATTAGTACAGAAACGTGCCTTTGAGGCCGCTGCGTGGTTTTCCTTTGTGGACAAGGGAAAAAGGTCAAGGGAAAGGTTCAGTAAACAATTGAATACCGGTACCATAAAGTAACCTTATCGATTTGTAACTGTACAAGCAACTTTTCGCTACTAATAACTGTATAGTTTCGTCTGTACTTGATTTGTATGTTTATAACTATAATATACAAGTAATAATGTAATATGAGTAATAATAAAGTATAAGTAAGAATAAAGTACACAAGCCATGCTGTACAATACCTTTGGTTTTGTTGTTTTTCTGGTCCTCTGGAGGGGCAAAAAGAACTTAAAAACTTCTTTATGTCACTTGGGTATTGGGTTTCTCGTAGATTACATTTCCAGAGTGGACGTGTGATATAAAAGTTACTGGTATACTTTGTTATCTGTTGTTCGAAGTGAGGTCTACAGTTTCATTTGAGATGTTCTCGCATTGTTTTGCTGTTTTTTTTTCTTACACGCACGTTGTCGTTTTCTCTGTAATTTGAGGCGTTTTGGTCCCAGAAAGAAGCTAGATGTAGCGACGCCAAGAATTCTGGAATGAACAGAAGAAAACTAATTAGATTTGTAAACAAGAGTTTCAATAGTTCTCCTGACTGAAAAACTACAAAAGACAGAATACTGCAATCTATAGGTCATAATCTTTGTAATGTTACGCTTTTTATTGCAGAAATAATACTTCTTATTCTTATTATTAATGCGTTTTTCATCAAAATGTTACAGGGTGTGTAATGTCTACAATTAATTCTTTTTTTTTCAGATTCTACAGCACTAAAACATGTGTTGAATCTTCGATTAGGTGAGTAAATTTTATTTCAAATAAACCATAGAATCACCCAGATTGCATAAAAAGTAGAATCAAAACAACCCCTGCTTCTAAAGTACGTGATCTTGCATAATCTTACGTAAACTTGCAAATTTAACCGATCTGTAACCATTTGTAGCGTAATGTCTACATTACTTATTTAGGAACGCAAAAATTGAGGGATAACAAATGATTTTAGTGTTTATAAATAGATTGAGAACGCGTCTGTATTAAATATGAAATTAGATCTAATTGTTTTGAAACCATCAACGCGTTGTGTACATTAGAAATTTTGGTGAGACGGTTCTATACTATTTTTAGATGATAATTTAGTACATGTAGGCGCTTAAGTCGGGTAATAATAATAAAAATTGCCTTTATGTTGTCTGGAAGTGTTCTAGTTATGACCTGAACTGTCAAAATGTATATGTTGTAGTGAAAGTTACTAAGATCTTGCGGATGTAAATATTATTTGTGTTTGTTTAGACAACGAATCGATAGTTTATTAGTTTTAACGTGTCTATCGGGATATTATAGCCCAAAAATTCAAGATCTTAATTTAATTTTGATAAAATTGTTTATAACGTGTTGAAAAATCGGTTAGAAGATATACGAGTTATTGAATTGCAAACATTGTCGACGAATTACGAACTATATCGTCACGAAAACTTCTACGTGCTATTTTGCTAGCCACAAAGGCACGGAAATGGGTGTTTTTCCAATAAACCAAAGCACGTCCGCCTATCAAAGCAACGTGTACTTCCTGTCGTATTATTGTAGGCCAGCGAGCAAACAGATACAATTGTTCCAGAGATTTGCCCGAATGATTCTGTAAATTTTCGTGTTTGTCTCGATTCTTTGTGACTTACAGCCAAGCCAGATCATTTAAAACTTATTACTACATATTTATTAATTATACATAAATTATTAAATCAGTTCCACACAACTAAATTAAAAAAATAGTAAAGACACCACATAATAGCAAATAACTCACATTCATACAAACCTTTGTGTTTACATCTACGGAATGTCTCACTCAAAAATCTTCAAATACCTCGAACATGTCCGTACACTTCAACCCTTTAACTAACAATTTCAGCCCTTTAGCGTTCGCTCCCGGGAAAAATTCGGCCCACAACCGACTTGAGGCAAAACGCGTATTGTATTGAATCTGAGCGGTATTGGCCGCGACCTATCCCAGGTGGAGGTTGTCTATAAACTGAACAGGGGCGGCACCCGGTCTTTTAGTATTGATCCCAACGTTCCCCCAAAAAGGGGGGGACACTCGCCGGCCTAGGTAATGGGGCTGATGGGGCAATGCACTCGCAGAGCGTAGTGGGCCCGCTGGCTGCACTCCTGACGTACGATCCGATGACGAAGTGACGTCACATTGCAATTCCTTGGCCTATATATTGCCCATACCATTGCTGGAAATGATACCAGCCTTTACCAGAATCTCACCAGTCATTGCCTGGATCTGGACACCCTTACTTTTGGAATAATCATTCTTGTTCATGTCACCGACTGAGTAGCATCGAGTCTTCCCTGCCTCGTGTCAAATATTAGTTTCTTTGAAAATGCGGTTTACCGACGAAAATCAACGAGAACTCAAGATGCTCATTAAAGCTTCCATCGATGAGTTGCTTAAAAGCAAGGAATTTATGGCTACAATTGTAAATATTGTGAAGGACAATTTTGTTGCTGAAATGGAAGACCTCAAGAACCGTAACACAAGGTTAGAAAGTGAAAACGTGTTGCTATCAGAAAAACTCGATAACCTGGAGCAGTATACACGACGTAACAGCATTCGTGTGTTTGGTATGCCAGAAGAGGAACGTGAAAATGTGGATGATAAAGTTGTGTCATTGTTAAATAGTAAATTAGGTGTTGCGGTTAATGTTGATAGCATTGATAGATGTCACCGTGTGGGAGTATTTTCTAAAAATAATAAGTATCCTCGACCTATCCTCGTCAAGTTTGTCAGCTACAGGACCCGTGCGGACGTGTGTAAGGTTAGAAGCAAGTTGAAGGGATCCAAAATTAATATACAGGAGGACTTAACAGCAAAGAAATATACGCTGTTGAAAAGTACAAGGGAAAAATTTGGGAAGTACAACTGTTGGACAATTGACGGTAGGATTTATGCCAAAGTTAAAGACACGAGAATAACTATTGAGTGTACCGATGACATTGAAAAGTATGACAAATTTGCTTAATATCGCGGTTTATGCGTAAAATACCGATATTCACTTAATGTTTATCTTTTTGGACACGTTGGCGGGTTGATAGTGTGTGTTTACTTTTAAGTGATTACTAGAAGTACTTTTTTGTTTTGTTTCTCTTTAATTTTTCTTTTTATTGAATATTTCGTATTATTTTTGTGTGTGATACCTACATTTGTTTTCTTTCTATTTATTTTTGTAGTTTGCATTGTGCACTTATCCATATCATTTAAATTTTACTTTATTTTTACATTATTTCTAATTATAATATATAATTTTTATTAAGAAGGGAAAAAGTTGTTGAATAGGCTTTACTATATATTATGAAGTCATGTGCTAGTTAATTAATGATTATTTTATTTTAGTAGAATGTCCCAAAACATTCGCGTTGAGCATCTGAATGTGAGATCGTTGCTGGCACACTTTGCGGAATTTAGGGATTATCTGGTTCAGTCTGACTGTGACTTCTTTGCGGTTACTGAGACCTGGTTGAGTGCTGATGTTGAGGATTCTGTGGTGGCGATAGAAAACTTCAGCTTCTATAGGATGGATAGGGAGTCTAGAGGTGGAGGTGTAGGGATCTATGTTAGAAATGCATACTCTTGTCAGATCATCGACGTCGAACAGGTGCCGAGCGTGGAGCAGTTGTGGGTAAAGTTTAATGTTAGTGGCGTCAATTTTGGTGTGGGCATTTTCTATAGGCCACCAAATTTTGACTTGGGTGTCTTTTTAGAGTTGTTTGATGTGTCATTGTCTCGCGTATATCCTTCAGTTGATGAAGTAGTTATTCTTGGCGATTTTAATGTAAATTTTATGACTGGCGGCCCACAGACTCATTCTTTTATATCAGCAATGCAAACTTACAACTTGACGCAGATTGTTACGGACCCGACTAGGGTGTGTGGTGATTCTCAGACTCTCATAGACTTGATTTTAGTCTCTGATGAATCGTTGAGTACTGATTGTGGCATATTAGATCTGGGATTTTCGGACCACTTCTTGGTTTACTGTGAACTGTTAGTGCAGAAAATTACGTCTGGCCCGAAAACAATTATTTATCGTGATCTCTGTGGCATCGACATTGAGGATTTTAGAGCGGATCTTGAGATTATGAACTGGGAAGGTGTCTATGATCTTGGTACTATAGATGAAAAGGTTAATTATTTTAATAGTGTTATACTTTCCCTTTTTGATTTTTATGCTCCTGTTATTACCAAGAGTCTGAGAAGGGGTACGCTTCCGTGGTTTACAGCCAATATCAGGAAGATGGTTAGGTTGAAAAAATCTGCCTTCAGTAGATATAAGCGTTCGGGCGATCATGCTCATTTTCAATATTATAAACAGATGCGAAACTATGTCACTGGTGCTATTCGTCGTGAAAAAAAGGCATTTATTGAAAGGAATTGTGTTGGCTCTTCTGGCAAAATATGGAAAACACTAAAAAAGTATAATATTGTAAGGTCATCAAACACTGAATTGCCGCCCCATTTGGCGAACGCGAACAATATTAATTCATTTTTTGTTAACTCTGTGAGGGATTGTATTATACAACCACATCCAGATGTATTGAATTTTTACAATACCAATAGGAGGTGCCCTGAGGATGTTGTGTTGACATTTACTGGGGTGTCTGTGGAGGATGTTGAGCGGCTGTTGTTGTCTGTGAGCTCGAGTGGTGTTGGGTCTGATGGTATTACGTTGGATATGGTCAGGTTATGTTGCCCGCGTATTCTGAATGTGCTGTGTTATTTGTTTAATTATTGTCTTCGTGAATCAGTGTTTCCTTTGGCTTGGAAGAATGGATTAGTGACACCGGTTCCCAAGTCAAAATCACCTAAAGAAATGAAAGACCTTAGACCAATAACTATACTGCCTGTGCTATCAAAGATCTTGGAAAGGATAATAGCTGATCAGCTTCGTTCGCATCTATCTGCTCATGATATTTTGCCTGATAAACAGTCAGGTTTTAGAAAACATTTTGGGTGTGCTACCGCGTTACTTGATTTGACTGATGATATATTTAAAGCTTTGGATGGGGGTAGATCAACCATCCTGGTTCTCCTGGATTTTACCAAGGCCTTTGATATATTGAGCCATGAGCTCATTTTAATTATTCTAAGGTTTGTGGGCGTCGGCGACGACGCAGTTAGATTGTTTCATAGCTATCTCATGGATAGGAGGCAGGCAGTTAGATTGAGGGGATCTATCTCGGATTCTGCTTGTGTATCGTCTGGAGTACCGCAGGGTTCTATCCTGGGTCCCATTTTATTTACAATATATACTTGTTGCCTTTTTTCAAAACTACGATATCTGTTACATCATCTGTACGCAGATGATACGCAGCTCTATTACAGTTTCTTTCCGAATGAGCTACAGGTTGTGTGTGGTAGAATTACGGATGAACTCGAAATGTTAAGCCAAGAGATATCTAAACATGCTTTAATAATTAATCCAGCCAAAACCCAATGTATTTTATTTACAAAGAGAGGTAGTTTATGTGTGAACAAGGATGATATTCACATTGAAATTCATGGCACGCAGCTACTTGTCACCGATACGGTTAGGAGCCTTGGTGTGCTTCTGGATGACCGGCTTGATTTTGGCAACCATGTAACAATGCTATGTGGTCGTGCTTATTGTTCACTGAAGAGCCTGTACACAAATAGGAAAGTATTGTCTCAATCATTGAAGCGATTGCTTTGTGATTCGTTAGTGCTGTCGCATTTTAACTTCTGTGATGTAGTCTATCGTCCATGTCTCTTGTCTGATAGTATTCGGAAAATCCAGGTTGTCCAAAATTCATGTGTTCGATTTGTGTACGGTATTGGGAGGGGGGAACATGTTACACATGCACTTGTATCCAGTGGCTGGCTTAATATGACGCAGAGAAGTACAGCTCACTACCTCTGTTTCATTTTCTCTGTGGTGCTGACTGGTAGGCCGCCCTATCTATCTCGAAAGATCACCTTCAGAACTGATGTGCATAACCTGAATCTCAGGCACAAATCTTGCATTACAGTGCCCATACACAGATCCTCAAAGTTTCGGCGATCGTTCACGTACCAGGTTGCACGTCTCTGGAATGCGATTCCTGCTGATGCTAGGTGTGCTGGCTCGATTGCTGCATTTAGGTCGATTATGCGACGCAAACGATTGTACAGTGTTATAGTGTAGGTGTATAAATGTATCTGTGCTGGCTAGGCGTTTATTTTAGTTATTCACTTGGTGATTTGATTTATTTCTAAGAACTATAATATTCATTTGGTGCAAGTAAAATCAGTGGCTTTGCCGTTTCTGCTCTTGCACCTTTTGGGCTGTAAATATGATTTTTTATAATTTGTTAAAACTGTATTATTGAATTGACAGCTCAATAAATTTATTATTATTATTATTATTATTATTATAATCCCCATAATGCGGTATTTTAGAGCGAAGAGAGGCTGTTTTAACCCCAAAGGAAGTGTATTCTCGCGAATTCTTGAATCCTATATTCCAACTTTGGTGTCAACGTACCTATACTATTGCCAGAAACAATATCAGTCATTACCTAAATCTGGCAACCCTTAATTTTGGAATAATCCTCATAATACGGTATTTTAGAGCGAAGAGAGGCTGTTTTAACCCCAAGGGAAGTGTATTCTCGCGAATTCTTGAATCCTATATTCCAACTTTGGTGTCAACGTACCTATACTATTGCCAGAAACAATATCAGTCATTACCTAGATCTGGCAACCCTTAATTTTGGAATAATCCTCATAATACGGTATTTTAGAGCGAAGAGAGGCTGTTTTAACCCCAAGAGAAGTGTTTCCTCGCGAATTCTTGAATCCTATATTCCAAATTTGGTGTCAACGTACCTATACTATTGCCAGAAACAATATCAGTCATTACCTAGATCTGGCAACCCTTACTTTTGGAATAATCCCCATAATGCGGTATTTTAGAGCGAAGAGAGGCTGTTTTAACCCCAAGGGAAGTGTATTCTCGCGAATTCTTGAATCCTATATTCCAAATTTGGTGTCAACGTACCTATACTATTGCCAGAAACAATATCAGTCATTACCTAGATCTGGCAACCCTTACTTTTGGAATAATCCCCATAATACGGTATTTTAGAGCGAAGAGAGGCTGTTTTAACCCCAAGGGAAGTGTATTCTCGCGAATTCTTGAATCCTATATTCCAAATTTGGTGTCAACGTACCTATACTATTGCCAGAAACAATATCAGTCATTACCTAGATCTGGCAACCCTTACTTTTGGAATAATCCCCATAATGCGGTATTTTAGAGCGAAGAGAGGCTGTTTTAACCCCAAGAGAAGTGTTTCCTCGCGAATTCTTGAATCCTATATTCCAAATTTGGTGTCAACGTACCTATACTATTGCCAGAAACAATATCAGTCATTACCTAGATCTGGCAACCCTTACTTTTGGAATAATCCCCATAATGCGGTATTTTAGAGCGAAGAGAGGCTGTTTTAACCCCAAGGGAAGTGTATTCTCGCGAATTCTTGAATCCTATATTCCAAATTTGGTGTCAACGTACCTATACTATTGCCAGAAACAATATCAGTCATTACCTAGATCTGGCAACCCTTACTTTTGGAATAATCCCCATAATGCGGTATTTTAGAGCGAAGAGAGGCTGTTTTAACCCCAAGAGAAGTGTTTCCTCGCGAATTCTTGAATCCTATATTCCAAATTTGGTGTCAACGTACCTATACTATTGCCAGAAACAATATCAGTCATTACCTAGATCTGGCAACCCTTACTTTTGGAATAATCCCCATAATGCGGTATTTTAGAGCGAAGAGAGGCTGTTTTAACCCCAAGGGAAGTGTATTCTCGCGAATTCTTGAATCCTATATTCCAAATTTGGTGTCAACGTACCTATACTATTGCCAGACACAATATCAGTCATTACCTAGATCTGGCAACCCTTAATTTTGGAATAATCCTCATAATACGGTATTTTAGAGCGAAGAGAGGCTGTTTTAACCCCAAGGGAAGTGTATTCTCGCGAATTCTTGAATCCTATATTCCAAATTTGGTGTCAACGTACCTATACTATTGCCAGACACAATATCAGTCATTACCTAGATCTGGCAACCCTTAATTTTGGAATAATCCCCATAATACGGTATTTTAGAGCGAAGAGAGGCTGTTTTAACCCCAAGGGAAGTGTATTCTCGCGAATTCTTGAATCCTATATTCCAAATTTGGTGTCAACGTACCTATACTATTGCCAGAAACAATATCAGTCATTACCTAGATCTGGCAACCATTAATTTTGGAATAGTCCCCATAATACGGTATTTTAGAGCGAAGAGAGGCTGTTTTAACCCCAAGGGAAGTGTATTCTCGCGAATTCTTGAATCCTATATTCCAAATTTGGTGTCAACGTACCTATACTATTGCCAGAAACAATATCAGTCATTACCTAGATCTGGCAACCCTTAGTTTTGGAATAATCCCCATAATGCGGTATTTTAGAGCGAAGAGAGGCTGTTTTAACCCCAAGGGAAGTGTTTTCTCGCGAATTCTTGAATCCTATATTCCAAATTTGGTGTCAACGTACCTATACTATTGCCAGAAACAATATCAGTCATTACCTAGATCTGGCAACCATTAATTTTGGAATAGTCCCCATAATACGGTATTTTAGAGCGAAGAGAGGCTGTTTTAACCCCAAGGGAAGTGTATTCTCGCGAATTCTTGAATCCTATATTCCAAATTTGGTGTCAACGTACCTATACTATTGCCAGAAACAATATCAGTCATTACCTAGATCTGGCAACCCTTAGTTTTGGAATAATCCCCATAATGCGGTATTTTAGAGCGAAGAGAGGCTGTTTTAACCCCAAGGGAAGTGTTTTCTCGCGAATTCTTGAATCCTATATTCCAAATTTGGTGTCAACGTACCTATACTATTGCCCGAAACAATATCAGTCATTACCTAGATCTGGCAACCCTTAGTTTTGGAATAATCCCCATAATGCGGTATTTTAGAGCGAAGAGAGGCTGTTTTAACCCCAAGGGAAGTGTTTTCTCGCGAATTCTTGAATCCTATATTCCAAATTTGGTGTCAACGTACCTATACTATTGCCAGAAACAATATCAGTCATTACCTAGATCTGGCAACCCTTAATTTTGGAATAATCCCCATAATGCGGTTTTTTAGAGCGAAGAGAGGCTGTTTTAACCCCAAGGGAAGTGTATTCTCGCGAATTCTTGAATCCTATATTCCAAATTTAGTCTCAACGTTACCTATACCATTACTAGAAACAATACCAGTCATTACCTAGATCTGGAAATCCGTAGTGTTGGAATAATCCCCATAATTCTGTAGAAATTACCCCTGGATAAAGTAATGTAACTCTTCAAGACTTCCCTATAGGATATAAACAAACGAAGTAAGGATTTTACTACTGGATTTCAAGGTTTACCCGTCTATCTAGCAAATCAAACGTTTTACGAGGTGAACTGGTAGGATTTATTGCTGAATCTGGCCCAGTATCTCCACAAGGGGTTTATTTCTGCCACTGGAGAGGAGGAATTGAAAGACGCTGACAAATGGCTTCGGTGGGCAGGTCAAATAAGCTTCTTGTGTAAATTGAAACCTTTCATACGATACAACGAGATAGTATGAATCAAAATAATACATTTTCAAATGTTGATAATCTATTGAATTAATAATCTATTGAATCTCACAAATGTAGGCGAATTTCGCCAAATAAATAACTAAGAACGTGCTAAAAGTTTCCAAGGAGAGTTTACAAGGAGTTGTTCCCAAACTTTTTGCCATCAAGATTGGTCGTTAAATAATTTGCACCTTTAGTGAGTCTGGCCTGAAATACCTCCGAGAATTTATCCATTATTTATCCATTATAAATCCTTATATATCATCATACAAAACTGCATATAGCAAATCCATAATAATTGACTCAATACCGTAACTAATGGGGCATAAATTAGCAATAAATTGGCTTGGTACACCAAAGGGTGAACCGAGGGTTGACCTATTGAGCTAATATATAAAAGCGATGTCGGCGGTTTGGGTAGCAACCCTGCGAAAGGTCAAAGGTTAACTATACAGCGAACAGTCTCGCTGTTCCAATTCGCGTGAAATTCTTTTGCAATCTAGAATATCCGACGTTCAATTGAGATATCGTATTACGTCGCTAAATTTTAAAGATCCTAAATATTAATTTCCATATTTACAATTCTATACATTTTAATAAGTACAAAATATAAAATAAAATAAATTCTCTTTTTTTGAATTAAAAGATTAAAACGAAATAAATTCCTTACAATAAGTTATACAAAATATGCGTATTGGTAGTCGCGGGAAGCCGTATAACCCCTATAACGCAGGGATGATTTGCATGCCGGGGGTGTAGAATGTAGGTCATGTCGACCACATGAATAAATAATAATGGGATCGCCGCACTTCGGACTGAAATTGCGCTTTACGGCGATTTATTAGAAAACTAATAATTGACACGACTGTACCGCAATACGGTGGTTGGTTATTATTCCAAAAGTAAGGGTTGCCATGTCTAGGTAATGAGTAGATACCATCGCCAGAGTCTTAAAATATATCCTACATATTCTCGAGCAATAAAACACATTCTCGATTAATAAAACTCAATTAAAACTTATGCGACATCATATTTACTACAAAAGGAGGTACACTAAACATTGCTATACGTCTCAAGGAATAGCGGTTTCTTGTCTAAGAATCTGTAGTATAGTTGTCCACCAGAATAACAGACGTATGGCCACAGCAGCAATGAAAAGTCGAAGTTCGGAAACAATCTTGCCAACTGCTCTAACAAAAATTGATATCTCGACGGCAGAGTTTTCGACAGATCGTCTTCGTTCTGGTCAACAACAGTTGCAGCGGCTAGGCCATCAGCTCTGGATGGACCAAAGGCATTATCCATATCGCCACATCTGTCGTCACCTGGTGATGGAAAACGACCATCGTGACCATAAGCTCCTTGTCTACCACCAGGTCTTCCTTGGGCATCACCTAATGGTCCAGCAGTTCTTCCATCGATACCGCCCATTCTTCCACCGATTCCGCCCATTCTTCCATCGATTCCGCCCATTCTCCCACCGATTCCGATTCTTCCATCTCTTCCACTCATTCTTCCATCTCTTCCGCCTACCCCTACTTCGATTCCGCCCATTCTTCCATCTCTACCGCCCATTCTTCCATCTCTCTGACCGTCTCCTGCGCCTTGTCCGGTTCGTCCCCTACTAGCAGACCTGGTACTCTTCGTATCTCTTGCACCAGCAATGCTTCTCGTCTTCTCTGTATCGAAAGTTGTTCGTTTACCACCACCAACTTTACTGGCACCTCCTTTACTAGCAGTACCTTTTCTACCACCTCCTTTCCTACCACCACCTTTTCTACTACCCTCATCATCGCTATCATCATCAGCGTCTCGTCTTCCCTTACGACCTCCGGATTTAGCACCTTTACCTCTTTTAGTACCTTTGGACTTGATATCTTCATCATCTGAGTCTTCGTCGCCTTTCCTACGTTTCCCACCTTTACCTTTTCTGGGTGAGTCTTCATCATCATCATCCTTACTCTTTCTACCACCCTTGGATTTGGTTCTACGCCCTCCTTGATTATCAGAGTCTTCATCGTCATCTCTTTTTCTTCGTTTACCTCCTTTTCTTGGAGAATCCTCGTCGTCCGTGTAACTCCCTTTGCCTCTTTTAGACTTACCCCTACCATCACCATCCCTATCAGCACTTCTCCTGCCTTTACCCTTACGTGGAGAGTCATCGTCATAATCATCATCATCGTCATCGTCAGATCTTCCACGTTTACCCTTTTTGGACTTAGTTCTTCTGGAAGAACTACCATCGTCAGTACCTCCAGAGCTTCCCCTACCCTTACCCTTGCGTGGTGTATCTTGCCCATCACCCTTCCTACCTCTCTTACCCCTGGGCGTACTCCGACCATCCTCGTCATCCGTAGACCCATGTTGTCTAGATCCTTTCCTACTCTTTTTGATACCCTCGTCGTCTAAATCTGTACTCCTGGAGCCTTTAGACCATCGCTTACCACTTTTTCCAAGACCTTCGTCCTTCAGCCTTCCATCCTTCTTCCTTTCCTGCCTGGATATGGCGTCTGCTAGGGTCGATGGTAACCCTGAGCCTTCCTTGAGCGTTGTTTTGATCTGTCGTTCCAATTCCTTTTCTAAGATCGGGTTTTCTTTCAAGAGTTCATCCAGGTTCAGCTTCCCGTTCTTCATGGCGTCTGCTATCATCTGCCTGGCCGCGTTAGGGCCGAATTTGCTAGCAAGGGCGTCGAAGAGCATCTTCTGCATGGATTCCAGAGCGTTCTGTAGGTTGTTCTTTGGAGTGTACTCAGCGCCAGCGAGCAGGGCGTCTTCCATTCGTTGACGTTCTTTGTCGTAGAACAGGACCTTGCAATTGTGTATAGTGGATCTCTTGATGCTCTGCGCGTTGCATTCCTGCGAGCAGAAGTAGACCAAGCCACATTCTGGGCATGGGATCAAAACTTTCCCTATCTTTTTCCCGCAGTTAAAGCAAACGTTGTACCTAGGTTCATTTTTATCGATTTCTGGTTCAACGAGTACTGGTAGCCGGTTTAGTTTCTCTGTAGCCCAGATTAGGTTCTTGAAGATGTCGTCAACGCTTGGTTTTGTGGTTTTCCCTGCTTGGTCGATGAGTTCCAAGATCTGATAGGTTGTGTAGAGGTTCAAAGTGTTGTGTTCGAGAACCCCTCTCTTGATGAGAAGTTGCACTAGGCTTCCAACGGATTTCATGGTGAAAAACTCCAGCAGGGTGTCCATGATGTCACTGGTAGGGTCCAAACCTAAGGTGGTGAACTTCCTCAAGTAGTCAAAGGCTTGCCCTAAGATGTGACGCTCTAACATCTTATGCGCGCATTCTGTTAAGTAATCTTTGATCTCCTCAATGGGATTTGCTTTCGATTGTTTGCCTTTCTTGCCCTTTTTGCCCTTTTTGGTCTTTTTGCTCTTGTTGCTACTTTTACTACTTTTACTCTTACTACTTTTATCCTTGCCTTTCTTCTTGTCTTTTTTCTTACCTCCTTTATTTTTACCACCTTTCTTCTTACTAGAGGGGGCATCCTCTTCGGTCGGGTATTCAGCTTCCATGAAGTCTAGGGCGTTACCATACAACGGTATATCAACCAGAGGGTTAACATTACACTCCACCAGGACATCATAGACCTCCTGGGCTTTATCAACCGGTAGGATGTTGTTATATCTCTTCAGGATCAACACGGTCATGGGGTTCCCCATGTTCAAACCGAGACACTCATACGGATTCACCTTTTTCGAGTCGATCAGCTGCCTGATCAACTTTGTATTACCCCTAAGTATCGCCAAAGATAAAGGAGAATGCCCTATGTATTTATCTCTGGCGTTTGCTGAGTTATCAAGTAACAATTTAACCATTTTCATCTGATTCTCGTCTGGGTCTTCTTCGAAGTCATACCTCATGCACAAGATGTGCAACGGGGTCTTACCCTGGTCTTCTTCAGGTGTGTAGTCCCCCAGAAGTTTTGCCTTTTCCTCCAGCCAATGATTAGTGTTGACTCGTTGATTCGGATCAGCGTTATGCTCGAGTAACATCTCGAATAGCTCAGTGTTCAGTTTACTGAATGGTAGGCAAGCTAAGATTATCAATGGTGTTAGGTTATCACCTATGGAGGATAGGTTAGGATCTGCACCGAAACTCAACAGGAGTTTTAGCAGTTCTGAGCGTTTAGAACAAATCGCCATGATTAGGGGAGGTACAGGAACCAAGGAATAGTTAGGGTTAGCCCCTAGTTGCAAGAGCATCTTTATTGTGGTGAAAATAATCTTTAGTTTGTTCTCTTTGGCTATTTTGAGTTGCTCTTCTTCGTTGTTAATTGAGGTATTGGTGGTGGTTGCTGCAGATTTACCTTTCTTACCCTTTTTGTTTGACTTAGATTTGCCTTTCTTGCTGGATTTACTAGATTTGCTAGTCTTACTACTTTTGCTGCCTTTTTTCGAACCTTTCTTAGAGCCCTTCTTCGATCCTTTTTTTGAGCCTTTCTTCGATCCTTTCTTCGATCCCTTCTTACCAGCTTTCGCCTTGGGTAGCGCTGGTGGTATTTTACAACTTATATCAAAGACGTACTTCTGTGTCGAGTCATCCACACCTCTATACTCCATCTGGAAGTTTTTGTAGTTGATATCGACTTGCATACTCTTAACCTCATCATAGAAATCACCAAGGATACCCCTCAGGTTATAATCCGTGGTCAAATCGATGTTTAAATCGCTCAACAAGCTCTCCCGTTCAAGTAGGCTGTTTTTAATAGTGATATCTTCTTGTATGATAATGGTTTCCGTTATGGAACTAGTTGATAACGAACAAACATTCGCCAGGGAACTATGTGGTCGCCATTCCTTCACCATATCCAGTTCTTCAGGTGTCATGGTTATCTCAGTTAAGAATCCACGTTCCCAATCTAGGATATCATCATTCTCAGCGATGTAGCGAAGGATGCACATGGTCAAGGGTGTCAAACCTTCATCGTTTTGAAGGTTTACGCTTGCTCCGAAGGACCATAACATCTTGATGACCCTCCACCGATCCCTAGCAGCTGCAAACATCATGGCTATGTTCCCCTTAGCATCGCAGATGTCAGGGTTGATGTTGTAGTTGACCAAAGTCGCGGCGGCTTTTGAAAAATTACCGAAACTGCAGTCCTGCAGGAAACGTATGCAAGATCTTTCGTATTCACCAGGTGGTCCAAACTCTGACCTGTCCCCAATGATCAGTTTGGCGACTTTGAACGAGACGTTTGGTTCTAAATTTCGGTTCAGGAAGATGTGTTTCATCATGCTAATTGAAAATGGTTCGTTGTTCCATGCTAGAAGGTCTGTTACAGGGATTTTCTTGACTGGTACGTCTGGTATCGACCATTTTTCTGGTAGTCTCTTGATGGCGTCTCTCTTGGTTAAGACTAGATACCTCTCGCTCTTGGGTAGGGCTAGCAAATCACTAACTTCGTTGATGAAAACCTCTATTAACTCCCTCATGAGCTGCGTGTCCATTTCCAAGGTTATCCTAGCCCTCTCCTCCAGAACTTTTGAATACATGAAGCTGGTTTTTTTCTCTAGTGGTAGGTTATCCCAAAGATCGACGTTATCCACTAGATATTCGATGATACCATACATAAAGTCCTTGTTTGTTATGATGTTTGAAAATTGGGTTTGTAAAGACACATTTTCTATGATTTCCGAAGGATCTAAAGGTACTTCAATGGTGCAGTCGATATCCCCGAACATGAGTGTATCGTGGAGCTTTTTATTGAACAGTAGGCTATTAGGGTTTCTTATATAAGGGTTGTACAACTCATCAGCCAGCTTTAGGACGTTATCATTTGCTCCTAGAGCCTTCAAGATGTTATATGCTGGGTGATCGTACTTCTGCTTGATTGGTATCAACTTCTTGAACTTCAACAACTTCATTTTACCCCCAGGTGTCCTCGCTAGTCTCGGTATCCATTCCGGGGACACTGTACAACTTAATCTCCTCAACTGAAGCCCGCACCATAATCCAACGTCTTGTGTGCCATCTACATACGTCATAACACCAGGTCCATACCTTGTATTCCTCCTGTGCAAACCCTCAAAGTAATTCCCGTTGGAATGTGTGATTTTTGCGTAACCATCGATGTTATTGGCATAGAAAGTGCCCTCGATCAAGAAGTTTTCTGCTGTTGTCTTGTCCTGATCGGTTAGGAATGTATAGGAACCTTTCCCATGGATGCTATCTTGCAGAAAAGTACCTTTGTACCTTTGGAACTTCGTGTTGTTCTCCCATGTTTGTTCTGAATTGCCTGAACGTTGGAAAAAGTGGTTGAAATCGCCTTTGTAATTTGCTACTGGGGGTGGTAGGTACCCCGATTCAATTCCGAATATTTGACTCATGTTTGTTAGGTTAATTGTCAGATAATGATGTATTTTGACGCATGAATGTATCTGGGGTTAAAACAAAAGTCCTTTTTGTCCTCTCACCTTGATGTCAGACAAAAATCACAAAAAAATAGATCTGGAAAAAGTCCGAAATATTACCAATGTTAACGTATTTATTCATAGCAAAAACGCAAAATTTGTTACTTGAAAACAACTTTCCGCCCTTCCCACTCATCTCTGAAATGTATCAGTGAAAACACCGTGCTGAAATATGACTTATTTTTATCATGAATTGAAATAATAAAGTGTCATGTTTTTGTGTCTTCTGTATAGAATGAAACACACATTTGTATGGAATTTTTTATTTTATTTTCTCACTGGGTATACAGTAGCCTGGTACAAATATCGTTGCATATTACTATTACAATCAATATATTATTCATTAATTACGTTGTACTTAATAGTAAGTACAATACTACGAAAACAACAATGATTCTCGCACTTTTTGTTTTTTTTTTTCGGAAAAGAAAAAGTGCGCCAAACGTTGATGTTTGTTTTACGAATTTGCTCATTAGGAAACATTTAGCGTTTAAATATTGATCCCTCTATTTAGTTTTACAGCATTTATCTCTCTCACGACATGCATTTAGCTACAAAAAAAGTTTTAATTGAAGAGAACAAAAACAAAACAGTATTTTTTCCGATCGAATTCAATTAAATTAAATGGGGTGTATTTTTATTTACTTAGGCCGTCTTTAGCGTTAATATTTTAAGAAATATTTTATCAAAAAGTATGGTATATTAAGAACATTTTAGATATAAAAGCGTTGTAATATTATCGTTATAATTTGTGCGATTCTTATAGTGATGTTTTACGATATAATATACATCCTAATAATTTAGACGTTATGCTTTGTGACTTCGAATAATTTAACAACAAATATTTCATTTTAACAATTAATTGTAACAACGAAAAATCAACAATCTTAATAATATATACCATACTTTATTTTATTAGTTATACAAACAATCTTTTAGAATATATTTTAAAATTGGTAATGTACCATTTAAAAAACCGTTTTAGTTATTAAACTATAAGGTGTATAATAATTGTTTAAAATTTATAATATCAGTCTTACATATATCATTTTTAATGTATAAAAGAGCTTGTTTTTTTTATACAACAGCCTGACAATATGGTCTGTATCAGGCAAAATACAATACAAGGGGAAGTACATCCTGACTATTTTCTTTACTTAAATACTAAATATTACAATTCCATTACGTTCTGTTTTTACTGTGTGACACAATAATAAACATCCACTATTGTTATTGTATATAAACAGTGTTTTAAATATGGACATACATCGTTATTATACATATACAGAAGCATCTAACGTCCAAGGATAGAAGTTTACAGGATATCAAACCAAATTCTGAAAATGCTTGAAATATTAAAACGGATAAAACAGCAACAAAAAAAATGTGACACGTTTCTAATTTGACATCCTGTATATAGAGGCACGACATAGAAAAGGCAGGTATATGATATGATACACATATATAATAAAATCACTATCAAATACATACTACATTATTCGCATATATCGGTCGATCTAATGTAACTAAACAAAAGCAGTTTCTACTTTATTCTTCTTATTATTATTGTTAGTAGTATTATTCATGTTAATATTACACTTACATCTCATTTTTTACAATCGTTATAATTGACATAAGTACGTTTTACACAGTCATATAGGTAAACGAAAGTTTTTACGCAATTTTATGACAAATAAACACATTTTGAGTAAACTCGGAAATCCTGCGTTAATTTGTCACAAAATTACCTTCAAATAACCTAAAATAAATCAAATCAAACCATAAACAATAACTTCTAATACCTAGGCCAACACCTCACTTTCCCTTATAGAATGTATCAATTCGAAATGTATCAAATTGGAAAAACTTTTCCGAAAAGTTCGAAAATCGCGCGTTTCAATTCAGGTGTGGTGGCGCCATCTGCGCGGGCGGTTAGCGGAAGCTCACAGTAGGTCGAACTGGCTTCCCATATCGATGGCGACGCTGTTGCAAAGCGACGGAGGCGGAGGCGGTATCGGCGGCGCCTTGTCGTAACTGTCGTCGTAAGATGGCGCTGCAATGCCGTCTGCAGTGCACAAGGAAGTCTGGCGGTGCGCCAGCAGACGTAACGGCGAACTATACGAAAGAATTTGTCGCGTTTTAGTGAAAGAATCGACAAAATCGCGCAGAGGTTACAGAAGTTATAGAAATTTGTATTCCCACTTCTGAAATGGGCGGGTGTAAGTTTGTGTTGCGATAACTTTTGTAATATTTGATGGATTCCGATGTTTCTTTTAGGAGATTATAGGTAAAGAACTTGTCTATCCCGTAAAAGAATCACCAAAATTGCTCAAATATTAAAGAAGTTACACAACTTTAAAATTATTAATCCCACTTCTGAAATTATCTACTGCGAATTCCATCTCCGATAACTTCTGTTATCTTTCATGGATTTTGATGGTTCTTTCAGCAGATTATAGGCAAAGAACCGTATAAGCAAAGAATCGTCTATTATCCTATGAAAGAATAATCAAAATCTCATAAAGATTAAGGAAGTTATACAACTTTAAAAATCCCACTTCTGAAATCGTCAGGTGTGACTTTGATTGCCGATAACTTCTGTTGTCTTTGATGAATTTTGATGGTTCTTTCACCTGTTTATAGGCAAATAATTCTACTATTATCTCGTAAAAGAATCATCTACATCGCATAAAAATGAAAGAAGTTATACAATTTTAAAAACTCTACAATTGAAATCATCAGCTATGACTTCGATCTTCAATAACTTCTGTTATCTTTGATGGATCTAGATGATTCTTTCGCTAGGTTATAAACAAAGAATTAACCTATAATCTCATGAAAGAATCATCAAAATATCTCAAAGATAACAGAAGTTATTGAAGATCAAAAATTGTTATGTTTTCTTCCGCGTTACCTGCCCATCATCAGTGACGTCATTGAGTCTTGTACGTGTAGCTGCTGGTGGTGGTTTGTGGTGGGTGTGGCTCCTCCGTTTGCGGCAGGTGGCAGCGTGCCTGTGGATGTCAAAAGGTCCTTTTTTCCTTCGAACACGTGAACGATCGAGTTGTCGAAAATGTCCAACTGTTCTTCGCCGTCCAGGCAGTTGTTGTTGTCAGTCTGCAAACTGACGGGGGCGTGGTGTCATTGACTGGCTGAGTCGTGCTCCGACGCTTCTACAAGGGGCCAGTCGCTCTCCGGGCTTGATTCCGCACTTGAGGAACTTGAAGACGCCGACTGAAAAAAGATTCTTTCGTTTGGGAAGTGCAAAAACAATACTTGATCATGTTCGCAGTTGATTAGATTATTAGATTTATTAGATAGTTTTGAGTATTTGTTTGCCAAAGAAATACTCACAATACTTCCGGTAGTTATCGCCCTCAAAGGCGGTGTGGGTGGTGCCCTTTTTAGCTTGTGTCAGGCCAGCACAGCCCCAGTTTCTGGCTCCGGAGACCAGCAGTTATCAGACAGCCAACAACCGATGACGACTGTTACCAAACCTATCAGTAAAGCTAGCATGATGTACACTTCAGCGTTCCCTGTAAAAAATACGAGATAAAGCAGCTTATTTTAGGTGGATTTGAGTGCTGTACCCAGTTGCTTCCGTATGCCATTACCCATTCTGCTCCTCCATAAGCTATTTATAAGTGTTGGATCAGCACGTCGCCATTCTCTCCACCCAGCCCAGTTCCTCCTTATTACTCCAACACCCCCTCCAGCGGACATCATAATTCCTGGTGCAGGTGTACTCAGGGAGGGGGTTGAAGGGCCGTGCGCGTTACCTTGGGGTGAAGGAAAGCTCGTCACTGGAAGATATTGTTGATAAAGTAAAGGTGCCGCTACATGGAAAGATATAAAGCGTCAACATAACTCGTAACTCCAAAAATCTGTTCTAAAAGAATAAGATAGAAGTCAGTGATTGACACTGCGCTAGTACTTGACATTTGGCGATCATTATACAGAATACTGTCAGAAAGTGCCAGCTATTAATTATCTCTTTATATAGACTATCGAATCGGAAAATTCGATTGGTCGATACCGGAAAACTTTTGAATTAAAACCATGTTTTCCAATTGCCGCGAGACGATTTTCCACGTTGAAAAATTCAGTTGATTATATTTGCTAACGCTACAGTAGTGCATATATATCTAGCACCAGCACAAAAAAATCGAACCCCAGCCAGTCGGGGGTAGCAGTCCATTACACCGGAAGTGGAAATCTCTACTATTCCAACCAGCCTCCGGCGGGAAAATGTTTTGTTCGCCGGGTCTGTGGTCGACATGAAAATTTTAGCTTTCCAATCCGATCGACAACGATTCTAAAGTCAAATATTCATGACCGTATTTTTTGTTGTTAAAATTTTACTCCTCAGTTTTAACGTTGGAGTCTGTCATCGATTAGTACCATCTACTTACGCTAGATGGCGCCACCAAAGACAGTACAATACCATTTCCAGATTTAATACAACCATTTATTGCTTCTAGCTTACATTTTCCAACAAAATAATGAATCATTGTCTTGTTCATTTAGGGAATTTACATCGTTGTATGTTGTCTAATTTGAGAGATTGTAACCATCAAATTTGAGAGATGATAAGCATTAAATCGAGAGATGATAAGCATAAAAAATAGATGGTTTTTACTTACCAATAATGACAATAACGGTTAGTACGAGAAAAACCAGGAAGAGCCAGCCCATCCCTTGACGTCAGCAACACCGTCGGCCCTCTGGGTTCATGTCTCGCATAAAAAAACGAATCCAATGTTTTATATAGCCCTCCGTGACGTCTCCTATTCAATTTGCACCCTGTAGATAGTGAATTACCACTCTATCGGGTTAATTCTGCAAGAAAAAAAAACACTTGTGACTTTATGCCTGAAATTTATAAGTACTTCTATAGAGTCTAGGGTATACCATAACACTTGAATATATCAACGAAATAGTTGGAAAGTTGGGTGGGGTCCACCCTAGATATTTGTAATTAGCTGCGTAGGTGAGTTTTTCGATTAGAAATGACTCAGAATGACACGAGTTTTTTGCGTGGGGTTTCACAAGATCGTATCAATGTATTTATTTCAGGGCCATTTATCATTGTATCGGACAGGTTTTCGCAATATTCTCGTCATTATTTTCGCGTTTATTTCACTCGAGATACATCGTGTAGTATTGAGACATCTACCTGACAGACCACGGCAAAATACACGTGAAATATTTATCTTGGTACCATTTACCAACAGTGAAAAATTGCTATAAACTATCGATTTTTCGAAAAAAAAATGGTGAAAAATTGAACATTGATTGCTTATAAGTGAGTTTTATTTATTATTTAGTTAGATGGATTTAGTTGGGTTAATAATTTAGTTAGGTGGGGCTAAGTGTTGTACGAATGTAGGATGTACTATATACATATATATCTAGGACGAAATGTCAAGGGTCAGTCGATACTAGAACGCCACATGGTAATTTAATTATTTTAGTTATCCATCTTGCCTCCTGAAGCTCAATTCGTAAATTTTTAATTGGATATTCGCTGGAAGCACACTCTAGAAAAAAAATACTACATTAGTTTTAAGTGGTGTAATGTAGCTCAGGCGCTATGTTGAGTTTGTATGGATTTAACTAAATTCCTAACAAGTAACGATGTGTTGAGTTAACATGAAAGACTGTCGTGCAATATTGTTCTTGTGCTGACGTTTATGGTGGTTTCTGCCACCACCCTTGACTCTATATTGTTCATTTTACCCTTGGCAATAATCATTGTTTGCTCTATTAATATTACAGAATTATTTTGAAAGTTAGTTAGTGGTTTTATACAGGAAATTTCCTCTTACAAAAATTACATCCATTATTTTTTTTATGTCAGAAATGGGTTTACGAAATCCTTCAAGCAAATTGCTCCTTGTCCCCTTGAATCCCTCAAGAAGGAAAAAATCGGAAAATTATGCGCAAACAAATTTTCACATGAGTTTTCGCAATTTTCGCAGCATCGCACCAAAATTGTAATGTGAAAAAATTGAAACGATCCAAGTGAAAGATTGCCAACTTGACTTTAAGCCGGAAGGTCGCCGAAAGCCATTTTTTCAATCTATTATTCAACGTTGCCCTACACGGTCCTCTAACCCTCGACCCTCAACTGTTTCTGCGACCACGAACACCTTCTAGAGATGGATATTCTCAAGAAAATTTTACGTACACTACTTCCAAACTCAGTTGAATTCTCTCGTACTATAACATTATCATTTTCATGTATGTTTTTTTATCACTTTCTTTTCGTTTTTTGCTCAAAATGTTGTGCAACAAACTGTTCCAGAAGCATTTTCAATCAATTTAAACCACTTTAAACCACTAACCGTGTACAGTACTCGCAACATTTGCCTTAATTTTCACCTTTTCCCTACAGTTATAGTCCACTTTCGGCAAAATTGTGCGTAAATATCCATCACTAGCGTATACGATGTAACAAGGGTCCTGTCGCTGGCCACAAACGCACATGTATATAGCACAGGAACGCGGGCATGGCTTTAAATATTTAGAGAAAGGCTCCTGAACGCAAAAAGGACCCTGGCATTTCAAGAGGTAATGTAATTTGACCACTTCATGCCAACGGTTATGTTAAATAGAAAATATGCTTAAACACGAACGCGGACATAATAATTTATTTATCGTAACAAACAATATCTGGGATGGCCCCCATCTAACGTTCCAATTACCTCGTAGACAGTTTAGCAATAATAATAATAAAATAATAATAATAATAATGACTAATGACTCATAATAACGGTTATGTGTTGCTAGACACATCCATAATTAATGTAATGCATCCGTTGTGTGTCTCAGATAAAATGTTATATTTAAGAACTGGGTGGTTAAATTGTTATTAGCGGGTATTATGACCAGACAGCGGTTGGGGGTAAAAGATTAGGACGTGAAAGTAATCTAGACGACCAGGACAACACGGCGCCTCGTTTTTATGCTAAAATGCGCGCCGGGAAGCTTAATCCTTGACAGGACTATACAAAAAAAGCTCGGCATAAATTCCTGTATTCGCCTTGCTTAAAAAATGTGGTACGCATTTTATTTTACACGCGAACTGTGTCTGGAAAAAAAGTCCCTGGAATTCATTAATTTATTTCACCCATTAAACAAGTCTCAGCTATCTGGAAAAACAATTTTTGTTGCTAACTTCTCACCGGTTATCTACCTATCCTAATTACGAACTTTCTGCAAGTAGTAAGAGTAGCTGCAAAATTGGGCTTTTCGATATTACTTTTGACGCTCGAATTGAAAAAAGGACACAATTCCGCGTGGACTGCGCGATATTTTGTAAATTAAATGCGTCAATTTTGAAAAAAAAAATCACGTTTTTGCACCTCTTTGGGTGAAGGCAAACCTCGAGAAAATGTCACGTGACGTCTAGAAATTCCGACAAGCGGATCGATGAACGTCAAAAATTTACATTTTTATCCGTTCCTGCCGACCTTATAAAAGCCGCTCGCTCTCATGTCTTACGATAAGATCCCTCTAAATACCCTTCGCAAAGAGTTTTGAGCAAAAAAAACGCCATTAAAAACAATTTTCGATCCAAAAAATCGATTTTTGTCGACCCGTGTTTTGCTGCTATTACCACAGTAACGTCAAACCCGAAACGCCCCCTGCCGGACATTCGTAACAACAGTAACAGATAGCAGATAACCTAAAATGTATCCTAAAATGTCCATATTGCGAATGTGGACAGGTGGGAAGCCTTAACCACATATTTCTAGAATGCCCAATAACTAAAGTCGAAAATTTTGACTTATACACAGAGCTAGTTATTTATACTATTTTTCCACTTACATAAACATTAAGCAAATAAAATCAAACATAATTGGTGATATGATAAACAGAACAGACGCACTAAGCACCGCTCTATACTAAACAGCGAATTCATTAGAATTTAATTTCGCGAGTAGGCGCTGAATAACAACTAAAGTCAAGCGTTGCCGTGGTACTATATACAAGCTTTAGAGGGCGCTGTGTCTGCTATGCTTAACTACGGTCGCTAGACTTCCATCTACATCGAGTTTAATGTTTCAATTTGGCGGTTGCAACCCTGTTTAGCATTTTATACGTCGGCGTACGGGGTAGCAAAATAGGGAAGGAATATGATCGTAAATTGCCCGAGGTAGAGACCAACATGGAGCCGTGGAATAATGAGATCATTAAACACTGATTTTTAGGGTGTTATTTTATGGGATATTTTAACTTTAAAGGATGATTTTATAAGTTGGTACGATGCGGTATTTTACGGTATTATAACGAAACTAATTATGTTCGTTTAGGGGTTGTTATGTGGCCGTACATAATGAAACTAATTTAGGAGATTAACTATTAGTTTAAATCTGGAAAATGTCTGTATGTCTGTGAACACGATAGCGCCCAAACGGTACAACGGATCGGTCTGAAATTTGGTACACTTATTTAGAATTACCAGGGAACGAACTGGATTGGTTTTGCTGTTAATAATACAATCAGAAGTCGCAGATGTTACATGTATTTTCTTGGGAATTTAATGGTAAACATGCATACCAATTTAATGACTAATGTACCAACGAGGTATTCGGAAAGTTGGGCATGGGCCACTCCAGACACATCAAATAAGATTCTTGGGAAAATAAAATTTCATTCTAATGATGTTTCTTATCTGATGTGACATTCGAGACATATTAAACGAGACAGTTTGTAAAGTCTGACAAAAATCTCTTCATAGATTATTTATCAATGTTGTTTGGTGGTAAATCATTAATAACACTTTTAAATCTCAGCTGTGAAAGATGAATTTTGAAGAGGGTCATAACTCATGGTACTCATTATGTATCAGAACGATCTGTAAAGTCGGTAATAGTGAATAATTATTCAATTTATACGGTATTCCGCAGTGTGTCTAACGATAATATAAAGTCAATTTTTGAAACAGTCTCACGGACAAAGTAAAGCAAGTAGGTTACTGCAATTTTCAGGATTAATTACCCAATGTATTAGCTATCTAGATATATATAATAATAATTTCTATTCCGACTAGTTTGCTTGCAACCGTACATTAAGTAAAATGTGTCACTCTACCTAACGATAATACAAGGTAAAGACAACACAAAATCAATTTTTGAAACAATATCACGGAAAAAGTAAAGCAAGTAGATTACTGAAACTTTCAGGATTAATTACCCAAGGTATTAGCTATCTAGATATATATAATAATAATTTCTATTCCGACTAGTTTGCTTGCAACCGTACATTAAGTAAAATGTGTCACTCTACCTAACGATAATACAAGGTAAAGACAACACAAAATCAATTTTTGAAACAATATCACGGAAAAAGTAAAGCAAGTAGATTACTGAAACTTTCAGGATTAATTACCCAAGGTATTAGCTATCTAGATATATATAATAATAATTTCTATTCCGACTAGTTTGCTTGCAACCGTACATTAAGTAAAATGTGTCACTCTACCTAACGATAATACAAGGTAAAGACAACACAAAATCAATGTTTGAAACAATATCACGGAAAAAGTAAAGCAAGTAGATTACTGAAACTTTCAGGATTAATTACCCATGGTATTAGCTATCTAGATATATATAATAATAATTTCTATTCCAACAAGTTTGCTCGTAGGCGCACATGAAGTAAAATCGTGAACATATTGTAGCCGATAGAACTATATGTTCTTCGATAAACAGTTTTTCTATAGATTCGATAGTCGATTTTTTAAAGATTGAGTTTATCCAGGTCCTGTGGGACTGTGTCACCTTTATCCAAGTCGGTCGACCGATTGTCCTTCAGGACTAGAGGGTTGATCCTCAAACTCGGTAGCGAATAAATCCTCTATCCCTTTTAGACGTGCTTAGACTTTCTCATCGTTATGTCGCATGTCGTCTGAATTTTTGGGCTTTATTCCTTTGTATATAAGTATTATAAATCAAATAAGAGAAAAAGTATTTAATATTATCACAAATTCTTTCTTTCAGTAAAACTGAAAAGAAACAGCTTAGTAAAGCCAATACATTCTTTATATAACACAAATCCCAATCAAAAAATATATTTCTTTACCTCTCTTTCGTTCTCTCATTCAGAGAATGAGAGAGAGAGAGAGTCCTTGGACCTAAAGGGCAAAAAAGTTAAACGGATAACTCGTGTTTATGTTGGCCAATAAAACAAAAGCAAGGCGCCCGAGGCCTTCTAGATATACAGGGACAATAAAACCCGGCGTCGCCCCAAAATACTGGTTAATACGCTTTTCGACAATTTCGTTTCTTTTTTTATCACAAGCTTTAGACACAGGAAATTTACAGCTCTGATGTATCTGCGAATTCAGTATATCCATTGGTCATCACTACTAGACCACGCTCTTATCTGCAAACGCTGCAAATGTGTTTATCTGCTGAATAATATTGCTTAGTTTTGTCTCTGAATGTGTTAAATACAAACTCAGGTTAACAATTATTTTGTCGTATGTAAACTAGGAGCTCTAAATTGTTGTAAAATCTGCAAATTCTAGTTCTAATCTTAACTAGCGACATCAGCGCCAACTAGCGACACCAGAAGGTATTAATCGACGGTAGAGTTCAACATTAACCCAGTGAGTTAAAAACCACTGTTCGAACTGTCATAATTAATAACGACATAATTAAAATTATAATCTGTTCTACAGCGTGTATTTATCACGAGATGACATCCATAATTTTCGTCCCATTTAATTCATTTGGCAGCATACATTTTCAATGCAATAATAACTAAAATATGGCCAAGCGATTTTCAATAATGACGATGATTTTCTATGTTATTTATGCCCACGATTTTCTACGTTAATTTTGTGTGAGATAAATTTGAATTTGCGATTGCACATCAGAATAGTTGTTCTATTTTATATTGCAAGGCTTTTATTTCTTGTTCTTTAAAGGTCTGTATCTATAATTTCGTATTTTTGTTTATTTTCAGGACTATTCCTAAAGGAAGTTGACATCCATCAGGCCAGAGATCGAAACACGTCTTTGGTTACTATTACCTACAATATATTGGTAAGTTAAAACTATTATAATTTCCAATCGATTAAAACAAAAATTTTACAGTGGTGTTTCGAAACAATGACAGTTATACGTGCTCTGTGTGTCCATAATTAACGTGGACCAAAAACCAATTATACCTTTTTTATTGGACAGTTTAATTCCGCACAATTCCATTATAAAATGTAAAATTTACTGCTTTTTGTTTGCCTTTGTTTTTCATATTACGTTACACCACACAAAGCTTGTCATAAAACGTATCATTTTCTGAATGGATTCCGAATTAAGCCAACACTGTCACATAATACAATATCACGCCAGTATCAACTTTTCTCATTTCTCTTAAATTCGAATTATGAGGTTGTTTGAAATGGTTTTGGACAACCAATGCATAGAGTGTTCGACAAATTCCCGAATGTTATAATCCTGATATTGAAACGACATGAATATGTCAGCTGTAATAGAATTATTTGTCAGCGCCCAAACTATAATTGGGCCGTATAACAATTTGCATATTCGCCTAGTGTTATCGGAAATTCCGGCTGCCTGTGCATCAATTATGTCTCACGCTGTTGCAGATGTGTTTTAAACCGTCAGAGTTACATCGATAATTTCTGCTCATTGTGCTGCTATCTAGCGTTCATGCTTTGCGAACAGAATGTACTCCTACTATCCGAGCGATTAATATGCTGGAAGGTCATTGATAATGAATCTTTGCACTTTTGTAATCATAATTCATTTAAGTGTCAAGTGTTTCGTGATTTTCTGACTAAATCGATCATTTCCAATCGATTGCAGTCAACTTATCTATATGAAAAAGACAATAGGTTTTGAGTTATGGCCGGATTTCCATTTTGGTGGAGGTGCCGGTGGAACAAAATTATCTAAATTTGAATTTCTATCACCACTCTCTCACTAAATCAACCATTTCACATCAATTGAACACAACTTATCTATATGCGAAAATCAATACCTTTCGAGTTATGGCTGATTTTTCGTTTGACGTAATTTACACTCCAACTAATCTTAAGGTTAGTTTTGTTCCACGGATAATAACATCGTTCCAGAGAGTTTTAATATCCATTTTGCGAACTCTAACGTATAATTTAAAAGCAACGTCACTCAAATGTAAAAATTTCCGCCATTCCACTGCACCACTTCCTTTATTTGGACTAATCAAAACTGACTTGTATGCCGCTGGCTTGTCTCAGCTTCAAGGCGGGAGAAAACTGACACGGGGAAAATTCTCCTGTTCGTCTGTCCGGTGTTTTTAACGGTGAAATTGAGACGGGAAAATGCCGGGAAATTCGTCAAAAGAACGCTTTAATACGTATCATTTCGGTTCGCTTTGAACTGGTCCGGTTAGATGAACTTACTAATTCAGGATGACGCCTAAAAGTTTCAGTTTAACTGCACTTTTATCAAGTGAACTTCGAGAGACAGTTCGGATTAAATTCTCTCGGGTATTTTAATTGAATTAACTTTATTAGTTTTGAGAAGATAATGCGCAGGGCTTGAAGTGAACTAAAATTGTGGAGGAGACAGTTCGATGATAGAGACAGATGATAGAGCCTAACTTTTGAAGTATGTGATTATAAAATTTTAGTAGACAGTATCCTAATCATGATTATAACATCTCTACATATAAAAATCATAATCTGCACGTTGGTTAGCGTTTTGTCAGTAAGGGAAATATAAATTCTCGAGTGAAATATTGTTTTCACAGCTGCTTCGCGTCCTCTAGATTTGCATGCTATAACCAGACGTAGAGAATGTACAATAAGCAGAAAGCAATAAATTTTAGCGCAGCCAAAAATGGACGGTGCCATAAATATAATACGTCAGAATATTCGTGTGTAAATTTACAATTTTACATAGATTGCTCAACGGCAACAGTCACGAATAAATTTTTATTGTTTTCTTTTTGGTTATCCTTTCCAAAATAACATGATAGCGCCGAAACGGCACAACGGATCGGGCTGAAACTCGGTATACAAATTTAGAATTATCAGGGGATGAACTGGATTGTTTTTGGTGACAATCTGGCAAGTAGAAGTGGCGAGTCACCTGCTTGTTGTTGTTACTTAACTCACCCTAAATTAAATTAACCCCCTAACTTGCACGCAACTTAATAAGGCCATTACTAAGTGATTAATCCCAAATATGCTGCTCAACAGCTTGGTAACTTTCCTCTTGGTTGGGTAAGAGCCAGATATGTACAATCTACATACCTGTGGGGTTGAAATTTGATTCTCCCGGCGCCACCACGGGATTCAAGGGGCTGCCGGGTACTAATATGCGGTGGAGTGGAGTAGGTTATATACTATACAGGTATATACCTATATACTTATCATGGAACAGAACGGAAACTCTCAGAGGGCATGAAAATTTAATTTACTACCCCATAGGTAGGGGGCGGTTCGCCGTGGACGTGATAAAAACGTAATTACGAAAACATCAGTCGGTAAAGTAGATCGCCCAAGTTCGTTATCAGTTAGTAACGAATTTGTGGCCGAGGACGAAGATATTATAAGGAAGTTGAGGTAGTTACGTTTATCGTAAATATTCATTTAATGTGCCGGGGGTTGAGGGTTATTAGTTCTGTTATTAAATCGCCCTGGTGATGTAAAAGTAATTTAGGATACTTACAAGAAATTTTACTGGTAGTCTAAGAAGAAATTATAAAAAAATACGTGCCGCCTATTATGCTGTTTATTGTTTTGCAATTTAGAGATTACCTCAAACTTTGAAGTTTGGTAGCTGGCTTATTGGTGTATATTTTGCACTGTTATCGCTTTTGTACTACTCATAGATGCATATTACATAATTATTATGAATTTCATAGAAATGTTTGTGTTAGTTTTCGAGTTGTGATGTCTACTACAACCATCTCCACTACAATTTTCCTAAAATCGTATAGGTACTTCAAAAAAATTGCATCTGCCTTATTTATTAGTGTATATAATGAGCTGTTATGGCCTTTATCATGTTTAGAGATGCTTATTAAATAATTATTAAGAATTTCATACAAGTTCTTTCATTAGTTTTTGAGTTGTATTTTTTTTTAATTCTTTCGTTAATTTTTGACTTGCTTCCATCGGACTGCCGTGTGCACAATTTTAGTTCACTTCAAGCCCTGCGCACTATCTTCTCAAAGCTAATAAAGTTAATTCAATTAAAATACCCGAGGGAATTTAAGCCGACCTGCCTCTCGAAGCCCACCTGATAAAAGTGCAGTTAAACTGAAACGTCCAAGCGTCATCCTGAATTAGTAAGTCCATCTAACCTGACCGGTTCAAAGCGAACCGAAATGATACGTACCAAGGCGTTCTTTTGACGAATTTCCCGGCTTTTCCCGTCTCAATTTCACCGTTAAAAACACCGGACAGACGACCGGGACGCGCCACGGTTTCCCTCGCGCCGTTTTTCTTCTGCCTTGAAGTTGAGACAAGCCAGCGGCATACAAGTCAGGTTTGATTAGTCCAAATAGAGGAAGTGGTGCAGTGGAATGCCTGACATTTTTACGTCTGCCTGACGTAAAAATACGTCTACATGGTGCTTTTAGATTATACGCTAGCGAAATGGATATTAAAACTCTATGGACAAAATTTTATTATGTTTGGAAACATAAAACGTAAGATTAGTTGTCGTACTTCAAATTATGGGTAGTTCTGCTCCCTCCGGGGTTAAGGGTACGTTTTGGGGCCACATTTAATTAAGAGGGCCTTCAATCAAGCTCGTCCATGGCAATTAGTAGCTGGGAGCATTGGGAACTTCTGTACAATTAGTTCTGTTGTATCCCAGTGCACCGCAAACCCAGAAATATAGGTGGTAAATACAACCCCAATTACTGGGAGACCGCTTAAATCACAGCTGACAGACCACCAGCATTATTTGTCACGCCAAACCGCACGAATTTTAAACAATATTAATACTATTAAGTCATAAAATTACTCCACAATAAAAATGTTATAAAACCACTAACATATAAACCTACAGCAACTATAGGGCATGATGTTGTAAAATTATGGGCACCATGTTGTATGTAAGCCCTACAAAACTGGTTCCACACTTCGACAAAACTTTTAACAAGTTTTCCAGCATCTTAAGGATTTTAACTTTATATATAACGTCCATGAGCATGACAACACTAGCAACAAAGCTTTTACGCCCAGGCTTCGTCGCTTTGCCCATTACAAGCTTACTTTTAATTGCTTCGTAATCTAAAAATGATGTCACGGCTAAAACCCTTATGTTCCAGTAAATATAGCGTCCTTGACTGTTACGCGGAAGAGATAGTCACCTTTTCTATGCGAAATTATAGTCATATTTTCTCTATCTGGAACAATTCGGAAGTTATGACGTACCAGCTGTTATTTCTCAGGCAACTAAAAGCTTGCTTTTGTCACCACGACAAATGCAGGGGTGATATCACCCCTAAGCTAATGGAGCAGGTGTGTAGATACGTGAAATCTTCCCTTGAATCAATAATAAATCGTTTCTTGGAAATTTCAAGGATTTCCATCCTAAGGGTTGCTTTCATCCCCTATAGTTCAATATTTCTTTTTTTTACGTGAGAAATGGTGAGAATTTCTGGTGGAAATTATCAGGGGGATAGCGGATAACTCAGGCGAAAAACAGGTTGAAAAAATATCTCTTCCATTTGTGGATTAGTACTAAAAAGGGGTGGTAATTTTTAAGGGGGGTGTTTTGGCTGAGAGGGTGGCTGTGCAAGGGATGGCCAATCCTGTGGAAGGGGTGGCTAACCCCTTCGAATGGTCGCTAAGTGCTTCCACAACTTTAAAATCTCCGGTGGTAGGGAAACTTTTTAACTCCGGAGTATTTTCCGATTTGTTACCAGAAAATGAAACAAAAAATTGAAAGGGGAAAAGGAAATTTAATGAATAATGTTGCTATCTCTCTTCAGCAATTTTTGTTTTGTAGATATGATAATAATATTGTATTTCTTTCTATTGTTTCAGGACAAAACGCAAACAAGTAGTGAGCAGAAAATTCTCCTGAAACATTGAAGGGTAAGTCAAATATCTTAATGATATTTTTAACAACCTAAAATAGGCGAAAACTCAACTGTACTCTTGCCCGTTTGGCCTGTATTTTTGGCATGAATAAAAGAATGTGACACCTGAAGTTCGCATGAAAGTTTCAGGGGTCATTTCAGACTTGGCCTGAAAGTGTCTCTAGGAGGAACACGAGACGTCGTTACGGTAGCGAGATGACGCTACGTTCGCGAGATTAAATTTCTTATAGTTTCTTCTTGTTGTTGAATATTTTCAGTGTTTCTTTTTGTCGTAACCTAAGCTTCACTACCATGAAAGCTGTACCAAATTTGTATTGATTAGTGGAAAATACCATACGGATTTAGCATTTGAAATTACCACAATATCCACCATAAAATACATAACTTGTGCTGCTTCCTTATGTGTTTGTTTAGTTACGTAATGCAGTTTGCAGGAAGCAAGCAAACTAGTTGTATAAACTTCGGATAGATTTATATTTGCCTGTTCCGATGTACGAGACATGAACGGAGATGACATGTCTCCCGTATTAAGGCAAAACAGTCTATGTGAAAAATGACTTGAGCTATGATCTCTATATTGTTTTTAGAAGTATATTAAATAGTTATTATGAATTTCATACAAATTCTTTAATTAGTTTTCGAGTTGTGATGTTTTAACTACCTCTACTAGAATTTTCATATAATCACATACAAAAATTCGTAGCTGCCTTATTGGTGTATATCATGAACTGTTATTGCCTTAATCTTCCGGATCTTCCGGATCTTCCCCGGTCTGGTGTTCTGAATATGTCTTATATAATATTATTAGATTTTATGCACATTAGTTACGGTTTATAGATGGGTTGTATAATCAAATCAAGAAGTATTATTTTATTAATTTATTTTTTTGTATTTTTAAACACATTTGTAATTTAAGGATTATTTATGATGGGATTTCTTTCAGATATAGGTATGAGGAAATATACCTACCACTACCATGGATGGCTTCGACAACAGGATTTAGTCCTATTCACTACAAAGTAAGGTACACTATTTACACGTTCGAATAACCACTAATGATCTCTTCCACTTGTTACAGGTACATAATCCAGAGAGATAGTCTTCGTCCGAGTTCCAACGCTTCCAACGTCTGGACCATTCAGGATAACGGTACCAGCTGCTTTCATTTCATTTTGTTCTTTTAAATCCTTGTTTCAATGTATTGTATATACCCGTAAGTTCGTACAATAAAGTACAAAATAATTGAACAATATCTTGTTTTATATTCCCTAGTAATAGAACATATGCAATTTTGGCGGCTGCGCCGGGATCAGAAGCAATTTTGGCGGCGGCGCCGGGATCACAAGCAATTTTGGTGGCGGTATGTTCCCGGCGCCGCCACCAAAATTGCTTATGGTCCCGGCGCCGCCGCCAAAATTGCTTATGTTCCCGGCGCCGCCACCAAAATTGCTTATGATCCCGGCGCCGCCGCCAAAATTACTTGTGATCCCGGCGCCGCTACCAAAAAATTCGCATGTCTCCGGCGCCGCCGCCGAAATTATTTACGGTTCCGGCGCCGCCGCCAAAATTATCCATTTGTCCGGCGCCGCCGCCAAAATTATCCATTTGTCCGGCGCCGCTGCCAAAATTATCCATTTGTCCGGCGCCGCCGCCAAAATTGTCTACTTATGGGCTGTCTTTTTTAAATGTACTAAATAAAACTATTTTTAAACTAAAATTCCTTTATTTAGTTTCTGAATTCGTTGGGCGATACAATCAATATCATAGTTATAAAATATACTTAATACTAGTACGCAAGACAAAAATATATAATAAATAATAATAGTAATAATAACAATAATTACAATAATAACAAAAATTACAATAATGACAATAATAAAAATAACAATAATAATAACAATAACAACAATGAGGTAAATAAGTCTTGTAGCTTTTCTTTGTCAATATATTAAATTACTAGTTTTTGTTTCTAAGAAAAAATTTCCAATAATTAACAAAGAGAACTAAAAAACTTTCGGACTTATTAGTCCTCCTCTGGAAGCTCAATGCAGAAGTCAACAAAAGGGACCTGAACCAAGGACGAGACCAACGTAAGCAATTGGTGCTTCAGTCACGACATCCTCCAATTCGTCTAGTCCTCAAAATAACCAACGTCTAGTCCTCAAATTAGAGGATGTCGTTACTGAAGCACCAACTGATTACGTTGGTCTCCCTGATTCGAGCTTCCACCTTGCTCTTTGGCTATACCGTACTGATGAGGACTAATAAGTTCCGACCACATATGCCCAAATAAATCTTTAATAACAATAATATCGATAATAATTCTCAGAAGCTATTGCTTATACACGTAAATAAGGACATCTCTAAATCGGATAACAAAGAAATAAATTTTCAAAGAAAACAATCATATTACTACACTATAAGTAGTGGTATAAATTTGTAAGGCTGCCTCTTAATTAGTTACATATACACAGTTTGGTTGCCAAGTTTATAGCATCCAAACTATATGTTATATCTTAGCATAGTAACCAAACCTTCGGTCGAAATAATCCGAACTCCAACAGGATTCGAGTATCTATCTCTAGTTTCCTTTGCCAAAGTTCGAAGCAGAATTTTCCAATAGCAATTGCGCGAACACCGTCTCGGAAGTTATGTAGCGGAAGTGAGAGATCTATCAATGGGATATATGACCACCCTCCTGCAAAATATCGTCCCGAAATTGCACACGGTCGTGATCAAATAACCCCAGACCAAAATGACACGTAGGGCTTTCTAAACTATCATAAATATCGAGTAAACTCACCCTATATACCTGATTCATTTAATAAACAGTATACGTGATGGTTTAGAAAGGGAAATATTTGAAATTATGCAGGTGTAATTTGGCACGACAAGCTTTTCCATTAACAGCAATTAAAGCACCGATATTTATTTATTATAGCACTTGAAATTGTGCACAAAAACAACACCGAAATGCAGCTAGCTCATAAACGATTCTATCCCGACAATTGCATATGTTATTAGCTAGAAATTAGTTCATTAAATATGGCATCCCAGTGGTATGTACCATCATTAACCGCATCATTCGTTTTTGAATATTCGACCGCACGCTAACCCCATCTATAAAACGTGTATAAACCCGTTTACATGTCCCACTAATGGAACACACTATCCACGCATTAGTTACTAGTGGTTATTCCAGATGGAGCAATAAAAAATTCCAATGCAGAGGGATGATTACACACACTTATTATGAGAGTTTACATGATTGTTATGAGGGGTTTAAAACAATACACGAGGGTGCAATTCTTGACAGGATGTGATTTACCGTTGTCGAATTGCAATTCTATATCAATGGCGAGCAAAATATATCTCTCATAAACACATCGAAGCGTCTAAACATGTTTAAAATCACCGAAGGATGAGCTGGTTTCCTTTGCCAAAGTAGCAGTTTGGCTAAAGTCAATTGAATCCCTAAGAAAGCGGATTTAATTACCACGTCCGGTTATCAGATTGCCACGAAAGTGAAACCAGTTCCTTCCTTGATAATTCTAAATATGCATGACAAAATTCCAGGATTTTCCAGATAATTTTTTTGGCCATTTTTGCTGTGTTTTTTGGGCGTATAACAGCAGATTTAGTGATTGGAACTGCAGTTCGTTTCTGTGCATAAACAAGATTGTAACAGTGGTGCATTTTGCAGATTTGTTGCAGTGGGATAGCCTCTGTAATCCTTGCAAATGGGTCGTTAATGCAAGCTTACGAACACTTTTAATCCGAGGTGCGATGCGGGGCACTAAATACGTACTCTGTGCTATACTGCTCTAGCTGGGGTAAACAACTTGAAATTTGGGGGTAAAACCTCTCGACATTTTGTAATAAAAGGGTAAAATATATATGTATGCTGATACCCAATTTAAAAGAAGCGGTGTTATTAAACAATATTGCATTAATACAAAATATATACTGACTGAGCACTTTGCTTCAATATAATTTTTTGTACACGCAGAGTGCAAAATTTCCTAACAAATATTATTTATTCGGTGGAGGGACATCCCCCACACCCTTAAAATGGGGTATACTCATTTCGGAGGCAAATTTACTTAGTCAGTTCTTTTCACTGGGCGGCGTATTTCAATTTTTACGCTTCCGTTCCGGCGTGAAAGTTTTTCCTCTGAATATTTTCAAGCCAAACTGAAAATTTAATTATCCGAACGCGAATGCACTTCGACCAGATACCGTCAATCACCCTGTATAAAAGTTTTCGAATATTCTCAAAGAGGAAATAACATCGACTCAAATGACGCGATAAAACCGTTTCACCTGTCAGGGTTAACAATGATCGAAATAAATCATATTCCACAAAATCCCTTTTGTTCGATAAAATGTTCGGTGTGACATTCGAGATTATTCATTCAAGAAATGAACTTGTAATAAATTAGATAGATTGGACATATTTTTAAGGGTTATAAACTGAGACTGATCAATAAATTGGGAGATTCTGCTCGAGTCAAGCTATAAAAGCTTGTATATAGCTTCTGGTTGGCTATATATTTTGTATTGTCCATTGTTAGTAGTTTACAACTTCACCTGGGTAATAAAAGATGCACTCGAATGCTGCAGATAGGGCAGGTAATAGTGTGTTCGCAATTTTGTCTTTTAATCATTTCAACCAAAAATTTGGTATGGTAAATATTACCTGAAGATATATAGTCGAAAAAAGGAAATACAGGTCGCTAACTTAAATTAAGAAAAAGAAAGCTAAGAAACTTTTAATTACTAAATAATTACTTGACAGGTCAAACTACAAAGAAAATGATGGATAGGTGAACAATAAATATGAGAGATATTATGAATTGTGTTACTTACAGTCTATTTTCGTCTTGCGACTTGTGATAAAAATGGGGTTATGTAGTCGTGTTTTTTTGTCGTTTTTTTTGGTGGCAGGATCCGGCCTCCTGTTAAAATATTAAGTGATTGTCGTGTAATTAGATTAGGAAATGAATTACTTACATTACTAACGCTGATTTTGTGTATGATACAACAAATAGTCTTTAGTTTGCAAAAATGCGTCATCAGCTGATGTGTTAATTTTCAGAACATTAAAAGAATTGTGTGAATGTAGTTGGACATGGAATGAAATCGTTCGTCAAGAATTGTGTACAGTGCGAGCGCAAAGTATGCGACAAAGACGATAAACTATAAAAATATAACCTTTTTTGTGTCTTTAACGTCGAAACTAGCATTGAAACTGGAAATAGAAACTTGAATTATTTAGAATTTGTCAAATTTACATTTCTCAATTTAAATTAGCAACCTGTAGTGCCCTGTTTTCTTGTATTTTCTAATAATGCTATGTAAAAACTAACTATAACATCTAATAATTCAATCTTATGAATTTCCTATGCAATCCTATTTCATACACGTGCATATTTCAGATCCAGGACAACGTTAGGGCGAGAAAGGTGTACCTTTCTACTCGGCTATAACCCTGGTGTCTGGATGAAATATTTAGCATAAAGCCGAACGCCTTCTTTTAAAGTTTTAGTGAAACGAGTACCATGTGTCTTGTAGATCTATACGAAACGTTTGTAGCTCTACATCCTGTCTGGACGTGCAAGTATTACAATGCCTACGTATACAATATGCATTGTTTTACCCCTAAAACCTGGTCTGCGAGCGAACACGCTATCTTTTTATGACCCATCTCTTTACCGAGAGCCCAAACAATTGTATATCCCATCCATTTCTTATTGGAAAACGGACCTACGACGTTCGAGAACATGTCTCTAAATATATATTAGATTTTATTCCATCGTTTTATCATTTCTTTACCGTTTATTGAAATTGAGAAAAAAATAAAGTATTTTTTGACGATTTTCAAAAGAAATTGTTGATTTTATCTTCGATATTTCATCCGATTGCTTCTAGAAACCGAACGTATCGAATTCGTCATTCAATTCCCTGGACTACGTGTGCCGATATTGATATATACATTATATATTGTTATCACGGACTGAAGCGAAACCGCTCGGCCGTTTCAGGCGTTTCAGGGATCGTATTGCGTTTGTTATTCCTCTCAGACGTCGCGGCGGTGAACGGTCTAGCGAACAAATGGTGTTAAAGCACGCAAAAATTTTCTACTGTCTGAACCGCAATAGGTAGAACGCTGTAATTTTCAGGGTTAATTAATCAATCTATCAGTGAACTAGAACTGTATAAAAATAATTTGTATGCCATCAATTTTGCTTGCAGTGACACAAAATTCTGAAATTGTGAAATGTCACGATATTCTTCATTTCAACTCTGTTCACTACTTCTAAATGCGAATTTGAAAAATTCTCCTGACTAAACCACAACAGGTAGAAGGCTGTAATTTTCAGGACTAATTAGCCAATCTGTCTGTGAACTAAAACAGTATATAACAAATTTTTATTCCGTCAACTTTGGTTGTTAGAGACAAAAATGCAAAATTGTGAAATTTCACTTGTTTATCCTAATGATGAACTTTGAAAAATTCCTCTGAGTAAACCAGATTTGATGGAAGACTGTAATTTTCAGGATTAATTAACCAATGTATCTGTGAACTAAATCAGTGCAGAATAAATTTTTATTCCATCAATTTTGGTTGCCAGAGACAAAATACAAAATTGTGACACGTACAAACTTTAAAAAATATTCTGGACTAAACTACAGTAGAGAGAAGGTTGTAATTTCCAGAATTAATTAACGAATCTATCAGTGAACCAGAACTGTATAGAAACAATTTTTATTCTATCAAGTCTGTTTGCAGTGACACAAAATGTAAAATCTTAATATTTCAACACTACTCGTTTTTCTTATATTCCAAATTTGGAAAGTTCTCCTGACTAAACCACAATAGGTAGAAGGCTGTAATTTGCAGAATTAATTATGCAATCTATCTGTGAACTAAAACAGTATAGAACAAATTTTCATTCCGTCAACTTTGGTTGCTAGAGACAAAAATGCAAAATTGTTAAATTTCACTCGCTTATCCTAATGGTGAACTTTGAAAAATTCCTCTGAGTAAACCAGATTTGATGGAAGACTGTAATTTTCAGGATTAATTAACTAATGTACCTGTGAACTAAATCAGTGCAGAATAAATTTTTATTCCATCAATTTTGGGTGCCAGAGACAAAATACAAAATTGTGACACGTACAAATTTTAAAAAATATTCTGGACTAAACTACAGTAGAGAGAAGGTTGTACTTTCCAGAATTAATTAATGAATCTATCAGTGAACCAGAACTGTATAGAAACAATTTTTATTTTATCAAGTCTGTTTGCAGTGACACAAAATGTAAAATCTTAATATTTCAACACTACTCGTTTTTCTTACATTCCAAATTTGGAAAGTTCTCCTGACTAAACCAGAATAGGTAGAAGGCTGTAATTTGCAGAATTAATTATGCAATCTATCTGTGAACTAAAACAGTATAGAACAAATTTTTATTCCGTCAACTTTGGTTGCTAGAGACAAAAATGCAAAATTGTTAAATTTCACTCGTTTATCCTAATGGTGAACTTTGAAAAATTCCTCTGAGTAAACCAGATTTGATGGAAGACTGTAATTTTCAGGATTAATTAACCAATGTACCTGTGAACTAAATCAGTGCAGAATAAATTTTTATTCCATCAATTTTGGGTGCCAGAGACAAAATACAAAATTGTGACACGTACAAATTTTAAAAAATATTCTGGACTAAACTACAGTAGAGAGAAGGTTGTACTTTCCAGAATTAATTAATGAATCTATCAGTGAACCAGAACTGTATAGAAACAATTTTTATTTTATCAAGTCTGTTTGCAGTGACACAAAATGTAAAATCTTAATATTTCAACACTACTCGTTTTTCTTATAAGTATTCCAAATTTGGAAAGTTCTCCTGACTAAACCACAATAGGTAGAAGGCTGTAATTTTCAGGATTAATTAACCAATCTACCAGCGAACTAGAGATGTATAGAAATAATGTTTATTCCATCCATTTTGGTCGCTAGAGGCAAAATACAAATTCGGGACCTTTCACTCATTTCTCGTAATGGCAAACTTTGAAAATTTCCCCGGTCAAGACCAAAGATGATGGAAGGCTGTAATTTTCAGGATTAATTAACCAATCTATTAGTAAACTAAAACCGTATAGAAAGAATTTTTATTCCATCAACTTTGCTTGTAGTGACACAAAATCGTGACTATGTTCATTCATCTTAAATCCGAAGTTTGAATTGAATTCGAATCGTGGCTAAACCACAATAGGTAGAAGACTCTAATTTTCAGGAGTAATTAACCAAACCGTCGACGACCAAGAGCTGTATAGAACTCTGTATAGAACTCTGTATAGAACTCTGTATAGAACTCATTTTTAACCCATGAACTTTACTAAACAACCACACACAACAAATAATCTCAACAGTTATACAAGTACATCCAAAAAAGCAATCTGTATCCCAATCCCAGTTTTATGATCCAGCCAGCATTGACTGGCGAGATTGCACGGGAAAACCAATAGCGAAGCGCCATCTTCGCGGTATCTTTACGATTAGTGGACCGTTTTGTCGTCACCGCTTTTACTCGCGCTTTTTTGTCGCGTTTTCCCTCAGATTTGACGACAATCGCGTTTTATGACACCTCGACGTTTTGATATAGCGTTCAAAATGATCCAATCGCAATAAAAGGCACGGTGAGTCTTGTAATAACCAATAAACGTCGATAATTTTGTAGCATTTAACTCGATGATGGATTTTCCGAACTTATTCGTTCGAGTTAATGATTCGAAATTTTATTTTGTATGTCTTTTATTTATTTTGTGCGATTGTATTTGCGATGTGGTGGAGAATTGAATAGAGGGTTAGGAGATTGGAAATAATCCAAATAACAAATTCAATTTTCTTCTAGTGTTGAGAGGAAAGGATTTCTGAAATTGTATTGCAAAGCTGACGTTTTGGATTTTTTTTTTAGATTTCAGGGATTCAATTATAGGCTATCGTGTTGCAAGTCGGCGAGAACCCAGTGGCGTGCACAATGGGGGTCCAGCAATGTATCATCGTTTGCCAGTTGTTTGTATAAATGGCTTGGAACTCCACGAGACGATTTGTCTTTATTATCACCCTCTATACAGCCGTTAAACTAGAGGTGGGGGGTTAGCAGACCCACCCTCAAGCACCCCAAATTCCAAATCGGAATATCACAACCCTTAAAACGTTCGGAGCGTAAAATTTTACGAGAGCTAATAAAATTTGTCTGAAATATTATTACACTGACGTTCAATTAGTTGGGCTGAGTGGAATTAAATATAATCGTGGTTTAAATAGTTATGAGTTATAAATCTTTGTATTTTCTTATATTTCAATGGGTATGACTATGAACTGAAGATATTTTTGGTCTTAAGAGGAAAAGTTTGTTCTTTTTATAGTTGTAATTCGCGAGGAGAAAATAAAGGGATAAAAGTTTGGTTGGCCTGAATTGTCTGTCGTCAGAGGATTTGCTTATCTTGTCTTTTTGCCAAACTATCGATCCTGTGGAAAAGTAGGGCTTTGGAACAACGCGATAGGTTCGGATTTATGCAAAAATAGACTGAGTTAGAAGTCATATATCATGTCACAAATCAAGGATCAACACTTCTAGTTGAAATTGGAAATACGTTATCGATAAATACCCTTACCTTTTCCGTAAAACGTATTTTGGGTTGCCAGTCTATAACACTCTAACGAAGCACAGTTATTTCAGATTTTACTTGCTTTTATTTGTAGTGCTATACATATCACGTAAATATTTGAATTAATACAATATATAGTTAATTAATTTAGTGCATTTTTGTTTAACCAGAAGCTACAGTGGTTGTAGCTGCAGTTGTTGAAGGTCCACATGCTTTCTGCTTGCCATCAGTACGAAGACCTCTTCCAACATTCAAGACCTTGCCTAGATTTGAACCTTGTTCAAAACCTGCACCTGCAGCCTAAGAATTATTCCATATTTAATTTATAAACAATAACATGAATTCATGAATATGCAACATGACTCTATGAACATAAAACATGAGTTCAGGAACATTTTTAAGAAAGTGACTGCAAAATTTATAAATATTTATAAAATTCTTACCAAGCACATTGCAACAAGTGCTGAAATGATCAGAAAAATCACTTGGAACTTCATGATTGTTGTTGTTGTCAGTTTTTGGAGTGGACTGAATTACAACTCAAAATCTTTTGGTTATATACACCACTGGACAATAGGGCACTCATTAAAAATCGCTTGTTAATAATAAATTTGACAAAAAATACCATGAAAAGATAAATTTTACAAGACCTTGCTTTGCAGTGAATTGAATAAATAGAATACATGCGTAATATATAAAGCGGAAGTATGGCATTGTATGAATTCTGGCTTTGTGATTTTCTGATTGATGTGGATTTATAATATAAAATTGCATAATGTGATTAACACCATATGTCCATGTATGTTACATAAGTTAATTTTTATCGAGACGCATGACATGAAAGGTATTGAGTGACTTACAAGTTTTGACGCGATGTTAGATGAAGGCACAACGTGTTACGTGTCCTAAATTTTAATGCACAACATACACTCTGAACCTTTACTTCACACTAAAAGATTAACTCTCTTTAGAGTCAGTAACACAACCTTCAAGCAAGTGACAGAATCCCATAGCAGGCCAGCATTACGTCTCCAACTAAGCCACACACTCTGAATTTAAAATCAGCCCATTTTTGCAAACACAAACCTCGAAATAATGGAGACGCTCGCGCGGAAATAAAGAAACTGAAAAGCTTTCGCATAACGTCGAGTTCCTAATTTCCAGAAGTACCATCCTCTCATATCCTATGCATTATCCTTGGGAATATGGAGCCAGGGCGAAATGAACCCTTAGAGAACACGTAGGATCGATTCAGTGGTACCCAAAAGGTGCTACTTAATTTTTCAGGTGCGTAGAAGGTATTGTTGAGATAACACAACCCATGAAATAACGTGAAATAACGACAAGATAACGTTTTCTGGATGTATTAGATATTATCTATTAGATGTATTAGATGCTTTAGATCACGAAAATACTAAAAATATGTTTCTGACATGTTATTATAACTAAACTGAGAGATGTAATTAAGTTTTGGTAAAAATATTTTCAAAGTTTGAGAAGAAAACAACCCCCAATCTTTCTGTGGTTGAAAGAAAATCCATTAGGTTCGTCAGTATCGAGTTTTATTGCCGAGGGGGAAAGTTGTAGGCGCGCTGTATCGCGAATTAGTTGGCGATTCAACGAAAGAAACATTAATCTTGTCAAATATAGGTCAGGAGAAATGTACCAGAGGTTACGCGAAAAAAAGTTACCGTATTTTCAAAGGGAGGAAATACTGCCTCAACTGGTATTCATAAATTGATATGGGGTATAGATTAATTGAGAAAAGGCTGATCTTTCTGATGAGCTAATTTCCATAAAGAACCAATTACTATTTTTTAAATTACAACTTGTCAAAGCGTACCTTGCTTGGTACATCAGATCGACAAAGGTAACATTCTCTTCAAAGGCAAAATACTATGATAAAAAAATAATTTCTAAATTGATATGGGGTACAGATCGATTGGGAAAACGTTGCTCTTTCCAATGAGTTAATATCCATCAAGATCCGTTCACTAGTTTTGAAATTGCAATTTGTCAAAGTAAACCATATTTGCTATATCTGATCGACAAACGTATCATTTTGAAAAAGTGAAAATTCTATGAGAAGGAAATTATTTCTAAATTCATACGGGCTGTAGATCGATTGAGAAAACGTTGATCTTTCCAATGAGCTAATTTACATCAAGATCCATTCACTATTGTTTAAATTAGAGCTTGTCAAAGTTAAGCGTCTCCACAAAAAATTACAAATAGCTAACTAACAAATATCAGACTACAGCTGTTCCTCGCTATATATATATGCAGCACATAACACAAAATGCCTCAACATATGCTTTTACAAACTTATTCCTTCACTGTCCACGACATATAGTTCAGTTTCAGGTCTCCCACACATGTAAAACATCAACATTTTTAAATCTACGTAATCCTTAACGTGCTGGACAACGCTATCCTGGGAAAACAGGACTACGATGTGGAACTGAACCCCCCAAAGGCTATGCGGGTGACATTTCCGTTACTGGTTACAGTCACATACAGCAGAGGGTTGTAGAAGGGTAAAGGGGATCCTTGTCTGCCGTGGTTTGGCCCCATTAGTCTGTTAATTTAATACAGTGCACAGGCAACGACTACGACGCGGCGGACCGACGTGGATTCTCGACCTAGTCAAAGTTCAAACGGCAAAGTTCGTGCAAATTGTGGTAGAATATGAGAAAATCTAGTTAGTTATGTTTGAGTTGAGTATTTTCAAGTGTTGTCCTACCCTAACTCTGTACCTATCCTACCTAAGCTTAGGTGATATTTTCTTCAAGGGCGAAATACTATGGGTAGGAAACTCATTTGTAAATTGATATGGGTATGGATCGATTGGGAAAACATTGATCTTTCCAGTGAGCTGATTACCATCAAGATCCATCCACTATTTTTGAAATTACAGCTTGTCAAATTTCGGCTTGCTAGATATACATGATCGACAAAGGTAATTTTTTTTTTCAAAAGCAAAATAATATGAGAGAACAATTATTTCTAAATTGATATGGTATATAGATCGATTGGAAAAACATTGATCTTTCCAATGAACTAATTTTCATCAACACCCATCCACCACTTTTGAAATTACAGCTTGTCAAAGTAGAGCTTGCTTGATACAGCTGATCGACAAAGGTAACATGTTTTTCAAAGAAAAAAATACTATGTAAAATTTTTTTCTAAATTGATATGAGACACAGATCAATTGGGAAAACATTGATCTTTCCAATAAGCTAACTTCCATCAAGATCCATTCACTATTTTTGAAATTGCACCATGTCAAAGTACGGTAACAAACAAATTTGCAATGTCCTTTGCAATGGTCGCTCTGAATTCAATTAAGACTTGAACTGAAATATTTAGATTCATTATTCAGTGGCGAGGCGGCAGTTCTAGTGCTTTCATAAAATTTCATGATGTATCCGGCGCTCGCTAGGCGTTGCTAGTGAGTCTAGACTACTCGAGTTACCGGAGTGCTGCCACAGCGATTCTAAATGCAATTAAAATAACTGATACGAATTCGCAAACTTTTGCAAAACCGAAATTTAGTCGTAATGAATAATTGGACCTATCTTTTGTACGAATATTTCTAGTAAAATATTATTTTTGGGGTTTTTAAGTTCTATAAATACGCGGGAGATTTGAATATTGTAACTAGTCAACTACAGGAGCTTTACCCTAATATTTACGAAGAGTCTTATGCGAAAATCCTTTGTTTTCCTGAAGGATTTCCCCGAGGAAACGCTTGATATCAACCTACAACGGATTATGGAAATTCGCGGGTTATATTTTCAGCTTAAATAATTCATTAAGATTCAGAAAACCCCGAAAAGCAATCAGCGGTCTTGGCAAAGCCCTGGAAAAACTATTGAGAATCGACGCGATTGTTCCGGAAAACTTCCGGGAAACTTCGGGAAATCGACTTTTATTCAATTTAGGACGTAGAAGGGAAAATCTTAATTTTTCGATTCGATGGACCGCGTGCTGTTATGTCAAAAAGGTGTTCCCTGAGATTCTAAAAGGTGAACCTAACCCCACAAAGGAAAATCTATTATTCATATAAAGAACACTGCAGAAAGGGTATAACTAATGACTGCAAGATTGCTTTTAGATCCCTGTATAGATAATACGCTTTATCTTCTAATCTAACGTCAAATTAGGGCGAATTATGAGCTTCTAGGCTTTTAGGATGATAATAGGTTAAATGTACCAGAAGTAAATCGAAGGTGTTGGATTTAGAATCGGTATAATACGTCAAGGTGCCGTCAGATGTCAGCACAAGAAACCGCTTTCAGGCCTTATTGTTGTCTGTGGAACACAAAAGGCCCTGCCTTTTGTAATGTATTGTAACACGAAATCCAGCTGTTATAATGCTGTTGTATCATGAGATTCGACCGTACAATATTTTATAACGAAAATACGCGTCTTGAAGGGTTACTGAATCCGTTGCAATGAATTTTGGAAAGGAGACAACGGATTACGCAATCACATACCAAAAGACGTAATGGTACCAAGTCATACAAGACATCTAATAAATTTTAATTCATAGAACACAAACACGTCGGAATAACGCAGTTTTAATATGTCAACGAATTAGACGTAATGTTGGGTTGGACCTCTAGGAAGAGAGTGTAAGATCTTAAGCGAACATTTTATGTGTTTGCGATCCCAAAAGACGTTATGGAAATTTATAGGCGACATTCTCTAGAGTGCTATAGTTTAGTTTTGTAAGACGTAATGGTAGCTAAATTTAGACATTTCAGGACCGTAAATCGGATCCTTCTCGATGGTAAAGACTGATACTAGTTCAGTCAGGATTATTTCAGAAGTGTCCTTATAAGATCATCCTCTTTAGCTTTGAGAAGAATAATTTTGCTGCGTGTAAGTTTTTTTTTTGTTACCTGTGTATTTCCTAGCAACGTAGAGGTAAAAGAATTATGCTAATACATTCTTATTTAACAGATACTTCTAGGTAATCAATACTGAAAACTACAACCTTTTAAATATTCGTGTTAAATCAGGAGAATTGTTTAAACGTATAGAACCTATGTGCAATCAAACTACGTATTCAAATCTGTCCCAACAAACTTGTACCTGCACTAATTAAATTTGGTACGATGCATTTCGGTAATCCTATATTCACGACATAGTAATATCGTTGAACTTGTGTGATAAGCAAAGCTCCAATTTCCAGAATCACAACTCAATACTAATAGTACAACTTTAGCTATTGTCTCAAGCTGTTATTGTATCAAACTGTTTTATTATATCAATCTGTTATTGTAATCACCATATCTAAAGACTGTATTATATCCTCTAGTTCGTTTTTCACTGACACGAAATCGCGTAGTGATAAATTGCATTTATGTCAATATTTCCAACGTGGATATACATACCTCGGCTATACCTATCTCGAATAGAACATATCTTGAATAGGACTATATATCATTTCTAAATATGTATCTAAAACTGTCTCTGTGTCAGCCTAGAAGCAAAGCAATGCAAGTAAGATCTCATCTGCGCAAAGAAAACATTTTAGCTGCCATGGAAAGTCAACAGAGCGGTTGGAATATAAATTTCAACTACCCTAAGTACACAGAACCCTACTTCGCGAGGTAGAGCAGCGTATCTTGAAGTGGCATACCAGGAATATCAAACAGGTTGAATGCTTGAAGACGTTTGAAAAGATACATCTGATCGACAACGGTAACATTTTTTTTTTTTCAAAGTAAAAATTCTACCAGAAGAGAACTATTTCTAAATTGATATGGGGTATAGATCGATGGGAAAAACGTTGATAAGCTAACTTACAACAAGATCCATTCACAATTTTATAAATTACAGCCAGTCAAAGTACAGTTTGCTGGATATATCTGAACGACCGAGGTAAGTTTTAATCAAAGGCAAAATACTATGAGGGATAAAATATTTCTAAGTTGTAATGGGGCACAGGTCGATTAGAAAACCTCTAATCTTTCCAATAAGATCACTCACAATAAGATCCATTCACAATTTTGTAAATTACAGCTTGTCAAAGTACAGTTTCCTAGATATATCTGAACGACTGAGGTAAGATTTTTTGAAAGGCAAAATACTACGAGGGATAAAATATTTCTAAGTTACAATGTGGCACAGGTCGATTAGAAAAACTCTAATCTTTCCAATGAGATCACTCACAAGAAGATCCATACACAATTTTGTAAATTACACCCAGTCAAAGTACAGTTTGCTGGATATATCTGAACGACCTAGGTAAGATTTTTTCAAAGGCAAAATACTATGAGGGATAAAATATTTATAAGTTACAATAGGGCATAAGTCGATTGGAAAAACTCTAATCTTTCCAATGAGATCACTCACAAGAAGATCCATTCACAATTTTGTAAATTATAGCCAGTCAAAGTACAGTTTGCTGGATATATCTGAACGACCGAGGTAAGTTTTAATCAAAGGCAAAATACTATGAGGGATAAAATATTTCTAAGTTGCAATGTGGCACAGGTCGATTAGAAAAACTCTAATCTTTCCAATGAGATCACTCACAAGAAGATCCATTCACAATTTTGTAAATTATAGCCAGTCAAAGTACAGTTTGCTGGATATATCTGAACGACCGAGGTAAGTTTTAATCAAAGGCAAAATACTATGAGGGATAAAATATTTCTAAGTTGCAATGTGGCACAGGTCGATTAGAAAAACTCTAATCTTTCCAATGATATCACTCACAAGAAGATCCATTCACAATTTTGTAAATTATAGCCAGTCAAAGTACAGTTTGTTGGATATATCTGAACGACCGAGGTAAGATTTTTTCAAAGGCAAAATACTATGAGGGATAAAATATTTCTAAGTTGCAATAGGGCATAAGTCGGTTGGAAAAACTCTAATCTTTACAATGAGATCACTCACAATAAGATCCATTCACAATTTTGCAAATTACAGCTTGTCAAAGTACAGTTTGCTGGATATATCTGAACGACCGAGAGAAGATTTTTTCAAAGGCAAAATACTATGAGGGATAAAATATTTCTAAGTTGCAATAGGGCATAAGTCGATTGGAAAAACGTTAATCTTTCCAATGACCTACTATACATCAAGATCCATCCACAAATTTTGCAATTGTAGCTTGTCAAAGTACACCGTGTTTGCTATATCTGAATGACGAAGACAGTGACATTTTTTCGGGCAACATATTTTCTGGGGTAAAAGACAATATCAACCCTTATAATTATTCGTAATTACATAGATAATAATGACCTCAATTAGAAACTTGCGGAATATACATATTTCAGCCCCTAAATTAATGACACCCTTAACAACTTTGAAACTTTCAAAGCGGAACGGGGTAAAATGCTGAAACTGGAGCTTTGGAACGCAACGTAGTTCACTACCCTTTCGGTTAAGGGCGAAGCGCAACTGGTGTCGCCGGCGGCGACCCTACACCTAAAGGGGTGACCACCCCTCACTACAATATTCACTACACATCTCCAAAAAAATTTATCCAAGAAAAAAAATTACTCACGTATTTTTTCTTCGTTTTTCTTCGATGGAGTTGTTTTTCAAAACAACCCCTAAGTACAAAAACTTAGTATTATCTCTATTCGCAAATTATCTGTATCGCGATTTTATATAAGTAGCGATTTTTCCACTTGGGGGTGGTTTGAGTAAATCTGTGTATGTTGTTTGTTATTAGGGGGTGGGTTTTCGCGACTTGTTAGTTGCGGTGCCCGGAATGAACTGGCGAATCGTACGTCTAGCATGCCCTGGACCCTCGAAGGCGCGCATGGCCTACTGCCTGTACGTAGATCGGGTACATAGGGATGCTGGGGGTAACCTACAGTTTGTAGCGAGCCCCAGCACCACCTGAGTTCATCAACCGCGTCGGCTACGACCGGATCGCCCGCTAAATGCAACGCATTCAAACGCATTTAGTGCAGAGAGTTACGTTTTTTTCAAACGCAAAATACTACGAGAAACAAAATTATTTTAAAATTGGTAGGGGTATAGATCGATAGAGGAAACTTTGATCTTTCCAATGAGCTAGATAACATCAAGATTCGTTCACTATTTTTGAAATTACAACTTGTCAAAGTACGCCATCTTTGCTATATCTGATCGACCGAGGAACATTTTTTCCAAAGGCAAAACACTAAGTGAAGGAAAATTATTTCTTAATTGATATGGGGTATAAATCGATTATGAAAACGTTGATCTTTCCTATGAGATAGTTTACATGAAGATCCATTCACTATTTTTCATGTTAGAGCTTGTCAAAGTACACCTGTCTGCTATCTCTGATCGATAAAGGTATAATTTTTTCGAAGTAAAAATTCTATGAGAAGGAAATTATTTCTAGATTGATATGGGGTATAGATCGATTGGGGAAACGTTGCTCTTTCGAATGAGCTTGCACCCATCGAGATGCGTTTAATACTTTTGAAGTTACGACCAAGAAAATTTGAGGATTGATTACCTATGTAGAAGTAAAACAACAAAATAATTTAAATGAAGTACATAAAACGTACAATACAATATTAAAACATAACGATCACATATGCATTAATAACCTAAATACCTTAAAAGTATAATATAATAATATACAACATCAGTTATAAATTTTTCGAAAAAATAAAAGTCCCTTGTTCTTCGCAGCTCAGTCAGGGACTTTTATTTATTTATTTTTTTTTTTCGAAATATTCAGACACCTGTTCAAAAACGTTCCCTGAAATTAATCAGTATATATAAAGATCACAACATAATTCTTTTGCTTGTTATAGCAAATGGCATAAAACAGTAAATCAAGTGTATTATCTATTAAATAGAGTTTTCAGTATTCTTTTCCATGTTGGGTCATTGATGGCTTCCATTTCCAATTTTCTTTCCAATTTGAACTTTTTCCACTCCTCCAAATCCTTCGACTTCTTCGGGCCCCACTTCTTGGCCGAGAAGGACCTTGTAATGAACTGAAACAAAACAAAAATGTTTCATTCCTAAACCACTGAAAATTGAAGAGACATGAAATCAATGGTTGCTGAATAAATTCATGAAACTCCAATACGCTTTGCAATGGGGTTTCATGAATTTATTCAGCCTACGCTTTGCAATGATTTTTGTAATGGAATGATATTTCAGCAAATTATACACGAGGACCTGAATATAAAACGCAAATTAACTGAAAGTATCGTTGAGAATGATTCTCGAAGTGGTTTATTCTTGTAAAGTTAATGTTATTTTCAGAGGCAAAATTTTGGGGGAAAGAAATTTATTTCTAGTTGATATATAGTATATATCCATTGGAAAAACTGTAATATTTCAAATGAGGTAACTTTTATCTAGATAAGTTAACTATATGTGAAATTACAGTTTGTCAAAGTACATCTTGTTTGTTATACTGTGCTCGCAATATTTGATCGACAGATGAGTTTTTTTTTTCAAAGGGCAAAAACAATGGCAAGGAAAATTATTTCTAAATTGATATGGGATTCAGATCGATTGGAAAAACTCTGATCTTTCCAATGAGCTAACTCACAACAAGATTCATCCACAAGTTTTGAAGTTACAGCTTGTCAAAGTACAGTTTGCTGGATATATGTGATCGAGCGAGTACATTTTTTTTTCAAAGGCAAAATATTATGACAATAAAATTATTTCTAAATTGATACGTGGTACAAATTGATTGAAAAAACTCTGATCTTTCCAATGAGCTAACTCGCAACAAGATCCATTCACTATTTTCGAAGTTACGACAAATCAAAGTCCGTTTTTTGCTTGCTTTACACATTTCATGTTACACAACTCACTTTTGGACAGCCTGCATCTCGATTCCTATAGAAGTAATACAGCATCCACATCACCAACTGCAGCATGGCAACACCCAGAATAGCCCATCCAAACCCAATCGCCAAATCAGGATATTCAAAATCACCATACGTGAGTCTTTCCAACGTAGCGACGAAATAAATAAATATAGCAATCAAAAATATAGGGGTGATAACACCCCACGTCAGTCTCCAGTATATGCCAACTTTTGACTTGACCATGAAGTATATATCATCACAAATTCGACCAAGACCTGAAAGAAAATCGATTAGATTTGAGGTGAAAGACATTTCTAATATTACTTACCATATATCCAGGATATTGCCGCAATTTCCAGGATTGTAAGTATGAAAATGATGAAAGTACCACCGAAGAAGTCAACTAGGTTTAGAATGAATTGTCCACCCTGTAAATTAAAGTTATATCAAGTGTTTTTCTAGAGGTGTTGGTGCAAAAACTTACTGGTGTAACATAGACAAGTCCTACTAAAAATCCTATCACAGCAGTCAATAAGGATACTTGCCAGGCTTTAAGATTTTGGAATATATCCATGATAACTGTGTTTGCGTTTATTTGTAAAGCAACTAGACTTCCAACTCCTAATATGAACAACATTCCAAAGAACAAGATGGCAAAAAGCTGAAAATACAAGAAATAATCAATCCAAACAGTTTTTTCTTGTATTCTTGAGCATTACCCATGGAACAGCATCGAATTTTGCTATTGCTTCAGGATATGAGATAAAAGCAAGACCACTGCCACCAGAATTGACAACTTGGTCAACATCAACCCCCATTTCATAGGCTAAGTTGCCAAGAATACCAAATATGGTGGTTCCAGCTAATAGGGATGTAAATGTGTCTAAAGTTGTTATGATCATGGCATCTCTATAAAGAAAATCAATCATTTTAAACAAGAGATAACAAACAAGAAATGTGAACACACAAAAATAAACAACTTCTTAAGGAAAAAGAAAATTACCTGTTTATATTATGCCCAAATTGATTATATGAGGAATACATGATTATAGAACCAAATCCGACACCAAGGGAGAAAAAACATTGTGTTACAGCAGCATACCATACCTAAAAAAGAACAAGAATAAAAAACAATTATGCGACTAGTACATAATGATTATAATCCCCTAGCACATAACGATTATAAATCACTAGCTCGTATAATCCACTTACGTCGGCGTCTAGTAGTTTGTCCCACTGGGGTCTGATGAAAAACAGAATCCCTGTGCCAGCGCCTGGCAATGTTACTGCCCTGATCAACAGCGCGACCATGATCACGTAGGGAAATAAGGCGAGGAAATAGGAGGCTTTTCCCGAACTGGAAACCCCCCTACAGCTAACCAGAAACGTTACAACCCACGAGGCGAATAGACAGAGCGTCAGACGCCATTCTGGTGTCCCAATTCCGTCAGATATATCGTCTATTTCACGCAAGACTTCCCTCCTATAAAAAAAAAGAATATTGATCGATAACTTGTACTTAAAATTTTTGTAATTTTCAGTGGATTTTGATGATTCTTTCAGGAAATGATAGATAAATTCTTCGAAATCATTCCTGGGTAATATTTTTTTTTTTTCAAATCATATCACAATAATTTATTAGATTTCAAGAATTATCTCATCTTTTCGGTGAAAACAGAAGTGTCAGTTTGTTTTTTTATCTGTTTTCTTAACTTGTATTAGCTAAGAAATATTTGTCTTTAATATGCTAAACAAATCATAAAAATTCAGCAATACGTATTGTATTCGTAACTGTCAGGAAATATTAACGTAAAGATACATACGTTTTATTTATCTCAATACTAAATTAACTATTTGATGGTATTATTTATTTGTCCATTGTTCTTAAAAAACTTAAAGGCTCACTTGCTGATTATAATAAGTATTGCCAACATTTGGACAACGATTTAGATAGTTTGATGGCAAGTTTTTCCATCAGGGGATTTTCGATATTATTATCAATAGATAAAAAAAATAATCCTCTGACAATAGATTATGTATACTTACAACACAACGTTGTGTAACCCACAACATTGTCTTTATTTAAAACTAGATCTTAATAATTAAAACAAAAAAGTGTTATCGCGATTTTTTTTGTAATAATTACCTAAAAAATAATTCTGATGAACTTATGGCATGTCCTGTGATATTTTCCGTTTCGTTTCGTGTCGCGGTTGACGGAATACAGGTTATGTTTAATTTAGTATTCAGTTCTTCCCATTCGTAACGACAACTGGCCCAGGGCAAGTCTCCAGTGAAAGAATTCACAAAATAAAACAAGATTATTGCCATCAGTGCACAATAGTATGTTGCTACGGATACAGCTCCTAAAAGTTGTCCATATCCAATACCTGAAATATTAATTTCATGATCAATCCTGAAAATGTCACCGCAACTCATAAATAAGTCATAAAACATCAATTTTATCGAAAAAAGTTTCTGATAAACCTTTTATCAACTAACATGATGTTAGAAAAACATATTTTTCTCATCAGGAAAAAAATCGCCAGGTCAGGAAGTAAGAGTTGTCGAGATTTGAAAAGTTTGGCGACAATATCTTACAGGAAACAGCGCCAAGAATGCTATCCTTTTTCACAGGAAGTAGCAGCCTTGTAGGTAATTACAAAACTTTTACAATAGAGCTAAGTTTCGCCGTAACAAACAAAAATAAATACAGAAGTCTAATGATTTATTCCACCATAAACTCACCATTCGCCACTTAGAAACTTTTCATCTCAACTTTCCATCGAGTAATTAAAAATGTATTATACACACTGTATTGACACAAAGTCAATATACAGGTTGCTCCGGGAGAAACTAACCTTTCAGCGCTGGTGTTAACATTCCGAAAGCTTTGACGTTTCCTCTGCTTGCAAACTGTCCTATGGACATCTCCAAGTAATATAAAGGCCTTCCTATTATGATCAAAACAATTATGTAGGGTATCAAAAAAGCCCCTCCACCATTTTCGTACGCTGTGAATGGAAACCGCCAAATATTTCCAAGGCCTACTGACATGGCAATGCAGGACATCAAGAATTCTAACCCATTGCTCCATTGTTGTCTACCATCTTCATCGGGATCATCTACATCAGGTTTCTAAAAACAACACTATTTTTAACAATTTTTTCAACATTTGATCTCAAGAAGTATGGCAAAGTTTTCGAGGAATTTTTCAGTAAAATTGAATGAAACCACAATTCCCTAAATACATAAGAAAATGATTCATGGCCACTATTGATATCCATAATGCTATAGATTATGTAGTCGTTGATTAAGATGCTACGTCTAGACTGGGAGTTTGCAAAATATGAATAAATAATAAAAACAAACAAAATACCATATATAATCCTAAACAAAGTATGTCAGTATAATTCATACAGATTACACCTTCAAGATAAGTAAAAATATTAATAAAATTACACATGAATTGTTCAAATTGAATTTTGAAAGATTTCTTTTAGAGAAATGTAGTTCAAATATGTTAATTATTACAAAAAAATATCTGGTGTGCCCCCCACCCAATTTTCCGACTACATTGACACACTGTTTACACATTTATAAACTTTCTAAAGGTATGTACAAATGTCCGTGAAATAATAATAATAATACTATGTCGGGATTATAACAATACATACAAGGCACCTCTCGATACAAATAACTATAATATACTGTCACGTATCCACGTGTTTTCCTACGGGATTTATTTCTCTACTGCTTTTTATTTATTCTTCAATCGTGGACAGGGCGATAATAATTGCAATCGACTTAGGAGACCCTAATACGCGTATTTTCGCTGAAATTTCGAAATTTTTTTTTCAGTCGATTACAATACTTTCCTTCTAGGGTACTAGTCGGAAAATAAAAATGGCCTCAACCAACTCACACGTGACAAACTTGATAAACATGATCAACTTTTAGTAGCTACTGTCAATACAAGAAAGAATTAAGACACTTAGTGGTACAAATAAAATTCTTGTGGCAGCTATTTTAATATTATATATAATTAGATATCCCATACAAGGCCATGGTAACCTATATTTTCAACTGTATTATATTACAAATTGTACACAATTCTCTTATACTGTATACAAAGAATATACAAAACTTTGTTTCCGAAATTTCCTACGAACAAATTTATGTATGACACCAGAATTTTTCTAAGAACATTACATAACTGCAACACCCACGTAAAAAATAAGATTATCACTAATTAATTCGCGGATACAAATCTTATTACATAAAAGCATTCATATATATACTTGACCAAACTAATTAGCGGTTAGTTTTGATGCAAGATTTCAGGTAATCTTGCGTAAGAATTGGCGACTTAATGATTATTTTCCGTTGTGTTTTCCATTGAATTCCGTGTATTTAGTGCCGAATGATTGTTGGTTTTTAATGGTTGTTTGATTTGCAATACCAGCTCCTTGAAATCTCTGCTATTTAGTCGACTAAATAGCGAGTAGATTTCAAAATTAACGAGGTCGATTGAACCAGAAAAAAAAATTAAAGAAAGTTAACAGCATTGCTAATGGGATTAAAAAAATATAGAAATCGTTTTTTTTTTGTTTATTCTGTGTCAGTATAATTAAATATTCGATCTTGGTCAATGATTTCCGGAAAATGTATGTGGGTACGTATGTGTGTACGTGTGAACGAACTGGATTGTTTTTAGTGACAATCGGTCAACCGGAAGTGGCAAATGTTGCGTGCGTTTTCTTAGGGATTCATCCAAATTTTACCAAACTGATACCAGCTCATCCTCCAGTGACTTCAAACATGTGTACCAACTTACAGATCAACGAGATGAACGGTTTAGGCGCTGCAAGAGCTTATAGAAGCCACAGCCTTTATTGATAGATTTAATGATGTCAGTGGCTGTGGCTCCACAAAATTTTAATTGCAGAAGTGTTCAGACACTTAAATGTGTCAATAACATAGTCGGAATGTTGGGTGACCACACCAGATATTTCTCAGTAAAATAATGTTGGGAAATAGAACAAATAATGTTACAAAACAGAACAAATATTGAAATAACAAATGCTATGTTTTACTTAATTATTATCTTTGGTATTGTAAACGGAAATATACCTTTCCTATGACTTATGGGAGAGATAATTACACAGTAATTATTTTATTGATAAATTATTACACATTTGTATGATTTGCTACGAAAGAACTATATTTATAACAGAATAAAATCTATTTATGATACAAAATAAACATACCTGTATTTCATTTGTTCCATTGTCTAAATTTAGCGTGGTATCATTAGATAGTTCAAAAGCTGGGTTATCCAAACCGTAACTCTAAATTAAAAAAAAAAAAATTGTAATTATTATTCTGTGTCTAAGAATTAGAAAAGTAAATCACTAACTTTTTTCTTGAACATTTTTGCTACACGAACTTAAGTCCTCGATGAAAAAATCACAATATTTTAAGTTAAATTCGCTACAAAAGTGTAACATTAGTTAGTATATACAAAGTTCTTTCTGCAATGAATCGCGAACTACTGTACACTGGCAACTATGCTCCAATGTTGTTGGATACAATTTGCCAATTTTTCCCCACCACCTGCTATATGAAGAATACATATAGCAAAAAAATAGGTATGATATAGATAGGTATAATATAGACAGTGATAGATATAACCCACACACACAAAGATTAATAGTACTTTACTTGTTTTGTTTAATTTCATCGTTCTACACGCAAAAGATAACAACTAATACCTTTGTTATTTTTCTATAAAGCTTACTAATTACATTATAATTTAACAATCAATAATTTATTAATGTATTTATCAGTTTTTTTTGTCGAACAAAAATGGATAAGGCAATTTATTTCCACGAAAATAAACGGCGTTAATTTCATCTGAAAAATCACCCTTTTTTGTGGGGTGAGAGACAAATTTATCCACCACCTGAACATGCGGGAACACGGGCAATACACAAAAGGCTTGATTAACAGCATACCAGGGGTTCTAATACCCCCCACTAAGCTGTGACAACTGAATAATTACAGCGAACAAGTTAGAATTAACCTAAGGTGGCCAGACTTTACAGACGTTGTCGATCTATAAATTTAGAGATTAGTTATAGTTATTATCATTTAGTTAAAAGAAAACTTGCTACCACTGCTAAAAACAGGGATTGTCACACATTTTTAATTAAATAAAATTGTGCCAGTCCCGAATGTTGAATTTTATAACGAGAAATTAATTCAATAAATTTTTCTGATCAATAAAAGCTGTATCAAGTGTATCAATAATAATCTTGTCTTCGGTCAGGAATGATTCCGTAAAAAAAAGCTGCAATAAAACTGTAGGTAGTCTCAATAATAAATAAACTTATCTTAGGTCAGGAATGTTGTATTTTATTACTAGAAAGAATTTAATTCGCAAACACCCGATGCAATTCAATAGCAGGTGGTCCCAATAAAAAATAAACTTGTCTTAGGTCAGGACTGTTGTATTTTATGACTAGAACAAAAATAATTCAAGAATTTAATCCACAAAAACTAGATGTAATAAAACATCAGTAATCCGAATAATAAATAAACTTGTCTTAGGTCTAGAATTTTATCTACCACCTGAACATGCGGGAACACGGGCACTACACAAAAGGCTTGATTAACAGCATACCAGGGGTTCTAACACCCCCCACTAAGCTGTGACAACTGAATAATTACAGCGAACAAGTTAGAATAAACCTAAGATGGCCAGACTTTACAGACGTTGTCGATCTATAAATTTAGAGATTAGTTATAGTTGTCATCATTTAGTTAAAAGAAAACTTGCTACCACTGCTAAAAACAGGGATTGTCACACATTTTTAATTAAATAAAATTGTGCCAGTCCCGAATGTTGAACTTTATAACGAGAAATTAATTCAATAAATTTTTCTGATCAATAAAAGCTGTATCAAGTGTATCAATAATAATCTTGTCTTAGGTCAGGAATGTTGTATTTTATTACTAGAAAGAATTTAATTCGCAAAAACCCGATGCAATTCAATAGCAGGTGGTCCCAATAAAAAATAAACTTGTCTTAGGTCAGGACTGTTGTATTTTATGACTAGAACAAAAATAATTCAAGAATTTAATCCACAAAAACTAGATGCAATAAAACAGCAAGTAGTCCGAATAATAAATAAACTTGTCTTAAGTCTGGAATGTTGTATTTTATGACTAAGAAAAAATTTAATCTGCAAAAAACAGATGCAATAAAACAGTAGGTAGTCCCTATAATAAATAATCCTGTCTCAAGTAAGGAATGTTGTATATTAGTAGAAAAAAATTAATACCCTAAACCCAGTTACTTTAAAACGGTAAGTAGTCTGAATTATAAACTTGTCTTAGGTCAGGAATGTTGTGGTTTAATACTAACAAATTATTCCCAAAAAAGCTTCCCAAAGTAGCAGATACTTTTAATAGCAAGAAAAATTAGTCTTTAATCTGAACACTCTAGAAAATTTGTGCCCACAAGTTGTGGACATCTTGTAGAATTAAACCTTGTATCCGACGTGACATAAAAAAAAGTGAATGTCTGAATTTTGACCTTTACTGTTAGATATATAATCTTGTAAATTAACTTAATGCTAGTTGCAAAAAATTGATCTACTCAGCGGAATGGACACTGTCTACAGATTATCGCAAATCAGCACACAAAAAAACACCTGAAATAATTATTTTTTTGCGTAATAGGAGGGAAAATTTTTACTTTTATCCCGTCTAATATCTTTAATCCACACTATTATAAATAATAAATCTGCGTTACACACAAATTTACTATCTAATCATGCGTTTTCATAGGCGCCACAATATAATGCAACGTCATGTATTTTTAGCCACCACAGTAAAGACCACCGTTCATTTATATGTTACCGCTAATATCCGAAAGTACGTTAACACTTCTATTACCTAGTTAGACTCAAAATTACCTAGTTAAAGACTCAAGTAGCTAGCTATAGACTCAAGGATATTGTTGGTGCCTAAAAATCTAGAGATACCAAACCCTCAAAAAACCCTCAAGATCCCTTGTCTTCGCTTGTATTTGATTTAAAATAATTGATAAATAGACTCTGTTTTTCCCAAGTTAGCAATAAAAAAATAACTCCGGTCTAAGTTACAACACAAAATCAACGACGCAATACGATAGTGCTTATGTATGTTTTAAATTGTTTATTCCTTACCACATAAGGGCATTATATAAGTAACCAACGAGTAATTATCTTGTTAATCTATTGTAATAGTCGGTAATCTATTGAGTCAGTAAATCCCAAATGTCCGGGGTTTACCCAAGGAGTAATAATTCCTTTCAGAAATATGGGTCACTTTTATGAACAGGATCAATTTTTTGTTTTGATTTCTTGTAAAAGACGTAATGGAATTATCAATAAGTAGCAATTTCACTCATTTACTTAGCACCCTACACAAAATAATTCTTCTTTCAACAAAGTACTCAGACATAAGCTCTATAAAGATGAATTAAGCCCTTTGTATACCTACACTGAGAACTAGGAATATCACAAACCTGACAAGTGTGTCATTGATTTACACATATTTATGTACATACATACATAATACATACATTTTCCAGAAATCATCGCAATCGATTCAGGGGACCTCAAAACGCGTATTTCCGCGGAAATCTCGAATTTTTTTCCGTCGATTACAATACTTTCCTTCTAGGGTAGGTACTAGTCGGAAAATAAAAACACCTTCCCACTTATTACACTATAAATAAACAATTTTGTTTACGTAATATTTACAGTGTAATTGAATAGATTGAGTACAAAAAAATAGATTGAGTGAAAAAAATCCCCTTAAGCTAATCTGTACTTCTCTCTCTCTCTCCAGGGAATTTACTTACATAAGAAACCACAGACGTGTTAAAATGTTTGTGTTACAAATATTAAATAACACCTATAACAATAAATTTAATTTAATAATATTGGTAACCAATTAAAATACACAATTTTCTTTTTATTCCAACAACTTTGGACATATCCCTTCGTATTTTTCGTTCAGCTTTGAACTGTGTCCACTCCTGTAACCTTTCAGGATTTGCAGGACCCCATTTGGCATGCGACAAGGACTTTTTCAAACCCTAAAAGGAAGCAGTTAGATTTACAAACGCATTATAACATTATCTGATAATGAAATTAATAAAAACACATAACAAAAACAAACATAGTAAGTAAGTTATTAATAATATAAATAACTTATTAATAACACAGATAACTTATTAATTCAAAGATTAACATTATAGATTCCTGTTATTTGTTTTTATCAAAGGAAACAATGACGAATCATTAGTGTAAAATATGTACATACACAGTGATAAAGATACAAATAATTCTGATTAATAATAATCTAAATTTATCGACAAAATTGTGATATTTTCGGAATATTTTACTGTCTAATAATTCGTAATATGCTCATCTAATAAAATAGTGGATAAAATAATTATTTTACCTCAATATAATCTATTTTGTTGATATGTTGTATATAATACACCCACCATAGAGGTATTTGAGCAACACCAAATACAATAATCAACCATCCACAAGCTAAAAAAGAAGTAATATATTATAATATCTAACATAGCTTTGCTAGATAATTGTATATTGGAAAAATTTATGTTATGTGAAAAAAATTTGTTTACCAATTGCTGAGTCGGGAAAATTGGTTCCTTCGTGTGTAAGACTCTTCATTGTTCCCAGAAAATACAAGAATATAGCTATTAAAACAACAGGATTTACAATTCCCCAACTAATTCTCCAATATATACCAACTGTTCGCTTGAGCATGAACTCTATGTCGTCACAGAAGTTTTCTAAGCCTAAAAGAAGACAGGAGATATATGATGGTATAGTAAGTATATAGTATTAGTATAGTAAATAGTATATAAACTATTGTTTATTTACCATACCACCAAAACACCATAGTTGTCTCAATAATGGTCAAAATCAAGAAAATCATGGTACCACCGAAGAAATCAACCAAAGTAAATATAAATTGGCCACCCTAAAACAAATAATGGTTCAGGAAAAACAAAAATAACTAAATTTTAAACACTAACGTTAGTGACGTACACCAAGCTAACTAAAAAACCTGCCACCACGGTCATCAAAGAAATCATCCAGGGTTTTAGATTTGGGAAACTATCTGAAATTACAGTGATACCAACTCCTTGTAAGGCCACCATACTTCCAATACCAAGGACAAACAGCATAAGGAAGAACAGGATAGCAAATAACTAAAAAAAAATCAATTTTCAATGTCTCAGCGATACTCGTTTTTTGTTTGGTGTTTGTAATCATTCGATAAAATCGGTGTTTGTGGATATATTTCGAAATTAAACCGTAAAGTTTCAACCATAACTAATTGATTCGTATTTTCTGTTATTATAACATTGTTATCATAAATAATGTGTTGTGAAATATTTCATTACCCAAGGAACGGCGTCGAATTTTGCAAGTGCTTCTGGATAACTTATGAAAGCTAGACCAGTTCCACCTGCGTTGATAACTTTGTCAACTCCAACATTCAATTTAAAAGCAAGATGACCCAAAATTCCAAATATAGTCGTTCCAGCCAGTAATGATGTAAACGTATCTAGAGTTGTGACTATAAGACCATCTCTAACAAAAAAATAAACAATTTTTTAACCTCTTTACAACTATAAAATTAATTTAGACAAATTTACCTGTAGATGTTCTGCCTGAAGTTATTATACGAAGCAAACATTGTTATTGAACCAAATCCAACATTCAAAGAAAAGAAACATTGAGTGACAGCTGCGTACCATACCTAAAATTAGATTTTTGGGATGAATTCCCCCAAAAAAATCATGACTAATCAAAAACTAAATTATAAATCACCTGTGCTTCAGCTAGTTTTTCCCATTTAGGGGTGATAAAGTACAACATCCCTTCATTTGCACCTTCCAACGTCACAGCTCTTACTAACAAACATACCATGATAACATACGGAAATATAGCAAGGAAATAAGCAGCTTTTCCTGAGCTTCTGATACCATTTCTTGTTATAACAAATAAGACAACATACGAGAAAAGCATGCATAATGTTAATCGCCATTCTGGGGTTCCCAAACCATCAAATATCTGGGTTTTTTCCTTTAGGACGTCTCTCCTACGAAGTAAGAATACAGATTATTCAAGAAAAAATAAAAAAATAAGAGTAATTCTTGAGTAAATCAAGATTTTACCTGAAATAAAGCTCTGACGAACTCATGCTGTATTCCCCAGCTGTTTGGTTTCCATTCGATGGAATACAAGTTAGACTCTGAGCTAAATTTTCTTCTTGCCACTCTGTTCTACAGTACGACCAAGGTAAGTTATTCGTAAAAGAATTTATCAAGTAAAAGAAGGTTAACGCTACTAAAGAACAATAATAGGTGGCTACACATGTGCATCCTATTAGCTGGCCATAACCCAACCCTAGAAAAAGAATTATCTTGAGTCTTAAGGCGAAGGTTAAGGCTAAGTCTTAAGGCTAAGTCTTAAGGTTAAGTCTTAATGTTAAGTCTTCAGGTTTAGTCTTAAGGTTAACCCTAAAGACTAATCAGAAATTCAACCTTTTAATGCTGGTGCCATATTATAGAACGCCTTTACGCTTCCCAAACTTGAAAATTGTCCTATGCACATCTCCATGTAATACATTGGTCTACCAATTAGTAAAAGTACTATGATATATGGTATTAGGAATGCCCCACCGCCGTTTTGGTAGGCGGTGAAGGGAAATCTCCAAATATTTCCAAGTCCCACTGACATGGCAATGCAGGACATTAGGAATTCTAAACCTTTGCCCCATTCCGCCCTTGCTGGGGGTGTTTTTTGTTCCTATAAAACAAGACTGTAAGACTTTTCCTACAGAGAAATGTTCGTAACTTCAAAAATAACTATCCAATCCTAATGGAACTAACAATAATTATTGCCAAGAGTCTAATTAGCAACTCTTTTCTATTGTAAGCTCTTCTTACCTTAGATGGTTCAATTTTAGAACCGTGTCCATTTTGTGTTTCGCTCTGCATGTTGTTCCGACACAAAACTTAATCTGAGTAAATGACGAAGTGTAATAATGTAGTAAAAATTAAAAATTGTGGATACAAAGAGTAGATAACGAAGTTTTTATTACCACATTACAGCGATTAATCAACAACAATCTAAAAATGGTTTTATGGTATATTTCGCGTTGATCATTTTACATTTTGTATAGCCTACATCTGTTATCCTACATTTTTTATTTAAGTATTTCATATAGAACATTTCTAGGCCACACTATACTGTTACAAATGTTTAAGATGCAGTAAAAAGATAATGTGTGTCGTCATCAAATTTTTGCAACATTATTACTTAATCTTTCTGTAAACTTGACGTACATTCAATTTTCTTTTAATGTTATTTCCTCAAGTTATTTGATATGTGTTTTGTAAACGCCACAAACATTGTTGGAATATTGATTTAACTTCGTCAATTGTGAAGAACTGAATAGCTAAATATTTAAGGTATTTTGTATTGGCCATTAAAAACGAATTAACCTGATTATATTCACATGGTTTAGCTTTATGGCGCTATGATGTCATCAGCACTATTGTGGAGGCGTTTAAAAAATCTGCAATGCACACAATTCACATAGAATAATTACAACAGATAGTTTCCTTAATATTGCTATGATACACCACAAGAATAAAATATATATTTTTAAGTCACGTTTTTATCTCTCTGCATCCGTGATGAAGATCCAGGAATGAAAGGAAAAAAAACCACGTGTTATTTTTAATGACTTATAAATTACTCGTTAATTGGTACCTTGTCTGGTTTTCTGTTTGTCTTTTTTTGCAGTATTTCTGTAAAGATTTTGCAATTTTTCGTTATAAAACTGCGTATTTCGGTAATATTGAAATCTTAATTAATTGCTATTAAAGTTACAGCGAGATAATTTGTCAATAAAGTTACCGACACTGCTATCTATCGAAAACAATTGTAAAAGTAATCCGTTTTATTGGCGTTATAAGTATAAAATAATGATAATATTATTGATGATTAATGTTGTTACACATCGCATTAAACAAATAACTGTAATTCCACGATTTCACACCTATCCCACGAGATGAATTACTTGAAAACTTAATAACCTTTCCATATGTATGCCGGAATAAAGATGTACAGTTCTGCTATCTGACGAGTCCAAAAGCATTACGAAGAAAAATAATGATACAGTTTTGTTTTAAATCCACTTTTATTATTATCTAACAAAGAATAACTTGTTGCGATATGAACTTATTTAATTATATATAAATTTAATTATTCATGGCATGCTCTATGTCACTGTGTGCTGCTGGATAATAACGGGGAAGTACCGGTTGTTTAATTTTACGGTTAGGCTTTAAATTAAGCTTCGTATGAATTGTATTTATTTGTAGTCTAGAGTCTAGACTCTAGAGTGTCTAAACAGTTTCAAGAAGTGTACAGTTGTGTCAATGACTTCTCGAAAAGAAATTTCAAGTTTTATGCGAAACTTGGTATAAAATATAGAAATAAAAGAAAATTGTTTGGTTGAAATTTCAAAATTGTTCAATTTATTAAATTGTTCAACTAAATCAACAGTTCAAACTCTATTCAATAGCTTTTAAAATACCCAGAGTGCTGAAAATAAATTGCGCAGTGGTCGCCTAAAGAGGCTAAGTCGTAGAGATAGATGTATTGTTTATTTTTAAAATAAAGTGGATAAAAAATCCGAAAATAAATTCCAGTATGTTAACCGCAGAATTAGCAATGACATCAGATAGATTGTGTAACCACGAACTGTTCGAAGAACTTGGAAAAACAACAGTTTCGACATCAAAAAAAAAAACGCGAAAAAAACCTGAAATTTCGCTTGAAATTTGATGCATCTAAAGTAGTGTTTATTGAGGGAAATATAGATCGTTATCGATATAAATTTATCAATATAATTATAAATGTATCAATACAAACATATTTTTACTCTCCGACTAGTACCCTTTCAATGTAAATACGCGTTTTGGGGTCCCCTGAATCAATTGCAATGATTTCTGGAAAATGTATGTATGTATGTGTGTTTGTGGGTATGTCTGTAAACACGATGGAAGTTTTCGGTAGCATGGCGATTCGCATAAAACCGACACCACCCATCGCTACACTTAGCATGGGTGCTCAGTGTAGCGATGGGTTGTGTCGGTCTTATGCGAATCACCATATTACCGAAAAAGTCCATCGCTACACTTCTCACCCGTGCAAAAATGCACACGGTGTGAATTGGACGTCAAATGGTGCCTGTGACGCCTACCTTTATTAAAATTATGTTTCCCACTAGTAATTCCACCACGGATTTTTTTATTTACATAAAAAATAAATACAATACAAAAATATTTTGTTTCTACTGACTAAAATTAGTAATACTTATGACCGATTAAAACATATAGGATCCGTTTGTACCAAATAACGTTTGATATTTGTCTTTTCGTTCTTAAATCATTTTTGTATTCCCTGTACTCAATGGCTTTTTTGTCGTCTGCTGGGTTCCATTTTTGATGAGATATAGACCTAGATATTCGCTGAAATCAAAATGTAGATTAAAGTAAAAATTATATGAATTATTACTATTATTATTATGTTATACCTCGCTTAATGTGATATTGTCGATATGTTGCATGTAATACAACCACCATATTGGTATTTGTAACAGTCCAAGGCCAACAATTATCCAACCAAAAGCTAAAAATTAAAAAACGGATTAATTTTGTATCCAACAAGAATTTTTTGGTGCAAAATACTCAAGGCTATGTCTGGAAAGTCCCTATTTTCATGGGTAAGCTTCGTCATAGTTATTAGAAAATACAACAACACAGCGATTAAAAATATAGGGTTAATAACACCCCAACTAATTCTCCAGTAAACACCAACTGGACGTTTTAGCATAAATTCGATATCGTCACAAAAATTTTCAAGTCCTGAAACAAAAAATTGAAAATAAAACCTTTTTGGGATGTTTTAATACATACCATACCACCAAAACACTACAACAGTCTCTAAAATAGTTAAAATTAAGATTAGCATCGTTCCTCCGAAAAAATCCACGAGTGTAAAAATAAATTGACCACCCTACAACAAAAAAAAACTATAGTACTTCACAGTGTACAGTTTGAAATGAACAGTTCAAACTGTTAGTTGCAACTGAACGTGTGGGCTTACATTAGTCACGTATATTAAGCTTGCTATCATTCCAACAACTGCAGTGAACAGTGCAATTTTCCACGTCTTAATTCCAGGAAATGTGTCCATAACTGCAGTGGAAACAACACCCATATCACCCATTAAAGTCCCTATACCCAGGACAAATAACATGAAGAAAAATAAAATACCAAATAACTAAAAAAAAAAACACCACAATAATTTGTATCATAAAATTAATATTTAGCTAAAAATTAGTAGTATATCTGTTATATCTGTTATAACTAGAGAGTCTACAAAATAGTCACTGGTGTTTTCAATCTGCGCAATGGTAAAGTGACCATTTTGTAGACTCTCTAGTTATAACGAAAACTAACCCATGGAACAGCATCAAATTTAGCTATGGCTTCCGGATATGATATAAATGCTAATCCGGTACCACCACTATTTATAACTTGAGCAACATCAACGTCCAACTTGTAAGCTAGATGGCCTAAAATACCGAATATTGTAACGCCAGCGAGTAAAGAAGTGAATGTATCTAACGTAGTGACTATGAGACAATCCCTAGAAGAATATTATAATCAAATGTCGACACGAATACGAAAAAACAAAATTACCTGTAGATGTTCTGGTTAAAATTATTGTATGATGCGTATGTTGTAATAATTCCAAAACCAATACCCAATGAGAAGAAACATTGGGTGACAGCTGCATACCAAACCTAGAATATCTACGTTTAGTTTTGCTGTGTTGCTAGTCACAAAATAAAGCTATGACCTGTGCATCGAGTAACTTTTCCCAATCTGGTTTTATAAAGTATAAAATACCGTCAACAGCGCCATCTAGTGTTACAGCCCTTATTAGCAGAACAAGCATGATCACGTAAGGAAATAATGCTAGGAAATAAGCAGCTTTTCCAGAACTTTTCACGCCTTTCCATGTTATTAGGTATATGGTAACATAGGAGAAGAGTAAACAAAGTGATAGCCTCCAATCAGGACTACCAACTCCATCTTGTATGTCCACCTTTTCTTTCAAGACTTCTCTTCTACAATAAAAGATTGTTACAGGGAACACAGAGTTTCAAAATAATACAAAAGTTTGATATTAGAAGATTTTTTAATCTTCTGTAAGTACCTGAAATATAATTCTGATGAACTGATGCCGTTACCACTTGCTGACAAGTTACCATTTGATGGTATACAAGTGACACTGTGTTGGCTGTTTTCCAGTTCCCATGTGTCTCTACAATACGACCATGGCAATGTTCCAGTAAATGAATTGATTAAATAAAACAGTGTCAGAGCGACCAGAGAACAATAATATGATATGACGCATATAACTCCAATAACTTGACCGTATCCAATACCTGAAAGTGTTTTGTATTCTAGTTTAGATTTGCTAGTTCCTTATTGATAATTTTATTTGTAATCTCATTTTTACTTACCTTTGAAGGCAGGTGCTAACTGATAAAAAGTCTTGACGTTTCCAAAGCTCGAAAACTGTCCCATACACATCTCCATATAATACATCGGCCTTCCAATTAAAACCAAAACTATAATATACGGGATTAAGAATGCTCCACCGCCATTTTGATAAGCAGTGAAGGGAAATCTCCAAATATTGCCAAGGCCCACGGAAATTGCAATGCAAGACATCAAGAACTCTATACCTTTGCCCCATTCTGCCCTCTCACGTTTCACTTTTACTTTGACCCCCTAAAACACCCGGTATATAAATAACTTAAATATAAACGTCACTGCTCAGAAAAAAAAACCTGTACGACATCCATGGCTGTGCCGTCACAATAATACGTGGATTAACTATCCCAAAGTCTAACAAACATAAAATTTGATATTTGTTGATAAGCCTTGTTTATTGGGTCTCTATTCTTGAAAGAAACGGTTAAAAAATGCCAAGTCAAACATTCCCAGACATTGTAAAATAATAAAGATTGTTTTGTATCATTTCAAAGGTCTATTTCTTATGATGATATCAACGTATGTAGTGTTATAAAGTTCTTATCTTTCTTCGTTAACGAAATTGCGATTACGCAGAAATGTTTTCTATATAGCAAAGCCCTCTGCATCAGTTACGAACACCATCATGCGGTGGCATTACTAGACAGTTAAACCTACTCAGATCGCTGCGGTATAACTGAATTCTAGGCCCCAAAATCCGAACTAATGCCGCGGTATCGCTTATTGCGTAGGTTAGAGAGAAATAGATAGATTAGTGCAAATTATCAAGCCATTTATTCCGGATTTCGGTTACTCCGGTACTATATCAGAGAATGGGGTAGATAATTACACCCCGTGACTCATCAATAAATCATAGTTAGCCATGAGGGCCTTCAGAACGGAAGCTAATTTACTAGGCGATGTATACAATTCGAATGCAGTAGACCATGGTGGTGATAAGAGATGATTGGGTTCGAGAGGCGTGGTATGGATGTCGCTCTTTAGTGTATTGTTAGCTTAATGAAGTCGATATCTGCGCTTGATGAATGTTATTGTGCTGAAGATTGATTTGATCTTTAATTTTTAGGATTGATTATCCCAGGTATTAGCTATCTTGGCATATAAAATAATTATCGATATACCTACTAGATTGCTAGTAAGAGCATGTCAAGCAAAATCATGACATTCAACAATACTATACACCAAGACTATACAAACTCTATCTTTGTAAATATCTGCTGAAGAAAATAGAGCTGGTATGTGGTTACAATTTTCAGGATTGATTACCCTAATTATCTGCTATCTTGGTATATAAAGTAATGATCGATACTCCTACTAGATTGCTAGTAATAGCACATAAAGAAAAATCATGACATTCCACAATATAAAGACTATACAAACTCGATCTTTGCAAAGATCTGCTGAAAGAAATAGAGCTGGTAGGCGGTTACAATTTTCAGGATTGATTATCCAAAATATCTGCTATCTTGGCATATATAATAATGATTGATACTCCTACTAGCACATAAAGTAAAATCATGACATTCAACAATCTAAAGGCTATACAAACTCAATATTTGGAAAGATCTACTGAACGACATAAAGCTAGTAGATGATTACAATTTTCAGGATTGATTACCCTAATTGTCAGCTATCTTGGCATATATAGTAATGATTGATACTTCTACTAGATTGCTAGTAATAGCACAATAGCACATAAAGCAAAATTATGACATTCAACAATATAAAGACTACACCAACTCGATCTTTGCAAAGATCTGCTGAACAAAATAAAGCTGGAAGGTGGTTACAATTTTCAGGATTGATTACCCAAAATATCTTATATCTTGGCATATATAATAATGATTGATACTCCTACTAGATTGCTAGTAGTAGCACATAAAGCAAAATCAGGACATTCCACAATATAAAGACTATACAAACTCGATCTTTGCAGAGATCTGCTGAAAGAAATAGAGCTGGTAGGTGGTTACAATTTTCAGGATCGATTATCCAAAATATCTGCTATCTTGGCATATATAATAATGATTGATACTCCTACTAGCACATAAAGTGAAATCATGACATTCAACAATCTAAAGGCAATACAAACTCAATATTTGGAAAGATCTACTGAACGACATAAAGCTAGTAGATGATTACAATTTTCAAGATTGATTACCCTAATTGTCAGCTATCTTGGCATATATAGTAACGATTGATACTTCTACTAGATTGCTAGTAATAGCACATAAAGCAAAATTATGACATTCAACAATATAAAGATTACACCAACTCGATCTTTGCAAAGATCTGCGGAACAAAATAAAGCTGGAAGGTGGTTACAATTTTCAGGATTGAGTACCCAAAATATCTGCTATCTTGGCATATATAATAATGATTGATACTCCTACTAGCACATAAAGTAAAATCATGACATTCAACAATCTAAAGGCTATACAAACTCAATATTTGGAAAGATCTACTGAACGACATAAAGCTAGTAGATGATTACAATTTTCAGGATTGATTACCCTAATTGTCAGCTATCTTGGCATATATAGTAATGATTGATACTTCTACTAGATTGCTAGTAATAGCACAATAGCACATAAAGCAAAATTATGACATTCAACAATATAAAGACTACACCAACTCGATCTTTGCAAAGATCTGCGGAACAAAATAAAGCTGGAAGGTGGTTACAATTTTCAGGATTGAGTACCCAAAATATCTTATATCTTGGCATATATAATAATGATTGATACTCCTACTAGATTGCTAGTAGTAGCACATAAAGCAAAATCATGACATTCCACAGTATAAAGACTATACAAACTCGATCTTTGCAAAGATCTGCTGAAAGAAATAGAGCTGGTAGGCGGTTACAAATTTCAGGATTGATTATCCAAAATATCTGCTATCTTGGCATATATAATAATGATTGATACTCCTACTAGATTGCTAGTAGTAGCACATAAAGCAAAATCATGACATTCCACAGTATAAAGACTATACAAACTCGATCTTTGCAAAGATCTGCTGAAAGAAATAGAGCTGGTAGGCGGTTACAAATTTCAGGATTGATTATCCAAAATATCTGCTATCTTGGCATATATAATAATGATTGATACTCCTACTAGCACATAAAGTAAAATCATGACATTCAACAATCTAAAGGCTATACAAACTCAATATTTGGAAAGATCTACTGAACGACATAAAGCTAGTAGATGATTACAATTTTCAAGATTGATTACCCTAATTGTCAGCTATCTTGGCATATATAGTAACGATTGATACTTCTACTAGATTGCTAGTAATAGCACATAAAGCAAAATTATGACATTCAACAATATAAAGATTACACCAACTCGATCTTTGCAAAGATCTGCGGAACAAAATAAAGCTGGAAGGTGGTTACAATTTTCAGGATTGAGTACCCAAAATATCTTATGTCTTGGCATATATAATAATGATTGATACTCCTACTAGATTGCTAGTAGTAGCACATAAAGCAAAATCATGACATTCCACAATATAAAGACTATACAAACTCGATCTTTGCAGAGATCTGCTGAAAGAAATAGAGCTGGTAGGTGGTTACAATTTTCAGGATTGATTATCCAAAATATCTGCTATCTTGGCATATATAATAATGATTGATACTCCTACTAGCACATAAAGTAAAATCATGACATTCAACAATCTAAAGGCTATACAAACTCAATATTTGGAAAGATCTACTGAACGACATAAAGCTAGTAGATGATTACAATTTTCAGGATTGATTACCCTAATTGTCAGCTATCTTGGCATATATAGTAATGATTGATACTTCTACTAGATTGCTAGTAATAGCACAATAGCACATAAAGCAAAATTATGACATTCAACAATATAAAGACTATACAAACTTGATCTTTGCAAAGATCTGCTGAAAGAAATAGAGCTGGTAGGCGGTTACAATTTTCAGGATTGATTATCCAAAATATCTGCTATCTTGGCATATATAATAATGATTGATACTCCTACTAGCACATAAAGTAAAATCATGACATTCAACAATCTAAAGGCAATACAAACTCAATATTTGGAAAGATCTACTGAACGACATAAAGCTAGTAGATGATTACAATTTTCAGGATTGATTACCTTAATTATCTGCTATATTGGCATATATAGTAATGATTGATACTCCTACTAGATTGCTAGTAATAGCACATAAAGCAAAATCATGACATTCCACAATATAAAGACTATACAAACTCGATCTTTGCAGAGATCTGCTGAAAGAAATAGAGCTGGTAGGTGGTTACAATTTTCAGGATTGATTATCCAAAATATCTGCTATCTTGGCATATATAATAATGATTGATACTCCTACTAGCACATGAAGTAAAATCATGACATTCAACAATCTAAAGGCAATACAAACTCAATATTTGGAAAGATCTACTGAACGACATAAAGCTAGTAGATGATTACAATTTTCAGTATTGATTACCCTAATTGTCAGCTATCTTGGCATATATAGTCATGATTGATACTTCTACTAGATTGCTAGTAATAGCACAATAGCACATAAAGCAAAGTTATGACATTCAACAATATAAAGACTACACCAACTCGATCTTTGCAAAGATCTGCTGAACAAAATAAAGCTGGAAGGTGGTTACAATTTTCAGGATTGATTATCCAAAATATCTGCTATCTTGGCATATATAATAATGATTGATACTCCTACTAGCACATAAAGCAAAATCATGACATTCAACATCCTAGAGACAATACAAACTCAATATTTGGAAAGATTTACTGAACGAAATAAAGCTAATAGATGATTACAATTTTCAGGATTGATTGCCCTAATTGTCAGCTATCTTGGCATATATAGTAATGATTGATACTTCTACTAGATTGCTAGTAATAGCACAATAGCACATAAAGCAAAATTATGACATTCAACAATATAAAGACTACACCAACTCGATCTTTGCAAAGATCTGCTGAACAAAATAAAGCTGGTAAGTGGTTATAATTTTCAGTATTAATTACCCAAAGTATATGCTATCTTGGGATGTATAATACTAATTTGTGTTCCCACTAGATTGTTAGTAGACTTTGAACTATCTAAACTCTATAATATAGAGTACTGTATATTATGCAGTGAGTACTGTACATTATACAGTACACAAACTCAAATATTCCCTTAAACACAGTAAACAGAAGACCACTTATTGGTTAATATTTTACAATTTTTAAATAAACCAACAGAACAAATATCACAAGGAAAGTTATGTTTTTTAAAGACAGGTTACGACACGATACTCATAGTTGCACAAAACGTATAACATAGTTCACAATGAACACATACCTAAGCATTCTAGCTAATCTAATCATAAAGCAATATTTCTACCAGAGTAATTGCTTGTTGATATTCAGCGATGATACAAATGATTTTTACTACAACGGAAGTTTACCTTTTGTGCTATTTGAAGCAAATAGCATGATAGAAAGTTTGGAATTTCGATATTTCGGTTGTCAAGGCATTGTGATAATCAATGATAACCCCCGCCTAATTTTCGAAGAGTTTGAAACTGCTATAAGGCTGTCAACGAACAACAGATTCAATACCAGAAAATACCTGATATTACCAGCTGAAGATTCAACTGCAATGATGGATGTTTTCGAATCTGATGATTTGGATTTTGTCGCTGATTTATTAGTATTGAACAAAAGTTATGAAACTAAGGGTGGTATGAGAGATATACTGGGTGTTCGCGAAGTGGTGTACGACCTGTACACTCACCAATACAATGGTGTCAGCGATAATAAGAAAATCTTGAAAATTGACAGTTGGTTTTCGAGTAATCAAAGTTTTTTGATTGGAAGGGAGTTGTATGAAGATAAAATGACAGATCAAAAGGGGAGGTTGTTCAAAATCGCCACGTTCAAATATAAACCATACGCCATACCAGGTTTTGTATATTATCCCATGTTTTTAAAGGGATTTTTTTTTTTAGATTTTATACCCCATAGTACCACTTTTCCTTAACATACTGTAGCATCAATGTTTTTCATTTAAATTTTCAGAAATGAGAGACGGTACTGAATTAATGATAGCTCTAGAAGTGGCAAGAAAATACAACATGACTGCGGAACTGGTAGTCGATGGGGAGTGGGGTGAAATTTTTGACAACTGGACAGGGTATGGATTCATTGGAAATGTTGCTACGGGTCTAGGAGATATAGGGTTTGGTAAGCAAACTTCAACAACACTTTGTGTTTACTTACTTTTCCATAGAACGGAATTGCAGCTTTTAAATTTTTCAACGAAGTTGTCTGAACGGACCAAAAGCCACTTTTTTTATTTTAGCATCCATCTACGCCTGGGAACATGAATACAATTTTTTAGACTTCTCCAAACCAAATGTACGAACTGGAGTAACATGCTTGGCACCAGCACCAACGTAAAACACAAAAAAAACTAATAAAAAAAAGGCAAAAAAATAATCTTTAATTTAATAAAATCGCAGGTTGATTAGTGGCTGGATATCGCCGTTTATGTCATTCAACAAACCAATGTGGATGATGATTGGCATTTCATTTCTTCTAGCCTACACGTCAATTTTCAGCGTCCATACTTTTGATTCTAGGTATTTTTGCTAATTGTAGCAATACAAAACTTACTTTGTAATTTTTAGAACTTGTGAACAAAAAGCAAGAAAAAGCAACAGTGAAAATGCAATAAAATCACTTGTTTTGACACAAGCTATATTCCTACTACAAGGCCTATCGAAAATGCCACGTAAACAAAGTTCAAGAGTTATATTTGCATTGATTTTACTGCTCAGTTTCATGTTGGCAAGCCTGTATAGTTGTGGATTGGCTAGTCATATGACAGTACCGAGGTATACAAGTATTTTTTATCACTTTTGATATAAAGTATATTTTGTTACTTAGATATAGTGGTATCATCAGAACAGCTAAAGATTTAGCTGACAGTGGGGTACACTGGGGAGCAACATCAAACGTATGGATATTTACCATAGAAGCTGATAAAACCGTACGTATTTTCCATTGCTAAAGAACAAAAATGTGCCAAACTGTGTTGTAGGACGTCTATAAGCGTTTAAACGACAATTTTGAGATTTTAACCAATGAGGAAATGTTGGAAAAGAACAACGAACCTTTTGCTTATGCTGTGGAACATTTACACGGTGGAAATTTAGCAATTGGTGATTACGTAACCAAACAAGGTGTCAAAAATAGACGACTTATGGAAGGGGATATATACTCAGACCTATGTGTGTCCATGCTAAGAAAAAACTCGATTTTACTACCTTATGTCGACAAAGTTGCATTGGATATAGCACAAACCGGTCTGACGAAAATGTGGGAATATAAAGTATGTCCAGACATGCAAATTTCTATAGATTGTACAGTTGATCTATGATATTTAGATTGGAGACTTACTGTTCTATGATACATAATCAAATTACATTGTAGGTTGTGACCAGGGAATCGGACAGTGAGATACAAAAAGTTGCAAAGTATTCTAGTCATATTCATAGACCTGACCAAATCAAACTGACATTTTCACACGTTGAGGGCGCATTTTTTATCTTATATATAGACTTGAGCATTTCGTTTTTAGTTTTTCTATGCGAAGTTTACTTTTGTAGCAACAGACACTGACTTGTTTCACCATTTCTTAATAATTATAGCACAGAATTTATAATACACTGGTACGAAATTATGCATTTTCGAAATATTTTAACTTGCCTATAGCACCCTACAAGAAAAATGAGATTTCAGCGGAAATATGTTTGTGAACAGTGTAGATTCAGTAAAATAAAAGAAAATAATGTTTTTATTTCTTGTTATTGGAACAACCTGTCAGTAAATGCCAAATATAACTCCATGAGGAGTGCTTATTGTCATTTTGGTCTGAAATTGCTTTTTTATAAGCTCGCCATTCTACTTTCTTTTGGAAATCCGCAGGTTCAAAGTTTTCGTGTGTAAATGATTTCTTCACAGCCTAAAACAAAAAAAAAATACGGTGTTTGTTTTTGGATTGTGATTTTCATATACATACTTGTGAGCATCCAAACTTTCTGTGTTTAAAAATGGTGGAAAACCACCAAATAAAAGCTTGAAATATAGCTCCACCAACAATCAACCAACCAAACACTGAAAAAATATATTTTAATGGTAGAAAATATAGAAGATTAGAAATTTTCATATACCAAGAGCTATAGTCGGAAATGCTTTGCCTTCGTGCTTCAAAGTTTCCATATTCACGACAAAGTAAAAGAATATGGCCAATAAAACCGCGGGTGTTATAATCCCCCAGCTAATTCTCCAATAGCACCCCACTTTTCTTTTTAGCATAAACTCTATATCGTCGCATAAACCACCTAGCCCTAAACCATAAAAATAATTGGATTTTCACACAATAATCACCCATAAAAACAGCATTTAACTCACCATAGAACCAAGCAGTCAATGTCACCAGGAATATATTCGACAAAAACGTTAAAAATGTACCACCAAAATGATCCACTAAAGTCAATATGTATTGACCACCCTACAATTATATTATAAATAACAAGATGGAATTTACACGCAATTGATAAGCAATTCACATGCAAGCTAGATCTAAAGACACATACCGGAGTGATATAAACAAGTCCTAATAAAAATCCAACTGTGCATATGATTAGTGAGACTTTCCATCGCTTTAAATATGGGAAAGTCTCCATTATGATAGTGTAAACGCAGCCTTGCATGGAAACTAAACACCCTAGTCCAACGGTGAACAACATCAGGAAAAATAAAATGGCGAATAACTGGAAAATAATTGAGATAAAACGGAATAACTAAAAAATTAGACCGAGTTCTGGGACACGTATTATGCATAGAGCTGTATTATGTATAGCACATACCCACGGTACGGCCTCGAATCTTGCTATTGCCTCTGGGTAAGATATAAAGGCAAGACCTGTGCCACCGCTGTTGACAACTTGGCTGACATCAACGTTTAACCTATAGGCTAGATTGCCTAGGATGCCAAATATTGTAGACCCAGCTGCTAGAGATGTAAATGTGTCCAGAACAGTGACAATTGCGGCATCTCTAGTTCAAGATTGTTTTCACACTCATTAATAAAGCAATAATAAAGCAATATCATGAAATCATACCTGTATATGTTATGATCAAAGTTGTTATATGATGCATACATTGTTATTGTACCAACACCAACGTTCAAAGAGAAAAAACATTGCGTTGCAGCTGCATACCAAACCTAAAAATACTTTTAGTCATGATAACTTACATCAAATAACTTAAACAAAAGTTATTATTTCTTTTACCTGTGGTTCAATTAATTTGCTCCAATTTGGCTTGACAAAGTACAACATGCCATCAGCAGCCCCCTCTAGGGTTGCAGCTCGAATCAGCAAAGTAAAAATAATCAAATAGGGAAACAAAGCCAAAAAATACGACGCTTTTCCAGTACTTCTGATACCTTTTCTTGTGATTGCGAAAATACACATCCAAACAAAAAGTAAGCATAAAGTCAGCCTCCATTCAGGGGCCCCTAGACCATCATCAATCTGTTTCTTTTCTTTCAAGACTTCTCTCCTGAAAACCAAGATTGTTATCATCAAGTTTTTCACCTCTTTCTGACCTATTTTTGACTATAACCTGAAATATAATTCCGAAGAACTTATTCCGTTCGTTGCTGTTGTTCTGTTTGAATTTGAACTGACACAAGTGACGTTATCCAAAAGGTTTTGTGCGTCCCATTCTGGCCTGCAATATGACCATGGTAGGTCACTTGTGAACGAATTTATAAAGTAGAATACTGTCAGTGCTAATAAACTGCAATAATACGTTGCTATACACACTGAACCCAAAATTTGTCCATAACCAATACCTATGAATTCAACAGAAGAAAACTTGGTAAAATATCTAACAATATAAGAAGTAACAAACCTTTAATGGCTGGTGCAAGTGCCTCAAACATTTTAGCATTGCCTTTGCTTGTAAATTGGCCTAAACACATCTCTAGGTAGTAAATTGGTCTACCAACTAAGATTAGTATTATTATATATGGTATTAGAAATGCTCCACCTCCATTTTGGTATGCTGTGAACGGAAATCTCCAAATATTTCCAAGACCAACGGACATTGCAATGCAAGACATCAAAAACTGTATTTGGTTGCCCCATGCTTCTTTCGTTTTTATGTTGTGATTCTCATGTTGTTTGTATGTCCCATTGTTAGTATTAACACCCTAATACATGAAAGAAATTGTTAAATATCACCATACAACGAAAATAAAAAGAATTTCGTACGTTATTATGTTCCAAACTCATCTTGAAACTCTATTAAAACTGACGATTTCTGACATACGCAGAAATACCCACAAAGCGGTAGAATAAAACAAATAATAGTATCATTATTGTTTAATTACACTCCATATAAACCGTTATCTATATCTTTAACTAAATAACAGAGCAATTTAACATGAAAAAGCGAAGATAACTACATTACGACACGTCACTAAAAAACTTCATTGACAAATCTCCACACAAAAAATAACAATCGAAAAAATCAATCCAAAAACCAACACAAAAAACGCCCCTTCGACATGACTTAACTTCAATTTTGTCTTCTCCACCCTGTGTATATGGCTAGAAAAGCGCACTGCCCTCTGAATGTCAGTATCAGAATTTCTAATGACCACCTTGAACATAATCAACAAATAAGAAGTTTGAAACTAGTTTGAAACCAGTTTGAGACTAGTTTGAAACCTGTTTCAAACTACCTAAAGTTCGAAGCTGGTTTGGAACTAGTTTGAAACTGGTTTGACACCAATTTGAGGGAGAAAACGCATACTTGATATTCCCATATATAGGGTAGTCCAGTTTGTGCAATTTCTAGGAGAACCTGGTCTATGTAGGGGAGTAAAATTGAGCTTTTCCTTAGCATTAGTACGCAGAATTCCCAATAGAGGTCGTCGTCCATAAGTCGTCTGTTGTCCACGCCATCTGGTGTTATGTAGTCGCCAATTGCGAAATTACCTGGAATATGGTGAGTACGCGAGCACGCTGTATACAAAAAGGTCTATAAATGTATAAAAAGGTCTATAATTTAGTGTATGAAAATGGTTAATAAACACCTCCGTGTAATCTTTCGACCGAAAAAGCGAAGTTTTTATTGTTCTTTTCTAATAGTTCTTGCTTTGATAATACATGGAAGTTCTCCACTAGTGTCTTGTAGATATACTGAAATATAAATTATGTAATATATAGATTAAGTTAAATAAATTCTTTCGAAATACGTACATTACTGTCACCCTCAATGGAAGAAATCCATGCAGTCGACGTGGCACCCCATTGTAAGTCAGTATCTGCTAAATCTTTAGCATTTCGTATAGTTCCACTGTATCTATGGTCAAAAAAGTATTTTGCTGTTTTATAGCATGTAATATATAAAAAACTAACAAGAAAATACCTTGGTACTGTCATATTACTTGCGAGACCACAGCTATACATGCTGGCAACCATAAAGCTTAAAATTAAAATTAATCCAAAAACAATTCTTGAGCTATGTTCTTTGGGCATTTTAGTTAAACCTTGTAACAAGAAAATAGCTTCTGTAAGAAAGAAGGAATTTACCGCATTTTCCTTGATTTGTTTTCTGTATTTTTCATGCGTTGTTCTACAAAAAAACTTCTATAGAATAATGTATGTAAGTTATGTACAAAATAACTTATGTAAAAGAAATAACTTATGTAAAAGAAATAACGTATGTAAAAAATACAAAAACCTACAGAGATTCATAAGTAAATACAGCAAAAATCGATGTGAAAGCGACCAGAAATGATGCTGCTACCATAAGCCACATGGTCTTGCTAAATGAAATAAAAGGTGTCATCCATCCACTTATTAATCTGTAAAAAACATTGTTTTATATATGTATTATAGAGTTATTATCATATGCTGCAGTTTTCAGGATCAATTCTCTAAAATTCGAACTTTGAAAAGTTCCGCCTGACTAAACCACAGCAGGTAGAAGGCTGTAATTTTCAGGATTAATTAACCAATCTATATGCAAACCAGAGCTGTATAGAAATGATTTTTATTTCATCAGTTTTGCTCGCAGTGGGACAAAATACAAAATCGTCACATTTCTTCAACTCTGTTCATGTCTCTAAAATTCGAACTTTGAACATTTCTCCTGATTAAATCACAGCAGGTAGAAGGCTTTAATTTTCTGGATTAATTAACCAATCTACATGCAAACCAGAGCTGTATAGAAATGATTTTTATTTCATTAGTTTTGCCCGCAGTGGAACAAAATACCAAATTGTGACATTTCTTCAACTCTGCTCATTTCTCTAAAATTTGAACTTTGAAAAATTCTCCTGACTAAATCACAGCAGGTAGAAGGCTGTAATTTTCAGGATTCATTAACCAATCTATCTGTGCACCAGAGCTGTATAGAAACAATTTTTATTCTACCAGCTTTACTTGTAGTGACACAGAATACTAAATTGCGTGTATTTACATATTTATAATAAATACATGCGTTATTTATAAATACATACTTTGGAGCAGGAGTTATACATGTTATTCCCGTCCTTATTCCCGGTTTAGATATATCCAGAAAGTAATATTCGTGTTCCCATGTATACAAAGCACCTAAAATATTCCTGATCTTTTTTGCATGTTTAGAATAATGTGAAATAATGATGAATTAAGGATGGTTTTAGTCAAATTATGAATTGTATTTTATCTAATACCTAAACCGATGTCACTTCTATCTGTAGCAACATTTCCAATAATCCCAGAGCCTGTCCAATTGTCAAAAACTTCGCCCCATTCTCCAATTTCGTCTACCACAAATTCTGGCGTCATATTGTACTTTTTTGCAAACTCTAAAGCTACTAAAACTTCAGTACCATCAACAGGGTCTAAAAAATGATCAATAGTTTTAAAACTTGAGAATTGTATATTATGTATTAGAACAAACCTGCAATACTGTAAGGCTGGTAAGTAAATATAGCAATTTTTAACGGCCGACCCATTTGATTTTTCAATTTATCTTGATATAAATCAACATTGGACAAAAAGCTTTGATTACACGAAAACCAAGTGTCGATTTTTAGTATTTTCCGATTATTTTTAGTGCCTGTATATTGGTGGGTGTATAAATCATATACAATTTCTCGAACACTCAGTATATCTTTAGTTTTAGTGACATTATCATCCATTATATTATTTCTGTTGACCACCAGGAAATCGGATACAAAATCTAGATATGTCGAGTTGAAAATATCCATGGTTTCCTTCGAATTTTCACTAGGTAAAATTAAATATTTCCTGAAATTAAACCTGACGTTTGTTAATTTTATAATAGCTTCGAATTGTTCGAAAATTCGTCGCGGATTTTCGTTGTTTATCACGATTCCATTACAGCCGAAATATTTAAAGACCAAATCTTCGTTTATTACTGTTTTTGTTTTGAACATAACGAAGGGAAGTGTTCCATTATATTCGAAATTATTTACATCTTCGTTGAAGATCAACAAACAGTTCGTGTTATCGAAATATGTTTTAATTATTAAATTGGCTAAAATGCTCACGTAAGAATTCATTTTTCAGCACTTTTCAGCGTACTGAAATAACGGTCTTTGGATATTTCAGCCAATTTTACAAATTATGTTTGTTTTATATGGTCTACAGTCAATATAATCAACACAAAACTGTATTTGGAAACGATTTCAATTTGTTTGACCGTTTATTTTGATAGATGGTTCCCTTTATGAATATTATACAAACATATTACAGTGATTATTTATTATTATTTGCCTACAGTACAAAAAAAATGTGTTTATTTAGTGGTATATGCAACTGAATATACACATGTTACACAGGGTGTAACAGATTTAAGGGCACATAATTGAGGGGTATGATAGATTATGACCTGCTGATCATAGAATTCTTATAAAGGTTTATTCCATTCCTCATAATAACAATTTTTTTACAGAACTATATAATAATTTACAGCCTGTATAGAATTTTTTTTTCACTTGCCCAACCCTGTATATCCCCTATTGGTTTCCCATATTTTGTATAGGCAACTAGATACACACATCAAGATGTAAACATAACCAAACTTAGGAAAGCATCGTGTCATATTGTTTTAAAAATGTCCTTAAATAGATTTTTATTTATTACAACAACCTTTGTCACTGACGATAGTGTCTTTTATCTGTGATAAATATACAAAGTCATCCTTTCTATAAATGTTTCTGCTGCTTGGATTGTTAAAAACACACACAAAAATCAATGTGAGACATTTTTCTTACATAAGAATTATTACAACAACTAAATTATATAAGAATAATTTATACAGAATGTAAGCCTCAATATATAATTGTGTAATTAGTGATATATGGAGTGATTTTTTATTTTTCGATCACCAGAAAATACTTCAGCGACATGGCAGCATACCGTAACAAGAATATACTACGCGGGTTCATGGACAGATACAACGGAATCACCATAGCTTCGGATATGGAAAGTTGTAACGAACAAGAGTTTTCTGTAAAATTAGAAGGTACATTTGAAAAACATATTTTGGTACAAAAACAGACTTTACAAATTTAAGATATTTAATTTTACAGAGTCTTTGAAATATTGGGAAACACAAAAGATACGGGGTGTTTGGTTTAAAGTCTTCCTAGGGGACACTGCGTGGATTCCATTCTTAACTAAAGTATGTATTTTTACTATAATAATATATGAATTAAAAAAAAAATTAAAATATATATATATATAATTTTGTAGAACGGATTTAAATTTCACCATGCGAAAGATGAATACGTTATGCTATACAAATGGCTTCCAAAAGATCAACCTTGCGGTATTCCCTCGTACGCCCACACAACATTAGGTGTTGGTGCTGTTGTTATAAACGACAAGAACGAGATTCTTGTTGTTAGTGAACGACACTGGAAAGTCCCACATTGGAAATTACCAGGAGGGCATGTAGATCCAGGTATAGATGCTTCAAAGCAAGGAGAGCACAGTTGTGTATGCAACCAAATATACAGGTATAATTGGTTGCATATATCACTGTGCTCTACTTAGTTTAAAACTACTCTATTTAAATATTTCTATAACACGATATAAAATCAAGGAAACAATTAATTTGATTAAACATCTTATATTGTTTTTAGGTGAACATTTGGTAGAGGCAGCAATACGCGAAGTATTCGAGGAAACGAATATCCAAACTGAATTTGAAACACTCTTGACTTTACGGCATGGACACGGTGGTGCACATGGTTGTTCGGATTTGTACGTTGTCATGGCGCTGAAGCCGTTAAATACGGACATCACAAAGTCGCAACACGAGTTGGAAGATTGTCGTTGGATGAAAGTTGACGAATATTTGGAACATCCCCACGTACATAAACTGAATCGATTGTTTGTCGAGAATTACATGCACTATAAGGAGCATAATGTGATGATAAACTGCAAGCATGACACTCATCCGGTTTTGAAGAAACCGTACGCTGTTTACCATGTAGTTAAAGACAAATTGTGAATAGGGTTTTTGTTTGTTATATTCGGTTTTTTTTAGGGAAATTTTATTGAATAGAGATATTTTATTGTATAGGGAAATTTTATTGTATGGAGAAATTTTATTGTATAGATCTATTTTTTATATAAATAAAGTTATGTATAATTGATGATTTAGTGTTTCTTTTTATGGTGCTTTATACCTAGTATAAAAAAGAATTCCTGACTAAACCACAACAGGTACAAGGATGTAATTTCCAGGATTAATTAACCAATCTACCTATGAAGCAGCACTGCATAGAAATAATTTTTATTCCACCAACTTTGCTTGCAGTGCCAGAAAATTGTCAAATGTCACAATTTTCTTCATTTAATTTTATGTTTCTAAATCACAACTTTGAAAAATTCTCCTGTCTAAACCACAACAGGTAGAAGGCTGTAATTTTCAGGTACTTAACCAATCTATCTGTAAACCAGGGCTGTATAGAAATAATTTTTATTCCACCAACTTTGCTTGCAGTGCCACAAAATTGTCAAATGTGACGATTTTCTTCATTTAATTTACTGTTTCTAAATCCGAACTTTGAACAATTCTCCTGTCTAAACCAAAACAGGTAGAAGCTTGTAATTTTCAGGATAACTTAACCAATCTATCTGTGAACCAGGTCTGTATAGAAATAATTTTTAGTCCTACAACTTTGCTTGTAGTAATACAAGTAGTTTCTTTTTATGGTGCTTTATACCTAGTATAAAAAAGAATTCCTGACTAAACCACAACAGGTACAAGGTTGTAATTTCCAGGATTAATTAACCAATCTTCCTATGAAGCAGCACTGCATAGAAATAATTTTTATTCCACCAACTTTGCTTGCAGTGCCAGAAAATTGTCAAATGTCACAATTTTCTTCATTTAATTTTATGTTTCTAAATCAAAACTTTGAAAAATTCTCCTGTCTAAACCACAACAGGTAGAAGGCTGTAATTTTCAGGTACTTAACCAATCTATCTGTAAACCAGGGCTGTATAGAAATAATTTTTATTCCACCAACTTTGCTTGCAGTGCCAGAAAATTGTCAAATGTCACAATTTTCTTCATTTAATTTTATGTTTCTAAATCACAACTTTGAAAAATTCTCCTGTCTAAACCACAACAGGTAGAAGCTTGTAATTTTCAGGATAACTTAACCAATCTATCTGTGAACCAGGTCTGTATAGAAATAATTTTTAGTCCTACAACTTTGCTTGTAGTATTCCATCAGTTTTGGTGGCACAGTGGCACAAAATGCAACACTGCAACATTTTAACAAATTCTCCTGGCCATATCTTACCAGAGAGAACACTGTTTTACACGATTTGTGTTCCTTTTCACAATCCAAGGTAAGGTTTTGGGTTTTATTAGAGTGTAAGCAATCAATAAGTCACCAAAAAAAAAAAAAACAACACTTACATCATATATTTTCCACGAAATAATAACATACACAGTATTTATTTACAAAATCAATTAGTAACATTCATACTTGAGTCTTCATCTCCATTTTTCTCACTGGACTCGACCACATTCCCTTGACCTTCACTTTCTATTTTAATGCTAGGAATTGAATTGACGGCATCGCTTGCAACGTTAGACAAATTTATCGTGGAATCAATGTCTTTCGAGGAACTTGTAGTGGTTACCGTTTCAGAATGTGACGCAGTCACAGCTGTAGCTGTCGTAGTCGTTATACTCACAGCGGTGGTCACCTCAGTCGGCCTAAAAACCCTTATAGTACGATTATTATATTGAATCGGCGGCCTCATTATAGGCGGTCTCATAGGCCGCATCATCCTTGGATAAAACTCATGCCTCGGAGGTATATACGGAATGTGAGGTGGAATATACGGCCTTGGCTAAAAAAGAAGATATTTATAACAAATAATCAACACATAATTAACAAAAACAAACTAATAAAACCAGCAAATAATCAATAATAACTCACATAGATAGGTCCCCCCATCCACGGAGGTGGAAAAACCTCCATCGGGGCCACAAAATGCGGCACAGGGGGCGAAACCCTCCTCTCCATTCCCCCCTCCCTCCTGTATGGCGACCGACTCTTCCTACCCCGCCTGTAGGGTGACCTTCTATCCTTCCTATGATACGGGGAGCTACGACCACCGTATCTCCTTGGCGACCGACTAGACCTTCGCTCCGGGGACCTACTGTACCTCCTCCTGCGGTACGGCGAAGGCGAACGTTGCCTCCCACGGTATGGTGACCTTCGCGACGGTGAAGTTCGTCGTGAAGGTGAAGGTCGTCGTGAAGGTGAAGGTCGTCGTGAAGGTGAAGGTCGTCGTAAAGGTGAAGGTCTACGTGACGGGGAGTACCGTGAAGGTGACTTTCTGCGTTCTCTAGATGAAGGTCTGCGGTCTGCGGATCGACGACCGTGGGTTCGACGTCGCTCAGGTTCTGGAGATTTTGAGGTTGTGTCTCGATGTCTGCGGTCGCGGTCCGATGTAGATCTGTTGGTTTTTCATAAATAATAATAACATATCATATTTCATGAAACAATTTATGACATGATATGTAATTATTATTATTATTATTATTTACCTTCCGGGTTGTTGTGAAGTGCTAGGAGACCTACGGTTCAATCTATAAGGCAGCACCCTTAACTTTTGGAGAGGACTAGGGCCTGCATTTTCCGCTCTCGAGTGCGACTGTCCGTTGTTGTCTTTATTTGTGATTTTTGGTCTAGATGTACTGCGTCTTCTTCGTGAATCAATCGAAGAAGCACTTGACGAAGAAGATAAGGACCTTCGACGTTTGGATACCCGTTCGACAACTCGTTCTTCCAGACCGTCTTGATTTACCAATATGTCCGGCCTGTCAAAAATCAGCTTGCCGTATGTTTTACGATCCGGATCTACAAATGTTTAAAAATAGTGTTGGTACTGATAACATACATAACGGTTTGTATGGTATAACACAAAGGTTTGTATGTATGGTAACATAAAAGGTATCTTTTTGGTGTTTGATTGGTCAAAACAATAAGAACCTTCATTATTTTTATGAGGTGTTAATTTAAATTCAAGTAAGAGGGTTGTCTTGACCATGAAGCAGATAATTTTTGAGGAATGAGAAACACATGCTAAAAGAAATAAGTTCTACACATTCTACACATCGCTGTTTATTACAAACCTATTTTAAACTTCCTGAATTGCAGGTAAGTTATTGTATGTCTTCAATTTTGGTTAAAAACAAAGAAATCTACACATAAAACTGCTAAGAATATGAATAAAACTTAATAATACTTTTAAAATAATTATGCAATCATAATACATAATGCAGTTGACACTGAAATATATCTGGCCCACTCTGTAATATTAATTTCAAACTAGTTTTTTCACTGGCCGAACTGACCTAACAACAAAGTCAAAAGAGAAAAATAATACACAGTCAAGGGACAAAATCAATATAAAGTCAAGGGACAACCAATATAAATTCAAGGAAACAGTTTATGAAATAAATCGAAAGTAAAACAAAGTGATTCGTCAACATTTAAAAAATACATCTTATACTTTCTCGGTATCTTTTGGGTGATTATTGTTCTTATTCCAGGGAAGACAAAAACACAAACCAATCTTTATTTGTGTAAACAAACCTGGCAGAAGAGAATGATGTAAAAAATCGCAGGTAAAAATACGATTTTATTATTAACTGAATTGTAAAAATTGAATAGTAAAAACTGAATAGTAAACTTCTCTAAGACAAACACAAAAAAAACAAATGAAGAATTAGAAACACATAAATAAACGAAAGACACAAATCTTAGTTAGCATGCAATAAACAAAAAAAATCAATCAAAAATTATCTGCTTATGATTGAATGACAAATTAGAAATTATTCTTCTTGGTGTTCTTCTATTCTTCTTCATTTCTTCTCACGTTAGCAGAAAGATTTTTGATTAATATACGAATATTTGAATATTAGAACATGCCATATATTTAATGATCTTATATCAACAAAAAAAATATTATAGGTGAGTTTTAGTACTTTGAAAATGGAAAACAAATTGTAATATGTCTTCTTCTTTCTTCATCTTCCTTTGTCCTGGTTCCTGGTCCTGGTTTTATGTTTTTTGAAGTTTAAATAACTAATTTAATCATGAACTTGATGATTACTTTTGATTTAAAAAAAAAACTTTAGAATATATTAAAAAACATGAATATAAAGCATGCATGAATTGTAAGATAATAAACAAAATGACAAAACAATAAAAGATAATAAACAAAACAAAAAAATAACTCTTTAAGGCAAATGACATGAACAAGTGACTTTAGCAAAACAAGAGTTCCTCAACTTCTGTTCTTCTTTTTTCTTCTGTCTTTCCATTTCTTGCCCCCCATTTTAGCTATATTTACATTTAAACCTCTCGAAAAAGAATATAACAAACGGTATCATATAAAATTAATCATGCATTACGAATTATATTAGAAATGATGATAGAAATGACAACTTACTTCAATTAAATGCAAATAATATTTCTGCTAACTTCTTCCGTTAACTTCTCCTGCTAATTTCTTCCGTTAACTTCTCCCACTAACTTCTACTCCTTATAACTTAATTTTCGAAAAGACCACTCCATACTAGAAAAAAAAACAAAGACCGCAAACCATCAATTACCATCGTAGTGAACATTAATAGCGTTTACGTCGTCGATATCCCTCTTAATTTCCTGACCGTCAGCGTGCGGTATCGTCGGATCCCTAACGCGTACATCCACAATCATCCGGATCTCCTGCAGCTCCCGCATGGTCACATGCGGTAACCTTTTGATCACTTGTCGCCTAAAAATTGAAAAAAAATGGTATATCAAATGCAGGGTTTTCCAAATTAATAAATAAAGCTTTCTAATTGAGGTTATGTACGCAAAGTATCTAATAACCTACCTTCTACTCATTATATAAGTGTTTCTTGGGACACAACACTAAATTGGGTATTAAAACACCGATTTTGCGTTAATTTCGTAGTAAATAATGCATTATTTACGTGGGAAAAGGTCACTTGGCGTTACTTTTGGTCAATAAACAATTTTTTTGACGTTTGCGCGGCTGTGCTGCCATCTGGGTTGTGATTGACCAAAGATTTGACAGTTAGGGACATAACCTCAATATCCTAACCTTTAGGGCACCTCGCACCTCAAGGTTTTGAAATATGGTTGAAAAATCGGAAGATATTCGTCCGCAGTTCGGGAATAGATTTTTATGTAATGAAGAAGATGTTTTCCAACATAATGCTTGGTATGAGGGTAAATTTCTATACATTTTCCATGCGTTCTATGCAAAACTTTCTAAGTAAACAATCAATAAGGGAATGCCATACAAGGTACAGAAAGAAACCACCTCTTGGTACGAGATATTTAACAGATTTGGATAAAGTATACGAGTTTAACGCTTGGTAATAGGGTAGTTAAAGAAAAAGTGGTACAATCAGGGTTTTTAAATCAGGTTATTGTTATTCCAGGGATGATGTACAATGGGACACAGAACAAGAATTAGAAGCAAAGAAAAAGATAGAAGTTAACTCTGTTATTAAGCTATCACAAGACGATATAAAGAAACATGAACTGGAAGCCGGTCAATTTTGGAACTCGTTCTACGACATACACTCAAATCGGTTTTTCAAAGATCGTCACTGGCTAATGACGGAATTCCCCGAATTGGCGACGAAACCGAACGAGGAAAAGACGATTTTCGAAATCGGTTGCGGAGTGGGGAATACGGTTTTGCCGATACTGCAATACTCAAAGGGCGAAAACATTTTTATACACTGTTGCGATTTTTCCGAAACGGCGATTAACATATTGAAGGAAAACCCGGATTTTCGGCCTGACGTGTGTAACGCTTTTGTTTTCGACGCTACGAAAGATATCTGGGATTTACCGTTTGATGAGAATAGTCTAGATACGGTTATATTGATTTTTGTTTTGTCTGCGATCAAACCTGATAGGTTCCAGCATATTATTGGTGAAATTTATAAGTATTTGAAACCGGGTGGGCTTGTTTTGTTCCGGGATTATGGAAGGTACGATTTGGCGCAATTAAGGTTTAAACAAGGACGTTGTATTGGGGATAATTTTTATGTGAGAGGCGATGGAACGATGGTGTATTTTTTTGAACAAGGTAAATAAAGAAATGCAGGAACCGCAAGTCAATCTCTTAACTTAATCAATAACTAAGCTAGTCAAAAGTAGTGGTTTAATTGTATGTTGATTTTTTTTTTTTACAGAGGAAATTAGGACATTGTTTCAAGATGCCGGTTTTGAAGAAGTACAAAATCACGTAGACCGACGATTGCAAGTAAACAGAGGGAAAATGATGAAAATGTACAGGATTTGGATTCAAGCAAAATACAGAAAACCATTAATACAATAGAATAGACAATTTCTTCATTTCATTAAATAATAAGACCATTATATTTTTAACAAGCTCTTTATTCATTAGTTTTCCTTACACATAAAACCCGGATAAAAAAAACACTTCTCAATATAAAATAATTTATTAATACGCCACATACAAGCAGAAAAAGATTCTCTAAATATTAATAACTCTAGATAATTTTTGCACGCGTTGGAGCAGCAAGTCACCCTGTTTAATAACAGAATTAAACTGGGCATTTTTCTGATCGGGACGGTTGGTTTCTACAATACCACCAACCCGATCAATTTTGCAGTGCAGACGCCCTGAAGCAATGAAAGTCGATAATTCCCTAAAATCAAAAAAAAATTAATTATTACATAATACATTGCAATTTTTTTGTGGATAATACTTGTCAATAAAGTCCTGGGAAACATCAAAAGCCTCTGCCATGTACTGCAAAGTCAGCGATCTGTAAGACTCTAATAATTGGGTGTAAGCTAAGATCCTCATTTCACGAATGTAGTAACGATAATGGGGGTGCAAAAGATAGTCCTTGCGGAGGATTTCTTCCACTTTAGCTGTAAAAATAAATATTTTATAAGTTATATCACTTTACATTACATGTTGTACAACTTAAAGTCGTTATGTTGCATTCTGGGTTATAACACTCAAAGTTGTTGGAATAAATGTGATTTCTATACACCTCTAGTTCATAATAATGGAAATTACAGCCTTCTACCTGTTGTGGTTTAGTCAGGAAGTTCGGATTTAGAAGCAGCGAATTAAAAGAAGAAAATCGTGACATATGACAATTTTCTGTCACCACAAGCAAAGCTGGTGGAATAAAAATTATTTCTCTAAAATTCTTAATCACAGATAGATTGGTTAAGTAATATTGAAAATTACAGCCTTCTACCTGTTGTGGTTTAATCAGGGAAATTTTTCAAAGTTCGTATTTAGAAGCAGTGAATTAAATTTGTGACATTTCACAATTTTGTGTCACTGCAAGCAAAATTGGTGGAATAAAAATTATTTCTATACAGCCCTGTTTTACAGATGGATTGGTAAATTAATCCTGAAAATTACAGCCTTCTACCGGTTGTGGTTTAGTCAGGAGAATTTTCGTAAGTTCGGATTTAGTGAACAGAGCTGAATTGAAGGAACTGTGACATTTAGCATTTTGTGTCACTGCAAGGAAAGTTGATGGAATAAACATTATTTCTCTACAGTTCTCAATCACAGATAGATTGGTTAAATAATCCTGAAAATTACAGCCTTCTACCTGTTGTGGTTCAGTCAGGAGGATTTTTCAAAGTTCGGATTTAGAAGCAGTAGACCGAGTGCAATAAAACAACAGAATTTAAATTGTAATTGATGACATAACAAGCTTTTAATATCAATTCCTCATTATCATATTATTAAATAAACACATTTTTTTCCATTTTACTAGAACAACACGTAAGAACTCACCTAAATTCCTGAAAAATTCCGCATACTGACAATTGTACAAGGAATACAGATAGTCCTTGACAAACGGCTCAGAATGCAGTACCTCAAGAATTTCAGAACCTTTAACAACCTAAAAAATAAAAAAGAACACGATAATGATAAAACTTCCACTATATATCTTAGACAAAACAATATAAAGTCAAGAAATCACAACACCTACAAAATACAATATAAAACATGTAAAGAAAGCATCAAAAAAACATAAATTCTCACCTTATCTCTCAGCTGATTCCTTGGCAAACTAATGATACACACATAGACGGTATACCTGACAAAGGCCTTGTAATCCATCAATTCATAAGAGGTAAACGTGCTCACAGTTTCCAAGAACAGGTTAGCGGCTGTTTTAAAATCCCTCACGGACATACAGTAGACTCCCTGGTAGACCTTCAAGCGATTTCTGCGGTCCCAATCGCCCCCTTCTTCAATGAGTGTCTTCGCTTTTTCGATATTCCTCGTTATGATGTCGTGATCCATGAAAAATAACCCGATGCGGATCATATAGAAAATTATGTCGAGACGGTGTCCCAAGGACACGGTTTTTTCGTATGCTTGTCGGAAAGTTGAGATGGCGTTGTCTTTATCCCCGATCTTGCAGTAGTACTCGGCTTTGCGAAGGTAAGCGTCCCTAACCTCCATCTCGCTCAAGTTCTTCTCAGCGTCTTCGATGGTTTCGTTTAATTTTGCAATTTGTTCTTCGTTGCGGGTTTTCATTTGCTTGAGGAACGTTTGATCGAGTTTCCAGCCAGCATCGCGACAGACAAGCTCGTACCAAGGAGCCATGTCTACAAAATACGTATTTTAACATAATAAAACATAGTTCGTCAGACAAAGGGGTTAATTTTTGAGGTTAGACTTACCGTCGTTCTTGATAGCGTCGCTGATTTTAGCGTGGACATTTCTATCGGAGCGAAACTCGGGTAAAGTCAGTAGAAATTTAAACTGCGCGAGTTCCAAGTTTGGGGTTTTGTCCAAACCCTGGTCTTCCAAGTTTTCCATAGGCATTTTTGCTCGAAGTTTTCCTGCACGGTCACGATTTATTTGATTGTTATGATAAATTCGTCAATTCATTCACACAACTGTCAAATTTCGGTCGGTCGGTAAAACAGATCGCAATGATACGATCACAACGCATCATTGTTTTAGGTTATGCAGGTTTTTACTCTACTCTTTACCGTTGCACTTAATAGATGGCGCTGCACTAGTGGCTACCAGTAAACGAAGTAAACAATGATTAAAAATTATAACGAATAAACCAATTGATTTATTCGTTAGTTTAAATTAAACAAATGTGGAATTGGAATAAAAAAATGTGGTTAAGGTGCCTTAACCATATTTGTGTTATATTCCATCCTTGTCTAGGGGAGTGCTAACCGTCTCTCCTTTCATACAACACAATTTCAAATTTTCCCAGACAGCGTATATATAACCACAACCCCAACACATATTGTGACTAGAGAACAATTTTGTATGATTATATTCCTGCTTATTTCTGGTTATTTTTGAGATTTGTAACGAAATTATTGAATAAAGGGCAGAGCTTAATATAAACTTAGAAGGAATTTTAGATTTTTTATGTTTAATTTTAGGTTGACAAATGTCACTTGTCAACCAATAATGAATAATAGGTTAGGACCTATACATATTGTGACTAGAGAACAATTTTGTATGATTATATTCCTGCTTATTTCTGGTTATTTTTGAGATTTGTAACGAAATTATTGAATAAAGGGCAGAGCTTAATATAAACTTAGAAGGAATTTTAGATTTTTTTTATGTTTAATAATTTATATAGACTACCTGCTGTTTTATTGCATCTGGTTTTTACGAATTAAATTCTTTCGGATAATAAAGTAGAACATTCCTAACCTATTATTCATTATTGGTTGACAAGTGACATTTGTCAACCTAAAATTATTTTAGGTTGACAAATGTCACTTGTCAACCAATAATGAATAATAGGTTAGGAATGTTCTACTTTATTATCCGAAAGAATTTAATTCGTAAAAACCAGATGCAATAAAACAGCAGGTAGTCTATATAAATAATAAACTTGTCTTAGGTCAAAAAGTTTTAAGGAACTCCAAAATAGGAACGAACATAAATTTAAAAGTAGGTAGGTGCATACATCGATTTTGATGTTGAAAATAGCAGCGTACAACAAAGCGACGTTTAAGATTATTGAATTTTCTTTGAACACGTCAATTTGCTACCACGTCACTTCGTGGCTGAAGCATTTATGTTTTTCCACCTCCAGAGATGGAACGGCTGTCCATCGTTTATCACTTCGTCTATCATCGATGAAGTACAGACACGTTCAAATTTTAGTGGAACAAATAAACATTAAATACAAATTATAAAAAGTGGTAAACCATGTATTCGAAATAGATATTTTCCGGAATTTCACGAAACTCAGGTAAAATACAGACTTGCTCTGGTCGTCCAGATTAAAAAGGACAATTTAATCAACTGTATCGCTCGGAACATTCCCGATAATTGCGTGTCCCTCCCATTTTCTATTTAACCTTTCCTTATAAGCCACCTGACCCTTTGAGAAGAACACAAACGGTTCATTTCCTCTTGCAAAAGAGGCGAAAATCACCCAAGAAAAGCTCCCGTAAATCAGATCAGAGAATTTCCGAAGGGAAAATAAAAAATTTTCCCGGCAATTTGCGAGATATTTGCGAAACATCAAAGACCGGGGCGGCATCGGTGAGACAGTTTTTTCACGGGCCGGTAGATTCGTTAGGGCATTTTTCGTCTTGTGTGAAAAAGACCAGGTGCGGAAATCGTTTGCGGTGTTTATTTGGTACCCTGAGGGGGTCCGACGACGACCGAAACGTCGCGCAAGCAAGGGGGATGGTTTTTACATGAACGATTCCCCCACTCCGCGTGGATCGGAAAGCGATTTTAGAGAAAAAATCGGATTTGTCGTCGTCGACGGACAAAAGTTTTCATAAGAGGGGGTGGACACCCCTTGCTTTTCACCCCAAACACGCAGATTTGAAGCGAGGTTTAATATAATTAATCGCTGAGGTGAAAATTGATATTGAATTTAAAAAAAAAAAGATTGTTGTAGCCACCATAGTACAGACCTGTATTAATTTATAGACAAACAGAAGAGGATTATTCGGGTTTTGCTGACGTGGCATGACGTGAAGTTAGTTTAAGTTGCGAACTACTCTGTTTTATAGTCAAATTAATTACCAATGTGTTTGTATGTATTTATATATGTTTGTCAACACGATAGCTCCTAAATGCTACAACGGATCGGGCTGGAATTGAATTACTTTTGGTGACAATTTGACAACCGGAAGTGCCAATGATACAGGCAGTAGCGGCTCGTGATATGTTTAATTGGGTGGGCAAAATATCAATGCAGTTTTAAGGACTTATTTAATGAAGTGTTACTATATGTTATTAAGTAAACACTACAAATTTGAACCGGCATATTTTTAAGAAGTAGTTAACCGTAAGAACCATCAAGAAAGTCGAGTAAACACTAAACAACCCTAATAAAACGGCAGACTTTTTGCGCGAATTTGTTGCATGCGCTATTGCCTATTAGCATACGTCTAAACTGACGTCACACATGCATTTTTCGCTACCCCCACTCTTCCGGCTTGCTGGACAGTTTACGCGCTTGCAGTAGAAAACCGTCACCGCTGGTGGGCACAATCTCAATTGCCACCCCGACCTGGTAGTTTCGGTTGCATACACTACAGTTATTTACCAATTCTACGGCCAGTAGCGTAGCAGCGTTGGATTTTATTATGTATTCAATATAATAATGCAGGCATATAGACAGTGGTTGTAAGGAATTTATATAAGGCAAATACTTAACTGTAACAAATATTGTATTAATAACGTCCAAATAAAAATGTGAAATACTGAATACCAGTACCAGGTGATCCAATATTTTTTGGGTGGGCATTGCCCACCCTGCCACCCCTGACGAGCCGCCACTGGATACAGGGCGAAACAGGATGAACTGTTTGGGCGCTATTAACCCAAACATTTTTTATTTTATCGATTTATTTCATCACAAAAGCAGAATACGAAAGTAATTATACAATTACAACACGACGATCAAATAAACAAAGAACTAAATGACCTGATTGATAACTGACGTGGTGTAACGTCTGTTATACGAAGCATGCGTTATTATCGTGTATTCTGCACGCATTGTACTTGACGTCGATAATGATTTGCAATTAAAATTCTTTGACATTCAACCTCTGAAAATATTACGAAAAATCTTTGTGTACTTTTTTTGTGGGATTAACAATATACCTATACAATTTTAAATAAATTTTATAGATCCAAATAGTAGAGGGTGATCAATATCTACTGTCAAAGTTGTCAAACCTTAAAACAAGTCATTTTGCTTATTTTAAATTCGATGCAATCGATGCAAAATTAAAAAAAAAAACACACAAACACATATACATAGTTGTAATTAGAAAGAGTGTTGGTTTTTTAATTCTACATCGTTTTCCATAGAAATATGTGAGGTTCCGATTTAAAATAAGCAAAATAACTTAATAAATAATAAAGTTTGACAACTTTGACACTGGATATTGATCACCCTATATAATTTAGAGCAATTTAACTCGATCAAAGAGACCGAGTACACCTTAATTAATGAGCACGTCAAAAAAAAATATTAATGAGGCGCTATTTGTGATTTTAATCAATATAATTACTTAAATATGTATGTTATCTTTTCCATAGTGATTATTGTATTATCTATCGAGAGCCACTTAGAGAAAACAATTAAAATATTTGTGAATGGCCATTCAAACAAAAACAGGTGATTTTTTTTATTTATATATTATCTCTATACTTAATGGAATCTAATTGTTACACACTTCCATCAAATTACTGACGCACAAAAACAAATCTATGTATTTATGTATATCAAAGTAATTAATTAATGTTCTGTCCTTTAAAACTTGTAAATTCTGGGGTTTTAGTGACGCAACTAGCTCTGTGTATATGTCAAAATTTTCGATTTTAGTTATTGGGCATTCTAGAAATATGTGGTTAAGGCTTCCCACCTGTCCACATTCGCAAAATGGACATTTTAGGATACATTTTAGGTTATCTGCTATCTGTTACTGTTGTTACGAATGTCCGGCAGGGGGCGTTTCGGGTTTGACGTTACTGTGGTAATAGCAGCAAAACACGGGTCGACAAAAATCGACTTTTTGGATCGAAAATTGTTTTTAAGGCCGTTTTTTTGCTCAAAACTCTTTGCGAAGGGTATTTAGAGGGATCTTATCGTAAGACATGAGAGCGAGCGGCTTTTATAAGGTCGGCAGGAACGGATAAAAAATGTAAATTTTTGACGTTCATCGATCCGCTTGTCGGAATTTCTAGACGTCACGTGACATTTTCTCGAGGTTCGCCTTCACCCGAAGAGGTGCAAAAACGTGATTTTTTTTTCAAAATTGACGCATTTAATTTACAAAATATGGCGCAGTCCACGCGGAATTGTGTCGTTTTTTCAATTCGAGCGTCAAAAGTAATATCGAAAAGCCCAATTTTGCAGCTACTCGATCGCAAATGTCGGCGAAAATGGGCGATTCCGCTGAACGCGCCCTACACTTGAAAGTTCGTAATTAGTATAGGTAGAAGATTAACAAAAGATGCCCGGAAACAATGGTAATTTTCCAGTCGAAAAACATCATAACGAGTCTGTCTGTTTTACATTATAATTACGCCAGATCTGGACATATACAGTGTAGGTACGCATTTAAACATGGAACATACTAGAAGGAAAGTATTGTACTCGACGAAAACAAATGTCTGCGAACACGATAGCGCCCAGACGGAACAACGGATCGGGCTGAAATTTGCTATACTTATTTAGAATTACCAGGGGACGACCTGGATTGTTTTTGGAGAAAATCTGACAGTCGGAAGTGCCAAATGTTAGACATGGATGTTCTTGGGGATTCAATCAATTTTGACCAAACTGAGTCCAAAAATGAACAAACCAGCTCATCTTCCATTTAGTTTAAATATGTATATCTATTTATAGATATTTATAGGTAATATGAATTCAAACTGTATACAGTACGATGAAATATGAACAATGGTTTACTGACGTTTTGTGTATTACTGGCTTTTAATGCATTCTGGTCGCACCGCCACCGGTGGCATACTGTATCGAATACAGTGCATTAGCGGATGCTTTAAAATCTAATTAAATAATATGAATGCGCAAATAGAGTACTGGTGCATCGATGTACTCTAAAGTGGTCGGTAATTTGGCTGACGCGTTTGCTCAGAAAAAAAGAATAGCATTAATGGTAAAATGCGGTCATTTTGCTGCTGTTACATAATTTTCTTCGTAATTATAGATGTTTATAGGTGCCTATTATACACCAACATATAATTTAGTCACCGATTTATTGGTTCCACTCACGCTTTAGTATATTATTTCATGTGCCACATCGTGATGAAATGAAAAAACTTTTATTTGAATTATTTTTTCCTCAAATAAAACGTTCACCAGGCAACATTTTGTTTATAATACTAAAATTAAACGTAATCACCGTATAGATAAAGCCTTTACGATTTAATGCACACAACAGAGTGCATTTTACTATAACCTAATTATGCCATACTGATATACACCGCTCTATTGGTGCCTGGTATGTGCCCAAATCGTCAATAAATAGATATTTAGCTGTACATGAATATCCGTCATACATCACCGTTAATTTAAATCCGATTAATTGGGAAGCGTACACGTTGTCCCATCCCCGGTAGAGGGCGCACGGGTGGCGTTATTGCCGGGCTTAAAATTGTCATCCGTCCCTTGAAATATAATCACAAATGTGACAGGTGACCGAATTTACTCATATTTCGTCCACATTCGGACTTCACCCCCCTGAACAGCACCCCACAAAAACTACCCCCGATCGTATATACGGTCCGATATTGCGAAATGGTCCTCATGCCATCAAAATTGCATATTTTCCTGCATTTCTCGATGAATTTTTTATTTGGAAAAAAGTGCGGTCAATATCTAATTTTTTTTTTTGAAATTTTTCCTCAACAAACTTGAAACAATCTCACGCACTAAATAAAGCAAATATATTCCTGCAATTCTCAGGGTTAATTACCAAAGGTGTTAGCTATCTAGACATATATAATACTAATTTCTATTCCATCTACTTTGCTCGTAATCGCAGATAAAGCAAAAGCATGACATTCTACCATCTAAGACAATACATATAATCAAGACAATACAAAATCAGTTTTTGAAACACTCTCACAAACAAAGTAAAGCTGGTAGGTAGCTACAATTTTCAGAATTTGTTACCCAATGTATTAGCTATCTAGACATGTATAATAATAATTTCTATTCCAACTAGTTTAGTCGTAGCCACACATGAAGCAAAATCGTGACATTCCACCATCAAAGGCAAACAAAAAAGTCGAAATCAGTATCCGTTTCATTACACTATTTATAGTACTATTTTAAGTGTGTGTTCTTAACAAATATAGTATAGAATTACCACAAAACGAATTGATTAGTTGTGATAGATCAAATTTCTACGTTTTGCTTATGATTCATACTACATAATATGTGACTGTAGAATTATGATTCATCACTATTTTGACAACATGTGAATTCCCAATGTAGGTGTACCCAATTTCGGTTTACGTCATGACCTTTTTGTAGATAAACAGCTCATATTGTTCGTAAACTGTTCAAAAATTAATATGCACCAAAAGTATACGTTCCAGTTGATTAATTATTTCATATTATGTATTAGGTATTTAGATACTATATTACGTGTAATTTTAGTGTCAAAATAACCGATAATATTTGATATTTTTGACCTAATTTTAGGCGGAAAGTCAATACACAAAATAAATTATGAAATATAATACTGGCATTGGTATAAATACCAATGGTATAAATACGGTATAAATACCAATAAGTACTTAATCCACAAAATAAATTTGAATTATAGGACTGTATACATATTTTTAGACTTTTCGACAATACATTTTCCATGAAATACTACAATATGACAAAATTTATTACGAGTTCCTGTAATATTAACAGAATTATTACGCCGTATAGTAGGTACCTAGGTACATACCAAGAATTTAAATTAAAACAATGCGTATTATAAATTTTCAGCGATGGCAAAGTTCCTTGAATTTTTCTGCAAAATATGTTTGTTTATACCAGCCTAAATATTACATTACGCTGGTATTATATTACATTGATAAGCAAGTAAGATAACAGTTTTGATAAAACCGAACTTTCTCAATGAATAGTTTAATCACACATGTACTAGTTTAGTCACACATGTAGTAGTTTAGCCACACACACACTCACAAACATTTCCGAATATTTGTGGATATTTAAAATGCCTCTCGTATATCGATTTGACATAAATTGTTTATTTATCGCGCCGTACGTCGAGCATCATTTAAAAAACAGTATATTTATTACAATATTTTACTACAATTTACATCACAACTGGTTGAAAGCTGGCAACTTTGAAAAATTCTCCTGGCTAAACCACAATACGTAGAAAGCTGTAGTTTTCAGGATTTATTAACCTATTCATCTGTGAATCATAGCTGCATAGAAATATTTTTTCTTCATCGCAAGTTTTCTCGCAACGACACATATACAATATAAAATCGTGCCTAACATTTCAGAAGTGGGATGAGCAACACAATATTTAATATTCCCCGGCATAGGAAGCATAATTATTATGCATTTGAAAGAGGGATGTTCATTCGTTCCGACTAACGTAATGGGTATAATGGGTATAACAGCGTGTCCACCCTCCGTCACCCAAACCAGGGGCGTAAATAAATTCATTACATGCAAAAATCCTACGGGACATACACACAATAATAGCCCGGATTATGATTTTATTATTATTCGGGCCTGGTATTTTTCAAATAACGACGGCTCGCAGCACGGGGGGGGGGTGGATTTTGGGATAGGGGTTTTTGGGAGAGGGGTTTTACCCCCTACGATCGCCACGCCAAAGCAACGGGTGGTTATTCAGTGTTTTCAGCAAATTCAACCGTCTGTACGTCATTTTTCCTTCTGTTTTGAGGCGAAATACTGAAAGGGGTAATAGAAATACGATGCTGGAAGTACAAGATCTGAAGAAAAATACAAAGCGTTTGCTGTGAACGATTGTTTGAGATCGTTTAGCGAAAGAATCAATAGAATCCGTTGAAAAATATAGAAGTTATGGGACTTTGAATGTTTTCGTCCCACTTCTGAAATGTGTTATTATTTTGCTTCATGTGCGATTGCGAGCAAAATAGTTGGAATAGAAGATATTATTATATATGTTCAGATAGCTAATACCTTGGGTAATAAATCCTGAAAATTGCAGTAATCTACTTGTTTTACTTTATTCGTAAAGTTGTTTCAAAATTTTGTATTGTCTTTAGATGGTAGAATGTTTTGCTTCATGCGCAGCTACGAAAAAACTAGTTGGAATAGAAATTATTATTATATATGTCTCGATAGCTAATATACTCGGCAATAAATGCTGAAAATTGTAGCTACCTATCAGCTTTACTTAGCCCATGAGACTTTTTCAAAAGTTTGTTTTCCTTCAGATATAGAACTACTTTGTATTACTTGTAGATGGTGGAATGTCATGATTTTGTTTCATGTGCGATTATGAACAAAATAGTTGGAATATAAATTAGTATTTTATATGGCTGGAAAGCTAATACCTTAGGTAATGAATCCTGAAAATTGCAGTGATCTACTTGTTTTACTTTATTCGTAAGGTCGTTTCAAAATGTGAGTTTGATTGTCTTTAGATGGTAGAATGACATGCTTTTGCTTCATGTGCAGCTACGAGGAAACTAGTTGTAATAGAAATTATTATTATATATATGTTTGGATAGCTAACATACTGGGTAATAAATCCTGAAAATTGCAGCTTCCCACAAGCTTTAGTTAGCCCATGAGACTTTTTCAAAAGATTGTTTTGCCTGCAGATATAGAACTACTTTGTATTACTTGTAGATGGTGGAATGTCATGATTTTGTTTCATGTGCGATTATGAACAAAATAGTTGGAATATAAATTAGTATTTTATATGGCTGGATAGCTAATACCTTAGGTAATGAATCCTGAAAATTGCAGTGATCTACTTGCTTTACTTTATTCGTGGGGTCGGTTCAAAACTTGAGTTTGTACTGTCTTTAGATGGTAGAATGACATGATTTTGCTTCATGTGCAGCAACAAGCAAACTAGTTGGAAGAGAAATAATCATTACATATGTCCAGATAGCTAATACTTTGGGTAATTAATACTGAAAATTGCAGTAATCTACTTGCTTTACTTTGTTCGTTAGATTGATTCAAAAACTGCCTAGAAAACTTTTGGTACACCAAACCTTTATGTGTTTTGACAATTGCAGTGTTTGTTCTAGCAACAAACAATTGTTAATAACCCAATCACCTGACTGAATCACCCGAGAAAAAAAGCCAAAAATCATCCCAGATCCAAATCATCACCGGAGAGTAACACATCATAGAAAATAGCCCATTCACTAATTCAACCTATCAGCGTTTGTATGAGTTATACAATCAAAGTGGCGTGATATTTTCTATCCTTATACATGTTTCAGGACCTACGTATGTTGAAAAGAGACAGACTCTATCTACAGGTAAGCTGTACCAACTGTGCTATGGAATAGCTGAACCAACGTGGCGCATAAATTGAAAGCCGTATCTCCACCGTGGAGGTTTGTGCGGCTCAGTCTGTTACGTGGTGCCGAAGAGTGCTGTCCGTTGTAACTCCAACTCGTAAAGCACGTGGTTCACGTAACGAGAAAGATTGAAAAATACCGGTTGAAATTTTTTTGGTTTTTTTCGGTCAGGCTAAATTAAATACTGTGAACTAGTATGAATTCAGTGCTTCACAAGATCAAAAGCAGTTTTGCTATTTACTCTACAATTATCCTAACACGTGAGTGCATTTTTTATATTCTTTTTATGTTTTTTGTCTTTTAAAAAATTATTTTTTATGTTGTAATTTTATTTTATTTATGACAATTTATCGTACCTAAATAATATTATACATAATCGATAATGTTATAATGTAATAAACTCATAGGTATTCTATAATATATTAAGTCTTGCCAAAAACTATTACATAAATTTATTTGTGGTATGAATAGATGTTAAGGTGGCCTTCTGTTTTACTCAACTTTCTATTGGTATACCAAAATATTTATTGAGTCGTATTTCAAAAACTATGTGAAGTGATAGATACGTCAATATAATTTACAATACCTATAATTTAACAACATACTAAAAAAATTTTAATAGGGACATTATATTTTATTGATTAATTTCACTTGTCCAATAACTAAGCTATAATGATAAATTATATAATATATTAGTGTGTATATTACGATTTTTATTTATCATAATTATTTGTTGTATTTATCATTATGATTTCTGCGTGCTGGTCCCCACCTAACTTACCGACTAATTTCTTGACACAAGTGTCTAATTTGTAAAATTCGTCGATTACAATACATTCCTTCTAGGGTACTAGTCAGTAAGAAAAAATAATAAAAACCTTGTCAATTTTTAATGACAAATAATGCATGTATTTGTTTTAAATTATAACAAAAAATTCTTTAAAATTGCTAGAAAAAAACTAGATTGTTTATGGTGTCATTTTGACAAAACTGATATAATTTTATGACGTCAGGTTGGGGTCCAGAGTGGCTGTGGCTTCGCAAAAGTGAATAATTGCCAAAGTGTTTAGACACTTTTGGAAGATTTCTTTTTCTGTAAACAGGAAATTATCTAAAAGAGGCTAAAATAGCAATTTCTCTTGATAAAACACAAAAAGGTAATATTTCTGTGTAAATTAAAGAAATTTTCTTAAACTATATCAACAGATCCCAAGCTGCAGGATCAGGATTAATTACCCAATTTATCGCAAGTTAAGAAATGTATAAGCAAAAAAAATCTTGGAAAGCAATACATCCAGTTTCTCTTTTTAGCCGTTATTATATGACTACTAGGAAGTTGGTTTGCTATACTTGTCAGGCTTAAAATACCACCAACCTTTGTAAAGAAGTAAACGCAGTTTAATCCTTTTAAGGATAAAAAAAAACTTGTACAGCTAAAGACTTTTTAATCCTTTGAAATAATAGCAAAAAAAGCACAAAACTATTCGTAAAGCACAAAACTCGTACATTCCAAACTTATAATTTATTCTCTCATCAAAACCTTATCAATACTACATCAATTACAGATTAAATCTCAATGATAAATTATATAATTATCAATTTAAACAAATCTGGAATATCCATAAAACAAAGTTATCTCAACAAGTACTTATCGAAAAAAAAAATCACACCATTTTGATGACGTACATAAATATAATTAAAATGTGATCGTATACACGTCAGCCTGATGTCCTATTCGTACAGCAAACGTCAAAGTTTTGCAACAAACCGCCACGTAAACTTTTGCAAATTGTCGCCGTCGTAATTTTCACCCTGTACAGCGCGCTCTAGCGGCGAACAATGGAAATTGTCGGGTCGTTTTCGAGTTTTAAACTGACGACGGCCGTATTAGTTGAAATAAATTCGAACAATAGATGGCGCGCTGTCGCCGCTGCTGCCCCATAGTCGCCACTTGTTAATGATTAAAGTTTGGTTTGTAGTTCCGAAAATTCCGGGAGAATAAATAATAGCAAAAGCTCTCGAATAAATAGCAATTAGCGAGGATGTATCTTGAGTGGGTGCCCGGACAATGGGTCGCCGGTAAGATAGAAAACTGTAATTGTATACGGCGGTTATTGTGTTTGAAGTAAGGGTAATTAGGTATCAGGTGATGTTTTCAGAAAATAGTAATTTAATTAACTTAAAATCTTCTTATTTCCTTTGTAATTTTCCAAACCATTGTAGGTAATACAAATTTTCCTTATTTGGCCTTTCCTATGGACGATTGTTTACTTTTTACGTTAATTTTCTGAGGTTAATGTCTCTAATCGTTTTACAGGAAATATATCTATAATTACGAAACTGTATAGTTTCCTAACTACTGTAAATATTACAACACATCACCTGTTTCGCCTGGTAATTTTCCAATAATTACCACTAATATACCAGAATAGATACAATAACAATTCTACATACATTCCCAGAAAAACAAACAACGAGAACATTGCAGAATAATTAGTTCATACGATGGTGTATAATATAATATAATACTCAACATGTATGATTGTTTAGAGAATTACGTGACAAGGTTATCTACAAATCAACATATGAACAGTTGAGAGATATTTGGCCATGAAAGAGAGTGATATAGCACATTCTCAAGTGTCAATCACTTGTGTTTTTGGACATGCTATATTACAAACCTTTATCTGACATCGAAGTAAAAGAAAATACGAACTTTGTGTAGTGGAACGTAGTAGAATACAGCAATAAAACTGCACGTTTCTTGACGTTCTACCCAAGTCTAGGGTTATAGTGTGCTTGCAGTGGAAACCGTGGGATAACTACAACCCTCCAGAGTAAATAGAAGGGCAATTTGTGAAATTGAAAGGGAAGAATTTAACTCGGGATTCTTTGAAATGAAGACACCTATTGGTTTGGACGGTTCCGTTCTACTTTTCGTTTTATTTCCTGCATGGTCTTGCGGTCTAATCCTAGAATATATCTAGCAAATACCCCTGTAACGTAAAGAACCAGTAGATTTTCTCTTTTAAATTTATTTTACTGTGTATAATGCAATTTTATCTCATGAAAAACAAGCCTTATATATAAAAAACGACACGTCTTGCTAGTTTTTTCTCTTAGCTGTTAAACAGACGTGTAAAAAGGATATTTTCGTTCCTCCTTACGTCACGCTTGATCCTTAATTGGCCTGATAACGCCCGAGAAATGTACAACAAGAAGCCAAACGTGGTACGAGAGAATCCTTTCAAGTTTTCAGCGACCTTTCAGGGCGAACAGCGTAAAACTGAACTGGGAAAATACATAAAGAAAGAATTGCGCACGGTAAAAGCACAATGTGATACATATTTATTCCGATATCTGTCGTCAGATGGCGTGGAAGAGCAGACAAAGAGTAGCAAAACTGACAGGGAGCAGCAGAACCCTCCCTGTCACACTCCCTGTCCAATTAAAATTCGATTTTTCTTCATTTAGTTCGGACGATTTGTTGTTCTTTTTTCGTTTGTTTTTGTTTTGGGATCAAATATTAAAATTAAGTCCCTATTGTCTCAAGTGCCGATGTGTATACGGCCTCAATTGAGAATTATAGGTACTATATATCTCAATAAAGTCGAGTCCTTGCGGATAGGTAACTCGCAAATCCTGACAATTTATCTGTTGTTCTTTTTTTGTGTTTTACCGCGTGTAGCTTTGAAAATACAAGTATGTTCTCGACGTAGCAAACGTAGAAATATATTTTCTACAACATAATGTACAGAATAATGACTTATTTTGAGGGAAGAATCGAAAAATCGAACAATACTGTTGAATAACAAACACATTTGTGGCTTTTCTATCGCAATCTGTAACACACCAGGTTTAGAATACAATGTTCTATGCTTTATTCATGGGATTGTTTGAAAAAGACGAACCTAAAAGAAAAAACCATTGTCTTGTATTGTGAGGTTCCGAATTAGGACAGAAAATTGGGAACACTGTTGCAAAATAAGAAAAAAAAACTGTATACTATACATAGTTTACACTTAAATTTGGTGGTTTATATTAGGTATACTTTGCTAAAATTAAACAACTTTGCTGAAAATAGCAATAGTTACATGCATGAACGCATAAGGTGACAATAACAAAACAGCTAGTTGCTCAATATTGAAATTTGGCAGCGGATTTAGAACTGACTAGTTCCAACAGTTCCAGAAATACATTATTTTGTTTATAAGTAATTTCATAACTATTTTTTGTACTTGGTACTTTCCATAAATGATAAACTTTTGTATTGTTAAAAGAATATTGTATTTTAACATTATAACATTCGTAAAAATTAACATACATTATCCAGGTAACATTTTGAAAAATTATCCCTATTTTGCTTATTTTAGACATTCTACTAACAATAATTTGTATTATTATAAAGGATACATTATACTTCAATGTTTGACACATAAAATATATGCATCTATTTCCATTTTTGACGTATGAGTTTTTTTATAACAGACTTCATCAATATCCAGATAACATTTTGAAAAATCATCCCTATTTTGCTTATTTTAGACATTCTACTAACAATAATTTTTATTATTATAAAGGATACATTGTACTTCAATGTTTGACACATAAAATATATGGATCAATCTCCATTTTTGACGTATGAGTTTTTTTATAACAGACTTAATCAATATCCAGATAACATTTTGAAAAATCATCCCTATTTTGCTTATTTTAGATATTCTACTAACAATAATTTTTATTATTATAAAGAATACATTGTACTTCAATGTTTGACACATAAAATATATGCATCTATCTCCATTTTTGACGTATGAGTTTTTTTATAATCGACTTCATCATTATCCAGGTAACATTTTGAAAAATCATCCCTATTTTGCTTATTTTAGACATTCTACTAACAATAATTTTTATTATTATAAAGGATACATTGTACTTCAATGTTTGACACATAAAATATATGCATCTATCTCCATTTTAGACGTATGAGTTTTTTTATAACAGACTTCATCATTATCCAGGTAACATTTTGAAAAATCATCCCTATTTTGCTTATTTTAGACATTCTACTAACAATAATGTTTATTATTATAAAGGATACATTGTACTTCAATGTTTGACACATAAAATATATGCATCTATCTCCATTTTTGACGTATGAGTTTTTTTATAACAGACTTAATCATTATCCAGGTAACATTTTGAAAAATCATCCCTATTTTGCTTATTTTAGACATTCTACTAACAATAATGTTTATTATTATAAAGGATACATTGTACTTCAATGTTTGACACATAAAATATATGCATCTATCTCCATTTTAGACGTATGAGTTTTTTTATAACAGACTTCATCATTATCCAGGTAACATTTTGAAAAATCATCCCTATTTTGCTTATTTTAGACACTCTACTAACAATAATTTTTATTATTATAAAGAATACATTGTACTTCAATGTTTGACACATAAAATATATGCATCTATTTCCATTTTTGACGTATGAGTTTTTTTATAACAGACTTAATCATTATCCAGGTAACATTTTGAAAAATCATCCCGATTTTGCTTATTTTAGACATTCTACTAACCATAATTTTTATTATTATAAAGGATACATTGTACTTCAATGTTTGACACATAAAATATATGCATCTATTTCCATTTTTGACGTATGAGTTTTTTTATAACAGACTTAATCATTATCCAGGTAACATTTTGAAAAATTATCCCCATTTTGCTTATTTTAGACATTCTCCTAACTATAATTTTTATTATTATAAAGGATACATTGTACTTCAATGTTTGACACATAAAATATATGCATCTATTTCCATTTTTGACGTATGAGTTTTTTTATAACAGACTTCATCAATATCCAGATAACATTTTAAAAAATCATCCCTATTTTGCTTATTTTAGACATTCTAATAACAATAATTTTTATTATTATAAAGAATACATTGTACTTCAATGTTTGACACATAAAATATATGCATCTATTTCCATTTTTGACATATGAGTTTTTTTATAACAGACTTCATCATTATCCAGGTAACATTTTGAAAAATCATCCCTATTTTACTTATTTTAGACATTCTACTAACAATAATTTTTATTATTATAGAAGACACATTGCACGTCAATATTTGACAGACAAAACTGGTGCATCTTCTCCCATTTTTAAAATATGAATTTTCAAAGTCGACTTTAGTCTATTTTCATTCAACAGTCACGATTGTGATCATATATTTACTAATGGCGTCCAATAAACAATTTACATCAACAAATACAACAATTATCTAGATCATATGCGCAGTTCTGAACCAAGAAACAATTGAAAACAAATTATCTCGGTCACATCAATGACGAAACGTCACACAATCATCTCAAGAAGTAGACGAACTAGACATGTTCGTCTAGTTTGTCCAGAAATATTCCACTCAAAAAAACATTGACTCAAAAACAATTATTCCTCAATTGACAATAAAACAATTGCCAAACAGCAAGATAGAGAAAGAAAAAAAACACACGATCAATTCAGTTCAATTTATGCTCAAATTAAGGGTCTCGGTGACTATTTCTAGTAGGCTCTGGAAAAGTGCAGACAGATGCGCTGCTGTCGCTTTAGAATGCCGACTTTTTCCCCCACCACCGCGTTTGTAACCGTTACTGAGTAAGTACGAGACATCGTACGATCTTTGGACAGCCAATAGGAGACGAGGTATCGTGGGCTCGACCTGCTATTCCCCCTTCCCCTCTGTGACGTGTGTTAAGTCATTGTAGCAAGCCTTCACCTTCTATGTTCTACCTGAATTGGATAAGTCTATGGATACAGCGGTGCCAAAACGGTTGAAGACCGTAAAAAAATAAAATATTCAACACAACAAAATTTACGAACCTCATCAACAAACAAAGGAAAATCACAACACGATTTGACGTCAAACGCCAGAAAAAGAATCGCAAAAAGTGTGGTTACGTCACACTGCTTAAGGCTCGTCACGCTGCTTAAGGCTCGTTCACACCGAACATGTTTAGAACTGCAGGATACATTCACTTGCCGGCGTGTGCTATTTTTAGCATTTAGCCGCGAGTGCCAGGATTTTGACGCACTGTGAGTTGTTACTAGAATAAACTCGGCCTTGTTTCCTTTCTACAACTACTCGACAACGTAAAAGAGAAATAAAATATGACACTTATCTTGCAAAAATACGAAAATAAATAATAGTATTGTTATATTAAAGTGTTACTGGAGAAGTGTTTTATACGAGCTGTTTATTAATCTTTAGATTTCTTTGAGTAGAGTAGTATTCAAGAGTAGAGATTTTATTCAAGAAAAAATATAGTAGGGTGACCTCTTTATGTTACGCCACTGGTATGTGTGTATAGCCTTAGGTGTTCTCTGTAAATAAACCTACTAATTAGTCGTTTTCACTCTTGAGCACAGAAACGAACACACAAACTATACTCAATAGACAAGAAATTAAGAAAACCCCTGTAAACAACGTGTTTACCATTAGAGATATTTGTGTAACGTAAGAATTTTGATTAGAGGATTATTCTTGGTAAAATATGTGTGGGACGTTTTAAATTACATTATTTCTAGCCAAGACCAATTTACTCATTTATACCGAAAAGTAGGCGTTGCCTGTCATTTATCAAACGTCAAAGTGACGTCTGATTCGCAGGTAAACTTTGATTCTGCGATTTTGGCAGATCAGTTTGTTTACAGTCGAAATTGTGACGTAGATTCTATCAAATTGAAACAATGTTGTGATATAGTTAAAATACCATGTTTTCTTTATAATTTAAAAAAAAATTGCCAATAGAAGTGTTGAATATGAAAAATATATGGTTCTTTTAAAATAGTGACTGAAAATTGGTTGAAATGGACTTCATATTTGGAAATGGAAATTCATATTTAAACAATTCAAGAAGTTGTGTCAATTTTGTAATCAAAATAGAGATAGATAAACAAGGAAAGACAATTAACCATGGAAAGACTTACGATCGCTGAAAATTGAAAAACAGAAAATCTAGTGTAGTAAAAAAAAGTAAAAATATAGATCACTTCCTAATATGTGTCGTAGTTGCTATGAATGACAATGAATAATACAAGGTGTATAATCAAACCAAACGTAATAATTTATGATAATCACTGTTGATTCCGTTAATTTAACATAACACAAGTCGCAAAACGCTTTTTTCGCATTGTAACATAAATATTACCGGTTTTTACTGGTTTTTAATACGCCATTGTTATGGAAAATTGCCTGATTGTAAAAGCAACCAATGCCAGACAGTACGCCATCAAAAATCACAATCTACAGACTTGATAATTTAGGTTAACATATTAGGTTTATATATCTAATCGATAATCGCGATAATCAGTAAATAAACAAATTATAATGTTCTAGCACTATTACACACGTGTCTTGTATGTATTTGATACCTAATTTTTCTATATTTTGTCTAGTAATATTCCATTATGTTTCTACTTTCTAATATATATTCTATATATATATATATATATATATATATATATATATATATATATATATATATATATATATATATATATATATATATATATATATATATATATATATGCCATTAGTAAATATATGATCACAATCGTGACTGTTAAATGAAAATAGACTAAAGTCTAAAGTATTATTGTTAGTAGAAAGTCTAAAATAAGCAAAATAGGGCTGATTTTTTAAAATGTTACCTGGATAATGATGAAGTCTTTTATAAAAAAAACATATTTCAAAAATGGAGATAGATGTATAAATTTCATGTGTCGAATATTGAAGTACAATGTGTCCTTTATAACAATAAAAATTATTGTTAGTAGAATGTCTAAAATAAGCAAAATAGGGATGATTTTTCAAAATGTTACCTGGATAATGATGAAGTCTGTTATAAAAAAACTCATACGTCAAAAATGGAAATAGATGCATACATTTGATGTGTCAAACATTGAAGTATAATGTATCCTTTATAATAATAAAAATTATTGTTAGTAGAATGTCTAAAATAAGCAAAATAGGGATGATTTTTCAAAATGTTACCTGGATAATGATGAAGTCTGTTATAAAAAAACTCATACGTCAAAAATGGAAATAGATGCATATATTTTATGTGTCAAACATTGAAGTACAATGTATCCTTTATAATAATAAAAATTATTGTTAGTGTCTAAAATAAGCAAAATAGGGATGATTTTTCAAAATGTTACCTGGATAATGATGAAGTCTGTTATAAAAAAAACTCATATATATATATATATATACGTATATATATATATATATATATATATATATATATATATATATATATATATATATATATATATATATATATATATATATATATATATATATATATATATATATATATATATATATATATATATATAATTATATATAATTACGCTCAGATATTCTAATTAACGACCATTGTATACACCATAATGAAAAACAGCTAGTAAACACAGAAATACGGAACTGATCAAAAGAATTTTTTTCGGGTCGTCAGGTCGGAAACAGATACGGTCAGGGCAATAACAAGCTCGCAGGGGTGAACCCCTTGAGGGGTTGATTTCGAAACATACGTGCTGGTAGCTTCCGTTAACCAGAAAACCAAATGTTTCTATACGTGTTTATTATTGTATATGGGACAAGCCAAGGTCAAGCCAGGGGTTGTTGTTTATCAACCACAAATGGGAGAAATTAAAAGAAGAAACATGCATTAAAATCGATTAAAATCCATTAAATTTCCCTCACGAAATGTCTTCTACTAATAATTCTTTTTAATAATAGATTAAACGCGCCCCTAAAGTATACAGTATGATGAAATCCACCCCTCGATGAGCTTCTTAACGAGACCCCAGTTCATAATAATAATATTATATAGCTAAGCTTCATTCATTTCTCTATATTACCCCCCTAGGGGTCTTTTTCTATTATATTCAATAGAGGGCGCCGTCGTAAGCGTAAACACGAGCCCTCATAAGGACAACACATCCCCTGGATGTCCATAGCAATAAACTACCGAGTGATATCGCCTGCGAAACAGGAAAAAAGAAAAATCGAAAATACAGCCGGGCGAGATTCGGATTTATTTTCGGGTTGATATAAATCAGCCCAATATAAAAAATATATGGGGAGTAAAAGAGGTAGTGCGCACCCTATATATTAGATTAAAAGTATTATTCATTGTCTCTATATTTTACGGTTTTTTAAGGGTGGAAAAAACGCAAGGTTTTCGTTTTTTCGTTTCGTACCAATGGTGGTTCAACCCCTAAGTAGTCAAAACTAAAAATAAACTCTTATGGACACGTTTTCCTACTTAAGTCCGCTCGGGAAACACCGTGATTATCTTTTAGCGCTAATTTCGCAACAACCCTTAAGACGGGGCGAGTTTCAACGCCCCAAAGACCTATACATTACATTCTCGGGGGTGCTAAGCGCCGACAACCCTCTTAATTGTTTAACTGATGGCCACTATTTACTAGCGAGATGCTTTGAGTACTTCACAGGACGCATCACTAGGTGCCACAAGACATATTGCACCCCGTTGGCCACCCCTGAACTTAGGGGATGAGATATTCGACGCAGTTAAAGTTGCTCCGCTTTGTTGTTATTAATGCACAAGATTTTTCAGTGTAATTTCTTGTATTTTTCTATTTTTTTATTACCTTGCATGTTGGGGTGGATGTTATAAAAGAATATTGGATAAAAGGGGTTGTAGAAATCAAAATTACACCCGATGGGTTAAAATCTTGAAGATTTTGTCTATAATTTACCGAAAGAAGCGTCGAAATCGGTTAAGGATTACAAAAGTTATCGAAGATCAAAGATCAAACCTCTCATTTCAGAAGTGGGATTAAAAATTTGAAGTAAGTGCCGTAACTTCTGTAATCCCATCGCGATTTCGGTGATTTTTTCGCGAGATTGTAGAGAAAATCTTGTAGAACAAACGACAAATAACGCGTCAACGGGCAGCTTAATTAAGTACGTCTAGATGGCGGTACTATCACAGCTGGCGAGGCAGTGTGTGATCTAAACGTCGGATTAACTCACACGACTATTACAGCGATTGTTAATCAATTATGTTGGCAATTGTTCCCGAGAACACACACCCGACTGCGCCAATTTACCGGACCAAATCCATCCAGATATGGGGGTATTATCGGCTGAACTAGTAGAGCGATTCTAATATGGAGTTTTGTGGGTTTTATTTATTAAATATTGTATATTATAAGTATGATTTGTGATCCGGTTAAAGTTTGGAAGTAATTCGGGGGGGTTTTAGTGCGATTGGGGTTGAAATTTGGAAATTAGAAATGAAATTAGAAACGTCTGCTGTCCGGGTGCTAATTTCTACTTTCAATTACTTCTGTGTTCTGTAAACCGAAAGTGGTTAAAGGGCTCAAAGTATCTCAGGAAATCGGCGAACGTGGCGGTACTATTGCGGCTTTACAGCGCCATCTAGTGGATTAGGGACACACTCCGAATTAACCCGGACTTTCCCCCGTTACCGTAAAGTTGCCCCTCGCTGGAGATATTACTGAATGAGAGATATTGAATCGTATATTAAATAATTAAGTTACTAAATTATTTTGCGATGTTGATAAATATGTTGTAACTTTTAACAATTTCTAACGTCTCTAACTTTGAAAATAATTCCACAATTTTAATGAAATTTATTGCCAAGAGTCTAAGGAACAATATAAAGTCTATGGTAGTGGTTGAAACCACCATAAATGCCAGAGAAAATAATATAACTGAAAACATACAATTTTCTCAGTATAAACATATTAAAAAGAACTCGTTTTACGGAAATCAGCAATTCTATTAATTCGCGTCGTATTTACCCCATTAGGGTGGTTGAAATCGTGTCCCGATAAAAATCAGCCTTATACGAAGAATGAAGTAAAATTAAGCTGGGCGATTTAAATAAAAATACGCCTCGTTGGTAACCACCCCTTTCACGTTATTACACCCACCCCCGCGTTTTATTTATTCTTGTTATAGCGGTTGACTTAGGTCAGCAAAGTTCAACTTGTACAACGCTGAACGCGGTTAAATATAATTTTATTCATAGCCATGCGGAAGTTTACTACAACGAAATGACCCATTATTACGATTAACCCCCTATAACTATATATATAAAATCGTCGACATGTCACGATTTTAATAGTAAGTTATGTATGCTTAGGTATGCTTCCTATGAATACTTTTTTGAGATTTTGATTATTATTTGAGAAAATTATAGTGATTTTTTTGTCTAAATCCTGACTCACGGTTCTATAATAAGTTAAATTTTATTAATTTGTTCACCAAATTATTATACTACTATAATGCAGTATATAATGCAATGTATAATGCAGAAAAATATAGTGTTGTGTTTATTTAGTGCCTTTTAATTATCAGGCTATTTTAGTTGGCTGCACTGCATGATGCACGACCACCAACGCAATATCACTAAATAAAATTAATACCCCTTGTGGATTACATCAGTAAATTATAATTTGGAAGATCGTGGTTTCCACAACACAGCAGTCCATATAGTCCCACACAGAGGAGAAATGGTACTTTGAAAATTCTATTCTTTTTTAAGAGCCTCTAGTAACATATTATCCTTTGATATGTGAATTCTATCATTACTATATGTGAATTTTCCAATAAGATACAGAGTGTTAAATAAAACCTTGTATAACGCAATATCACTAAATAAAATTAATACCCCTTGTGGATTACATCAGTAAATTATAATTTGGAAGATCGTGGTTTCCACAACACAGCAGTCCATATAGTCCCCCACAGAGAAATGGTACTTTGAAAATTCTATTCTTTTTTAAGAGCCTCTAGTAACATATTATCCTTTGATATGTGAATTCTGTCATTACTATATGTGAATTTTCCAAGAAGATACAGGGTGTTAAATAAAACCTTGTATAGTCAACTAAGGTGCTTATTGTTTCTGGTGATATTATTGATTCCCACTCAGAATATTGCCTAGTGCGCATAGATCGTCGCAAAGGCTGTCCGAATGCAGTCCCATGTGACTAATCTGCGGTTATGTGAATGATGGGCCTCTACTGAGTGACCAGAAACCATTGCTTTGACATATATTACCCTGCTTTAAGCCCTAGTGATATATATCTGCGAGTGAATTGTCAGAAACACGTTTTACTACATTTTTCCAACCTACGAAAAAAAAACAACCACTGATTTTGGAGGAATCTTCCAAAATACCAGAAAAGGTTTTTTTTTTCATCTGCGTGTTAAGCACTCGTTTACGAGGGCGATAAAAATACAGTTGGGGTGTTTATTCACTAATAGCAGGGTCGTATTTAACCCCGAAACGTAGGGTTGTTGCTTTGAATGGGGGAGATTTATAATAAAACTAGAATATACTGGTATTGGGGGGGGGGCTCTTCACGAAATTGTCTGCGTGTGGTTTCAGGTAATTTTGCATCTTGTCGTTGGAGTAGACGCGTTAGAACTGAAGTTTTAACTGTCAAAGTTTGCGAGACCAAGTCACTAATTAGCGAGACCAAGTTTAAGGGTGAAGACGACAGAACTTGTATGTCTTGTTCATAGTTATTGTTACTGCTTTTGCTAATTGTTAGATTGGGTGATAATAAAATTCTAACGTTTTGAAGACAAAATAATTCATTAGACTTTTATAACTATTTTTACCATTAAAATTTTGCATATTAATCCCGTTGCTTTTCGCAACGCACAGCAAACTTTACAACAGTTGGCCGCAACCCCCAAGCCAAATCCTCGAGGGAGGCGGACTGACTTCGCAACCCGTTTAGCAATCCCTGTATCCCGGGGATGCACGTACATATTCAGAAATCTCTAGAGCGCTGAAAATGTAGCGTACAACCACAGCTACCGTTCGAGAACCACCGGAACGGAAGCAGTATCCTTTACCACCCCTTAGCTTCCACGGGGCGATGCAGATGTTTATGATTTTGTCAAAATTTAATATACAAGCCGCTTCAGGATTACACGTCACATTCTGAACAAGGCCAGAACGTCAGAATCGGTTCTAAGCGCGGATTTCGAATTCCACCACTCGAGAAATGCGAAATTAGTTTCATTAATAACTCCGTGTGATTGTTTCACCCCCAAAGGTTTAATCCGGCCAACATATGTTACTTCGGGATTAAGACGTCGTGTGGATTATTTGTGACGAGAATTGTTTACTATATATAGGTTTTCAGAGGCATTCTAGTGGCTGTTTCAATAGACGTAGATGTCGCTGCTTGTGACAGTTAAGTTGCTATGTAGGAGTCTATTGGTTTTAGTTTTTATTTTGCAGTTTTCGTACGCAGTGTGTGAGTTGTGGTCCACTTGAATTTTAAGCGGAAAGTTTTAATTAATCACTTCTGTGTTTTGGGGCGAGTGTGGTCACTCAGTAGTGACCGCGATTCGCTAATTACCATCCGCAAACAAACGAGAATAATTGAGCAAAGTCCCGCTTGTACCCCAGGACTAGAGAGAGCTTGATTCCGAATCCCAAAAAAGTTTCGCTTCGTAATTTATTTTTATCGAATTACGTACATACACAAATGTAAAACAGATTTATACGTCGCTATACGCTACGTATTTGAAAATCCTCAAAAGAGAAGTTCTTGAGAGTTAAAACTAATACATTTTCTATAATAAAAGGCAACTGAAACAGCACTATTGTGTTCGACAATATCCGATTACGAAAATCCCACGACACATCGTCGGGATTTTCTAAACTCGTGGAAAACTCGATAGAAAACCGTTTCACACTAGTAAGGTGTTAGTCCTAAGTTCTGAAAGAAACCCCTTTCTGTCGACATAAAGGGTGGCCAGATTTTCAATGCCATATTTTATACGAGATTAAGATTAAGTGGGTTTTGGAACGGGTGGACTCATAGCGCCCCCTTGACGGCGTATTATCGAACTTTTCGCGAAAACTTTCGAATAGGAATCCGTCGCCAAAGTTACCAAATAGTTTTCCGTACATTTTTATATTAAATGTATCAATTGGGTTTATAAATCACTCACGGTGGACAGGAAAATATGAAAATGAAATGTTACGAAGTAGACACGCGATATTTGGTACACGACAGAAAACGTTTAGGTTATTTTTAGAATTCTCGTATAAATTTCGAGAAATGAGCTGAGTTAGAATGTAAATTCTTTATTACAAAGTAAAACACTGCTTGATTTGCTTGCCTCAGAAAACAACTTTCTTAATTTGAAGGGGTGGCGAGTTTTTTCCGCGACAAAAATTGCAAATTCCGACCCTAATTCTCGGGGATTTTGGAGCCCGGAAAAAATAATTTTTTCACTAAAGACGAGATGGCTTTCCACGGTGGTAGAGTAGATATTATCCGAGTGTAACTTGGGCCGGTAACTTTTCCATTTGGGCCTTAATTGAAAACGGCATAAGGAGTTGGAAATATGGTCTCCCCGTACGTGAGCTTTCTGTACAATCCAAGTTACCGCCCCGGTCGGTCGACTGATAAAAATCAAGGTACTATTAAAGTTAAGATAGGTCCGGAATTTTGCTACGGAACTTCTTCGACTTCCTTCGTCTTTTCAACGGTGAAAAATACCGGTAAAAGTTTGTAAATATATAGGGTGAGTCTTTTGTTAAAGTTTTGCAAGTTCGAATCTATAAAAATGACTTTTTGCGAATACGTTTCCAACTATTGAATCAACTCGAGAAGTCCCTACCTTGTAAAGTTAAGGTCTTTCATATAAAGTTTAAAGTTACTATACAGACTGGACTTGGATATGTAAATTCTTCGTAACAATTTCGTAATATGAAATATCCCACGTGATGATGATATAATAATTTTAACGACATAAAACCTCGTAAGGTAAAACATAAAACCCAACAAAAATCCTTCTCAATATCATATTTTCGGTCGCCAACGTCCAATAAATAACGGAAATCTTTAATAACTTCCCGATGGCTTGGAGCGAAAATTTTCCAATTACTTCCCGTGCCGTTCCTTCGCACACACGCGGTTTGCACGTCACCACCGCCAGGGGACGTTTACGCGCGATACTTTCCGCTCATTATTCGCCGATATTTCTTTCGGCTCAAACGAAAACCCGCGACCGCTCTTTCATAAAAATACGCCAATAAAATCCAATCGTTTATACGAGAATCGGCTCGAACGGACACTTTATTACCCAGGTGGCAGCACCATAGCAATCCACGGTCCACTTTAATATCGCTTTTATTATTATTATTATTATTATTGAGAAAGTTCAATTGGACTATTTCGTCAAAGTTTTGATGGGGTTGTAAGATAAAATATGGTTTTTATTGAAAGAAACTATAAAACGAACATACAGTTTAACTTTTTTATGTAATATGAGAGCTATTTACACAATATTACAGCAAGCAACCCCGAATGTGTTATTCATTTAAATTCAGTGTAATTCAATACAGTTCTACCAACTGATGCACTAATATCCATACATATGTATGCACGCTTTCCTACACCACATACAAACGTACGAACACATCCTATTATGCTAAATCTAACACCAGAACTTCCAGATTTATACCCAACATTATCCCTATATCATAGGTTCACCCTCACCCCTAGAGTATATATAAAACGGAGCATTCAAACTTAACCCCTTGGAGCACGCACGCCACTGTGGGTATACACCACAACATATTAATCATAACAATTGGTTATTATTACAAAATTTATTGGTCAATTTGTGTCTGGGATTTGTATTATGTTCATACTGATTTATACCATACGTTTATTTATTGTTTTGTGTTTTTATCGTTACAGTTATAACCAGAATTAAAGCCAATTCTTGCGCCCTGGAGCATTTCCAAACTTGCACCGGGACTTTGGAAACACTAACCGACAAAGGGCTCACTTTTGGTGCTACAAGAGCTGATCTAGACGCTATATGCCCGTAAGTATTTCTTCTTTTAATATAATTAAATATATTTTAATATTATTTCACACAAATCGGTGAAAGAATCATCAAAATCGGTTGAAGTTCTGGGACTTTAAAGTTTTGATCCCACTTCTGAAATTATGACACGATTTTACTTAAAACTGTGTATCTTCTACAAAAATTGGGATAGAAGGCTCAAACAAAAGGCAAAACGTTGGGAATAAACCAAGCTTTGTAACGTAACATAGATTATTAGTCACCCTACAGGATGTTTCAAAGTTTGATCTTATCGGTTGGATCATATCGATCCAAGCGATAAAATCAATTTCTACGCTTAATAATTCAAAATTTCGAAGTCACTCAACAATATTTCACTACTCTCATCATTACTAAGCATTACAACACCATAATCAACACTTTTCAACCCTGTAACGACAAAAAATCGCCCAGATTCGCCAATTCCTACACTTGTCCACTTTGGCGGAGGCGCCGTGAAAATTGTTTTTTAATCAACATTTCGCTGATTATTTCGATGTAAACGTGTCCGGACCCTATTGAAATGATATTCTAGTACACTACGAGTGACGGTTACCCAAAATTTTCGCATCGCAAGGCAAATGTTCGTTCGAATGCACCGGTTTCTGTCGTCCTGTGAGGCGAGAGATATATGAGGGTTGTATCGGGGTGAGAGAGACGCAGAAGGGTTGCTGTTAATCCCCATAACGATGCACGCGCCGAAATCGGCCTTGTAAACGCATTTGAGCATCGGTTAGATGCATCTCTGCTGTTTATTGCGCTGTAGAATAGTAGAATATAACGGCTTATCAGTGGGGTTGACGTAATCGTGGAAAATGATATATTAAGGGGTGAATTTGGACGAATAAAAATTGTTTATGTGTAGAGGTGTATTTTGGGGATAGATTGAGTGAGTATTTGAGAGAATCGGTTAAAATACGAAAGTTATGACACTTTTTAGTGAGATTTTACAAGTTCTGATCCCACTTCTGAAGTCTGTCATGATTTTGTTTCATATGCGATTTTGAGCAAACTAGTTGGAGTAGAAATGATTATTATACATGTCTAGATAGGTAATACATTGGGTAATAAATCCTGAAAATTACAACTTGATACCTGCTGTATTCGATTCAGGAGAGTGATTGAAAAATTGGTTTGTATTGTCCTTACATGGCAAACTACTGGGATTAGAAACTATTTTTATATAAACTATTATTATATATTATGTATAAAGAGCAGGGAAAGCGTAAAAATTACAGCTTTTTACCACAGCAGTGGTCATTTGGTCATTTTATATTATCTGCTTTTATACAGACAAAAAAAATAAACGTTGTAAATTACTGTTTTTCTCTTTGATAGAGGTCAATTCTTTTTTTGATTAATGGACTTGGGGGGTTGGATATCGTACACCTAGTATAATTTAAAACAGATTATTAACCCCGCTAATAACAACCCCGGAAACGCGGCCGCAAAAGCCGCTTGGGGGGTGGGGGAACTTTGTATGGAAGCACGGGAAAAATCGAACTTTGGCTGAAACCGAAATTATATTATTCGTGTATATATAAAACGCGAAAAGCCATTAGCAATTCATTCAGAAAGTTTTTGTACGAGAATTTCTGATGGTTTTTTATGTTTTTTAAATAATATTATTGAGTATTAAACTGTTATATTAAAAAATATCAAAAATTATATTTAAAAAATAAAAAAAATCTCGTTTTCGTGTTAAACCTTAGCATAAGTGCTGTGTAGAACTTGTGAGTCAAGTTTTCGACTTTAGAGTGCTCTGGAGGACTTAAAAAGTGGTCTCTCGACTACTAGACGCCAAAGGGTATAAAAAGGGCTCATTAGTTTAAAGATAACGTCCGACCTTAGCCTGAAACTGCAGGATTTTATTTATAAATGTCCCGTGATGTCAGCAGAATTTTAATAATTCAAACTTTTAGTACGATTTTTAACTCAAGTTTCAGTGCGATTTTTAATTCAAATTTTTGTCTTGTATCTATTTTGGTGTCAAAATATCACAGTGTTCTTTATTTTGCTTGCAGCGACCTGAGAAAAGCAATCAAATGTATTCATCGTTACACTAGAAGCTGCTGGGTGAAAGAACGTCATAGACACTTCCAAAATTTGTTCAAGGGTACAGGGCATATGGTTCATGAACTTTGCAGCAACGGAACTTATCAAGAAGGTAAGCTAAAGCCAACTTTAAAGTAACTAAACCTGAAAACAACTGACCTAAAGACAACAAAAACCTAAAGCCAACAATAAATAACAATAAATTTCTTTGTCTTACAGAATATTTGAAATTTGCGCCTTGTATGAGTACGGCAGCACATGATAACGAAGTATGTGTGAAACGGTACGCAAGAGCTGTCAAAAATCTTCAAATGGAAGAAGAAGAAGAAGTTAGCATAACGCCTACCGCCATTATATCGAAGAAAAGGCGAGATATAGCTGATGAGAGGCTGAAAAGTTTATGTTGGTAAGTGTTACAAATTTATATTGTAAATTTATAAATAGATACAAATTTGATTGATTATTCTATTCCTTAGAAGTATTACAAATCAAAATTCTAATTTATATGAGTATATATTTCGACACACGTTGTGCCAAACGAATATGCAAATTTGTCATTTTTAGCTCCCCAGGGCGTACGCTGACATTTTTTAGGGGTATGTTTTTAGGGGTAGGGGAATAGCAGCGAGAGCGGTGATGTCGTTTTTTGAAAATTTGAATAGCGCCCTCTGTTCAGCTCGTGCGAGCCACCCAAATTAGCAAATTATTCAGCGGGCTTGCAAAATTTTACGTATTTTTTTTTATTTTCGGTGGCTAGCTTCCATAATATTACACCACCCCTTAGTTTAAACACAGAGGCGGCATAATATAATAAGTTTCACAGCCGAAGACGTGTTATTTTATTATGCAAAAGAAAGATATAGGTGAAATGAATTTAGGGTTGTTTTTTTACGAGGGTTCCCACTAAAAGGATTTGCTATTTGCTATCATAATGAGAAATACCGATTAATTTTCGTGACAATTTACAAGTTTGACCAAACTGATACCAACTAATCATGCAGTGACTTTAAATATGTATACCAGGATTTTACAGGTTAATAATTCCTAATGAACAACCACCACTTACACCGCAATTAAAACCCTATTAAATAATAATTAGCAACCCCCTTGATTCGTGCTGCATATTGTAACATTGCCCGGCGGTCGTTATTTCACGAAATCTCTCAACATCTTCGGTTTTAATTTCCAGATTAAGATCTCGAGATCTTGTTCTATAAATATACACCGCGCCATCTATCGCATTAAACCGCAATTACGTTGGCAAGGCAATTTCTCCGGGCTAAAGCCGCTCCTGCAAAAAACATTAGGCGTCCGCGATAGCGTCGCCATCTATCGGCCTGCCTACACTTGGCAAGGGGACACGCGGCGACATCTTACGGTGTTATCGCGATTGTCAATGACGTATAACGAAATAATCGCCGACCTTAATGCTTCTGCGGAGGAAATATGCAAAGGGTGATTTTTTCACGGTTCAATAGGCGATTTTCTGCTACATTGAATTCATTAAAATAGGTAAAACGTTAAGCAAAATTTAGATTATGTAATTTTCTTGGTTAGGCAGTTTGGAGGGTGACCAAATTTTCTTAGATTCTAGAATCAATTAATTATTAAGAATTCTATCAGCTAGGACTCTGCTGAAAATCGTGAAGCAAATTCATATTGAAAATTTACGATGTAAAAGCTTTATATTACCCGAACAATTCAAACAGCTCCTGAAATCGTTTAACAGTAAATTCCTAGGGCATAAAGCATATGATAGGACGCCAGTAGAATCTGCGAGGTATGTGTATCGTAAACATATTTTCACCTTTTCAATGTTTATTTGTTCCACGCCAAGGGCTATAAAGCGAAAAATGGTGCAATTGCCAAGCTACGTATCTTGACACTTTACCATACGAACATTCCTACAGTCTAGCTATGCGATATTATAGCTAAGCTTGAATGGCTGTATGCGCTATATATCTATACAACTGCATGAAACAGGTTATAACACGTCAAGTATAAAATATGTCTGTTAAGTTTATACATTTTATTTTGGCGCAATGTATTTTGCATATTTAAAATAAGCTGAATGTAGGTCAAATAAACTGGAAGGGTATACATATACATATATATTATATACAGGAATCATAAATAATACACTTTTCTAATAATTTAAACTATGATGAACAAATTGGTTATATGTTTCTTTTTTCTTTCAGTGGTTTTCAAGATTACATGGACTGTACCACTCGGACAATGACAAAAAAATGCGGGTCAGATGCTGGCAGTTTTAGTCGTGGTTTCCTGGATAAAATGTCCAATATCATGGTCCAGGTAAGAAATCTTATTAACGCTATCTTAATCACACTAACGATGGAAAATAAACTTGCCAGAATTTGTATCAATTTAATATGTAGTTCCGTACAATTTACTAATTAAAATTATTTATTTAAATAATATATTTCGATATTATTCGCTTTGCCTATTTGCCCATTATTCAAATTATTATTGTTATTAAATTCGCATATCAATCTCTGTTTATTTTATCGGGCAGTTATATTATATCATATATATTCATGCAAATCAGAATCACATCTAGATATGAACGAATTTATTTAATCAACCAAACTATTGGCTCTGTATATTTTGCTTTATTAATTAAAATTGTTAGTTGATAAGACACATTCTTATCAACTAAAGATGGGAATGAATATAAATAAAGACAATTATCTTTTGTTCCAGGAATACTGCGCTGCATATGGACCGTCAGAATGCGGACTGTCGTCGTCATCAAATACGCTATCATACTCAGTATTTAGTGTGATATTTTTATCAGCGATGGCAATTTTTGCAAGCTGAAATCTCTTTGTTTAGTCTACTATATCAACGTTAGTTAGCCAAGAACATAATAAGGCGATTAAATAGATAGATATATATATATATATATATATACACTCTTATAACGAAGAGTTAAGTTACAAATCTCTCCCCCCCAATTAATAATTTATTAGATCGTTTTTTAAAAGACAAATCTCGGAATAAACTAACTAAGTAGCTTCGCTGTGAATGTAATTTATTATTTTAATTATAATTTTTAAAATGAGTCTCGAATGTTGTAATATTATAAGATATATTATTATATAAAGAACAATTAATGTAACCAAAGAATTTAGTAGACATCACTTTTTTTGTTGGTTTCCTTTCCATGACATTATAGCTTTTAAGTTTACTAGTGCGTACATAATCATGCTCATTATAAAACCTACATAATACAGGTTATACATAAAAAAGAACTGTGTGTATTTTAGGTTTTCTTTAGTACAAGATTGCTCTCCTATTTTTGTACGATAAAACCGTCCCTTAGAGGTAGTTAATATATTAATTTTTATTTAATGTCTCGCGTTTTTTCACTCCTTCTTGTTAATTAATTAATTTATTGTTTAGGTTTAACTAGGCGAAAAAAACCAATTGTAATCTAGGTGTTTGTTCTTCAATATGAACTCTAAATGTATGAGATATATACGATAAAAGCCGTTGTATACTGTAAATATGTAGTTGAATTTGTACATAATATATTGTAGCTGTTGGAGAAGAATGAATGTGAATAAAATTCTATCTGCTGTAAAATTGATTTTGTTTTATTTTGTGTGTTTAAAAATTCATATTTCAAAAATTAGAAAAGATATGACTATTCTGTCTTTGGATTATTAAAATACAATGTTTCTTTCATAATAGAAAAAATAATCTTCAATACAGACTATGTAATAATGCATATAGTAAAGATTTTTTAAAATACTGACTGAAAATTGGCTAAAACACTGACCGAAGTTTTATAAGTCCAGTTTAAAAATTGATATTTCAAAAATTAGAAAAGATATGACGATTCTGTCATTGAGTTATCAAAATACAACGTTTCTTTTATAATAGAAAAAATAATCATCAATACAAACTACTTAATAATGCACATAGCAAAGATTATTTAGAATATTGACTGAAAATAGGCTAAAATACTGACTGAAGTTGTATAAGTCCACTTTAAAAATTCATATTTCAAAAATTAGAAAAGATATGACTACTGTCTTTGGATTACTAAAATATAATGTTTCTTCTATTATAGAAAAAATAATCATCAATACAAACTACGTAATAATGCACATAGCAAAGTTTTTTTAGAATATTGACTGAAAATTGCCTAAAATACTCACTAAAGTTGTATAAGTCCACTTTAAAAATTCATATTTAAAAAATTAGAAAAGATATGACTATTCTGTCTTTGGATTACTAAAATATAATATTTCTTCTATTATAGACAAAATAATCATCAATACAGACTATGTAATAATGCACATAGCAAAGATTTTTTATAATACTGACTGAAAATTAGCTAAAATACTGACTAAAGTCGTATAAGTGCAATTTAAAAATTCATATTTCAAAAATTAGAAAAGATATGACTATTCTGTCTTTGGATTACTAAAATATAATGTTTCTTCTATTATAGAAAAAATAATCATCAATACAGACTATGTAATAATGCACATAGCAAAGATTTTTTAGAATACTGACTGAAAATTAGCTAAAATACTGACTGAAGTTGTATAAGTGCAATTTAAAAATTCATATTTCAAAAATTAGAAAAGATGCGACGATTCTGTTTTTGGATTACTAAAATATAATGTTTCTTCTATTATAGAAAAAATAATCATCAATACAGACCATGTAATTATGCACATAGCAAAGATTTTTTAGAATACTGACTGAAAATTAGCTAAAATACTGACTGAAGTTGTATAAGTGCAATTTAAAAATTCATATTTCAAAAATTAGAAAAGATGCGACGATTCTGTTTTTGGATTACTAAAATATAATGTTTCTTCTATTATAGAAAAAATAATCATCAATACAGACCATGTAATTATGCACATAGCAAAGATTTTTTTAGAATACTGACTGAAAATTAGCTAAAATACTGACTGAAGTCGTATAAGTGCAATTTAAAAATTCATATTTCAAAAATTAGAAAAGATATGACTATTCTGTCTTTGGATTACTAAAATATAATGTTTCTTCTATTATAGAAAAAATAATCATCAATACAGACTATGTAATAATGCACATAGCAAAGATTTTTTAGAATACTGACTGAAAATTAGCTAAAATACTGACTGAAGTTGTATAAGTGCAATTTAAAAATTCATATTTCAAAAATTAGAAAAGATGCGACGATTCTGTTTTTGGATTATCAAAATAGAATGTTTCTTCTATAATAATCATCAATACAGACTATGTAATAATGCACATACCAAAGATTTTTTAAAATACTGACTGACAATTGTCTAAAATACTAACTGACGTTGTGTAAGTCTACATTAAAAATTCATATCTCTAAAATTATAAAAGATATAATGCTTCTACCTTTGGATTATTAAAATACATTGCTTCTTCTATTACAGAAAAAATAATCATCAATACAGATCATGTAATAACAAACATACGGTTGATTTTTTAAAATAGAGATTAGAAGGTGTCTAAGTTTGAAAATTGGCTAGTGTCTACTTTGAAAATTCATATTTCTAAAATTAAAAAAGATATGACGACCTGTCTGTAGATCATTAAAATACAATGTTTCTTCTATTATGGAAAAAATAATAATCAATACAGACCAACAATTATCAACAGAAAACATTTATGAAAAAACATATATTTATGTTTATTATAGGGACGATTTTTAACTAACACAATGAAAATATGAAAAAAACAACATACTTCAGGAACAAAATCAACAAGTTAGTAACACACAAAAGCATTTCCAATAAAGTGATTTCACATTTATCTTTATCTGATATCCGTTTCCATACACAAAATATGCAAACAACATCAATCAAACAAAAAAAAATATACGTAAACACATTTCTATACACGCTAATATTACAAACCAGTAGATTTTCCTTTGTGTAGCAAAGAAAGCATAGCTTGTGCAAACATGTAGGAGGGGTCTTCACACTTTCCTCTACATCTAATGATTACACCTTACTTGAAGGACGTTAAGCATTAGTTAGGATGTTAAGCATTAGCCTTTAAGTAATCATTAGCTGAACATAAAGGACCTATTTTTAAGGAACTACTTAAGCACGTGTTTATTACACGTAGTATAGAGCACCAATAAACATGCATTTCAAGTACATTAACATAATATTTTACTTGTTCATTTCTACAAATTCATGGGTGGTCATTGAAGAAAGAAATACGAAATTTGAGAGGTTAATAGATGATATTTTCATAGACAACTTCAATGGAGACGAATTAATTTTGACTAATGTAAGAAACATCAATTTAAAATACCCTGTTTTAAGAAACAATATCGATTGGGATTTTCCATACAATCAAGCACATATATTCAGAAGATTGGATGGGTATGTTCTAGAAATAAATAAGGACAACGTCGAGTTAATCCTAGCAAGGATCAGAAGTGTTGAGAGCTATAATTCCAGAGGTAAATTTGTCATAATTACAGAGAAGAACAACCCAATAATCTGGGAAACTCTAGCAAAATACCAAATATATAACATCTTGCTTATAGAAGAATCTAGTAAAATGTATACATATTCCCCTTTTGCTTACAAAAACGCGAATTACTTCGACTTGCATAACGTCAAAATCAACGAAATTAAGCTCGTAGAAAAACTACCTAAGACATGGGACAACACAACTATTAAAGTCTTGTACTTAAAAATAGAACCATACGCAATGATTTTAGACAAAACGTTGACAGGTATTGAAATAAAGATTTTAGAGTTGATTTCTTCAAAGTTAAGATTCCAAATGAAGTTTGTAAGATTTAACGGATTTGGCTGGGGGAAAAAATTAAAGAATAGGACATATTCTGACGCTTTTGGACTACTGCAAAGTGACTACGACCTTGGAGTAGGAGCTTTCCATGCTAATGGGGAATATGCAAAAGATTTTGATATGTCTTACAACTACTTAGGCGACGACTTGGTGTGGATTGTTCCAAAATCACTACCACAGAGCCACCTGTCGAAATTAGTCAACATATTTAGTTTATTCGCATGGGAAATGATCATAACAACAATAATAATAACCACGATAAGCTATTATTTGGTTGCAAGAAGTTGTAGAGTTACAAGAACCACTAGGGAGTCTAGAGATCAGTTCACGTTCTGGTTAAGCTTCCAAACAATTTTCTCTGCGATTCTGGCAAATTCCGTACATAAACTACCGAAAATCACAAGGAACAGAGTGATATTTTCGTGCTGGTGTATATCTGCAATCATTCTAAAGGCAGCTTTTGACGCGAGTTTAATTTCTACCCTAACATCGAAAACCTACCAGAAACAAATCGAAACTTTGCGAGAATTGATCGAGTCTGATTTGAAATTAGGTATTTTCGATGAGCTGGCACCCCTGTATCAATTCTCTAATGAAACAATTGACAAACAAATCTTTAACCGTTTGGAATTTTGTCTGATCAACAATGACTGTCTGGATAGAACAGCTTTTAAACGTGATTACGCCACGGTAAAGCCAAAACGGATGATCGAATACCTAACCAATCTGCATTATTTGACTGAGGAAGGTCCAATGGTTCATGTGTTAAAAGACAAGATTTTCCGGGACTTACTGAACGTGTTTTTCAGGAAAGGGTACCCGATATTTCCGCAGTTTGACAGGTATCTACTGTCGGTGTCAGAAGGGGGGTTCGTGAGCTATTGGGACCATGCTTTGGCGCATTTGATTAAATTAAAACACGACTCTTTCTTGAGGAAGAATAGCATGGTGAAGAGTGATGTTTTGTGTATGGGGGAACTCTCCGGAAGTTTCCTTGTGTTGGTCATTGGGTCGTTATTTGGATTAATCGTGTTTTGTATAGAAGTGGGGTTAGGGAGTGGTAGAAAATATAAGAACTTGTTACGTCTCACTCGGTAATACACATTTTTCCAATAGTTTCACCAAGAAATAGGTTTCTTAAATACAGGCTGTTCAAAATTGGAGAATTTATGGCACATGTCACATAATGGTTATAAACGGAGTTATTATATAAATGTTATAAACGGAGTTATTATAATGTTAGCACGTGTTATTTTGTTTCTTTACGTTTTGCGAAAGTACCAAACAGACGAGAGACGTCAAAAGTCAATTTCACCAACCAGAAACGGAAAAGGAGAATGGGAAGGAAAAACAAACGAAAAAATAAGCAAAACTAACGAGAGAGAAAAAACACAGAATTAGTTCAAATAATTTCGATTACTTTACAGAATACAGGAGATTAAAGTTTAAGAATTGTCCTGTCTATGTCCTGGGTTAACAGAAGTAATTTCAATCAATTTTATAAATAAAAGTGTCCTGTCTTCAACTACCTACAACAAAAAAACAGAAGGATAAAATAGCATAAAATAAGCACAAAAAACTAGAAAAAAGCACAAATAATAGATTCGTATTTTATAGATTAGTAGAAATTGATTTAAAATGAAATATTTTCTAAATTAATTTAGAAAGACATGTCCTGTCTATGTACTGTCTTCATCAATACAATTTCGATTAATTTTAAAATATAAAAAAGTCCTGTCTTCAGCCACCTACAACAAGAAAACACAGATAAAATGGCATAAAATAAGCACAAAAAATAACGCAAATAACAGCTCAAATAATTTCCATTATTTTACAAAATATAAAAGACTAAAATTTAAGAATTGTCCTGTCTTCATTTTGAAATATGAAAGAGTCCTGTCTTCATCCACCTGTAACAAACAGAAAAAACACAGGAAAACAAAATAATCACAAAAAAACACCAATAACATTTCAATTTATTTAGAAAATACGAGAAATTAACATTTAAGAATTGTGCTGTCTATGTCCTGTCTTCGTCCATCTATAACAAATAAACAGAAGGGTTAAACAACTACAAAAACACAAGGAAAACCCACAAATATTAGCTCAAAAAATTTCCATTATTTTACAAAATACAAAAGATTAAAATTTAAGAATTGTCCTGTCTTCATTTTGAAATATGAAAGAGTCCTGTCTTCATCCACCTGTAACAAACAGAAAAAACACAGGAAAACAAAATAATCACAAAAAAACACCAATAACATTTCAATTTATTTAGAAAATACGAGAAATTAACATTTAAGAATTGTGCTGTCTATATCCTGTCTTCATCCATCTATAACAAATAAACAGAAGGGTTAAATAACTACAAAAACACAAGGCAAATCCACAAATATTAGCTCAAATAATTTCCATTATTTTACACAATACAAAAGATTAATATTTAAGAATTGTCCTGTCTTCATTTTAAAATACGAAAGGGTCCTGTCTTCATCCACCTGTAACATACAAACAAAACCACAGGAAAACATAAAACAATCACAAAAAACACCAACAATACTTTAATTTATTTAGAAAATACGAGAAATTAACATTTAAGAATTGTGCTGTCTATGTCCTGTCTTCGTCCATCTATAACAAATAAACAGAAGGGTTAAATAACTACAAAAACACAAGGAAAACCCACAAATATTAGATCAAATAATTTCCATTATTTTACAAAATATAAAAGACTAAAATTTAAGAATTGTCCTGTCTTCATTTTGAAATATGGAAGAGTCCTGTCTTCATTCACCTGTAACAAACAAACAAAAACACAGGAAAACATAAAATAAGCACAAAAAAACGAGAAAATCACACAAATAATAGCTCAAATAATTTCCATTATTTTACAAAATACAAAAGATTAAAATTTAAGGAATGTGTCTTCTTTTAAATATGAAGGAGTCCTGCCTTCATACACCTGTAACAAACAAACAAAAACAAAGAACAGCATAAAAATAGCTCAAGAAGCTAGAAATAAAACATAATAATAGTTCAATTAATTCACAAAATACAAAAGATCGTTCTGATGTAGATATAGATAACTCTTCATACATCTGTAACGAAAAAGAACAATCATTATGTTATCATTAATTAGTGCACCCAGCTCTATAAGGCCAACTGTTACATAACAACTGTGTCAGTGAATAATAGTCACCAAAGTAGTCACTAATGCATGAATCGAAACATATTATCAACATAAACCAATAAAAAAAGGTTCAAATAGTAGAAGCGCATACTTCAAATTAAAGATTCTTACCTGTTTATAGTGGAAAATCTTGCGATATACGTAAACCTGAACAAACAAATACCCAAAGAACTTATTTTTACACACACAGGCGTTCGGAAAATATTATTTAACCGCTTAATTGCACTGCAAGGTTATAGACGCAACCGAATACGTCAAAATTCGCGGCGGCCATGTTGCCGGTCAGCTAGGTTGGCGCGAACGCCGACAGGGAGCGCCGTTGCAAGCTACTCAAATCACCGAGCAATTTGGCCACATTTTCGCGAGAAGATAATTCGAAATCACGGCGTTATGAAGAAAAATCGCGCGTTGAAAACGATGCACGGGGTTAAAAAGTACACGATTCACGTAATTCAATACTCGCGCAAAGCCTATAATGCGCAATTATTTGTGAAAATCGCGGAGGAATTTTGACGCGTGATAAACTCGCGAAGACGAGAGAGCACCCACCGGTAGAGGGCGACACTACGAGTTTGTTCGTTTTCGAGCAGGGCCGTACTGGGCGCAGAGCCGGATTGAAGGAAATTTCGGGCCCCATGACAAAAAAAATTATTTTTGAAACTTTGCAATATTATTGCGTGAGATAAGATTACTAATTTGTATTTTTGGAGAGTTTGTACTTAGTGTTTTAACACTAGTTTATAAAAATTTTAATCACCGCTCTGTATTTTTTAATGCTTTTGTGATAAATATACAGTATGATACTTTTGGCCTTAGCATCATGAATAGAAATTTCACCAAAACTAACTTTATTGGTGGTAAATGACTAGACAAGTCAAACATACAAGTAATAAAAGAGAAAATGGTGTTTATTAATTTTCAATTTTTTTTATTTTTCACTAAATTACAACTATATCATTAACAATGAATGGAAGGAAGAGAACAGATTTTTCTTTGGTTGATGGGTCCTTGTAATACCTGAAAGAAAAATAATACAAAAATTAGTAAACTGTCGAGTACAATACATATTGTAAGAATAATAAACTTTTTACAAAAAAAAAATCAGACCTATCATTCATAATCAGAGATTTTCAGAATCCTTTTGGCTACAGAATGTTTCATCATATCAACTTTTTAGATTTTAATGGTTAGAAATAATAATTAAAACATAAAACTCACCTCAAAATTATTACAGGACCTCCCAAGGAATGATGGGAACAAAGCTTTACCTGAAATCTAAGATAAATAAACAATTATCATTCAATCAAATTAAAATAATTTATCAATCAACTAATTAACTCACTACTAAAATTTTAAAACAAGCAATTACAATCATAGAAAGATAACAAATACTATCAAAAAAACATAAAAGACTTTATCAATTTTGAAAAGTATTTTATCAAACAACTTAAATGTAAATAGAAATAAATAGAAATGCTATTATTCTTTATAAAAATGTTTTTAAAATAAAAGTGATAAAAACCTAATTAAAATTAATTACGGATAACGATTTAAAACTCGATAAAATTTATAAGGACGCAATAAAAACAATGTTTTTTCAATTTTGAAAAGTCTGTGCTGGACATGGTTTCCCTCAACCGTCAAGGCCTGATTGGCTACGCCAAAGTATGGTAATATGTCCAACGCGCCACCCAAGGGGCGCATGTTCTATGACGCTACGGCGAGGGCCCCACAAAAACAAGGACCCCCTTTGCCGACAGTTAGGGGGTAAGCCCATCACTGATCGCGTCCAAAATAACAATTATCCGTTATAACATAATTATCCGTCAAAGCATAATATGAAGCAGAACTTAAGAAATAATATTTTTTTTTAATTAATAAGATTATATTATATTTACCTTATGAATAGTTTCTTTGAACTGTTTCTTGTTGTGTGTTCCAAATGATTCTGTAATTAAAGAAAATAACATGTTAGATGTTAGAAAATCTGTGGAGGGATTGTAGATTTTAAAGTTTTTTATCAGAAGGAAGGCAACATGTTTGTCTCATCAATATTATTTGATCAGAAAGCACATACCACACGGTTTTTCATCATATTTATAAATTACTAGAATTATAGCTTATAAAAAATAACTCACCATTTTGTTATAACGCAGCCACTCCAATGTTGGAATTTATAGAAATTGTGCTGAAATAAATAAGGGAAAAACCACGTTAGAGATTTGAAATTTAAAAGATTGAAAAAGTGTATGCAAATTTAAGATTTATATTCAGTCCTACTATCAATGCAAAATCACAGAATTATTCATAATCCTTTTGGCTTAAAAAAGTGTTCATCATAACAAAGAGAAACAAAAAAAAGAACCTACAAAAATTAAAATAAAAGTATGCTTACCTGTTTTTTATTTTCAAAGTATTGACTGGTAGATGTTCAAAACTTGGTCCCACCTACACAACAAAAACACATTAACAAGAATCCTAACAATATAAAGAACAACCCTTACCTTTTTTTTAAATAAAAAAAGAACACACAAAACAAGCCCTGAAAAAAAAACACAAGAAATAAAACACCGAAATAATTTTCAAACATTTCTTTTTCTATCTTAATCTTGTCACATCGTAAAATACAAAACTTAAGACGAGGCGGCAGCCGTGGTGGTGGCCTTCTCCTCCTCCTTGATGCGGTCCTTCTTGAGCACTCCCATGAAGTCGCTCTTGTCCTTCGGCGTCTGGAAACGACCGTGACCAAACTTGGACGACGTATCAATAAATTTAAGATTGATCTTCTCCAGGGCAACCCTCTTCGTATGGACCAGCAGAGACTTCCTCAAGGTGATCACACGCTTCTTCGGACCCATACAGCATCCCTTGAGCATGATAAAGTCATTGTTCACCTCACCATAGTGGGGGAAACCACCCATCGGGGTAATCGTCTTTTCCGTCAGGTCGTACTCAGTGGATGCATTGTTCTTGATAACCTGCAAGATAAAACGTGGTTTTTCGTTAGTTTTTGAGTAGAAGGGTGGGAGACGCGGGGGTTTTTCTTGGGCGGGGTTCAGCCCTATCATTCAAAATCAGGGATTTTTTTCATAATCCTTTTGGCTCAGGAAATACTCATCATATTATGTTACTTTGCATTATTTTGTAACAAAATGCTGTTCAAGTAGTGTAGAAACTAGTTTGAGATTAATTTGAAACTAGTTCTCGACTAGTTCCTGACTAATTCTTAAAACCTCCTCGAACAAAGAGAAACAAAGAAAACAACAGGAAAATCTCTCTTACCTTTCCATCCTTAGTGTGGATGCCAGCTCCGATCCTGTAGATCTTCTTGTTCATCTCGGTACGGTGATGGTAGCCCTTTTGACCGGCACGGGCGACCGTGAACGACACACGGGACGGATGCCAGGCGCCGATACAGGCAACCTTACGCAGACCCTTGTGCGTCTTCCTCGGCAATTTCTTCGTGTGCCAACGAGAAGTAACACCTGGAAAACAAAAAAACCCCAATTAAAAAAAATCTACCCCGACACAAATCAAAAAAAATTAGTTTTGAAAAACTCGTAACTCATCAGTAGGAAGGCAACACATGGTTGAAACATCAATAAATTTATCAGGAAGTAAATTTACCACAACATGCTTTATCATCATTCAATTTCTATTGAGATTGAAATATTTTTTTGAAAAAATATTTAAAAAAATTTTTTTTGGGAAATTTTCTATACCTTTGTAGCCCTTGCCCTTGGTGACACCGATGCAGTCAATCATCTCATCTTGAGCGAATACGTTATTGACGGGAATTGGCTTTTCCAAGCGTTCTCTGGCCCATTTGACCTTGTCTTCGACGGTACCACCGTTGAGTTGGATCTCCATGATGTGGGCCTTCTTCTGACGTTGCTTCAACAGCTTCATCTGCGCAGAAAAAAGAATTGTTTCAATAAAATGGCGCTTTACAATATAAAATGTCTACTACATGCTACTATTTTGTCTTTTTCCAAATTAAAAGTTCTAAATTTGTTTCACTCATGAGTTAAAAGTGGGTTTTATTATTAAAATTATTGAAGCAAACCAAGTTATAACTCAATAAAATTTATAAGGACTCAATAAAAACTATGTTTAATCAATTTTGAAATGTCTGTACTGGACATGGTTTCCCTCAACCGTCAAGGCCTGATTGGCTACGCCAAAGTATGGTAATATGTCCAGCGCGCCACCCGAAGGGCACATGTTCTATGACACTACGGCGAGGGCCCCCCAAAATCAAGGACCCCCTTCACCGACAGCTAGGGGGTAAGCCCATCACTGATCGCGTCACACAACAAAAAAATCCAAACACAAATAAACAGAAAAAAATAAACACAAACCTGAGTGTGGGCAATGACCCTGACGACCTTGCAGTACTTGACAATCTTCTTGAAGTCACGCTCGATGGACTTCTTTCCCAAGTCGTCTTGCCATTTCTTGGAGGCCTTGGTGAAGGCCTTCTTCTTCGACTTGTACCTATTTTCGGGAATTTCAAGCAAAACTAATCAACGGTTTACGGTGTTTCTTTGGTTTTTGGAATAAAGTGGAGGGTTGGTCTCATAGTTTAGAGGAGACCTGGCCCTCGGTCACACTTCGACGCATCGTGGCCCCATTGCGGGGCCACCTTGTCGCTCGTGGACTTGTAGTTTGCGGGAACCCTCGTCGTACGATTGGAGGGTGAAGAAAATAGGATAGAAAGTGGTAGTGATGGGCGAATTTGAATAAAATAATCGATTATAATGTGTCGAGATAACAAATTTTACTTGAAGTTGTGGATCTTCTATAAAAGTTAAGATATTTGGATGAAATGAAAAGCCATATATTCAGAGGATATTAAGGTTTATAATGCATATTTAAAAGATATAGAAATTATCTTAACTATGCTAGAAAATGTCTTAAAGTTTGATCACACAATACCATGTTGTTTCTAATGAAAAGGTGATGTTTGAAACACCCTGTATACTGTTTCTGTGGCATGATCGGTTATTCGAGTACTGCACCACAAAAGTGCATTCATTATCAATGGTTTGTCATTTGATTCATGCCAATATCTCAATAATTGTAGAAGATATACAGATTTAAGCAACATGATGCTATTTTAAATATACAGAAACAAATTTTATTTGAAGCTGTATATCTTCTATAAAAGTTAAGATATTTGGATTAAATAAAAAGCTATATATTCAGGGTATAATAGGGTTTATAACACGTCATGAAACGCACAATAATTATGGGTTGCCAAGAGTCTAATATACAATATAAAGTAGGTTTAGATAAACATCGAATCATTCAATTATGTCCAACACTAGAAACTACAGAAAAATAGGTGTTCTTGAGCAATTATCCAAAGATTCTGTTAATTGGGACTTACTCAGACCGCCCTAGAATATATCCACATGAAAATTCAGTAGATTTCTAACCATAAAATATCTAAATCATCATAGTAAGTAAACCCACAACAAAAACCTTTAAAAACACTCAAAAACACCAATTTTTCCGTACAAAATCCCATAAAATACCAACAAATAAACTCACCAATTCTTGTAGAACCTCCTACGGCAGTCCTCGGACAAATGCTCAGCCCAGACGGTAGCTAGGGCTCTGAGACCATGTGGCGTTTCGATGTAACCAACTACGCCAACAATTACCATGGGGGGAGTTTCCAAAATGGTGACAGCCTCCACAATTTCCTTCTTGTTGATCTCTAAAAGGAATTAAAGCCAGAAATCAGCAAAATATGTCAAAATCTAACCTATTTTGGCACTTACTTGATCCAGGACGGTCTGCCTCACGTAAAACGTGTGTCATACCGGCTTTGTAACCGATAAAAGCGGTTAAGTGGACTGGTTTGCTGGGATCATCCTTCGGGAAGGCCTTGACCTTACCACGGTGCCTCTGCGAACGCTTCTTAGGGTAGAAACCCATAGACCCATGCCGGGGTGCACTGAACTTCCTATGAGACTAAAAACCAATTATAATTAGGAATGGAAACCGTAAATCCCTTGTGGATTAATCCCATTTTATGCTTTTCTCACTCAGACCGCCCTAGAATATATCTACAGGGTGATTCAGTAGTTTTCTAACCATAATTTATATCTAAATCATCACGGTAAGAAAAGCTTAAAACTTAAGGTAGATACGTAAAAATAAGTATTGGATTGGGTGAAAAAGATTAAAAGGATGGATGGTGCCAAAACTTGGAGGCTTTTACACGCGGATGGTCGTTATTTTTTAAGATGAACGGAGTTTTCGGAAGCAAAAAACGTGACAACAACTTACCATTGCAAAACCGGAAACGAAATGAACGACTTACGTCACTGTGATTCTTTATATAAGTGACACAGATGGCGCCACTACCATACACCAAAAAACTAAATCTAAAATCACTAACAGCTACTTTTTTAAATAAATAATACATTTTTTGTTATAATTTGTCATTTATTGATTAACTTATATTTTATTTTTAACTACTTATGGTTAAATAACCCTAGAACAACCCATAAACTACATTAATCACCCCAATTTCTCAACCCCAGCATACAAAAAAGTCACTAAGTTCTGACATTTAAACTAACCTCAAAATACCAATACAATGCTTGCTTTGCGGAGCTTATTACGGGTAAAACCCGGCATAGCTAACCCAAAAACACTTCCTACAAGGTAAAAACACATACATCAACCCTTAATTATTGCATAATTCTATTTTAACCCCTAGGAGTTGTCCTGTGATTTTGAGGTTATACTCGCAAAAAAGTGAGAATATCGAGGAGGAACAAACGCCGATAAGTTTTACGACGTCTCCTGCTAGTAAATGGAGGGCGCAATACACAAGACAAGGTGTTGAGAACTCTAGACTATGGTATGAACCGTATGTAATAATTGGAAGTTTGGTCGTCTTTATGATTTATTTCTGCGTGTTACGTGAAGAGAATGATATTGATTTGAAGTTCGAGAGGTCACTTTTGGATCGGATAGATGGTTTGGAAGAGGTGCAACTCCGTACCCTTTTAGATTATAATTTGAGTAAGGGATTGGAAACTGAAAAGATTGTTAAACGGTTAAAAGAGCTGGAAGCACTTAGAAGTTCGTAATTTTGTTGTAATGCTAGTCGTATTTATTGTAAATAAATAAATTTTCGTTTGTATTAATTGGTTGTTGTTTATTTTGTCAGTATCTATGATAATAAATGTCTCAAAGTTGGACCATATAATACCATGTTGTTCCTATTTAAAAGGTGATGTTTGAAACACCCTGTATATTTTTTCTGTTGCTTGGTCGGTTATTCAAGTACTGTACCACAAAGTCGCATACATTCTCAATCATTTGTCATTTGATTCATGCCAATTTCTCAGTAATTGTGAAAGATACACAGATTTAAGCAATATGATGCGATTTTAAATATTCAGAAACTAATTTTATTTAAAGATGTGTATCTTCTATAAAAGTTAAGATATTTGGACAAAATAAAAAGCCATGTATTCAGAGTATATTAGGGTTTATAACACATTATTAAAAAGATGTGGAAATTGCATTGCTATGGTAGAAAATGTCTCAAAAGTTGGGTCAATCACACAGTACCATGCTGTTTCTATTAAATGAGTGATGGTTGAAACACCATGTATAGTTTTTCTGTGGCTTGGTCGGTTATTCAAGTACTGTACCACAAAGGCGCATTTATTAGCAATGATTTGCTTTTTGATTCATGCCAATATCTCGATAACTGTGGAAGATATACAGATTTAAGCAACATGATGCGATTTTAAATATTCAGAAACTAATTTTATTTAAAGATATGTATGTTCTATAATAGTTAAGATATTTGGATGAAATAAAAAGCCATGTATTCAGAGTATATTAAGGTTTATAACACATTATTAAAAAGATATGGAAATTGTATTACTATGGTAGAAAATGTCTCAAAAATTGGGCCAATCACACAATACCATGTTGTTTCTATTAAAAGAGTGATGGTGGAAACACCATGTATAGTTTTTTAATTGGAGGCTTGGTCGGTTATTCAAGTACTGTACCACAAAGGCGCATACATTCTCAATTATTTGTCATTTGATTCATGCCAATATCTCGATAACTGTGGAAGATATACAGATTTAAGCAACATGATGCGATTTTAAATATTCAGAAACTAATTTTATTTAAAGATATGTATGTTCTATAAAAGTTAAGATATTTGGATGAAATAAAAAGCCATGTATTCAGAGTATATTAAGGTTTATAACACATTATTAAAAAAATATGGAAATTGTATTGCTATGGTAGAAAATGTCTCAAAAATTGGGCCAATCACACAATACCATGTTGTTTCTATTAAAAGAGTGATGGTGGAAACACCATGTATAGTTTTTTAATTGGAGGCTTGGTCGGTTATTCAAGTACTGTACCACAAAGGCGCATACATTCTCAATTATTTGTCATTTGATTCATGCCAATGTCTCGATAACTGTGGAAGATATACAGATTTAAGCAACATGATGCGATTTTAAATATTCAGAAACTAATTTTATTTAAAGATATGTATGTTCTATAAAAGTTAAGATATTTGGATGAAATAAAAAGCCATGTATTCAGAGTATATTAAGGTTTATAACACATTATTAAAAAGATATGGAAATTGTATTGCTATGGTAGAAAATGTCTCAAAAATTGGGCCAATCACACAATACCATGTTGTTTCTATTAAAAGAGTGATGGTTGAAACACCATGTATAGTTTTTTAATTGGAGGCTTGGTCGGTTATTCAAGTACTGTACCACAAAGGCGCATTTATTAGCAATGATTTGCTTTTTGATTCATGCCAATATCTCGATAACTGTGGAAGATGTACAGATTTAAGCAACATGATGCGATTTTAAATATTCAGAAACTAATTTTATTTAAAGATGTGTATTTTCTATAAAAGTTAAGATATTTGGACAAAATAAAAAGCCATGTATTCAGAGTATATTAGGGTTTATAACACATTATTAAAAAGATATGGAAATTGCATTGCTATGGTAGAAAATGTCTCAAAAGTTGGGTCAATCACACAGTACCATGCTGTTTCTATTAAATGAGTTGTTCTATTAAATGGTTGAAACACCATGTAGTTTTTTAATTGGAGGCTTGGTCGGTTATTCAAGGTACTGTACCACAAAGTCGCACTTATTAGCAATGATTTGCTTTTTGATTCATGCCAATATCTCGATAACTGTGGAAGATATACAGATTTAAGCAACATGATGCGATTTTAAATATTCAGAAACTAATTTTATTTAAAGATATATGTTCTATAAAAGTTAAGATATTTGGATGAAATAAAAAGCCATGTATTCAGAGTACCTATATTAAGGTTTATAACACATTATTAAAAAGATATGGAAATTGTATTGCTATGGTAGAAAATGTCTCAAAAATTGGGCCAATCACACAATACCATGTTGTTTCTATTAAAAGAGTGATGGTTGAAACACCATGTATAGTTTTTTAATTGGAGGCTTGGTCGGTTATTCAAGTACTGTACCACAAAGGCGCATTTATTAGCAATGATTTGCTTTTTGATTCATGCCAATATCTCGATAACTGTGGAAGATGTACAGATTTAAGCAACATGATGCGATTTTAAATATTCAGAAACTAATTTTATTTAAAGATGTGTATTTTCTATAAAAGTTAAGATATTTGGACAAAATAAAAAGCCATGTATTCAGAGTATATTAGGGTTTATAACACATTATTAAAAAGATATGGAAATTGCATTGCTATGGTAGAAAATGTCTCAAAAGTTGGGTCAATCACACAGTACCATGCTGTTTCTATTAAATGAGTTGTTCTATTAAATGGTTGAAACACCATGTAGTTTTTTAATTGGAGGCTTGGTCGGTTATTCAAGGTACTGTACCACAAAGTCGCACTTATTAGCAATGATTTGCTTTTTGATTCATGCCAATATCTCGATAACTGTGGAAGATGTACAGATTTAAGCAACATGATGCGATTTTAAATATTCAGAAACTAATTTTATTTAAAGATGTGTATTTTCTATAAAAGTTAAGATATTTGGACAAAATAAAAAGCCATGTATTCAGAGTATATTAGGGTTTATAACACATTATTAAAAAGATATGGAAATTGCATTGCTATGGTAGAAAATGTCTCAAAAGTTGGGTCAATCACACAGTACCATGCTGTTTCTATTAAATGAGTTGTTCTATTAAATGGTTGAAACACCATGTAGTTTTTTAATTGGAGGCTTGGTCGGTTATTCAAGGTACTGTACCACAAAGTCGCACTTATTAGCAATGATTTGCTTTTTGATTCATGCCAATATCTCGATAACTGTGGAAGATGTACAGATTTAAGCAACATGATGCGATTTTAAATATTCAGAAACTAATTTTATTTAAAGATGTGTATTTTCTATAAAAGTTAAGATATTTGGACAAAATAAAAAGCCATGTATTCAGAGTATATTAGGGTTTATAACACATTATTAAAAAGATATGGAAATTGCATTGCTATGGTAGAAAATGTCTCAAAAGTTGGGTCAATCACACAGTACCATGCTGTTTCTATTAAATGAGTTGTTCTATTAAATGGTTGAAACACCATGTAGTTTTTTAATTGGAGGCTTGGTCGGTTATTCAAGGTACTGTACCACAAAGTCGCACTTATTAGCAATGATTTGCTTTTTGATTCATGCCAATATCTCGATAACTGTGGAAGATATACAGATTTAAGCAACATGATGCGATTTTAAATATTCAGAAACTAATTTTATTTAAAGATATATGTTCTATAAAAGTTAAGATATTTGGATGAAATAAAAAGCCATGTATTCAGAGTACCTATATTAAGGTTTATAACACATTATTAAAAAGATATGGAAATTGTATTGCTATGGTAGAAAATGTCTCAAAAATTGGGCCAATCACACAATACCATGTTGTTTCTATTAAAAGAGTGATGGTTGAAACACCATGTATGGTTTTTTAATTGGAGGCTTGGTCGGTTATTCAAGTACTGTACCACAAAGGCGCATTTATTAGCGATGATTTGCTTTTTGATTCATGCCAATGTCTCGATAACTGTGGAAGATATACAGATTTAAGCAACATGATGCGATTTTAAATATTCAGAAACTAATTTTATTTAAAGATGTATGTTCTATAAAAGTTAAGATAAATGGACGAAATAAAAAGCCATGTATTCAGAGTATATTAGGGTTTATAACACATTATTAAAAAGATATCAAAATTGCATTGCTATGGTAGAAAATGTCTCAAAAGTTGGATGAATCACACAATACCAAGTTGTTTCTATTAAAAAAGTGATGGTTGAAACACCATGTACAGTTTTTTAATTGGAGGCTTGGTCGGTTATTCAAGTACTGTACCACAAAGTCGCATACATTCTCAATCATTTGTCATTTGATTCATGCCAATTTCTAGAGATTATAAAGACAGGGTTAAAAAGAAAACAAGTTATTACTTAGTACAGAAAATTTATTTAAATAAAACTCTTACAATAGAAAAACCTATGAACTAAATATTACATACATTTAGAGAAGACCTATAACTGTAAATATTTTTGTAATGAATATGAATCACTAGGGCATTAACAGATTTTTGCCGGAATAGACGACAAACGAGAAAGAAAACAACAATTCCAATTTCGCATAAGAAACTTTTTCGAGAATACACGTCAATGCACACGACAACGATCCATATTACATGTTTTGCTACACCTCTATCTCGTTTACAAAACAGTTAAACGCTACTATCATTATTACCACTAAAGTTATGCTGTGTATTTAATAATATATGATACTGATGACAGAAATAATAGAACATGAGAACACTTAAATTTTGACAACCTCAAAAACTAAACAGGAATAAAGAAATAAACCAAAATTCAAACTGTAAATGAATATAATTATAGAACTAACCGACGACATCACTTAAGCTCTCTCGCCTCGGATACGACGTGCCAATTGGATGTCTTTTGGCATAATAGTGACACGCTTAGCGTGGATAGCGCACAAGTTAGTGTCTTCAAACAGACCGACGAGGTAAGCCTCACTAGCCTCCTAAAAAAACAAAAAAATTTTTTTTTTATTAAAGTTACAAACCCCAACAAATATAAAACATACCTGCAATGCCCCGATGGCAGCGCTTTGGAAACGTAGATCGGTCTTGAAATCCTGGGCGATTTCTCTGACCAAACGTTGGAAAGGCAATTTCCTGATCAGCAACTCCGTGGACTTCTGGTAACGCCTGATTTCTCTCAGGGCTACGGTACCCGGGCGATAACGATGGGGTTTCTTCACTCCACCGGTTGACGGGGCTGACTTACGTGCAGCTTTAGTCGCCAACTGCTTCCTGGGGGCTTTCCCTCCCGTGGATTTACGAGCTGTCTGCTTAGTACGCGCCATTTTTCACTGAATATAAGCAAGAAATAGTCAAAAAATAGAAAACCGTTAGGAATTATAGGTTAGAATCACGTGATGATCACAAAATGTCGTCACCGAGGGTCGCTATGACAACGCGCAGTGAAACCCAGTGCATCCAAAACAAAAACAACAAAGTTACTTGCCAGCTTGCCAGGGAACCTTTACTTTCCCTTGTTATTATTGTTCCTCCCGCCAAAAAAAAAAACCAAGGACCGGTAATAAGTAACCAAAAGGGGATAATAAATCAAGAAAAAAAACCGAATAAATGAGCAAAAAATATAATTTCCCGCGTGGGTTAAAATCAATGTAGAAGCTGCATACGAGTCCCGATGAAAACACGTAATGGCGGACCAAAGCAGTTTCTACATCGATTATCGCTGGAATAAGAACGCGGTAATTTCTAGGTTAAACGAGCCGCAGGGGTTGCAAAAACGCTACCCGCGTTTAGCCGGTACCGCGAGGGGTATTTTTAACTATAATTTGTACGGTGTAACGAACTTTTAACTCACCTTTTCCTAAGATATTTTCTGCTGTTCAACTAACGTCCGCTAAGTACAAAAGCTTGACATGAACTGGGCACTGACGCTACGGCGACTACTGCGATTGGTGGATGGTGAGTAAGTTGCGCGCCTCTATTGGTGAAAATAACGGGCGACGTCATTGGTTGTTGAGGTAGGATACGAAAACGCAACGAAATTTTCAAATATTTGTGTCCGCGAAAGTGGTTTCTTTAATTAATTTTTAAGTGTTGCGGTAATTGTTAATTGATGGTTGGTGGTTTATTTTGTGAGTATGTGGCGTTACTTTGGGGATTTATAGGTGGAATTGGTGAACTCTGCGAGAAAACGTCGGAATATTTGATTTATTCGACGTCATTGCTATATTTAGACCGTACTCGTAGGTTTTTCTATGAACGCGTACATGGCAAATGAAAACAATTCGGACTTTTGAGCAATTTTATTGAGTTCGTGCGTTATAAAAAGCGATTTACATCTCTAAAAATCTCTTTTTCACAATCAATCTACCTCTATATTTGTACTGGCGTTAAAATTCGTTGTTTTTCTTCCTCAATCCTTGGCAATGAAAAACAAAAAAGATGGATCTAAGGGTTGTAACGTGAAATAAATAAAATGTAAGTAATAATAAAATAAAAATTTAATTTGAAAATCTAGTTTAATTATATAATAGGTTTTTTAAAATACACAATATTATTACATACAATATATGCATAGATAAATTAATTTTTAAACAACTAGGTATTTTAAAATACAACGAATGTCTAAGATTTCTTCTTAATGCAATGGACAAATAGATATTATTAAATTACTAAAAAACACATTTTTGGTCAAGCCAAAAAAACTACCCTAGAATATTATTGCAAAAATTTCATTGTCATTGATCGTACCACCAAATAATTTAGGTCAACAAACACTTGCAAATGTAAAATTTACCCGACAGTTAAAAATTAACCACGAGTTTAGGAATGTATAACAATTCGTTCTCAAAATACGCAGATTTTTAAGGATAACTAACTTCTGTAATATTTGCACGATTTCGATGATTCCTTGGATTGTAAAGACATTCTTGTAGATTACAATAGTGCTCTGAGATAGATTTTTAAAGAAAAAATTCTTAGAGTTTTTATAGGCTTCAAAAGTGCAAGATGACAATACCATGTTCTGTCCTGTTATATAAAGTGAATACTTCTTTTAATACGTTGAAATATGTTTCAAAATAGCAAAAATACACGATAATCTGCAAGAATTTCCAAAAAAAATCACCAAAATCCGACATAGATTGCCAAAGTTACCGACAAAACAAATTTTGAGGCTTAAAAACTTTGAAGTTACACAACTTCTGTAATATTTGCACAATTTTGATGATTCTTTCACTGGATTGTTAAGAAATTCTAGGAATGTAAGGGTTCGTTCTCAAAATGCGGTAAAATAGTTTTTTTGACCGACGAAAATATCTAACACTACGTATCGTATAATAGCTATAGGCCCACTACTTATTTGTAATTTAATTATTTTAATAACTACCTACCTAAGATATAATAAGTATATAATGTATAGTAATTAGAAAAATTTGTATCTCGTTCTATATAATAATCAAAAAAGCGCAAAAAAAAACACTAGAATTTGAAAAAATAAATATCTTTCCTTCATCTTTTTTTTTATTATTTTGAGATAATAACTATAATTTTCTTTTAATTTCTCTGTTTCTTTCGTATAATATACAACTTTCGAACGGATAATTTATTGGTCGGAAGCTGAACAAAACGAAAGAAAAGTAAAAAACGGGTCAGACTCTTTTTTTTTTAAATATAGCACACCTGCAATGCTGCACGTCAATATAGCCTTGCAAAATTTGACTTGAAAACTTGAAATTTTCATTCAAATCAGAAAACACAATCACATCTTTTCGTTAAACTTAAAGATCCTAAATTTTACAAAAATATACACGATTCTCTCTCAAATACTCAAAATAAATAAAAACTTTTTGATATGTCATCTGTTTTTTTTGTCCTCTGTGAGAGTGTTAGTGCAGCATTAAAAAAATAAAATATACATATATCTATTTATATAAACGATAACAATTTGAAAATTTATCATTCCTAATTAAAAACTAAATCAAAAAAAAGTTATAGATGATAATATAACATTTATGTAAAACCTATTATTCTATGAATTTATTATATCTATATGCAAAATTCACACCATTAATTTTTATAGACTCTTTTTTCATTATTCCAGAACACAGCCAATCATTTATTTATTTTTTTTTTGAAAAATTGGTAAGTTTAAACAACATTTTTGAAGTAGGTACGCTATTTCTAAGTACAAACCTCGTAAGTACAAGTAACTTCAAAAATACCATCCAAACTACCCGTGGTGTCAATTTTGAAGAGTACCTCCTCTAATAGCTTTTACATAAACAGCCAAACAAAATCAAAATCCAAACGATTGAATAAAAAGGTTTATTTCTATTAAACTGCAAAAAGAGAAAATAAACTGCGTTAAAAAGTCTCACAGAAAATGGTCGCCGTAAAAAATAGTGATGCTTCGTGACAAACGACAAAAATATAATAAACAGATTTAAACAATCGCAGAAACTCATTGTCATTATTCGTACCTTTCGTATTGTATAATATACTCCTAGAGAAAAAAAAAAAACTTTACCATACTTGTTGCTGTGTTAATTATTAAAAAATTTGTTAAGATCTACGCAACGTCACGTCCCCAACAAAAAAAAACTTGTAGTTCGATAACTTTTGTAATATTTGCACAATTTCGACAATTCTTTCATTGGACTGGAAAGAAATTCTTGTAGATTATCGTAGGACTTTCAGATTATTAACAACAAAATTTTTTATTTTTTTTTATAGCTTTCAAAACTGCAAGATGACGACACCATGAAACCTAGCTGTATAACATGTTATAAAAAGTAATGAGAATTTTTCTTTTCAAGATAAAAAAAAAATATATACACGGTAATCTGTACGAATTTCTCTACAACCTAGCGAAAGAATCACCAAAATCCTACAGAAATCGCAAAAGTTATCGACGAAATAAATATCAAGCGTCTCATTTCAGAAGTGGGATTAGAAACTCCAAAGTTCCGTAACTTTTGTAATACTCGTACGATTTCGATGATTCTTTCACTGGATTGAAGAGGAATTCTGATAGATTAGGATAAACCATTGAGATCTTCGAAGAAGTGCTAAACAACTTTTCTTTTTGGCGTTCTATTTTTTGTTTGTTTTTGTGACGTGACGTTGCACAGCGGCCTACTGATATTAATTTCACATGCTCTGGCCTAAGTTGATCGGCGTTTGGCAGTAGGGACACTCGCTCTGGGTGAGGGCGCACGCATTACACAACACAAAGTGATTGCAATTTAACGTAACAGTCCTATTTCTTTCCTCGCAGACCATACACTTGGAGGCGGTCTCACGGTACAAAACCTTATCGACTTCTTCAAGATCTTGCCTTAACTGAGCCTGTATACTCTTTAGAGCGCTCAGGGGCAACTTACTCAATTCAGAAACCTTTTTAATACTGTGCAAATGGGGCCCACCTTGTATCTTCTCGTATTCTACCTTAAGATTGTTATACTGCGATAGGGTTTCCGTGTATTTATTCTCTGCTAATTGAACTTTCCGGTTCGCTTCTTCGGATTCATGCTGCCAAGCCTCGCAAGCCGTCCTCGCCTGTCCCAGCCGTTCCTCCCAACTTTTAATCTGCAACCTGGCGTTATTTAATTCTTCCCTAAGTCTTGCGATTTCTAAGTTATTCCCGATGTTGGGCGATATACTAAAGTTGTTGTGGTTTCTAGTTGATGTAGGTGAGATGCTTTGCGTTGGAAAGTCGAAAAAGTTTGAGAAACTATTGATTTTTGAAGCGCTACTGCTCATTTGTATGTGGGAATTGTGCAGGAACGAATCCATGTGGAAACTGGAGTTCAACCGTTGCAGGGGGCTGTTATTAGTGGGGCTGAAACTGCCGAGGGTTGAACGTTGGGCCCCCGGGATGTTCACCGGGGCTGAGCTCCCCAACAGGCCTGACGATGCCAACCCAACGGATATCGAGTTGGCTACCGTAGGGGAATCACGCTCTAAATCCCTATCTAGGGACGAGAGATTTAACGGGTCGTCCAAGTTTAATTCATCCAACGCGTTTCCTGTAAAGAAAATAATAAAAATAAAGTGATCTATTCGTTTATTAAACAATACAAGAATCAATATTCCCCTCAACAGTTTTCATGTTTTGAAAAGTTAACAAAAAAAGTAGGAAAAACAAAAAGAAAAAATACTTACCAACCACAGATTCTACCGTATCGTTCCCTGTGCTAAAGTAAGATGAAGACCCTATCGCAGTATTGTATGCCAAATAAAGATTTTGTTTCCTCTGATCCCGTTCAATAACATCTAAACGTAACACAAAAAACAGAAAACATCGTATCATAACCTCGATACAAAAAAAAAAAAACAAAAACTTGATACAAAAACATACACACAAGAAAACTGTTGAATATATTGCTTGTTCTCTCTCTTTTAATCTCTGTTTTTTTTTGTCCAGAAATGATTACTCACCTAAGTTTGGGTCGTTGTCAATCGCTAACAATTGTTTGGCTAACTCGTAGGTGTTTATTGGTCTATGGTACGGAATGGGTTTGTGTGTGAGTTGGGCTCCCGGAGCTTTGCTGTGTGAACTATTCGAACCTAGGGATGACGTAGACGCTGATTCGGAAACCTCACTACTGCCGTTCTGTAAAAGAAACAAAACAAAACGAAAATGTAGTTGATGTCCTACCAACCAAAAATATCAAGATGAATTACCAAGACAAAGACAAATTTTGAACAATTCTCCTGGACAAAGTAAACCATGTAGAGAGTTGAAATTTTTAGGGTTTATTACGTAAAGTATTAGCTATCCTATCATATATAATAATGATTTCTATTCCAAGTACTTTGCCGGTAATCAGACATAACATACAATCATTACATACCAGCTAAAAAGATGATGCAAAGGATAAAGATACAAACTTTGAACAATTCTCCTAGATAAACCAAATCTGGTGGATAGTTGTAATTTTCAGGGTTTATTGCGCAAAGTATTAGCTAACAACCCATATATAATAACAGTTTCTAATCCAACTACTTTGGCAGTAATCATACATAACCTGCAATCACAACATACCCGCTAAAGAAACAATACAAAGGAGATTTTTGAACGATTCTCCAGGATAAACTAAACCTGGTAGATAATTGAAATTCTCAGAGTTTATTACGCAAAGTGATAGCTATCCAACCATGTATAATAATGATTCCTACTTTAACTACTTTGCCTGCAATCATGCATTAAACAAAATGATGAGACATTTCTGAGCGGATCATATGATCAAAACTTTAAAGTTCTGTAACTTTTGTAATTTTTGCCCGATCTGGACGATTCTTTCACCAGATTAAACCTAAACCCTCGTGGATTATCATAAACCAATCAAAACTTACGCTGCTGTCGCTGCTCTTCTCCTTTTTGTCGGCGGAAGGTGGTAGAACGTTCGAGAGGATCTCCTGGAAATTGGTGCCCGTGTCCAAAGAACCAGCAGCTTCCCTTGAAACTCCCATCTCCTCTGCAATGAAGGCTATTATTCGAGTTATTATTTTAGGGCCGATTCGGTCGGCAGGTGCCACACTTACGTTCGACGTGCGCAAAAGCGCAGAAGACACCGCGTGGGCAATAACCGGCCTGCTGCACGTCGTTACATTTTGTACTCTTGTAGATCTCCGGATGGAACTGCTGCTCAGTCCTCGTGTGACAGTAGGAGCAGAGGTCGCCAGAATCGCAATTCGCAGGCTCCCCCCATTCCTCACCATGCTTTACGTTCGGACACGGTGTTGATCTGTCAAGAGAAAAAAAAAATAATCGGTTGAGTTTGAATAGTTCTCACCGGTGAACCGTGACAGGTGGACAGCTGTAATTTTCAGGATTTATTACGTAAAGTATGAACTATCCAACCATGTATAATAATAATTTCTATCCCATGTACTTTGGCAGTAATCGAACATAACCTACAATCATAACATACCAGCTAAAGAGACGAAGTATTTCAGAAGGCATTTTTTAAACAATTCTCCCAGAAAACTAAATCTGGTAGATGATTGAAATTTTCATGATTTATTAAGCAAAGTATTAGCTATCCAATCATGTATAATGATAATTTCCATCCCCACTACTTTGCCCGCAATTGCGCATTAAACAGACCGATGACAACTTTCAGAAGTGGGATCAAAACTTTAAAATGTCATAACTTTTGTAATTTTCAACCGATTTTCACGACTTTTTCACCAAATTATAAAGGAACTCAATATACACATACACAACTACAGAAATACTACCAGGATCCACTCAACTCACCTATATTTGAACTTCCGAGGGCTTCTGCGTTTATCCTTGCTGTTGTGGTACTGAGGGCAGGCATATCCTTGCCTGCAAAGCCTAGGGGGCCTCTTGCAGGGCTCCGTCTTGTAGTTGGACAGCACGTAATTCGTATCTAAAACTTCCACATTGAAAACATCACAGAAAAACTTTTAAACGGCCAGAAACAACCAACCTTGCCATTTCGGATCCTCATTCATCAAGTTCCGTTCTTTGTCCAGCGCATTGGGGCCATTTGCAGCATTGCCCTCGGCTTCTGCAGCCTCTAGAGCTTGAATTTCCTTGATGTCATACACAGGAGGTCTATGGTCGTGGCTGCCGTGAGCGAAAGCGCAATGTAGACCATTTTTTACACAGTATCCTCTGGAATCTGTGTCGTGCACGCACATGCATGTCTTGTAGTACCTTAAGTGATACCGGCGTTCTGTATCTCCCGCTGTTCTATGCAGATATGGGCAGCTAAGGATGGAAAAAGAACAAGAATTTCAAAGTTCGATAATTTCTGTAATATCTGCAGGATTTTGACGATTCTTTCGCCAAATTGTAAAATAACTCTTGCAGATTATTGTGGTGTTTTGGGATTTCTAAAGACAAAATTTGTAGGGTTTCTGTAAGGCTTTTTGTAGCCTACAGAAGTGCAAGATAACAACAGGATGTTAAGTTCTTATAATAGGCAATGAGGATGTTATATTTAAAAATAAGAATATACACGACAATCTGCAAGGATTTCTTTATAATCTCGAGAAAGAATCACCAGAATCCGACAAAGATAGCAAAAGTTATCAAAGAAATTCAAGGATCTCATTTAAAAAGTGGGGTTAAAAACTTCGAAGTTCTATAACTTCTGTAATAATAGCACAATTTCGATGATTCTTTCACTGAAATGTAAAAAAATTGTCATAGATTATCGTAGTGCTCTAAAGACAACATTTGTACGGTTCCTGTTGAGGCTATTATAGTCTACAAAACTACAAGATCACAATAGGATGTTATAACAGGCAGTGGGGCTGTTCTCGTGAAAGAATCATCAAAATCCGTGCGGACTTGTGAACGAAACGCTCCAAAAATCCAAACTGAGAAACGTCAAAATCAATAAGAGAACAAAGGAAATGCGACTTTTACGAATTTATTTCGTAATTAATAGAAAATTACGAGTATTACGTCATATGGAATCGATGAAGAATTAGATTTTGAACAGATTGCAAGTAAACCTCTTTGTTTTGGAAAAAAATCCACAAAAAGTGAGGTTATGTCGCTCGTATTATTTTTCATTTGTTTACGGACAAAGTGGACAAGCTAGGGAAAGTGGGGGTAGGTCATACTTCGTGACAAAACGTCGAAAATTTCCCTATTTTAGAGTCACCTAGGTAGAAAAGGCGCGTAAAAAGTGTTTGTTTGTGAGCTGTCACACCCACAACAACGGAAAAATGACAGCTAGTGTTAACCAAAAAAGGTTGTGTACTTACTCATCTCCATCTGGGCAGATTCCCGTCGTCTCGTCATATTTAGAACAGTAATTATCAGCGCTATAATTAAACGTGCCGTCGCGGCGTCTCACTGGCCTGCGGCGCCTCTGATTCATAAAATGCCAATGAAAACAGGTAAATGGTCGGTGCTGTTGACATTTGTGTTGCAGGAATAGCGGGCATTGCTCCACTCTAAATTCCTTTAAATATCTACAATTGAAAGGTATGAGCGTACGTGGAATTGGTCGTATTGCGCGTGGTAAAACGTAATAAACGCGTACGACGGCGTGTGCGATGCTAAAATTACACTTACGAGTAATGGTTTGGCTTTTCTGTTTGAGCTGTCAACAAAGGTTTACTCTCTGACGGCATTTTGTAATCACTGACGCGCAATTCTACTGCGCAGGGCACGCTCTCAATCGGCCAATCGCAAGAGCGGATTCGAATCACGTGCGTACCCAGTATTTCTAATCCCTTCATTTTCGCGATTTTTACAAGGACGTTTGTGTTTTGATCGAAATTTTAACACCTGCCGTTCAGACCAGTCTTCGTCCCACATTCAACACAATAATAAACAACGAGGTTTCGCACCCTTTCACAGTCTTTATCAGCCACCATATTGACCGCTCGTTTTGTCATGTAAACAATTGATTATACAGCGTGTTCCATAATTAACGACATTGATAGCTCAAAACACGATTTTTTTTTTCGGGAAACTTTAGAAAATATATTAAAAATTATCCTACTTACCACCTTATGCCACTTTTTTTTGTTAAAATTGGGGATTGAAACGGGTAGGGTTCCGAAATGTAGGTCCGTAACATTTGTCACTTCCGGCTGTCAGATTGTCACCAAAATCAATCCAGTTAATCCTCCGGTAATTCTAAATGGGTATACCAAATTTCAGCCCGATCCGTTGTTCTGTTTGAGCGCTATCGTGTTCACAGACATACCCTCATACATACATACACCCATTTTCGATTCAGGGAACCCCAAAACGCGTATTTTCGCCCATTTTTTTGTCCATTACAATACTTTCTAGGGTAGTATAGATGTTTCAAACTAAGAAGAGCACAGTTGTATATGCAACCAAATATACACAGGCAACTTATAAACCATACACTGGGTATGATTGGTTGCATATACAACTGTGCTCTTCTTAGTTTGAAACTATTCTACTCAGAAGGTGAAAAATAAAAGACAAAATCAGTCTTGAAAGTAATCAATTTTTAATTCAAAGACAAAATTTCAATTGTTTACAGTTACATCATCTCAAATCTCGTATAGTACAATATTTTGTTTATTATTTTGTACTTACAGCTACATTTTATACAAACAAAGATCTGTTTTGCGACTACTAAAGAAAATGTACAATAAAATTACATTCGGGGAAAATTATAGTGTAAATGCAATAGATAACGTGAGAAGCAAATTAATAATAATATGTTTTGTAAGTATGTATTTACAATAAATAATAAACTGACTAGAAAAGCTAGCCTTGCAAAATAGAAAGCTTAAACTTAAGATTAAAAGTAACAAAAATGAACAATAATTACAAATTCCAGCTTCGTGCTTGTGTTTATAATTCGAGTGTCTTTATACAATATTTTCTTTATATTTAATACGCTATTGGTGCATTTTACTATACAAGTAATGAGCAATATTTTAAAGATTTAATTTTTATAAGCGAGAAATGTATTATTTTTGAATTGTTCGTTAATTTTACATTTACATTTAACTCTAAATCTATGGCTATAATCTATGGCTAAATCTTTGTATTTGTACAGGAAATTTCGTTTTCTCCTCCAATTTTGAGATTTTGAATCATTTCTAAAGATTTATACGGAAAATATACGGCAGTAATTTCTTAAAATTTATATCAGCTCTAATTTTTCCACAAATTGTGCTCTCTGTGTGAATCCCGTATATAAGTATTTTATATTTATATATCCCTAAAAAAATAATCGACAATTCTAACCGCTAAATATTTCCGGTATATCTCAAAAAATCGCTCCACAACTTGGTACAGTCTCGATCCAACATTGTTATTATGTACTATTTCAAAATTCACGACAAAAATATACAACTAATATCGACAGTAAAGCCCTATCTACGCCTAAAACTGCTCATATACACCGAGAAAACATACAAAGAAAGCATAGTATCAACGGACAGAATACGTTTCGCATTTTACATTCGATTCCAAAAGGTTTTCGGTGAACTTTTTTCAAAGAAATTTTTTAGACAGTTGTTCCGTAAGTGCTGAAGACCACTCTGGTGCTGTCGCTGTCCAACGTAACGTCTTCGGGGCTTGCTAAATCCACTCGAACACTCCCCGAGTTATTTCGTTTTCTCTGGCCCCATTTGTTCAGCGTCCATTGGTATACGCCCGAGTTACGGTTGGATTCGTTCGATTCCTCTGTGGCTGTGTTTGGTGTTTCAATTGTTTCGGAGCTGGAGCTTGCAGTTTCAAAGCCCTCCAGGGCAAAGGGACGACCTGAAACATAAAAGGGGATAGAACAATCATACCGTCTCATCACATACTATCTAAAGAGACGATTTCTAGAGAAATTAAAACTGGTGGATAGTTGAAATTTTCAGGATTTATTTCGTAATGTATTTGCTATCCAACCATGTATAATAATAATTTCTATCCCAACTATTTTGCCAGTAATTGCACATAACCTACAATCATGACATACCATTTAAAGAGATGATGTGAAGCATAGAGATGCAATATCAATTGTTTAATAATTCTTATAGACAAACTAAACCTGGTGGATAGCTGAAATTTTCAGGATTTATTATGTAAAGTATTAGCTATCCAACCATGTATAATAATAATTTGTACTCCAACTACTTTGCCGATAATCGCACATAACCCACAATCATGACATACCATCTAAACAGACGATGCAAAGAATAGAGATACAAAGGCAGTTTTTTAACAATTCTCCTGAAGAAACTAAATCTGGTGGATAGCTGAAATTTTCAGGATTTATTACGTAAAGTATTAGCTATCCAACCATGTATAATAATAATTTGTACTCCAACTACTTTGTCGATAATCGCACATAACCCACAATCATGACATACCATCTAAACAGACGATGCAAAGAATAGAGATACAAAGGCAGTTTTTTAACAATTCTCCTGAAGAAACTAAATCTGGTGGATAGCTGAAATTTTCAGGATTTATTACGTAAAGTATTAGCTATCCAACCATGTATAATAATAATTTGTACTCCAACTACTTTGTCGATAATCGCACATAACCCACAATCATGACATACCATCTAAACAGACGATGCAAAGAATAGAGATACAAAGGCAGATTTTTAACAATTCTCCTGAAGAAACTAAATCTGGTGGATAGCTGAAATTTTCAGGATTTATTACGTAAAGTATTAGCTATTCAACCATGTATAATAATAATTTGTATTCCAACTACTTTGCCGATAATCGCACATAACCCACAATCATGACATACCATCTAAACAGACGATGCAAAGAATAGAGATACAAAGGCAGTTTTTTAACAATTCTCCTGAAGAAACTAAATCTGGTGGAGAGCTGAAATTTTCAGGATTTATTACGAAAAGTATTAGCTATCCAACCATGTATAATAATATATTCTATCCCATGTACTTTGGCGGTAATCGGACATAACCTACAATGATGACATACCATCTAAAGAGGTGATACAAAGCGTAGAGATACAACGGCATTTTTTTAACAATTTTTCTAGACAAACTAAAACCGGTGGACAGTTGTAGTTTTCAGGATTGATTACGCAAGGTATTAGCTATCCAACCATGTATAATAATGAGTTCTATCCCAAGTGCTTTGCCGGTAATCAGATATAACCTACAATCATAACATACCATCTAAACATACGATACAAAAGCAGTTTCTTAACAATTCTCCTGCAGAAACTAAATCTGGTGGACAGTTGAAATTTTCAGGATTTATTATGCAAAGTATTAGCTATCCAACCATGTATAATAATAGTTTCTATTCCAACTACTTTGCCAGTAATTGCGCATTTAACAGAACCATTACACGTTTCAGAAGTGGGATCAAAACTTGCATAAAACAAAAAAGTGCCATAACTTCTGTAATCTTCAAGCAATTTTGATGAATCTTTCATCAAATAAAAGAGTAAACTGTTACCAAATATAAGAGATATACTATGACTTTTTATTACATCAATTTTAGGCAATTTTGGACAGTTACTCACCAGCTTCTTCGGGAGATGTATGACTTTCTTCAATCCCACGCAATATACTCTGGCAAATCTCGGACTCCAGTGGTATAGGATCGTCAGAATCCCTATTGTAGATCGTAACCGCTATATGCGCGGGGTGTGGGATGGGCAGGGGAATCACCAACTTGTCAGGGGTATACGGCTTATTTTTTTTCTTCCAAGGCAACCACAGAGAAGACCTCGTTGAGTTCTTCAGCGATCCCAGAGCAGACGTGGACTCTCTACACACAAAATATAACCTCAAAATTAAATTTTATAACCTCAAAAAAATATACTAACGCTCTCTTCTCGGTTTTCTTGCCTGTGGCCGACCATTTCACCCTAGGATTGAACGAAGACACTTCCAGATAAGGGGAATGCACTTGGATGTTACCTCGTGGAGTATACACGTTGCCCAGTAAGTCAGGGCCCCCCGCGCCTGAAAAACAACCCCCAAAAAATATTTTTGTAACTAGGAGTTTTTTTAACTAGAAGGAATTTTTTAACTATGAGGAATTTTACGTACCAAGTTGGACGCTGTGTACCATCTCCGTGTATCTCGATAGATCGATTTGAGGATGTGCTTCTAATCGAAAACTGGTGTCTGTATGATCCAACGGTGTTAAAATGTCCAAACTGAATAATTCCGAGTACAAAATCCCGGCCAAACCTGCCCAATCGCCGACGCTTAATGCGCGGTTGTCCCAAAATTGTTCTTCGTTACAACCAAGTTTTGGGAGAATGTGGGATGGATAAAAGCGTTCTAACATCAAAGCCCCTTGTTGTATGGCAATCTATAGAAAAATGAGGCAAAAAATACCCAGTTTTTAAATAAGCTGAAAGTGAAAACTAACCTCAAAATTAACAAGATTGACCAGATTGACAACACTAACAAGATTAACTATTAATAACTGACATAATCATTTGATTGAATTCTTAGACAATAACATCACATCTAAGCAAACAATTAACATAAAATATAACCTCAAAACTCACCTTTAATTCATTCGTTGTCAATTTAATCTTGCTTTTAACTGTCACACTCAAACCAGTTTGTAAATCTCTACGTCGTTTCTCTAATTTTTCATGTAAAATCCCTATTAAATCCTGCGCCTCCTTCTCGAGGGTTTTATAAGGGCCGTTCTTAGCCAATTGCCCGGAAAAGCTACCGAAACAAGCTTCGACAAACTGCGAGAAATCTTTCTGCGGTTGAAGGATGGTATTCTCCACGACAATTTGATAAGCAGATAATTCATCCCATTCCATTTTCGATTCGAAGGCGGCTAGAGCCTGCTCTGGACTTATTTGAAAATAATAATCTGACGCCAACCCTGGCCCGGCGACACGCCGTACCACAAAACTGTCGCTCGCCGGTATTCTACCGCGTTTTTTGATTATCAGCTGGAAGATCGTCGCGTCCCATAAGAGACGAAGCCAATATCTCGAAACGCCACCTGTCGGAAGTATTGAGAGACAGTATTAACCTCAAAATTGAGGAAAGGATTTCAAGATTTGACAAGGTAATGTCAAAATTGAAAGCTAACCTTAAAATTCTAATGTCAATATATGAAAATAACTTTATAATTAGAAAAAAAGACACAAAGGCAATATCTCGAAACGCCACCTGTCGGAACTATTGAGAGACAGTGTTAACCTCAAAATTGAGGAAAGGATTTCAAGATTTGACAAGGTAATGTCAAAATTGAAAGCTAACCTTAAAATTCTAATGTCAATATATGAAAATATCTTTATAATTAGAAAAAAAGACACAAAGGCAATATCTCGAAACGCCACCTGTCGGAAGTATTGAGAGACAGTGTTAACCTCAAAATTGAGGAAAGGATTTCAAGATTTGACAAGGTAATGTCAAAATTGAAAGCTAACCTTAAAATTCTAATGTCAATATATGAAAATATCTTTATAATTAGAAAAAAAGACACAAAGGCAATATCTCGAAACGCCACCTGTCGGAAGTATTGAGGGACAGTGTTAACCTCAAAATTGAGGAAAGGATTTCAAGATTTGACAAGGTGATGTCAAAATTGAAAGCTAACCTTAAAATTCTTAAGTCAACATATGAAAATATCTTTATAATTAGAAACATCTTACCTGCCAGGATAATAACAGCAATCACTGGACAAATAACACCGGCGACGAAAACCGCCAGTAAGGGTTGGACCAACCCCTGCACCCCAATGTTCCAAACAACTGCCTCCAGCAGAACTAAATATCGGTTCCTCCTTGGTTCAGGGCTGTCCAAATCGTACACCAGACCGTTGGTAACTTGCACCCCAAAAGTCAACACCGGCATCCAAAAGACCGCGCATAACGCGACGAACAAACTTCCCAAAATCACCGCGAGGCAGACCAACGGAAATAAAATAACCAACCCCAACGTCCCGAACAACCCTTTGATCACGTAATTCCAGATGCGGTTCAGATGCCGCGTCAACCCTTTCCCTATGAACCCCGTATCCGGTTTTGTCTCGAAATGCGTGCGAGATTTCGAAATATGCCGCCAGAGGCTTATCAGGCGAGAGCTCAATGTTGACGTTAAACTGCTTTTCCTCGGGAACAGGGTTCCGTTGACCTGGGATAGTTCTAAGTCGGGCATGAACGGTTTTATGCAGAATAAAGCCCGGAGGCCAACAGGGCTGCACCACGGCAAGATTATTCCGAAGAAAAACATGGCATTCCAAGTCCAGCACCATGTCCGATGGAAATAATTGAAGACGCGCCAGAGAGGCCATCTGGTGGTCGTCGTACGTACTAGTTCTTTTTCCACAAGGAATACCTTCGAATAAAATTATGTGTAGAGTAGTTTTAATCGATATTTGAAAGCTTAAACTATTGAAAAGTGCCTAATTCCATATTATGTAGCCTCAACTAACAAAAGGATTGTTATATTATTAATATAATTGTGGCTGGAGGTTTCCAAACAAAACTAAGAAAAATAACCTCAAAACTGACAAAATTAACCTCAAAACTGACCAAAATAACCTCAAAATTAACCTAAAAGATGTGAAAACACTTACCGGTTGGCTTGGGTCTGATCTTGGTGTTGTGATACTTGTAGCCTGCTTGCTAAGTATCGTGGGGATCACCTCTGATTGTCCCTGAAAGCTCCTGCGGACAATCCAATTGGTTGGCAGCCAAATTTGAGTCGGCCAGAGAAAACTCCTAGTCGGTGTCTTGACTTTACGTAATTCCCGTAGCAGAGCCGGCTCCCTCTACAAGTTTAGAAGCAGACTCAACAACAGAAGCAGATTTAACAATAGAACATGAACAGAACCGGAAAATACGTTATTTTAGATTAAATACACATTTGACAGATGTTTGACAGATGCTTGACAGATTGTTGACAGATGTTTGACAGATGCTTGTTGATAAGTGCAACAACTGTCAAAAAACATACACCTGATTGTTTTAATACAAAATTTAAGCTTTTTAATGGTTAAAACTATCATAAATGACAATATAAACTCAAGGGAAGAACTGCCAAGGGAACAAAAATCGAAAATTCTAACCTCTTTCATGAACGCCAGGTCACGATTTAGGAAGTACATCGTCTGATTCAGTTTCTGTTGTGTGCAGAAGGCAAGGGCTTCCTCGTGGGCGCTCCACTGGTTCTCCCTGCTAAATTTATCTTGAGCTGCGTGCAATTTTGAACGTAACCAAGGCCCTATTCTCGACAAAACTGGATGTGAATTATACAGTTTTGTTTTGAATGACTCCTGACTTTTTGTGAGACGATGCTGGACACTTTCCACAGCCCTAAAAAGAAGAATAACATCAAAATTTAAATTCCTAACCTCAAAATTTGAGTTAATACCTAAAAAAACCCAAAAACTAACCTGTGCATTAAAACAACTGACTGTGCTTGTTGCACCAACAATTGAGCGACGCCGTCTCCTAAGACTTGGATGTCTGCATGCGATAAAATGCTGTTATAAACTCGATGGAGGTATTCTTTCATGACGGCTTCGTTAACCTCCCTTTCTATGTCTTCGTCTGGCATTTTTTCCGCTCGTAATTCGGCGATAAGACGTTCGCGAAAGTGCAAGAACCAACCTCTTGTTTCACGCTCTAAGATCGAAACTAAGATTGGCAATGCTTTGCGCATGAGACCGCGGTCCCATAACCTCAAATCTAGCTCGGCACCGGCCGGTGTTAGGTAACGGTACGGTACCGACACGGGTGGTTGTGAGCACTCGCGCGTAACCTCAAATTTCTCCATTGCCGCCCGCCGCAGTTGTTTTCTAACGTAGGAACATAATAATTCCAAGGAGTCCTCGTGTTCCGGCTGAAATTTAATTGGATAACCTCAAATTCGGAAGAGAACTAATTAAGTACTCCAAACTAACTGAGTATGTACTCAACATTGTCTCAAGTAACCACAAAATCATAAAAAACTTAACGAACAACAGACCCAAAATGCATGCAATTTGAGGTTATGTTTTCGAAAATTAAAATGACGTAGAAAAGAAAGTAATTGTGAAAAATTATCAAGATATTATGTAGGAATATTATAAAAACTAAACAAGTAACTTAGAAAAATCGATATCATTTTGAGGTTATGTTTTCGAAAATCAAAATGACGTAGAAAAGAAATTAATTGTGAAAAATTATCGAGATATTATGCAGGAATATTATAAAAACTAAACAAGTAACTTAGAAAAATCGATATCATTTTGAGGTTATGTTTTCGAAAATCAAAATGACGTAGAAAAGAAAGTAATTGTGAAAAATTATCGAGATATTATGCAGGAATATTATAAAAACTAATCAAGTAACTTAGAAAAATCGATATCATTTTGAGGTTATGTTTTCGAAAATCAAAATGACGTAGAAAAGAAAGTAATTGTGAAAAATTATCGAGATATTATGCAGGAATATTATAAAAACTAAACAAGTAACTTAGAAAAATCGATATCATTTTGAGGTTATGTTTTCGAAAATCAAAATGACGTAGAAAAGAAAGTAATTGTGAAAAATTATCAAGATATTATGCAGGAATATTATAAAAACTAATCAAGTAACTTAGAAAAATCGATATCATTTTGAGGTTATGTTTTCAAAAAATGCAAAAAATACAAAATTACCCCCAAAATTGACAAACAATAATCTCAAATCAATCAAATGATTCCAAATTTAGAAAAATAACATGAAAATTAACTTCAATTTGAGGTTATGTGATCGAAAATAACTTACGCGACAGACTAATTCAGCTACCAAATATTTGCTGCGTTCCTCGCGTATTTTAGCGTCTAGATTATGCGCCTGTAAGCTGGGAATCCCGACCAGAATGTCTAGAATCCTTAACAATCCGTTCAATAGACTTTTCAGCGCTTGGGAGATGCTAAAAAAATGCGATAGAAGCCTTCCCTTTCCGGTTACGACTAAAAACCGGAGTGCCAATGCTAAATCGTTCAAAAGAGACTCCCTACTCCGTTCTGTTCCTTTCTGAAGCAACTGCGACAGCTGCCATTTGTGCTGCTGTCCAGGAAAGTTCAAAGACTCAACCTCGAAAGAACTAAAACATAGACATATTAGAACGGATTTTGAAGGAGGATATTGCGATATTGCTCTATTTCTAACAGTCGTCACTGTAAAATGCACAAGACAGGGATTTTTACCAGTAGAGACAAAAATAAAAGGACTAAAAACCAAGGGAATAAAAAACACAATTTTACAAACGAAAAAAAAAATCATTAACTTTGACCGTCGATAACTTCGGTAATACCCAGCCGATTTCGATGATTCTTCCATGATATTTATACAGAAATTCATGGGTTACAATCTGGTGAAAGAATCATTAGAATCGGTCAAGGATTAACGGAGTTATTGGTGGTTGAAGTCAGATGAACACTCGATGGAAGATAATCAAAAAAACACAGTTAAGAGGGGACGAGAACAGTTGAAAATTGGGACGAGCACAATTCCACAGCAAACTTGACATACCCGTGACGTCTTATCGATTCGAGCTGTTGATAGTTGAGACGTTTTGGTTTCCCATATTTGTCCTTGTGCAGGCTTTTTACAGAACAACATCATTACTAACTCAGACTAAGTCACACTAAAGCATTATGTAACATTAACACTAGATCGGTTTCAAATTTTGCCGTATAGGCAACTCAAATAGCAATTGATAAAACAGGTAAACCTTATTACCGACTGAGATATGTCAAACTTGTCTTATGACTCACCCACGCTCGCGTATGTATTCCAGCTGCTTTCCTGTTAATTTCCTTGGTTCACCTTTGTCCACGGCTACAGCATCAAGTTCGTCGAAAGATGGCGCCACAAACAAGTCGCGCAAGTGGTACTTGCACCTTAACCTGCTCAAAGAACCCTCTGACGTGACTTGGGAGGTCGGAAAGGAATCTGTTTGTGCCACAGGACTTGGAAGAACTGAAGAAAATACATTATTTTAGATTAAAACAACAAATATACATTTGACAGATGCTTGACAGATATTTGACAGATGCTTGTTGATAAGTGCAGTGTACTTCATTACCAATGAGCAACAAAAAACTTTCAAAAAAACATACTCCTGACTAACCAATAGGAAATGTTTTCCAGTGGTATAAAAACTGCTCTGCTACTTGTTTTATGTTATTAACAAGCTGCTCGACTTCAGGTGGGGCTCCCACGAGGTTAACATCAAACTTTAAAGGTTCCCTTTCTGGGAGAATTGAGTCACCACCACCCTCGTTCCTCAAGGGGAATAAAGTTGTAGGTCGAGGGGCCCCATGTGCCCCAACATCAGGGTACAACCCCTGAGCAGACCTGAACTCTAATCGATTCGAAACTAAAAAAATAACTATCATTAATACTATTATTATTATAGTGCGTTTCGGGGATAAAGGGACTGACTCATCCGTGAGTCAGTTTCTTTACAGCTGAAACGCACTATAATTTTTTTATTTTTTACGTTGGGATGAGCCGGATTCGGTGCGTTCTCGTTCGTGCACCCCCGACTTGGACCGGTGGTGTTTTTTCTCCCTGTGATTATGGTCGGTGGATTCCAAACTTTGACCGGAATCCGATTTGAGATTGTTCGAGCCGGAGGAGGCGTGCCTGTGGTGGCCCCCGGATTCCGCACGCCTATGGCCGGTCGATGTCCTGCCCTGAGTGGGGGGTCTGCCACTCATCTCGGCGCTTGCACCCCTACTTGAGGGTGGTTAAATTTTGTGTCGTTTTATCATTGGAACTGTAATTGAGGAATAAAATATGACATTGACAGATAACTGACAGACAATGACAGACAACTGACAGATAACTGACAGATAAGTGACAGATAACTGATTGTCAACTGTCTAGACTAGAGAGAGTATGAAAAGCGACTTTTCGACAATCTCAATCCTAAAAAAACGTAGAATTTATATCCTTACAAAAGAATAACACAAAAAGGAACAAAAAACAAAACAAAAACAAATTGAAACGCAAAATATATGCAGAGACTCTTGTATACTTTTGTATAACATACTGGATATCATGTCAATTATTTATAGTTTATGGTTTATTGAACATTCTTGTAGTCAAGTGTTACGATCGACCGTCACATACCGTTTTTTTTTTTACTGTCGAAAATCAAGCGAGAAGAAAGAGAGATATACACAGTACTTCATAAAAGAACACAAAACAATTTACACTTGTTCTTTAATTAATTGAATCACTTAAAACAAGTTAATAACAAACGCATTAAAACACATGTGAACCACAAATGTGGAATAATAAGTACTTGATTAATAACACGCTGCTATGGTAAAAATAACAGATTAATAAAACCGTAATGAAAAATGTATTACTTAATTAAAGTTTAATATAATACAGGCTACATCCAAATATGGTGCATTTATAACAAAGAATAGACTGCATAATGGCCCAATAACACATTATGTTTACAATAAATTGATGTAGGGCTAAAATATTTGCTGTAAAACTAAAGGGTCAATCTTTTGACAGTCAAGGGAATAACACTTACTGGGCACGAAGTTATGCTAACGATGACAGAATCCTTCCTAATATGACCTCCACATTCTCCCTTGGCTGTAACAAGGCATCCACTAGAACCACCACTCGACAAGCACCCAATTTTAGGCATTTAAATAGAAGAATTAGGGCACTATCAGCTATTTACCGCATTCCAAAACAACACTTCTCTATTTCCACCACTATACCTATCTCTCTTCATCTACACCCTTCCAATAATCGGATTTATAACCAACCCGGGCGACCTCTAACGCACAACCCACGAACTACACACCTACACATGCTTTGACAGTAGCCTAACTTCCCCCTAACCTTAAACAAACCAAACATAACCTATACTCTGTCAAATTTAACAAATAAAGTTACAAAATGGATGTTGACGCGTTTAAACACTGTATTAGGTTAAAAAAATAACATAAAATTAACGTAATTAGAAGTAAAACGTGTATATTTTAGTTGTACAAATGTTCCATCCGCTCTACTTGTCAGTACGGAAGCCAAACAGCATTTCAGCCAATTTGGGAAGCTTGTTCGGTTGCATTTGAAGCCAAAATCTGGAACGTGTCGCATACAATACGCTAACGAGGAAAGCGTTGACCGTGCTGTTAAGCACGCGGGGTTATACAAGGGACAACCGTTTTCTGTAGTAAAGATGGAGAAATCTAAACCGAAGTTAAAAAAAAAGGCCCCTGACCCTACGTGGTTACCGGATCCTGAGGTAAAGGCCGAATTAGACGCCATGGAAGGCACCGGAAAGTATTATTTCAGAAATGAAGGTTAGGTTTTGTTTTTTTTGAGGTTATTTGATTTTAACGCTGGAATTTTGTAGCTGTGGTTGGAGAAGGTAAACCGGAAAAGAAGCGGGTTTGGCCTGCTGTTCCTAAGAAGGTTAAGAAGCCACAGGAACAAGTTTTTAGGTATGATTTTTAGTGAATTAATCAGTAAAAACAATATAAAGATAAATAATTTTATATTTTAGCGTTCCACCAGAACAAAGGGAACTAATTAACCTCTTAAAACAACCTGCGTTGTCCGTGGAGGAACAGTATCGTGCTCTAGACGCCCGCGATAAATTAATTAGGTTGCGGACACATCGGCAAGCTGATTTGCAGACGCAAGTTACTGTTGGAACGTGTCCTGATATGTGCCCGGAAAAGGAGAGACTGATGAGAGAAACACAACATCAAGTGAGTCTAAACAACAATCAGTTTATTATAAAAATAACAAATATTTTGGTCAGAAACGATTCTTAATTTGTCTTTTTGTTTAGGTAGCACTTTATGAACAAGAACCGTCCAGTAAGACTATGAATCCGCATATTGCTGTCAAGCAATATTCCCGTAGTTCTGCTGATCAGGAGGCCCCATTGCCCCACGAGTTGAGACCGGTCCCAGTGCTCCAAATGACGATGGGTTATCTGATGCATAACATAATAGACCTTTGCGATAACCAAGATGTAAGTTTGTAGAGTAGTTTTAAATTAAGTAGAGCACAGTGACATATGCAACAAATTATACCCGTATATTTGGTTGCATACACAACTGTGCTCTCCTTGGTTTGAAACATCTATAGTAGTGATAGTTAAAACATCATTACTCGAAAACTAACGGAAGAATTTGTTTGAAATTCGTAATAATTATTTTATATGCATCTATGAACAATATAAAGGCAATAACAACTCATGATATTCACTCATCAATAGGGCAGATACAATTTTTTTTAAGTATGCTATTTTAGGAAAATTGTAGTAGTGATAGTTTAAATGTCATATCTTGAAAACTAGTGGACATCTACAAATAATATAGACAATATAACATCTTACAAAACACAGGAATAAAGCGGCTACAAATTTTTATATGCGAATAGTTCTCGAATTATAATTCGAAAACTATTGTGGGGATTAACAAACAATATTATGATCATTACAGGTAAATCTGGGTGAATGGTACCATTTCCTGTGGGACCGAACACGTGGCATCCGAAAAGACATAACTCAACAAGCCCTCTGTTGCCAAGGTTCCGTGGAATTAGTCGAACAATGCGCGCGTTTCCACATCCACTGTTCAGCCCGTCTCGTCGCAGAAGACCCTTCCGTATTCGACCACAAAATCAACACGGAAAACCTAACGAAATGCCTCCAAACGCTCAAATACATGTACCACGACTTAAGATGCAAGAACGAATCTTGTCCAAACGAAGCCGAATTCCGCGCCTACATAATCCTATTGAATCTAAACGATGGAAACTTCATGTGGGAATTGCAACAGTTAAGACCTGAGATACAGAAATCTAGAGAAGTTGCCTTTTCGCTCGATGTTTACTCTGCCTTGGATAAGAATAACTACGTTAAGTTCTTTAAATTGGTCAGGGAGACGACATACTTAAACGCTTGTATTCTGTTACGGTATTTCATACAGGTCAGGGTTATGGCTATTAGAACTATAATTAAAGGTTTCTCACCGATTGCCAAAACAACTCAGTATCCGTTGAGTGAACTACGGGATATTTTGGCCTTTGAAGGAAATGCTTCCACAAGAGATTTCTTAGAATATTACGGTTTAAGAGTAACTTCTACTCATGTGGTGTTAGATCGTACGTCTTTCATGCATCCGGAACTTCCGTACACTTTAGATCGAGCCATAAACATCGTCGAGTCAAAACGACACATCTCCGTCGGAGAGATAATTTCCGGGGGGGCATTGCCCCCAAAAACCTACCAAATGCACATCCCTTATACAAGTTTTGACGTTAACGGCTTCTTAAACATCTCAGAATTCACTGACGTTGATTTTAAAGAACAATCACGAAGTAACAGCCCTTTTGATGTTGTAGATTCTAAAACTGAAGATTCTAAGTCGATTAAAGAAGTTAAGTCTATTATAGAAGCTAAGTCTATTGCAGACGCTAGGCATACGTTAAAATCTGAAGTGAAGAGTGCTTTTGGGTATAAGACTGCTTCTGCCTTTGGCCAGAAGAAACCAGAAGTTAAGAACGTTTTCGGGCAAAGGGAGCACATTTTTGATGACTTTGACAGTCAAGATTCGTCAAAAAATGTTAATTTTGGGCAAAAAGGCGAGCGTAGCATTTTTAGGCAAAAGGGCGATCATAACATTTTTGAGCGAAAGGGCGAGCGTAACTTTTCTGAGCAAAAGGGCGAACGTAGCATTTTTGAGCAAAAGGGCGAATGTAGCATCTTTGAGCAAAAGGGCGACGGTAGCATTTTTGAGCAAAAGGGCGATCATAGCATTTTTGAGCGAAAGGGCGAGCGTAACTTTTCTGAGCAAAAGGGCGAAGGTAGCATTTTTGAACAAAAGGGCGAACGTAGCATCTTTGAGCAAAAGGGCGACGGTAGCATTTTTGAGCAAAAGGGCGATCATAGCATTTTTGAGCGAAAGGGCGAGCGTAACTTTTCTGAGCAAAAGGGCGAGGGTAGCATTTTTGAGCAAAAAAACGAGCGTAACATTTTTGGGGCCGCAACAAGACAGCACCCGCAGCCAGACAGCATCTTCAGCAACCGTCAAAACCCAGAGATATTCAGCCAAAACTCACAAGAAAGCATTTTTGCTGGTAAATTACCCCAAAATTCGAACGTGTTCGGGCATGGGTCAACCCAAGGGAACAAAATGAGTAATTCTGGGCAAAGTTCCATCTTCCAAAAACCCGCAATCACCCAAAACCAAAATATCTTCGGTCAGGGCGTCCCAACAAACAAAAAATCGACAATTTCGAACACTTCTCCATACGGTGGCTTCAATTTTGAGTTGAAAATCACCGAGAAACAACGTTTGGAACTGGAACGAATAAAGCAAGATGAGGAGAAGCAACGGCGGTTAGAAGAGGAACTCCAACGTAAAAAAATCGAAGATGAACGACGGAAAAAACGGGAAATTGAGGAGAGAAATCGCGAAATTGAGGAGAGAAACCGGGAAATTGAGGAGAGACAACGTCTAGAACGTGTTTTAGAAGCCCAACGGGCATCAGAAGAACAACAACGGAAAATGGAAGAAGCCCGTCGTAAGAAATTAGAAGAGGAACGTACGCAACGCCAGTTAGAACTACAAAAAAAACGTTTAGATGAATTGAGGAAAGCCCAAGAGCTCGAGAGACAAAGACTGGAAGAAATTCGAAGATCAGAACAGATAAAACGCGATGTTAAAGATATAGTAGAAGATTTATTAACACAAGTCGAGGAGACATACAAAAAGGATCGGTTATCCACGATTTTAGGCAATATAACCACTCGGAAAATGCGATATTTCGTCAAGAAATGGAAGGAGAATATGGCCATACGTAAACGCAAGAGAAAGGCTATTGATGATTGGCCTATTTGGCTAAATACTTCCACTGTAGACGAAGAGGCTAAGGAATTATTGCAGGGGAACCAATCCCAGGTGTTGATGGATATGAAACGTTATAAATCGGGGTGTTATCGTGATTTGAATCTTTCCAAATCGACAGGGGTTACACCTGTTAATCTCAGGGATGCCCTGGCTAAGTTGTTAACCGGTTATCTGAGGGATAACATAGGAGATAATCATGTTTACTGGAAGGTGAATGTCTATCTACCAGGGAGTTTTGAAAGTAAGAAAAACTTAAGAAAAATTGAAGGTTTTGTGTATGATTTACTGAAATGGGATACAATACAAGGATTAAGGATTGAAACTGTGAAAATCTCAGGAAAAAAAGTGACGTATTGTCTCAAAAAACATGATGTGTTCTATAAAGACGATACAACAGACGGTTATATCTTTCTAAACGATGCAATCACCCAGAAATTCTTGGAAAACATCGAGAAAACCCTCAAAGAAACCCACAATGTATCGTTTGTTATCATCCTGCATGATTTAAACGACGTGGCACAACTAACAGACCTATTTCAAGCCACCGATTTTAAAATAATCCACAGCACGTTCACAGCATCCTCTCTGGAATTCTCCATGAAAGAAGCCCTTGAATATCTAGCTGAAAAATCCCCAAAACCTCCCAGTTTACAACTAGACAACTTCAAATCGTTCCTAACTAAATATCTGGTTAACGAAATCTGGGAGAGAATCAACACTTTCGCTAAATTCAACAGACCGTACGCCATGTGTTTGACAGAACCGAAAACCGTCTATAATCTATATCTGGACGCTCTAAATCGATTGGAGAATCTAGTTTTGGATAAGTCACGCCTCAAAACGAAAAACTTCCCGAGAGATTTCGAAAAATCGACCGCAAAGCCCGATCTGCCGTGCGACTACAAATACTTCCCTGAGTTTTGGAGGAGCGAGAGTTACAACCGAAAATTGCGGCGTATCTTTGAGGGGTTACGTTTTGAAAATTTTGATATATCCTGGCCTCCTGTTGACGAAAGGCACTTAGAAAAAATTGTGTGTCAAATCTCGCAAGTTTTCGAGGAACGCGATAAAATATTCTACACGATTATGGGAGTTATTTTACGGAAGTTGGAGGAGTTGGGTGACTTTAATGATGTTATATATATGTTATGGACGGATATAATGAAAATTGTTATCGCGGAAAAGATTGGGGAGTTTGATTTTGAATTACGCAATCCGTTTGCTTGTGATTTCGCTGAGTTGTTTGTCGTTTACGACGCGAAAAATTTGAAAGAATTTAGTACAGAACCATGGTTCTATTTATCGAATACTTCTATTGTGGAAAAGATCGATTCTAAAGAACATATAGTTGAGGAATCTGATGAAGAATTAGTATACGAACTTGACGATATCGACTTGGAAAAATCGATTAACGAGGCAATGTCTTATGATGACAAATATGACGAGAATGTCGCACAAGGCAAAAGGAAAATCAAAGAATTGCAATTACTTATGGACGATCTAGAGGAAAGTATGAGTATACAAAAGAAAATTAGCTCGAAGTTTCAAGAAACTATGAATTTTGTCTTAGATAATAATTGATGTGTGTCTTAGATAATAATTGAATAAGCGTAATAGAATTTATAATATTGAATTGTTATGAATCTTTATAGTAAAGAGAAATAAATTGATTATTTATCTGTACTGTTTTTTGTTTTATTATTCATATTTTATTGTCCCTAATGCAGTTTTTCACGCTGATTCCAATGGTGCTATTAGATTTTCTCTATCTTAAACGGTTCGAAAGTTACGACGTTCCAAACTTTGAAAATTGTGTCAAAATAGCTATTTTACGACATTGTCTCGTTTCGGAGCAAACTGTGTCCGATCTAACCGCGCGACGTGGGTGATTCCAACGGTATCTGGTGGGAAATTGTCCCAGGAATTCATTTTTGAAGACCTCGTTACTCTAAGACGTACCAATCGCGAAAAAACGCGAAAAATTTAACGGAACACTTTCAAATCGAGGTCAAAATTAAAATAGCTGTAACTTCTACAAAAATCACAATATTTTGATGAAGCAAAAAGGTACATGTTAAGAATTGATTGGGGTTTATAATAGAATATATTGGAACCTATAAGAATTCCTTAAATATTCTACAGGATGTCTTAAAGTATACGCAAACTATATTTTACAATTAGCTCATTTTATTATCACAAATATTACAAGTAACATATAGATAGTTCAATATACATTGATAGTTTCAAGAAACTATGAATTTTGTTTTAGATAATAATTGATGTGTGTCTTAGATAATAATTGAATAAGCGTAATAGAATTTATAATATTGTATTGTTATGAATCTTTATAGTAAAGAGAAATAAATTGATTATTTATCTGTACTGTTTTTTGTTTTATTATTCATATTTTATTGTCCCTAATGCAGTTTTTCACGCTGATTCCAATGGTGCTATTAGATTTTCTCTATCTTCAACGGTTCGAAAGTTACGACGTTCCAAACTTTGAAAATTGTGTCAAAATAGCTATTTTACGACATTGTCTCCTTTCGGAGCAAACTGTGTCCGATCTAACCGCGCGACGTGGGTGATTCCAACGGTATCTGGTGGGAAATTGTCCCAGGAATTCATTTTTGAAGATCTCGTTACTCTAAGACGTACCAATCGCGAAAAAAAAACGCGAAAAATTTAACGGAACACTTTCAAATCGAGGTCAAAATTAAAATAGCTGTAACTTCTACAAAAATCACAACATTTTGATGAAGCAAAAAGGTACATGTTAAGAATTGATTGGGGTTTATAATAGAATATATTGGAACCTATAAGAATTCCTTAAATATTCTACAGGATGTCTTAAAGTATACGCAAACTATATTTTACAATTAGCTCATTTTATTATCACAAATATTACAAGTAACATATAGATAGTTCAATATACATTGATAGTTTCAAGAAACTATGAATTTTGTTTTAGATAATAATTGATGTGTGTCTTAGATAATAATTGAATAAGCGTAATAGAATTTATAATATTGTATTGTTATGAATCTTTATAGTAAAGAGAAATAAATTGATTATTTATCTGTACTATTTTTTGTTTTATTATTCATATTTTATTGTCCCTAATGCAGTTTTTCACGCTGATTCCAATGGTGCTATTAGATTTTCTCTATCTTAAACGGTTCGAAAGTTACGACGTTCCAAACTTTGAAAATTGTGTCAAAATAGCTATTTTACGACATTGTCTCCTTTCGGAGCAAACTGTGTCCGATCTAACCGCGCGACGTGAGTGATTCCAACGGTATCTGGTGGGAAATTGTCCCAGGAATTCATTTTTGAAGATCTCGTTACTCTAAGACGTACCAATCGCGAAAAAAAAACGCGAAAAATTTAACGGAACACTTTCAAATCGAGGTCAAAATTAAAATAGCTGTAACTTCTACAAAAATCACAACATTTTGATGAAGCAAAAAGGTACATGTTAAGAATTGATTGGGGTTTATAATAGAATATATTGGAACCTATAAGAATTCCTTAAATATTCTACAGGATGTCTTAAAGTATACGCAAACTATATTTTACAATTAGCTCATTTTATTATCACAAATATTACAAGTAACATATAGATAGTTCAATATACATTTATAGTTTCAAGAAACTATGAATTTTGTTTTAGATAATAATTGATGTGTGTCTTAGATAATAATTGAATAAGCGTAATAGAATTTATAATATTGAATTGTTATGAATCTTTATAGTAAAGAGAAATAAATTGATTATTTATCTGTACTGTTTTTTGTTTTATTATTCATATTTTATTGTTCCTAATGCAGTTTTTCACGCTGATTCCAATGGTGCTATTAGATTTTCTCTATCTTCAACGGTTCGAAAGTTACGACGTTCCAAACTTTGAAAATTGTGTCAAAATAGCTATTTTACGACATTGTCTCCTTTCGGAGCAAACTGTGTCCGATCTAACCGCGCGACGTGGGTGATTCCAACGGTATCTGGTGGGAAATTGTCCCAGGAATTCATTTTTGAAGATCTCGTTACTCTAAGACGTACCAATCGCGAAAAAACGCGAAAAATTTAACGGAACACTTTCAAATCGAGGTCAAAATTAAAATAGCTGTAACTTCTACAAAAATCACAATATTTTGATGAAGCAAAAAGGTACATGTTAAGAATTGATTGGGGTTTATAATAGAATATATTGGAACCTATAAGAATTCCTTAAATATTCTACAGGATGTCTTAAAGGATACGCAAACTATATTTTAGAATTAGCTCATTTTATTATCACAAATATTACAAGTAACATATAGATAGTTCAATATACATTGATAGTTTTATATATACATATTGATATCATTGTTAGCCCAGGGCCCCCTTAATCTTATAGCATGTTTAGCGACTTATAAAACGAATACAACGAGAAAAATATGCCACCTAGTAAAATAAAAATCTGCATATATTTCATTAGGGTAAAATACAGGATAATATCCATTTTATACACTCAATTACTGATTAAATTAGTCTCGCTTTGTTGGTTGTTGGTATCAATAACGACGTTTCGTTTCACGATATGAACACGTCTGTTAGATAGGCAGACCACGTAACAGTGGTCTTCGTAGACGATAGATAAACGTTTAAAACCTTGTTCCGGGAATGCCTTGGGGTCCAACGATGGCGACAGACTCAATAATTCCATAATAACTAATGCGCAGCGTTCGTCATTTTCTAAATCGCCGGACGACTCTATAACGGCACCTTCTTCGTTCAAGAGTAAAGCGCCTACTTGATCCGGGATTGTTTCCATCATTTTAAACATAAATTAGAACCTTTAGAAGAAAATCAGAGGCAATTATTACAACAGAGACTTGGTTTTTGTGTACTTACTGTGTGAATTACATAAATTTGACATTACATGTTTGTGCTGTTTGTGTATAATTGGTGATATTGTCTATGTTTTGTTGGCAATGTGATGAATAAAGATGAATAAACACAATTTGCCAGCTGTTGGGTTCTAGATTATGCTTTGTCTATTTCTTGCCCAGTTGAATACTTGTCTCATAGACTTTTGAATAATGCGATATAAAAATTAGTATTGGTATTATTATAAACGTAAATAGAATCATTATCTTTATTCAAGATCTTTTCTCAAAAATATTTGCTTAGAAGTCAAGAAGTGTATATTTTTAAGAAGTAGGCATGTATTTAGTAGAAATAAAACCAAGTCGCCAGTCGCCATATTGAACTTAGTTACGAAAGCTGTCATTATTCATTAATCAGTTGATAATTTTGAGTCATGTCGGCTGTATTGAACCACGCAGTTCGTCGCTACTTAAGCACAACTGTAGCCCGAAGGGCCGCTCGCGTTGAGGGCCCCTCTGCGGTCTCCGGGGGACACGAAGGTACGGAAAATCTAACCTAACACCCGACTTGTAGGTTATGTTATGTAACTGTTATAGGTGGATATAAAATCTGGAAGAATTTGACTTTCTTCGTGGCTTTCCCGGCTATTGCCCTGTGTGGCATCAACTGCTACATCAGCCATGAACACCACGAGACACCAGAGTTCGTGAAGTATGATTATTTGGCTATGCGTTCGAAGAGGTTCCCATGGGGTGACGGAACGAAGTCTCTGTTCCATAATCCACACGCCAACGCTCTTCCCGATGGTTACGAGCAACATTAATTGATAAATTGAGTCATACGTCAATATAGTATTGATTAGAACATGTTATTTTGTACATTATTGTAACCTATTTCCATACTAGAAGTAAATTATGAACGTTCTTGATAAAATAATAAATGGTAATAATAATTTTATTGGTTTTATTTTTAATGGTTTCATTTAGTTATATAATTGGGTTGTTGCATAATATTATAGGGAGTAGTATAGCCTAAATCTTAAGGATTAGTTAACCAGTCTATTTATGTATCAAAAGCAATTTATTTTAAATCCAAATTTCTACGGATTCTCTTGACTAAACCAAGGTAGGTAGAATGCTGTAATTTTCAGGATTAATTACCCAATGTATAAGCTATCTAGGCATATATAATAATAGTTTATACCCCAACCAGTTTGCTTGTAATCATACATGAAACAAAATCATGACGTTCTACCATCTAAAGATTCAAGTCAATTTTCCAATAACTCTCCTGCGTCAAGTACAGCAGGTAACAAGTTGTAATTTTCAGGATTAATAACCCAATCTATTAGCTATCTAGACATGTATAATAATAGCCCCAATACTTTGCTTGTAATCAAATCTCTCAAAATAAAATCATGACATACCACCATCTTCAGACAATGCAAAGTCAAGTTTAAAAAATTCTCGTGGACAAAGTAAAGCTAGTAGGTGGCTGCAATTTTCAGGATTGGTTACTCAATGTAATAGCTATCTAGAGATATATAATAGTAGTTTGTATTCCTACTAGTTGGCTTGTATATATATGAAAGAAAATGATGACATTATACCATCTAAAGACAATACAAAGTCATTCTTTCAACAACTCTCCCGAATCAAGTATATCAGGTAGAGAGCTGTAATTTTCAGGATTTATTACTCAATGTGTTAGCTATCTAGACATATATAATAATAATGTATATCCCTACTAGTTTGCTTATAATTGAAGTTGAAACAAAACCATGACATTCTACCTTCTACAGATAAAAAAGAAAAAAAAAAAAACAACTGAAAAGTCTTAAATTACAATTTATTCATCAAGTTTCTTCAACAATATCTTAGCACCAGTACAAGTTTGCTTCTTAAGGGGTTTGGTAAAATTACTTAAACGTTGCTTAAGGTCATTTTTGACTGTCTCTGGTCCATTTTCAAACAGGGTGACCAACAAAAAGCAACTCCTGTTCAACCCAGTCCAAATTTTAAGCTGAAAAAAATGTAATGTAATGTAATAAGAATTATTTAGAGAATCAACAAAATAAAAAACTTACAACATCTTCTGTTAAGAACTGTACCAAGACTTCACTAAAAGTAACAGAATTTTTCTGTTCAATCAAGACTTTATCGTGTTGTATCAACTTTTTTAAGGTCATATGAAGACCCGCATGTTCTATTCCCAAAATATCTGTGTCTTCATCTTTAATTTTCCATTCTGGATCGACAACAACTTGAGCTATATTCTCATACCCCTGCTTCAATTTTTCCCCTTCTCCACTTTTTAATATTGGCAAAGCCACAACAGACATTGACGCATTCTCCAACCAAATCTTAGCATTTTCCGCTACATTTTCCATCAAGATTTTTGAACAGTAACTAAGGATTTCTTTTTGTCGTAACTCCGGTGATTTTTTACAGGTGGAATTTTCCCTGCCTTTTTGTAATTCCCCGATGAAAGTCGGGTGAAAATGTGTGGAATTTGACGGTGCTACAAGCCATAATAACACCTTTCGGCCCCATTCGTTTTTAGCGAGATCTAGGGCATTGCCTAAAATGTCTGTTAGGATCATTTTGTTTAGGAGAACTGTATCGTCCACGGCGTCCAAAAGGGCTAAGATAGCGGTGTGTCCATGTTCGTGCTTGCATAATTCAATGACATGCTCTTTCAATGCTTTCATTGCAACCTAGAAAACAAAGAGAAAGGCAATTTTTGAATAATTCAACAAATCAACGTTTGAAAAATTCTCAGGAGGAAAGTAACGCTGGGAGGTGACTGCAATTTTCAAGATTAATAGCCCAATGTATTAGCTATCTAGACATGTTTAATAATAATTTATATTCCAACTAGTTTGATTGTAATGGTCCATGAAATAAAATCATGACATTCTACCATCTATAGGCAATACAATGTCAATCTTTGAAAAAATCTCACGGGTAAAGTAGAGATGGTAGGTAGCTGCAATTCTCAGGATTTATTACCCAATGTATTAGATATCTAGACATGTTTAATAATGATTTATATTCCAACTAGTTTGGTTGTAATGGTTCATGAAACAAAATCATGACATTCTACCATCTACAGGCAATCAATGTCAATCTTTGAAAAAGTCTCATGGGCAAAGTAAAGATGGTAGGTAGCTGCAATTCTGAGGATTTATTACCCAATGTATTAGCTATCTAGACATGTTGAATAATAATTTATATTCCAACTAGTTTGGTTGTAATGGTCCATGAAACAAAATCATGACATTCTACCATCTACAGGCAATACAATGTCAATCTTTGAAAAAATCTCATGGGCAAAGTAAAGATGGTAGGTAGCTGCAATTCTCAGGATTTATTACCCAATGTATTACCTATCCAGACATGTTTAATAATAATTTATATTCCAACTAGTTTGGTTGTAATGGTCCATGAAACAAAATCATGACATTCTACCATCTACAGACAATACAATGTCAATATTTGAAAAAGTCTTATGGGCAAAGTTAAGATGGTAGGTAGCTGCAATTCTCAGGATTTATTACCCAATGTATTACCTATCCAGACATGTTTAATAATAATTTATATTCCAACTAGTTTGGTTGTAATGGTCCATGAAACAAAATCATGACATTCTACCATCTACAGACAATACAATGTCAATATTTGAAAAAGTCTTATGGGCAAAGTTAAGATGGTAGGTAGCTGCAATTCTCAGGATTTATTACCCAATGTATTAGCTATCTAGACATGTTTAATAATAATTTATACTCCAACTAGTTTGGTTGTAATGGTTCATGAAACAAAATCATGACATTCTACCATCTGCAGGCAATACTATGCCAATCTTTGAAAAAATCTCACGGGTAAAGTAAAGCTGATAGGTAGCTGCAATTCTCAGGATTTATTACCCAATGTATTAGCTATCTAGATATGTTTAATAATAATTTATATTCCAACTAGTTTGGTTGTAATGGTACATGAAACAAAATCATGACATTCTACCATCTACAAGCAATACAATGACAATCTTAGAAAAAATCCCATGGGCAAAGTAAAGATGGTAGATAGCTGCAATTCTCAGGATTTATTACCCAATGTATTAGCTATCTAGACATGTTTAACAATAATTTATATTCCAACTAGTTTGGTTGTAATGGCCCATGAAACAAAATCATGACATTCTACCATCTACAGGCAATACAATGTCAATCTCACGGGTAAAGTAAAGTTGGTAGGTAGCTACAATTCTTAGGATTGATTACCCAATGTATTAGCTAGCTAGAAATATATAATAATAGTTTGTATCCCCATTAGTATGCTGGGAATCGCACATGGAACAAAACTGCGACCAGAACATCCCAAGATAACAAATTCTACTAACCTTTCTATCCTTATTCGTCCCATTCCAAATACAATGCATGACAACTTTAGCCCCGTCCTTGGAGTTACTCAGGATGACCACGTGGGGGGCCAACTGTGACAGCAGATCAGCCCGTTCCGCCTCCGAACACTCAGAAATGAACTGCGAGATCACCGACTGCACTAATCCCGAATCGAGTAGATTCTTATTCAGAATTCTCGTCAGATTCGCCTTTGTCGCCTCCAAAGATGCCTTTTTCATGTCCGGACTGTCTTTATAAACATCACGGAGGTGTCTCACCTTATCCTCTTTCGATTGACGGTACATATCACCAAAAAATTCTTGGATCAAATGAATTTTTTCCAGAGGCTGTGCCCAAGTTGCGTAAGCGTATTCAAACACCGGGGCGCTTACAGAATGGCTGGAAAGTTTCACGGCATGCCCGTAACAAGCACGGATAACCTGAGACCGGATCTCAGCGTTTCCATACTTTAATAAACGTTTAATACAGAATTTTCCGTATTTTGATTGAAGCATGACAACAGTAGATGGTATCAACTCCTAAATTAAGTGAAATTTAATGGTTTCCTAGTATAAAATTGAATACTCTTACCTTGGCTACTTCATCTCTGATGCTCTGGTTACCAAACTTAAGCAAATATTGGACAACACGGCCCATATCATGGGATAAAACAAAGCGTACGTAATTTCCTTGACCGCCGAGCATCTTGTGCAACTCTGCGACTAGTTTGTCCCTTTCTAGTTTGCCGCCTTCGAGATTTCTACGTCGGATTTTCTCGCTGATCTGCTTTGCTTTAGTAATAACGTCAAAAAAGGTGTTGGTCTGTTTACGTTTGATTCTTAGTTCCTTTTTCTGTTTCTTGAATTCGTTCCAGTTCGGGGGTTTGTCCGGCTCTTGGTTTTTACCATCTTTACCCTTCTGGAATGTGGTTCTTGGCTTGAAATCTTTACCTTTTACTGGGGTGTCTTTCTTGGAGAATTTCTTCTTATCTTTGAAGGATGTTTTGTCTGTTTTCTGTGGGAGGTTGTCAGCTTTGGGTTTTTTTAGATTCGGGGAGTCGCTCGACTCGGTTTTTCGCTTATTAACACTCATTATTAATTAGTAACTGAATGGTAAACATGGAGAAGTAGATGTGACCAATTGACAACACGTGTTTATAGGTTATGTTAGTTTGGGTCTGGATGGTGCTGCCACCGCGTAGTTCGTGCACGTTCGAGTGAGTATAGTGGCGGCAACTTTAAAATAGGAATGTAGATTTTATGGTCCTAATATTTCTATTAAATACGGCTTTGTTTTATTACTTGATTGAACGTTTTATTACACAATCGAATTTTTATGGTCACATATTAAAATTTTCAAGAATGTTGTCCTTTTATTGTTTATTACTTGATCGAATTTTTGTAGCTCTAATTTATCTATTAAAAACTAAATAGGGGTTCAACAATTTGTGGTTATGTGTCGGGTGTCGCTGTATTCGTCGGTAGGTACCTGGCTTACCGGCTGCTTGTCGACGCGCATATCGAAAAAGTGACCGAGCTTTCTTCACTTCATTTGGAACTGTATTTTCTTTGGTTCATAGTTTGGTTCGTTTATTTGATTATTTTCGAAATTGGAAACTTCTGAAAATATTTAGCAATAACTTTGCCTGCAAAAATTGTCCCCTTGACTTTATATTGTTTTGCCTGGCATTTATTCTGGTTCTAACCACTACTCTTGACTTTGTTTACTAGACTCTTGGCAATAATTCTGGTTAGGTTCATTTAGATTGTTTGCTTATTTTCGAAGTTAGAAACTTTCGAAAATGTTTATCAATAACTTTTCCTGCATGAATTGTTCCCTTGACTTTTTATTGTTTTCACTGGCATTTGTGGTGATTTTAGCCACTACTCTTGACTTTATATTGTTTACTAGACTCTTGGCAACAATTCTGATTAATTTCATTAAGATTGCTTAATTATTTTTCAAGTTAGAAACTTTTGAAGAATGTTTGTCAATATCTTTGTCTTCTCTCATTATTATACTCTTGGCAATAATTCTGGTTAGTTTCATTTAGATTGTTTGCTTATTTTAGAAGTTAGAAACTTTTGAAAATGTTTATCAATAATTTTGCCTGCATAAATTGTCCCCTTGACTTTGTATTGTTTTCACTGACGTTTCTGGTATTTCTTTGGCACTACTCTTGTTTTTGTATTGTTTAGTTATTAGTTTCATTAAGATCGTCTAATTATTTCTGAAGTTATAAACTTTTGAAGAATGTTTGTCAATATCTTTCTTTTTTATGCCTTTTTGGTGCGCAAGATGATGCAAAATTAGCTGTCAATTGAACATTGCTGTTAATTTAACAAACTTCACATTTGAGTGAACTTTGTAAACAACGACTGTAAATATATTATAATAAATTCATTATAATGGCAAATTATAACAAGAACAAAACAACATATTATAACGTTTAACTGCAAAAAAAAATCAAAATACATTTCAAAATTGAATAGCAAAGGTAAACATCACAAGCACACAAAAAAATAACCAATTTTGGGATTGTTAAATTGTTAATAACAATGTTTGCAGTGTAATGCGGACTTGAACAATCTGTATAGTGTGGACACGCAGTATTTTCACCAAACATTCTTTTTACGATTCGTCATTATTCCGGTAAACCTAAATGAATAATACACAACTTTTTGTTCTCAAATTTGGGTAGCAGGTATTCATTTTGAGCTCAGTTTGTACGTGAACAGCCGCGTGAACGGTAGTGTCTTGAAAATTCGTCGTTCTTGAGAATTAAACGTAATTAAATATTATAGATCCATAATTTAATACAGTATAAAACTGAATCAACGAGATCCATCTATGGCCAGCCACTTAAACAAAGTAAGTTCTTACTACTAGTTTAATAACAAAACAGAAATAATTATTGTTAGTTTCATTAAGATTGCTTAATTATTTTGAAAGTTATAAACTTTTTTTAAAATTTGTGCTGGTTTCAGCCACTACTCTTGACTTTATATTGTTTATTGGACTCTTGGCAATAATTCTTGTTAGTTTCATTCAGATTGCTTAATTATTTTGAAAATTATAAACTTTTTTTAAAATTTGTGCTGGTTTCAGCCACTACTCTTGACTTTATATTGTTTATTGGACTCTTGGCAATAATTCTTGTTAGTTTCATTCAGATTGCTTAATTATTTTGAAAGTTATAAACTTTTTTTAAAATTTGTGCTGGTTTCAGCCACTACTCTTGACTTTATATTGTTTATTGGACTCTTGTCAATAATTCTTGTTAGTTTCATTCAGATTGCTTAATTATTTTGAAAGTTATAAACTTTTTTTAAAATTTGTGCTGGTTTCAGCCACTACTCTTGACTTTATATTGTTTATTGGACTCTTGGCAATAATTCTTGTTAGTTTCATTCAGATTGCTTAATTATTTTGAAAGTTATAAACTTTTTTTAAAATTTGTGCTGGTTTCAGCCACTACTCTTGACTTTATATTGTTTATTGGACTCTTGGCAATAATTTTTGTTAGTTTCATTAAGATTGCTTAATTATTTTGAAAGTTATAAACTTTTTAAAAATTTGTGCTGGTTTCAGCCACTACTCTTGACTTTATATTGTTTATTGGACTCTTGGCAATAATTTTTGTTAGTTTCATTAAGATTGCTTAATTATTTTGAAAGTTATAAACTTTTTTTAAAATTTGTGCTGGTTTCAGCCACTACTCTTGACTTTATATTGTTTATTGGACTCTTGGCAATAATTCTTGTTAGTTTCATTCAGATTGCTTAATTATTTTGAAAGTTATAAACTTTTTTTAAAATTTGTGCTGGTTTCAGCCACTACTCTTGACTTTATATTGTTTATTGGACTCTTGGCAATAATTTTTGTTAGTTTCATTAAGATTGCTACATTATTTTGAAAGTTATAAACTTTTTAAAAATTTGTGCTGGTTTCAGCCACTACTCTTGACTTTATATTGTTTATTGGACTCTTGGCAATAATTTTTGTTAGTTTCATTAAGATTGCTTAATTATTTTGAAAGTTATAAACTTTTTAAAAATTTGTGCTGGTTTCAGCCACTACTCTTGACTTTATATTGTTTATTGGACTCTTGGCAATAATTTTTGTTAGTTTCATTAAGATATTGCTTAATTATTTTGAAAGTTATAAACTTTTTAAAAATTTGTGCTGGTTTCAGCCACTACTCTTGACTTTATATTGTTTATTGGACTCTTGGCAATAATTTTTGTTAGTTTCATTAAGATTGCTTAATTATTTTGAAAGTTATAAACTTTTTAAAAATTTGTGCTGGTTTCAGCCACTACTCTTGACTTTATATTGTTTATTGGACTCTTGGCAATAATTTTTGTTAGTTTCATTAAGATTGCTTAATTATTTTGAAAGTTATAAACTTTTTAAAAATTTGTGCTGGTTTCAGCCACTACTCTTGACTTTATATTGTTTATTGGACTCTTGGCAATAATTTTTGTTAGTTTCATTAAGATATTGCTTAATTATTTTGAAAGTTATAAACTTTTTAAAAATTTGTGCTGGTTTCAGCCACTACTCTTGACTTTATATTGTTTATTGGACTCTTGGCAATAATTTTTGTTAGTTTCATTAAGATTGCTTAATTATTTTGAAAGTTATAAACTTTTTAAAAATTTGTGCTGGTTTCAGCCACTACTCTTGACTTTATATTGTTTATTGGACTCTTGGCAATAATTCTTGTTAGTTTCATTCAGATTGCTTAATTATTTTGAAAGTTATAAACTTTTTTTAAAATTTGTGCTGGTTTCAGCCACTACTCTTGACTTTATATTGTTTATTGGACTCTTGGCAATAATTTTTGTTAGTTTCATTAAGATTGCTTAATTATTTTGAAAGTTATAAACTTTTTAAAAATTTGTGCTGGTTTCAGCCACTACTCTTGACTTTATATTGTTTATTGGACTCTTGGCAATAATTTTTGTTAGTTTCATTAAGATTGCTTAATTATTTTGAAAGTTATAAACTTTTTAAAAATTTGTGCTGGTTTCAGCCACTACTCTTGACTTTATATTGTTTATTGGACTCTTGGCAATAATTTTTGTTAGTTTCATTAAGATTGCTTAATTATTTTGAAAGTTATAAACTTTTTTTAAAATTTGTGCTGGTTTCAGCCACTACTCTTGACTTTATATTGTTTATTGGACTCTTGGCAATAATTCTTGTTAGTTTCATTCAGATTGCTTAATTATTTTGAAAGTTATAAACTTTTTTTAAAATTTGTGCTGGTTTCAGCCACTACTCTTGACTTTATATTGTTTATTGGACTCTTGGCAATAATTTTTGTTAGTTTCATTAAGATTGCTTAATTATTTTGAAAGTTATAAACTTTTTAAAAATTTGTGCTGGTTTCAGCCACTACTCTTGACTTTATATTGTTTATTGGACTCTTGGCAATAATTCTTGTTAGTTTCATTCAGATTGCTTAATTATTTTGAAGTTATAAACTTTCGAAAAGTGTTTGCCAATATCTTTGTCTTCATAAATAACTTCAACAAAAGAAACCAAATTATTTCCATAGAAACCGTTTATTATGATTCTTAAGTTATGCAATTTAAAAACTTTTTTATTATTATTTTATTATTATTATTATTATTATGGACATTAAAAAAGTTATAGGCATAAACCAAGTTGCTGAGAACTTTAACATCCTATATATTAAGTGTAACTCCTACCACCGCGTAAAAGACCGCGTGCAGGTCACGAGACCCACCACATCTCTCAAAAATTCCTTTAAAATAAACCATTTTGTGGAAAAGATGCAGCAAAATTGTTATTATAAAAATTAGCATTATAAGTACTCAAAGAATTATAATGTAAAAATAATTAATTAGCATATTAACTGATGTTTTGTGTCTTTTGTTACAGGTGAACATGTGAGGATAGTTTCAAAGTGTGTGTGTCGTGCAGTGAATCAGCCCTTAGGGCTTGGACATTTAGTAGTGCGCGAATAAACTTTACGAGTGTAGTGTTGGACATTAAGTAGTGCGCGCTTAAATCTTGCGAGTGTAGTGTCGAATAGCAGCCGTTGGTGTTCAAGGGAAAGGACAGCTGACTTTGAGGAGGATTTTACCGGAGTGGCAGCTTCCAGGGACGAAGACATCTAAAGGTAGGTCCAAGGAGATGTCATCCATCGTTTGGAGGCGAAGAAGACACGATAAGGTAGGATCTTAAGCTATTCTAGGTTCGCGGCGCGTTATCGGTCTTTGTGACTCTCTACAGAATTCTGTAGAGAGAGAATATCGTGGTGTAAAGTTAAGAAAAGTGCTAGTGCCAACTGTGTGCCATTGATTTGTCCTAAGTAAGTATTATTCCTGCCACATCTAGCAAAAAAAGAGCGAGGAGAAAGAAGATGTCGCTGCAAGTTAGCGGGGTGGTGGTTTGGGATCTTTCTCCTCGCTTTTTTCCTCCCTAAAAACCTTTCTTCCACAGTTTTCTGTTTTAGGATTGCCTTCCATACATATTGTTTCCAAAAGAACCAATGGTGGAGAAACACCACGGCTTTGCTTTTACGTCAAAATGCGTCAAACGTCTATTCATGGTCTATTCTAACCTGTGTATGAATACCATCCTCACTCTAACGTGAACATCGTACGGTACGCCACTCATCATCTGCATAACAGATGGCGGTAGGTATATCGAATTTTCAAAAATATATTTCTACAAAATTAAAAGCAAGTTTTCAAAAATAGCCTGAAGTCAAATTCCATGCTTAAATGATCTAAAGGCTGATTGATATTTAAACCACTGGACTTTACAGATTTGATACTTTCAGAGTGCTGGAATAATAATTATTCATAATAAATAAGATTTTTGGTAGTTCTTTCACATATATACGGTTTTTTTTGTCAATCTGACCCATTTCGGACAGTTCTTTGACAATTTTACATGTCAGAGTGACAGATTTTTGACAGCTCTTTGATATTTTAACAGATTGTCGACATATCTTTGAAACTCTGACAGATATTTAATAGTTCTTTGACACTGTTGGAATAAAATGTTACTAGTACCTAATGAAAACAACACACGAACTAACAATACCAAAACGAATTATACTCAACAACCTAAATCTATTGTACAAGATAAGGAAATAACAATATGACAAAAACGGAGATTGTGTTTCAAAAACCCAACGACGTCCACAACTATCAAATTAGAACAAAAACAAACCTTAGAACACACAAATATAAAAGAAGTAGATACACGCAATCCGTAACTACAAAAGCAATAGACACATAACAAAATACCAGAACAAATAAAAAATCAGACATGCAACACCTTTAAGCTGAAGATAAAATACATGCTTCTACATGATCAACTCGGAGGATGATCAAGACGTGACCAGCACTCACAGATAAAATGAACACCGTCGACCTTCAATACCGACCACTGAGAAGAGTGTTCTCACTTAGATGGCCGTTGAAGGAAAGAAGAGTATTTAGATATTGTATACTCACTTCGTAATGTATAATTTAAAGTTTTAACATTACTTGGAAACTTTTAGAGATAGACAGTTGTTCTGTAGAAATTTGTAATCAGCGCGGCCGTTTTAGTAAGATAGCGAAGGTTTCATGTCAACTTGAGCCCTAGTTTTCGAGATAAGTGGGCAAACTTAAAAATTTTAGTTTCAAAATTGCAATTTTTAACAAAATTTTGGCTAGTCGAAAAAACTCAACCACTTCCAATTTAATGAAGATTATGGTCCCTAGTGCAGTTCTTCACGCTGATTCCAGTGATGCTATTGAATTTTCTCGATTTCGAAAGGTTCAGAAGTTATGCCGTTCAAAAGTTGAAAGAATGTACCAAAATAGCTATTTTACTGCATTTTCTACTTTCGGAGCAAACTGTATCCAAACTAAAGCCGCGATATAGATGATTCCAACGGTGTTTGAAGGGAAATTGTCCCAGGAATTCATTTCTGATAACCTCGTTGCGCTAAGATGGACGGTTCGCGAGTAAAACGCGAAAAACCGCGAGAAGCTATTTTTCGCATTTCTGCCCAACCCGTACGCTCTATGAGAAAAGTAATACCATTTTTGAAATCAGCGCAGTCCAATCCATAAGCATAACTACATTAGAATGCTCTATCTCGCAAGAAAAAAAGTCATTTTTTTTTTCGAAAAAAATTTAGACCTTTGGGGTAGAAAAAAATCGAACTTTTGAACTGTTTGTCGTAGAGGCGTGAACTCGCCACAAAAAGATAGATCTCGACGAGTACATCAAAATAATACATAATTTCATATGCCTAGGTTGTACCTTTATGTCTCTACAGCTCTGAATTCGCTTATTTTTTGCTTATAAATGAAATCGAAATTTTAACATTACTCGGAAACTATTAGAGATAGACACTTTTTCTGTACAAATTTGTAATCAGCGCGGCCGTTTTAGTAAGATAGCGAAGGTTTCATGTCAACTCAAGCCCTGGTTTTCGAGATAAGTGGGCAAACGTAGAAATTTTAGTTTCAAAATTGCAATTTTTAACAAAATTTTGGCTAGTCGAAAAAACTCAACCACTTCCAATTTAATGAAGATTATGGTCCCTAATGCAGTTATTCACGCTGATTCCAGTGGTGCTATTGAATTTTCTCGATTTCGAAAGGTTCAGAAGTTATGCCGTTCAAAAGTTGGAAAAATGTACCAAAATAGCTATTTTACTGCATTTTCTACTTTCGTGTCCAAACTAATGGCGCGATATAGATGATTCCAACAGTATTGGAAGGGAAATTGTCCCAGGAATTCATTTCTGATAACGTCGTTGCTCTAAGATGGACGGTTTGCCAGTTACCGCCATTAAATCTCCAGAAATATTATTACTTGATTGAATGTTTTAATTATATATTTATTTATTTATTCCGGTCACCAATGAATCTATTATTACTATTATAACTGAGCGATAAATAAAACACATAAATAACTTCAATTATTTATTCCATGATTAGTTTTAACCAATGATTCGAAGTATGCTCATTAAATACCAATAAAAATATCAAACATTGCGAAAAAAGTCAACAAACTTATCAAAGAAAAAAAAATACGGATTATATTCCTCGTCGCTAGTTTTGTAGGTGGCGCTGCGCTACTTCTTCCCCAGCGCCTTCTGCGTTTGAGCCGTTTTCACCTTAGCAGCGTCTTCCTTTGCTAAAACAAAAAGAAAATGCTTTAAAACTCTGAACACAAATTTTTAATTTAAATTAATTTTTTTCTCCACACCTTTTTTCTCTTCATCTCTACGTTTCTGGGCTTCTTCACGCTGTTGCTTTATAACCGCTAAACGAGCCAAATCAGCCCGGGCTTGCTCCGTCTTGCCTTCTGCGTGTAACTTTTGATAATGCGCTTGCGCGCGTTGCTTTTCTATCTCCTCGCGTTCTCTCCTTGACAACTGGGGTTTTTCCGTAGGCGTATCAACCGATAACGTCGCCAATTTCTTGTTTTTCTTCTGTACCCTATTAGGGTTTTCAATTTCTATTAGGTTAGAAACACCTTTTGCTTTTTTACCCTATTAAAAAAATCAAGAAAACACGTTTTGATTGATCTATTATCGGTACGGATAAGTTATAATTACCTCTTCATCGCTAGAATCTGAGTCACTGTCGGACCCACTTTCCCCGTCACCGGAAGCCGCTTCTTCTTCTTCCGAACTGCTAACCTCGCCGCGTTTCTTTCTCCACCGTTTCGCTTCCTCCTCTTTCCTTCGTTCCTCCTCTAACTCTTCAGGGTTGGTAAATCTACGATTCCTGCCCTTGTGATTGATGTGTTTACCTTGTAAAATATATGAGCAAAATACAAATGTCAAAACACGAGGCAAACAATGCGGCCTTCGCTGTGGTTCTCACCTGGTTTCGGCATCGTTATTCTACCGTCTACGTTAAAGAGTGTTAAATTAGCTAGGTTAAGGACGTATTAACGCGGACGAACGCAAAACAAATCGATAAGAAAACGGACAAAATCGTAGAACGTCGACCGAAATTTTACCAAATTTTTACTTGACGTACGAAGCCATCTTGTCTAGCAGCGCCAGCAACACACGCGAACAAAAATCGAGGAATTCCTATGCTAACTTATCCACCACTCGGTTATAATTAGTTATATTTAGTTGGCACTCATGGGACGATTCTCAGAAATGCGCCTAACCTAGAAAAAATCTAACGTCAGATTTGTTTTGGCGTTTTATCCATTTTATCACTTTAATCTCCTGAAAACAGCATAAAATAACAATGCCTAAAGTCCGTAGAAGTAAAAAAGCCCCACCAGAAGGTTGGGAATTAATAGAACCGACTCTAGATGAGTTAGAGCAGAAAATGCGTGAAGGTAAGCTTTGTTAACTATTATAATATACTATTTTATACTCATATCTCTTCTAGCTGAGACTGAGTCGCACGAAGGTAAACGAAAGCAGGAATCCCTCTGGCCGATATTTAAGATCCACCATCAGAAATCGAGGTACATCTACGACTTATTTTATAGGAGGAAAGCGATTAGTCGTGAACTCTACGATTATTGCTTGAACGAGAATATCGCAGATAAGAATTTGATTGCTAAATGGAAGAAATCCGGATACGAGAATTTGTGTTGCCTACGGTGTATCCAGACTAGGGATACGAATTTCGGGACTAACTGTATTTGCCGGGTGCCTAAAGGAAAGCTTGAGGAGGTAGGTTTTTTTGATGAAATAGGTTTTCGATGAATTAATTTTTTGTTTTTTTTTTTCAGGGGAGAATTGTAGAGTGTGTTCATTGTGGTTGCCGAGGGTGCTCTGGATAACCCATTTTCTGTTTATTTTTAGATTTAGAAATTGACTGTATTTCAATATTTGTGCGAATAGGTTTAGTAATAAAATTTAATGCTGTAATATTATGGTTTATAATATATATTTGATGATTGATCTGTGTGTTATTATTGTTAATTTATATGTAATATAAACTGGTATTATATGCTCTGTATTGTTTTATTCTTATTACATTACTATTGATTCAATAATTATTTAAATCTTGTCTCTAGTTATGTACCTTGTGAATGAGTATCATGAGCTGTTATGTCCTTTCTATTGGTTATTGAGGCATATTCAATCATTATAGTAGATTTCAACATTATTATATGATTATTTTAGTTAGTTATAAGTTATAATCTTTAAATTGTCACTAGTGCATGATTTATCATTATCGCTAACTTCAAACAACTTTAACAGCCTTGTGAGTGAGTATCATGAACTGTTATGTCCTTTATATTGTTTATTGATGCATGTTCAATCATTGTGGTAGATTTCAACATTATTCTATGATTATTTACCGAGTTATAATCTTTAAATTGTCGCTAGTGCAAGATTTACCATTATCGCTAACTTCAAATAACTTTAACAGCCTTGTTAGGGAGTATCATAAGCTGTTTTGTGCTTTATATTGTTTATTGATGCATATTCACTAATTATAGCAGATGTCAATATTATAATACAATTATTTTTCAAGTTATAATCCTTAAATTGTTGCTACTGCAAGATTTACCATTATTGCTAACTTCAAACAACTTTAACAGCCTTGTGAGTGTGAATAATCAATAATTATTGTGAATTCCAATTTATGAACTTAATTTGCAAGAACCAGATGTAGTAAAACAGCAGGTTGTCCAAATAATTAACTTGTTTTAGGCCAGAAAAAAAAAAGAAACAAACATGCGGAAACATTTATTTATTACATTCCTTTACAAAATAGATCTAAAAAAAGAAAACAGACTTCTATGTACAACATTAAAAAAAAGTTATCAGGTCTAAATTCACAATCGTGGGTACAGTGGGCCGTAATAAATATATTTTTACAAATATATACACATTTCATTTGTACTAGGCGAATATATATATAATTTTTTTTATTATTTAAGAAAGAAATTTAGACGATCACAGCAAACCTCATTGGGAAAACTACTTAATAATAATAATTAATAATATACCATAATAATAATAAAAAACGGAAAAATATGAACGAAAAAAAAAAGAATAGAAAGGAAAGAAGAAAAAACAAAACATCGCATTCGTATTGCACTGTTTTTCCGTAACTATGTAAACAAAAATAAATTAAAAAGTTTCGTTATTCTCCTACGCTTGCAGATCAAAGTTTGTTAAGAAATACGACTGGAAATGCACCACTTCAATAATGTTCGATTTCACCGCTATTACGTGCTTATTCGATGCTATCAACTGATCTTCGGAGCACAATTCTTCTATGACAGCATAACCTGTTTTTATGTCCCAACAGAGAACCCCGTTATCAAATAAAGCAGCCAACATATTGTTGTCAACGCACACGCCATTAATACTGAAAGAGAAAATAAACATAAAAACATTATTAGTATTTTGTCGATTACGTACAAAAAAAAGTTTACCTGTCATAGCCTGAAGGTACGCGAAAAACCTGCATTTTTTTCGACTCCTTGCTGTAACCGTTCACGGCAACCAACATCAATAGCCTCTCTATCCTGTGGTACTGTATAAAAAACAGTAACCCCTAAAAAACATAAAAAAAATCCCAAATTATTTGTCGCCCAAATTTTTTCAGATCGCAAAATCTTACCCTATCTTTTTCTAGCCACATAATCCTCGGTTCTCGATACCTCGGATCAATTTCTATCGTCTCGAAGATCTCCCCGTATTCCAGGCCCCATATCGTAATGTATTTCTCGCCGAATCCAACGACAGCGTCAGCACACTCTAAACAAATTAATTTTGATCGTTTTAAACCATTTTTCCCTCCCTTTTTTATATTTTTTTCCTCTTTTTTTTTATCTAACTAAATTACTATCTAACAGTACTTACCTCCAATTGTGTGTAACGATTGAACATAGTGATCCAAAGGACTCATGGTTAGGACGTTAATTATCGATTGATAGTCAGGCGACAACGTGTAGCAGTGTATTATAGTTTTAGCTTCAGTATCTTGCATTTCCATCCAACTAACAACGATCTTTCTTGCTGTTCTTATAACAACGTATTGGACGTCTTTGATATCACTGAAATAAATATATAAATGAGTACCACAAGCTATTATGTCCTTTATATTGTTTATTGATGCATATTCAATCATTGTGGTAGATTTCAACCTTATTCTATGATTATTTTCCTAGTTATAATCTTTGAATGATCTCTACTGCAATATTTACCATTATCGCTAACTTCAAACAACTTTGACAGCCTTATGAGTGAGTATTATGAACTGTTATATCCTTTATATTGTTTATTGATGCATATTCAATCATTGTGGTAGATTTCAACATTATTCTATGATAATTTTCCTAGTTATAATCTTTGAATGATCTCTACTGCAATATTTACCATTATCGCTAACTTCAAACAACTTTGACAGCCTTATGAGTGATTATTATGAACTGTTATGTCCTTTATATTGTTTATTGATGCATATTCAATCATTGTGGTAGAGTTCAACATTATTTTACGATTATTTTCCGAGTTATAATCTTTAAATTGTCGCTAGTGCAAGATTTACCATTATCGCTAACTTCAAACACTTTCAACAGCCTTGTGAGTGAGTATTATGAGTTATTATGACCTGTACATTGTTTATTGATGCATCTTCAATCATTATGGTAGAGTTCAATATTATTCTATGAATATTTTCCAAATTATGATCTTTAAATTGTCGCTAGTGCAAGATTTACCATTATTATCACTTATCGCTACCTTCAAACCACTTTAAAAGCTTTGTGAGTGAGTATCATGAGCCGTTACGTCTCTTATCTTTAAATTATGGCTAGTGCAAGTTCAAATTCACTTACCCTTTGATATTTTCTAGCTGCAAGGCCTTCTTACTGGACTGCGTCCCGTTAACAGCCGTCCAAAAGTACACAGTCGCGAAGATATCCGCCACAGGTCTCTCCCGTTTATCAGACTTATGCTCTTTCATCCACAGCTCGATGTACGCAAACGACTTATCCAAATTAACGACGACGTCCCTCGACTCCTTGCAGATATACGTGCTGTCCAGGAGCAACCGTTGCACGGAACCTTTCGCCACCCAAAATCTCTGCACCCCCAGCATATTTCCAAGGGGGCTCTGCGCCCAGAAAGACACCAACTGCTCCTGGACGATCACCAAGTTAAAACCTAGGTAGACAGCCTTTAAAATCTTGCCATTTGCCCGTGAAATATTTATGGTATTCGCGAGGGACTGCTCAGAACTCCAAGCATCATTTCCAAACTCCATTGAATCGAAACTACCCCGGTTTTTCTGGATTAATAATCGGTGTAGAGTTCTCTTGTGTTTTGGGGTTGTTTTTTCTAATGTTGGGGTGTTTTTGTCTAATTTCTGATTTGTTTTTTCTAATTTTGGGGTTGTGGGTGTCTTGGGTTCTTCAAAAATCTCTTTGGGGAGCTCCACATTTGGTTTCGAGATTACTTTGTAGTCTTCTTCTGGGGTTTCAGGTCTTGCCTCAGGATTGGCCCCTGATTTGACCCCCGCTGTGGCCCCGGAGTCTTCTCCATCCTCGTCTTCCGAACTTGAAGAAGAGTCCCCGGAAACGTTTCCAAGAATCACTTTCATAATGTATTCCTTGTCTTTATCGCTGTTTTTCGTATAATTATGCTCCTGCCACGCGTTATATTGGGCGTTCTTTGATAAATCGATAACATTAAAAGTATTTGAAGCCCCCAATTTTATATTTTCCGCACCTTTCGATACAGTCGTCTCAATTTTACCCTCTTTTCCGCACGCTGGACTTGAAGAATTCCTCGTGCTCTTGTAAAAGATATCAGCTGTGTTGGTGAAATGGATTTTCTCTTTAATCGTTGCTTCGTTTGTCCCACGGCTGCACTTTATCATGTTCAAGAGATGCACGGCTCTCGTGCCTTGGTATTCCTGGTCGTCTTTGCTTGTCTTTACCTCCGACTGCGTCTTGCATTTCATGGAGAATTCTGGTTTTGTCGACGCTGGTTTTAACGTCCCTGCGGTTGTCGTTACCCTGGGCAAGATTTCTGCAACTCTCGCGTTGTTTTCCTTCGGAGATATGATTGTATCATCCAGATTTTGGGCATTACCGTCTTTTTTGTCATTATTATCTTGCTTCTTGTTATTGTTATCTTGCTTCTTCTTATTACTATCTGGCTTCTTGTTATTACTATCTTGTTTCTTGTTGTTATTATCAATTTTTTTGTTACTATCTTGTTTCTTTGATGCATCATCGGGTGGTTTTTCTTCAGGTATGTTTTTCTCAGGTTCCTTAACTTTTCTGGTTCCGTTGAATTCTTCTTTCTGTAACGGTTAAACAGATAGGGATATCATGAGCTGTTATGTCCTTTATATTGTTTAATGATGCATATTCAATCATTGTGGTAGATTTCAAAATTATTGTACAATTATTTTCCGAGTTATAATCGTCAAATTGTCGCTAGTGCAAGATTTACTATTATCGCTAACTTCAAACAACTTTAACAGCCTTGAGAGTGAGGACCATGAGCTGTTATGCCCTTTATATTGTTTACTGATGCATATTCAATCATTGTGGTAGATTTCAACATTATTCTATGATTATTTTCCGAGTTATAATCGTTAAATGGTTGCTAGTGCAAGATTTACCACTATCGCTAACTTCAAACAACTTTAACAGCCTTGAGAGTGAGTATCATGAACTGTTATGTCCTTTATATTGTTTATTGATGGATATTCAATCATTGTGGTAGATTTCAACATTATTCTATGATTATTTTCCGAGTTATGATGTTTAAATGGTTGCTAGCACAAGATTTACCATTATGGCTAACTTCAAACAACTTTAACAGCGTTGTGAGTGAGTCTTATGAGCTGTTATGTCCTTTATATTGTTTATTGATGCATATTCAATCATTGTGGTAGATTTCAACATTATTCTATGATTATTTTCCGAGTTATGATCTTTAAATGGTTGCTAGCACAAGATTTACCATTATGGCTAACTTCAAACAACTTTAACAGCGTTGTGAGTGCGTCTTATGAGCTGTTATGTCCTTTATATTGTTCACTTATGCATATTCAATCATTGTGGTAGATTTCAACATTATTCTATGATTATTTTCCGAGTTATGATCTTTAAATGGCTGCTACCACAAGATTTACCATTATGGCTAACTTCAAACAACTTTAACAGCGTTGTGAGTGAGTCTTATGAGCTGTTATGTCCTTTATATTGTTCATTGATGCATATTCAATCATTGTGGTAGATTTCAACATTATTCTATGATTATTTTCCGAGTTATGATCTTTAAATGGCTGCTACCACAAGATTTACCATTATGGCTAACTTCAAACAACTTTAACAGCGTTGTGAGTGAGTCTTATGAGCTGTTATGTCCTTTATATTGTTCACTTATGCATATTCAATCATTTTGGTAGATTTCAACATTATTCTATGATTATTTTCCGAGTTATGATCTTTAAATGGCTGCTACCACAAGATTTACCATTATGGCTAACTTCAAACAACTTTAACAACGTTGTGAGTGCGTCTTATGAGCTGTTGTGTCCTTTATATTGTTCATTGGTGCATATTCAATCATTGTGGTAGATTTCAACATTATTCTATGATTATTTTCCGAGTTATGATCTTTAAATGGTTGCTAGCACAAGATTTACCATTATGGCTAACTTCAAACAACTTTAACAGCGTTGTGAGTGCGTCTTATGAGCTGTTATGTCCTTTATATTGTTCATTGATGCATATTCAATCATTGTGGTAGATTTCAACATTATTCTATGATTATTTTCCGAGTTATGATCTTTAAATGGTTGCTAGCACAAGATTTACCATTATGGCTAACTTCAAACAACTTTAACAGCGTTGTGAGTGCGTCTTATGAGCTGTTATGTCCTTTATATTGTTCACTTATGCATATTCAATCATTGTGGTAGATTTCAACATTATTCTATGATTATTTTCCGAGTTATGATCTTTAAATGGCTGCTACCACAAGATTTACCATTATGGCTAACTTCAAACAACTTTAACAGCGTTGTGAGTGAGTCTTATGAGCTGTTATGTCCTTTATATTGTTCATTGATGCATATTCAATCATTGTGGTAGATTTCAACATTATTCTATGATTATTTTCCGAGTTATGATCTTTAAATGGCTGCTACCACAAGATTTACCATTATGGCTAACTTCAAACAACTTTAACAGCGTTGTGAGTGAGTCTTATGAGCTGTTATGTCCTTTATATTGTTCACTTATGCATATTCAATCATTTTGGTAGATTTCAACATTATTCTATGATTATTTTCCGAGTTATGATCTTTAAATGGCTGCTACCACAAGATTTACCATTATGGCTAACTTCAAACAACTTTAACAACGTTGTGAGTGCGTCTTATGAGCTGTTGTGTCCTTTATATTGTTCATTGGTGCATATTCAATCATTGTGGTAGATTTCAACATTATTCTATGATTATTTTCCGAGTTATGATCTTTAAATGGTTGCTAGCACAAGATTTACCATTATGGCTAACTTCAAACAACTTTAACAGCGTTGTGAGTGCGTCTTATGAGCTGTTATGTCCTTTATATTGTTCATTGATGCATATTCAATCATTGTGGTAGATTTCAACATTATTCTATGATTATTTTCCGAGTTATGATCTTTAAATGGTTGCTAGCACAAGATTTACCATTATGGCTAACTTCAAACAACTTTAACAGCGTTGTGAGTGCGTCTTATGAGCTGTTATGTCCTTTATATTGTTCATTGGTGCATATTCAATCATTGTGGTAGATTTCAACATTATTCTATGATTATTTTCCGAGTTATAATCTTTAAATGGTCGCTAGTGCAAGATTTACCATTATCACTAACTTCAAACAACTTTAACGTCCTTGTGAGTGTGTATCATGAGCTGTTATGTCCTTTATATTGTTTACTGGTGCATATTCAATCATTGTGGTAGATTTCAACATTATTCTATGATTATTTTCCGCGTTATAATCTTTAAATGGTCGCTAGTGCAATATTTACCATTATCGCTAACGTCAAACAACTTTAACAGCCTTGTGAGTGAGTATCATGAACTGTTATGTCCTTTATATTGTTTATTGATGCATATTCAATCATTGTGGTGGATTTCAACATTATTCTATGATTAGTTTCCGAGTTATAATCTTTAAATGGTTGATAGTGGAAGATTTACCATTATTGCTAATTTCAAACAACTTTAACAGCCTTGTGAGTGAGTATTATGAGCTGTTATGTCCTTTATATTGTTTATTGATGCATATTTAATGGTAGATTTCAAAATTATTGTACAATTATTTTCTGAGTTATAATCTTTAAATTGTCGCTAGTGCAAGATTTACTGTTATCGCTAACTTCAAACACTTTCAACAGCCTTGTGAGTGAGTATTATGAGCTATTATGACCTTACCATTGTTTGTTGATGCATATTCCATAATTATGGTAGAGTTCAATATTATTCTATGATTATTTTCCAAATTATGATCTTTAAATTGTCGCTAGTGCAAGATTTACCATTATCGCTAACTTCAAACACTTTCAACAGCCTTGTGAGTGAGTATTATGAGCTATTATGACCTTACCATTGTTTGTTGATGCATATTCCATAATTATGGTAGAGTTCAATATTATTCTATGATTATTTTCCAAATGATGATCTTTAAATTGTCGCTAGTGCAAGATTTACCATTATCGCTAACTTCAAACACTTTCAACAGCCTTGTGAGTGAGTATTATGAGCTATTATGACCTTACCATTGTTTGTTGATGCATATTCCATTATTATGGTAGAGTTCAACATTATTCAATGATTATTTTCCAAATTATGATCTTTAAATTGTCGTTAGTGCAAGATTTACTGTTATCACTAACTTCAAATCATTTTTAACAGGACTATGAGTGAATCTACAATTACCTTTCGTTGTTCCTCGATCATTCTAACATCTTTCTCTTCTGCTGGTTGCAATTTCTCAGGAGACTTTGGCTTCTTCGTCATACTCATGAGCAGAGACATACGTTTCTTCTTGGGGACGTAATTCTCGTACGTATCTCCATCCTTACCGGGGGGCCCAATTTCTCGAACTGGCGAATCTCGCTTTGTAGGACCGTCCGAATCATCCGAACTGGTCTTCCTCTCGTCAAGAAGTCTCCTTTTCTCATTCCTCTGTTTCACCTCAAGCAATCTGGTGGCCTTCGATTTTTTCTTACTTGTATCTCTTTCCTTTGATGAGTTATGTTTTTCTTTCGTCGAGATTTCTTTAGTTCTTCTTGAATTTCTGATTGGCTGACTGGTCTTCTTCAGTGGTTTTTGTGTTGGTTTTTTAACAGGTTTCGCATCAATCCTCCTCAATTTCTTTTTCGTTTTGTTCTTTATTAGCTTTTTCGAGACGGATCTTTCGTTTAGTGTTAAAGACTTGATACCGACGTGGTTTAAATTCAACGAACTGCGTAGCGCTTTCGTGCTACGCAGGTTTTTTGTAGTCCGTAGCATGTTTTGCTTCCGTAGTTTCGCTTTAATCATCCGTAGTTCTGGTTTTGAGGTTTTCCTCTCCTCAAATTTCTTTTTTAGCTTCGCAACGAGTAATTTCTTGTTCTCCTTATCGTTATTCTTTACGCCGTTCCTCCGTTCTTTCCTTAGTTTTCTTCGAATCTCTTTCCCCACAACAGACATCACGGAATCATCGAAAAACACTACGTCTTCCAAGATTTTCTTCGGGAGGAATTCCAAGTTGAATATTTTAGTTTTTTCTTCGGTTATATCAAAAGGATCTTGTACGGTCATTTCTAATTCGTTAAAGGACTTTTTGGCCAAACTTTCTTTATCCCGAAACTCCGATAATAATTTCTGCTCCAAACTTCGTTTCTCTAACATAATTTTGAGGTTTTTAACACGTGTTGACCTTCGATTCTGCATTGAGTTCACTATTTTTTTATCTGTGGCATTCATGTCCATCAATTGAAGATACAAACACAACTCATTCTTTTTCTGAGTCTCCGGACTCAAAGGGACGTCCGCTTTATCTTTTCCAACACTATTTTCATCATTCTCTAAACTATAGTAATTGAGCTTTGATGAGTTGGAATTTGATTCTGCGTCGTTGAAACTTAACTTGTTTATCCATTCGTTGACTTTTAGCTGGTTATCGGGTGGTGGGTTATCAAAATCCTTGCTGCGGGTTGTGAATCTATCGCAAGCCTCCGCAAATAACCTCAAAGTTCTCTGGGCGGCTTCATCATCGATGGGTGGTTTGGTGTTGAGTGTATTCTTCGGTGTCGAAGAATAATCTGTTGATATTGTGATAATATCATCGTCGGAGCTTGTGGGGTAATCTAGGTGGTCTAGGGCTTCGATTACTTCCTTAGGAGGGGTGCTATTGCTGGAACTACTAGCATCCATCTTCAACGATACCTAAAATTGATATTAGACGTTTTTATAGGGTGATGTTCCCTAGTTTTGTATGTACAAACCTCATGCTAGATTATCTTTCGAAAGAAACAGCCGTACATTACTGGGGGTACCTTCTTTTGGTTAGGTTAAGTGGCGTTCGGAAAAAAACTGCTGAAAATCTGTAATAAACGCACTAGACGCACTGTTATAAACTTTATGAACGCGGCCACTAAAACACGGCGTTAAAAGAAACTTACGCGCGCTCCCAACGCAATAAAAACACGTTCCAAATTATCGCCTGTAAAATATTAAATTAATAATAATAACGAGCGGGTTTTAATGAATTTGGTTTGACTACCAACAAACATTGCGATAAGAACACAAAACGGCAAAACTTGCCAAGTGTAGTTGTCGCGATTTATAACAGATGGCGCCACGGACAGCGATTCGACCAAAAATAATTTTTTATGGGCCGTAACGCGTTTTTTTCACGCCCATTACAACGGTGCTACCGGTTTTGTTGTATCCCATTTTAGTAGTAGAAAGTTGACATTTTACTACATTTGCCTCAACGAACGAAAGAGTCTCCGCTCTCGTGGTAGAAATTTGAATTAAACAATTCGGGATAAATAGCGTCATCTATAATCGCTTATTCAGGCGAATGGCGCATTTCATTGACTATTCGCTTTCACTTTCAAATGCAGGTCAGAATCAAAATAGCTGTAACTTGTACAAAAATAGGAATATTTTGATGAAACAAAAATAGTATATTATTATACAAGTTTTATAAGACGTCAAATTGGCGCATGAGTTGCCCCAAATGAACGAATGCGCCAATATGTCTTATAAAACGAGTGTAATATACTATTTTTTCTACTTTGCGTCATTAATTTTATAAAAAATTTAGAAGTATATTAGGTAAAATTCCAATCTAGAGTATTTATGGGTGCAACCGTTGGTAACACTGTCATCTGTCACTTAAATTTAAATATCTGTGAAAAAGTAATTATTGATAATTATTATATACCATCATATACTAGTAGTACGAAACCTAGGATGCAACACGCATGTTTAAATATGTATAAAAATATACATACTTCGCAGTTTGTGCGATTCTAAAAAAATCAGTTTGTGCTTACTTTTGTGGTTATGTGTATTTTCGTTTGACATGCATTTGATATCAATGTCACCAATCTTAGAAAAAAGTTACTAAAAACGGTGTTACAATTTGCTAATTGTAACACCGAAAACAGTGTTACAATGTGTGCATTGTGAATGCAAAGTAGAAAAAGTACATATTAAGAATTGATTGAGGTTTATAGAAGTACATATAGGAAGTTACAAGAATTCCTTAAATACTCTACAGGATGTTCCATAACTCGAAAACTATTAGAAGAAGACACTGGAAGATAGACGTAGCTGATTACAACACTGCTTTTGGATTTTCTCCAATGGTTTTAATAAGTTATGACGTTCCGAAGTGGCAAAACAGGCCCAAAATAGCAATTTTCAACGTAAATTAAAGTTTCATTAAATAATTAGACATTAGAAACGATAATTAGTAACGCTAATTGTTTCCGGAAGCAACAACAATCAAAATATAGTTAAATTAAATAGTTCTTGGAATATGCGGTACTCAATCAAATCGAACTGTTAATTTTGAATTTAGCGCTCCCGCGAAGTTTTCCGTGTAGAATAGACAGAAATATAGACGACGTATGAAAAAAATTGCAATCAAAATGTATTAATTGATTCCTAGGCGTATTTCATGCGCAATATCAACAAATTTCGAATTATAATAACGTTAATTAACGAAATAATGTCTGGGGAAGTGTTGCAATGCCGGACGTAGCCGCCCGACGGAAATAAACGAGATGCGCCGACACAGTGCGTACGAGCCAGTGCGAGAGACGGTCTTCATAATGGCGTATGGTCACATACGTTTAGTTATATGACTTGAATTTCATCTGAATCTGTGTGTGATCTTAGCAGTGATATTTGTGCGAATTTTTATTCAAAAGACTTTTCGAGTATAGGTGAGTACACACACTCATTAAAATACAAGCTAGAAACCTGTTTAACCGCCGTTTATTTATAATATTGTATAATCGTTATACGAGTAAGCAATGGCGTCCCTCTCTATAGCGGTGTATATGTATTTTTAGGCCAGTTTTTTCGTCGTATTTTCGTTACATTTGATTTAGTTTCGGGTCTTGGCGTGGGATGGATCGTTTTTAACGTTTTTGAGTCAATTCGGGCGAAATTAAGCGATAAACTACCGTGTGTTGGGCGAGATACGAACCAGTGTTGTCATTGTAGCGATTTTTGTTGGTTATGGATGTTTTATGTCGTTTTTTTTTTCACAGATTATCTCGAGTTTTATCGGTAATCTTTTGTTATCTGCATTATTGAATTTTTTCAACATTTGAGTTGGTACGGTGTAAAAAATGCATAACAAACAAACTGCGTAGTATTTTTTGCTTAGCAATGTTTAAAAATATTGCTTAACAAAGCGGATTTTGCTTATTTTACTGCGGAAAAATAATTTTTTGTTGTGTTTGTTTATATAGTAGTAGTCCCCATTCTGACTTTAGAGCGAAATATTTGACCTTGCTTTTTGCGAGTTTTGCTCCGGAGCAGCTAAAATCCAGTGGCGGGGGACTACTGTGCTGTTGCCAGGTCTGCGGAAACTAGTTTTGATACGATTTTCGCCCGATTTTGTTGCCGCCCCCCCCTCTTCGACGAACGTACGAGAACGAGAGCCCCGCCGGCTTTTGTTTTGACCTGGGCCGGGAAAAGTGCGATTCCGTCCGCCAAAACAACGCGTTTTTAAACCGCACCGTGTTGTGGTTTGCCCCAGATGCGTTCTGACACGCCGCTTCCGAGAATTTGCCTGCATTATTGTTGTTGTCATTACGTAACTATTGTTGTGAATAGGTTGCTTAATGTGTTGTGGTAAACACAACATGACATGACGTTGCTTTTTATCCAATTCTAACGAAACCAGTTGAGATAGAAAAGGTTATTATACACCCTTAGATACCAGACATAATGGGTTAATGTACCCTAAAAATTATACATTTCTATCTCATATACTTTCCCCAGGAAAAATGTAGAAATTGAGTTTGTATTGTCTTTAGATGCTAGAATGTCATAACTTTACTTTATGTTCAATTGTGAGCAAACCCTTTGATATGATGAATTGGGGAATTAATCCTGTAAATTGCAGCTTTCTATCGGCTATAGTTTGCCCAGGAGAACTTCTGAAAAATTGACTTTGTGTTGCCTTTTGGATAGTGAAATGTCACGACTTGTCTTTATGTTCAATTATGACAAAACCAGTTGAGATCAAAATGATTATTATACACCATTCGATAACATATGAATTGGGGAATTAATCCCGAAAATAACAGCTTTCTATCGACTATAGTTTGTCCAGGAGAACTTCTGAAAAATTGACTTTGTGTTGCCTTTTGGATAGTGAAATGTCACGACTTGTCTTTATGTTCAATTATGACAAAACCAGTTGAGATCAAAATGATTATTATACAGCTTTTAATAATAAATGAATTCCGGAATTAATCCTGAAAATTACAGCTTTCTATCGACTATAGTTTGTCCAGGAGAACTTCTGAAAAATTGACTTTGTGTTGCCTTTAGATAGTGAAATGTCATGACTTGTCTTTATGTTCAATAATGACAGAACCAGTTGAGATCAAAATGATTATTATAGACCTTTTGATAATAGATGAATTCCGGAATTAATCCTGAAAATTACAGCTTTCTATCGGCTATAGTTTGTTCAGGAGAACTTCTGAAAAATTGACTTTGTGTTGCCTTTAGATAGTGAAATGTCATGACTTGTCTTTATGTTCAATTGTGACAAAACCAGTTGAGATCAAAATGATTATTATACACCTTTTGATAATAGATGAACTCCGTAATTAATCCTGAAAATTACAGCTTTCTATCGGCTATAGTTTGTCCAGGAGAACTTCTGAAAAATTGACTTTGTGTTGCCTTTAGATAGTGAAATGTCATGACTTGTCTTTATGTTCAATTATGACAAAACCAGTTGAGATCAAAATGATTATTATACACCTTTTGATAATAGATGAACTCCGTAATTAATCCTGAAAATTACAGCTTTCTATCGGCTATAGTTTGTCCAGGAGAACTTCTGAAAAATTGACTTTGTGTTGCCTTTAGATAGTGAAATGTCATGACTTGTCTTTATGTTCAATTATGACAGAACCAGTTGAGATCAAAATGATTATTATACACCTTTTGATAATAGATTAATTGGGGAATTAATCCTGAAAATTACAGCTTTCTATCGGCTATAGTTTGTCCAGGAGAACTTCTGAAAAATTGACTTTGTGTTGCCTTTAGATAGTGAAATGTCATGACTTGTCTTTATGTTCAATTATGACAAAACCAGTTGAGATCAAAATGATTATTATACACCTTTTGATAATAGATGAACTCCGTAATTAATCCTGAAAATTACAGCTTTCTATCGGCTATAGTTTGCCCAGGAGAACGTCTGAAAAATTGACTTTGTGTTGCCTTTAGATAGTGAAATGTCATGACTTGTCTTTATGTTCAATTATGACAGAACCAGTTGAGATCAAAATGATTATTATACACCTTTTGATAATAGATTAATTGGGGAATTAATCCTGAAAATTACAGCTTTCTATCGGCTATAGTTTGTCCAGGAGAACTTATGAAAAATTGACTTTGTGTTGCCTTTAGATAGTGAAATGTCATGACTTGTTTATGTTCAGTTATGACAAAACCAGTTGAGATCAAAATGATTACTATACTCCCTTTGATAATAGATGAATTGGAGAATTAATCCTGAAAATTACAGCTTTCTATCGGCTGTAGTTTGTCCAGGAGAACTTCTGAAACATGGACTTAGATGGTAGTTTCACAACAAACCACAAGCTGCGATATCTGAACTCCTTGCAGAAACCATACCTTTAACGTGAACGAGTTTTTTTGTTGTAAGAGTAAGTGACACCTTGTGTCTAGTATGGCACAGCTTGGCATTACAAATAGAATAGAAGGTTGCTGTGTAAAATAATAACGTGTAGCATATTTTTTCTTCTTTTAACGCTTGAGATCCGTTAAGACAGTCACGTGTATTCCATAACCGTTACAAGCACGAGCAATGATCACACCCCGTGAAGAAAGAACATCTATAAAAGTTATAACATTATATTTTTTATCGTCTTTAGATGGTAGAATGTCATGAGTTTGTGTTCAGCGCGATTACAAGCAAACTAGTTGGAATTTAAACTATTATTATATATGGTTAGATAGCTAATACATTGGGTAATAAATCCTGAAAATTAGAACTTGGCTATCTACTGTACTTGATTCAGCAGAGGCATTGGAAAATTAATTTGTTTTGTCTTTAGATGGTAGAATGTCATGATTTTGCTTCATGTGCGATTACGAGCAAACTAGTAGGGTTAGAAGTTATTATTATACATGTCTAGATAGCTTATACATTGGTTAATTAATCCTGAAAATTACAACTTGCTACCTGCCGTACTTGATTCAGGAGATTTATTGAAAAATTTATTTTTATTGTTTTTAGATGTTAGAATGTCATGAGTTTGTGTTCAGCTCGATTACAAACAAACTAGTTGGAATTTAAAATATTATTATATATGGTTTGATAGCTAATACATTGGGTAATAAATCCTGAAAATTAGAACTTGGCTATCTGCTGTACTTGATTCAGGAGAGGCATTGGAAAATTAATTTGTTTTGTCTTTAGATGGTAGAATGTCATGATTTTGCTTCATGTGCGATTACGAGCAAACTAGTAGCGTTAGAAGTTATTATTATACATGTCTAGATAGCTTATACATTGGTTAATTAATCCTGAAAATTACAACTTGCTACCTGCCGTACTTGATTCAGGAGATTTATTGAAAAATTTATTTTTATTGTTTTTAGATGTTAGAATGTCATGAGTTTGTGTTCAGCTCGATTACAAACAAACTAGTTGGAATTTAAAATATTATTATATATGGTTTGATAGCTAATACATTGGGTAATAAATCCTGAAAATTAGAACTTGCTATCTGCTGTACTTGATTCAGGAGAGGCATTGGAAAATTAATTTGTTTTGTCTTTAAATGGTACAATGTCATTATTTGGCTTCATGTACGATTACTAGCGAACTAGTGGGGATAGAAATTATTATTATCCATGCCTAGATAGCAGATACATTGGGTAATAAATCCTAAAAACAAACCTACGCCTGTGCACTTCGTTTGTTTTGTCCAGAAAAGTACCCGAAAACACAGACAAAATTCCTAACAACTTGTTATCACAAACACCTTATCTGATAATGTGAAGTAGTCAATATATGTGTTGTAACTCCATTATCTCTCTAATATCGTATAAAATTCTTAACTCAAATATTGAACTTTAGTGTCTAAAGATATTTAGTTAAATATCTTGTTATAAATATCTACTACCACTTGACGTTATAAAAAAAAACACTTTGAAAACATACATACGTCGAAATCGAACAGGTGTTACGTAGCAAACACCCGGTATATCAGCCTGTAGTAAATACATGAATTATGTATGCATGTCAGTTAATTAATCATTAAAATCAGGTTGCTTGCACGCAAGCATCACGTGTGGCTTGGAATGCTACCACTACATTGTATGTTCTGTTCTATTTTATTTGTTTTAGAATTTTTTATCTGCTCTAACTTTTATATTTTCCCATCGATTTTGATGATTCTTTCACCAAATTAAAGCAAAAATCTTCGCGGGTGGGGGTATTCCACGACGCAGTGTTTGCCTACATTGTTTCTAGTCCCCGCCGCGTGGAGTCGCGCGTGTCGTTTTATCATTCGCGAGTACAAAAATCAGGTTTCCATGAACGAAAATGTATTTAAACTTCGGAAAAATCGGTGAAAAGTGATCTTATATCTCCGATCCAATATTCCACAGGTATTTTATTCACTTTTATAACTGTTTTTGTAAGGAAAAAAATACGTATGAGTTTATTTTAGAAAGATATTAGCTCTATAAATGTTGTAGTGATAATGGTTAGTTATAGTAGTGGCCTACTTTGTTGGGGGTTGTTTTGTTTGATTCAGGGGTGGTCCGTTGGGGTTTGAAGGTCGGTTTCCTGTGACCTTTATTCGGGATAAACTGGGTCGTGTCCTAGTTTTCCTACCAGGATATATCGTTTGCAGGATATAGGGGTTCGTCAATTGAATTTCCTGGTGCAGATTTTTTGTTTTCGGGGAAGGGGGAATGCATCCTTTATTTTTATTCGCTCTAAATATTATTAAAAAGTGTACAAGAATTATTTTGATCTCAACTGGTTTGCTCATAATTGAACATAAAGCATAGTCATGACATTTCGCCATCGAAAGATAACACAAAGGCAATTTTTCAGAAGTTCTCCTGGACAAACTATAGCCGATAGAAAGCTGTAACTTTCGGGATTAATTCCCCAAGTCATCTATTACCAGAGGATGTATTATAATCATTTTGATTCCAACTGGTTTGATCATACTTAAACATGAAGACAAGTCATGACATTTCACCATCGAAAGGTAACACAAAGTTAATTTTTCAGAAGTTCTCCTGGACAAACTATAGCTGATAGAAAACTGTAATTTTCGGGATTAATTCCTCAATTCATATATTATCGAATGGTGTATAATAATCATTTTGATCGCAACTGGTTTGCTCATAATTGAACATAAAGACAAGTCATGACATTTCACCATCGAAAGGTAACACAAAGTAAATTTTTCAGAAGTTCTCCTGGACAAACTATAGCTGATAGAAAGCTGTTATTTTCGGGATTAATTCCCCAATTCATATATTATCGAATGGTGTATAATAATCATTTTGATCGCAACTGGTTTGCTCATAATTGAACATAAAGACAAGTCATGACATTTCACCATCGAAAGGTAACACAAAGTTAATTTTTCAGAAGTTCTCCTGGACAAACTATAGCCGATAGAAAACTGTAATTTTCGGGATTAATTTCCCAATTCATATATTATCGAATGGTGTATAATAAATCATTTTGATCGCAACTGGTTTGCTCATAATTGAACATAAAGACAAGTCATGACATTTCACCATCGAAAGGTAACACAAAGTTAATTTTTCAGAAGTTCTCCTGGACAAACTATAGCCGATAGAAAACTGTAATTTTCGGGATTAATTTCCCAATTCATATATTATCGAATGGTGTATAATAATCATTTTGATCGCAACTGGTTTGCTCATAATTGAACATAAAGACAAGTCATGACATTTCACCATCGAAAGGTAACACAAAGTAAATTTTTCAGAAGTTCTCCTGGACAAACTATAGTCGATAGAAAACTGTAATTTTCGGCATTAATTCCCCAATTCATATATTATCGAATGGTGTATAATAATCATTTTGATCGCAACTGGTTTGCTCATAATTGAACATAAAGACAAGTCATGACATTTCACCATCGAAAGGTAACACAAAGTAAATTTTTCAGAAGTTCTCCTGGACAAACTATAGCCGATAGAAAACTGTAATTTTCGGGATTAATTCCCCAATTCATATATTATCGAATGGTGTATAATAATCATTTTGATCGCAACTGGTTTGCTCATAATTGAACATAAAGACAAGTCATGACATTTCACCATCGAAAGGTAACACAAAGTAAATTTTTCAGAAGTTCTCCTGGACAAACTATAGTCGATAGAAAACTGTAATTTTCGGCATTAATTCCCCAATTCATATATTATCGAATGGTGTATAATAATCATTTTGATCGCAACTGGTTTGCTCATAATTGAACATAGAGACAAGTCATGACATTTCACCATCGAAAGGTAACACAAAGTAAATTTTTCAGAAGTTCTCCTGGACAAACTATAGCCGATAGAAAACTGTAATTTTCGGCATTAATTCCCCAATTCATATATTATCGAATGGTGTATAATAATCATTTTGATCGCAACTGGTTTGCTCATAATTGAACATAAAGACAAGTCATGACATTTCACCATCGAAAGGTAACACAAAGTAAATTTTTCAGAAGTTCTCCTGGACAAACTATAGCCGATAGAAAACTGTAATTTTCGGCATTAATTCCCCAATTCATATATTATCGAATGGTGTATAATAATCATTTTGATCGCAACTGGTTTGCTCATAATTGAACATAAAGACAAGTCATGACATTTCATCATCGAAAGGTAACACAAAGTAAATTTTTCAGAAGTTCTCCTGGACAAACTATAGCCGATAGAAAACTGTAATTTTCGGGATAAATTCCCCAATTCATATATTATCGAATGGTGTATAATAATCATTTTGATCGCAACTGGTTTGCTCATAATTGAACATAAAGACAAGTCATGACATTTCATCATCGAAAGGTAACACAAAGTAAATTTTTCAGAAGTTCTCCTGGACAAACTATAGCCGATAGAAAACTGTAATTTTCGGGATAAATTCCCCAATTCATATATTATCGAATGGTGTATAATAATCATTTTGATCGCAACTGGTTTGCTCATAATTGAACATAAAGACAAGTCATGACATTTCATCATCGAAAGGTAACACAAAGTAAATTTTTCAGAAGTTCTCCTGGACAAACTATAGCTGATAGAAAACTGTAATTTTCGGGATTAATTTCCCAATTCATATATTATGGAATGGTGTATAATAATCATTTTGATCGCAACTGGTTTGCTCATAATTGAACATAAAGACAAGTCATGACATTTCACCATCGAAAAATAACACAAAGGCAATTTTTCAGAAGTTCTCCTGGACAAACTATAGCTGATAGAAAACTGTAATTTTCGGGATTAATTTCCCAATTCATATATTATGGAATGGTGTATAATAATCATTTTGATCGCAACTGGTTTGCTCATAATTGAACATAAAGACAAGTCATGACATTTCATCATCGAAAGGTAACACAAAGTAAATTTTTCAGAAGTTCTCCTGGACAAACTATAGCTGATAGAAAACTGTAATTTTCGGGATTAATTTCCCAATTCATATATTATGGAATGGTGTATAATAATCATTTTGATCGCAACTGGTTTGCTCATAATTGAACATAAAGACAAGTCATGACATTTCATCATTGAAAGGTAACACAAAGTAAATTTTTCAGAAGTTCTCCTGGACAAACTATAGCTGATAGAAAACTGTAATTTTCGGGATTAATTTCCCAATTCATATATTATGGAATGGTGTATAATAATCATTTTGATCGCAACTGGTTTGCTCATAATTGAACATAAAGACAAGTCATGACATTTCACCATCGAAAAATAACACAAAGGCAATTTTTCAGAAGTTCTCCTGGACAAACTATAGCCGATAGAAAACTGTAATTTTCGGGATTAATTCCCCAATTCATATATTATCGAATGGTGTATAATAATCATTTTGATCGCAACTGGTTTGCTCATAATTGAACATAAAGACAAGTCATGACATTTCACCATCGAAAGGTAACACAAAGTAAATTTTTCAGAAGTTCTCCTGGACAAACTATAGCTGATAGAAAACTGTAATTTTCGGGATTAATTTCCCAATTCATATATTATCGAATGGTGTATAATAATCATTTTGATCGCAACTGGTTTGCTCATAATTGAACATAAAGACAAGTCATGACATTTCATCATCGAAAGGTAACACAAAGTAAATTTTTCAGAAGTTCTCCTGGACAAACTATAGCCGATAGAAAGCAGTAATTTTCGGGATTAATTCCCCAAACCATCTATTACCAGAGGATGTATTATAATCATTTTGATCCCAACTGGTTTGATCATACTTAAACATGAAGACAAGTCATGACATTTCACCATTGACAGGTAACACAAAGTAAATTTTTCAGAAGTTCTCCTGGACAAACTATAGCTGATAGAAAGCTGTAATTTTCGGGATTAATTCCCCAATTCATTTATTATTAAAGGGTGTGTATAATAATCGTGTTGATCTCAACTTGGTTGTTCATAATAGGGCATAAAGCAAAGTCATGATATTCTAGTTATAAGAAAATTGAGCGCATTGTTTGCCGTACATTCATCATAAACCGTTTTAGAACGTAACATTAGCACTCGTGATGAAGTAATATATCCATTAATAGAATATATTTTATCTCCCAAACGCATGGTGGGCGTTTTATATAGAACGTTTATTTTGATCGTCTTGCGCCACCCAAAAGCAAAATATTTTCATATTTCTAGCACAATTCTCGAATATGCTCGACGACATTCGAAAATAACTGCGAAATCCCCATCGAAATACGCAAAATCTTTGAAAAATCATCGCATACAGTCCGCCATATGGTTTGTTTACCTGTTTCGGCGGGTGGTAGGGGCGCCGCTGCCCCCTCGCGCGCCGTCTAGTGGTCTCTTATCGAAATCACCTTCCCTCGGGATCTCTCGGCTTTCGAAAGTTCGACCCGATCCGTCGCGAAGTCGCTATACCCGGTCAAGCCACGTAATATAGGATCAATACACAAATCCACCGCGGCGCTTTCGCGTTATAATAAAACCGAAAAAAAATATCATTACAGCGTACGAACGAACAAAAAATTCTTTTACCACAATCAATTGTGATATTACCACGAAAAAAAGTGATATGACAGTGCTAAAAGCGTAAGTTTGAGTTTGTTTATATTATTTTTCGTACATGACAAAGCAGTTTTGGTTCGTAATCGCCTCTTGACATATAAACATTTGTTAAATCGGTTAAATCATTGGTTAAACTAACCCTAATGATCGATTTATACCCTTAGGGAAAGTATTGTGTTACACTGGTTACGTCACGCGGTTTGAATTTAGCGCGGATGCGTGTTGCGCGCGGTCGCCGCGGGGGGCGCTCCGATTCACGTATTTAATGGTGGTGGCCTGTGTTTTCGTTCCGTACCGCGTCCGGAATTCGGCATTTTTTACGCGAATTATTCCAGTACAAAGTGATTTTGACGCGTCGACGTGATTCCCGAATTCGAAGCGTGTGATATTTAGCCGATAAATTATAGATTAGCAGTGATTAGTAGCGTTCTTCCGCGATTAAACAGCAGGGCGTCAGTATTTATAATCGGATAGTTGCACGTAGATGTCGCTCGTGTTCTAGTTCTACCCGTTTTTAGTTGTCAAGTGCTGATAAATTGTAAACTTTCCAGGATTTTTAGTTGTTGTAAGTTTGTTGATTATTCGGGTTGGGTGATTGTTATTGTGTAATATAAAGGATGCTGTGATTTGTGTGTTGGGTCTAAATTTTGTAGGTTATGTTTGGTGTTCTTGTTGTAAATCTTGTTGTATTGTTGTAGATCTCTGGCTGGCCAGACTGACATGGAGCACTAGTGAAAAGATGCGCGCCCCTGACCCCTCCGAGCCGAACTCAACTATTACATTTCCTACCTATCAAGTGCCTCAAGTGTCAGCCATGAGGGGCAGCGCAGCCCTAGTACAAGACGGAGAGCGAAGACGAGTGGCGAAGGGCGGGATTCCGCGGCAGGATAGAGCCGTCCTGTCGTTGGCCCCGCGCGACGCGTTTGCGGCCCCTCGCGGGGCCGCTTTATCTGTGATAAACGGCTCAAGCCCCGACTTAGGACGGGGTTCTAACCTTAGGATGCAATCTGTGACCGATAACTGTCTTCTGAACTCTGTTACCGTACCAAAAAATAATAATAATGATAATCTAGCCCTAATAAGTAAGTCTGCTGGTGCTTTAATTGAAACTTTGACGACGACGACGATGATGACTCGAGATGGACAAGACATTCCTCCTCCCTACCAAAAGGCTGATGACCTCGAAACAATTTTAAACGACGGCAACGGACTGACCGAAAACCTCACCGCGACAATTGTTATTAGTAGTATTAATGGGGCGACGCGACTCTCCACTACGCAGTACCTCGACGAAGCCAGGCGCACCCTCGACGAACCATGTGCCTACTATGGGGCCCCCCTGAGACTCCGCGGCGGCGGAGAGAGCTCTATCAGCGCCGGCACCACCGGCTGGGGCACACCACCTTCTCAACAGGCCAGTAACAATAATGGTAAGTCAGTTCCTTTACCACTTTTAATTTCTCATTTTTTCACTTCAGTGATTACAAAGTATGGATCCAATTCCTGATTTTCTGATTAAAATTTTCTGTATGAGATTTTTCTTATAACTTTTGTTTGTTTTTTTTTTTTACATTGTTTCGATTGCCTAAGGTACGACTCTTTTGTTTTTTTTTGTTGCAGGAAACTCAAGTGGTTGGGGAGCGGCCAACTCCGGAAACCAATCTAATACGGGTACCCAGCAGTGGACCAACAACGCAAATAGACCTCCGGCCCCTGGCCCCGGAAACCCGCAGGACGGTAAGTACTTTTTTCTTTCCTCCACGCAATAAACAATACCCAAAATTCAATGATTATGAAATATTTTATCCAATATGCTAATCTCATTACAAAAATAGATAATTTAATAGCCGTTTTTAAGAGTTTTTGTTTCTTCTTCTGTGGCAATAGAGATATAAAATTGAAACAAAACAGCCTTTCTTGAGACAGGGCCTTTGATTCTTGAGAATTTGTAACAACAGACAGACAAATCTTTGTAGAATCAAAGCATTCTTTTTCTGTCGTTTTTCTTGAGATAGGGTTGTAGTAATAGATACATAATTCTTTCTAGAATCAAAGCTGTCTTTTCTTTTCAAAAACTGTCTTTCTTGATACTGTTTTTGTTTATTCTTTGTAGCAATCAGTTGTTATAAAAAAACGTTTTTTTTTTTATTTAAAACAAAAGCAACAGTTTTTTTTTTGTTAAAATGTGTTTTAAACATGAAATAATGTTTTAAAACACCTCCAAAAAAACATGTTTTAAATCATGTTTTAAATCATGTTTTTTTTTTATTTTTAAGGCAAAGCGTCAGAAAAAAATAAATTATTGTTTTCGAATATAAAGGGATGCTCATGGAGATTTAAGAATAATATAAAATCTATCATTTTACAAACTCTTGACTCTCTTGAGTTAATAGTAGGTTCTCTGTTCCATTTGGCGTTGTAATGGGATTCCCTGACGGTTAGGGGAATACCTCACGTAGTTAGTTGGATTTAATACAAAACCATTATTTACTATTATTTATTTTAAAAGGTTTTTACTGTTATTTTTAAACAACCCTGATCAACATACAACATGTCTCTAAATGATTCTATTGAATGTAGTTCGGAAATAAACAGTAACAGTAGAAAAAAACATTTTTAAAAAACTTTCTTTTAAAACATAACAACCCTGGTAGCAATAGAGATATAAAATAGAATTAAAACAGTCTTTTGTGAGACAGGGCCTTTGATTCTTGATAATTTGTAGAAACTCTTTCTTCTTTGTACCAACAGAGACAAAAGTCTCAATTATGATTAAATCTCCTGATTTGAGACACATTTGCTACAATTTAACACAAAAACAATGTCTAAACAACATACAAATTTAATCTTAAATAGTTTTACAATGATTACAAAATATGGATCCAATTCCTGATACAATGTTGATTATAAACACTTGTATGAGACCACATACTCTTCAATTCAGGACGCACAGAAGTCAATCAGACCCTAAAAAGACAGTTTTTTTTTATCCCGTACAGCAAGCAAACCGAACGCGCCGATCGCCCAGAACGGGCAGCCCGCGGGGCCCGCCTCTCAATCGACGAACAACAGCTGGAACAAGCCGCCGGGGGGCGCAGGTGTCCCAGGCGCGGGTCCGGTTCCCGCGCCAAACAATCCGACGGCGGCCGGGGCCCCAGGCGGGGGCCCTCCACCCGCCAACACCACCAAACAGCAACTCGAACAGTTGACGAACATGCGCGAGGCCATCTTCAGCCAGGACGGCTGGGGCGGTCAACACGTCAACCAGGACACCAACTGGGACATTCCCGGGTCTCCGGAACCCCAGCTCAAGATGGAAGGGGGCGCCGCGACGCCCGCCTGGAAGCCCACGGTCAACAACGGAACCGAATTGTGGGAGGCAAACTTGAGAAACGGGGGGCAACCGCCCCCGCAGCCCCAGCAGAAGGCTCCCTGGGGGCACACTCCTTCGACGAACATCGGGGGCACCTGGGGCGAGGACGACGATACCACGGACAGCTCGAACGTGTGGACCGGGGTACCGCCTGCGCAACAACCGTGGGGCGGTTCAAACGCCGGGGGCAACGCTGGTGGGGCCGGGAATACCGGAGGAGTCGCCACCATGTGGGGAGGTATGTTTTTTTTTTTTTTTTTTTTTTTTTTTTTTTTTTTTTTAAGTTTAAATTTATGTCATTTTAAGTTTAAATTTATGTTTTTAAGTTTAAATGTATGTTTTTAAGCTTAAATTTATGATTTTACGTTCATATTTATATCATTTTAAATTTAAATTTATGATTTTACGTTCAAATTTACATCATTTTAAGTTTAACTTTATGTCATAAGTTTAAATTTATGTCATTTTAAGTTTAAATTTATGTTTTTAAGTTTAAATGCATGATTTGAAGTTTAAATTTATGATTTTACGTTCAAATTTATATCATTTTGAGTTTAAATTTATGTTTTTATGTTTAAATTCATGGTTTTAAGTTTAAATTTATGTCATAAGCTTAATATTATGTCATTTTAAGTTTAAATTTATGTTTTTATGTTTAAATTCGTGGTTTTAAGTTTAAATTTATGATTTTAAGTTTAAATTTATGTCATAAGTTTAAATTTATGTCATTTTAAGTTTAAATTTATGTTTTTAAGTTTAAATTCATGATTTTAAGTTTAAATTTATGATTTTAAGTTTAAATTCATGATTTTAAGTTTAAATTTATGATTTTACATTAAAAATTATATCATTTTAAGTTTAAATTTATGTTTTTAAGTTTAAATGCATGATTGAAGTTTAAATTTATGATTTTACGTTCAAATTTATATCATTTTGAGTTTAAATTTATGTTTTTATGTTTAAATTCATGGTTTTAAGTTTAAATTTATGTCATAAGTTTAAATTTATGTCATTTTAAGTTTAAATTTATGTTTTTATGTTTAAATTCATGGTTTTAAGTTCAAATTTATGATTTTAAGTTTAAATTTATGTCATAAGTTTAAATTTATGTCATTTTAAGTTTAAATTTATGTTTTTAAGTTTAAATTCATGATTTTAAGTTTAAATTCATGATTTTGAGTTTAAATTTATGTTTTTAAGTTTAAATGTATGTTTTTACGCTTAAATTTATGATTTTACGTTCATATTTATATCATTTTAAATTTAAATTTATGATTTTACGTTCAAATTTACATCATTTTAAGTTTAACTTTATGTCATAAGTTTAAATTTATGTCATTTTAAGTTTAAATTTATGTTTTTAAGTTTAAATGCATGATTTGAAGTTTAAATTTATGATTTTACGTTCAAATTTATATCATTTTGAGTTTAAATTTATGTTTTTATGTTTAAATTCATGGTTTTAAGTTTAAATTTATGTCATAAGCTTAATATTATGTCATTTTAAGTTTAAATTTATGTTTTTATGTTTAAATTCGTGGTTTTAAGTTTAAATTTATGATTTTAAGTTTAAATTTATGTCATAAGTTTAAATTTATGTCATTTTAAGTTTAAATTTATGTTTTTAAGTTTAAATTCATGATTTTAAGTTTAAATTTATGATTTTAAGTTTAAATTCATGATTTTAAGTTTAAATTTATGATTTTACATTAAAAATTATATCATTTTGAGTTTAAATTTATGTTTTTAAGTTTAAATTTATGATTTTACGTTTAAATTTATATCATTTTGAGTTTAAATTTATGTTTTTAAGTTTAAATTCATGGTTTTAAGTTTAAATTCATGATTTGAAGTTTAAATTTATGATGTTACGTTCAAAATTATATTATTTTGAGTTTAAATTTATGTTTTTAAGTTTAAATTTATAATGTTACATTCAAATTTACATAATTTTAAGTTTAAATTTATGATTTTACATTCAAAATTATATCATTTTGAGTTTAAATTTATGTTTTTAAGTTTAAATTTATGGTTTTAAATTACTTAAAAATTACGATTGTTAATTTTCTTTCCCGGTCAGGTCCAAAGAAAGAAAACGACTGGACCGGCGGAGTGGGGGGTAACGCTGGGTGGGGAGACCCACGTTCAGCCGACCCCCGTGCCGCAGGTATGGACCCACGAGACATGAGACCGGACCCTAGGGACATCCGTGCCGGAAGTACTGATCCCATGCGATTGATGGACCCCCGCGAAATGCGTCTCGTCAGTGGGGACATGCGGGGAGACCCCAGAGGTACGACACGAACATTACTTCCTAAAATATTTTGTTTTGAACAACTTTTATCAAAGATATAATAATATTATGATATAATAAATATAATATAATAAAGAAAATATTTTTTTAAGGTATAACCGGAAGATTAAACGGTGCGGGGGCTGAAGCGTTCTGGGGCCAATCTGGGCCTCCGGCGTCGAGCCACCACATCCACCAGCCGAAGATCATGGGCCCCGGAAACACCACGGGCTGGGAAGAGCCGTCTCCACCCTCCCAACGAAGGAACGTCCCGCCAAATTACGACGATGGGACCTCCCTGTGGGGCAACCCGCAGCAAGGTAATTTTTCTTGGCGTTTTTCTTTTTTTTTTTTGTTTTTTTGGTGCTTACGGGTGTGTGTTTTTCTTTCTAATTAAAGAGGGATTGTCTGCAGGAGGAGTTGGCGGGGGAATGGGTAGGAACAGCGCCGCGGGACCGCCCGGCATGCCTCAGTCTCGCATGAAACCCGACGGGTCAGTGTGGGGCGGGCACGGCCGCAACGGCTCCTGGGACGACAACGGACCAGGATGGGACGAGTCGGGACCGTGGCCTAAGCAGAAGGCGATGCAGGGGGGACCGCTGTGGGACAACGAGGGCGACTGGCCCCACAAACAGGGCCCCAAGCAGCAGCTCACCAAGGAGATGGTCTGGAACTCGAGGCAGTTCAGAACTTTGGTCGATATGGGATATAAGGTGATTTTTTGGATGGTGGATTTAATTCCCGAAATATCGTGACAATGTCTTATCTATTGCTGTTATTTTTTACTGGAAAACAGAAAGAAGATGTTGAAAATGCTCTCCGCCTGCGAGACATGAACATTGACGACGCCCTTGATATGCTGGGAAGCCTTAGGAACCAAAATTTGGACGGCTGGCGCGGCAGACATGATGACCACTATGACCACCCGCAATTCCCAAGCCAGAGGTTCCAGGCTGGTCCCACGGGACAGATGAATTTTCCACCGGTATGTTTTTTCTCTTTGTAGAAACTGTTCTTCTTGTGAAGGTATTTTGTTGCTTCTTTGTAGCAATAGACGGGCGGCAAATCTTTGTAGAATCAAAGCAGTCCTTTTTTATTTTGAAATAATTGTCATTCTTGAGACACGGTTGTAGTAATAGAGACATAATTGTTTGTAGAATCAAAGCACTTTTCTTCTTTCTACAAGAACTATCTTTTACGGGACAGTTCTTGCTTCTTCTTTGTAGCAATAGACAGACAAATCTTTGTAGAATCAAAGCAGTCCTTTTTTATTTTGTAGTAATCGTCATTCTTGAGGCAGGGTTGTAGTAATGGAGACATAATTGTTTGTAGAATCAAAGCAGTCCTTTTTTATTTTGTAGTAATCGTCATTCTTGAGGCAGGGTTGTAGTAATACAGACATAATTGTTTGTAGAATCAAAGCACTTTTCTTCTTTCTACGGGAACTATCTTTTACGGGACAGTTTTTGTTTCTTCTTTGTAGCAATAGAGCTATAAAATTGATTCGAAACAGTCTTTCTTGAGACAGGGTCTTTGTTCTTTGAGACTTTGTAGAAACTGTCGTAGACATATGTCGTAGTAATATACAGACAAATCTTTGTAGAATCTTTATAGAAACAAAGGAATTTAATTGTATTGTTGTTTTTATTTAGGGTGGTGGAAATGGTCCGAACGTATTGAACAACATGCACAACGCGCCTGGTGGTGCGAACAACCTGATGGGCATGTCTCCGGCGATAGTGCAGAAGATGCTCTTGCAGAACAGCGGTAACCAAGGTTTTGGTGGGGCCAATCCCAGCGGGGGGCGCTCAACCCTACAGCAGCCCTCGCAGCCGTCGACCGCCCAGCTACGAATGCTCGTCCAGCAGATCCAGATGGCGGTCCAGGCCGGTTACTTGAATCACCAGGTAATTTTCTTTTGATTTAATTTGAGAAAATTTTAATAATGTAATTTATTTAACATCTTTTTTGCAGATATTAAATCAACCGTTGGCTCCGCAAACTTTGGTATTGCTGAACCAGCTCTTGCAGCAGATCAAAAACTTGCAGCAGCTAAACAATCAGCAAACTATGGCTCAACAGCAGGTCCATGGCGGCGTAAAATCAAGCGCTTTCCTGCAATGTTCAGTACTTATGACAAAGACTAAACAACAAATAACAAACTTACAGGTAAGATTTTTCGGTTTTTTCTTTTTTTTTGTATAAATAAGTCTCTTTACTTATTTCCTTATTTAAATAACCTTTCTGCCCATTGGATGTTGATGAATTTTTAAGATTATCTTCGTCTATAGTAACAGAAAGGAGAGAAATGCAGTTTAAACAAGAATTTGTTTTTTTTTTTATGAAAATCCAGATTTTTTAACTGCGTACATTTTTTCTATCCGTTTTGTTTATGTATTTATTCATTTACCGGTAAAAAATAACCGATTTTTGTTTGTTTTAGAATCAAATTGCCGCACAGCAGGCCATCTACGTTAAGCAGCAGCACAACATGGGGCCCGGTGGTAACTCCTCGGACCTCTTCAAGCCGAACGCCATGCATGACTCGATCAATTCACTACAGAACAATTTTGTCGATCTCGGACTTAAGGATACTCAGATGGTAAGTACTAAATTGTCTTTCTTGCGGGTAACACGAGAAAGAACGAGATCACACTACAAAGAAAATGTCTACATTCTTTCTTTGTAGACTCTTTGTAAAATTGTGTTTCTAGATACAAAGTAGAGTTTTGTTTAGAGAAAAAGAGGCAAAAGCAAAAACCTTCATAGACAACAAGAAAACTTTGTCTCTGGCTAAAAACAAAGTCTCTTTGTAGAAACAACTACAAATCTTTGTAGAATCAAAGTTGTAGAGTCTTTGTTGAGACGGAAAAAAAAAACAAGAAATTAACATTTTATATTGCTGTTACAACATTGTCTCTGTCAAAAAACAAAGTCTCTTTGTAGATTACGGCTACAAATCTTTGTAGAACAGAGTCTCTTTGTCGAAATGGCTACAAATCTTTGTAGAATCAAAGTTGTTGAGACAAATGAATAAATTAACGCTTTATACTTGTTACTGCATTGTCTCTGTCTAAAAACAAAATTTCTTTGTAGAAACGACTACAAATTGTGGTAGAATCAAAGTCTCTTTGTAGAAATGTCTACAAATCTTTGTAGAATCATATTGTAGAGTTTTTGTTAAGACCAGAAACGAAGAAATTATTGTTTTATCTTTCTCTTACAGCAGAGTCAGCAGCAATCTCGTTTAAATCAGTGGAAACTGCCCGCAATCGATAAGGAGGAAGGGGGCGAGTTCAGTAGGGCCCCCGGATCAGTCTCAAAGTCCCTCGTGCCATCTCACAGCTCACCAAACCTTAATAACCCGCTCGGTCTAACTCAACCCGACGGGTAAGTTTTTCTTTCTTCTATTTTTCTCGTATCCCTATTTATTTTTATTTCCTTGCCTTTACAGACCTTGGTCTAGTGGAAGATCTGCCGATACCGGATGGCCGGACACTGGGGCCGTCGACTCTGTCGTCCAGGATGCGAAAGATGCCCAGTGGGCGACGCCCACTCAGTCGTTGACCGACCTGGTGCCCGAGTTCGAGCCGGGCAAGCCGTGGAAGGTACGATTTTTCCTTACGATTTTTTCGCTCGTGACAAGCGGCCCCCTCGGGGGCCAACCAACCTCTAACGAACCTCAATCGAACAATTCCGCAGGGTACCCAGATGAAGTCCATCGAGGACGACCCCTCCATGACGCCGGGCTCCGTCGTCAGGTCCCCGCTCTCCATCGCCACCATCAAGGACAACGAACTGTTCAACATGGGCGCCAATAAGAGCCCCCCGCTCGGCTCCGACGCCCTGCCTCCGCTGAGCCTCAGCTCGTCCACGTGGACCTTCAATCCACCGTCTTCTACTTCAACGATGATTTCAAGGTTAGAATTTATGTCTTTTTCTCTTTTTTATAGAGACAGACTGTGTTTGTAGAAAGTTACAAGAAAAGTGATCTGTTGATATAGAGAAAAAATTATTGTTAGTAAATTAGTACTATTTCTCCCAGCAAACAAGAATATCTCTATTTTCTTTGTAGAAACAAACAAGAGAATCTGTATTTTCTTTGTAGAAATAGACAAAGAAGAGTATTTTTCTCTTCTTTATAGAAGCAAATAAAAATATCTCTATTTTCTCTATAAAAATTGACAACGAAGAGTATATCTCTCTTCTTTGTAGCAGCAAGCAAGAATATCTGTATTTTCTTTGTAGAAACAACGAAAATAACTATTTTCTTTGTAGAAATAGACAAAGAAGAGTATTTCTCTCTTTTTTGTAGCGGCAAACAGGAATATCTCTATTTTTTGTAGCAGCAAACAAGAGTATCTGTGTTTTCTTTGCAGAGACAAAGTGTTTGTCTGTTCTTAGTAGAAAGAAACAAGAATTTAGAAGTGCACAGGTTTCTTTTGAACGATCTTATTTTTGCAGAGCAAAGACAGAAGAATATATCTGGCTTTATTGAAGAAAGAAGTCTTTGTACCAAACAAGAATGTGTTTTCCTGTAGAGCCTCTGGCATATCTTTCTAGAAAATAAACCTTTATCTTGTCTTCTGTGTTTTTGTTTCTTTATTGTTTCTTTATTTTGTTTCTTTACCTTTCAGATTATGTAATTCTTTCTTACATGATTACAAACATGGATCCAATTCCTGATAATCTTTGATTACAAACATTCCAAATGACACAAACTATCGCAGTTTATTCTTTCCCGAATGACAAAGCCTTGCTGTTGATAATTTGTTTTTCTTTGTAGCCCCCAGAATAAACTGCCAACGTCGAAGGGTGCTCTAGGCGACCTGAACACGCCAACGGCTGTGACGTCCGAACTGTGGGGCGCGCCTAAGCCCCGCGGGCCCCCGCCAGGCCTCTCCACCAAGGGGTCCATCGTCAACGGCTGGTCCAGCAATATCGGCGCCAACTCCTCGGCCCCCTGGGGCGGAGCCGCACAAAGAAACTGGGCCCCCGGTGGCGGATCGCCATGGGTCCTACTTAGAAACTTAACTGCCCAAGTAAGCCACCACTTTTCTATGTAGAATCACTGTAGTCTTGTTTTTTTTTTTGTAGAATCTCTGTAGTCTTTTTCTGTAGAATCTTTGTGGTGTTTTATGTTTTTTTTTTTTTGTAGAAGCAAACAAGAATATCTCTATTTTCTTTGTAGTAACAAACAAATATTATTTATTTGTCTTATCTTTGTAGACGCAAACAGGGATATCTTTATTTTCTTTGTAGAAACAAACAAGAATATCTATATTTTCTTTGTAGAAACATACAAGCGTATCCTCTATTTTTTGCATTTGTCTCTTTTTTGTAGAAGAAATAAGAATATCTCTATTTTCTTTGTAGAAACAAAGGTTATTAATTTGCCTCTTTATAGAAGGAAACAAGAATATCTCTATTTTATTTGTAGAAACAGACAAAATGGGCAGTTCTCTCTTTGTAGAAGCAAACAATTATATCTGTATTTAGTAGAATCTTTGTAGTCTTTACCTTTTCTTTGTAGAATCTTTGTAGTGTTTACATTTTATTTGTAGAATCTTTGCAGTCTTTATCTTTACTTTGTAAAATCTTTGTACTCTTTATATTTTCTTTGTAGAATATTTATAGTGTTTCTTTTTTCTTTGTAAAAACAATAACAACCCAATTTTTCTTGTCTTTGTCTCCCATTGTAGAGTCAAGACCCCATTTCCATATGATGTAAATCATTTTATTGATGTTCCGTGATACTTCCTATGCAGGAGACGTAATACTGATCTTATTTGAGAGATAACTTTTGCTCATGTTTTGAATTGAATTTTTCCTTATGGTGTTCATTTTTCTCTAATTGCAGATTGATGGTTCTACCTTACGCACACTCTGTATGCAACACGGGCCATTGCAAAGTTTCCATTTGTACCTGCATCAAGGTTTTGCCCTGATCAAATACTCAAGTCGTGAAGAGGCAACTAAGGTAGGCTCCCTTGGCTATTGTTTTGAATGTTATTCATGGTGGTTTTAACTAGTACTGTTAATTAATTAATAATTATTGATGTGTAGTTTCATTAGGATTGGCTAATTATTTTGAAAGTTAGAAGCTGTTAAAAAGATGCAACATTTATTTTTATATTTCGTTTTATGTCCTACGAATATAAATTGTAAAGTTGCTATAGCAAGTGTCTAAGCAAGCATTTAGCGAAAACTAATTTACCTCCTTTTTGCAAATTAGAATAATTTAATGCTGACAATTTTACAAATCTATTGTTAAGAATATGAAATTTAGCAAGCAAATCTTTTTTTTATGCTTTTAGGCGCAAACGGCGCTCAACAACTGCGTCTTGGGCAACACGACAATCCTAGCGGAGAACCCGTCGGAATGGGAAGCAAGTCTCCACTTGCAGCAGGTTGCAAACTCCCAAGGGGCCTCGTCCGGTTCATGGCGTGGTTCCGGGAAGCCGTCGGGCGGCGACACGTGGAGCAGCGGGTGGCCAAATGCGACAACCTCCAGTCTGTGGGGCTCCGGGGGCCTGGACGCGGCCGATCAGTCACGCGCAACCCCCTCAAGCCTGAATTCGTACCTGCCTGGTGACCTGTTGGGCGGTGAGTCAATGTAAGCGAAAACAAAACACAAAAATAAGCGACAGATTTAAAAAAAAAAGATATTTATTATTATTATTAATTATTATTATTGTATTAATTTTTGTTTTAATTGTTACGGTGATCAAGATTCGATTGTTTGTTGTAATTGAGGAAATACTTGAGGATTCGTTTTTGGTTATTATTATTATTATTATTGATTATTAATTTTCGAATCGATATTTTGTTTAGCCCCCCCCGCCCCGCCCATCTCCACGCCTCTGGTGTTTCTCCCGTTCGCCACTGAAATTGAAAAGTATTAAATTCGGGAACTGCTGCACTTAATAAATTCTAATAACCGATTAACTGATATACTGAAGCTGTGTTACGTATATATATATATATAGATGTCACGTATATATAGATGTCAAGTATAGAGGTCTACATAACCGCAAATTCCAAAAAAAAAATTTTAGGAACCAACGGCGCGTTTAATTTTTTGAGACTGAGTCTCGACTGTGTCTCTAATCTCTGGAACTAGTCTTTAAAAGCGTGGTTAGCCTTTTTAATTAACGTGTATAGCGTTTAAAATCGTTTTTTTTTTTTTTTCTTTCGTTTAAGTTGGGAACTTGTTAAATTAATTTTTTTGTTTGTTAGTTTTCTTTTATTTTATTTGCGTAGCGAACGGGGATGTTTTTAGTCTTTTCGATATTTTTTTTGTCATTCTAGAGGCTAGAATCTAGACATCTCATTGAATTTAATTTATTAGGACAATTGATAAAAGTAAATCCCTAAAAAGGTAGAATTGTTTTTGTACAAATTGCAAAGGTGCAAACTGAAAGAAAAAATCATCCCCCGTTAGTGAATTCTTTCCTATTTCATGCCACATACATATATGTATATTTTGCAACGCGTGACAAAAATTCCAGCCCCCTCCCACGACTCACAGTAGAATATGTTTCTTTTCGTTTGCCAAATTCGTGTTTTGCTCTCTACAATGAGAAAAAATTGTGATGATTATATAACTTTAAATAACGCCGTGAAGAAAAAACGAATTATACTAGTCACCCCCCCCCTCTTCCATTTTTTGTTTATTTCTTGTTGACACGAATTTTTATTTTTTGACTATTTTATTTTTTTTCCATTGTTTAATTTATTTTTTGTTTTATGCATTGGGGCTTGCGAGTTTTTGTGGTTGCGCGTCCCCCCTCCATGATAACGACGTTTAAAAAACCTGTGATCTACCCCCCACTCCTTACCATTTCCTAAAAATATCAAAAATTAAAAAAAAAATTGTCCCGGGAATAACACCACAATCAATTTAGACTGCACTTGTAAAGTATTCTTAAATAATTGTAGTAATAATGAATATTATCGAGAGACAGGAAAAAAGAGAAATATATCGTTTTTTAATTTTAATCTATGATAGGTATAATATGAAAATTTTATTATTATTATTAATTATTATTGTAACGTGGCGATTGGAAAACCTATTATTATTATTATTAATTATTAATAATAATGACAACTAAACTATGAATATATATATATATATATATAAAACGACGTTGTATTCTGTGTGAAAAAATATGTACTTGTCTGTATGTTTATATATGTTTAGGATTTCTAATTAGTACATTTTATATATATATTAGGCATACTATGTATAATTAATTAATTACTGTGATTGTATTTAGTTGGGGGGGGATTTTGGACAAAGGGGGCGACTCAAACTTTGATCAAAACCGAGCAATAAAAACTGATTCAAACAAAACGGTTAGGATCTAAACAGCCGACGTTTAGGATCCAAACCCTTTTATACAAAATTCCCTTCCCGGCAACTAAAACCTTGATAAATCACGCTCGTTAACAAAAAAAAAAAACCAGTGTTCAACAAATATCGATTCTCTAAATAAAAGAAGTGAGTCTAAACGTCGGGCCCTCCCGGGACGGCAAAGTCACAAGGGGCAGCTACGTAAAACCCGTTACCTTATACGACAACTCTAGTGAAGTAAAAGACTGACTTAATAAAAACTATTAAAAAAGAGAATAAAAATAAAACGAGAGAGATGTTAAATTATTATATTATTATTTTTACGTGTCGTGCGAGCATTTATAAGACGAACGGGGGCCCGGCGTTACCTTCCTGATTGTTCTTTAGCCGTAAACGTTTAGAGATATATGTATACATATATATATATATCTGTGTGTACGCGCAGTTTTTGTTTCGTTACGTTTCTTGAGGCTGAATAGCAATAATAACGTGTCGAGCGGTTTCTCTATTTATTGTGTGCCACACCATTCGTAGGGTAAATTTTCCATCCCCCAAAACGTTGCTTAACGAAATGTTTTTTCCGGTCGCACAATTGATTTTGTTAAACGATCGTTTGGGGGGAGAGTCTATCAAAAAAAAAAAGTAACAATATATTGCAATTGGACTAAACTATAAATGTATTTTTACTGTACACAACTGTGCTGTGACTGTTAGTGGCTTTTTAATTTTTAAAAATATCTAAAAACCCAAAAAAAAAATTGATTTCGTACAGGTTTGAGGGATTGTGGTGTTAAATAATCAATAAAAAAAAACAATTGACTGCTCCGCGACTACTCCAGCCGTTGTTCCACTTTGAAGTTTCTAATCATAATCTATAATTGCCAATTTTTTAAATATAAACGTGTATTTTAGTATAACTAGCGTGAGTTTACTTACTACGATATTATCATTACTATTATTATTACTATATGTGTTTCTCTGGTAGTAGGGTAAAAACTAAAGGAATAAAACTTGTGTAAGCTTGTTCTGCGCGTACGGCATAGGCAACCGAACTTACCCGTATATTTGGTTGCCTATGGGTTTACGCGTAACCAAATATGCGATAACAAAGAAAAAAAACTGACAACCGATAACCTGAATGGTGAAAAAAGGAAAACTATGCCATATTATGTTCGTCTTGGAAACAAATGCAATGAGACGATGGTACAAGTAACTTAGACTTTAAACAAAAAATAAAAACACATACTTATATATTATATAATTATAGAATATAAATAACTGTACCAAAACATGTTTATTTCCGATGGATCAAATCATTTGATTTGATTGATGAACGAATCGTTTGAAATAGGGGTATTTTTTGAGATTAAACTAAAAAAAAAACAACTTAGTCGTTAAGATTTTAATAAACATAAGTCGTGAAAAATGCAGAAAACGGGACAAAAAAAATAGTATGCTAGCAAAGAGAGATCGGTTTGTGTCGTCGGCAAGCCGAAAAATGTGATTTTTAAATATTACGATCGCAATTGTGCGGTTGCCCTAATTTATGAATATTCTATGTCTGATATTGTGTACCTTTTTCGAAGAAGAACCTTAGACTAAATATTATAAATAAACACTACTCTCGTATGTAAGTGATTTAATAAGATACAACAGAAAAAAGAAAACCCAAAAAAAAAAATACAAGCTCAGCTTTATATAAAATAAATTATATATATTATATATATATAGTACATAATATATATTTAATTTACGGTATGTAGTTTGTAATGCACAACACCCAAGAAAAAAAACCTACTACTGATAAAACTAAACTATAACAAACAACGTTTGCACCTTTTGCGTTCAAAACACCTCTTCGCTCTGTGATTGTTTTTTGAAATTCCACGAGGGACTTATGCAACCCCTTGTCACTGTCCCATCTCGTATAATCAACCCCCCCTTGCCAACGTAAAGGGTGCAACGCTCAAAAAACAAGACCCGACACTTTGCAAGGTCTAGAGGAATTTGTAAATAATAATTTATTGTTATAATAACAAGTTATTGTTGTAATAACAGGTTATCGAGTATTTTCATTATTTAGGTTTAAAGAAAAAAAACACACAGTATTTGTGATCGAAGTGCCACTTGTGTTTTCAAGTATATTTAAAGTAAAAAAAAAATATGAGTAATCAGCGCGCCACGATAAAGTAAAAATATTATATATGGAAGAATATATTATATGATAAACATTATATATACATACATACATAATAAAATTATTAGGGGATGGCATATCTGCCCGTATTAGAAACTCTAGACTTACATATTTGAGATATATTCGTATATATAACGAGGTATGTGTACCGTAACGGTATATGTATCGTAACGGTATATGCATCGTATACAGGGGTCGTGCAGCCCAACAACCGTCTTCAGCAGCTCGGTTATATGTTTATATATGTTTTTTTTTAAATAAATTAATAACTATGTGTAAAAAAAACAAGCCATTAAAAAAATATCTTCATGGCGTTGTACGTTTTTGGGACACCCCGTATAATCAAAAATAATTTCTTGAAATGCACTCTGATATACCTGAAAGATATCAAACTCTCTTAACTTAATAACTGAGCTCCAGAAGTGGGTAATTTAGCTGCACGAGTCTGTATATGTAATACGTAACAGAACTTAAGCGAAGAAAACGATTGGTGTTCCCTAGATTAAGTGTATTTCCGATTTTTTGAGCTTACGTGTGAAGAGAGCTGTGGCGTTAGCCCCACTTTTCGAATACAGCATTGAATAATAAAAATTTTGGGACAACGTATGCCAAAAGATTTAAAAATAAACGAGTCCATATCACGTGCGGATGCCAATATATGCAATTAATCAAGCCTTTTTGAGACAATTAACTTTGAGATCAAGTAGTCTTAAGATTATAAACAAAAAAAAAAACAATAGATTTTTCGGTTTTTGTGTCGGACATATCTGATTTTCGGTTCTAATACGAAAGAAGCATACGTATTGTGTAATAAATATGTTGTAATAAAATTGATATGATGTAATAAAACACAAAGGAAAACTAGAAAACTCATAAGGAAACTCACAAGGAAAAACAATTCACACCATATTTTGATAGATAATACCAAACAATGTGCCTCTTATAATTATGATTATTCGTATTTATCTAGTGGAAGGAAAAAATAACGAGGAAAATACTTGCGTGGCTTAAAAACGTGTTTTATGGTGATCAACAAAAAAAAAATAAAATTTAAAACTCTGGTCTCGAGAAAATTGTTACGCCCCCTGTTTTACCGACGGATTAAAGAAATCTTCTAGACCTTTCAGTACAGAACCATACAAAGAAATATTGCGAATTCATTTGTTATTATTTATTTGTATGGTTGTTACTGTCAAATGTGACTGTACTATATTTTATATGTATTAAATAACATATAAAACAGCTTACAGCTTTAATAATTGGATCGAATAGGCGTTGGTCTATGTCGATATGGTGTTCAGAGCCCGTGTATTAGTTGATAAGAACTGCTGAGGGGGAAGAACAATCCCCACACACGATCCAAGTCTTGCTATGTTCGCAAATTCCCACCACAAAAAAAGGTATAATCAACAAACAATGATATACGTGTATGATCTAAGTCTTGGTGAAATTCTATAGTCCAATAAGTTTTACTTACTTAAAGAAAATACTTTACTACAAACAAAAAAATACTTTATATAATATACAGTATATAAAATACAGTGTATAAAATTACTTAATGAAGCATTTAGTCAATACAACATGTTAGTATTATTATCAGATATCAAACAGAACGATTAATTGATAAATAATGTAATGGTGAAGAAGAAACAAATGAAATACAACGTAAGACGTGCAATACCACACCTTCCTGTAAAACAAGTATTATTTTTCTTTTTACTTTACGCTTCGTCAAGTCTAGTTTGTTTTTATGTTTTTTTTTTGTTAGTTTGTTTAATTTTTTGTCTGTTTATATAACTTAAACATGTGTGTTTAATTAACTTAATCCATAAAATATTATTTTTAATGCGTTCCCTGTGTGTGTGTATTTTTTTAATTAACAAATTGATCTTGCCATTTCTTCTTTTTTAATTCATAGCGCAGAAGTTGCGTAATATATACCAAAGACCTTTGTGTCATATAATATACGCATATTTCCCCCCCAGATAATCAACCAAATCTTCCATCTTCAAGGTTGTGATCTCTTATTATTATTTTATTATTTATAAGTTTTTTTGTTTGATTAGTTGTTAAAAGTCGTTCCAGTGAATTTTCGCTTCTCTGTACAAAAAAGAAAAAATCCTACTCACAAATTCTATTTAGTTGCCCCCAACCACGTATTTAGTAGCTTCTTGGTACTTTTTCTTAGCACAAAGAATAATATATATATATATACAAGTGCCTATGTCATTATTGTGTAAGTAAGAATAATCACTGTGCAATTCTTAAATAATAATTAATGGGCCTGACTAGTAGAACAGGGTTTTATGCAACAAAAAAAAGAAACCTAAGCTATATAGATTTCGGGTGTATTTTATTGTAGCCCCTCGATATGGTTTTGTATAAAGTTTAATAAAAAACGAAAAACAAGGATCACGAGGAAACGAGAATGTGTTCTTGACTGTCTATAATTATTTAGTTCTCAGTTTGGTCGAGAATGAGCCCGCCCCCCGGAAAAAATAAAAGGGGGATAAACAGTTTCGATCAGACTGACGATTTTTTTTGAAGATATCTCGAAAAAATGAGGAGATACAGCTAGCTGGTACTGCCAACTGTAAAAAGATAATGTATGTCTTATTAAACTTATATAAAGGATATAAAGTTAGTAGGTTTACAAATCCTATCTCACACACACTCTCTCTCTCTCTATTAATAAACGACATTTGTAATATTTGTCTGTGTTATTCATTTCTCTAAATGACTTTTACGGATAGGGGTTAGTAATTATTGTGGAAGAATGGTGTGCTGTCTTTTTTTTTTCATTTTCAAACCAAGAAACTGAATTGTTTGTTGGCCCACTTATCTCAGGTTAATAGAAACTAGTTCATAATAGCTAGTTTATATAACTAGGTCGTAAGCATATATATACTAATTATTGATACCTACGCTGTTTGTTTTTTATTTATTTTCGGGGTTGTTATGCGTCAAAATTTGTCGAAACAAAAAATCGAACAATACATTCCTCATAGGGTAGAAAAACTGACACAAACATTTCATATCCATAGAAAATGTTAATCAAAAATTGCCTTACTAAACGATTGATTGAAAAATTGAATTTAATCGATAAATAAATAAACTAAAATGCGTGCTTTTTTTAAGTAACATACAATAATCAGTAGTAAAAACATTATTTCGTGTTTTTCAAACAAGACTGTAGGGGTACCAGGTGTCTAGAACTCAAAAGAATCGCCCAAAAATCATCTTTTCCCAAAATTTTGGTTTATGGACGATAGTTCTAGCAACTTTTTATAATTAAGGTATTAAAATTAGCAGCACAGGACCCAATATTAAGAAAAATAACGCGAGAAATACCTATTCTATGACAAAAAAAAAAACACTTCTTCGATGAAAAATATACAATACCAGATGATGTGTTAAAATTGAGATGAATTGAACTGATAAATCATCAATTTTATGGAAAAAAAATGTTGAATCTGTAACTTTTTTTCTCAGTTTGAATGCATCACCCTGTATATGGTGCTCTGTATCAAAATTGTTATTATTTCGTTGTGTGCCAAAAAAAATTCGTTGCTTCTTCGTTCTTTCCAAATTATGGGGACGATGTTTTTAACATAAATATTAATGTATAAGGAATTTGCTCATCGCTGCAAATGGTTTTTTCGTGTGTGTGCAAAGATTTTAAACAGGAAAAAAAATACCACAAAAGAAAGCAAGTATGCAAGTATGGGAGAAAAAAGTGGAGGAAGCCATTTGCGCCATTACGCTTATCATAGCTGTGTATAACTAATTAATTAATAATAAACAAAAAATGTGGATGGAAAATATAATGCAATATATTAAGTGTGTATAAAAAAATTCGTACAATTGTTATATTATTTCATAGTATATATTATAAATATATATATATATATATTTAATTATGTATGTATAAAAATACTTAATTACTTAGTCGTAAGAGGTGTTAAGAATAAGGTCCATAGGTTTAACAAAAAAAAAACTGAAAAATAGGGAAATTGAGATCTTCGCAAGACTTGGGATCACTGCTGGGGAATCCCCCCCTCCAAATTATTATATAGCATACGAACCTGTACTATAAAAACATTGATTATAACGTCTGATATTTCTTAGACGTGTATTTCTTTCTTAGCCTTTAAGTTGTAGGTTTTGGGATTTATATACTAGAGATATAGAGTTTAAGTGTTCAAAACTTCTTAAAAATCACTGATTAATTATTATGACTACCTGTTGCGCACATATCATTATTAGGTTCTCGTTTTTAATTTGTCCACACATCACAGACGGTTAGTTCGCCTCTTGTCTACGATGGCCTAAGAAAAAAAAAACGTTCCCTCCTCAATATATAATTGAAATTCTAGTCCTCTACTCTCAGAATAACACCCAAGTTTTGTTGTTTTAATTCCGTATGTTGTGGTTGATTGTATGTATATTTAAAAGAAAAAAAAGTCGCTGCCTTTTCAGAAATCTTCCAAGTTCCTTTCTTTTCGAACATTCAAACGTCCCGCGACTTTGTTTCACTTGTTTATCTGGTTGTGTCTACTTTTAAATCGTTAAGGCTTATTATTATTATTCTTATTATAATTATGATTATTGTACGGTTATTATTATTATTTCGTCGAATATAAACGCAGAGAAGGCAATACTAACTACCTAAATAGATAAATTCTTGTTTCTTTTATTTCCAAAGGGTTCAAATATGTGATATACAGACAATTTTTAAATCAATTTTTAAAACGATACAATACACGGTAAGGTATTATTACTAATTTAAACAAAAGAAAACAAAAAAACACAAAAAAAAACATGCGAAGTAAGTAAAAAAAGAAGATACCAACTGACGTACCTCACGACAAAAAAACACCATTTTCTATTGGTCTAAACGGTTAAAACAATACGAAACATGTACAAAACAAAAACGATCTGAATTTCTTTGATTTCTTCTTTGAATCTCGGACCACGTTTCGTCAGTAGGAAGGGGTATGTTCAGGGACCAGGCCAAAAAAACAACGTAATCAAATTGTTGTATGAAAAACAAAAAAAACACACGATCGAGTAAAACGACAAAATACGTGGAAATAAAAACACATTTCAATAAGATAATTAATAATTTTTAAGGAACTCAATTGTATGTGGTAGAATTAAAAAAAAGACGTGACAAAAAAACGGCTGCATCAATCTGATAGACGAATTATTCTAAATTTTGTTGTCACGAAAAATATAGTGTGGCGCAGACGAGAGAAAAATTTAAAATCAATAAACTGATTTATTAAGAAAAAAAACTGAATTATTAAGAAAAAGGAAACTGAATAATGCGTAAAACGATGTGCTGCAGCTAAAACTTGTCGTGATTATATATTAGGATAAATAATAATATAATGAAACTAGGTTATGTAAGTGCTTTTGAACAACTGTGTAAAGTTGTTAATGCTCTGTACTCTGTAACCCAAAATTGACCAGTAAGCATTCATTAATAAAGGTTGTCTTTAAATGTATGGAAACTGTGTTTTATTTGATCCCGAAGACATGATTTACTGACGCATTTTTGTTTTTCAGAGTCTCTGTAACATACCATATCCCGTATCCTGATTTTTTCCTGTGTAGTAACGTCCAGGGTTCCTGGTTTTAAGAGAGAAAGTTTTAATGTTTGGCCAGTAACCATTTTTGACCAGTAAGAAGCGTTCTTTTGACCAGTAAGCATTCTTTTGACCACTAAGCATTGTTTTGACCGGTTCCCAAAGTGCATTTTATGTTTGAATCTAGCAAAACCATGGGTCTTCTCAAGTCCGAGAATTATTCACTAACATATTTTTATTTTCCAGATAATCTGTTCAGTTTCCATAACCTATCTCCTCGATTTCCCCGAACAACGTCCAGAGATATTGGTTTTCAATAAGAGATTTTTAATGTTCGTTTATTGACGTCTTTACTTTTGTCTAACACATATATACTTTTATATACTTATAATTCTTAATTTCTAGTGATTTGTAATTATTATTTAATAAAAAAGTGTTTATCAACCTCTGTTTTTTTTTTTCATGTTGTACGTATTCTCTCTTTATAATCTTGAACATTTTAGGTACCTACAAACTTTTAGTAGTGTCTAGTATTCCTACTAGATACAAATCATTATTTTATATGACTCGATATCTAATACATTGGGTAATAAATCCTGAGAATTGCAGCTACCTACCAGCTTTACTTTGCCCGTAGGATTTTTTCAAAAATTGACATTGTATTGCCTGTAGATGGTAGAATGTCATGATTTTGTTTCATGGACCATTACAACCAAACTAGTTGGAATATAAATTATTATTAAACATGTCTAGATAGCTAATACATTGGGTAATAAATCCTGAGAATTGCAGCCACCTACCAGCTTTACTTTGCCCGTAGGATTTTTTCAAAAATTGACATTGTATTGCCTGTAGATGGTAGAATGTCATGATTTTGTTTCATGGACCATTACAACCAAACTAGTTGGAATATAAATTATTATTAAACATGTCTAGATAGCTAATACATTGGGTAATAAATCCTGAGAATTGCAGCCACCAACCAGCTTTACTTTGCCCGTAGGATTTTTTCAAAAATTGACATTGTATTGCTTGTAGATGGTAGAATGTCATGATTTTGTTTCATTGACCATTACAATCAAACTAGTTGGAATATAAATTATTATTAAACATGTCTAGATAGCTAATACATTGGCTAATAAATCCTGAGAATTGCAGCCACCTACCAGCTTTACTTTGCCCGTAGGATTTTTTCAAAAATTGACATTGTATTGCCTGTAGATGGTAGAATGTCATGATTTTGTTTCATGGACCATTACAACCAAACTAGTTGGAATATAAATTATTATTAAACATGTCTAGATAGCTAATACATTGGGTAATAAATCCTGAGAATTGCAGCCACCTACCAGCTTTACTTTGCCCGTAGGATTTTTTCAAAAATTGACATTGTATTGCCTGTAGATGGTAGAATGTCATGATTTTGTTTCATGGACCATTACAACCAAACTAGTTGGAATATAAATTATTATTAAACATGTCTAGATAGCTAATACATTGGGTAATAAATCCTGAGAATTGCAGCCACCAACCAGCTTTACTTTGCCCGTAGGATTTTTTCAAAAATTGACATTGTATTGCTTGTAGATGGTAGAATGTCATGATTTTGTTTCATTGACCATTACAATCAAACTAGTTGGAATATAAATTATTATTAAACATGTCTAGATAGCTAATACATTGGCTAATAAATCCTGAGAATTGCAGCCACCTACCAGCTTTACTTTGCCCGTAGGATTTTTTCAAAAATTGACATTGTATTGCCTGTAGATGGTAGAATGTCATGATTTTGTTTCATTGACCATTACAACCAAACTAGTTGGAATATAAATTATAATTAAACATGTCTAGACAGCTAATACATTGGGTAATAAATCCTGAGAATTGCAGCCACCTACCAGCTTTACTTTACCCGTAGGATTTTTTCAAAAATTGACATTGTATTGCCTGTAGATGGTAGAATGTCATGATTTTGTTTCATGGACCATTACAACAAAACTAGTTGGAATATAAATTATTATTAAACATGTGTAGATAGTTAATACATTGGGTAATAAATCCTGAAAATTGCAGCTACCTACCAGCTTTACTTTGCCCGTAGGATTTTTTCAAAAATTGACATTGTATTGCCTGTAGATGGTAGAATGTCGTGATTTTATTTCATGGACCATTACAACCAAACTAGTGGCAATATAAATTATTATTAAACATGTCTAGATAGCTAATACATTGGGTAATAAATCCTGCGAATTGCAGCTACCTACCATCTTTACTTTGACCATGGGATTTTTTCAAAGATTGACATTGTATTGCCTGTAGATGGTAGAATGTCATGATTTTGTTTCATGGACCATTACAACCAAACTAGTTGGAATATAAATTATTATTAAACATGACTCGATATCTAATACAATGGGTAATAAATCCTGAAAATTGCAGCTACCTACCAGCTTTACTTTGCCAGTGAGATTTTTTCAAAGATTGACTTTGTATTGCTGGTACATGATGTCATGATTTTGTTTCATGGGCGATTACGAGCAAACTAATAGGAATACGAACTATTATTATATATGTCTGGATAGCTAATACCTTGAGTAATTAATCCTGAAAATTACAATTTACTACCTGCTGTACTTGATTCAGGAGATTGTTTCAAAAATGCACTTTGTATAGTTTTTACACGGTAGAATGTTACGGTTTTGTTTCATGTGTGATTACAACAAAACTAGTGGGTATATAAATTATTATTATATATCCCCGGATAGCTAATACCTTGAGTAATTTACCCCCGAAAATTGCAACCGTCTACCTACCGTAAATTTTTCACAAGAACTCATACAAGCCATCGTTCAGAAGTCAAAAAAATACGGGTTTGTGTACAGTGTACACAGTCGTATTACAGGTTCCTGTAATTGCCGCTGTCGATCGCAGCCAGTGCTGGTTTCAAACATGGCGCTCATCAGGAGTGATCTGTATGTTACATTCTCGCCGTAATGTCAAACAAAACGCCGATTCGCGACGAAAATTCGTAATGCTACCGCACCGGATGTACATTAACCAGTAGTAAAGTGTCTGTGATAAAATACAATGGCAGATGAAACGTCCGATCCCGAACTTTTACTGAAGAACATCACGATATTGCAGTCAATGATAGACGCATCGGCCCAACGCTTAGAGGGGCTCCGCACGCAATGTGCAACGAGTGCGGAGCTCACCAAACAAGAAATTAGGACCCTCGAGGTAATTTCAACAATTTCCAACCTAAAAAACAACAGAAAACAGCGAAATTTAATTCGGGAGCATACATAACCTAAACTGTCAAAACCGATCGATTTTTAACTTTTCCTTCGCTATTTTTTGCCAGGGAAAGCTGATCAAGATGTTCTCCAACCAGTTGGTGATGAAGGCTAAACTTAGGCATGAAGACCTACCGCATATACCTTCTTTAACGCAATGGTTACGTGTTGTGGGTCTCGGCAAAAACTCAATACAAGTCTTATGCCAGAAAATCACCTCCGTCGAAGAGTTACAAGAGAAAACCGAGCATGAACTTAAGGTTATTCTCGTGGATAACGGGGCTAGAACCGAAGAACTGAGTCGACTTTGTCGGGCGTTGAAAAATTTGAAGAAATGCATGGGTATGTAGATGTTTTCCTCACCTGTCAAAGTGTTTCTATGACTATTCTTGGGTTTATATTGTTTATTACACTCTTCGCAATAATTATTGTTACTTTCATTAGGATTGCTTCATTATTTTGAAAGTTATAAGCTGTTTTATTAATAATTTACCTGTTAAACTGTTTCTACCACTATTATTGACTTTTTTGTGGTTTCAGCCACTACTGCTGAGTTTATATTGTTCATTAGACTCTTAGCAATAATTATTGTTACTTTCATTAGGATTGCTTCGTTATTTTGAAAGTTATAAGCTGTTTTATTAATAATTTACCTGTTAAACTGTTTCTACCACTATTATTGACTTTTTTGTGGTTTCAACCACTACTGCTGAGTTTATATTGTTCATTAGACTCTTAGCAATAATTATTGTTACTTTCATTAGGATTGCTTCGTTATTTTGAAAGTTATAAGCTGTTTTATTAATAATTTACCTGTTAAACTGTTTCTACCACTATTATTGACTTTTTTTGTGGTTTCAACCACTACTGCTGAGTTTATATTGTTCATTAGACTCTTGGCAATAATTATTGTTACTTTCATTAGGATTGCTTCGTTATTTTGAAAGTTATAAGCTGTTTTATTAATAATTTACCTGTTAAACTGTTTCTACCACTATTATTAACTTTTTTGTGGTTTCAACCACTACTGCTGACTTTATATTGTTCATTAGACTCTTGGCAATAATTATTGTTACTTTCATTAGGATTGCTTAATTATTTTGGAAGTTATAAGCTGTTTTATTAATAATTTACCTGTTAAACTGTTTCTACAACTATTATTGACTTTTTTTGTGGCGTCAACCACTACTGCTGAGTTTATATTGTTCATTAGACTCTTAGCAATAATTATTGTTACTTTCATTAGGATTGCTTCGTTATTTTGAAAGTTATAAGCTGTTTTATTAATAATTTACCTGTTAAACTGTTTCTACCACTATTATTGACTTTTTTGTGGTTTCAACCACTACTGCTGAGTTTATATTGTTCATTAGACTCTTTGCAATAATTATTGTTACTTTCATTAGGATTGCTTCGTTATTTTGAACGTTATAAGCTGTTTTATTAATAATTTACCTGTTAAACTGTTTCTACCACTATTATTGACTTTTTTGTGATTTCAACTACTACTGCTGAGTTTATATTGTTCATTAGACTCTTTGCAATAATTATTGTTACTTTCATTAGGATTGCTTCATTATTTGGTAGCTATAAGCTTTTAAAAATGCTTATCAATAATTTTGTTTCTATAAATTGTGCATCTTTTGTGTTCTAGACGTGCTAAAGCACGGTGGTAAGGACTGTGAAATGTCACTGCATTGGGACTCGTGGGATCAACAAAACACGACGAATAGAACGCTGGGGCACTCGCCGCGTCAGCCGAGAGGTAGGACGTCTCGGGCAAGTGTACCGTCTGAAGAGTGCTTGGGCTTCAATAACAACAACCGTGGAGGTGCGATTCCTACCTCTCCCTCGGTGTCTAGTATCAGCTCCCTAAACGCTCAAACTAACCTGTGGTCCCCTCTCACACCGCCACCCCAAGGCCGGGGAAAAGGTACCGCATGCCTATCTTTATCCCGCTAAAACAGCTGCTTTTTTATTTTTAACTTTATTTGTTTTTGTGTTTTTTGATAAAGCCCCATCTTTTTGCTTTGTTTTGGTTTTTGATTTGCCCCAATATATCAATTTTCATGGAAGTTATGCTGTTTTGCGTAAAAACTTGTTTTTTGTTGAGATTGCAATGTTTTACTTGCGGCTTTGTAACTTCTATAAAAGTTGAGATATTCATGTGTAATAAGCTGTAAAATAATGGGAATGAATCAGGGTTTCTTATAGTGTATACACTGAGAATAACCAGTAATTAATTTTATGCTATTTTGCCCCCATTTGTAAGTACTAATATTGATTAAACATAAACATAAACATTTTTGTGTGTCAAATTCCCAATGTGTCGTCAAAATTATTCTTATATTGACTGTTTGATATGTTGTACAGTGTATAATGTGTATATCTACTAATTTGATATTTGCATGCTATGTTTTATATATTTTTTCTATTTATATCGCTAAATAAAACTTGTATAAATGGACAATCGATTTTGACACCTCTTGACAGATTTTTGCCAGATTTTGGTTGTTTTACGATACAGCCCCATCTTTTTGCTTTGTTTTTGTTTTTGATTCATCCCAATACAGTAGACTCTCGTTAGTTCGGCCACCTCGGGACCGGACCCAAGGCCGAACTAAAAGGAGGCCGAACTAACCGATGTCAATGTAAAAGGCCTATCTGTCGTTTTTAAGGCTCTCTAATTATGAAAACTAACTATAAGGCTGGGATGGGATCTTGCTGCAATGGAAAAAAGAACTGCATTGACATATTGCTTACTATTGTATTTAAAGAACTGTAGGCCAAGTTACATAAAATTAAAAAAAAAAAAACATTAATATTTATACAAAAACTTTGGAACTTAAAAAAAATCTGTAATTTTTTTCTGCTTTTTTTGTTCAATTGATTTTTTATGCGCAAAATCACGCCATTTCTTGATGAACATAACATCGACTGCAGTAGCTTCTTTTTGCTGTTCAATATACGTTGCAGCCAGCTGAAGTGCCGCTTTTCCGTCTGTATGGCTCACTCTGTCTTGTTTTTCTTCTTCCAATTCTATTTCATTAGCGTCTTCCTCGTCCATTTCATTCTCCTGACGAATGACACAATCGACAATTTCATCCTCATTCAACACTTCATTTTCCAACTCCTTTTCAACGTTTATCCACTCCGTAACATCTTTTTCAACAATGTTTTGGCAGTTAGGCAGTTGTTGGAGATCATGCAACAAAGTTGCATTGTCATCTGGTTCGCTGTCAAGATTGTTGTTTGGTTCAGCTGGTGTTGCGTTTTCTTCTTTTCTGGAAACCAAGGCTTCTACATTTGGCCAAACCTTTTTCCAAGATTTTACGATTGTTGAGGGGGGTATCTCTTCATAAGCCTTGGCCGACATGTAGACTACATCTTTCATGTTGATTGATTTTAGGGCTTTTATCAGATCTGTGTTTTCATCAGCCTCCAGTTTGAAAAGAACTTCTGAAAGTAGCTTTCGGCGATATTTCCTCTTAAAGCATTCAATGACACCCTGGTCCATTGGCTGTTGAAGGCTAGTGACATTGGGTGGCAGGAAGAGAAGTTTTATGTCAGTTTCACCGGCGCACTGCAGATCTTCCTGGTGGGTAGGTGCGTTGTCCAAAATTAAAAGTGCTTTGGTAGGCAGTTTTAATGCAGTCAAGTGTTTTTTGACTTGCGGGACAAATTCGCAAACGAACCACTCTCGGAATAAATACGCGTCCATCCAAGCCGATTTTTGCGATCTATAGTAGGCTGGAAGGGTCGCCATATTTAGGTTCTTGAATGCTCTGGGTTTTGCTGTTTTCCCAATTATGAATAAGGGTATCTTATGGGTTCCTGATGCATTTGAGCATAGAGCAGCTGTGATTCGTTCTTTGTTTATTTTAAACCCAGGAGCAGAAGTTTCACGAGCCGTAACAAATGTTTTTCTGGGCAGCAGTTTGTAATTTAAGCCGGTCTCGTCTATATTATAAACCTGCTCCGGACTCAAGTTTTCATCATTGACGATTCTTAGAAATTTTTCTGAAAATTCCCTGGCTGCTGTAGGGTTTGCCGAGAGTTTTTCTCCACACACACCAAGAAAATGAACTCCGTGTCTCTTTTTCCAACGGGAAAGCCATCCTTCACTAGCCACGAACGATCCTCCTTGTTGAAGTTTGGAGTGTAAGATGAGAGCTTTTTCTTTTAAGATTGGACCATTAATTGGCGTCCCTCTTCTACGTTCTTGAGTGAACCACAGCCATAAAGCATCTTCCACCAACTCATTTTTAGCTTTTCTCAGCGTGCAACGCTTTTCCAGCACTTTTTCAGTTTCAATTTGTGTACAAAAGCCTTCTATACATTTTCTGTTGCGTCGCCAGTCATTCACTGTGCTTTTGCCTACGTTCAACTCATTGCAAATACTTTGGACCGATTCACCTTTATCTAAACGCTCGAGGACTTGCAATCTCTCTTCCATAGTCACATACTTGCGTTTACGTTTTTCACTCATATTTTAAGTCTACAACAATACGAACTACCGCAAACAAAAAACACGAGAAAACAAACAACAAATTACTAAAAGCACAGTCCACACGGTAGCAAAAATTAGAGACAACTACAATACAGTGACAGAAAAACCACTACGCATGAGCAACAAGTGGTGACTTGTCGCTATTGGCTGGCGAGCGAGCGCGACTCAGTGCTCAAATGACCGACGATCTGGAGGCCGAACTATCCGGAGGCCGAACTAACCGAGGCCGAACTAGCGGGAGTCTACTGTATCTAAATTTGTATGGAAGTTAAGCTGTTTTCTGTAAAAACTTTTATTCGTTGAGTTTTTTTTGTTGGAATTGCAATGTTTTACTTCGGGCTTTGTAACTTCTATAAATGTTGAGATATTCCTACGAAATAAACAGTAAAATAATGGGAATGAATCAGCCTTTCTTATAATATAAACACTGGGAATGTTTGTGCATTTCTCCTATTTAAAATCACTAAAATAAAAGTCGTATAAATCAATAAATTTTACAGTCGTTAAATTTCCGACAACTCCGCCGCCACAACGGAAATTGCTGACGTCAGGGGGCGTTCAACCCCCAGTTCTGATGCACGAGTCTTACCCCTTAATCAAGAGCAAATCACACGAGTCGCAGTTGGCCGCCATGAAAAATGATAACGTCGAACCAACCAATAATAGGTGCGTTTTTTCTTACGCAAAGTTTTTCTTTGCTTGAAAAATGTTTTTGCTAATAATTTTTTGCAATTTTTTTTTTAAATTTCTCTTAAATAGTGATGCAAGACGTGGCAGGTTGCCTACGGTGCCCGGAACTGAACCCACGCAAGACTACGGTAGCCCCCTTTTGCATAGCCCTGTCCGATCACCACCGTTCAACACTCAACATGCTGATGGCAGTGACGATGGAAGCTTTAAATGTAAGTTTTTTGTTTTTTTGTTGTTGTTTTGGTGGTACACTCTGGGGAATATTTTGTGGAAATTTGGTTAAAAACTTAACCAAAAATGACGGAGATATGACTCTTAGACATTGTGTGGGTAATCAGCTTGTATCTTTGCTGGTTTTGGCTATTTTCTCTTGATTTTTTCACGAATTGTACTTCATAGTTTGTAGAACATTTGCTGAAAAACTCATTGGAAAATTTGGAAAACTTTTGTAGATATCTCCCTCCAAAAATCACAAAGACAAGAAACAAAATGGTAAAGGACATGTTTTGTTAGATTTGCTTGTATATCAGCCAGTTTCGAATGTTTCTGGTTGAAATTTTAAGGGAATGTACTTCATATCTTGGACATTAATATCCCCAATCTATATTTTCTCGATAATTTTTGTATTTTCCCCAATAAAAATTTGGAGAAATACAAAAAAATTTTACTTGAAAAAATATCATTTTATTTTATAGCAGCAACAACACTTCAAGTCCCCAGATCTCCCCGTACCCCCACTACGATAGTTAGCATGGGGCACCAGATCGCACACCGTTTCACCAAGACATATAAAATGATCACGACGTGCGGTGTGTGCGCCAAACCTATTTATTTCGGCACCGGTCTCAAGTGTAAGGAGTGCAAGTACAAGTGTCACAGGGAATGTGAAGATAAGGTGACACCCTCTTGCGGCTTGCCCCCTGAATTTCTCGACGAATTCAAGAAAAAGTGCCCCCTGGATAGTGAGTGACTGAAAATTCTTAATTGAAATTCCATGTTCTTTGTTTGACTATTGAAATTAGGCGTTGTTTCAGATTACGTCTTTCATTCCCCTGGTACTGGACGGGTGATCCATGGGAGAAATGTCTGGAATAAACTCCGGAAAACCAGCGATCCACAACGGGGGAATAACATACCGTTTCCGGTAAGTGCTTTTTGTTGTTGCGTTTCGGTAGATTTGCTTGTATCTCGGTCGTTGTTTAATATTTTTAGCTGATTTTTTCAGGAAATATACTTCAAGGGTCATAGAATATCTCTTGAAAATCTTATTGTAAAATTCGGAAAACTTTAAGAGATATTAAGCCGGGAAATTGCTTGTTTTGCTAGCCAATCGATAAAAAACACGTCTCGCTAGATCTACTTGTATCTCAACCATTGTTAACTATTTTGTGCTAATTTTTTTAGAAAATATACTTGAAGAATGATAGAATATTCCTTGAAAATTTTATTAGGAAATTCGGAAAACTACCGGAGATATTTATCGGGGAAACTGTTTGTTTGGCTAGCTAACATAAAAAACACGTCTAAGTACATTTGCTTGTATCTCGGTCATTTCCAAACATATCTTGTAAATTTTTTTCAAGAAATATACTTCATAATTTCTAGAATACCCCCTAAATTAAAGTTTTCTCTTCAGCATCACGACTCAAGCTCGAACTCAAGCTGCAACAGTTCGACACCGTCGAGTCCTGCGATACCCATACAGCACCCTGCGGCAACTCCCCTCTGCATCATGAATAAACAACCCACTTTTACTTTTATAGGTTAGTTGCCACAAAAAAAATATTTTTTTCATAAAAAAAATATTTTTTGTGGCCCCCGAACATAAAAATTTTGCTTGCAGTTCCCGAAGAACATCCCCTAACGCCTTCATCCCTTCTGCGGAGGAGCAACCTTAACGTCACCGAGACTCAAGACAGCGATCGAACTGTCACGGGAAGTACTGATTCTGACAGAACCCCCGTCAGGGTCGACTCACAAGACAGTCAAATCTCGGACACGGAAACCATCACAGATGGTCCTGGATTACCCAGACAAAATAGTGTATGTAATTTAAATAAGTAAGAAAAAAAAAATCATCAAAAAACACAATTTTTGCAATATTTGGTGTGAGAAACATCGCCATAGATGGCGCTGTACGCTTTGGCGACCTCAGCGCCATCTTTGACAGGTTCTATCCGTGTTCTAACCTAAAATAATGCTGTCAGAGATAAATTTTGGCGGGAAAACTCGATTTCGTTCTAAAAATCGATTTTTTTCTGTGTAGTTATCGATGAGGGAGTGGGATATTCCATACGACGAGCTCCAAATGGGTAATGAGATCGGTACGGGCCGTTTCGGCAAGGTATACCGGGGTTATTGGCATGGAGATGTTGCTATAAAAGTTTTAAATATGGAGTCTATGAATGACGACAAAAAGACGCTGGAGCATTTTAAGATGGAGGTAATTATACAGGTTGAGATGTTGTCTATTAAAAACTGTAGGTGTTTAAGAATGTTATCGTTTTATTGTTTTATTACTAGATGGAATTTATTTCTTATATATTTTAAGTGTAATTTTGTCATTTTTTCTCTAGGTTTCGACATTTCGGAAGACAAGGCATGAAAATTTGGTTCTTTTCATGGGGGCCTGTTCCAAGCCACCACGGTTGGCGATAGTGACTAGTTTGAGCAAGGGAAACACCCTGTATACTCTGATTCACCTGCGGAAAGATAAATTTAATATGAATAAGACGACAAATGTTGCACAACAAATAACTCAGGTCTCTTATATTATTTTTTTTTTCATCAATAATATAAAAAATGGTGTTTAACAATTTATTTTTTTAGGGAATGGGTTATCTACACGCAAAAGGAATCCTCCACAAAGATCTGAAGACAAAAAATATTTTTTTGGAGAACGGAAAGGTTGTGATAACGGATTTTGGACTTTTTAGCGTTACGAAGTTGTGCCACAGAAATAGGTTAGTTTTTATTTGGTCAACTTGATTTTCCAATCAAGAGACAAAAAAAATAAATATTTAATTCATCAAAATGCCATTTAGTTTCTTTTATTTAAGTCAAAATGCGTCTGTTTTTATTTTTCAGGAAAGGTGATAGTTTGGGTATTCCCCCAGGTTGGTTGTGCTATCTGGCCCCCGAATTGATCCGTAGTCTTCACGCAGACCATGTTCACAACGAGGATCTGCCTTTTAGCACAGCATCTGACGTCTATGCCTTTGGGTACGATAAAAAAAATAAACTTAATAAAATAGATTTGGTGTCATTATTTCATTGTTGTTGTTTATTTTTGCGATTATGAGCAATCTAGTAGGAATATAAATTAGTATTATACATCCCCAGATAGCTGATACCTTGGGTAATGAATCCTACAAATTGCAACTTTCTCTTTATTGTAGTTGATTCAGGAGAGTTATTGGAAAATTTACTTTGTATATTGTCTTTTCAGATTGTATTGTCTTTAGATGGTAGAATGTTATGTCAAATTTGTCGGAATAGAAATTGTTATGTATGCCTAGATAGCCAATACATTGGGTAATGAATCCTGAAAACTACAGCTTTCTACTTAATGTACGTGATTCCGGAGAGTTAGTGGAAAATTGACTTTGTTTTATCTTTGTGGTAGAATGTCGTGATTTTGTTTCATCTTCGATTACAAGCAAACTAGTAGGGATATAATTTATTATTATATGTGTCTAGATAGCTAATACCTTGGGTAATTAATACTGAAAATTGCAGCTACCTACCAGTTTTTTTTTGCCCGTGAAATTTTTTGAAAGATTTACTTTGTATTGCCTATAAATGGTAGAACGTTATGATTTTGTTTCATGTACGATCCAAACTCGTAGGAATACAAATTAGTGTTATATATATTTGGATAGCTAATACTTTGAGTAATGAATCCTGAAAATTAACGGCTTGTTATCTGCTGTACTTGATTCAGGAGAGTTATTGGAAAATTGACTTTTTCTTGTCCCTTGACTTTGTATTGTCTTTAAGTGGTATAATGTCATGATTTTGTTTCATGTGCTTTTACCAGCAAACTACTGGAAATAGAAATTATTATTTTGTATTTTTTTAGATGGATTTGAAGGTTTTAGATGAATATCAAGTTTTTATATGAATTTCAAGGTTTTAGAAACATTGAATGTCATTGCATTGTATAATTTTTGAAATGCTTCACCAAACTTCATCATTCTTTCAAGAAAACCTTTCCACCTTAGTATTATACAGGCTGTTTTTTTCCCATTTCACCTCAACTAATTTATATTACAAAATATTTTTTTAACACTCAATTTTTAGCACCGTCTGGTACGAACTGCTCTGCGGGGAGTGGCCCTTCAAGGACCAGCCCCCCGAGACCATAATCTGGCAAGTCGGCAAAGGAATGAAGCAATCTCTCGCCAATTTACAAGCTTCTCGTGATGTCAAAGTAAGTCATAACTTTTTCATTTTTTCTTATTATCACGACTTTCCTTAATCATTTTGTTAGTTCTCTTAACCATTCTCTTATTTTAGGACATCCTGATGTTGTGTTGGTCCTTCTTAGCAAAAGACAGACCAAACTTCAACAAACTCTTTGAGATTTTGGACAGACTCCCGAAGAAGCGTCTGGCCAGGAGTCCATCGCATCCCGTGCATCTGTCACGATCCGCCGAGTCGGTCTTTTAGTCCACGGGGAACGGATCGTCGCTAACACCTCAATTGCTGACGCTGCCGTGTTAAAAATGGCAAATTTTGAGGTATTTTTGTTGACGATGATCCGTTTTTTTCCCTAAATGGTCGCAAAAAGGTTAAAAATCAATTTCTAAAGGTCTCAATTGAGACTGTTTTATCATCTAGGCTGTAGAAATTACCTCAAGAAGCTTTTTGGTGATTTGCTTTTTCGATTTTACTTTTCGTTTGAATTTTTTTGGCTTTTCGGGAGCCGAAAGAGTAGTTTTGTAACGTATTCTGTACATATTTTCCCTTCGGAAGGGGCGTGGCACGTCTAGGATTTTAAAATGTAGGGTTATTTGCAAAAAAATAACATGCAAGGAAAGAATTTGAGAAGCACCCTGTGTATGACGTACAGTGTGTTTGGTTGATCTTGTGATTTTAAAGGATTTTTACCTGTCGTAGACAAGAAATCATCACTCTGTTGTAAATTTTAGGTAGAGTTACCAATTTTTCTGAAATCCTACTGGTAATTTTAAGAATTTGTGGCGTCACGTGTATATTATTGATATATAGGGTACTGCAGCAGACCGCCTTCTTCACCTCCGTCTCAGGTATTCAGGTACTCCAAACTCCTAACTTAATCAATACCTGAGACGGATGTGAAGAAGGCGGTAAGCTGTAGTAACGTATATAAGCCAAGGTTTGTCTGAACTGTGCAATTTGAATAAATCATAACAAAGGAGATATAAAATTCTATTTTATATCGTACGCTTTGATATTTATGAAGTATTAACGCCCGTCTGATTTGTATTTATTCGTAATTATTACCGTACACTTTGAAAGGTTAACTTATTAATACTTGTAACGATAATTTAAATTATTTTCTAAGTGATAGTAATGTATATATACATATATATTGTAGGGTATGTGTAAATACGTTGTTCTCTTGTCTCTACGTTTCGTTTGCCGGAGTGGGGCCCCCTTTTGGGGCCCGTGTACATATTTTAAATATATATGAGAAAAAAAACATTCCCAACTTGTTCTAGTCAATTTTTGTTCTATTCGAGGCAGTATCGGAACAGAGCGCCCTAAACATGCGTCTGCTGTTCCGATATGCACTCGATTTTATACATGCTGATCTACCGTCAATGTAAATGTTTAAAGGATTAAATATAACTAAATAATAAAATATTATTCCAATTATTTTTGCGTTTTTATTACTTTTATAACCCTAATTTATCGATTAAAAACTGCAGGTGTTCAATAACGTTGTCTTTATACTATTGTGAACGAGTTATTATCAACTCTACGAACAAAATAGCAAACTCCACTCTTTATCTTCTGTGAAATAACTAAAAAGCCTTGACCTGGCGTGTTCGCGGGTAAATTTAAAAGTGTTTACGCCTTATCACCATAGCAACGACCTCAAAACCAATCTTGACATTTCTAGCTCTTACGTTGGTATGGAGAATAGTGTGATATTCAAACATGAACAAAGCCGGTGTTTTTTCAATGTTTTGACGGTTCTGGCAGGTTTTTTTGGTGTATTGTTGTGTTTTTTTCGGTGTTATTGTCAGTGTTGAGTTAAATGACGAAATAAGTTTCTGGGTTGTGTCGTATATCGCGAAAACTATCAACTATGATGGACTTTCTTAACTCGTTCAAGTCGCTCATCAAACTAGAGAAAATCCACACGGATAATAACATATTTAAGCTGCACTATAAGTTTACTGTGATCACGCTGATTGTGTTCTCGATTTTGCTTACTTCGAAGCAGTATTTTGGGGACCCCATCGACTGTCAAGTTGAATCTGACTATAGAGATGTTATCGATACCTATTGTTGGATTTTTGGGACTTACACGCTCAAGGCAACACTAAAAGGTGAGGTATTTCACAAGCGATGAGTAGATTAATTAATATATTCTTTTGCAGAGGGAATCTTGAGCGGACTGGGGCCTGATCCTAGAAAATACGGTGATATGTACAGAGATATGAATGGAGAAATCATCAACCAGAAGTATTATCAGTGGGTTTGCATTGTTTTTTGCTTCCAAGCGTTGCTGTTTTACATACCGAGGTATTTATGGAAGACCTGGGAAGGCGGTCGCTTACGGCTCTTAGCTAAGGATCTAGGTAATTACTATTTGTTTGTTATTGTTTAAAAAATTGACTTTGTATTGGCTTTAGATAGTAAAATGTCATGGTTTTGTTTTATCATCAATTACAAGCAAACTAGTAGGGATATAAATTATTATTATACATGTCTAGATAGCTAATACATTGGGTAACTAATCCTGAAAATTACAGCCTGCTGCTTGCTGTACTTGATTCAGGAGAGTTGTTGAAATAATGACTTTGTATTGTCTTGAGATGGTAGAATGTCATGGTTTTCTTTCATGTATGATTATAAGCAAACTAGTTGGTATATAAATTATTATTATACATGTCTAGATAGCTAACACATTGGGTAATAAACCCTGAAAATTACAGCCCTCTACCTGCTGTACTTGATTCAGGAGAGTTGTTCAAAGAATGACTTTGTATTGTCTTTAGATGGTAGAATGTCATTGTTTGTTTTCATGTATGATTACAAGCCAGCTAGTAGGGATATAAATTATTATTATACATGTCTGGATAGCTAACACATTGGGTAATAAACCCTGAAAATTACAGCCCTCTACCTGCTGTACTTGATTCAGGTGAGTTGTTCAAAGAATGACTTTGTATTGTCTTTAGATGGTAGAATGTCATGGTTTGTTTTCATGTTTGATTTACAAGCCAGCTAGTAGGGATATAAATTATTATTATACATGTCTAGATAGCTAACACATTGGGTAATAAACCCTGAAAATTACAGCCCTCTACCTGCTGTACTTGATTCAGGTGAGTTGTTCAAAGAATGACTTTGTATTGTCTTTAGATGGTAGAATGTCATTGTTTGTTTTCATGTATGATTACAAGCCAGATAATAGGGATATAAATTATTATTATACATGTCTAGATAGCTAACACATTGGGTAATAAACCCTGAAAATTACAGCCCTCTACCTGCTGTACTTGATTTAGGAGAGTTGTTCAAAGAATGACTTTGTATTGTCTTTAGATGGTAGAATGTCATTGTTTGTTTTCATGTATGATTATAAGCCAGCTAGTAGGGATATAAATTATTATTATTATACATGTCTAAATAGCTAACACATTGGGTAATAAACCCTGAAAATTACAGCCCTCTACCTGCTGTACTTGATTCAGGTGAGTTGTTCAAAGAATGACTTTGTATTGTCTTTAGATGGTAGAATGTCATTGTTTGTTTTCATGTATGATTACAAGCCAGCTAGTAGGGATATAAATTATTATTATACATGTCTAGATAGCTAACACATTGGGTAATAAACCCTGAAAATTACAGCCCTCTACTTGCTGTACTTGATTTAGGAGAGTTGTTCAAAGAATTACTTTGTATTGTCTTTAGATGGTAGAATGTCATTGTTTGTTTTCATGTATGATTACAAGCCAGCTAATAGGGATATAAATTATTATTATACATGTCTAGATAGCTAACACATTGGGTAATAAACCCTGAAAATTACAGCCAGGTGAGTTGTTCAAAGAATGACTTTGTATTGTCTTTAGATGGTAGAATGTCATGGTTTGTTTTCATGTTTGATTACAAGCCAGCTAGTAGGGATATAAATTATTATTATACATGTCTAGATAGCTAACACATTGGGTAATAAACCCTGAAAATTACAGCCCTCTACCTGCTGTACTTGATTCAGGAGAGTTGTTCAAAGAATGACTTTGTATTGTCTTTAGATGGTAGAATGTCATTGTTTGTTTTCATGCATGATTACAAGCCAGCTAGTAGGGATATAAATTATTATTATACATGTCTAGATAGCTAACACATTGGGTAATAAACCCTGAAAATTACAGCCCTCTACCTGCTGTACTTGATTTAGGAGAGTTGTTCAAAGAATGACTTTGTATTGTCTTTAGATGGTAGAATGGCATCGTTTTCTTTCATGTATGATTACAAGCCAACTAACTAGTAGGGATATAAATTATTATAATATATGGGTGGATAGCTAATACAATGGGTAATAAATCCTGAAAATTGCAGGTTCCTACCAGCTTTACTTTGCCCGTGAGATTTTTTCAAAAATTGACTTTCTATTGCCTGTAGGTGGTAGAATGTCATGATTTTGTTTCATGTGTACTAGCAGGAATAGAAGTTAGTATTTTATATGTTTTGATAGGTAATACATTGGGTAATGAATCTTGAAAATTGCAGCCACCTACCAGCTTTACTTTGCCAGTGAGATTTATTTAAAGATTGACTTTGTATTGTGTTGTCATCTTTAGTTGGCGGGTGATATCTTTCCTTTTTCCATTTCAGGGGGCCCATTGATACCTACATTCTGGACCAAGGAAACCAAAGAACGTCTAGTCAGTTACGTACTTAGCGGGAATTATTCACACAATCTATACGCTCTGAGATTCGCATTCTGCGAGTTTTTGAATTTTATCAATGTTGTATGTATCAATTTTATAATTTTTTTGTTGTGTCTTGTATATTTTTTTGTGCATTTTGTATTTTTTATAGATTTTGTGTATTTTTGTTTATTTTGTTGTGTATTTTATGTATTTTTTGCATGTTCTTGTGCATTTTGTGTATTTTTATAGTCTGTTTCACTAATATACTTCTTTTTTAGGTGTTCCAAATCTTCTTTATGAACTGGTTCCTCAGCGGTCAATTCATGGGCTACGGCTTTGCGATCGCCCTATATAACGGCGAGAACCCGATGACTCGGGTATTCCCAAAGCTGACAAAATGTTCCTACTTCAACTACGGCCCGAGCGGGTCGACGCAAACAAAGGACGCTCTCTGCGTCTTACCGTTGAATATTGTTAACGAAAAGCTATTTTTGATTTTGTGGTTTTGGTTTTTCTGTTTGGCCATCATCTCCTTCTACGAATTAGTCTATAGAACGGTCGTTTTATTTTGCCCGAAAGTCCGTCTGTACTTGTTAATGCCCCACGCGAAGTTTCTATCGCGAAAAAATGCAACTGTCATAACGAATAAATTATCGTTTGGTGATTATTTTTTTGTGTATCAGCTGGGGAAAAATATGAATCCTTTGGCCTATAAAGATCTTCTGATCAGTATTGCGAATGTTTTGATGGATAAGACTTCATTACCGTATAATCCGGAAGTTGCCATTCCCGTTTAAAAGTTTTTGTTAACCTCAGAAGTTTTGGTTAACTTGAAAAGTTTTTGTTAACCTGTTAGAATTACGTTTTGAGTTGTCAATTTTGACTATTTTTCTGTTGTAGGTTTTTTGTAGCCCGTTGGCTGTTATATAGTCTAAGGATTGTTGTTTTGTTTTTGTTTGTAACATAAGACTGACTGAGTCCATTTGGTGGCTGACGGCTGTTGAAAAATGTGCCTTTTCAGTATTAACTTGTTCCTATATATAGATATAGTTGTGTTCTTGTTTTTCATAGAATAAAATTTTGTACTTTTCTAAATGATTGTTTTATTAAAAAAGCAGGTTGTCACTTTATCCTCTGTATGTTTTTTTTTCCTAATAATATTATTTATGTATTTAGTATTTATGTATGAATAAAACATTGGTTCTTTTTAACATAATTTTTATTTCATTTAACATTGTTCTATATAAATGAGGATAGCGAATATACAATAATATATACACGACACAAGGGGACGACGAGAAACGGCAAATGAAACATGTTACATATACATATTTATGTTGAAATATATACTGATAGAGATGGACAAAGTAGGAAAACAAGGAAATCTTTAAAAAGAACGGGTGAAATTAAGTATAATCACAGATATGCTTAAACTAACACAAAAGGAAATAAAACTTAAAAAACGAATATTTTATAAACAGAACGGAAATATTTATTGAGAAAATACTTCGTGGTTATCTATTGTATTAATCTTAATTTTTTAGTATTAGAAGGTTATAAACCAACACAGCCTTTCTACATGAATTAAGGACTATATCAGTTTCTTTTTTTTTTCTTATACGAGAACACGATTTGAAAAAGTATTTGTTCTATTTATAAAGTTCTCGACACTACAGTGACCAGTATTATCGGCTAAGATGGTCAAAAGAGATCACTCATTTTTGGTCTAAACTATAAATAACCGTTTTCTCTCTATGATAATATAACTTTTCTTCTAAATATTTGAGATTGTTTATAAGGAAGTTTTCAAAAAATTCCTACTTTTTACTCAAACTGTATATATCTGTAATCCTTTTAATAATTTAGATCCTGAGAATTATTTTAACTTCTAGGAATCCGCAAAAAACTAACTATACTAAAAACTACAAACATCAAACTCGGTGTGTTTTTTTTTAATAATTATCATCGAAAAACAAGAGATTGGATTTCCAAAATAAAAGATTCTAACTCTTCTTACAAAAAAAAAACAACACCAAACCTCTAACAAACTATGTTCATTAGCTTTACCAATAAAGTATTATTAAGTCTCAAAAGGTTTGGAAAACTCTTCATTAGGAAGCGAAACAGCTACTTCATATCATAAAAACGCGATATCTTACTAATATAGTAAAAATCTACGCCCACATTTTGAATTTCCTGCCCTGGAAACAAGCTTATGCATGCTTAAACATGATTAAACACGCGTCAACGTGATTAAACGCGCTTTTGCATGCTTAAGCACGCCTCAACAAAGTTCGACGTGTTTAAACATGATTCTCCACCGCATCTACAGCTTTGCTGGTCTTCTCTCCTACCCTGCCGGTAATGCAGGATGCTAGGATGTTATGAAACTTGGGCTCCTTTTGCTCTTTCCCGGAATTTGTCATCGAATCCTCAGATGGCGCTTCTCTTTGCAACGTCTGAAATCTCTTATAGCGATTTGTAGCCGGTAAAATCACTAGCAACAGTCCAGAAACGCCTATGAATAGTCCTGATAGGTAAAAGGACACATTATATGTTCCTATGATGTCAAACAACCAGCCTAGAACACAAAAATCGAGTTAGGTTTGACAGTTCTAGAGATGTCGGTAATATAGATAGTTTTTACCTGCTAGTGGTGGTCCTACGAGGTTGGCAACGCCTTGAACGAGTAGTAACAGGCCATAGGCGTTCGTGAATTTGTCTAAGGATAGTAATTCCACGAGGATAATGCAGGTTAGGGAGTAATTTGCTGCTATGAACATGCCGAAGGCTCCTGTTGCTATACAGAGCGCCCAGAATGATGTTAGAACTGGTATTAGTGCTGTTGCTATGCCACATAGACCCATGCATATGGCATATATAATTCCTGCGTTGCTCCATGGGCGATCTCCGGCCCAGCCAAGGATGATCTGCAAAAGATATGAAGGAAATTGTATTGCTTTAGAATCTTTAGATGGTTATTTCTTTAGGTAGTCGAATGTCATCATTTTACTTCATTTGCAATTACGAGTAAATTAGTAGGAAAATGGAATATTATTATATATGTCTGGATAGCTAATACATTGAGTAATAAATCCTGAAAATTGCAGGTACCTAACAGTTTTACTTTGCCCGTGAGATTTTTTTAAAGATTGACTTTGTATTGCCTGTAGATGGTAGAATGTCATGATTTGTTTCATGTGCGATTATAAGCAAACTCGTGGGAATATAAATTATTATTATATATGTCAGGATAGCTAATACACTAGGTAATAAATCCTGAAAATTGTAGATACCTAACAGTTTTACTTTGCCCGTAAGATTTTTTCAAACGTTGACTTTAGATGGTAGATTGTCATGATTTTATTTCATGTGCGATTACGAGCAAACTAGTGAGAGTATAAATTATTATTATATATGTCTGGATAGCTAATACATCGAGTAATTAATCCTGAAAATTACAGCTTTCTATTGCGTTCTATAACTAGCATAAAACAAATAAAATACATACCTCGCCAAACATGTTGACAATCCCAATCACGCTGACCAAAATCGAGCCATGTTCCTTGGTCAATCCAATATTAATTGCATAATCTGACAGATACATATACGGCACATCGTACCAAGTGTACAGCAGGAAGTTCGAAATTGCAAAAATCAAAAACTTGGGATCGGCAAAATGCGAGAAATCAAACATATCCACCAAGATATTCTTCAAATCCCTAAACCCACCCAACCAGTCATGTTTCTCCTTGGCAATAGTAGTCATCGAATTCCTATATATATCAGGACACGAAGAAGCCCTTAGTCGATACCTATTGATGTTCAACATCGCCCCACGGTATGTCAGAGATAATCGATGAACCCTCAAATCTTTGAGATACGCCGGTTGGATTTTTTTGACAGGGTTCATCCGTGGTGGAGTTATGTCACTTTTTTTCAACCACCAAAGGAAAGCAGCGTCTGAAGTTTGATTGGGTTGAATGGGTGGATTTATAGAGAGTGGTGAAGGCACATGGGTATGTTTGTGGGCTTCATTCAAACGTCCAGAATCGCTAAAACTCCTAGATGGTGTCAGTAAATTAGGGTAGTTGTGCATAAGGACATTGTAAACGCTAGGGTTTTTCGATAGGAGTTCTAGTACTTCAATAGGGACTTTTTCGCCGTTCTTTACGTACGTTGGCAGGTTGACTAAAGAAGAACTTAACCGATCTTTGTTTAGCTCGTCTTCTTGGGTTTCGTTCGTCTCTAGAATCGGTTGTAGGACGCTAGCTGTGTTTGTGCTGTTGCTAACTGAGAAGGTATCAGCTGATGACTGGCTTTTCTTCTTCTTTAGTTTTCTGTTCTTCCTTCTCTCCTTTGATTTCAAACTACTGGGCGTCCAAGGAAGATCTCGCATCAATGCACCACAAACCGCCAAATTCAGGAACAATCCAGCTAGGATTAAAGTAGTTCCTCTCCATCCATAATGATCTAGCAATAACTGGATCAATGGGGCGAATATAAAAGTGCCTATTCCTGATCCACACACTGATAATCCAGTGGCGAAAGACCTCTTCTTATCGAAATAATAAGCTACTATAACCACGGAAGCAACATAACACAAACTCAGCCCAAACCCAGCAAAAACCCCGAAGGTTATGAACAGAACCTCTATGGAATTTGTCATGGAACTTATCACGAATCCAAAAGCTGCCAAGACCGACCCAGCCATGGTAACAGCTCTACAACCATACCTATCAGTCAAGAAACTAGCAATAGGTCCACTCAGTAAAGGCATGGCCATGAAAAGACTGCCTATCCATGCTGTTTTCCCACGATTCTCTCCGAAATAATCCAGGAACTCCACGAAGATCACACCGAAACTAAAGGTGATACCATCGGCGATTAAATTGACTATGAAGGAAGCAAAGACCACGACCCAACCCCAGCCACCATCTGGAGGTCTAGCTTCTGAGATTTCTATGGATTCCTCGCTACTGGAACTGCTGGATGATGAGGAATCACTGTCTAAGCTTGCTGAAGGACTAGGCTGCTCTTTCACGGCTATGTCTTCATCAGAACCAACGTGGTCGAACTGAACGTGAAGTCCAGGCTTGTCCCCAGGCGACGCAGAAGGTTTTAAAACCGGAACTAACCCATTACCTAACAGAAGATCCGTCTCTTGATTCTCTTCGATTGGGTTCTCGTATAGATTCTTCAAGTTTTCTTGGTTCAACCTCAATTCTAAAGTCGCGGCCCTCTTGGGCGATGCTTGGGCATCATTAATGACATTGTTGACTAAATTAGACTCATAGAAATGACTATTTTCATGGCCATTTCCATGATTCTTTTCATGATTATTTTCTTGGTTATTTTCTACACTAACACTTTTCACTGGTCCAGCGCTACTAGTCCCGTTTGGTAGGGCAGTGCGCTGGAGTTTAGTGTCCATAATGATTTGGGCCATTCCTTGAGGTCCCTGCTGAATTGCCTGCGTGAAAACGCAAGACGCACTGTGCCTAAGTGGTGTGGTATCATGCGGCTTCTGTAGGACACCAGGTGATGGTGGTGATAGTCAAGGGATGTTTGGTGTGGACGTGCCATGCGGCGAAGAGATGTGCCAGATGGCTGTTTCGTTTTGATTCTGAAAGAGAAACAAGAAATTACAAGATGGGTAGTTATCTTTTAACTTTATTGCAGTATTGTATTGTAGTATTGTCTTTAGATGGTAAAATGTCATTATGTTGGTTCATCTTCGTTTACAAACGAACTAGTGGAGATATAAATTATTATTATGTATGTCTAGATAGCTAATACATTGCGTTATTAATCCTTCCTATCTATTAACGTTGTATTGCCTCTAGATGGTATAATGGCATGATTTTGTTTCATCTTCCATTATAAGCAAACTAGTGAGAGTATAAATCCTGAGAATTGCAGCTACCTACCAGCTTTACTTTATCCGTGAGATTTATTCAAACATTGACATTGTATTGCCTGTAGATAGTAGAATGTCATGATTTTGTTTCATGGACCATTACAACCAAACTATTTGGAATATAAATTATTATTAAACATGTCTAGATAGCTAATACATTGAGTAATAAATCCTGAGAATTGCAGCTATCTACCAGCTTTACTTTACCCGTGAGATTTATTCAAACATTGACATTGTATTGCCTGTAGATGATAGAATGTCATGATTTTGTTTCATGGACCATTACAACAAAACTATTTGGAATATAAATTATTATTAAACATGTCTAGATAGCTAATACATTGGGTAATAAATCCTGAGAATTGCAGCTATCTACCAGCTTTACTTTACCCGTGAGATTTATTCAAACATTGACATTGTATTGCCTGTAGATGGTAGAATGTCATGATTTAGTTTCATGGACCATTACAACCAAACTATTTGGAATATAAATTATTATTAAACATGTCTAGATAGCTAATACATTGGGTAATAAATCCTGAGAATTGCAGCTACCTACCAGCTTTACTTTACCCGTGAAATTTATTCAAACATTGACATTGTATTGCCTGTAGATGGTAGAATGTCATGATTTTGTTTCATGGACCATTACAACAAAACTATTTGGAATATAAATTATTATTAAACATGTCTAGATAGCTAATACATTGGGTAATAAATACTGACAATTGCAGCTATCTACCAGCTTTACTTTACTCGTGAGATTTATTCAAACATTGACATTGTATTGCCTGTAGATGGTAGAATGTCATGATTTTGTTTCATAGACCATTACAACAAAACTATTTGGAATATAAATTATTATTAAACATGTCTAGATAGCTAATACATTGGGTAATAAATCCTGAGAATTGCAGCTACCTACCAGCTTTACCTTACCCGTGAGATTTATTCAAACATTGACATTGTATTGCCTGTAGACGGTAGAATGTCATGATTTTGTTTCATGGACCATTACAACCAAACTATTTGGAATATAAATTATTATTAAACATGTCTAGATAGCTAATACATTGGGTAATAAATCCTGAGAATTGCAGCTACCTACCAGCTTTACCTTACCCGTGAGATTTATTCAAACATTGACATTGTATTGCCTGTAGATGGTAGAATGTCATGATTTTGTTTCATGGACCATTACAACCAAACTATTTGGAATATAAATTATTATTAAACATGTCTAGATACCTAATACAGTGGGTAATAAATCCTGAGAATTGCAGCTGCCCACCAGTTTTACTTTACCCGTGAGATTTTTTCAAAGATTGACATTGTATTGCCTGTAGATGGTAGAATGTCATGATTTTGGTTCATGTCCAATTACAAACAAACTAATCGGAATACAAATTAGTATTTTATACCTTTCGATAGTTAATACATTGAGTAATAAATCCTGAAAATTACAGCTTGCTATGTGCTGTACCTGGTTTAGGAGAGTTCTTGAAAAATTGACTTTTTATGTTTTTAAACTTTGTAATCCAGTCATTAGATGATAGAATGTCATGATTCTGTTTCATCTTCGATTACAAGCAAACTACTGGGAATATAAAACATTATTATATAGGTCCGAACAGCTAATACAAAATATTTTTATAGACCCCAAACACCTCTCTTGGCAAAATACTGTAAACAACAACAGGGTGTGCAGTTTTTTTGTCGATTATTGCACACGTTTGGCACATGAATGCGTAATTTCTTTCCAAATCAAAAATATTCCAAAGATATTTGGCTCTGAATGTGTCCATAATCCATATCTTTGCCAATACATTGTTCCTAATTTAAAATGTCGCCAACAAGTCATTATTAACACGTGTGAATAAGCAAGATTAAAATAATTTGTGGTACAACATATCTATTCGTACATATTTTTCTTATCTGATTTATCTGTAAAGGAAGACACACTGTTTCATTATAAACTAGAGATTATATTAGGTTATCGTAGTGTGTTTGAACTTTGCAGGAATCATATCCAAAATTATTAACCTATGTAACCTATGAAGTACTGCATTGTGACGTTTATATTTCTAAGTCAAAATATATCTCGAAAAAAAGTTTCTTATCAATAATACTCCGATTTATTAACGACCTTGTAGTTCAATACAAAGTGTGACCTATATATACGATACCAGTTTGGAATATTTAGCCATTGCAACATGTATTACACAATCACAGATTGGCTCTTTCACTAATATCAAACTATTATTGCTTGTCCAAGATTTGAACACCCTGTAGAATTAATAAGGCCACACTTTATGGTTCTTTCATTTTAGACCAATTTTACGGTTCTTTCAGTAAATTCTCATTGATTTGAGGATTCGTATGCATGTTTAAACATTTGCCATTTGTAACATTTGCCACTTCCGGTTGTCAGGTTGTCACTAAAATTAAACTAGTTCGTCCTGAGGTGATTCTAAATAATTGTACAAGTTTCAGCACGATCCATTGTTCCGTTTGGTCGCTATCGTAAAAATAATTAAAAAAATAAATAAATACAAGATTACGTTACGTACATAGATAAATTGATTTGTAGAAATAATTATCAGTCATCTAATTAATAATTATGAGTCATCTAATGACGTAAGATGTCAATACTTTGTTTCTTAAGTATCTCATACAATGTTTCAAACATCTAGATTAGATATGAGATAATATCTTGTCTCTATAAAAATCACATCGTTTCATTCTAAATTGTACATCTTATACAACTTTTAAGAACATTGAATGCACAAAGAAATAATCTTCTAGAACAGCCTGTATAGCCACATTTTGACTGTGGAATAAATTCCAATGGACAGTATCCGTATTGCTTGTATAAATTGGCACACAAAGCTTCTTTATTGTCAGTTAGATTCATTTAAAAATCTACCACTTACGATGTCAAGATCATACGTTTTATAATCATTATCATTAATCACTAAAATGCATTCACAAAATTATATTTTAAACGCCCCATACCTTTTTCAAACGACAAAATAGTGTCATGCTGCACATAAAAACGCACTTTATGCACTCTGTCGATAGCAAGTGACGCACAAAATAAATAAAACTTGTTTTTCTCGATAACACCTATTGTTTGAATACGCTTTTCTTCTATAGATTAGTCTATTCTATAACGTCCGCACTATGGTTTTCACGGTGAAAAACAAGTCTAGATTTTCGAAGAACATTTTCGTCCACATGTGGGCCACTAATAGGTATCAGCAGGAACTGCACAGTACTAGCGAACGGAGCTGTATGTAGCAAAGAACTAATTTTACAACGTTGTCCCGTATCTATTTTATTTGGTTATCGCCTGGTATCGTACAGGCCAAATGTCAATGTGCTCTACTAGGTCTTTTGGACTCACATGTTGTCTGAATCCAACTATTCATCCATCCTTATGTGCCATAGATTATCAGCACTTCGTGAATAAATACTAGCATTGTTTACATCTGGATTTTTTACGAGTTTTGTGTAGATTGTGACGTCATACATATCTAGATAGTAGATGGATCAGGTAATAAATTATGAAAATTAGAACGCTCTAGCTAGTCTGGTTTTAGCAGGAGACAACTTCAAATTTGGGTTTATATATATATTTTTAATGCCATGATTTGTTTCTTTGGAACATTACGAGAAAACTAGATGGAACAGAAACGATTGTCATACATCTCTAGATAGCAGATGAATCGGGTAATTAAACCTGAAAATTACAACTCTCTACCTACTCTGCTTTTATCAGGGGAAATTTTCAAATTTGGGTGTACTCATTCTGTTTTAATGCTATGATTTGTTTCTCTGAGACATTACAAGGAAACTATATGGGATAGAGGCGATTATTATACAGGTCTATATAGCAGATGAATCAGGTAATTAATTCTGAAAATAACAACTCTCTACCTACTCTGGTTTTATCAGGGGAAAATTTCAAATTTGGGTGTACTCATTCTGTTTTAATGCTATGATTTGTTTCTCTGGGACATTACAAGGAAACTATATGGGATAGAGGCGATTATTATACATGTCTATATAGCAGATGAATCAGGTAATTAATTCTGAAAATAATAACTCTCTACCTACTCTGGTTTTATCAGGGGACAATTTCAAATTTGGGTGTACTCATTCTGTTTTAATGCTATGATTTGTTTCTCTGGGACATTACAAGGAGACTATATGGGATAGAGGCGATTATTATACATGTCTATATAGCAGATGAATCAGGTAATTAATTCTGAAAATACCAACTCTCTACCTACTCTGGTTTTATCAGGGGAAATTTTCAAATTTGGGTGTACTCATTCTGTTTTAATGCTATGATTTATTTCTCTGGGACATTACAAGAAAACTATATGGCATAGAGGCGATTATTATATATGTCTATATTGCAGATGAATCAGGTAATTAATTCTGAAAATAACAACTCTCTACCTACTCTGGTTTTATCAGGGGAAATTTTCAAATTTGGGTGTACTCATTCTGTTTTAATGCTATGATTTGTTTCTTTGGGACATTACAAGGAAACTATATGGGATAGAGGCGATTATTATACATGTCTATATAGCAGATGAATCAGGTAATTAATTCTGAAAATAACAACTCTCTACCTACTCTGGTTTTATCAGGGGAAATTTTCAAATTTGGGTGTACTCATTCTGTTTTAATGCTATGATTTGTTTCTTTGGGACATTACAAGGAAACTATATGGGATAGAGGCGATTATTATATATGTCTATATTGCAGATGAATCAGGTAATTAATTCTGAAAATAACAACTCTCTACCTACTCTGGTTTTATCAGGGGAAATTTTCAAATTTGGGTGTACTCATTCTGTTTTAATGCTATGATTTGTTTCTTTGGGACATTACAAGGAAACTATATGGCATAGAGGCGATTATTATACATGTCTATATAGCAGATGAATCAGGTAATTAATTCTGAAAATACCAACTCTCTACCTACTCTGGTTTTATCAGGGGAAATTTTCAAATTTGGGTGTACTCATTCTGTTTTAATGCTATGATTTATTTCTCTGGGACATTACAAGAAAACTATATGGCATAGAGGCGATTATTATATATGTCTATATTGCAGATGAATCAGGTAATTAATTCTGAAAATAACAACTCTCTACCTACTCTGGTTTTATCAGGGGAAATTTTCAAATTTGGGTGTACTCATTCTGTTTTAATGCTATGATTTGTTTCTTTGGGACATTACAAGGAAACTATATGGGATAGAGGCGATTATTATATATGTCTATATTGCAGATGAATCAGGTAATTAATTCTGAAAATAACAACTCTCTACCTACTCTGGTTTTATCAGGGGAAATTTTCAAATTTGGGTGTACTCATTCTGTTTTAATGCTATGATTTGTTTCTTTGGGACATTACAAGGAAACTATATGGCATAGAGGCGATTATTATACATGTCTATATAGCAGATGAATCAGGTAATTAATTCTGAAAATAACAACTCTCTACCTACTCTGGTTTTATCAGGGGAAATTTTCAAATTTGGATGTACTCATTCTGTTTTAATGCTATGATTTGTTTCTCTGGGACATTACAAGGAAACTATATGGGATAGAGATGATTATTATACATGTCTATATAGCAGATGAGTCAAGTAATTAATTCTGAAAACAACAACTCTCTGCCTAATCTGGTTTTATCAGGAGAAATGTTCAAATTCGATGATATGGATTTTTTAATATTTGTAATTCTCAAAAATGTTTTATCATACCTACGTATGAAGGTGGGTAGGCACTATCTATATGTAGGTAAACCTGCGTCATAACAAAAATAAATCAGGCTGTTTATATCTCGTCAGTGATTATTTTTGTATCGGGCTGCAAGTTGGCAAAAAACGACCCACCGCATGCTTTGGCCGTACATTTTGAGACCATTTCTTGCCATCATTTATTTTTGAAACAACTCCGACGTAAAATCGTGTTTTGGTACGTAAGTTGCCAAAAAAATGTCACGAAGTCACGCAAGGGTTTGTTGTGTGTTCTGAATTATAACATTTATAACTTATAACTTCTTCAAAATCTGCTTTTACACAATTTTTTTTTCGATGCCAAATTTAATTTAATCCATACATACATCACAAGTTCGTTCGTGCGCTTTATCGATTTGATGCTAAATATAGCTTTGAAAAGCTCACGAACCCAAGTGCATTTTGTTTGGCACGTGGCAATGGTTTATAAGGGCGCAAAAACACGTTTAGATCACATGCTCAGCAACCTGATTCTTCAGGTATACAGGGTGATTTATGGTCTAAATAAATAGGTATAATTTCGTCTAATTACTGCTTAGTATGTGTGACAATATTATCGAATAGTTAACTCTCTGATTATTATTTTTAAATACATTCTCTTCCAGAAATGTGTTGCACTTTGGTTATTTGAATAGCTTTTACGATGCTAAGTTATGTACAAATATAACATAATACTTCTAGAGATAAATGCTAATGCTTACTTTCTTATCAAAAAATATCAGGCTAAGAATAGATGTACTAAACTATTGTTCTTTCTGTCTTTGTAATCTTTTGGTGAATTTTCATGATTTTTTTTAATTCAGAAAATTATATGCAAAATTTCTGTTACAGCCTGTACGCCAAATTTACATTATGGCTGACCTTATTATAGTTTATTTCTCGAATAATTATCAAAACAAACAAAATTAGCAAACGTAGCATTGATTGAAGATAACGTAGAGTCCTGAGCTAGAGGAAAACTTGACGACAATAACTCATAAAAATCGCATTGTTCTACAAACAAAGAAATTGCGAAATTGTTATTTATTAATTACTGTTGGGTTGGAAATTGAGAAAGGTGGCTTTGAAACATGTGACCACGTGACCTTGCAAAGGAACTGATCGATATGGCCATGTAAAGTCATAATACAGTGCAGCTATCAAAATGTACCCCTTAAAAAGAATATTATTTGTAGTTATTATATAATCTCTTTAAAATAAATGAAAATTTTGTGAATACGCCAAATTAACTATATAAAAATGCACAATAAAAGATATAAAAATGCACAAAGAAACGATATAGAACACCAAAAGAAAAAAATAATACATACCTTTTTTAAATTGCTTGATTCGCTGCTAAAAAATCTGCCGCATATCGCTTCACTTCCCCTGTTTTTATGCGTTTCTACCCTCTTAACTCGCAAGATATCCAAAGAAATGTCGATCTCGCTGCTATTCGGGATAATAGAAATACCGTTTTTCCAAAATACCGAAGGAAAAACCGTACCGATTCCAAAAAGGCAACACAAATAGCAATTGCTTTACAGTTTTGCTAAGTTATACAGGAAACAAGCTGCTCAAATTCGGAGAGCGACAGACACACGTACAAAATGTATGTTATATCACTAAAAAGCTGGTGTAAAATATTGGCATCCGTGCGTAGAAGCTAAAAACACAACTGGGTACTTCTGATTTGGACGCCTTGTCGCGCACGCGTGTTCCAGTGGCCGTAAAAATGTTACGCAACACGAGACGAGATAGGCAACACGTATGCACGATGCTTGTTACGCTGTGTCCTGCGTGCATCCGTCCGTTGCGTCCGGACGATCATCCACTGTCGCTGTTTGATTGGGCGTGTTGTGGCCTTGACGCAACGGACGGATGCACGCAGGACACAGCGTTAGGATAGGCATTGACCGACAAGTCTTTTTTGGTCATTTTCAAGTCGTAGACTTTTGTCATTGCTTTTTTTTTGTTTATGAATAATTCGTTAAGTTTACATTGCAATTTGCAGCTAGTTATTTTTTGTTATACAATAACAAAAATGGATTTAAAACTAAACTGAATTATATACTTTTCTTCGTAATGCTTTTGGACTAGTCAGATACGGGAAATGGCGGTCGTACGTAGACTTTTGTCGGCACTGTACATATTAGAAAGGAATGCGTTGAAAAGTAAAAGTAGGCTTTTAAATGCTAATTAACATCTACAAGACCTTTTTAATATACCGTTTTAATCACTACAGTCAATATCTTTGTGCTCATAATGCTTCTAGTATTGACTGTATATTGTTTATTGGACTCTTATAATATCAGGAATAAATTCTCGGTAGGAACAAATTTCTGTTTAGTAAAAAAAAAAAATAATACAACAGAGCAAGTAACATTTTTATTAAATATAAATTTGACTTCCATCTATCTTGTAAACATAATCTCACTAACACGTCTCTTGTGCAAAAATACAACCGTGACTACATCTACATCTTTCGTCTAGCTCAAATTCTTAAGGATTGCATGCACTCGAACTGTTAACCTTTGTTCGAAATCATATCCCTTATAAGTCCTTATGGTATGCTCCAGGATCTCCCTGCCTTCAGCAGCAGTCTAAAATAGAATTAGAAACGTTTTTTTATTCCAACAGCACTGCTTTTGGAATAGAAAGGTGTTTAGTACCTCTTTGTCTTTTAATAGAAGCAACCCAAGCTCGTAATTAGCAAAAGCTGACACGTGGGCATCAGCAGCATTAACAGGCAACAACTTCCTCATATTATCACACTCCCTAAAGCAAACTATACCAATGCTGATCCTTCCCAGGATGCACTGACAGCTTCCTTCGATCAGCTTCCCCAAACCCACAAACGGTTCAACTTCTTGCTTATGAGCCTCCACGCAGTCCTTGGAAATCCTATCTACGATCCTGAAAGAACAACTGGGGAGCGTATTCCAGAGATACAGCATCTCGTAAGTCAACAGTTTCCAGAATAAAACGTTCATGTCGCGCAAGACTATGTCATTGGTAGGGCAGATCTTGTATCTTCTGTTTAAGAACTCGTCCAATTGTGTACCCTTGGTTACTGGTGGGAAATAGTTTCTGACATCCATTGGTTGGTCCCTTTCGCGGAATTGATTGTGTGCCCCAGCGCATATCATGGCTATGTATGAATAGAATGGCCTAGACCATCTACTAGCTTGTTTCAAACATAGGAAGGTGTTTTCTGCGTTGTTGTAATCAAGGAGGATTAAATAACACCAACCCACTTCATGCATTGCCATCACTTTGACCTCTCTTTGTGTCGAATTGGATATCGCCTGGTCGAAAGCGTCTATGGCGGCTTCTATATCAGGCTGAAAGAATTAGAATTTGTGTTCGATAAATTCCGTGTTTGATATCTTTGATGTTCCATAACTCTCGTAATCTGTGACTCCGATTTCGATGATTCTTTCACCAGATCATAGCCAAATGGATCAAGATTGTACATCATGTCACTTCTTCCGGTATTAGACGCGAAGGGATTTACTTCCACAAAGGTACAAATATTTAGAGTAATCTAGATGAAATCCTTTATATTTTGGTGAAAGATTCATCAAAATCCACCGGAAAAGACAAAAGTTATTCCAACTTTTGTGACTTAATGTTCTGTTTCATCAGTCACCATCGTATTTTTACCTCTAATCTTTCAACTCTCCCCATGAAAAACAGGAATATAGCCGACTCGCTGAACTCATGCCTGGTCTCTCTGATCAACTGGGCAGCTATCCCCACTCCAGCTTGTACATTATTGCCATCCAGCGCAAAAAACGGACGGATTATAGTGTGGTACCATAGCAAGGCCAACCTAAGACAAAAATCTGTTAACGTGATGTCCAGAAGAGATGTTAGGTACTGACGTGGCAAACGGAGCTCTGAGGTCATCACCTTTCCTGGCCATCATCAAATACTCCAAACCTGTCTTCCTGTTACCACCAAAACCAAAGAAATTAATCAATTTCAAGATTGATGGTGGAAGTAGGGATATACCAAGTTGCAAGAGGCCAAAACCGAAGGAAACTTGGCAATGCAGACGCTCTAGGAGATCAGGATCAATGTCAGGTTTCCTAAAAGGAAGAAGGTATGGAATCTTGGCCAAAAAAGAACAAAAAATACCGAAAAAACGACCAAAACCACAAACAAATTAGATTTTCGCTAAACAAACACCTCCAAACCAACTTACCTTGTCTTTTTAAAGGTGAATAAGTTGAGTGGTGTGGTCAAAAATGATAAAGAAGTTGTTAAAGTTGTTGGTGGACGTGTGGCTTTGACATCATCATGTTCAGAACGCGATTTTCGCATTTTGGACTGATTTTGCGTCGAACTTATGAACTGTTGACGGACATACCCTTCCTCTGCTTTCTTCTCGACGTTCTCTTTCACTTCATCAGAGCCCAGAGATGAACTGAACGACGGAATGACCATAAAACCGTTCTTTAAGACACCGGATGGCGTTCGTCTGGGAAATTTGCTTGCTGTGATGTCATCGCATGGTAGATCTTTGGTTTTGATGCCTTGTGGGTGATAGGTGTGGTGGTGGTGCTGGTGATGGTGTGCGTGGTCGTGAATGGTAAGTGGTTTCTGTGGGTCGTGTGGATCGCTGTTATCGATTTGTTGATGATGATGATGATGATGATTATGTTTCGAAGCCGTTTTCGGGTCAATCAGTCCGAACAATACGTCATCAGTTGGGACTAAATTTCCGACTAAAGAGGCGACTTCTTGCTTTATTGATTGGTGAGATGCTACGGACTGCGCCTCGTCGACGTCCACGAGTTGCACGTGCATGTCTGGGCTCTGGAGTACATCCTCTTCTGACTTTGGTCTGATTAGTGTTTGAGATTGCTCTCTGGATTCGTTACCGAGGTTATGCTCCTTGAATACATCGAGGATTTTATCTGGAAATGAATCAGTGCGTCACCAATTGTGACCAGAAATATTGGGCGAAATATCATATAAAACCTTACGTTTGTGTTCTGCCTTATTTTCTTTCGTGGAAGATATGACTACGTCATCAGGTAAAAGACCTTGGACAACGCTGTAGGCGTTCTGGTAGTTCTTGTAAGCTTTCCTCAGAAGCCAGCTTGCTTTTATGAAGCCCGAGATATCTTGCTGGAGGAAGGTCAGAGCGGCCACCAGGACATAACAATCAGCAAGAACTATCTGATTGGCGACTTGCATCTCGCTGTTTGGCTCGTTACCCCAGATTTTTTTCTGAACTGATTTGAACCAGCTTGCCGATTGAGTGTTTGCTATACACTTCTTCTCCAAGTGTTTTAGAAAGCGCAGAGCCTTTTGAATTTTGTCTTCCTCAAAAGTCATAACTGCATCCTAGAATTTACACCCTTTAGAATTGTTTCTTAGCCAGAAAGGAGTAGTAGCACTTACTGAAAACACTGCATAAGCATAACCAGCATTCATATCCAAACTTTCTGGATAGGCCTTGAACAAATTCTCGGCCTCATCAGTCCTATTATTCAGCAACCTGCTGACTCCATACCTCGCCAAAATATAATGAGGAATCTCGCCCGTGTCATCATCTAGCACATCCTCAATTCCCGAAGAAGAGGCCATACTTATAGATTATAGAAGGAAATCATAATTTTTGCGACTTTTTATCGTAATTTTTGCGTCGGTCATAATTTTTTTGGTGGGAATCTTCGAAATGTTGTACTTTTGGACGCTACATAACCGGTTTTGTTCACGAGGACGGTGTTGACGGACTGAAAAATGACATTTCAATATAACGTTTCGCGTGACCGGCGAACGGCACGCCATCTTGCAGATTGAAATGTAATCTGGAAGTTTTCGTATTGATCTGTGACCTTGCTGAAATGTTCTTTGGCATGCCTTTTTATTGATTGTTCTTGACTTTTAACTCTAACACGTATTTTGTTGTCATTCTCTTCGTAGCTGTCTCACTGTTACGTCCTGAAGATGCCTCTTGCAACAGAGTGCGAAACGTTGACTACTTTATCGTCGTTCGCGCGGTTTTCTCCCGGAAATCTAGAACTTAGTGATTCGAACCGCGGAAGTCTCCAATCTAAATATACGTATTTTGTACTTGATTAGTGACGCAAATATTATCACATAAAATGATGCATTTTTTAAAGGTTTTTCATAAAAAGTTTATAATAAAACACAATGGGATATTTTTAAGTACTATTATTTATTGGGTTGATGTGGAAAAAATTGGCAAAAGTAAAGATGCACTGGAAAATTTAACACTAGTACACCACGCTTGTACACTAATGGCTTAAGTATACAAAACTTGTAGAATACAAGGTCAGGATTTTGCTTTATAAAAGGCTGAATATCAATCACGAATTTATAAAATTCCCAAGTACGTACAGTGCTTAAGTAATTGACTATTTCTAGAAAAAAAAAAAAAACGGTACGAAAAACATAATAAATAATACCGAACACAATTTAACCAATTAAGTATACTCTGGGAACACAAAAAAACATAAATTTGTAAGTACAATGCTTCATAAAGAGCCTACAAAACATAAAATGGACTTAGAACTATTCAATACTTTTTTGCGTAAACTGGTGCTTTGATTATAAACTAGTTTTTATATAAACTAGTTCCACTAAGTTTTATTCTTCTAGGCTATACTGCCTTTTTCACTCGCATCCATTTCCAATGGCCCTGTCCCAATTATTTTCCTATTCTTTGTCATTGGTATTAACAGTATTAACACTCCCGAAATAATGATCCAGATTCCTGACTGAAGGAACGATTGACTCCAGGACTGTGTCACATCAAAGAAGAAACCTAAAAACACAAAAAAAAACGAATTCAAAAACGCAAAAACAATAAGTTTCCTCAACTCAAATAGAAACAGCTCACAAATTTGAATACTAACCAGCTATTGGTGGTCCTATTAAGTTGCCAATGCCTTGACAAAGCAGGATAAGTCCGTAGCCGATGGTAAATCGTTCCATGGGTACCAATTCCGCCAATAAAGTCGGCGTAAAGGAAAACGAACTAGCAAAAAATATTCCAAATAGCGCGCAGATCAAGTACATCATGTATACCATGTGGATAAACATGTACATGGCGATAATAGAGATTCCACAAAAGATCAAACAGACGCCGTATGTTGTGGAGACGCTCAACCATGGCTGGTCACCAGCCCAACCCAGGAAAACCTAAAAGGAACGAGAAATAAAAAATAAATCACAAGATAAACAATAAAAAATAAAGAACGTACCATTCCAAATGCATTGGTCAATCCAATAACCGAAATCATATTGGAGATATCCGTTTTTGAGTATCCATACAGTTGCATGAGATCTGGTAGATAAAAATATGGAACGATGAACCAAGTAAACAGTAAGATGGTCGATAGAGACATCAACAAGAAATGTAGCTCGTTGAACATTGAAAAATCGACCATATCCTTCAGCAGATCCAAGAATTCATCGTACCATTTATCTTCGCGATCTGGGTGTAGTGTTATCATGGAGTTCCTGTAGATATCTGGACAACTTGAAGCCCTGAGACGGTACTTATGGATGTTCATCATTGCAGTTCTATGCATTACGGAGTTCCTATGAAGTTTGATGTTTTTGAAGTGATTATGGGTGTTCATGCCTAGTTGCTTCATAAGCCATGAGACAGAGTTTGTCCTTGTTAATTTAGGTGTAGCTTCTAGTTTAGGTTGATCCAGAGAGGTCTTGCGTTCGATAACATGTTCCTTATTATTGTTGGGTAAGGAGTACTGATGCACCATCTTCTTCTCTTTCTGTGGTTTTGTCTCTGTTGGCGATTTTACCTCTTTCCGTTGTTTTACTTCCTTTATCTGTGGTTTTACCTCTGTCTCTGTTTTATCAGCTCTTTTCAACTTGACAGAAACCGTGACAGGAACCTTCGTTAGCTCCTCATCTTTCAACTTGTTCAATCGATGGTCTGATGTACTCCTCGAGAACAACAAGCTTGGATAATTCTCTAAGATGACGTTGTATAACTTCTTATTGGCGCTGAGTTGCTGCAGCACTTCCAAAGGAACTTTCTCGTTTTGTTTCACGAAAGTCGGCAGGCTTATATCAGAGCGATGCAAAGCTTTCTTCAACTCGCACTCTTTCCCATCTAAAGATGTCGCTAGTGACTGCAGAAGGTACTCTGTGTTCTTTCCAGTTTTTAGTAACTCGCGAAGTTCCTCAATGTCTGGGAAATCATCAGCTAAGCTGCGTCCGGAGACGGAAGTCGACGACGTTGAAGATTTCTTACTAGATTTGGTTAACTTATTCTCTTCTATCAACCAATCTGGGTCTCGCATTAAACACCCACACGCGCACATGTTGAATAAGGTACCAGCTAGAATCAACACTGTACCTCGCCATCCGAACCAATACAACAACTTCTCGGTGAATGGTGCGTAGATAAAGGTACCAAAGCCGGTACCACACGCCCCCAGACCAATAGCTAGGTTCCTCTTCTTGTCAAACCAATAAGCAATGGAAACAACAGCTGTTACGTATGTCAAGCCTAAACCAAGACCTGATATAAGGCCAAATGTGACGTATAACGCGCTCATACTTGATACCAGAGATGAAGCTATGAAGCCAATCCCAGAAATGATGGCGCCAACTATGGTCATGAGCCTACAGCCATATCTATCGACCAGAGCTGACATGATAGGCCCAGTAAGCAAAGGCACTGCAAGGAATAGACTCCCAATCCATGACGTCGCAGATTTTGATTCTTCGAACTCATAGAGAAACTCAACGTAAAGTAGACCAAAGGAGAAGCTGATGCCGTCCATTATAACCGAAAGCATGAGAGATGCAAAGACAATCATCCATCCCCAACCACCATCTGGTATCCTAGGCTTGTTGTTGCTGTCATCTTCATCAAAATCTCTGAAGGAACTCACAAAAGAGGCCACAGAACCTTCCAGAAAGCGTACCTCGTGGTTCTCTGGATATAAACTGTTTCCATTCTTGGTGATGATTACATCTTTCTTGTCACCCAGTAAAGGAGATGATCCATTAATCGGTTCCTCCTCTTCCTTCCCATGCATTTTATCTTCACCAATTATCACACCTAATATCTTACAATGACGATGGATGATGATAATACTGCTTTATCTGATTAGGTGATGATACTAAACAAAAAATCCGTTCCTCTTGGTTTAGTTTGTGGTCTAACGGGCTGGTTGTTGCATCCAACGTTTCGACCAACCTTGTAGTCTTAATCTGGGATCACGTGATAGTCTTGGACAGGAGGAGGAACCGTTTTTCAGTGGAATGTTGGCGCACCAGGTCATTAGAGACCGGTACTCTTCAGGACAAGCCAAACTAAAAAGATCAAGAAACTCCTTAGTGGAGTTTTTTGTTTTTTGGGTTGATTTCTTGGGTTTTCTGGTAATTTTGTGTTTCGATCGCTTGGCTTCAGGACCAAGAGGGCTTACAGGAGGCTTGAATTAGTCATGGTTATCTGCAAATGAAAAAAAATATTGTTAGAATGTTGCCAGAATATTGGCAGAGTATTGGCAGAATATTGTCAGAATATATGAACAATTTTGGGTGTGTCGATTGGTAATTCTGGAGACACAAAAGAAGAGAAACAAAAAAAGAATTATAAAAATCTATATAAATTTCAGCCCGATCCGTTGTTCCGTTTGGGCACAATCGTGTTCACAGACATACATACATACATACGTACCCACATACATACATACTTTTTAAGGTTAATAATTTTTTTGGCAAATTTTTGTAGCGATAAACTGAACTCGTGGAAACCGTAAATAATAACGACCTTGACATTAAAATTTATAAACATTGTGCAGTGCATACAATAAAAGAATAATTTAGCAATTGATTTGTATGGCAATTTCTTGTGAGTGTGTGTAATCAAAATTGTTACCAGGAAAGACATTACAAGCAGTTTACTATCAAATATTTCTTGATAAAGCAGCAAATCGGGTATTATGTTATGGTATTTCTAACTAATGAATCAAGTTTTATCACTCAGTTTAATGTAATGGTTACCGATAAGAAGTAAAAATGTGATAGAGCTTTTACAAACGGTAGAAGAATTTTGATTCGTGTGGTTGCATACCGATTTAAATGCCTCACATTTAAAATGAGATGATCTAATAATGAAACTAATTAATAACTCATTAACCATCAATTTTATCAAAAGAAATTTCGTAACTAACAAAATTTTTGCTAAAATTGATGGTTTATGAGTTATTAGTTAATTTCATTATTAGATCGTCTCAATTTATCCAGACCATAGATATAACGGACCATATGCTGTGTTACCTCAACACAGCAAGCCAGCCAGTGGAATTTTCCATTCAGTTCAGTCCTCTGTTTACAGTTCTAAAACGTCATACATTCGCAAAACATTTCATCAAATGAAATTATGCACTTTTCATTACTGATACTAAACAAATCAAATACACTAATATCATTTTGTTAATAACAAACCTTTGTGTTGACTACCAAAGTAAATTTTACAATACAACAACAGAAGTTCCTATTTCTTTTGTAATTTGTGATGTTTGGGGTCAATTTATCAATCAATTGTTGACCATTGTTAATTTTTGTTTATTCTAACTTAATATCTATGTGTCTAATGTTGACCTTTTTTCGCTCGCAGTGGAACAAGTGACTTATCAAACGTGCCAGTTTTATTTTTGGTTTGATCTGGCTAAATACCAACAGAACTGGGCTTTACTAGACTAAGAAAGTGTATAGATTATTATCTAATTATGCGATATAATGCAGTGGATTATTATTAGACTGTGTACGTGTGTATATTTGGCTCGTAAATATTTGGTAGCAAACAAGTTTTGTATATTAGCCAATTGCATATTTAAACAAAAATCTCCTTAACCGAGTAAAGCAGATGGAAAGCTGTAATTCTCAGGATTAATTACTCAATTCGTCTGCTATCTAATGGTATATAATAACAATTTCTATTCTATCTAGATATAATCATTTATATCTCAACTGGTTTGCTCATATTTGGATATACAAAATATAATACAAAATCAGTTTTCTAAAAATTCTTCTTAACAAAGTATAGGATTTAAAAAGCTGTAATTCTGAGGATTAATTACCCATTCTATTTGTTATCTGAGAGTTTATAATAATCATTTCTGTTCTAACTGATTTGGATATAATTGAATATAAAGCAATGTCATAACATTCCATCATCAAAATGCAACTGTCACCATCTAAAGGCAACACAAAGTCAATTTTTTTAGAAGTTCTCCTGAACAAACTATAGCCGGTAGAAAGCTGTAATTTTCTGTATTATTTCCCCAATTCATCTGCTATCAAAGGGTGTATAATAATAATTTTGATCGCAACTGGTTTGTTCATAATTGGACATAAAGCAAAGTCGTGGCATTTCACCATCTAAAAGCAACACAAAGTCAATTTTTCTCCAGGGGTTCTCCTGAACAAACTATAGGCGATAGAAAGCTGTAATTTTCAGGATTATTTCCCCAATTCATTTGCTATCAAAGGGTGTATAATAATCATTTTGATCTCAACTGGTTTGGTCATAATTTGACATAAGGCAAAGTCATGACATTTTACCATCTACAAATAAACTAAAGTCATTTTTTTTTCAGTTCTGTGGAACGGACTATAGCAAGTAGAGAGCTGTAGTGCTCAGGATTAATTACCCAATGTTTCTGCTATCAAAGGGTGTGTAATAATAATTTTGGTCTCATCTGGGTTGCTCATAATTTGACCTAAAACAAGCTCGTGACATTTTACCATCTAAAGCCAATATAGAGTCATTTTTTTTTCAGGAGTTCTCCTGAACGGACTATAGCAAGTAGAGAGCTGTAATTCTCAGGATTAATTACCCAATGTTTCTGCTATCAAAGGGTGTGTAATAATAATTTTGGTCTCATCTGGGTTGCTCATAATTTGACCTAAAACAAGCTCGTGACATTTTACCATCTAAAGCCAATATAGAGTCATTTTTTTCAGGAGTTCTCCTGAACGGACTATAGCAAGTAGAGAGCTGTAATTCTCAGGATTAATTACCCAATGTTTCTGCTATCAAAGGGTGTGTAGTAATAATTTTGGTCTCATCTGTGTTGCTCATAATTTGACCTAAAACAAGCTCGTGACATTTTACCATCTAAAGCCAATATAGAGTCATTTTTTTCAGGAGTTCTCCTGAACGGACTATAGCAAGTAGAGAGCTGTAATTCTCAGGATTAATTACCCAATGTTTCTGCTATCAAAGGGTGTGTAGTAATAATTTTGGTCTCATCTGTGTTGCTCATAATTTGACCTAAAACAAGCTCGTGACATTTTACCATCTAAAGCCAATATAGTGTCAATTTTTTTCAGGAGTTCTCCTGAACGGACTATAGCAAGTAGAGAGCTGTAATTCTCAGGATTAATTACTCAATGTTTCTGCTATCAAAGGGTGTGTAATAATAATTTTGGTCTTATCTGGGTTGCTCATAATTTGACCTAAAACAAGCTCGTGACATTTTACCATCTAACGCCAATATAGAGTCAATTTTTTTTCAGGAGTTTTCCTGAACTGACTATAGCAAGTAGAGAGCTGTAATTCTCAGGATTAATTACCCAATGTATCTGCTATCAAATGGTGTATAATAACAAATTCTATCACAACTGGTTTGCTTATAATTGGACAAAAGGCATGCATTAATTCGATATAAAGTCATGGCATTGTACCATTTATCGATGGCACATTTTCCATGTAAATTTTGCATGAGCAAAATCGATATTTACGCATTAGACGCCGTGACGTCGCGACGCCTGGCACATCCCAAAATATCGTCTGGCTACATGCGGTATTATCTGGTCTACTGTATATCAGAGACGTACTCTGTCTTTTTATAAATCTTTCACAACAACCGACCATAGACCTAGGTATGGTTTACTTTTTGGTATTATTTGTAAGTTAAAGGTGTTTACTTATAAAAAAATTGCGAATGCGTGTTGTATTATGTCGATTAAGTGTTTTTGTAAAAATAAGATAAAAAGTGTATAAATAAACATATTTAATTAAAATCTAATCTTTTAAGGAGATTTGTTGGTTGTATTGATTTCAGGTCATTGTGACCTTTAAAGGTTGGGAGGTATTTAGGGATATTTGACCTTGTCCTGTTTATAAATGATCGATTTTCTATTAAAAGATAAAGGGCGAATCAATTTTTCTGCAGTGCGAATTAACACCAATTTCTGCATATTTTATTATCAAAATTACATCTCTTATTATCACAGATAATTTATAGAATCACCAAAGTCATACACATGCATGTACAATACATAATTGTAAGCAGTAGATCACTTAAAAAGTTAACTAGTCCAAAGCAGTGTTATAATAAATTCTGTAGATTAAAGTGCTCCATGCAGAGCAATAGAAAGCTAGACATAACCGGAAAATTCTCGATTTTTCTTACAGGGCGTTACAAAGACTTTACAAAGCAAATCAAGCTCTTTTACAAACCATACAACAATTTGTTGTCATTTGCAGACATAATTCTGTTTTAAATTTGCTATGTATAGGGTGTATCATTTGTTCTATAGATAGAAGTTTGAACTAAACAAAATGTAAGTCTATTGTATTAGGAAACAAAGAATTCTTTCTACCTGTTTCTAAAAAGTCATACCTGAAGCAGGTATGTCTTTTTTTTAGGGTAAACTCGACAATTATATACATAATTTTCTGTAACAACACTTGATTTGTCTTTATCTTTGAACCAATTATGTGTTTAAGGTTTTTAAATGCTAGATATGTTATTATTATTGACCACATTCTGAAGTGAAAGTATTGAAGTACAAACACACTTGCTCTTACCTAACGTATTGATAGGTATATAATAAAATTGCATTTATATATATTAAACTATAACAAGGTAATTCATAATATAGAAAGAAAACTTCTGTATTATTTATAGATTTTCGATGTCAAGGTTATTTCATTCTACTATTTTTAGATTGTTTATATATGAAATTATCCATGGAGATAACAAAAAATACATAAAAATCATCTAAAATAGAAAAAAATATGCCCTAGATAACAATTTTCCCGCATTACGCTCGTCCAAAATACAAACCGGTTCAAAGCAGTACAAACCGATTATTTATAAAATACAAAATCCATATTTTTTCGCGGGTCAACTAAAAATTCTTTTCTACAAAACATTAAACTAAAAACTAAAAAACGAAAAACAATAATATTACATAACGCGCAAATTGAAACAAATAACGAAAGAAATCATTTAAATAAAATAACAAAACAAAAGACGATTACGGACGGACTTACCTATAGTGACGTAGGTGATTGTCGGACATGAAAGTAGTTTGTGCTGCAGATCTGTCAGAAATGACAACCGGTTGGCGACACTGGTTCTATATACACGCCTATTGATCAGACTGTGATGCTATCTTCTGTCTGCTTCACAGCAAGTATGGCTTAGTATTTCATTCTAGTCTCGGTGACGCCAGAGATTTTCGTTTTATACAGGACTGTGACGTAGCAAAGGTGGTGGGGGTACTGTGTGTGTTCACAGTGCGCCTCAAACTGTTGCAAGTTGCAATGCAAGCGGTATCTCTAGATTCTATGTCATTTTCTCCTTTCGGAGCAAACTGTGTCCGATCTAATAGAGCGATTTCCATGTATCCAATTTTACTAGATGGGAAGTTATCCGAGGAGTCTATTTTGGAAGACCTCGTTGCTCTAAGTTGTACCGTTCCAACGTTACAGCTCAAAATTCGCTTATTTTTTTGTTAGCTAGTGTCTTGTTCTATGCGAATTTGTAATCAACGTACCCATTTTAGTAAGATACTGAAAGTTTCATGGTTTTTGAGATAGGCCTGCCACTTAAAAATTATAATTTGAAAACAGCGGTTTTTAACGACATTTTTGCGAGTCGAGACTAGTCAGCTATCTCCGATGCAATTAAGATTATGGCCCTTAATGCAGTTTTTCACGCTGATTCCAGTGGTGCTATTGGATTTTCTCTAACTTAAACGGTACGGAAGTTATGGCGTTCGAAAGTTTGAAAGTTGTGTCAAAATAGCTATTTTACAACATTTTCGGAGCAATTATCTATTTCCGATGCAATTAAGATTATGGCCCTTAATGCAGTTTTTCGCGCTGATTCCAGTGGTGCTATTGGATTTTCTCTATCTTAAACGGTTCGGAAGTTATGGCGTTCCAAACTTTGAAAGTTGTGTCAAAATAGCTATTTTACAACATTTTCGGAGCAATTATCTATCTCCGATGCAATTAAGATTATGGCCCTTAATGCAGTTTTTCGCGCTGATTCCAGTGGTGCTATTGGATTTTCTCTACCTTAAATGGTACGGAAGTTATGGCGTTCGAAAGTTTGAAAGTTGTGTCAAAATAGCTATTTTACAACATTTTCGGAGCAATTATCTATTTCCGATGCAATTAAGATTATGGCCCTTAATGCAGTTTTTCGCGCTGATTCCAGTGGTGCTATTGGATTTTCTCTACCTTAAACGGTGCGGAAGTTATGGCGTTCGAAAGTTTGAAAGTTGTGTCAAAATAGCTATTTTACAACATTTTCGGAGCAATTATCTATTTCCGATGCAATTAAAATTATGGCCCTTAATGCAGTTTTTCGCGCTGATTCCAGTGGTGCTATTGGATTTTCTCTACCTTAAACGGTACGGAAGTTATGGCGTTCGAAAGTTTGAAAGTTGTGTCAAAATAGCTATTTTACAACATTTTCGGAGCAATTATCTATCTCCGATGCAATTAAGATTATGGCCCTTAATGCAGTTTTTCGCGCTGATTCCAGTGGTGCTATTGGATTTTCTCTACCTTAAACGATACGGAAGTTATGGCGTTCGAAAGTTTGAAAGTTGTGTCAAAATAACTATTTTACAACATTTTCGAAGCAATTATCTATTTCCGATGCAATTAAGATTATGGCCCTTAATGCAGTTTTTTGCGCTGATTCCAGTGGTGCTATTGGATTTTCTCTACCTTAAACGGTACGGAAGTTATGACGTTCCAAAGTTTGAAAGTTGTGTCAAAATAGATATTATACAACATTTTCGGAGCAATTATCTATCTCCGATGCAATTAAGATTACGGCCCTTAATGCAGTATTTCGCGCTGATTCCAGTGGTGCTATTGGATTTTGTCAATCTTAAACGGTTCGGAAGTTATGACGTTTCAAAGTTTGAAAGTTGTGTCAAAATAGATATTATACAACATTTTCGGAGCAATTATCTATCTCCGATTCAATTAAGATTATGGCCCTTAATGCAGTTTTTTGCGCTGATTCCAGTGGTGCTATTGGATTTTCTCTACCTTAAACGGTACGGAAGTTATGGCGTTCGAAAGTTTGAAAGTTGTGTCAAAATAGCTATTTTACAACATTTTCGGAGCAATTATCTATTTCCGATGCAATTAAGATTATGGCCCTTAATGCAGTTTTTCGCGCTGATTCCAGTGGTGCTATTGGATTTTCTCTACCTTAAACGGTACGGAAGTTATGGCGTTCGAAATTTGAAAGTTGTGTCAAAATAGCTATTTTACAACATTTTCGGAGCAATTATCTCCGATTATCTATCTCCGATGCAATTAAGATTATGGCCCTTAATGCAGTTTTTCGCGCTGATTCCAGTGGTGCTATTGGATTTTCTCTATCTTAAACGGTACGGAAGTTATGGCATTCGAAAGTTTGAAAGTTGTGTCAAAATAGCTATTTTACAACATTTTCGGAGCAATTATCTATTTCCGACGCAATTAAGATTATGGCCCTTAATGCAGTTTTTCGCGCTGATTCCAGTGGTGCTATTGGATTCTCTCTACCTTAAACGGTACGGAAGTTATGGCGTTCGAAAGTTTGAAAGTTGTGTCAAAATAGCTATTTTACAACATTTTCGGAGCAATTATCTATTTCCGACGCAATTAAGATTATGGCCCTTAATGCAGTTTTTCGCGCTGATTCCAGTGGTGCTATTGGATTTTCTCTACCTTAAACGGTACGGAAGTTATGGCGTTCGAAAGTTTGAAAGTTGTGTCAAAATAGCTATTTTACAACATTTTCGGAGCAATTATCTATTTCCGATGCAATTAAGATTATGGCCCTTAATGCAGTTTTTCGCGCTGATTCCAGTGGTGCTATTGGATTTTCTCTACCTTAAACGGTACGGAAGTTATGGCGTTCGAAAGTTTGAAAGTTGTGTCAAAATAGCTATTTTACAACATTTTCGGAGCAATTATCTCCGATTATCTATCTCCGATGCAATTAAGATTATGGCCCTTAATGCAGTTTTTCGCGCTAATTCCAGTGGTGCTATTGGATTTTCTCTATCTTAAACGGTACGGAAGTTATGGCATTCGAAAGTTTGAAAGTTGTGTCAAAATAGCTATTTTACAACATTTTCGGAGCAATTATCTATTTCCGACGCAATTAAGATTATGGCCCTTAATGCAGTTTTTCGCGCTGATTCCAGTGGTGTTATTGGATTCTCTCTACCTTAAACGGTACGGAAGTTATGGCGTTCGAAAGTTTGAAAGTTGTGTCAAAATAGCTATTTTACAACATTTTCGGAGCAATTATCTATTTCCGACGCAATTAAGATTATGGCCCTTAATGCAGTTTTTCGCGCTGATTCCAGTGGTGCTATTGGATTTTCTCTACCTTAAACGGTACGGAAGTTATGGCGTTCGAAAGTTTGAAAGTTATGTCAAAATAGCTATTTTACAACATTTTCGGAGCAATTATCTATCTCCGATGCAATTAAGATTATGGCCCTTAATGCAGTTTTTCGCGCTGATTCCAGTGGTGCTATTGAATTTTCTCTACCTTAAACGGTACGGAAGTTATGGCGTTCGAAAGTTTGAAAGTTGTGTCAAAATAGCTATTTTACAACATTTTCGGAGCAATTATCTATTTCCGATGCAATTAAGATTATGGCCCTTAATGCAGTTTTTGGCGCTGATTCCTGTGGTGCTATTGGATTTCTCTACCTTAAACGGTACGGAAGTTATGGCGTTCGAAAGTTTGAAAGTTGTGTCAAAATAGCTATTTTACAACATTTTCGGAGTAATTATCTATTTCCGATGCAATTAAGATTATGGCCCTTAATGCAGTTTTTCGCGCTGATTCCAGTGGTGCTATTGGATTTTCTCTACCTTAAACGGTACGGAAGTTATGGCGTTCGAAAGTTTGAAAGTTGTGTCAAAATAGCTATTTTACAACATTTTCGGAACAATTACCTATTTCCGATGCAATTAAGATTATGGCCCTTAATGCAGTTTTTCGCGCTGATTCCAGTGGTGCTATTGGATTTTCTCTACCTTAAACGGTACGGAAGTTATGGCGTTCGAAAGTTTGAAAGTTGTGTCAAAATAGCTATTTTACAACATTTTCGGAGTAATTATCTATTTCCGATGCAATTAAGATTATGACCCTTAATGCAGTTTTTCGCGCTGATTCCAGTGGTGCTATTGGATTTTCTCTACCTTAAACGGTACGGAAGTTATGGCGTTCGAAAGTTTGAAAGTTGTGTCAAAATAGCTATTTTACAACATTTTCGGAGCAATTACCTATTTCCGAGGCAATTAAGATTATGGCCCTTAATGCAGTTTTTCGCGCTGATTTCAGTGGTGCTATTGGATTTTGTTAATCTTAAACGGTTCGGAAGTTATGACGTTTCAAAGTTTGAAAGTTGTGTCAAAATAGATATTATACAACATTTTCGGAGCAATTATCTATCTCCGATGCAATTAAGATTATGGCCCTTAATGCAGCTTTTTGCGCTGATTCCAGTGGTGCTATTGGATTTTCTCTATCTTAAACGGTACGGAAGTTATGACGTACCAAAAGTTTGAAAGTTGTGTCAAAATAGATATTATACAACATTTTCGGATCAATTATCTATTTCCGATGCAATTAAGATTATGGTCCTTATGCAGTTTTTCGCGCTGATTCCAGTGGTGCTATTGGATTTTCTCTACCTTAAACGGTACGGAAGTTATGGCGTTCCAAAGTTTGAAAGTTGTGTCAAAATAGCTATTTTACAACATTTTTGGAGCAAACTCTGTCCGAACATGTAGAAACACTGGGCCGAAATACATTAAATACATATCGCGCTGCTACATATACATACATACATAGATAAGATACACACACACTTAGCAATTTGGGTTGTATATATTGTCGTTACACAGCAATACTATTTTATATCAAAGTCACTAGCTGTTATCAATTTAGGCAAAATCGGATAAATCCCTTAGAAAAAGCATGTGACATTTACCACTTCCGGTTGTTAGATTGTTACCAAAAACAGTCCAGTTCGTCTCCTGGTGATTCTAAATATATATACCAAATTTCAGCCCTATCCGTTGTACTATTTTATTATAAATGACCCTTATGACATGCAGCTGACAAATTTGCAACATACTTGTTGAGTTGTTTAATATTTTGATAGTTTTTTAAACTGTTAATTGATCAGTCTTATTAATTGACCTGTCAGTGTTGTCTCATTATGTTAATTGTGTTGTCATTATGTTAATTAAATTGATTGAACAATAAGACAGCTATTGATATAATAAATAAAGATATCATCTTTATATTCGCAAAGATAAAGTATAAGGTACTGATACAATCAAAATATTGGGAATGTTCAGTTCGTTTTCGGGAGTGTAATGTTTGCTGAAGTAGTGTAGTAATTATTATGAGTAATTTCCAAAAAATAAACAACAGCAGATACATGCAGTACCTGTCTGGTATTACAGGTAAGCCATATAATAGGAGTATAATATATCTTATAAAATATGTCTTTTCACGTCATCTTGAAATAAAAGTATTTTTGTTTACAAGAACTTTATTAAATACGTACGTAAAATATAATAAACCAATACTGTTCCAATCATGCTTTTGAATTGACGAAGAAATTTTGAATTTAATTGATGACAAAATATTGTGCTAATCAGACAATATTATTCTTTGTTAATGTTGTTTTTACAACTTTACAGCAATGATACCAGCTACAGCTGTTGGAATGGCTGGATCATGGTCTTCGCCATCACTACCATTATTACAGTCCAATGAATCGCCATTAGGACGCCCAATAACTGATGTAATAGCGTAATGACTATACTGTGGATTATTAAGCATTTATTTCTGGAAAATAAACACTAAAACTTGATAAAAGAGCATTATAAATACTACATTCCACAACAAAACAACACACTTTAACAAAACTACAGAACATTCTCTAAATAAACGTATATTTGACAAGATAACTGTCCAATCAAAATGTTTAGAATCCGCAGTCTAGAAAATGGCGGTTATACAAATCTGAATGTTGTTTTTGTAGGAAGAAGCTTCTTGGATAGCGTCAGCTTTTTTGTTAGCTAGTGTTCCAATGGCACTGATTGGTGGATGGGCTGTTGATAAATTTGGTAGAAAGAAATTATTACTCAGTACGGCAATTTTGTCTTTGATCCAATGGCTGATGACCATTTTTGCCGAATCGTTGGAAGTACTAATAGTAGCTAGATGTTTAGGAGGAATGGCCATGGGCATTGCTTTTATGGTAAGAAAATCATTACAAAACCACCACAAGTGCGCTTATCTAATTTGCAGGCAGCTTCAATATACGGTGGGGAAATCGCAGAACCTGATATCAGAGGGAAAATAAGCACCTATCTAATGTTCATGAAGATATTGGGATCGTTAATTGTGTTATCAATCGGACCCTATATTTCGTACACAGCCCTAGGCATAATTTGTGGAATTTGTCCCATAATTTTCTTCTGTAGTTTCTATTTTATGCCAGAGTCTCCGTATTATTTGGTGAAAATAGGCGACCACGACAGCGCAAAGTCGAGTTTGGTTAGATTATCAAGTAATAATGCAGATAGTGCTTTCATTGAGAAAAGAATTTTGCACATACAACAAACGGTGGAAGCTGATATGGCAAATAACAGCACAGTTTTTGAGTTTTTCACTAGAAAATATGCCTTCCTGATATTCTTATTGTTTGGTATGTTTTTCTTGATTTGTTTAGAGATAAATTATAGACTAACAATAGGGATTAAATAATAGGGATTTATAATATCTTCTAGGTGTCAAAACTCTGCAACAGTTTGCTGGAGCCACTGCTTTGGAAAGCTATCTCCAAACAATCATAGAACTAACAGATAGTGGTCTATCCCCTGAAGTGTCCAGCATTATTATTGGTTGTATTCAGCTACCTGCTGGTAAGCTAATAAAAAGACACAACACCTTTGTATTTCTCTGTGTTTTTTTTTTTTTTTAGTGTATTTATCTGGGATACTCGTAGATAGACTTGGTAGGAAGCCGTTATTAATAACATCAGCTATTGGTTGTGGGGTTGCTCTTTTCGGTGAAGGAATGTACTTCTACATCCAAGACTATCTAGAAAAAGATACATCATCCCTATCTTGGTTACCAACCAGTGCTTTGGCTTTGTTTTGGATAATGAACTCAGTTGGGATATTTACTTTGCCGTATGTTTTGCTCGGAGAACTTTTTCCAACAAATGTCAAAGGGGTTGCTGTGGCAACAGCTGCTGCCTATGGAGGACTATCTGCGTTCATAGTAACGAAATTCTTTAAGCCGTTGAGCAACGCAGCAGGAATCTACACTATGTTCTTTATATTTACGGGGATATGTGTTGCAGGTGCCATATTTGTTTTTGTCTTTCTTCCAGAGACCAAAGGAAAGAATTTTGCCGAAATTCAGAAGATTTTGGAAGCTAGAAAAATTCATGTGGGTTGTAAAGCAAATAAAGAAGATCATATGTGATTTATGTATGTTTTTATTTGTTATACCTTATACCTAAATGTTGTTTGGTATCGTGGTTGTAAAGATAATAAAATTAAGTACTTTATTGCTTCGGTGTTTAATTGATTATAAATCAAATAATATTGCTTTATAATACACTTAAGAAAGATATTTATTTAAAAATAAAACTACACAATAAATAGTTTATTCTTTTATTTATTAAAACGAAAATTAATCTCTGTTGCATGTCGTGTTTCCATGTTTCCGTTTGTTTAGCAACTCCTGAATTTCCGTAAACTTCTTTCCTTTCGTTTCTGGAAGGAATACAGCAACAAATATGGCACCAGCTACGCAGATTCCTGCAAATATAAAAAATGTAGTGTAAATTCCAATAACATTGCTCAGCGGCTTGAAGAATTTCGACACTAAAAACGCCGATATTCCTCCGTACGCGGAAGCTGTGGCCACAGCAATTCCTTTGATATTCGTTGGAAATAGTTCTCCCAATAAAACATAAGGCAACGTATAGACTCCAATGGGATTCATTATCCAAAACAGAGCTAAGCCAGTAGTCGGTAACCATGATATGGATGAGGTGTCACCTTTCAGATAGTCTTGAATATAAAAATACGTTCCTTCCCCTAATAGAGCTACAGCACAACCAACGGCTGATATTATCAGTAATGGCTTTCTCCCCATCTTATCGACGAGTAATCCAGATAAATAAACTAAAAATTATGAAGAATTATGCGTAATCTCTCGTGTAATATTTAGTGTAATTGTTAAAAGTCAAATACCTGCTGGTAGCTGAATACAACCGATAATTATACTAGAGATTTCAGGAGATAGTCCACTATCACTCAGTTCTATGATAGTCTGTAGATAACTTCCTAGAGCGATAGTTCCACAGAATTGTTGCAAAGTTTTGACACCTAACAGTTAACATAATTAATACGACTTTATTACGACACAAATCTGAGTACGAAGTCATACCAAACAACAGGAATATCAGGAACGCGTACTTCCTGCTGAAGAACTCGAGGATGCCTCCTTTATTGGCCATGTCCTCTTCTATTGTCTTTTGGATATGCGACAATTGCTCATCAATAAATTTATCATCTGCCTCATCACTTGACAATCGAATTAAACTGTTTCTAGCGTCACTAATATTGCCCGTTTTTACGAAATAATACGGAGACTCTGGCATAAAATAAAACGTACAGAAGAAAATTATTGGACCCACGGCGCCAACTATGGCTAGGGATGTGTATGAGATGTAAGGCCCAATGGACAGCACTATTAGAGATCCCAGGATCTTCATCAGCATTAAATACGTGCTTACTTTTCCTCTTATGTTCGGTTCGGCTATTTCGGCATTATAAATAATAGTTGCCTAAAAAATATACAAAATAGTTTTGGGTAAGTATTGGGTATTGTAATATTTTAAGTGGTATGCTTTACCATTACAGCAATACCCATTGCCATTCCCCCCAAAACTCTTGCAACAACCAACAATTCCACCGACTTTGCGAATATAATAATGACCCACTGTGCCAAAGTCAATAGTGCTGTGAACAATAAAGATTTCTTCCTTCCAAATTTGTCAATAGCCCATCCACCAGCCACGGCTATGGGAATGGTTACTATTAAAAATGAGGACACCACCCATGACGCCTCTTCCTACAAGATATTCTTATAATAATTATGCACTACCTAAATTTATTGATATAGGTACGTCTGATATTGGTCTACCTAATGGCGACTCTTTGGATTGTAATATTGGTAATGCAGGAGACGGCCAGGATAATCCCATGCCATTTGTTGCCACCGATAAGTTAGCTGCAAAAAATTATGAGTGACCTATGGGAATTTTCGTATAACTAGACACTTACCAGCTAGTGCTGTCACATATTGTACATACCTAGTCCTTCGTATTGCTTCAATTAATCGGGTTAAATTGTGGAACATGTTAACAGAATATCTGCGTCAAAACTAGAAAATAGATTTTGTTACATATTTTATTTTACTATTTTTGTCATTAAACTTTACTTTGATACTGACATTACTTATTTAAACTAAGAATATTCAAATCATAATGGAAAACAATTCCTAAACGTGTTTCAATAACTCTAGAGCACAATATTATTAAACCAATCGGTAGTGTGCCCATTATTTCGTTACAGCACTAATTATAAACCTGTCTCCTAATGAGGTAAAGTTACCATTCGTGCAACAAAGAAAACAATACTGTAAGAAGACATTTAAAACACACAATCCAAAATCGAGTGACACTACAATTAACAATAAACTCAAAAATAAAAAATGGACATTCTAGCAATACAATGTTTTTGTTGATAGGAATGCCTCAAGTATAAAATGGAATGCTCCAAATCAAAAACTCTTCTCTAAACTAACACTATTGATGACATGTTGTAATTTCTGACATACCTGATTGGTGTACAGGTACGTACTCGTATACCTGTCTAACACTGGCGAAGAAAGATTAGAAAGAAGCAAAGCAAAATGTTCACAGCAGCTTGGAATTCCACACAGGTAGAGGAATCTCCCACCAATTGGGTCTAAAATATACGAACTTACACGATTTGGTAGCCTTAGGCCACAACTATAATATCCATGCATTGCTTAAATTAAAGTAACAAGTTTTCTGTATAAGCACAACTCTATTGACGATTTTAACCGTTTAGATTTTAAATACGCGTTTAAAGGTCTTGTGAATAACACTAAATGGTAACAAGTGTTTCAGCAAAGTATGACATGTTTGGTCAAAATCGGATGAATCACTAAGAAAATGCATGTAACAGTTGCCACTTCCGGTTGTCAGATTTTGTCACCAGAAATAATCCAGCTCGTCCTCTGGCAATTCTAAATATGTATACCAAATTTGAGCCCTATCTGTTGTTTTTGTGTACATGCACAGTACAATTAAATTAGTTGTAACATATCTAATATGCATTTTCGCATTAATCTGTGTAATATAATTTTTAAGAACATTGTTCATGACAGTGTTCATAAACTCACCCATTGTATATCAACTGCACTTAGTTATATTTGCAGGGATTATAATTGTACAATAGAGTTGTTTAACTTTAGGTTAATTTAAAGGTTAGGATATATCAAAATGTTCATTCACTATCCAAAAACGTATATGTCGTTCAACGTTTTATAGTATGTTTGCAGGAATAAAGAGATCTAGGTACTTACAGTACCTAGCAGCATTAGTTGGTAAGCATCGCTTCAATTTCCTTTAACATAACTAACTGATATAGTTAATTGATATAGCTAATTGATTGCAGCAAATATATCTGTAGCCACTAGCGGCATGGGATTATCATGGCCTTCACCATCATTACCAATCTTACAATCCAAAGATTCACCATTGGGCAGACCGATTTCAGACGTATATCTATAAATTTTGAGTAGTGCTGAATTAAACTATAATAATATCTTTTAGGAAGAAGCGTCATGGGTTGTATCCTCGGCTCTTTTGGTAACAATTCCAACAACTTTCGCTACTGGATGGGCTGTTGATAAGTTTGGAAGAAAAAAGACGTTACTGTTCTCAGCAGTATTGACTCTGGCACATTGGGTCATTATTATTTTTGCAACGTCAGTGGAGTTACTCATCTTTGCAAGAGTTTTGGGAGGCATCGGTCTCGGTATAACTGTAATTGTAAGTTTGTGAGCTATAATTGTAAGTTTATAAGCTATAATTGTAAGTAATGTTTGGTTATTAACTTAACATACATTTAGGTAGCTATTATCTATGATGGTGAAATTGCTGAACCGGACATAAGAGGAAAGATAAGCACGTATTTAATGTTTATGAAGATCCTAGGATCTCTAATAGTGCTGTCCATTGGGCCGTACATCTCATACACATCCCTAGCCACAGTTTGCGCCATGGGTCCAATAATTTTCTTCTGTACGTTTTATTTTATGCCAGAGTCGCCGTATTATTTCGTAAAAACGGGCAATATTAGTGACGCTAGAAACAGTTTAATCCGATTGTCAAGTGCTAAGGCAGATGATAAATTTATTGATGAGCAATTGTCGCATATCCAAAAGACAATAGAAGAGGACATGGCCAATAAAGGAGGCATCCTCGAGTTCTTCAGCAGGAAGTACGCGTTCCTGATATTCCTGTTGTTTGGTATGACTTCGTACTCAGATTTGTGTCGTAATAAAGTCGTATTAATTATATTAACTGTTAGGTGTCAAAACTTTGCAACAATTCTGTGGAACTATCGCCTTAGGAAGTTATCTACAGACTATCATAGAATTGAGTGATAGTGGACTATCTCCTGAAATCTCCAGTATCATTATTGGTTGTATTCAGCTACCAGCAGGTGTTTTAATTTTAACAATTACACTAAACATTACACTAGAGATTACGCATAATTCTTCAATATTTTTAGTTTATTTATCTGGATTACTCGTCGATAAGATGGGGAGAAAGCCATTACTGATAATATCAGCAGTTGGTTGTGCTGTAGCTCTATTAGGGGAAGGAACGTATTTTTATATTCAAGACTATCTGAAAGGTGACACCTCATCCATATCATGGTTACCGACTACTGGCTTAGCTTTGTTTTGGATAATGAATCCCATTGGAGTCTATACGTTACCTTATGTTCTATTGGGAGAACTATTTCCAACAAATATCAAAGGGATTGCTGTGGGGACAGCTTCTGCGTACGGAGGAATATCGGCGTTTTTAGTGTCCAAATTCTTCAAGCCTCTGAGCAATGCTATTGGAATTTATACCTCGTTCTATATATTCGCAGGAATATGTATAGCTGGTGCCATATTTGTTGCTGTTTTCCTTCCGGAAACGAAAGGAAAGAAGTTTACGGAAATTCAGGAGTTACTCAAAAAGAGGAAATACCGGAGTACGACTAACTAAAATATATTTTTTACTTTATATGTTGTGTTTACAAGAAATGTATTTATTTCATATTAAATAAAGAACAGCATTTCAACAGAATCACGTATTACACTTAAAATTAAGGCACAATAATGGAACTATCTTCTATTTCTTATCCCTGCTTCTCCTGTCCAAACATTCTTGAATCTCCCGAAAATTCATGCCTTTCGTTTCTGGGAGAAAAACAAACACAAAAACAGCCCCAGCCAAACAAATACCTGTAAATATATACAGAACTGTGTATATCCCAACAGCATTACTAAGTGGTTTGAAGAATTTGGCCACCAAAAATCCTGAACTGGTGCCATAAATATAAGCAAGTCCCACAGCAATACCCTTGATATTTGTCGGAAACAACTCGCCCAGTAAAACATAAGGTAGAGGCATAATACCAATGGAATACATAATCCAGAACAATGCCAATGCAGTTGTAGGTAACCAAGTTATTGCTGAGGTATCTTTGTTCAGATAGTCTTGGATGTAGAAGTATGTTCCTTCTGCAAATAAGGCTATGGCACAACCAATTGATGATGTTATCAGCAAAGGTCGTCTGCCGACTTTATCCACAAGCAGGCCCGAGATATAAACTAAAAGATTTTGAGTTATAACAGGCGAAGCAGTAAGCGAATCTGGTTTTACTGGTTGGGACTTGTATGCAACCTATTATTATACTGGATAATTCTGGCGTAACTCCACTGTTACTCAACTCAATGATTGTTTGAAGATATGCGTCTAAAGCACTGGAACCGCTAAATTGTTGTAGAGTTTTAATACCTAAAATATAAATATATCTCATTCTAGAAATATACATAGAAATATACATAGTAGAAAAAATACACATTACCAAGAAGCAGAAATATCACCGTTCTATATTTCTTCTTAGTAAAAAACTCCCAGAACGTACTTTTATTCGCCATTTCAGTGTTCACTGTGTCTTGAATAAGCTCCAATCTATCGTCAATGAATACATCATCAACGTTTTTTCTCGATAGAACGACCAAACTTCTTCTAGCTGCTTTTATATTTCCAATCTTTATCAAGTAATACGGAGATTCTGGCATGAAATAGAAAGAACAAAAGAACACCACAGGAACGACAGCACAAACAAATCCCAGATTCTTGTACGATATATAAGGCCCTAATGTCAAGACTGTCAATGTTCCAAAAGTCCTCAGGAGCATCAGATACGTGCTAAGCTTTCCTCGTATGTCCTCTTCAGCAATTTCGCCAATGTATATCGAGCTGACCTTAAGAACAAGTATATGTTACTAAGAATAGTATAGTTCAAACATTTGGTCACAGTATTCAAGGTCAAATTCTGTTTTATCGTGTTTATGTTGTGGCGTTGTACTTACTGTGAACACTATTGATAATGCAACACCTCCAATACATCTTGCTCCTATTAGCATTGCTACAGATTTTGCAAAGATTATCATGATCCATTCTACTAATGTTAAAACTGCTGAAAACAACAAACTTCTTTTCCTTCCGTATTTTTCCATCGCCCAGCCGAAGATTATTGGAACTGGGGTTCCAGCAATAAGAAGAACTGATGCTATCCATGATGCTTCTTCCTAAAATTATTATTATCATCATTTGTATGATCTTTTTTTTATTTATATGCTGAGCTCAAATTTTAATAGAGATTGCTGTTCAATCTATTACATCAGAAATGGGATATCCAATTGGAGATTTATCAGATTGTAGTTTGGGTAAAGATGGTGATGGCCATGATCCAACCATGCCTGAAGATACGAGTGAGATAGTTGCTAAAATAGAAAAGTTCAGAGGAAACATAATATTTGTTTTGCGATTTGTATCTCACCTGTTATAGCAGATAGGTATTGCATGTATCGCGTGTCGCTAATTTTTAATCTCATATTGACAAGTTCAACTACGAGTAGACACAATCGATTACTATATAGATGGATCCTACAATAGATTGAGCTTCGAAAACTAAATCCTCCAATCACCAGCCATAAACTAGGTTGTTGACTTAATAATTTTTATAAGCCACGCGAGGCAAGTTGAACACTTGTTTTAATTAAGTGACATTGTATTAATTAAGATGACACTACTAATTCCGACATACATATCTATTGTTTAAAGAAACAACAGAATGTTTATTGATAGTTATCAAGTACAAATCTTGAAAAGATAAGAAGTTAAACAACGTGTAGATGGTCTCGATAAATAATTTATTATTTTGCAAATAAATTAATAATTAAATAATTAATATTAGTAAATCAGATCTTGGCATATCATAGTTTTAAGCTAAGATTAGTTTATTAAATCCTGGAATCGGTATGAAACGACTTCCTTCTAATCTTCAGCAACACCTGAATTTCAGCAAACTTCTTCCCCTTCGTCTCTGGAAGACATACGAAAACAAATATGGCGCCGACAATACAGGTTCCGGCGAAGATGTAAAACGTTGTGTAGATTCCTATTACATTACTCAACGGTTTGAAGAATTTTGTAACTAAAAACCCAGACAATCCACCGTAGGCAGAAGCAGTCGCCACAGCAATTCCTTTCACATTTGTTGGGAACAGCTCTCCAAGAAGAACATAAGGCAATGTGAATATCCCAACTGAATTCATTATCCAGAAAAATCCTAAGGCAGTAGTTGGTAACCATGATATGTACGAAGTGTCCTTCTTGAGATAGTCGTGAATATAGAAGTACGTTCCTTCGCCAAACTGGGCAATCGCACAACCAATAGCTGATGTTATTAATAATGGCTTTCTGCCAAGTCTATCCACGAGTATCCCAGATATATAAACTAAAAATAAAGGAGGAAATGCAATTGTAAAGTGTAATTTTTATTGGATTACCAGCTGGTAGTTGAATGCAACCTATGACAATGCTAGAGGTTTCAGCAGATAGTCCACTATCTGATAGTTCCAAAATGGTCTGGAGATAGCTATCCAACGCGTTGGCGCCAGCAAACTGCTGCAAGGTTTTGATACCTGTAATTTACAGGTTATAAACTTATAAATATAAATTTCTATATCACTAGTAAAGTAATAATGATATACCAAATAGTAAGAATATCAGGTATGCATATTCTCTGCTGAAGAACTCGAAGAATGTGCCTTTATTGCTCATGTCATCTTCAATCGTCTTCTGAATATGTTCCATCCTATCGTCGATAAATTTTTCGTCCACTGTGTTGCTTGACAACCTAACTAAGCAAGTTCTTGCTTGTTCTAAATTGCCAGACTTTATTAAGTAATATGGCGATTCTGGCATAAAATAGAACGAACAGAAAAATATCACTGGAACAACTGCGCAAAGCATGCCTAACGATTGGTAGGAGATGTATGGCCCAATGCACAACACTATAAACGATCCTAATATCTTCAGTAATATTAAATACGTGCTTATTTTTCCTCTTATGTCCGGTTCTGAGATTTCACCGTTGTAAATAGCGGTTGTCTGTAAGTGAAAGAAGTTATTATGTATCATAAATCATAACTATCATAATATATATACCATTATGGCAATACCCATCCCCAATCCACCCAGGACCCTTCCAATTAATAGCAGCTCTATGGATTTAGCGAATATAATGACGATCCATTGCGACAAAAATAACAGCGCTGTGAAAAGTAACGTGTTTTTTCTTCCAAATTTATCGACAGCCCAACCACCGAAGAAAACTACTAGAGTTGAGGCTAAAAGATATGACGAGGCTACCCAAGAGGCTTCTTCCTAAAAAAAAGTCATCAGTTTCTTCAGTCTCAGTTTAACAGTTCTGAACAGAAATTTGTTTCATACATACCTCAGAAATTGGTCTTCCCACTGGCGAATTTTCTGACTGTAATAATGGTAGCGATGGTGAACACCATGAAACACCCATACCGATGGCAGCAGCCGATATGTTTGCTTCAAAAAGTTGGTTAGTTCTGTTTATCATGTTTTGGAAAGAAACTTACCACATATAGCTGCCAGGTACTGTAGATATCGAGAATTTTTCATTTTCTCGAACATGATTGTTTGTTATCTGTCTACGATTCTCCTGGACAAATGGGCTTCTTAGGTACACGTTACAGGTACTGGGACTCAAGATCAATTGTTCATTATCGATTTTAAAAAAGAAATACGGCACTTGAGACACGGTCACTAGTGTCCAAGTGGCTACCTGTGTCCAAATGAATGCTCAAATAGACCACAGCTTGTTACAGCCAAAAATTATTACATGTCGTCGATTTTGAAACCCAGTTTGAGGAATTCCACTGCGTAAGAAACAAATTCATAGGTCATTTATCAATAGTCATGAATGTTGAAATGTATTACAGTTTTGACGTTCCTAATCAATGAAAATATGCAATACTATATTAGTTACCTGTCATATTTTTAGAATAAACACAATTAAAGACATAGCAAAATATAAATATAAAAAAATTGGCCTATTGTAGTAGATAAGACTTTTCATTAATTCATTTTGTCTATGCTTATAGATGGTATCTATGTATACAAATTGTGAATACAATAATAATTATTTCAGGGGTTTTGATATCCACATAAAAACAATAATGACAAGATAATTGGGTAGAGTGCATTCTCGCACTTTGAATGAACTACGTACTCATTATTCTTAGATAAATAAAACTATAGTATCGTGTAATGCGATAAAAGAAATCTTTGTGTAATAAACTAGCCACTAGAATGTGAACGACAGTCACATATAACATACATAATATATAACAGCCAAATCCAAGATGTTACAGGAACTAAAATCCACACGATACATGCAGTATCTAGCATCAATAACAGGTAAATATCACATGTATTAGATATCTATTTTTTTTTTCGAATAATTTAATTTTTAGTAACATTATCGTCGGGTTTTGCTGGTATGACAGTAAATTGGCCATCTCCAACACTTCCAATATTACAATCAGAACATTCACCAACTGGATATCCCATTTCAGATGTAAGAATTCATATTTAACTATTTACGTTGTTCACTTTTTGTGCCAGTTATCAAACATAGAACCCACTTTCCTATATAAAATAAACGATATTTTTGTTGTTTATTTCCAAATAAAGATCATTTTAATATGACAGGAAGCTGGTTCTTGGATAGTGTCAACATATTACCTGATTGGTATCCCTATACCATTGATAGTTGGGTGGGCTATCGATAAATTTGGCAGAAAAAAAATACTGCTATCATCAGGCATTTTGGCATTGGTACAATGGATCATAATAATCTTTGCTAACTCGATGGAAATGCTAATAATCGCTAGATGCTTTGGAGGAGCTGCTTTTGCAATGTGCACTATGGTAAGTGCTCAATAAATTGTATGTAATAGTAAATTGATTCACAACTAACGTAATCTAATCAATTATTTGCAGACGTGTTCTATATACATTGGAGAGATAACAGAGGAAGACATAAGAGGCAAGCTTAGCACTTATTTGATCCTTCAGAAAATTTTGGGAGGTGTTATTGTCCTTGCTATAGGACCTTATGTATCTTATCAAGTTCTTGGTATGATATGTGCTTGTCTACCTGTTATATTCTTTGCTAGTTTCTATTTTATGCCTGAGTCTCCTTATTATTTAACGAGAAAAGGTGACACAGAACAAGCCAGAAGGAACTTAATCATTTTATCAAGTGATACAGCCAATGAGAAATTCATAGATGATAGATTGGACCTGGCAAGACGAACTGTGGAAGCAAATATGGCTAATAAGACCAAACTTTGGGATGTAATTATTAAGAAGAAGTATCGATTTGCTATACTTTTAATACTAGGTACGAGAAGTGTGAATTAATATTACAGTTGATAATGATAATTTTGGTAATGATAATGGTAATTTTGGATCATTTCATTTTAGGTGTAAAAACAGCTCAGGCTTTTAGTGGACATACACCTTTAGAGGCTTACCTTCAAACCATTATAAAACTGACTGATAGTGGTCTAACCCCAGAAATTTCAAGCATTACCATTGGATGCATTCAAATTCCAGCAAGTATGTTTTCGATATTTAATACTTGCATAACTTCAAATATACCATTGTTTTCGTCAGGAACGAGTAAACATTTAAACTTTGATAAATAAATAATGCATGATATAGAAATATTAGAAGGAATAGTAGAAGAAATAATTATATTATTAGTACAATCTGGTGTAATATGTTTTTTCTTTTAGTTTTCCTGTCAGGCTTGTTAGTTGATAAGCTGGGCAGAAGACCACTGCTGATCATATCAGCAATAGGTTCAGCAGTTGCATTATTTGGTGAAGGAACATATTTCTACATCCAAAATTATTTAGAAGGCGATACTAGTAATCTGGCATGGTTACCAACAACAGCATTAGCCTTTTTCTGGATAATGAACCAATTGGGACTGGGTCCATTACCCTACGTGTTGATGGGTGAAGTTTTCCCATCAAATGTCAAAGGAATTTCAGTGGGTTTGACTTTTGCCTACGGAAACGTGTGTGGGTTTATCGTATCAAAATTTTTCAAACCGCTTAGCAATGCCATTGGGATACATATAGTGTTCTATATATTTACCGGCATTTGCTTGACTGGCGCACTATTTATATTTGTCTTTCTTCCGGAGACTAAAGGAAAAACTCTGAAGGAAATCCAGGAACTGATGATGAATAGAAGAGAAGAGAAAAAAGAAAATCACTGAAATCTTAGTTAATATTTCAAACTAAAGATGATCTGTTTACTGTTTTAATAGAAAATATCGTTTTATGGTATTAAAGTATGTATTTATGTATAAAATTGTTAATTTTTTATTAAACTACCAACAAAGCTTTAAATTAAAACCTACAAATTGATGTACCTAGGTTGGTTTCTATAAATAGAGCACACACAACACATTTGCAAAACGTGGATGTCAAATATTGCAAAATGGATAATTTGGCGCTATAAACAATCTAAGGAATGTTAGCATTGTCCATAACACTCAAGATAAAAGGATTTTCAAGTAGATTTTCGCAACTTTCGGGACTTTTACAGACCACAATAGGGTAAAAATTCGATAAGTCTCATAAATATTTGCCTGGACAATAATTGTCAGCAAATAGCATTCGCCAATCGAAATAATTGACGGTTGATTGCACGTCCCGACCACTTGTGATGATGGTCCCTGCAATCTCGAGTGAATGTCTCGATTTTCTGTGTATATATAAATAATAATTAGGGGTACTTAGGGATTTTATTGCCGTTACTGTATCGGACATTTATTTTTGAACAGATCGTCACCCAGTGCTGGAGTTTTGTCCCAAATAGATGTGCATATTTTGAAATAGTGCTTTGAAGAATAATGGGGTGGTTAAAAAATAGTCGTTATGTTCAATACTTTGCTGCATTGGCTGGTAAGTTTATTAAGGCCAGAATTACCAATAGGGTGTCCAGAATTACCAACCAGACACATATTTGCATAATTAGAAAAGTGTTATTTAGAATTTAATAAATCGATTTTTTTGACAACGCATTTTTAGGAAACTAATTTAGTCACATTTCTATGATATTTCAGCTTCATTAACAATTGGATCAAACACTGCTTATGTCACATGGGCATCTCCAACCTTACCTGAGCTAACATCACCAAATTCACCAATTGGGGTGCAATTGACAAATGTAAACGAAGCATATATTACTAAATATACAAATTTAATATTATTTTTATTCACGAAATTTACTTTTAGTCAGAAGCCTCATGGGTGGTGTCTATTTTTCCTCTGGGAGGAATTATTACATGTCCATTTGCAGCATCCATAGTTAAAAGATTAGGGCCAAAAAGGAGTTTATTATTCTCCTCGCTTTTCATAGCAATACCGTGGATTCCAGTGACGCTTGCCAGATCTGTTACAACGCTATATGTTAGTCGGTTTGTTGCTGGTATTACTTCAGGTCTTATAATCTCAGTAAGTATGATTTAAATGTCTCTTATAGATACTTCTTTTTTAACTTTTTTAGGCGGTAACAATGTACAATAGTGAGATAGCAGATCAAGAAATACGAGGAAAACTAGGCAATGCCTTTTCAATAATGAAACTGATGGGTCATTTTGTAATTTTGACAGTTGGACCTTTTGTCTCGTATAAAGTCCTGGGGATAATATGTGGTATTCTTCCTTTATTCTGTTTTTGTACCATCTGTTTTATGCCTGAGTCGCCATATTACCTGGTAAAGATTGGCAAGCAAGCAGCAGCTAAGGAAACATTGATAAAGTTGGGAAGAGGTGGTACTAATGAGGTCCAAATCCAAGAGAAATTGGCCGAAATTGAAGAAATTGTTACTAAAGATATGCAGAATAAGTCGAGTGTTTGGGAATTTTTGTCGAATCCTCTGTACAGGAAAGCACTGATAACAATGACTGGTAAGCATTGAGATTTCTTTTGCTTCAAGATAATACATTTCCAATTAACCCTTTACTTTGTTTACTTTTTTAGAAACATTTTTCTGTGCGCACCTCATCATTTTTAGTGTAAACATCTTGAACATCTTATCAAATATTTCAGGTATAAAAATTCTCCATATCATGAGTGGAGGGGTTGCTATAGAAGCATATATGCAATCCATAGTTGCCTCTAGTGACAGTTCTGTTTCACCACAAGTTTCAAGTATCATCTTCGGTGCTATACAGTTTCCAGCTGGTATATATCACTCTAGAGTCTATCTACACAACTCTATCCATAAATCCAAACAGAACTAACTTTCTTTTTCCAGCTTTTGCAGCTAGCGCCATAGTAGACAAAGTTGGCCGCAAACCACTACTAATTATCTCGGCTTCTGGTTGCGCAGTAGCTCTGATATCAGAAGGAATCTATTTCTACATACACGACGTCATCCAAGGCAATGTTGAGTATATCTCGTGGGTACCAACCACAGGAATAGTTCTATTCCTTGTAAGCACTCCATTAGGAGTTGCCTCTTTACCGTACATCTTAATGGGCGAACTATTTCCCGTCAATATCAAAGAATCGGCCATAAGCCTGATCACATTTTATGGGCTAGCTATGTCTTTCGTCGTCTCAAAGTTTTACCACCCAATATCCGAACTGTGGGGTCTATGCACCGTGTTTTGGATATTTGGCGGCGTATGCATCGCAGGAATCTTGTTCGTTTGGTTTTTCGTACCCGAAACTAAAGGAAAGTCTTTCAGTGACATTCAGATCAAGTTAAATAAGTCCAGAACGGTCCAAGAACAGCCTAACGACGCAGAAAAAGCGTAAGTTATTAGGTTTGTTCTAGTAAAGAACAAACTAGTTCGAAACTAATTTGAAACTGGTTCTAAACTAGTTCGAAATTAATTTTAACCTAATGTCAAACTAACTTCAAACTAGTTTCAATTAGAAACAAAGTTATTAGAAGTATAAATTCCTCATATTGTTGGAAGCATCAGCATAGTATTACTTGTAGAAAAGAAAGAAAGGAACTACAATGAAGAATTTCGAATAATCTTTAATGATGGTGAAGAATGTTTTGAATAAAACAATACGTATTTATTTATTTGTTGTATTTGTAAAAGCCCTCGCCGGATTTCCTTCCATATTTTCCTTCCTCGACCATTTTCTTGATGATTGCGTTAGGTTTGTAGAGGGGTTCGTCTGGGAATTTCTTGTGCCATCCCTCCATGATGAACATGCCTAAGTCCAGGCCGGTGTAATCCTGGAGTTCGAATGGCCCCATTGGATATCCTGCTCCTAGTTTCATGGCTATGTCGATATCTTCGAAGGAAGCGTCACCTAATCGAAATAAAAAATACATCAAAAGATAGCTGAGACTTTCCCCTATCTACCATAGTTATTGCAGAGGAAAGTTATAACATTTAGTGGGTCAAATAAATTAATGAATTCCAGGCACTTTTCCATCGGTTATTGGTCGACGGCGAACAGTGCTATGTAAATCCTTTTGAGGAGCTTAAATCATATCGATATATACATCAAAATATAGCTAAGATTTGTCCCTATCTACCACAACTTACTGCAGAACAAAATTTTAACAATTGTTGTATTACTCATTGAATGTTGAAAACATTCAATTTTGAATATCAGTAAAACGTTCCTTATTTGTTTAATAACTCGAAAACTATTACAGCTAAGGAAATGTTTATTTGCAAGAATTCTTTCGTAATGACTCAAGGATCATTTTAGTCTTTATTTCATCGAAATCGGAGAAAAAATAACATTTAAAAACATAAAAAATCCATTTTTTACGTAATAACGCAATTTTATACGCTCATAATTCAAAAACTATTAATCCCAGAACTCAGGAGATAGTTTTCTAATATAAGGCATTGTCTCCCGTTTCCAAAAAGGTATAACACATCACCATTCTCAACAATTAGTACATAAATATTAACAATTATTAACAATCGTAATTATTTGAATAAAACCCCCCCTGGCGCCATCTATGAGTGTTCGCGGAAATAGTCGCTTTTCGTGTCGGTAACCTCACTCTCTATAACCTAGAACGCGGCACCGCAAAAGTCTGCGCCGGCTCCCGCGATTTATCTAGGATTTTCGCAAAAGAACCGTGAATTACGTCGAGAAATGTTTGTAGAAGACTTCAATATGTGATCTATAATATTTTGCGCGGTGTGTCAGTGGTTTTTTTAACGAGTTTTCGTGAAATACCGGACATGTATGCGTAGGGTATACGTAGTGAACACTGTGTATGTTCTTTCATTATAAATGTGTCAAACAGCCGTGAAACCAACAATTTGACGAGTTACAATTTGTCCCGAAGAATAAACAGTAAGTAATATTTAATTACCGGTTATTAGTTAGTTACTAATTGGTTACTATCACCGAATGATCCGATTTCCCAAATTCGTAAAAACCGCCAAAAGATTCATAGCGCTGGCTGCGCCAAACAATTGCGGTTACCTATAGCAACACTTGTTGAATTAAATCGTGCTTCAAATGTTTTTTTCGCGCCATCTTGAAGAAAATTTTTTGCTCTTTGTCATAAGCGCGTCTCTTTTTGGTCGAATTTCACCGGAAAATCGTGTGTTTTATTCAAAAATACCAGCAATAACTTGCAATAGGTGATTTGTGGTGCCCTGAGCGGTGTTTTGAAGTAATAACGAGTGTTGGTTTTGCAGGGATGTCAAGCAATTTTGTAAGAGTGCGAGATACGCCGTTTTGCATACGAGTGAATTCCTGTATAATGTATTATCCAGTGTGTATGGATTATAAAAATCATGTTTCGTAGTCGTCCCAGCTTCGATATAATCAGATTTTGGTGAGTAACTGGTGTATTTGTTTTGATATTTGATTTGAATGTAACAATAAGTGACTATAATGTTTGTATCTACCTTAATAAACATTGTGCCTGCTTCTATTTTGCTGTATTTAGTTGTTTTATTCTTGCAGATGGACGACGAGGGTGATGTTCTAGTAACGTGTGAGTGTAGTGCAGTGAAATGACGCTTTATGGGTTGTACAATCAGTAGTGCGCGATAAACTAGCGAGTGTAGTGCAAAAGATACAATTTAGTAGTGCGTGCTTTAGCCATACGAGTGTAGTGTTCATTGGGAGCTGTAAATGTGCGAGGATCCAGGACAAATGACGTTCAGGAGGACCCCGAAGGAAAGGCAGCTTACAGGGATGAAGACATCTAAAGGTAGGTTCAAGGAGATTGTCGTCCATCGTTTGGAGGAGAAGAAGGCGCAATAAGGTAGGATTCAAGCAATTTTTATACGTGTAAAGTGTCAGTTTGTGTTACTAAAGTGTGCTAAATTGATTTGAGGTGTTAGCAAGTGATTTCCAGTAGGTATTGGTTGATTAATCTGTATATTAAGTATTAAATATAAATATATTCGTGTATTTTCTTTTCAGATCGACGAGAAGTGGATTTTCCATTTTTGTATTGTTTTTAGTTTTAGGTTGTATCGAAAGTGAAGATTTATATGTCTTTTTCTACTTTGCATTCACAATGCACACATTGTAACACTGTTTTCGGTGTTACAATTAGCAAATTGTAACACCGTTTTTAGTAACTTTTTTCTAAGATTGGTGACATTGATATCAAATGCATGTCAAACGAAAATACACATAACCACAAAAGTAAGCACAAACTGATTTTTTAGAATCGCACAAACTGCGAAGTATGTATATTTTTATACATATTTAAACATGCGTGTTGTATCCTAGGTTTCGTACTACTAGTATATGATGGTATATAATAATTATCAATAATTACTTTTTCACAGATATTTGAATTTAAGTGACAGATGACAGTGTTACCAACGGTTGCACCCATAAATACTCTAGATTGGAATTTTACCTAATATACTTCTAAATTTTTATAAAATTAATGACGCAAAGTAGAAAAAATAGTATATTACACTCGTTTTATAAGACATATTGGCGCATTCGTTCATTTGGGGCACTCGTCGCTGGCGCTCCTGGTGCCCCAAACAACTCATGCGCCAATTTGACGTCTTATAAAACTCTTGTATAATAATATACTATTTCGTGCAGATTGGGAAGGGAGAATCAGATTCATCTAGATCAAATTGATCCCAGCAAGTCACAAAACTTTGACTTTTTTCAAGACCAAACATTTTACAATTTATTTGATTAGATTCAATATAACTAGAATCTAATCAAATAAATTTCTATACAAATCTTATATTAGTTGGTTAGTAAAATAATGTATTTGTTATGTTTATTTGTTAATAAAGATAACCACATGTTAAAACCAGCAATCAACGTGTTCAATATACACATTTATTAGTATACATATAAAAAAATTCTCCAAATTACAAAAGTTATATAAAATAATTTATCTATTCCAACATCTTATCGCATCTTATCTTACTGTTTTAGTTTATTTCTTGTACTTATAGAAACCCTCTCCACTCTTGACACCTAATTTTCCTTCCCCACATAATTTTATCAGGGCATCCAATGGTTTAAATAATGGATTCTCCGGCATTTTCTTGTGCCAACCGTTCAAGATGAACAGTGTTGTGTCCAAACCAACGTAATCCGCGAGTTCAAGGGGTCCCATTGGGTACCCAGCACCCAATTTCATAGCCAGATCAATATCTCTTGCTGATGCATCACCTAAAATAATAAAAATGCTTGTATCGTGCTTCAAATAGAATAAATCACTAGTTTTGTTACTTTATTACAAACACAAAAGCCACAGATAGGTATACTTACTGCATAAAAAATGAGAAAAACAAAGTGAAACATGCAAATTTTGTATCACCAGAAATGTATCTACACTAAACAATCACAAGTTCATGCAAATTTGGGCAGAGAAAGAAATAGTCAATACACATGAAACAACAACTGATTTAAAACTATTCTACATACTAAATCATGACTAAACTACTGAGTTTAGTTCACATTCTTATGAAACAAAGACATGATTCGAAACCCAGTAAACGAAAGACTAATTTAAACTAAACTAAAAAAAAAAAAAAACTATACACAAAGAAAAAATAACACTTACCTCTTTCGTACATTCTAACAGCTTCTGCCATATAAGGCACCAGCAAACGGTTAACAACAAACCCTGGGGTATCTTTGCATGTAATACAAGTCTTCCCAATCGACTTCCCCCATTCCATCATCGCCTTATAAGTCTCATCGGTGGTCTCAGGCGTACGAATGACTTCTAGTAGTCTCATCATTGGTACCGGATTGAAAAAATGCAACCCCCCAAACCGGTCCTTCCTCTTGGTGACCGAAGCAATTTCCCCAATAGACAGCGAGCTAGTGTTCGAAGCAAAGAGAGTTTTTGCAGGTGCTGCTTCATCTAAAGTCTTGAAAAGCTTATGTTTGATGTCAATATTCTCCACGATGGCTTCCACGACTAAATCTGCGTCTTTGACCGAAGAGGTGACATCCGTGGTGCCCTTAATACGGGCTCTGGTCGATTCGACAAATTTCTCTGCCTCGGAGGCCGGTTTGTCCTTGTAGAGCTTCTTAGCTACCCGACTAAGACTTGTCGCAATGCTAGCTTCGGCTTTTTTGAGGATGTCACCGTTTACTTCGACTAAGGTTACATTTTGACCTGCCTGGGCTGTCACCTGTGATATTTATAGGTTATAGTTAAAGGTTATTGTGATTAAAACAATTGAAAACTTTGGAGTAACAATCAAAGAAAGAAAACAATAGAAACAACTTACCTGAGCAATGCCATTGCCCATCAAGCCTCCGCCTATTACAGTGACATTCTTGATTGCATTTCTTGTAATGCTGGTAGAAAATGTTCTTTTAATCACAGAAAACGACATCGTTACAGTAGATTGAAACGAATAATAGCGAACTGAACGTTGTGCTATGGCTGTGAAATGGTATGAAAACCAAAAGGTCAAAGTACAAGGAACAGTTGTTATCGTTTTATTTACTGATTATAATTAGATAGATAAATGTAATGCTTCATAAATTCATATTTTGCTGTCTTTGATAACGAATTCAAGATATTTATAGGATTAACTTTGATCTTGTTTAATATATGGTCATTATATGGATGTTAGAAATGTAGTATGGCGTTTGAAGTCATAGATTTGAAATCCTATACATGAAAGGCCTAATTTAAAACAATCTATCATTCTAAAGACACTAAATAATCTTATCATCAGTTATTTATTAATAATGTTACTTATTAATAATCTTATCAGTTATTATGTAAGAAATTTACATAATAAAATGAAAATTGATAACTTTACTCCTCTTAAAAATTGTCTGGTGCGCCATCTAGGAGTACTTGATAGAAGTTTATTTTTCTTAATTTTAATTCGGACATGTCCAAAACTGATATAGATTGTGGCTTATTATTTATATTTCTATAGATATCGTCCTTGATTGTACGAGCAATTTCGATATTTTTTTTAAATTGGCTTTGTATGATTGCTTAGGGAATCGAATTCAAGAAATTGCTTCTTGTACAATTGTGTGAAAACCAGTGGGAATATAAGTTATTATCATACATGCCTAGATAGCTAATACTTTGAGTAATGAAACCTGAAAATTCCAGCTATCTACCTGCTGTACTTTGTTCAGATTTTTTTTTTCAAAAATTGGCTTTGTATGCTTAGGGGTCGAATGTCAAGAATTAGCTTCTTGTACAATTGTGGGGAAGCTAGTTGGAATATAAGTTATTATCATACATGCCTAGATAGCTAATACTTTGAGTAATAAAACCTGAAAATTCCAGCTATCTACCTGCTGTACTTTGTTCAGATTTTTTTTTTTCAAAAATTGGCTTTGTATGCTTAGGGGTCGAATGTCAAGAATTAGCTTCTTGTACAATTGTGGGGAAGCTAGTTGGAATATAAGTTATTATCATACATGCCTAGATAGCTAATACTTTGAGTAATAAAACCTGAAAATTCCAGCTATCTACCTGCTGTATTGTTCAGATTTTTTTTTTCAAAAATTGGCTTTGTATGCCTAGGGGATCGAATGTCAAGAATTAGCTTCTTGTACAATTGTGAGGAAGCTAGTTGGAATATAAGTTATTATCATACATGCCTAGATAGCTAATACTTTGAGTAATGAAACCTGAAAATTCCAGCTATCTACCTGCTGTATTGTTCAGATTTTTTTCTTCAAAAATTGGCTTTGTATGCTTAGGGGAACGAATGTCAAGAATTAGCTTCTTGTACAATTGTGAGGAAGCTAGTTGGAATATAAGTTATTATCATACATGCCTAGATAGCTAATACTTTGAGTAATGAAACCTGAAAATTCCAGCTATCTACCTGCTGTATTGTTCAGATTTTTTTTTTTCAAAAATTGGCTTTGTATGCTTAGGGGATCGAATGTCAAGAATTAGCTTCTTGTACAATTGTGAGGAAGCTAGTTGGAATATAAGTTATTATCATACATGCCTAGATAGCTAATACTTTGAGTAATGAAACCTGAAAATTCCAGCTATCTACCTGCTGTATTGTTCAGATTTTTTTTTTTCAAAAATTGGCTTTGTATGCTTAGGGGATCGAATGTCAAGAATTAGCTTCTTGTACAATTGTGAGGAAGCTAGTTGGAATATAAGTTATTATCATACATGCCTAGATAGCTAATACTTTGAGTAATGAAACCTGAAAATTCCAGCTATCTACCTGCTGTATTGTTCAGATTTTTTTTTTTCAAAAATTGGCTTTGTATGCTTAGGGGATCGAATGTCAAGAATTAGCTTCTTGTACAATTGTGAGGAAGCTAGTTGGAATATAAGTTATTATCATACATGCCTAGATAGCTAATACTTTGAGTAATGAAACCTGAAAATTCCAGCTATCTACCTGCTGTATTGTTCAGATTTTTTTCTTCAAAAATTGGCTTTGTATGCTTAGGGGAACGAATGTCAAGAATTAGCTTCTTGTACAATTGTGAGGAAGCTAGTTGGAATATAAGTTATTATCATACATGCCTAGATAGCTAATACTTTGAGTAATGAAACCTGAAAATTCCAGCTATCTACCTGCTGTATTGTTCAGATTTTTTTTTTCAAAAATTGGCTTTGTATGCTTAGGGAAACGAATGTCAAGAATTAGCTTCTTGTACAATTGTGAGGAAGCTAGTTGGAATATAAGTTATCATACATGCCTAGATAGCTAATACTTTGAGTAATGAAACCTGAAAATTCCAGCTATCTACCTGCTGTATTGTTCAGATTTTTTTTTTTCAAAAATTGGCTTTGTATGCTTAGGGGATCGAATGTCAAGAATTAGCTTCTTGTACAATTGTGAGGAAGCTAGTTGGAATATAAGTTATTATCATACATGCCTAGATAGCTAATACTTTGAGTAATGAAACCTGAAAATTCCAGCTATCTACCTGCTGTATTGTTCAGATTTTTTTTTTTTCAAAAATTGGCTTTGTATGCTTAGGGGATCGAATGTCAAGAATTAGCTTCTTGTACAACTGTGAGGAAGCTAGTTGGAATATAAGTTATTATCATACATGCCTAGATAGCTAATACTTTGAGTAATGAAACCTGAAAATTCCAGCTATCTACCTGCTGTATTGTTCAGATTTTTTTTTTTCAAAAATTGGCTTTGTATGCTTAGGGGATCGAATGTCAAGAATTAGCTTCTTGTACAATTGTGAGGAAGCTAGTTGGAATATAAGTTATTATCATACATGCCTAGATAGTGTTAATACTGGATAATGAAACCTGAAAATTCTAGCTATCTATCTGCTGTACTTTGCTCAGGAGAATTTTACAAAAATCGGCTTTGTATGATAATTAGATGATCAAATGTCAAGAATTTGCTTGTTGTACAATTGTGTGGAAACTAGTGGGTTTATAAGTTACTATTATATATGCTTAGATAGCTAATACTTTGGGCAACGAAAGCTGAAAATTTCAGCTATCTACCTGTTGTTCTTTGTTCAGGGATTTTTTTCAAAAATTAGCATTGTTTGTTATTCCCTTGTAAGTTATTCCTTTGACCTAAGTTTTGTCCTAACTTTATGGTGGTTTCAAACACTTGCTTATAACTAAAAAAATAAAACAACAAAAGCTTTAGTATTTCCTATACCTTTTTTATTCAGATAGCATCAATTATTAATACAAAACCGACAAAAGAAAAACTCAACTCAATGTTTACAAAACACCAATTCCGATTAAATACAAACTCAAACAATCTATTTTAAATAATCTACTTTTTCCCCCAGCCCCATAATCCCTTAACAAACCCGGTAATCCCCGTTCCCGCCTTCTGATCTTTCTCATCATCCCTCTCCTGCATAGGCGGAAACTGTACATAATTAAACGCCAAATCATAAAACATCGGTTTCGCCTCAACCGCCTGCATCTGCGGCGGCAACTGCACGACATTTGGATTCTTAGATAGCAACTGCGGGTCTTCGCGGAACTCATCCAAACGCTCCGAAAGCGGTTTCTTACTCTTATACGCCTTCACAGGAACGGGAGCTGCTTTTTCTTCGGATTTTTCAATCGCCAAATTAGCCATGGCAACACTTTTCTCCAACGCCGAATTCTGAACTAAGTTATCGACCATGTTTAGTAGTAAGATTGTTGATGTTTTTAACAAGTTTGTATTGATATCTTTAGAGATTTTCTCGGAGATATCAAAGACGTATGCAGCTTCTTTCCATCTACGGAAGTTCGCGTGGGTTTTTCCCATGTAATAGGCGCGTAGGGCTTTGTAGGCTAGTAATTCGGCGGAATATTTTTTCTGGGCAGCCGGGTCGTCTTTCAACAATTCTAGGGACATTAACTCGGAGATTTGTTGGATTATTATATCGAGTAATCGACAGACGTCTTGCGAACGACGCGTTTGTTGTATCAACAATAAATTTCGTTGGACGGTACGCTCGATACGAATTGATAAGAGATACGAGAGAACGATCTGCTCCTTACTATCAGCTCGCACTTCCTCACGAACCAAAGAGATAATATCTCTTAAATCGATGAACATATCCTCCAAAATCTTCACTTTCCCTTGATTATTCTCAGCCCTTTCAATCGATTCATCCAAACTTTCAATACTAGCCAAAAATAATCGTACCCTTTCGTTTCTAATCAAAACCTTCAATCCAAACCAGTTGATCTCTTGTAAAATAGCGGCTGTTTTCTCTTTTTTCTGCGCGACAAGCGCCTCGAAGTTATCCAAGATCCCTTGGCTGCGTAATTCGAGAAGATCCACGCCTTTATCTTCGCCTATGTTGTAAGCGCAGTAACGGAGACTCGGGGCAATCTCGTCCACTTTTTGCTTGTATGCAAGCTGGTCGTCGTCGGGTAGCGCAGAAGCTAGTTTTTCGTAGATAACCTGAGCCTTTTTAAGGTTTTCGTTCGCCTTGGACCAAAGTTGCAGTTCGAAGTGTAAAGTTCCATGCATCCAAGCGACGTAAGCTTGCGATTCTAATTTTGTTCGCACGTCGCATCGATCAATCTGTGTAACACAGATATTTTGTTTTATATTGTTTTACTTGACTTTTTTTAATTATTAGAGTAGTTTTAAATAAAGTAGAGCACAGTAACATATGCAACCAATTATACCCGTATATTTGGTTGCATCCACAACTGTGCTCTCCTTGGTTTGAAACATCTGTACATAGTTTTAAGAACTAATACATGTTCATACCAAGAGTAAATAATCCAAAGTTTATGAATAACTCTCAGATAATATAAGCCTTACCTTGCATAATTCTTCAAGTTGTAAAGCGTAAATGCAAGCCTTCCTCAGCTTCTGAATCAAATGAAACTTCTTTCTGGGTTCGGTGTTGGCCTCCTGCCTAAGTTGCATGGCGTAAGCCCAACTCCGCTCAGCCAAAATCAACGGAATCTGTAAATATCTCTCGTCGGATTTCGCGCTGCTCAAGTGCATCTCCGTCACGTCTTTCTTCTTGAAATGCCTTCGATCGCCCTGCGGCAACTTCAACGCCTTACGCAGACGACGGATACGTCTCGAGCAGTAACCCCTGTACCGTTGGTAATCACCATGCCGAAGACCGTGCTGCTGGTGTTGATCTCTAACAACTTTCAATACTACAGAAAAATTGAGGAATCAAACAGATGTTTTGGAGGTTATACTAGCTTAAAAAAGGATACTTTCTAGAGTAAACGGTGCCAAAGGGGTTATTTTTGGGTCGCTTTTCGATTCCTCCACGGGAACGTTCGGATTTAATTCGTTTAAAACCATTTTCTGTCAATATTTATCTGAATTTTTGCTGTTAAATGTCCACGAAGACAGGCGACAACAAAACGTCAAAGTCTGTGTGTAGACTGCGCCATCTGTGAGTGGGTTTTACGTTGGTAGTGGACAGTGTATTTTTGTTTGGGGGGTTGGTACCCCGAACGTCACTTGACATTACGCATACTCGCGTCATATACGTCAGTTCCTTCGTGTTCGAGCAACTTCTAGGTGTTTCTGTCGTTATTTCTCGAATTAAATCGAAAAATTTCTAGTGATTGTTGCCTTATTACTTGCCTGCGATGTCGCTCAACACAGCCCATATAAACGGTGGCGTTTTAATACACGGTGGAGAATGGTAAATATCAAAACATACCGACTTGTAACACAATCACGACATTTGTTTACATTGCAGTATTTTGCTGTTCTCCGATAAAGTGACAATAGAATGGGGTGGTAACGAGAACCCCGCGTTCAAGGGAACTAAAAAGGGTCGTATCTATCTGACAACACATCGTATGATCTTTAACTCCGAAAGTTCAAATGATAAAATGTTATCGTTCAGCTTTCCGTTCATTACCCTGTCTGAGGTAAGTTCTAAACAAAGATTTGATGGTATTCATGCTAAATTGATCGTGGGTATACCGTAATCATGTAATGTTACATTGTATTTTAGGTGGGCGTTGAACAGCCTGTTTTCGGTGCTAATTATATTCAAGGAAAAGTTGTTTCTCAACCCAACGGTAACTGGCAGGGAACAAATACGTTCAAAATTCATTTCAAGCATGGGGGAGCCATTGAATTTTCTCAGGCAATGCTTAGGGCAGCTAGCATGGGTAATGAATATGTTTATCATGTTTTTGTCTTTTTTTACATGTGTGTTCATTAAATAATTTTTTATCTTCGGACCCTATTTTTTTTTTTAATTTTTTATTTCTTTTGTATTTAGCTAGGGCAAATGGAGCACCAGCAGCTCCACCACCGTATGTGCCCCCCGCTGGCCAATGGTATCCAGCTCCACCCCCGGCTTATGCGCCTCCTCCGACGGGACATTATGGTTGGGTGCCCCAAAATGTATTTCCTAATCACCCACCTCAAAATACTGTATTTATGAGCGATGCACCACCACCATATCCTGGTATTAATTTGCCTCCTGGGGCCCATGGCGGTAAGAATTGAGGATACATTTAATTTGAGTTAACTACTTATTAGGTAGCAATGGGTGTAATTGAATAATTTGAAGATTTTTTAAATTATTTTTTATTTATGATCGATTATTTCATTCAGATATGCCCATCACTAATTTTCAATAACACTGATTTTGGTTTTCAGAGAAATAATGTTGTATTGGGAAAGATATTAATTTTATTTACACATCAAAGGAATTAAAGTGGCTAATTTGTACTGAAAAATGTACAAATAAATAACCCAAAATATGTAACAAAGATAGACATAATTCTATTAAATAGTATATGTGGCATTTCTGTTTGATTTCTGTTACAGTATAGTTTGCTATATTATTATCTGTGACTCTTTTTTTACATTATATAGGGCAAGGATTTTTTTATTTAGAAAGATAAGATTACACAACATTGCAAATCATGCAAATTAATATTTTGCATATTACAAAGTATTGTGACGTATTTTTGATTCCATCTTCATTTAATCACAAAATAATTATAACCTTTGTCCCTGAGCATATGTCTAGAACAATTTTTTTGTTTACATTTACTTTTACTGCCCAAATGCTATTGACCACTCAGGTAGATGTGAAACTAACAGATACATTTTAACACAGTTAATTCTTCACCGGGAGCTTTTGCAAAGGCCGCAGAGGCAGCACAAGCACAATCAGCCTACTACGACCCTAACCAACCGCAAATGGCTTACGTACCACCACCAGCTTATTACGTAAGAACCTATAATATTTTTTTAATTATAAAAAGTAAATTATAAACAATAAATGATATAAAATTTAACTTTTGTTTATAGGAAAACCCACCCAGCTACGACCAGGCTACTAACAAGAAACAGAATTAGGTCCAAGTGATTAATGATGATTATTAACCACACTAAAGTGCACCAACTATATTTTAAGTATGATTATACATAACGTTAATTTGCTTTGTTTTGAGAAGATTTCTTGTTATAGGTATATTTTTAACGCAAGCTGTATATATTATATATTTTATGTTTTAATTATATATGTATTAATCGAGTAGATCGTTCTTATAGGGAATGTTTTAAGAAATAAATTTGCAGCAAGCTTCATAGTGGTTTTTTACCTACAAAAAATACTTGTATGGTTGTTCTTTATTTGTTCTTTAAGTGTTGAAATGTTTGGTGTTACAAATTGATATTTTTCTTGATGTTTTTCTAAGAAAAATTAATCAAAACTTACTAAAAATGGTTGTTGTCGTTACTTGGATTCAGTCTTGTAAGTAAAAATGTATGCAATCTATAACTTCAGATATTTATTGCCTGTTTTTTTTATTTTTAGGGGCGGTTATTGTTATATCAGTAACCTCCCTATGCTCTGTGGTTGTTCTGCTAAGCTGTTGTGTATGGTAAGAATGAATAAGTGTTGGCATATTGGCATAATTTTCTAATCGCTTTTCTCACTCAACCTATATTTTCTATTCATTGCGGTACATATTATTTTCAGCTGGGAATACAAACGTCGAAACTTGAAAGACTTATACATATTTAATAAAACAACTCTGTCCGATTTACAAAGTAAACACATACAGTGCGAGAAAACAGTACCAAAAAATCTGTCATCCTCAAAATATTCCAAAATCGTAGACGTTGCTTCACCAATTCCTTCCTGTGCCACAGAGAAATGTTTTGAAGGAAATGAACTTCTTGATTCGACAAACAGCTTCAAGTATTATCCGAAATTATTCCATTTATAGCTTATTTATTGTTTTTTTTTTTTTTTTTAGTTTTGATCAAGTTCGTTTAGAAATAGATGCTCCCAAAGATCAAGATGTCATTTCTAACTGTAGTACAGATTCTAGAAATACATTTTACTCGGTAAGTAATGCTGGTAATACATTACATTTTATAGTAACTGTAAGATTTGTTTTTTAGATATATCCTATTACTAGGGCTTCCTCAGTTGCTGAAACGATGAAAAGTGCTCTATCGCAAGTCGATTTAACAATTTAAATGTTTTTATTTAATATTTTTTTATTTGTCATCCATGTTAGAATTAAAATAAATGCTTATATCTCTTCAAATTGTGAGTCTTCTGATGTCATACCTGTTCGAAGTTTACCATCGATTAATACCTTCTGGTGGCTAGTGGAAAGTTATTATTATACATGTCTAGATGACTAATACTTTAGGTAATGAACCCTGAAAATTCCAGCTATCTATCTGTTGTACTTTGTTCAGGAAAATTTTCCAAAAATTTTCTTTTTAATCCTGCAGTATACTGTATGATTGTTTAGGTAACCGTATGTCAAAAATTTGCCTCTTGTGTAATTATGAGAAAGCTAGTGGGAATATAAGTTATTATTATATATGCTTAGATAGCTAATACTTGGGGTAATGAATCCTGAAAATTCCAGCTCTCTACCTGCTGTACTTTATTCAGGAAAGATTTTCAAAAATTGGCTTTATATGTTGTATGATTTTTTAGGGAATCGAATGCCAAGAATTTGCTTCTTGTGCAATTGTGGGGAAACCAGTGGGTTGTATAGCTTCTTATTATACATGTCTAAATAGCTAATAATTTGGGTAATGAATCCAGAAAATTCATTTTCCGCCTTTCTCTCACATGTGCCTTGTCATATAAACAATGTAATATATTTTTTTTTTTTGGGTAAAAAGGTGGGAGAATAAAAATTAGAATAATGCACCAATAGTTTAATATAATACAAACGATTATAAACAAATAATATACATAAATTAAACATTCGTTTACATAAACATAAAAACAGGAAAGAACTTACTTAATCTTGAGATATACGTATAAATACTAGAATACAAATAACAGAAGGAAAAACATTTATCGTGTGTACGAAATTATTGTTTTTTTTTTTCTTTATTGATTACCTATTTTTATTGATTTCTTTTTTTTATATTGATTTCGTTTTGTATTTGATTTCAATTATTTAATGAATTGTACCATTCGCGAATGAACACATTTTTTTTAGTGTACATTTTTCATATGTAAGAAAGGAATTATCAAAAATAGAAAAGTGATTAATCAGCAGATAAAAAAACCTGTGCAAAATCCGTTTAACTCTGTCCCTGCTACCTATACTGGGGGAGTACACAAAAGTAACTAAAGAAAAAACTACACAACACGTATTTTACACTATACAAAATTTTATACACTCTCAATAAACGATTAACCATTTATCAGTGGTAAAATAATACAAACATATAACTTTTGATCAAATTATATATCAAATATTCTTTACTAACTAATTATGCTATACGCACAGAGCAGATCTGTTTGGTAAATAAAACACACTTCTACAAGTACATAATAGCTATAATATATTGCTTCGTTTACGCATAATAGCCAACATAAATAACGGACAAAACTAAATAATACAAAAATAAACATTTGAATGTAATAATTTTTTAACAGACCGATAAGATCCGAAATCATCAAAGCTAAACAACGGTTCCTTATCCTGATTAATTTATTACATACTCTAACAATTTTATTAATTTATTTATTTATTTATAATAATAATAATAAGTAACCGGTATTCAAAATTGGTGTTTTGGTATCCGTTCAAAAGTGGCATACTTTTGCGATCGAATACCTTTGTTCGATTCACTGTAATCGTCTCATTTTGAGAATTAAAAACTTATGATCGTTGAATTCTTTTCAATACAAATTCGAGGCAAAAGTAACAGAAAATTAACAGGAGAGCCGATAGTCAGGAAAAAATTGAAGTTACCAACAAATACAGGCACATTACTATCAAAGGTCCGACGTAGATAAACATTGTATTGTGCGACTTATTACACACAGAATTATACTGAGCTCTGAGGGAAACCAACTCCTTATTCAACAGAATCTTATCCTCATTGACAGACGCGAATTTCTCTTTTAAAATTACCAATTCCTCTTCAACTGCTGCCAACTCCTCAACAGATATGTTATTTATCGACTGGTTTTGTACTGATAACGAATGTACATCATTATCTTTAACTTCGTTAGTAACACTTTTTTCCCTGTTTGTAAGCTCGTAATTTAAAGCTTCAACCTTACTTTTAAGTTGCTGAGCTTCGTTACAAGATTCCTTCCACTTCTGCGTGAATAACATTAACTCATGGTTCAGTTCATCAATTTCCGACGTTTTCATGCTGTTCGTTTCCTGCTCTTGTGCTAAACTTGCTTCTAGATCGTGTATTTTTGCTTTGTTCGAGGTCACCAGTAATTCTAAATTCTCTACTTTACGCCTTAACTCATTCTGTTCAGATTGGAACTGATATTTGAGTGTTTTCGAGTTTATTTCATGAACACGTGTCTCTTCTGTGCAAGCAGTCTGCTCCTGGGCTAACTCATCATTGATTATTGTATCCTAGAATTGAAATTGCAATGTTTTAAACTCGACTCTTGACTTTCTTTTGATCCTTTGAACAAATTTTATTCAAAACGTGATCAAAACACTGGGTTTTTCTGGTTTTGTAGTTTTTGCGAATTGAATTCTTTCTTGACCAGAAAGAATTTCAATTTAAGCTCGATTCTTGACTTTCTTTTAAACAAATTTTATTCAAAACGTGATCAAAACACTGGGTTTTTCTGGTTTTGTAGTTTTTGCGAATTAAATTCTTTCTTGACCAGAAAGAATTTCAATTTAAGCTCGATTCTTGACTTTCTTTTAAACAAATTTTATTCAAAACGTGATCAAAACACTGGGTTTTTCTGGTTTTGTAGTTTTTGCGAATTAAATTCTTTCTTGACCAGAAAGAATTTCAATTAAAGCTCGATTCTTGACTTTCTTTTAAACAAATTTTATTCAAAACGTGATCAAAACACTGGGTTTTTCTGGTTTTCTAGTTTTTACGAATTAAATTCTTTCTTGACCAGAAAGAAATTCAATTTATGAAAGACTAAAGTGAAATAAATTACCTGAGACTCCAGTTGACGCCTGCCCGTGTCCGTGTCGTCAGAACGGTATGTCACGTCCGCCGGGGCCTGCTCTGCATCGACGACGGTTACAAACGAAGCGACAGAATCATCGGAGACCCTACTCAAATCTTCCTGGCTGTCCCAATCGGACATAGTAGGCTCAGAATCCATGTCAGTCTCCGGTTCTCGTTTCTCTTCCGGGTCCTCGATGATCTCGGCAAGCTGCGCTGTCACATGATGTATTTCAAATTGCTAAAACCATACAAAAATTAAGTATATATATATATATATATATATATATATATATATATATATATATATATATATATATATATATATATATTTTTTTTTTCTCAACTTACTGTTTTATTTACGTCATTTTGTTCAGATTCTTCCACACCATTTGGCCTGTGGACATCCGAATTCTCATTGTTGGAGTTCTCAATCATCTCTTCCTTAAGTTTGAGGTCATTCTCGATGATTAACTTTAACTTGGCTTTCTGGAATATGCAATTTAACAATTTGTTATTTCGATTACCTATTAAAAAAAAAAGAAATAATAATAAATCTAACCCCTATTTGCTCGACGGGTGGAAAAACAGCTGCAGGATTAACATGGACCGGGAGAAACTTCCTGAACATCTCGTAGGTCTCTTCCAAGTCACGTATGTGGGTCTCTGCTTCTTCTAGTTTCTGTTCGAGTTCTCGCATCTTCTGCTCCAAAGTATTCTTTTCCTCTTGGGTTTTCTTCCGTTCGTCGGAGAGCTGTTGCGCTATTTGCTGTAGAAGAATGACCAAAAATGTTATATAATGGTATATTGGAATAAAAGTCTGATGATTTTGCTTAATGGTTTTATTGCAAGGAATGGATTGTTTTGAGTTAAAAGTCTAACCTGTACTTCTTCTTGCGCCTTCTCAAGTTCCATACGGGCGAGTAAAACTTCTTGTTCGGCAGTGGCACGAGCTCTTTGCTGTTCGGAAGCAGAGCCCACAGCTTCGAGTTGCTCGGCAAGCAGCTTACGAATTGACTCCTTAGCTGCTACTTGATATGTTGTTCTTTCCTCCTGTTCAATGCAGTATTTTTTTAGTTTAAAAGACAGGATATAATATGAATCTTGACTTTATATTGTTTATTATCAAATTTTTATAGTCCCAATTCTTATATTAAAAACTGCAGGTATTCAAGAATCTTTTAATTGTTTTTTAAAAGATTGAATTTTTATGGCCCTAATTAATTATTTTTGAAGTTGGAAACTACTCTCCACTTATTATATTATTTATTCTTTTGGTATATAAAAATTTATACATTGACACACATTATCTATTATCTAGTGTTAAGTCATCATTCAATTATTTATTAATACAAGCTTCAATTATCTATGGTGACTCATTTGAAATGTATTTTATCAACAATGCAATGTTGTAATGTGTTTTTCATTGATTCATAACAATTTTTTGGGGGCATTCAGAATGAAATGTATAAACATGATGAATAAACTCTATAAACATTTTCGTGTTCATGAAAATCAAGTATACATAAGAAAAATGAACGTACGTGTAATTGTGAAAGTTCGTCCCTCAGCCTCTCATCTCCAATATTTTTCCCAGCCTGAGTCAGCTGTGCTTCCAAAGCTGCCACCCGTGACAAAAGTCTCTCCTCGCCAACATACGCCTTAAAAAATATTTTTTTACAAAAATTAAAAAAAGAAATATTGTAGAAAAAAAAATTTTTTTTTGATGAAGATTAAATACCAACCTGCCAACTTTCCTCAGCTGATCTTTTTGCTTCTTCCACCACATGCTGTAAGGCTAGCAATTTTGTCTCCAGACACTGTTCGCGTTGCGAAGCTTCTTGAATTATTTGGTTCAATTTGTACAATTCATCTAAGGGCACATAACCTAATGGACAAAATAAGAAATTATTATTGTTATAATTATTATTATTATTGTCTTCAATTATGTCATTAAAACAACTATTTTTTGTTTTATATCAACACTAGCAGAATACCTTAAAATGAAGAAATCATTGATTCAATATTTTTTTATTAACACGTTGAGTGCCGTAAGTGGTCAACAACAATTGACTGTGAGGCATATGCTGCCTCACAAATGTAGGGATTATTGCAAGTTATTAAACAAAGAATTTCAGAAAATGCATAATAGATGATTAACAAACCACTATCTGCATAATATAGGTGTCATAAGAGACTGCAGAATGAATTTAATTCACAAAAACCAGATGCAATAAAACAGCAGGTAGTCCCAATAACAGATAAATTTGCCTCAATCAAATTCTGGTCATCTTTTTAAGTAGACTTTTAGCAATAATTCTGTATAGTTTAATTGAGATTGGATTATTATTTTGAAAGTTATAAACTTTTGAAAACGTGTATCAACTAACCTTGTCTATTCCCTTCAATTAAGCTAGGGCTTGCTTTTGCTTCTTTCCCATCGGGTAAATACAACTTAAGAGTGGCTATAATACATCCGTGTGTCACCTTTCGATTATTATTTTCTACGACGTCGACTCCAAATTGAACTATGTCCCCCGAACTGACTTCATGGGGTTCCCCCTCGTTCGACGACAGCCGATTGTTATTTACAAACGTACCATTGCTACTTTTCGTGTCCTACAAATTCACATAAGATTTGGGTTCCTTGTCCCATGTAATAGCACAAGAAATACTAACGTGTAGGTAGAATTTTCCGCAGTCGTACCAAAGCACGGCGTGGTGTCTCGAAAGAACTTTACAATCGAATATGGCGTTGGTCTGTGTTGCTTTCGCCCTGGCCACGGACCGTCCCACCTTCACGGGCTGATCTAAACAGAGCGTCCGATCTTGGAACGGGTGCGAGTTAGGACGACAGATCAACACAGCTTTTGCGCTCATGTTGTTTGTGGGTATTACCATATCGTTGTCGTTGGCAGTAGTTGGGTATTGGACCACATTACGCACCCAACTGCCACTTACAACGACCATTGCCTAAAATAAACGCGAATAAATAACGATAAAATAACTGACTTAACACAAGAAAATGGCTTTTTTCCATTGCAATTTTTCATGATTCGATAGGTAAGATGTGATGGGGTTCACTCACAGTAACATTTAGTGGTGGTTTAAGAACGTCATGAACGATAGTTTTTTTGTATTGCTTCGATTTCGGATAAGTTTTGGTTGGATAAATAAATTGTCAACCTCAATTATTGTACGAGAAGGCGATATGTCAGATTAACCAGTGAAATTAGCTGGATATGATTGGTCGCAGGTGTACCAACCGCGCGAAAATACAAAATACCGATGGTGCTGCCATCTACGAAACTTACGAACCTAACGTGACCTAACCTAACAACAAACGTCAAAACAATAATAACAATCAAATCTATGGGCTTATGTTGGTGTGTTTCTTAAGATTTACGAGCAATTTGCGATATTGAGATGTCGGATTTTAATTATCGGAGGTCCAGGGACACTGGGTCATATCCTGTAATAGAACAAACTAGAAAAATAGTATCAGTACTAACGCAACTCAATTTTAGGACTCACAATATGCAAATTACGATTATCCTGGGAGATGGATGGAAAGTATGGATATGCATAATCACCAAAGATATTTAGAAACTTCTAGAAATTATAATTACATGAATCACCAAAATAATAATTATGAGCGACATTGGATGTCCGATAATGGATTTCAATGTGACAGAATGCCCCACCATGTAGATCATTTCCAAAACTGCATAATCCCAAATAATTATGATCGACAGAGAATGCATAATATAGTAAGTTATTTATTGATTTCATGTTTAAATGTATGAATTGTATCTCATATAAATTTAATTACAGTTTAATCAGATTAACTCCTGGCCAAACAATAATCTCATTGACAGTGCATTTCCTGGAGACCATTCATTTCCAAGAAATACGGTAAACAACATCACTAATCGAGTAAGTTTACTGTACTTTCTCTTGTTTGTACACGTTAATAATAATAATAATAATAATAATAATAATAATAATAATCATTTAAGGTTCCACCTCCAAGTTTTAAAATACCATCACAGGTACCTTCTGTTATTCCAAATTTATCAAATATAACGGACCAAGATCTGTCGGTAATTCGAAATATAATTCAGACTGTAAACACTGCAAAAACTACCTCAGGAGAAACCACAACTCCTACTGTAAGTGTATTCTAGATATAGTATGTAATGAATTTCATTTTAATTATTTTTTAGACTACTTTGAAACAGTCAACTTCAAATATTTCTCAACCATTGAAGGACAGTACTCACGATGAGGTAAATAACTCCTTCTAATTTGATGTATTAGTTTTGTTTATATTTTATTGTTATAAAGTAAAAGTACAAATACGAAAAAAGTTGAACAGATATTTGGGTTTTCTTGTCATTTTTAAAGATAAATATTTATTTACAGTATGCTCCCATCATTTCTTCAAGTAAAAAGGCTTCTGTGGGTGCAGCTTTTAATAAATCATTGGTCAGTTAGATACCGTTCTTGTAGCTGTTACAAAACATAATTGTTTTAAATAATTACAGGTCAAATCTATCTTTATCACTTCTGGGTTGGGTGTATTATCAGATAATACGGTAAGAAAGAGTATTTTTATTACTTAAGGCTTGAATTATTATATCTCCAACTATTTCCCAGAATATTTCCACAAATATGAGAGATATTTCAACAACTACAAAAGATCAAACACAAGATGGCATATCTAAGAAAAACAGGCCATTTGATGGAAGAGAAAGATGTGATAGATCACATGATAGCAGATGTAAGGGTGATATGTCACATGATAGCAGATATTTGGGGGCTAGAACACACGGTAATAGATCTGGACGACATATTTCACAAAATAGGGAAACAGCACATGCCAGGAGGTCAGGCAGTGGTCCCAGATCTACAGGCTTTGAAAAAAATAGAGCCACAACAACCAGAAAAAGACAATTTGGTGATGAATGGAGTAAAAATAACATCCCTAATAAACGAATGAGAGTTGATGATGTAAGTTTTACATACTATATAGTGTTATTTATTTTGTAGTGGAGTATATTCTTTATAATTTTTTTAAGGGTGCCTACGATGATGGTTGGAACGATATCAGAAAAGAGAATGTCATCTTCAAGGATTTGTTTCCTATACAAGCACAGAAAATTGATGCATTAATGTTAAGGGTTGTAAGTTAAATATTTAAAACAAATTACTGTAAAAGTTTAACAACACTAGCTAATATTATTATCAGGATACTCTGATTGAAATCCCAAATTTATCGAAGGAAGCCGGTAATGAAGATCCTGAAAAATTAGCAAATGAGGTATGAATTCTTCAAATTTGTGCGGTGATATTTTTGAGGTGTGGTTAATATATTAATTTTTTCCAGGAGATGTTAGATAAAGAATTTCAACAACGTCGACAAGAGCTGCAAAAGATAGCTGAACAGAAAACTGCTAGAAAACGTGAGAAACGCAGAAAAAGGAAAGCAAACACAAGACTTTTAGTAAAGAATTTTTTAGGCTCCTAGTAGCCTACTAGGTAAAGTGTAAGGATAATTTTGTTGTGCAGTTCCATAAAAGTTCAATTACATTTTTTTATTACTCAATTGAATTTTTATTGCCCTAATTTATTTATTAAAAACTGCAGGGGTTTAAGAATGTTGTCCTTTTTTTATTATTCTGTTCAGTTTAATTAAGATTGTTCAATTAAAGATGTTTCAATTAAAGTTAGAAACTTTTGAAAATGTTTATCAATAACTTCGCTTGGGTTATTGGAAGAGAGAAAAAAAAAAACAAATACAAAAGTAATTTATTTAGCTATAATAACAGCTTAAAACAGTTTGTAAGTAATATGCAAAAAAAAACTGAACGTACATTCTTAGCACTTGGCATATAATTGTATGTAAAGAAATAGGTTTAATGTAGTATGTATTTAAACAAATATAAGTGAGTTATTAATAAGAAAATAAAATAAGTTCCTAATAAGAACTTATTTCTTAAAAGAATATAATTTCTTATACGAAAATATAATTCTCATCACATATTTTCATTCTTAATGGATAACATACGAACTCGTTCCTCCGACATATAGTCATTTGTCGGACGTTCCATCACCCGAACACGAAGACATGCTGAACCGTATTGTTCTCCGTCCATTGCAAATTGTGCAAAATTTGCTTCTTCCAGCGAAGCAAAGGTAACATAGCCAACTTCGTATCTCCCGCCGTAAAGCATCAATACTTGCGCATACGTTATCAAGCCGAATCTTTTAAACATATTATACAAGGTTTTATCATCGATTTCCTTGCCAAAATTCGCAACTGAAATACTCGTTTGTTCAGCTTCTAATTTCTTCTTTACTGCTGCTAAACGTCTTTTTTCCTCGAGCCAACGTTTGGCTTCTTCGCATCTTTCATTCTTTGGAACGCTCATCCACTTTTTTTCTTCAGCAAAAGTTGGGAAATCAAAAACTTCCGATTTGCCATTGAAAGGCATTTTTTGATGTACTCTATTTTATCCCAAATCACAATTTCGTCTTTTTCTGCTAGTTTGCTTCAGAAAATGGCTACCACCAGCCAAGACCACCAGCTACCACGGTTTGAAAAGGAATAACGTTAATTGTATTGTAGATTGTCACATAGGCAACCCATAATACTTTGGAGCTTACGGTATATCTTGTTTTGGCGCGTACTGAGTTTGTGCTTCCCCGCCATCTCACGCTCTATCAAGGAACTGTATGTAAATTGCCTGTGAGAGTTCTAAAAAAAATACAAAATACTTTGGAAGGTGGATTGGTCATCAGGATGCAATTTTGTGGCGAGTCCAGTCTCCGGACCTAAACCCAATTGATTTCTTTTACTGGGACTGCAGAAAGGAAAAAGTTTATTCCAACGCTATTCAACATATCACCGAGCTGCACCACTCAAGCAGCAGAAGAGACCAATGCAACTCGGTACGCACATTTTATCAAACGATCATTTTTAAAAAGATGCATAAGATTCAGACGAGCTTGCATTCGTGCTGAAGGCAACCAATTCAAGCATTTGAATTTGTAAAATAACAGCACATTTTTACTCTCATACATTTCGTTTTATTTTTCAATTTATTTCCTCAATTGATTACCTGGGCTAGAAATCCTAACTAAATGGTCCATTTTTGTAAACACTTGCTTATGCTAGTACATTCTCGACGAGTACATCAAAATAATATATGATTTCATATGCCTAGGTTGTACCTTTATGTCTCTACAGCTCTGAATTCGCTTATTTTTTGCTTATAAATGAAATCGAAATTTTAACATTACTCGGAAGCTATTAGAGATAGACACTTGTTCTGTACAAATTTGTAATCAGCGCGGCCGTTTTAGTAAGATAGCGAAGGTTTCATGTCAACTCGAGCCCTAGTTTTCGAGATAAGTGGGCAAACTTAAATTCAGTTTCAAAATTGCGATTTTTAACAAAATTTTGGCTAGTCGAAAAAACTCAATCACTTCCAATTTAATGAAGATTATGGTCCATAATGCAGTTTTTCACGCTGATTCCACTGATGCTATTGATTTTTCTCTATCACGAAAGGTTCAGAAGTTATGCCGTTCAAAAGTTGGAAAAATGTACCAAAATAGCTATTTTACTGCATTTTCTGCTTTCGGAGCAAACTGTGTCCAAACTAATGGTGCGATATAGATGATTCCAACGGTATTGGAAGGGAAATTGTCCCAGGAATTCATTTCGGATAACCTCGTTGTTCTAAGATGGACGGTTCGCGAGTAAAACGCAAAAAAACAGCGAGAATCTATTTTTCGCATTTTCTGCCCAACCCGTAGGCTCTATGAGAAAAGTAATACCATTTTTGAAATCAGCGCAGTCCAATCCATAAGCATAACTACATTAGAATGCTCTATCTCGCAAGAAAAAAAATCCATTTTTTTTTTCGAAAAAAATTTAGACCTTTGGGGTAGAAAAAAATCGAACTTTTGAACTGTTTGTCGTAGAGGCGTGAACTCGCCACCAAAAGATAGGTCTCGACGAGTACATCAAAATAATATATGATTTCATATGATTAGGTTGTACCTTTATGTCTCTACAGCTCTGAATTCGCTTATTTTTTGCTTATAAATGAAATCGAAATTTTAACATTACTCGGAAACTATTAGAGATAGACACTTGTTCTGTACAAATTTGTAATCAGCGCTGCCGTTTTAGTAAGATAGCGAAGGTTTCATGTCAACTCGAGCCCTAGTTTTCGAGATAAGTGGGCAAACTTAAAAATTTTAGTTTCAAAATTGCGATTTTTAACAAAATTTTGGCTAGTCGAAAAAACTCAACCACTTCCAATTTAATGAAGATAATGGTCCCTAATACAGTTTTTCACGCTGATTCCAGTGGTGCTATTGAATTTTCTCTATCGCGAAAGGTTCAGAAGTTATGCCGTTCAAAAGTTGGAAAAATGTACCAAAATATAGCTATTTTACTGCATTTTCTGCTTTCGGAGCAAACTGTGTCCAAACTAATGGTGCGATATAGATGATTCCAACGGTATTGGAAGGGAAATTGTCCCAGGAATTCATTTCTGATAACCTCGTTGCTCTACGATGGACGGTTTGCGAGTAAAACGCGAAAAACCGCGAGAATCTATTATTCGCATTTTCTGCTCAACCCGTAGGCTCTATGAGAAAAGTAATACCATTTTTGAAATCAGCGCAGTCCGATCCATAAGCATAACTACATTAGAATGCTCTATCTCGCAAGGAAAAATCCATTTTTTTTTTCGAAAAAAATTTAGACCTTTGGCGTAGAAAAAAATCGAACTTTTGAACTGTTTGTCGTAGAGGCGTGAACTCGTCACCAAAAGATAGGTCTCGACGAGTACATCAAAATAATATATGATTTCATATGATTAGGTTGTACCTTTATGTCTCTACAGCTCTTAATTCGCTTATTTTTTGCTTATAAATGAAATCGAAATTTTAACATTACTCGGAAACTATTAGAGATAGACACTTGTTCTGTACAAATTTGTAATCAGCGCGGCGGTTTTAGTAAGATAGCGAAGGTTTCATGTCAACTCGAGCCCTAGTTTTCGAGATAAGTGGGCAAACTGAAAAATTTTAGTTTCAAAATTGCGATTTTTAACAAAATTTTGGCTAGTCGAAAAAACTCAACCACTTCCAATTTAATAATGAAGATTATTGTCCCTAATGCAGTTTTTCATGCTGATTCCAGTGGTGCTATTGAATTTTCTCTATCTCGAAAGGTTCAGAAGTTATACCGTTCAAAAGTAGGAAAAATGTACCAAAATAGCTATTTTACTGCATTTACTGCTTTCGGAGCAAACTGTGTCCAAACTAATGGTGCGATATAGATGATTCCAACGGTATTGGAAGGGAAATTATCCCAGGAATTCATTTCGGATAACCTCGTTGCTCTAAGATAGACAGTTCGCGAGTAAAACGCGAAAAACCGCGAGAATCTATTTTTCGCATTTTCTGTCCAACCCGTAGGCTCTATGAGAAAATTAATATCATCTTTGAAATCAGCGCAGTCCAGTCCATAAGCATAACTATATTAGAATGGTCTATCTCGCAAGAAAAAAATCCATTTTTTTTTTCGAAAAAAAGTTAGACCTTTGGGGTAGAAAAAATCGAACTTTTGAATTGTTTGTCGTAGAGGCGTGAACTCGCCACCAAAAGATAGATCTCGACGAGTACATCAAAATAATATATGATTTCATATGATTAGGTTGTACCTTTATGTCTCTACAGCTCTGAATTCGCTTATTTTTTGCTTATAAATGAAATCGAAATTTTAACATTACTCGGAAACTATTAGAGATAGACACTTGTTCGGTACAAATTTGTAATCAGCGCGGCCGTTTTAGTAAGATAGCGAAGGTTTCATGTCAACTCGAGCCCTAGTTTTCGAGATAAGTGAGCAAACTTAAAAATTTTAGTTTCAAAATTGCGATTTTAAACAAAATTTTGGCTAGTCGAAAAAACTCGACCACTTCCAATTTAATGAAGATTATTGTCCCTAATGCAGTTTTTCACGCTGATTCCACTGATGCTATTGATTTTTCTCTATCACGAAAGGTTCAGAAGTTATGCCGTTCAAAAGTTGGAAAAATGTACCAAAATAGCTATTTTACTGCATTTTCTGCTTTCGGAGCAAACTGTGTCCAAACTAATGGTGCGATATAGATGATTCCAAGGTATTGGAAGGGAAATTGTCCCAGGAATTCATTTCTGATAACCTCGTTGCTCTATGATGGACGGTTTGCGAGTAAAATGCGAAAACCCGCGAGAATCTATTATTCGCATTTTCTGCCCAACCCGTAGGCTCTATGAGAAAAGTAATACCATTTTTGAAATCAGCGCAGTCCAATCCATAAGCATAACTACATTAGAATGCTCTATCTCGCAAGAAAAAAAAAATCCATTTTTTTTTTTCGAAAAAAATTTAGACCTTTGGGGTAGAAAAAAATCGAACTTTTGAATTGTTTGTCGTAGAGGCGTGAACTCGCCACCAAAAGATAGATCTCGACGAGTACATCAAAATAATATATGATTTCATATGCCTAGGTTGTACCTTTATGTCTCTACAGCTCTGAATTCGCTTATTTTTTGCTTATAAATGAAATCGAAATTTTAACATTACTCGTAAACTATTAGAGATAACCACTTGTTCTGTACAAATTTGTAATCAGCGCGGCCGTTTTAGTGAGATAGCGAAGGTTTCATGTCAACTCGAGCCCTAGTTTTCGAGATAAGTGAGCAAACTTAAAAATTTTAGTTTCAAAATTGCGATTTTTAACGAAATTTTGGCTAGTCGAAAAAAACTCAACCACTTCCAATTTAATAAAGATTATGGTCCCTAATGCAGTTTTTCACGCTGATTCCAGTGGTGCTATTGAATTTTCTCTATCGCGAAAGGTTCAGAAGTTATGCCGTTCAAATGTTGGAAAAATGTACCAAAATATAGCTATTTTACTGCATTTTCTGCTTTCGGAGCAAACTGTGTCCAAACTAATGGTGCGATATAGATGATTCCAACGGTATTGGAAGGGAAATTGTCCCAGGAATTCATTTCGGATAACTTCGTTGTTCTAAGATGGACGGTTCGCGAGTAAAACGCGAAAAAACAGCGAGAATCTATTTTTCGCATTTTCTGCCCAACCCGTAGGCTCTATGAGAAAAGTAATACCATTTTTGAAATCAGCGCAGTCCAATCCATAAGCATAACTACATTAGAATGCTCTATCTCGCAAGAAAAAAAAAAAATCCATTTTTTTTTTCGAAAAAAATTTAGACCTTTGGGGTAGAAAAAATCGAACTTTTGAACTGTTTGTCGTAGAGGTGTAAACTCGCCACCAAAAGATAGATCTCGACGAGTACATCAAAATAATATATGATTTCATATGCCTAGGTTGTACCTTTATGTCTCTACAGCTCTGAATTCGCTTATTTTTTGCTTATAAATGAAATCGAAAGTTTAACATTACTCGGAAACTATTAGAGATAGACACTTGTTCTGTACAAATTTGTAATCAGCGCTGCCGTTTTAGTAAGATAGCGAAGGTTTCATGTCAACTCGAGCCCCAGTTTTCGAGATAAGTGAGCAAACTTAAAAAATTTAGTTTCAAAATTGCGATTTTTAACAAAATTTTGGCTAGTCGAAAAAAACTCAACCACTTCCAATTTAATAAAGATTATGGTCCCTAATGCAGCTTTTCACGCTGATTCCAGTGGTGCTGTTAAATTTTCTCTATCTCGAACGGTTTAGAAGTTATGCCGTTCAAAAGTTGGAAAAATGTACCAAAATAGCTATTTTATTGCTACTTTCGGAGCAAACTGTGTCCAAACTAATGCCACGATTTAGATGATTCCAACGGTATTTGAAGGGAAATTGTCCCAGGAATTCATTTCTGATAACCTCGTTGCTCTAAGATGGACGGTTTGCGAGGCCGCTATTCCCATAACCATAGTAAATTTTATTCGATTTTGGCTAAACTGATATCAGCTCACCATCCAGTGACTTTAAATATGTATACAAATTTGCAGATCAGTGGGATGAACGGTTTAGGCGCTACAAGCGTTTCTAGAAGCAGTTTGACAGAATCCACAGCCTTAGAGGTTGTATTGCAAATTGTCAGATTTTGACAAACGTCAGTGCCACTGACATTACACGACATTAAATGTCAGTATGACAAATGTAATTCTGTCACTGAAACTCACCTTAGGTAGCGTCCAGAGGTGGCTCTGGCATTACTAAATTAAAAAATTGCAAAAGTGTTTTTAGTGCACTTCATTGTGCCAACGATTTAGTCGGAAAGTAGGGTGAGGGCCACCCCAGTTTAAATATTTTTGCCAGAACATACATACCATCCTCTCTCCTAGCATCCACTTGATGTTGAGTGACAGCCTGTATAAAGTTATAGCAATTAATAAACGTAATAAAACACAAAACATGCTAAAAATACTTTAATAAAAACACAATGTTTAATACATTTCACATTTAATCTCTATTTACATCATCTGAAGAATTTTGTGAATCTTTTGAATCTTGAGAATCTTTTGAAACTTGCAAAACTTCCTTATTGTCATTATCTATAGAAGTTGATTCAATACCATCACTTCTGCATGATTTTGGGGATTTTTCTTGCATTTCAAAACTGTTGCTATCTTCAATCTTTTCAGCATTGTCGTTTGGTGCTAGTGTAGTGCAGTTTTGATCATTTTCTGTACTATCATTATCTGAATTACTCTCGTCTTCACTACTGGAAGATTTAGCCTTTTCTGCATTTGGTTTCTTCCTCTTTTGATTCTTCTTTTTCTTCAAACGTTTAGCCCGCTTTTTTGCTGTCTTCTCATCAGCTTTACGCCTGTTTTCTTCTAACTTATCGCGGTAGTCTTGTTCTTGTCTTTCCTGAACACGATAAATAAAAAATAAGAAGTCAAAATAATTATTTGGCTTGACGTTATTTATTTACCCGTTCACCTCTCTCTTTCATATACTTTTGCCTGGCGTATTCCTTCCTACGGAGATGCCTGTATACGTGAAATTCCCCGGAGCCAGCTCCCGCACTTGAGCCCATTACGTTTCGCACAAAATCTGGAACGACCGGGACCCCTCGTTCTTTCGGACGCTCGGGGATTATTATTGACTTTTCCTGTATAATAAAAAAAACTAAAATATTGGCTGGTTTTGTATAAATAAAGAGAAAAGTGGGGAAATTAGGATACTTACTGGATTTTTCATCAACTTTTCTAACTTTAGTCGTTGGAGATCAGTGCAATTCCTGACAACTATCGGTTTTTTCTTTTCATCGTCACTACCCGACATATTTTAGTCGGTTATTTTCTTTCGATGTAAAACGCAATTTATTAATACTCTCTTTATTCTAACCTATAACGCACAATAATAACACGAAGTTGTAGCGTATAGATCAGAACCGATCAGAACTTAGATATGGAAGCGCAAGGCGATATATTTTGCTTCCATAAATTAACAAAGTACTGTACATTACATAAAAAGACCAACTTAATCATTATTTAAAAAGGAAATAATTAGTATTTTTAAAATAAATGTTTAGAACGCCAAGTTCCCCCACTCATCAGCACCTCGTTCCGTATGGGGGAAAATGCGTTTCTCGATTCTCACGTTGGCAATGGATTTATCAGTTTTTGGAGCGATCGCGTATTGTGCAGTTCGTGCGTTGTTCCGCGTTGGTTATTCGTAGTTTTTAATCGTAAAATAGTACAATTAGTGGTATCGCAAACACCCTTCGTTATAATTGTAAGTACCCGCATGTTGTCTTTCGTTTCTTCGACTGTCTTCGTGTACCGTTCACCCACAGCGTTCACCATAAATGCTGCTTTGACAAATCAAAACCAAAATGGCTGAATATTGATTTTGTCTGGACGGGTTTTTTTATAATTCCGTTGTTTTCGAGCAAACTGACGGATGTGTTGTATTTTAATATAACAATGTAAATTTCCGGTATCGTATATTGTAGATACAGTTACGTTGTGTCGCATGTTTTCAACAAATACTTGTCAAGACACATACCTGTCATCTAACGTCACTTTGAATCGATTCCCCATGCATAAAAACTCGTTGTGCTGCAGGTATTAGCTGTTTTACGTGATCGGTTTCACTTTTTACCATAACAACAATTAGCGAGCGTCGATTTGATGTTTTCCCATGTTTTCCACGTTTTCCAATGTTGGAGAGAAACGTCACATTTGGCTGTACACCTGTTTTAAAAATATAACCTTCACATTGGCTGGTGACCAGCTTTGTACACAAATTATGGATATTTATGGAATATACAGTAATGTTAATACTTTTTTGCAGGTGATGCAATAATTCCCTGTTTTTTTTTGGATTTTGAGAACCGAAACTAACATGAAAATGGTTTTGTCTCAACGGCAGCGAGAGGAGCTGTAAGTACACAATTTTGAATTGATTTCTTCATAGATTAAGTATATACCGTTCATCTTTTAACAGATTAATTATCTGTTCATGTTTTCGGCATGTTTTGTTCATATTTCGTTCATGTTTTGTTCATATTTCGTTCATGTTTTGTTCGTTTTGAGCCAGCAACCAATGGCATTCCATTGTGCTTATTCATTGATGACAAGTGAATGGAGTTCCTAGGTTTTTTTGTTTTCGCCTAACTTTTGTAGGTTATGCGAGCGACCAACGCGATTTGCATAATCAAATGGATGGTATTGATCATCGTTATTATTGCGGTAAGGCTCTGTAAAAAAAAAACGTTCGCGAAATTTATTACGTAAGCTCTTTACGTCAAGAATTTTACGATTTTCGACGTAAAGTTTGTGCTGGTCAAGTGATTCGTGAAGAATTTTGCGCTATATAGGTGTGTTTTATTCTTTTCGGTCGTGTATTGCTGCTTTCACTTTCGTGGGAAAACAATGGCAATCGCGTTCCGATATTTGTTTCGATTATTTTTTGTTTTATACTGTATTATTTTGTTTTGTTTGTACATCTTAGCTATTTTGTTTTTAAATGAATAGGAATATGGCATTAACCCTTTATATTATTTAATAATGATCGAGTATTTATGTGTCTAGTTGCTAAAAATAAAACTGATCTAATAGGATATCCACCGGTAGGGAAAATGTCTTAATTTTATTCATGTAACCACGCCCACACACTATTCTGTAGTACCGCCAAAACTATTGATTTAAAATGGAAACTGAATATAATGTTTATCATCGTTATCGTAATTTTACATTAGGAACAATTGTTTTGTAGATAAAATCAGTTGTTTCAACAAGGAACTATTTTTGACAAGTTAATTATGTATTTTGTGATAAATATCTTACTTTTCTAACCAGTTTATATTTTATTTCAATTCGTGAGATAAGTAGGTCATGTTTTGGCACAGAATTTTCACCAATTCATTTCAGAGATGTGTGGGAAGGGCAAAAAGTTGTTTTCGAATAACTCAATTAGAGATTTTCCTGTAAATAAACACGTTAAACATTGGTAATATTTCGGACTTTTTGCACGTCTATATTTTTGTCTGTGTGAGGCAAAAAGGACTTTTAGTCCCAGAAACTACGACCACCTTAGGGTGCAGAGTGGCTGTGGCTTCCACAGACGCAACCACAGAGACTGGCAAGGCTGTGGATTCTGCTAGAAAGTCACTGGACCCTGAGTATTACTTTGGTCAAAATTGGCTAAATCCTTAAGAAGACGCATGTAATATTTGCCACTTCCGGTTGTCAGATTATCATCAAAAAACAGTTGCGTAATTTCCTCTGGCCAGATTTATTTTGGAGATTTTGTGCATCTTACATTCTATTTTCTTTGGCAATTTTCCAATGCTGTTAGGAATTATATGATATTCGCATAGAAGTGCTCTGTCATCCAGTATGATCGCTTATACACATCGAAGGTGAACATTAATTTGAGGACTGTAAAATAATAGTTCCTATGATCTCTGTAGAAACATTTGAAAATGTTTATCAATAAATTGGCCTTCAAAATTGTTCCCTAGTTTTTATATTGTTTTGTGTGACATTTATGGCTGTTTTAACCACTACTCTTGACTTTATATTGTTAATTAAACTCTTAGCAATAATTCTGGTTAGTTTCATTAATATTGTTTAATTATTTTTGAAGTTGGCTTTGTACTTGTGATATTTAGGTGATCGAATGTCAAGATTTAGCTTCTTGTACAATTGTGAGGAAACTAGTGGGAATATAAGTTATTATAATACATGACTAGATAGCTAATATTTTGGGTAATGAATCTTGAAAATTCCAGCTATCTACCTGCTGTACTTTGTTCAGGGGAATTTTTCAAAAATTTGCTTTGTATGCTTGGTGTATCTATTCTATAGGATTGCTTAGGTGATCGAATGTCAAGATTTAGCTTCTTATACAATTGTGAGGAAACTAGTGGGAATATAAGTTATTATAATACATGACTAGATAGCTAATATTTTGGGTAATGAATCTTGAAAATTCCAGCTATCTACCTGCTGTACTTTGTTCAGGAGAATTTTTCAAAAATTTGCTTTGTTTGCTTGGTGTATCTATTCTATAGGATTGCTTAGGTGATCGAATGTCAAGATTTAGCTTCTTGTACAATTGTGAGGAAACTAGTGGGAATATAAGTTATTATAATACATGACTAGATAGCTAATATTTTGGGTAATGAATCTTGAAAATTCCAGCTATCTACCTGCTGTACTTTGTTCAGGGGAATTTTTCAAAAATTTGCTTTGTATGCTTGGTGTATCTATTCTATAGGATTGCTTAGGTGATCGAATGTCAAGATTTAGCTTCTTATACAATTGTGAGGAAACTAGTGGGAATATAAGTTATCATAATACATGACTAGATAGCTAATATTTTGGGTAATGAATCTTGAAAATTCCAGCTATCTACCTGCTGTACTTTGTTCAGGGGAATTTTTCAAAAATTTGCTTTGTATGCTTGGTGTATCTATTCTATAGGATTGCTTCTTAGGTGATCGAATGTCAAGATTTAGCTTCTTGTACAATTGTGAGGAAACTAGTGGGAATATAAGTTATTATAATACATGACTAGATAGCTAATATTTTGGGTAATAAATCTTGAAAATTCCAGCTATCTACCTGCTGTACTTTGTTCAGGGGAATTTTTCAAAAATTTGCTTTGTATGCTTGGTGTATCTATTCTATAGGATTGCTTCTTAGGTGATCGAATGTCAAGATTTAGCTTCTTGTACAATTGTGAGGAAACTAGTGGGAATATAAGTTATTATAATACATGACTAGATAGCTAATATTTTGGGTAATAAATCTTGAAAATTCCAGCTATCTACCTGCTGTACTTTGTTCAGGGGAATTTTTCAAAAATTTGCTTTGTATGCTTGGTGTATCTATTCTATAGGATTGCTTCTTAGGTGATCGAATGTCAAGATTTAGCTTCTTGTACAATTGTGAGGAAACTAGTGGGAATATAAGTTATTATAATACATGACTAGATAGCTAATATTTTGGGTAATAAATCTTGAAAATTCCAGCTATCTACCTGCTGTACTTTGTTCAGGGGAATTTTTCAAAAATTTGCTTTGTATGCTTGGTGTATCTATTCTATAGGATTGCTTCTTAGGTGATCGAATGTCAAGATTTAGCTTCTTGTACAATTGTGAGGAAACTAGTGGGAATATAAGTTATTATAATACATGACTAGATAGCTAATATTTTGGGTAATAAATCTTGAAAATTCCAGCTATCTACCTGCTGTACTTTGTTCAGGGGAATTTTTCAAAAATTTGCTTTGTATGCTTGGTGTATCTATTCTATAGGATTGCTTCTTAGGTGATCGAATGTCAAGATTTAGCTTCTTGTACAATTGTGAGGAAACTAGTGGGAATATAAGTTATTATAATACATGACTAGATAGCTAATATTTTGGGTAATAAATCTTGAAAATTCCAGCTATCTACCTGCTGTACTTTGTTCAGGGGAATTTTTCAAAAATTTGCTTTGTATGCTTGGTGTATCTATTCTATAGGATTGCTTCTTAGGTGATCGAATGTCAAGATTTAGCTTCTTGTACAATTGTGAGGAAACTAGTGGGAATATAAGTTATTATAATACATAACTAGATAGCTAATATTTTGGGTAATAAATCTTGAAAATTCCAGCTATCTACCTGCTGTACTTTGTTCAGGGGAATTTTTCAAAAATTTGCTTTGTATGCTTGGTGTATCTATTCTATAGGATTGCTTCTTAGGTGATCGAATGTCAAGATTTAGCTTCTTGTACAATTGTGAGGAAACTAGTGGGAATATAAGTTATTATAATACATGACTAGATAGCTAATATTTTGGGTAATGAATCTTAAAAATTCCAGCTATCTACCTGCTGTACTTTGTTCAGGGGAATTTTTCAAAAATTTGCTTTGTATGCTTGGTGTAGGTATCTATTCTATAGGATTGCTTAGGTGATCGAATGTCAAGATTTAGTTTCTTGTACAATTGTGAGGAAACTAGTGGGAATATAAGTTATTATAATACATGACTAAATAGCTAATATTTTGGGTAATGAATCTTGAAAATTCCAGCTATCTACCTGCTGTACTTTGTTCAGGGGAATTTTTCAAAAATTTGCTTTGTGTGCTTGGTGTATCTATTCTATAGGATTGCTTAGGATCGAATGTCAAGATTTTGCTTATACATGTCTAGATAGCTAATATTTTGTGTAAGGAGTCTTGAAAATGTCACTTATATCTGCTGTGTTTTGGTCAGGAGAATTTTTTAAAAATTAACTGCATGATATTATTTGTTATTATTCATTGGTTTTGTCAGTAATTCTGGTTAATTTCATTAAGTTTGTTTAATTATTTTTGAAGAATCATTTGGAAAATGTTCTCTTGACTTTATATTGTCTATTAGACCCTCTAACATTACAAGCAAAGTATTCATCAAACATTTCGGCTACCAATTGAACGGAAGAGTGTTTATTGTACCGACACCTCAATAAACGCACCAAGAAAATAAACAAACGCTGCTCGTTTATGAGCGGAGAAGATCGCGTGACATGGTAAATTACGACACCCTAAATATAGAGCCCGACCACTGTTCACAATTTGTTAGATTATTTCCGTGCTGTCCCCACAGTATTAGGGGTAAGTTACATGCAGATACCCTACAATTATCCAATATACTAGACTCTAGAGAATCAGGTGCAGTGACCTGTCGTTTACCCTCTTAAATAGGTATCATAATTAGCGCCCATTACCGCGTTTCGTATTACTTTAATCTCTTAATTGAATTGCCATTTCCGGTGTGAAGGAACCGTAGTTTCCGCGCAGTTGTATAAGTATTGAAACTATCTATCTATCTATCAAATGGATCAAATAGACAAAACAGTTACACCTCAATGTATCTCGGGATAAATAGTTCAGCGGGAGCCCTAGGCGTTTGAAATTGTTTCGATTGCCTCTGAACGGGCGTAACGGTGTCTTGTATTTTTCTTGCAACTTCCCGCTATTCGCTGTCTCTCTACACACCACGCCGTGCCATTTTAGCATAACCGCGGCATCCGAAAGAGAAAGTATTGTTCGTGTAGCGCACAATACGATGTCGTGTATTTTTTCCGAGGTCTTCACTTTGCGGGAATCTACCGTGAGAATTGACGAGGTTAGGCGAAGCTAGAAGTTCACATTCGTTGAATGTGGTCTTTAGGTTTGATTGGTGTACACTTTGGGCATTAAATTTAATTGGTCAGGCAATTAACGTAATTTTCTGTGTTTTTACCCCGATGATAGATGAAAGTAAAGTAAAGAGAAAAGTTTAACGTATTTATTTTTAGCGAAAACCCAAAATTTGTTACTCGACAACTACTTTCTGCCCTTCCCACACATTTCCGAAATGCTCTAGCAAAAACCTTATATCAGGGGGTGGTGCTATTAGTTATGGCACTTATTACCCATAATAGATAATAAAAGACTAATTTGTAATGACGACACTACATATGTATGCGATAAATGGCAACCTACTTTGCGTGGATATTGCCTAATAAATATCAATTTTATAAATCATAAAACGCAACCTATTGTAATTTACCTACTACTTTATAATGGTAGTACTACATACTATCGAAGTGGGTCATCGAAAAGACAAATTAAAAGAACTCTGATCGGCGAACAGTTGCCGCTAACCATGGTTGTAAAGCCTTTTCATCACTGCAAATTAGACGCCCATTACGAGGAATTACACAATGCCATTTTTGTTCGACGTTCATTAACAATGATCGACTAATTACTCGTGGATCCATCCATCTAAGGTTAGGCTTATCGAATTACAAATCACGATAAAGTATTTAAAATATAAATAAGGATGTTTTATAGGATCAACATAAGTATTAGAGATAACTTGACTGTATTGTACTCTAGGATTCATTTATTTATATTTAGAAATATGACAGAAACGTGGACCTAGATTGAGTAAATAAAAATGGGATTGAGGAAATAAAAATTGTACGATTGAAACATCAGAACCTCGGAAAGACAAAAGGCTGAAAGCAATGCTTCGTGAATTTTACCGTAATGTTAGTTGGATGTGTTACAAAGGTTAGGGGCTAGTGTCATAGTTGCTTGTGTTACAGTTGTTTTTTTTTTTTACAGTTGTTAGTGTCACATTGCACTGGATATTTATGAACTTACAGTTATGTACCTCAGATTTCAGTGCTACATTAAAATGTAAGAACAAAAACTTGTTGACAATAGTTCTTTGGAGGGAAATTGTAGACTTCATTCTTTTTGTATATTCCTTCCTTGAATGAATTAATACAGAAAACATACTGTTAGAAACAGCTGCAGTGAGCAATTAGTTTCAAATCCCCCTATTAAGGTGTCATAGAGACGTTATGTAGGTACTTTGAACAGATTGCGTTGCTTTGGAATGTAATTTTAGTTGGTAGAACATAATGTAGTATACATATAGTATTAATAAAATCGATACAGAAAACAGATGTTGAAACTATCATTTTTAGTAGTTTTAAGTACTACTCATCAAGCCCCAAGCACATCATCTCTACCTATACTAATTACGAACTTTCAAGTGTAGGGCGCGTTCAGCGGAATCGCCCATTTTCGCCGACATTTGCGATCGAGTAGCTGCAAAATTGGGCTTTTCGATATTACTTTTGACGCTCGAATTGAAAAAAGGACACGATTCCGCGTGGACTGCGCGATATTTTGTAAATTAAATGCGTCAATTTTGAAAAAAATCACGCTTTTGCACCTCTTCGGGTGAAGGCGAACCTCGAGAAAATGTCACGTGACGTCTAGAAATTCCGACAAGCGGATCGATGAACGTCAAAAATTTACATTTTTTATCCGTTCCTGCCGACCTTATAAAAGCCGCTCGCTCTCATGTCTTACGATAAGATCCCTCTAAATACCCTTCGCAAAGAGTTTTGAGCAAAAAAACGGCCTTAAAAACAATTTTCGATCCAAAAAATCGATTTTTGTCGACCCGTGTTTTGCTGCTATTACCACAGTAACGTCAAACTCGAAACGCCCCCTGCCGGACATTCGTAACAACAGTAACAGATAGCAGATAACCTAAAATGTATCCTAAAATGTCCATATTGCGAATGTGGACAGGTGGGAAGCCTGAACCACATATTTCTAGAATGCTCAATAACTAAAATCGAAAAATTTGACTTATACACAGAGCTAGTGTTGTACTATGCTTGCATTTTTAGCCACGCGGTCTATTTTAAAACAACCGTTGGCCGTATCAACCTTTTCCGAGTTTCTGTTTGGGTAACATTCAAGAATCAGGCGTCTCTAATAGACCACATCTTCTACTAATAGAGCGCATTAAAGACCAAACAACGATAATGTGTAAATGTACCTACAGTGGTCGACAAAAGTCTACGTACGACCCCCCATTTCTGCTATCTGACAAAATCATTACGAAGAAAAGTAATGACGCAGTTTTATTTCAAATCCATTTTTACTTTCCTACTAGTACCCTAGAAGGAAATTGTTGTATAATAATAAATGTGCATTAAAACAAGACTTCATCATTATTTTTCTTCGTAATTTTTCTTCGTAATTTTCCGACTAGTACCCTAGAAGGACCCTTTCGTAGTACCCTTTCGTATTATTAAATTTATATCGCAGTGAGTTATTTTTTGTTATATAATAATAAATGTGCATTAAAACAAGACTTCATCATTATTTTTCTTCGTAATTTTTCTTCGTAATTTTCCGACTAGTACTCTAGAAGGACCCTTTCGTAGTACCCTTTCGTATTATGAAATTTATATCGCAGTAAGTTATTTTTTGTTATATAATAATAAATGTGCATTTAAAACAAGACTTCATCATTATTTTTCTTCGTAATTTTTCTTCGTAATTTTTCTTCGTAATTTTCCAACTAGTACCCTAGAAGGACCCTTTCGTAGTACCCTTTCGTATTATTAAATTTATATCGCAGTAAGTTATTTTTTGTTATATAATAATAAATGTGCATTTAAAACAAGACTTCATCATTATTTTTCTTCGTAATTTTCCGACTAGTACCCTAGAAGGACCCTTTCGTAGTACCCTTTCGTATTGTTAAATTTATATTGCAGTAAGTTATTTTTTGTTATATAATAATAAATGTGCATTTAAAACAAGACTTTATCATTATTTTTCTTCGTAATTTTCCGACTAGTACCCTAGAAGGACCCTTTCGTAGTACCCTTTCGTATTATTAAATTTATATCGCAGTAAGTTATTTTTTGTTATATAATAATAAATGTGCATTTAAAACAAGACTTCATCATTATTTTTCTTCGTAATTTTCCGACTAGTACCCTAGAAGGACCCTTTCGTAGTACCCTTTCGTATTATTAAATTTATATCGCAGTAAGTTATTTTTTGTTATATAATAATAAATGTGCATTTAAAACAAGACTTCTTCATTATTTTTCTTCGTAATTTTCCGACTAGTGCCCTAGAAGGACCCTTTCGTAGTACCCTTTCGTATTATTAAATTTATATCTCAGTAAGTTATTTTTTGTTATATAATAATAAATGTGCATTTAAAACAAGACTTCATCATTATTTTTCTTCGTAATTTTCCGACTAGTACCCTAGAAGGACCCTTTCGTAGTACCCTTTCGTATTATTAAATTTATATCGCAGTAAGTTATTTTTTGTTATATAATAATAAATGTGCATTTAAAACAAGACTTCATCATTATTTTTCTTCGTAATTTTCCGACTAGTACCCTAGAAGGACCCTTTCGTAGTACCCTTTCGTATTATTAAATTTATATCGCAGTAAGTTATTTTTTGTTATATAATAATAAATGTGCATTTAAAACAAGACTTCATCATTATTTTTCTTCGTAATTTTCCGACTAGTACCCTAGAAGGACCCTTTCGTAGTACCCTTTCGTATTATTAAATTTATATCGCAGTAAGTTATTTTTTGTTATATAATAATAAATGTGCATTTAAAACAAGACTTCATCATTATTTTTCTTCGTAATTTTCCGACTAGTACCCTAGAAGGACCCTTTCGTAGTACCCTTTCGTATTATTAAATTTATATCGCAGTAAGTTATTTTTTGTTATATAATAATAAATGTGCATTTAAAACAAGACTTCATCATTATTTTTCTTCGTAATTTTCCGACTAGTACCCTAGAAGGACCCTTTCGTAGTACCCTTTCGTATTATTAAATTTATATCGCAGTAAGTTATTTTTTGTTATATAATAATAAATGTGCATTAAAACAAGACTTGATCATTATTTTTCTTCGTAATTTTTCTTCGTAATTTTCCGACTAGTACCCTAGAAGGACCCTTTCGTAGTACTCTTTCGTATTATTAAATTTATATCGCAGTAAGTTATTTTTTGTTATATAATAATAAATGTGCATTTAAAACAAGACTTCATCATTATTTTTCTTCGTAATTTTCCGACTAGTGCCCTAGAAGGTCCCTTTCGTAGTACCCTTTCGTATTATTAAATTTATATCGCAGTAAGTTATTTTTTGTTATATAATAATAAATGTGCATTTAAAACAAGACTTCATCATTATTTTTCTTCGTAATGCTTTTGGACTCGTCATGGGGGTCGAACGTAGACTTTTGTGAGCCAATGACGACGGCATTTCGGAAACGGCTATTAATTTATATGACAGCAGCCGACGTCGGCGTTCGTCGCCTTGGCATTGGACGCCGCTGACGTCATCCAGTTTTAAAAATCAATACGATGCAGGAAAACACTGCGCATTTTTGTAACGTTGCAACAGAGGCACCAAAGTATGCTTTTTTTACAAACGTTTGTCAAAAATTATCGACCTAAACGCACCATTTATTGGTAAAATAAACTTCTTGTATATTGGATGTATTTTGTTTATATGTGGATGGTATTATAAATTATCCACGGTCTACTCTACATTTTATGGTCAGGTTAGCTGTAGAAATGGTAATTCTGACATATGGTTAAGTTCATAACCGCAATCCGTTGGTGGCAACTTGTTGTGAAAGTGTTCGAGCTTATTTTTTGTCCAATTAAAGTACGCTGTTTTCTGTTTGAACTTCTTCTCTGCCAGGTGGTTTCTGAGATTGTAGTTAGAGATGATGTTTTTTGCTTCAGATAGAGACATACTATGCACTTGTGTGATCAATTCAGTCATACGTTGTCGGCTTTCTATTTCTATCTAACCAAATAATGACAACCTAATAAATAACGACAGTTAATTTGTATCAGTTTATTTAGTACAGACATAGGGTTAGATAGAAGATATATAAGTATATTTCTTCACTACTCGAACAAATTTTTTAGTTTTTATTTAGTGAATTACTGCGTAAAAGTCGAATCTCTTTTCAGTTGCTATCGGCTAACGCACTCCATAAAAATGGAAATTTTATTGAGTGCGTTAGTCATTTCCGCGCTACAGTTCATCGTTACTTTCTAATTAATTGCAACAGATCTACTCTCAATTAATTAATTTTCGTTTATTACTTTTACAACGTCGATATGCCGCGAGGATGTAAAATAAACAAACAAAAACACAAACGGTGTCTTTTCCCGCAGAGCAATAAGTAATTGGTCTCCCCGCCAATTTACGTAGTGTAATGCACAATGAACTTTATGTCCAATGTCAATGTGAGACGTTAATTAAGCAATAAACATTTATAGTTCCCGTGTTCGTTGTTGCTTCAGGTTTAATAAGGCCTCCAACATGTTCTAGAGGTGTGTTGCTGAACAGGAAAATCGCTACGGCATAGTTCCCAGTGACATTAAATCTAGTTTACTTCCAGGAAGATAAACACAGTTTAAATTTTCACGCAAAACTCGGTGTCGACGTCGTGTTGTCTAAAGTGTTTTGTGTATGCAAATTGGAATTTGGTTTACTTACATCATTCTGGGACCGGTTCTACTTCGCTGTGCGCAATCAGCATGTTCAATAGGATGTCAAAAAAAGATTAATTTCACCTGAGGTTATGATACAGCAAGAACAAACCACCGTTATTTTGGCTTATACATGATGAAAGACCTTTCGTAATGTGTGCCACACCGTTCCTTCCAGCTTTGTCTGTATTTGTTTATTATTTATTTGGTTTAAATATATATTTTACGATTATTATTATTATTATTATTATTAACTGTTATCATCATCTTTTTCTATGAAATGCTCCATGAGACCATCTTCTACGTAAAATCTAACAATTTGTTCTCGATTCCTTTACAGTAACAAAGCTATCGCTGATTATCTAAGCAGCAATGGGTACATGGACGCCCTGGAAGCGTTCAAGAAGGAGGCTGACATGCCCGGCGAGGTGGAGCGAAAGTTTGGCGGCCTCCTGGAGAAGAAATGGACGTCGGTCATTCGCCTGCAGAAGAAAGTCATGGAGCTCGAGTCGAAGCTGAACGAAGCCGAGAAAGAGTACATCGAGGGGGCCCCGACGCGTGGTAAACGGTGCCCCACCGAGTGGATCCCGCGTCCTCCGGAGAAGTTCTGCCTAACAGGTTGGTAGTCGACGCTGGGCAGGTCATCCCAGTGCAAATTCCAAGCCATTTCCTTCGCCGTGCATTTAATGACCCACTATCTAACGGTTGGCCTAACACTTGCTTGCTATCTACCTGCTGTACTATAAGTTATTGTTATACATGCTTAGATAGCTAATACTTTGCGTAATGAATCCTGGAAATTTCAGATATCTACCTGCTGTACTTTGTTCAAGAGGATTTTTTCTAAAATTGGCTTTGTATGATATTTAGGTGATCGAGTGTCAAGATTTTGCTTCTTGTACAATTATGGGGAAACTAATGAGAACATAAATTATTATTATACATGCTTAGATAGCTAATATAATTGGTAATAAATCCTAAGAATTGCAGCTACCTAACAGTTTTACTTTGCCCGTGACATTTGTTCAAAGATTGACTTTTTATTGCCTGTGGTAGAATGTCATGGTTTTGTTTCATGTGCGATTACGAGCATACTAGTAAGAATATAAACTATTATTATATATGTTTGGATAGCTAATACGTTGGGTAATTAATCTTGAAAATTGCGGCTGTCTACCAGATTTACTTTGCCCGTGAGATTTTTTCAAAGATTGACTTTGGATTGCGTGTAGATGGTAGAATGTCACGATTTTGTTTCATGTGCCATTACGAGGAAACTAGTAGGAATACAAACTATTATTATATATGTCTGAATAGCTAATACATTGGGTAATAAATCCTGAAAATTGCAGCTACCTATCAGTCTTACTTTGCCTGTGAGATTTGTTCAACGATTGCCTTGTATTGCCTGTACAGGGTAGAATGTCACGATTTTGTTTTATGTGGCATTACGAGCAAACTAGTAGGAATACAAACTGTTATTATATATGTCTGCATAGCTAATACATTGGGTAATAAATCCTGAAAATTGCAGCTACCTATCAGTCTTACATTGCCTGTGAGATTTGTTCAACGATTGCCTTGTATTGCCTGTACAGGGTAGAATGTCACGATTTTGTTTTATGTGCCATTACGAGCAAACTAGTAGGAATACAAACTGTTATTATATATGTCTGAATAGCTAATACATTGGGTAATAAATCCTGAAACTTGCAGCTACCTATCAGTCTTACTTTGCCTGTGAGATTTGTTCAACGATTGCCTTGTATTGCCTGTACAGGGTAGAATGTCACGATTTTGTTTTATGTGCCATTACGAGCAATCTAGTAGGAATACAAACTGTTATTATATATGTCTGCATAGCTAATACAGTGGGTAATAAATCCTGAAAATTGCAGCTACCTATCAGTCTTACATTGCCTGTGAGATTTGTTCAACGATTGCCTTGTATTGCCTGTACAGGGTAGAATGTCACGATTTTGTTTTATGTGCCATTACGAGCAAACTAGTAGGAATACAAACTGTTATTATATATGTCTGAATAGCTAATACATTGGGTAATAAATCCTGAAACTTGCAGCTACCTATCAGTCTTACTTTGCCTGTGAGATTTGTTCAACGATTGCCTTGTATTGCCTGTGCAGGGTAGAATGTCACGATTTTGTTTTATGTGCCATTACGAGCAATCTAGTAGGAATACAAACTGTTATTATATATGTCTGAATAGCTAATACATTGGGTAATAAATCCTGAAAATTGCAGCTGTCTATCAGTTTTACTTTGCCTGTCAGATTTGTTCAACTATTGCCTTGTATTGCCTATAGATGTAGATGGTAGAATGTCACGATTTTGTTTCATGTGCTATTACGAGCAAACTAGTAGGAATACAAACTATTATTATATATGTCTGAATAGCTAATACATTGGGTAATAAATCCTGAAAATTCCAGCTATCTACCTGCTGTACTTTGTTCAGGAGAATGTTTTAAAAATTGACTTTGTACTTCATTACAGGTCACAGGGCTCCAGTGACCAGGGTAATATTCCACCCACTCTTTAGCATAATGGTATCGGCCAGCGAAGATGCCACACTAAAAGTCTGGGACTTTGAGACAGGCGAATACGAACGCACGCTCAAGGGCCACACCGATTCCATACAAGACATAGCGTTCGATTCGAGCGGCAAATTGCTCGCTTCTTGCAGCGCGGACATGTCCATCAAGCTGTGGGACTTCCAGCAGACGTACGAGTGCGTCAGGACGATGCTTGGCCACGACCACAACGTCTCCAGCGTGTCCTTTTTACCGGCAGGAGACTTCGTCGTCTCCTGCAGCCGAGACAAGACCATCAAAATGTGGGAGGTCTCCACGGGATACTGCGTCAAAACATTTGTTGGTCACAGAGAATGGGTGAGTTTTAATGATAAAACGTTTTTATGACGTTTCTAAAACGTTTTGATTACGTTCTAATTACGTTTGTAAAACGTTTTGATTACGTTTTGATTACGTTTTGATCACGTTTTTCGCCGTTTTTTTAACGTTTTCTTTTACAGACAGCTTATTAATTCTGCCAATATGCAATTTTTTTTGTTTTCTGTCTTTTAGGTCAGGATGGTAAGGCCATCTCCTGATGGTTCGCTTCTGGCGAGCTGCTCGAACGATCAGACAGTCCGTATTTGGCTCGTCTCGACAAAAGAGTGCAGGGCCGAGCTGAGGGCTCACGACCATGTGGTCGAGTGCGTCGCGTGGGCCCCCGAGGCTGCTTCAACCGCGATCAACGAAGCCGCAGGAGTCGACAATAGGAAGGGGGCGCACATGGGGCCTTTCCTCGCTTCTGGGTCTCGGGATAAAACTATTAGGTAGATTCTATCTCATACATAACCAAGAATATGCTCTACAATTACCAAAATATGCTCTAAAAAATTTTTAAAGCAAAACACGCAAAAAAATAATACATATTTTTTTGGTATTTTTCTTTTAGGATATGGGATGTTAGTGCAGGTGTTTGTCTGGTCCTGTTGACGGGGCACGATAATTGGGTACGGGGCATTGTTTTCCATCCGGGGGGCAAATTTCTGGTCTCCGCGAGCGACGACAAGACTTTGAGGGTGTGGGACATGAGGAATAAGCGTTGCATGAAGACCTTAGATGCTCACAAACACTTCTGCACATCGCTAGGTAAACAAATCTCAAAATTTTTTTAGTCTATTTAGTAATCTATTACGTTTTAATAACGTTTTGATTACGTTTTGATCACGTTTTTGTTATATTTTGATAACATTTCTATTGATAATGTTACTATAACGTTTTGATTACGTTTTGATTATGTTTTGATTACGTTTTGATCACGTTTTTATTACATTTTGATTAAATTTCTGTTGATAATGTTTGTATAATGTTTTGATTACGTTTTGATCACGTTTTTATTACATTTTGATCACGTTTTTATTACATTTTGATAACATTTCTATTGATAATGTTTCTATAACGTTTTGAATATGTTTTCATTACTACTTTATTACGTTTTCAATAAAATTTGTTGTATACTTGAATACTAATCATTTTTTTTAGTCTATTTAGTAATCTATTACATTTTAATAACGTTTTGATTACGTTTTGATCACGTTTTTATTATATTTTGATAACATTTCTATTGATAATGTTACTATAACGTTTTGATTACGTTTTGATTACGTTTTGATTATGTTTTGATTACGTTTTGATCACGTTTTTATTACATTTTGATCACGTTTTTATTACATTTTGATAACATTTCTATTGATAATGTTTCTATAACGTTTTGAATACGTTTTCATTACTACTTTATTACGTTTTCAATAAAATTTGTTGTATACTTGAATACTAATCATTTTTTTTAGTCTATTTAGTAATCTATTACATTTTAATAACGTTTTGATTACGTTTTGATCACGTTTTTATTATATTTTGATAACATTTCTATTGATAATGTTACTATAACGTTTTGATTACGTTTTGATTATGTTTTGATTATGTTTTGATTACGTTTTGATCACGTTTTTATTACATTTTGATCACGTTTTGATAACATTTTGATAACATTTCTATTGATAATGTTTCTATAACGTTTTGAATACGTTTTCATTACTACTTTATTACGTTTTCAATAAAATTTGTTGTATACTTGAATAATAATCATTTTTTTTAGTCTATTTAGTAATCTATTACATTTTAATAACGTTTTGATTACGTTTTGATCACGTTTTTATTATATTTTGATAACATTTCTATTGATAATGTTACTATAACCTTTTGATTACGTTTTAATAACGTTTTGATTACGTTTTGATCACGTTTTTATTATATTTTGATAACATTTCTATTGATAATGTTACTATAACGTTTTGATTACGTTTTGATTATGTTTTGATTACGTTTTGATCACGTTTTTATTACATTTTGATAACATTTCTATTGATAATGTTTGTATAATGTTTTGATTACGTTTTGATCACGTTTTTATTACATTTTGATAACATTTCTATTGATAATGTTTCTATAACGTTTTGAATACGTTTTCATTACTACTTTATTACGTTTTCAATAAAATTTGTTGTATACTTGAATACTAATCATTTTTTTAGTCTATTTAGTAATCTATTACATTTTAATAACGTTTTGATTACGTTTTGATCACGTTTTTATTATATTTTGATAACATTTCTATTGATAATGTTACTATAACGTTTTGATTACGTTTTGATTATGTTCTGATTACGTTTTGATCACGTTTTTATTACATTTTGATAACATTTCTATTCATAATGTTTCTATAACGTTTTGATTACGTTTTGATCACGTTTTATTACATTTTGATAACATTTCTATTGATTATGTTCTATAACGTTTTGATTACGTTTTGATCACTACTTTATTACGTTTTCAATAAAATTTGTTGTATACTTGAATACTAATCATTTTTTTTAGTCTATTTAGTAATCTATTACGTTTTAATAACGTTTTGATTACGTTTTGATCACGTTTTTATTGTATTTTGATAACATTTCTATTGATAATGTTACTATAACGTTTTGATTACGTTTTGATTATGTTTGGATTACGTTTTGATCACGTTTTTATTACATTTTGATAACATTTCTATTGATAATGTTTCTATAACGTTTTGATTACGTTTTGATCACTACTTTATTACGTTTTCAATAAAATTTGTTGTATACTTGAATACTAATAATTTTTTTTAGTCTATTTAGTAATCTATTACGTTTTAATAACGTTTTGATTACGTTTTGATCACGTTTTTATTATATTTTGATAAAATTTCTATTGATAATGTTACTATAACGTTTTGATTACGTTTTGATCACGTTTTTATTACATTTTGATAACATTTCTATTGATAATGTTTCTATAACGTTTTGATTACGTTTTGATTACGTTTTGATCACGTTTTTATTACATTTTGATAACATTTCTATTGATAATGTTTCTATAACGGTTTGATTACGTTTTGATCACGTTTTTATTACATTTTGATAACATTTCTATTGATAATGTTTCTATAACGTTTTGATTACGTTTTGATCACTACTTTATTACGTTTTCAATAAAATTTGTTGTATACTTGAATACTAATAATTTTTTTTAGTCTATTTAGTAATCTATTACGTTTTAATAACGTTTTGATTACGTTTTGATCACGTTTTTATTATATTTTGATAAAATTTCTATTGATAATGTTACTATAACGTTTTGATTACGTTTTGATTACGTTTTGATCACGTTTTTATTACATTTTGATAACATTTCTATTGATAATGTTTCTATAACGTTTTGATTACGTTTTGATTACGTTTTGATCACGTTTTTATTACATTTTGATAACATTTCTATTGATAATGTTTCTATAACGTTTTGATTATGTTTTGATCACTATTTTATTACGTTTTCAATAAAATTTGTTGTATACTTGAATGCTAATCATTTTTCTGTTTCAGATTTTCATAGGTCACACCCGTATGTGATATCGGGTAGCGTGGATCAGACTGTGAAGGTCTGGGAGTGCCGTTAAATAAAATACTCGGTACGGGATCGGATGCCGGATGTAATTATTATTTTTGAAGTAATTCCTTTCTCAAATTTTTTTTTACGCGAAGGAAAGACTTTTTATTTAAGCCAATACAAAATCTCTTACACTATCCTTTTTAGTGCATACTAATTAAGATTTGTTCTTTTCTGGGATGCACAGGAAAATACTTAAAAAAAAAACAAGTTTGATAAGTTTAACTTATTTAGTTAAGAGTAAATTTTTTTTACGTATTGGTTAACAGTGTTGTTGTCTAAAAATTTACCCAATAAACTTTGTAGTACATAACTCAGCTGTTTTAGATGAGGAGCAACATGAAATCCCGCCCATTTGGGCCGTTGGTTTTGCGATAATCGAAGCCTTTATTTATTTGAAACGTTTGGCAGGCCCAAATGTGGTGAAGTTTTCGTCGCAGTGATGCCCGTAGTTATTAGACATATACCGCGCCTCTGTGTAGCACTCGGCTAGCTAAAATAGCTTAACACAGCATAATTAGGAAAGTATTGCTTATTTATGGCAATTCTTACCTTTCATTTAATTGTATACAGGGTGATACTAAAATATTTGTCATAGTTCACTTATTTTAGTACTACACTGTATATTGTTCCCCCGAAGCAGGTATAGTGATGTTATTCTGTATATTTTTTGTTTTGCGATCAAGTAGATAACTATTTTTTTTTTTTTAATAAGTTTTATTATTTCAATATCCAGTGTAAGTTCTAAAAATTGATTTATTTTTGTTACTGTATAAATATAATAATTTAAAACCGTGTTTTGTTGTTTTATCAATAAATTTTCATGTTGAATTACGGTTCTTGTAGTTATTTTTTTTTGCTTTCCAGCGTACATAAGCGAAACTTGTAAAGTATGTAGTGTGGTAGTAGTCTTTTGTTCTTGTGGCTTGAAGTTGCACTTGCACAATTCCTGTATTAACTCTGTCATTTGTAACGATTATTATAAAATAATAATGGTAGTGTCAAATTGTTTATATAATTTTCTGTATATATTTAAGAATATATTATATCTCATTATAACTGATGTTTTATTGTATTTATGTATAGTTTCCTTGACTTTATTTTATAACTCGATCGAATTTTTATTGCCTCAATTCTTCTGTAAAGTTAAAAAATGTTGTCTTTTTATTGTTTCGTTATTATTTTTATTGTTTTATTACTCAATCAAATTTTTAGTCCGAATTATTCTTGATTGTCCCCTTGACTTTATATTTTTCTGTGACATGTGAAATATCAAGTAACGAAATTCTTGTACATAAAAAATAGGAAAAACATTCGTAAAAGCGATGTATTTTACCTGATTTTAATAAAAAGGCTGCTCGATAAGGCACACAGTGACATTGGAAAATGCGTTTCGTCCAAATCACCAAAAGTAACCGAACATCGTCTATGCCTTTTGAATCCCCACGTCAAAGGTAAGGTAATCCAAAGATATCTTTCAGTTATACATCTTTTCTAACATTTTTACAGAGCACAGTACACCATTTACAATGTTAGGCGAAGATATTTGGATTCAGAAGGCCTCAAAGTCCGTTAGTAAGTCTGCACTAAGTCTAGAAAAGCTTGCACATCAACCGAATCTGTATGTAGTAGAGATGTATGATACATTCATCACCAATTATAATACAAGTGCCCAAACGGATGAACAACAGGAGAAATTTAGCAAGATTATGCAAAATCACTTCCCTGGAATAATATCTGTTAATAGTTATGATAAGCATATGTACTTCACGTTGGTGATATTATTTTTTATACATAGCATTATGTACAAATTTCGAAATAAACTTAGGTAATCAAATAAAGTCTAATTCTATTCCAATATTCAATATGCATTATTATAATATTATAGAATACATAATAAAATCAAACGCTGCTAAGCTACTGCCGGAGAATTGATAAATAACGGTAGTGTATGCAACCGAAATTACCAGGTCGGGGTGGCAATCGAGATTCTGCCTCCCAGCGGTGACGGTTTTCTATTGCAAGCGCGTAAACTGTCCCAACTACTTCTTAAAAACATGTCGGTTCAAATTTGTAGTGTTTACTTAATAAAATAGAGTAACACTTCATTAAATAAGTCCTTAAATCTGCATTGATATTTTGCCCACCCAATTAAACCTATCACGAGCCGCCACTGCTTCTCTAGGTATTCGCGACGCGTTATCGGTCCTTTTGGCTCTCCACTGTCTCCGATCCAATTAAAGTTAGGGTCCTTAATGCAGTTTTTCGCGGTGATTCCAACGGTGTTCATGGATTTTCTCTGTCTTGAACGGTTTGGAAGTTATCACGTTCCAAAGTTTGAAAATTGTGTCGAAATAGTTATTTTACGACATTTTCTCCTTTTAGGGGAAACTGTCCGATCTAACCGCGCGATTTGGATCATTCAAACGTTACCGTATGTCCCCGGAAATATATTGTTTGCATGTATTCGCCAACACGTAGGCGATATGTGGAAACTAATACCAAACAAAGGGGCAGATAGACATTTATTCGTAATTTCATTGCTATTGGGATACATTGTTACTTTTATTACATTACTTTCATTACTTTCATCTTATGAAGTGATTTTCACATTATAAAAGACATAGGTGCCTACTAGGAATCAATGATGTCCTTCTTAAGTTTATTCAGCTGAAGTTTATGCTTAGATGGATATCCGCTTGTAGGCGTTGATGAAGCTGGTCGACAAACTAACCTAAACATGTCTTTACGTCATGGAATTGTTCCGTAGCTAGAATTATTTTATCTTACTTTAACTCTTTAGATCCTAGAACGCGTTGCAATCTGGGGCAGCAATATTGTTGAAATCCCATGTTCTTTGGTTCTTCTTGTCCAAAAATGAAACTGGCGTTCGGGTATTTATCTATTTCCTTCTTAACTAAGTCGTAAGGGAACGGAGCTGGCTAGAATCATTAGAAAATGCTTTATTTAGAGCTTTTTTTAACTAATAAAACGTTTTTCTCGACAAAGATACATACTTGCTCAATTCTTATCAATGCAATCTCCCTATGTTTATTGAACTCCCTCCTGGTATTCGCAAAGTCAAAGTATACTCTTCCACAAGAAAATACCACCTTTTTTACTTTCGAATGGTCCTGAATAGCATCAGGGATCACCCTCATAAAGGAAGTTCCAGATTTGATTTCGTCAAAGCCACTTTCGGAGATTGGAATGAATAGTCGAGATTTTGGTGTTATATTTATCAGAGGTTTCCGATACGGCATCAAAATTTGCCTTCTGTACAGGTGGAACACGTTAGCTGCTGTTGTCACATAAGTAACAATCCAGTTCGTATCAAGCATCTGTTGTTCATAATCCATAACTACTTCGTCAGGGTCGTCATTACAAGCTTGGAGGTATCTTTCAGGTTTACAGCTTGCATGATCTGGTTCAGCAGCTAAAGATGAAGTAAAGCAATAATTAATTGTTAATACTAATTAATTAAGTACAAATATGTTGTCAATAACACGAAATTACCTTCAAGTCCATGTGGTAAATTAACAATCAATCCAGTTTGTTTAGCCCATTTTGTTTCTCCCGTAGATATAAACTGATCGAACATGCATTGGGCCATACTAGCAAAATCTCCATATTGCGCCTCCCAGATCACCAAATTATTTGGTTGACATTGAGCATAACCTACTTCGAATCCAAGAACTGACAGTTCTGCCATGGGTGAGTTATGTATGCTAAATATCGCTTGTTTTGGTGCAACATGTTGCAGTGGTCTGGAACAATATTCTGTTAAAAGTATGTCAGCAGATGGATGTTTGGTGTTCCTTATACATGTAGGTGAGTCCCTCTACTGTCTGGTGGTGAAGGACAAAATGTCGATGACAAATTGCACCGCGTTCGACGTCTAAACCTGTGAAACGAACATGGGTACCTTCTTTTAGCAATGAACCCAATGCAATTGCTTCTGCTGACGACCAGTCAATCATACGTTGTTGACGTAGACGTTTCCTTGTACGTAACACATCAGCAATTACTATAAAGATGAGGATTAGTTTACCCTACCGGTAAAGTCTAAATTATTATGCTTACATTTGTGCACGACAAAATTTTCTGGTGGATATGCAGAATGTATATTTCCCAAGTGCAAAATATCTTCCTCCGTAATACCTGTTGTTGGAATTGGTTGATTTATTTTGTTTAGCGAAGACATGCTTGGAGCATCCAACCATATACTGATATTAGGGCTTTTTTTCTGCGTTGCTTTCAATACTGCTTGGTCCATTAATCTCTTATAATGGGCCATGAAGTCGCGAATCTGAAATGTTCTAATTGTTGTAACAAGAAATATCTATATATATTACCTATACCTCAATATCATCAACTAATCCCTCTTGTACTAGTTTACTTGCATACTTCTGAAAAATTGGTGGTGTCTTGCCAATTTTCGCGTACATGAACGGTTGTGTGAACGATGGTTCGTCATCATCAAAATGTCCGTGTCTTCTGTACGACACAATTTCGATAACTACGTCAGATTTGAAAGTATTTCTCCACTCGGCAGCAACGTTAGCGACGTATGTCACTGCTTCTGGATCATCACCGTTTACATGAAATATCGGAGCGTTTACAACTCTGCCCACATCTGAAATAAAAATAGTAAACACACCAGTGGATAATAATAATACATATTTATCTTTCGGAACTAACCAGAACTGTAAGGTTGTGACCTAGCAGCTGTGGCATCTGTTGTAAAACCGATTTGATTATTGACGACGATATGAATGGTGCCGTGTGTTGTAAAACCGGGTAAATCCGATAGATTCATCAGTTCGTAACAGAGCCCTTGTCCTGAGAAAGCGGCATCCCCATGGATAAGAACGGCCAACACTTTATTGCCGTCAAAATCACGTTTTAGTATTTGTTCAGCCTTTGTTCTGCCCAATGCTATAGCATTCACGCATTCCAGATGTGCTGGATTGGTTAACATGGTCAGCCTTACCCGTTTATTCGTAACTCGATTCATACTAAAGACGAAAGTAATTATTTTTTTGATGGGCAAAGTTTTCTAAGACTTAGTACTTTTCGGTATCCACCCCTAGATGGTGTTTAACATCACCACCAGTTAGTCCAGATGGTTCTGATCGGTTGAACAAACTTATTATATTAACTAGAGGCACCTGAAAGATATTGGCAAGCAAGTTTGTTCTGCCTCTATGTCCCATCCCCACAATAAAATGCTCAATGCCAAAATCTGTACTTCTGTCCATTATAGTTTTGATGCAGGGTGTCAAAACTTCGCAGCCTGCTAGCCCGAAACTGTTTGTGCCAGGAAATTTGGTGTTCAAATAATCCTCATAGGCATGTGTCCTACCAAGTCTAGCTAGTAACAATCGCTTTTGGTCTTTGCTGAGCGAACGTATCCTTGGCTCTTCAAACTTTTGCCTTATGAAATCGCACTGATAGAAGCTATTGATGAACATGTATTCGATGCCTATGGTCCGACAATAGGCTTGCTCCAGTCTCGCCACAATGTCACCCAGAGGTAGTGTGGTTTCAGCACCTCCTATTCTAGTTGTCGCTGGCAGCTTAAATAGCTTGTCTAGTGGTACCTCTTCTAGAAATTAAGATCGATACGTCGCACTATGGGATATTTCACCGATCTAGCTGGCCAAAATTATTTATGAACGATGAAAATTATTTATGATTCAGAAATCTAATTTTGGGCGCCCTTTAGGCGATCGAAAGTAGTCAACCCCGGTACGAAGCAATGACAGGCTGACCGTTCGGCATGCTCGTTCTTTTGGTAGTCCTATCAATGTACTTCATGATACCGATATTTTTCTTGATTTTGCTATTTTGTAATTTGACTTATGACCAGCTAGATCTAAGTAATAACTTACGTTCAACCAACTTTACTAAATTGATGTGTTCCTCTGCATAATGTCTGAATTTTCTGTCTAGAAAAGAACTGACAATCAAAAGATATTTACCGGTATGTTCTCATCATACCTTTGACGGAGTATCTCATAGGCCACCTAGCGACGAACTTCTTCAATTCCAAAGGGTCTAATTGCGCAACATAATGGCCTCTCATCTATTAAAAAAAAACACAGAAAACCTTAACATGTCTCTTTTGAGTTTCTTTACATAAAATAAACGTACCTGATAACTTCTTATCAGTCTTTCAACCAATAGTATATGATCTATATCGTTTCCTGAGAGTAATTGATTTTTCTCGTCGGATTTAGAAATATTTTCATAAGATGTTGCTGAATCAGAATCATATAAGTCGTACTGACTGTATCTCTTTTTCGTCACGACATTGCATCCCTTAAAAACAAAGTTAACCCCAATATTAAACAATAAAAGTGAACAAGGGGGCAAAAAGTCACTCTGTGGTCAGTATCTCTCTTCCTTGACAATTGGAAACGTTCCTCTTTGGTTGTTTTGCTGTCTGGATTCTCTTCATTGACATAACTTATTGGTGAGTGAGCTATAGGAGCTACCCAGTTGTTGAATTTGGATAAGTACATTTTACTCCATGTATAAATAGGCGTCAAAAGTTTATAAGGGCTTCCAAACTGAAAATAGCATCGTATTGCAAAAGTTACCTCAAATATAGGGCATACCATGGCGGTGGTCTTTCAAGAACTGAACATTTTGACAGTTAAGTACACTGACTATATGTTCTTGTCTCTGATGCCTGCATTTCTTTGCATGAGGACTAACTGTTACGAACAATATTCAAGCTAGCATAATGACACTACTGACTGATAGTGACTGACGTAGACCTGACATCCAAATTTTGTCATATCACCTTGGAAATCTAATTTTTTGGTAATTAAATTCTTTCTAGTAATTATCTAGTAATAAACCACAGTAATAAACTCCAATATTCATGCTCTAAGATAAGTTTATTATTTACATAGATTAACATTGCAAGTTAGTCGTGACTATGTACAATAGTTTGCATCAGGTGGGGTTATGTGAATTCCATTTGATGGACCTGTAAACGCTGCGACTGTGCTAACATTGACGACATATCTAAACAACGGGCTAAGTTCTGGTAGTTCATACAAGTAACGGTAATTTGGCGAAATGGCTTCAATCGATTTTGTGTATTCATCACCAACGTTGCCCCCTTGAACAAAAATTGCTTGGACGGTAATAATAAAACCGACCAAGGTACCGTTTAGTTCACAAGGGGGTATCCAAGATACGACAGCTGTCACGTTGTATCCAGTTCCCCCTTCGCATCTAAAGTCCACGGTCATGTCTTCAGGTGCTGCTGGTGCTGCAGAAAATTAAAAATGAGTATTTTTGTTACGAACGACAAGTACGGAAATACCTGCTTCATTGAGAAAAACTACTTCCAAAAGGCTAACTTCGTTCAAGCCATAAATATGACTTAGATTATAATTTGTAATCAACTGCGCACTGAAGACATAGTTGGGTAGGCCACCATTAAAAACACTACTGAAGACCGTATTGTCGAAGTCGAAGGTCAACCACGGACGACTGTGATCGCAATCATCTCTGAGGAAGTGTAGTGGACCACTTGATGCAATCTGCAATTGATAGCCCAACACAAAGTCGATATCGTAGTCTTCTGTCCATGATACTTTGAACGCGTTTTCGGTGACATCACTGATGACCAGTTGTTTTGGTACAAGGTCACCTAAAAGACAACTCAAGAATTCGCATCGCTTGTCATGAGGTTAGCATTGTTCGATCAGGTGTCAAGAACTAGTTTGGAATTAGTTTCTGGTTTGGAGGAAAATTTGGGAATTCTTCATTGTTGTTTGTGTCGTTTGTTCCTCCATAATGACAATGGAGCAATTTCAGATGTAAACTTAAACCCCATTGAAACATATCTGGCTTATCAGGTCAAATTAATTTCAAACTACTGCCCGAACAAACCCTTTTATATGCTTACGTGTTCTGAATCTAAATGGTTTGCTGTTTGGTGAGTTTTGCAGCCTGACATAGCATGTGTACACGGTGTCAGGTTCTAAATTATAAATAGTCAAGTCCATCCAAGAGTCGTAGCTAACTGTTCTTTCGAATTGGTCCGTTCCATCGTTCGTACAACTGACGATGGCTTCAGTTATGCCACAGGTGTAGGCGACCTCTCGACCGACCATGAGGCGGGCCCGCGTTAAATATGGCCAGACTCCTGTGTATATTGGTGCTTCCAGTTCCAGCTCTGTAATTATACGTTTCTGATGGCCCTATTCTCTATCTAATAATATGTTTTATTACTGTTAAAATCATGTTATGGAAGATCGAATGTTAATACTTAATACTTAATACTTAATAATCTTAATACACTACCCAAACAACTAAAAACAAAAGAAAAAGAAATACATTCGACGCCATTATAGTTGCAAAAAAAGTCTTTCTTATTTTTTTCGCGTAGAATGTCTATGGAGAAATACCGAAGTTATGGTTGGTCATTTATATGTGAAAGTACAAAAAATAGCATTTTCCTATTACTGTATATTTTCTTATAAAGACATGTGACAGTGATTTATTCGGTTTATTTGTATTGTAGTGTTTACTACTGAAATAGTATGATTGTTTTTGTAGAGTAGCGATATTAGTACACATAAATACCTGAGCAATCTTGAGCTGCTGTTGCACTGATCAGTTCCGAAAACACCAAAACAGCAACGAGTGCTATAATAAACTTCATTCTGTGTGTATCCTATGTACAACCAAGTATCTACTAAAAGCCAACAATTGACTACTAACTAAACCAAATTTATAACAGAACAAGCCTTAAATACTAGAGCTAGAAGGATTTAGATAGAATTCGGGATAAACGCAATCTTTAAGTATTCTTTTATCTCCTGGCCAAAAGACAGATCGATTTTTTTATCTAAGTGGATCTAAAATGTATTGTGTAACATTTTAAACAATATTAGCGCATTAATATTCTTTTTGTGGGAATCACTGTAAGTTTAATAGCCAAACAATCACATAAAAGTATATGGAATTGCTTCTTGCTACAGAAGGGCCTTTCCGACCTTTTCGTTTGAGTAATAAGACAATTTTAATATGCAGATCTTCTGCTGTTTTGTTGCATCTGCTTTTTGGTATTTAAATTCTGTTTAGTAATAAACTACCACATTCATGCTCTTAGATTTATTATTTACATAGATTAACATTGCAAGTTAGTCGTGACTATGTACAATAGTTTACATCAGGTGGGGTTATGTTAATTTCACTTGGTGGGCCTGTAAACGCTGCTACTGTACTAACACTGACGACATATCTAAACAATGGACTAAGTTCTGGTAGTTCGTACAAATATCGGTAATTTGGCGAAATAGCTTCCATTGATGTTGTGTATTCAACACCAACGTTGCCGCCTTGAACGAAGATTGCTTGGACGGTAACATCGAAACTGGCCAAGACACCGTTTAGTTCACAAGGGGGCATCCAAGATACGACAGCTGTCACGTTGTAGCCAGTTTCTCCTTCGCATCTAAAGTCAACGGTCAAGTCCTCAGGCACTGCCGGCGCTGTAAACAATGTAAAATGATTTTGTTTGTTATGAACGAGAACTACAAAAATACCCGCTGGATTGAGACGTGCAGTTTCCAGAAAGCTAACTTCGTTGAAGTCGGAAATACTTAGATTATAATTTGTAACTAACTGCGCTGTATACGCATAGTTGGGTAGGCCATTGTCGAAAACAAAGCTGAGGACAGTATTGTCGAAGTCAAAGTTATACCATAAGGGGGTATCCAAGTCGCAATCGTTTCTGGGAAAGTGTAGTGGGCCACCTAAACGTATCTGCAATTGGTTGTTTATAACAAAGTCAGGATCGTAATCTTCTGTCCATGACACATTGAATGCTGTTTCGGTGATATCACTGATGCTCAGCTGTTTTCTTACGAGGTCACCTAAAAGAAAACTCAAGAGTTCGCATCGTCCATCTTGAAATTAATTTTGTTCGCGTAGGATGTTAAGGCTTGAACTGGTTTCAAATTTATTTCAAACTAGTTTCTTCACTGCCCGAACAAACTCGTTTATATGCTTACGAGTTCTGAATCTGATTCCTCCGGTGTTTATTGGTGAGGTTGGCCACCTGACAAAGCATGTATACACGGTGTCCGGTTCTAAATCTTGAACGTCCAGAAAGATCCATTGGATAGTAATGTCGACACTAATCGTTCTTTCGAATTGGTCCGTTCCATCATTGGTACAACTGACGATGGCTTCAGTTATTTCACAGGTAGTGTCGGGCACACCACGGATTGTGATGGAAGCTGATGTTAAAAATGGCCTGACTCCTATGTATTCTGGTGGGCCCAGCTCTGAAATAGTTCTAATTCATAATATGCTCTATTACTATTAAAATCATGTTATGAAAGATCTAATTTTACTTAGTACACTATCCAAACAAAATAAAAAGAATATATTCGATGCCATTGTAGTTGCAAAAAGAAATCTTTTTTTTTTTTTTTGAGTAGAATGTCTATGGAGAAATACCAAAGTTATGGTTGGTCATTATTTGTGAAAGCACCAAAAAATAGCTTTTTCCTGTTTCTGTATATTTTCAGATATTTTAAAGACATGTGACACACTGATGTATTCGGTTTATTTTTATTGTAGTGTTTACTACTGAAATGTATGATTCTTTTTTGAAATAATTTTTATAATTTATAAACAATTCTTATCTCTAAAAAACGTATGCATAAAAGAACAATTACAATACGATTTTTTCGGGCAATAAAAGTACATACAAATTATAGTGGCGTCAAATGTATACAGTTTTTGATTTGTTGAGTAGTGATATTAGAACACATAAATTCCTGAGCAATCTGCAGCTGTTGTTACATCGAACAATTTCGCAAACGCCAAAACAGCAACGAGTGCTATAATAAACTTCATTCTATATGTATCCAATGTAGAACCAACAAGTGTCTACTAAAAGCCAACAATTGCCTACTAACTGAACTGAAATTTATAGCAGAACAGGCCTTAAATACTAGAGCTAGTAGGATTTATGTGGAATTCAGGATAATCACACTCTTAAAGGATTCTCTTATCTCTCTCACCAAAAGACAGATTGTTTTTTATCTAAATCGACCTAAAAGGTATTGTGTATCATTTTAAACAACATTACTGTATTACTTTTGGGAAAATCGCTGTAAGCACAATAGTGAAACATACACATAAAAGTATATGGAATTGCTTCTTGCTACAGAAGGGCCTTTCCGACCTTTTCGTTCGAGTAATAAGACAATTTTAATATGCAGATCTTCTGCTGTTTTATTGCATCTGCTTTTTGGTATTTCAATTCTGTTTAGTAATAAACTACCACATTCATGCTCTAAGATAAGTTTATTATTTACATAGATTAACATTGCAAGTTAGTCGTGACTATGTACAATAGTTTACATCAGATGGGGTTATGTGAATTCCACTTGATGGGCCTGTAAACGCTGCTACTGTACTAACACTGACGACATATCTAAATAATGGGCTAAGTTCTGGTAGTTCGTACTGATGACGATGGTCTGGAGAAATGGCTGGAACTGATGTTGTATATTGAGCACTAACGTCGCCGTCTTAAACAAAAATTTCTTGGACGGTGACATCGAAAGTGGAGAGTTCTCCGTTTAGTTCGCAAGGTGCCATCCAAGATATGACACCTGTCACGTTGTATCCGCTTGCCTCTTCACATCTAAAGTCAACGGTCAGATCTTCAGGTGCTCCTGGTTCTGTAGAAAACGAGAAATTAAAACTAACTTGAAGAAGTCAACTTTTAATAGTTCGTATCGACTCTGCTGTAACGTACCTGCTGGTTCAAGGTAGATAGTTGAAAAACGACCAAGTTTGTGGTATTCGGAATTGGCTAAATCAGGATCGTATTCTTCGATCCAGGATGCTTCGAAGGTACTTTCAGTAACACCACTGATATTCAATTGTATGCCTACAAAATCACCTAAAAGACAACCCATGAATTCGCAACGTTTTCCATGAGAATTTCAAACTAGTTCCAAATTAATTTGAAACTAGTTTTTGACAGCTCGAACAAACTTATAATACGCTTACGTATTCTAAATCTGATTGGTCCGGTGTTTGGAGTGTTTGGATATCTAACATAGCATGTATACACTGTTTCTTGTTCCAAGTGGCAACTGGATGATCACATAATTATTATCGCTAAAATCAATCGTTCTTTCGAATTGGTCCGTTCCATCATTGGCACAACTAACGATAGCTTCATCTATTTCACATTCTTTGGTATTCCCGGCCATAAGTGTGATGAGAGCTGATGTTAACCCTGGCTTGACATAATAATATTGTGGTGCTTCAAAGTGTGTAACCAAACATTTTATACATTAAACATCAGATATATTGGTTGTGGTATTTATATCTTGAGAAATATATTGAAAATGGAGAATTTTTACTTTCCGACTAGTACCCTAGAAGGAGTGTATGTGGGTATGTCTGTGAACACGATAGCACCCAAACGGTACAAGGGATCGGGTTGAAATTTGGTATACATATTTAGAATTACCGGGGGACGAACTGGATTGTTTTTGGCCACAATCTGACAACAGGAAGTGGCAAACGTTACATTCATTTTCTTAGAAATTTATCCGATTTTGTCCAAAGTGATACCAGCTCATCCTCCAGTATCTGTAAATCTGTATATAAATTTGCAGATCAGTGGGATGAACGATTTAGGTGGTATAAGAGTTTTAGATAATACATATTTAGAATTCAAAAGCACAATAATAAATTGTGCTTACAAGACAAATTATTTGTCTTGTTCTTGTTCCTGAATCTGTTAATTTGTTGAAATAAGGAGAAAGAATATTAGATAAATTTATTTGGGTAGTCGATATAAAGAGCAAGAATTTTATGTAATATTTATCAGAATATATGGTATATTTAAAGATGTATGGAGTAATATAACATTTGGTAAATAATTCACAAAATAACTATGATATTAACATCGACCGTAAATTTTATGTTTGGCTGCAAACATCAGGTGGAATGAAGTCAATACTTCTTTCTGCACTTCTTGTAGCTGCAACAGTACTTATGGCGACGTTATATCTATAGAATTGATCGATATTTCTCAATTCGTACAAATAACGATGGCTTGGATCTAGAGCAGGCACAGAAATTGAGTACACAACACTTCTGTCAGCACCTCTAGAAGTAAAACTGACGGTTACGGTAACATAAAAACTAGACAATAATCCGTTTAGTTCGCAAGGGGACATCCAAGATATGACAGCTGTCGCGTTGTATCCGGCTTCCTCTTCGCATCTAAAGTCAACTGCCAAATTTTCAGGTGCTCCTGGTTCTATAGAAAATAAGAAATGACTATTTTTGTTAAGGGAAAACAGCTTTAGCAAAATACCTGCTGCTTTGAGATAAACTACTGCAGTACTGCTGGCTTTGTGAAGACCATAGACACTTAAATTATAAGCTGTAACCAACCTTACTGTAAACACCTCATTGGGAAAACCATTTTCAAAAACACTACTGAAAACAGTATTATCAAAGTTGAGGGTTTTCGATTCTCCAATTTGTTGACAATCACTTCTTGGGATGTGCCTGACACCGTTGTAAACAATTTCTAATGAATTACTTAACACAAATTGAGGATCGTAGTTCTCGTTCCAAGATACGTTGAAGGAATTTTGAGTGATATTGGTGATGGTCAATTGATTTGGTGCAATAACGCCTAAAAGACAAAATCATTAACGTTGTTAACATAAGATTTTTTACGCTTACGAGTTCTGAATTTTATTGGTTTGCTGTTTGGAGAATTCGCCCATCTTACAAAGCAAGTATATAACGTATCTGGTTCTAAATCTTCAAGATCCAAACTGTAAACGGGACTTATCGTTCTTTGAAATTGGTCCGATCCATCATTTACACACGCAACAAATGCTTTATTTGTTTGGCAAGTTGTGCCTTGTCCATTCGCAGCAAGTTGGATGGTTGCTCTTGTTGACGATGGGGTAATTTGCGAATATCTTGGTGCTGGTTAAAAAAATCAATTACTAAAATATTTATTTAGTCAAAAGTTACATAATTCTGTAAAATTTCGAATAGCCAAAACATCAAAAGCTTCTAGTATAAACTAATTACTCCAAGACGCCTTGTATAAATACCTGGACAGACTGCTGCTGCTAACTCCAGTTGCAATGACACAAATACGGTAATAAAAACTATAATAAATTTCATTTTAAATGCTTAAAACTGCCAAATTGTTCACTTTTTTGTATCGTCTAGCAAGATGAATTTAAACTACAACAGGAAAGTGAAATGTTTGTATCATGTAAGGATTTATATAGAACGTAGGGCTATAAAATCATCAAATTTTTACGGTTTTATGAGAACATTTTGAAGAAAATGAATCATTTAGACATATCCCACTGAGAATTATATGGTATTTTTAATGATACAGTACTTAGTGTGGTGTCAATAAAAATTTCTTATCAAACGGATGTTATAATTCTAAATTTTTGTCGAGTAATCAATTATAGTTTTTTAATGTGGTATTTGGTCGTATGCTCAAATTCTGCACGAAATTAAATGAATCCAAAGATGTAAAAAGATTATAACTTTTATTAGGTTACATTACATAAAAAGATGGTGAAATGTAACACTTTTTTTCAAATTGGATATAAACATAACGTTTTTTGATATCAGGTGAAGACATTTTTCGACTGTAGAATAAAACAATAAAAGGACAATGTTTTTGAATTCCTGCTGTTTTTTAGTAGAAGAATTAGGGCCATAAATAATTCCTGGTTCATTGTGTATGGTATATTTAAAGATTTAACAATGCTTCTTGACAATTCTACATAAATAATAATAATATTAACATTGTTAGTTATGTTAAGTTAGTTTTATGTACAAGAGCAAACGTCAGGTGGGGTGATTATGATATCCCTTCCTGGGCCTCTTGTAGCAGCTACCGTATTTATGGTGACGACATATCTAAAGAATGGATTGATATCTGTCAATTCGTAGACGTAACGTTGATTAGGATCTTCAGCAGCAATTGAAGTTGAATATTCAACACTTTGGTCGACACCACCCATAGAGAAAGTGGCTGTCACAGTAACATCAAAACTAGACAAGACTCCGTTTAGTTCGCAAGGTGGAATCCAAGATATAAGTCCTGTCACATCATATGCAGTTCCTCCTTCATATTTAAATTCAATTTCCAAGTCCTCAGGTGCAGCAGGTGCTAGAAAATATTAGAAATAACGTTTTGTTTCATCATACTGGAAAATACGCACAAAATATGATTGGTATATTTACCTGAGGTTAGTGTTTCTGCCATACTCATGGCACTGACTACGTTCCTTCCGTTACCTAAGTTGTACCGGGTGACTACATGTACGGTGTATATATAGTTTGGTAAGCCACCGTCAAAAACAGCGCTGAAAACATTTCTGTCGTAGTCAAAAGTACGGAATTCCGTGTCAACATCACAATCACTCCTCACGGTGTTGTTTGGTCCAAACGCCCATACTTGCAATTGGTAGTTATCGACGAATTCTGTACCATACTCTTCTATCCATGAAGCCCTGAAGCTTGTCTCGGTAACTTCACTGATCATCACTTCTTTCGTCGGAATAGGAACTAGAGAAATAAGGTTTTTAATGTTTTTCCACATTTGGTCATGTTTTTGTCACCAAAATAGTATACTCACTTGTTCTGAACCTGATCTCATTGCTGTTGGCTGAATCTTTGGTCCATCTAACAAAACAGGTGTAGATTGTGTCCTCTTCCAAATCAGTAAGGGTGATATCAATTCTTCTACTGCTAGTATCAGTAACACTTATGGTTCTCTCAAACTCATCAGTTCCATCATTCGTACAGCTGACGATAGCTTCCGTGATCGGGCAAGCGTTTACTTCCAAAGATTCAGCACCCATTATGAACCAAACCGAACTCAAATCAGGTAGGGTACCTAAATTGTCTGGTCCTTCGAACGCTTCAGCATCTGCTGTAAAGGTTGTCTCCACCGCATCACCTTCCAACGCACCAGCAAAGCCCACAACAGAAACCGTATTACTAGTACATGGAACCAAATCAGATAAAGCAGCTTCATTCGTTGCTGTGATCACAGTGACAGTTCCAGAAGGACTTGTGTGTTCCACAATGTAACTAAGTTGGCAATGTCCAACGGAAATCGGTGCTTCCCATGTCACAACGTTCCCAGACACTTGGAGGTTCCTCACTGCTGAAATCTCATCAACATCAGCTGATGACAAGCCTAATTCCACAGATATAGCTTGGCCATTGCTTCCGGAGGAAACGACTGTGACAGTGAAGACATTCTGACTGCATGGTAGTCTTGTTAAGCTCACGCTGGAATCTGTGGTTTCCAAAGTGTCGTGTAGTTCATCGTTTATGTAGTGTTCTACTTTGAAATAAACATCACAACGGCCTATGTTGACTTCAGCCCAAGATAGAGTCAAACTATCGCCATCATCAGCTATTTCTAGGTTCTCAACTCTGTCAATACCTGTAATGATGTATAATTTGTAAATAATATTACAGGGAGGGTTAAATATTATACTCACTGACAAATGGTTCGTACGTTTCTGATACTATGGTACCACTGCTTCCAGTGAAGGAGATTGGAGTCACAGAGACTTTGTATTCGGTACAAGGGATGACTTGGAAGGGAAAATCGTAGTATAAGTCCTCTGTGACTACTGTCTCTGTTCCTTGGATCTCATTTTCGTATGTGACGTAGTATCCCACACCGCATTCCTCGGAATTCAGTGGTGGAAACCAGCTGGCTCTCAAAACGTCAGCGTTAGTGACAACGGTCAAATCTCGTACCATATCCAAGTCTGCAAAAGTTCGACAAAATCAAAATCTTTCCAGTGCAATGAATGTAGTACAATAAATCTGGATAGTGCCATAAAACTGTGTAGTATAACAAACATACTTGACCAGAAAGTGATGGTTTCTGATTCTGGTGAGAAGCCAGCCAATGTAACAAACATAAACCCGTTACAGCTGTAGAAAATATCAGGACGTAAGACTGTGGAGATCAAAATTTCGAATGTTCTGTCTTGGGCGTCGGTAACTGGTTTGGCAATGGTGAAGTTGTGTGTGTCAGACAGACAGAATAGCTGGAAATGCGTCACCTCGCACATGTTTTCTTGGTACGGTTGGCCCTCCCATGTCATCTGGATGGAGTCACAACTGGTTGTCATGTTACGAAGTATTGGTTCGGTAGAGGCTAGAAAAAAAGAAATTTATATAGATTGATCTTTCTTTTTGATTTGATGTTTTGTTTTATTATAAAAATGTCTATGTTTTGTTCATGTTTATCTCTTTTATGAAGTGGATATTGTCGTAGTTCTTGTTGTTGTGTAAATCTGAGAAATTGCCTGATAAATCTGACACTTCTTGAGACTTTTACCCAATATTTGAATGAATAATAACGGAACTTCTAGTGGCCAAACTGACCACTAGACCTTATGTAATGCACACGTTGTAAAATGTTATGATTAATTTGGTATAATAAGTGATTAATTCGAAATAATACATTACTACCGCTCGAACAAAGCTAATTCTTTACCTCTGGTGGCCAAAACGGCACTAGCTGTACTCGTAGTACCATCACTGGCACCTACAGGGGTCACTGTGACAGTCGTTGTTGAACAAGGCACAAGAATATCCCTGTCAATCACCACGTACAGGTCATCAGTTGTGAATGTTTTGGAGGCTGGTGTTGGTGCATTGTTGGAGTATGTTACCCTGTAGCTAAGGTCGCATCCTGATGTACCTGACGGGGCTTCCCATATAACGTAAAGGTTATTGGTGATGTCATCTTCACGAAGTGTCAAACCAGTGACTTGTCCAGGAGCTGTTGAGTGATAAAACAATCATTTTAGTGTGTTATGATTTATTATGTGATGTTATTATTTAACTTACCAGTGCATGGTGCTGCTGTAGTGAGTTGTAGCTGCTGTAAGAGCAATATAGTGCCAAGCACTATGATACCTGTGTATTTCATAATGTTTACCAATGCCTACAGATGATCTATTACCCAGAACTTACTAGTGATAATGAACGGAAATTATAATCGCGAGCAATCTTAAATAGACTGGTGCCATATCTTTTTAGCAATCGATCAATTATGTATAGATAAAGAATACTTTTTTTCTCAGAGGCATGAATAACTAAATCATATAGGAACAATAATCAATCTTCTGGAATAAAACACATCAATCTTGTTTTCTACATTAAAATTCCATAACATTAAAATTCCATGCTAAAACCAAAAAGGCGTCGCTTTATAAAAACAATATAAACACCAAATTCTTTGTGTTTCTCTTGATTGATTTGTCTTTGATCGATTGGTGATTAGATTGCAACTTTTCCAGACGATCAGTTCCATGTTACTCGTGTTTTTAATGCTTGAAAATATGGAAATATTCCATTTTTGTTGTTGCTATGTTGTTGGCAAAACAAAGTTCGTTTGGCGATGTAAATGCTTTGTTTTTGCATTTTTGTTTGTTCTTGAACTTGAGATAAAACAAATCGATGCAGGTGCCACTTGATATTGCTGCAATACCAAAGCCTATTAATGATTTGGTTTAGAATAAATAATCAATGATGTCACCTTTTTTTTATCTCAATTAACAAATATCTACGTACTTGACTTACCTTTATATTTGTTGATCTACAACGAGATAATCGCTCAAAAGTACAGAGTAAGCATGAATTCTTTATTCATTAAAAATATATACGATACGTGCATATAGATTAAATCTTTGTATAATCTAGAAGAGTAATAATGAACGGATTTCCTGTTTTTCGCATACCACTTGATCCAATATCGCTATGTTCATTGCTATTTTTGGATTAGGTATACGTATACCTACACTTATATAATTTTTAATTAATTTTTACTTTTTGTGTCCGATTGCCCTGATTAAAAAATGTAGGGCACACTTAAAAAAAATCAAAAAGATCCGATCTGAGATGTACTGGTATAAAAAGAAAGACCTAGAATTTTTTATATTTAGTATCGATAATTTTTTCGTGGAAGTAATATAGAAAAATGAAGCAGTTCGTGGTATTATTAAGTTTGATGTTATTTGGAGTGTCTGCGTACTCAAAAACTATACAAACAAGAACTCCAGAATGTACAGGTAATGTATCTTTTTATACACGCGATCCTTACATATGTATTTGGATAATATCGCTGATCTAGACGTTCAAAAGTTTATTAGTGATGAATGAATAAAAATCTCTGGAAAAATCGGTAGTAAGTGAAGTGTAGTAACAGCTATATTGCTGTTAGAATGTAGACTTTCACCAACGGATTATTTTTGGCATTTGGCAACAAAAAATTTAACAAAACTAAGATATAATATGACAATCACATGATTGTAACCGTGATTGTAGCCTCTCAGAATATTATTGAAATTTTTTGCTGAACAAGACTTATATTAGCCCGAAAATCTATGTCTGACTTTAGAACTTTTATATGATTTGGTTATCTAAGAACAGATTTCTGTAACTTTTGACTAAATTAGACCCAAGTCGTAAAATGCTTTTGATCGTCCAGATCGGTAATATTTCCCTAGCAGAAACATTAGTCTGATCTTGTCTTGTTTATACATAGTGACAAACATAGCCGCTGCTCAGTTTGGTTCTGGCTTAATGGTGACGTGGAATGTTGTTGATCCTGCTGCATGTCCTGATGCAGTAGGTTATAGCATTCAATACACAATCGACGATATTGTAAAAGATGCAGATGCTATTATGCCAAATGGTGGTGTTATAGAAAATGTCGAATTATCATGTACCAGAATCGATATTGTCGTTTTTACACTTGACAGTGGTCACGACTCACTTGGAGAATCTGATATCAAGACCTACAATCCAAGTAAGATATTTCACAAGCATTTCTTGCTTAAAATAATTGACTTAAAACACAATTACAGCATTACCACCTGTTGAAATATCAAGCATAGTTCAAACCGAAGACGGTATTTCCGTTTCTTGGGAACAACCAGACTATGCAGAAACGTGCAGTCTAACTTATACAATAGGTTGGGAGATTGACGGTGACGAACCAGTGGATATACCAGATATACAAGAATCAAACCACATTATCGCTCTGCCCGATTCCACACCATGCGTTCCAGTCCGCATATGGTTGACAGCTGTCAGCGGAGAGTTCACATCATCAACAGTTACGAAGGATTTCGAAACTGGAATCGGAAAAGTCGAAGCGTTGACGATCGTAAACGAAGATGGGGCACTGGTAGCCGATTTTAAACAACCAGGGGATTTGGGGAATTGTGGGGAGGTGAGTTTTAGGGTTATTCAGAAGGAAGAGGCGTGTTTCAGAAGTAAATTTGCGGTGAAACCGGTGTCCAGTCTGGGAACTGTTGGAGAAGAAGTTGAGCAAATCATTGATAGAGGTTGGTGGTGACGTCAATGTTTGTGCTGACGTCAATATTTGTAATGATCAATGTTTATGGCGACGTCAATCTTTGTGGTGACGTCAACGGCGTTCACACAGTGTCTGTTCAACTTTAGGAAACTGTTCAACTATCTATTTTAGGACCTGGACCTGTTCTTAACCTACAAGCCATTGCTGATGGCGAAAACATCCAAGTACAATGGGACATCCCAGTAAACAGTGAAAATTGCGATTTAGCTTTTCTCTTGGAATATCGCGATCAACCAGTGACAACTCACGCTGCCATGGTTACTGTAGTATCAAAGACGAAAGCTTGCGAAATTGATGAGATCACAGTAACCGCAATATCTGGGGTTAACGGTGTTCCATCTGTTGTAACTTACAGGGAAAGATTGGGCATGGTTAACAATTTCCGTTGTGAGCCAAACGCCCCGAATATGATATGTTCATGGAATGTACCAAGCGATTCTGACTCTTGTGGTGAACTTAAATACGAAATTCACTATTTTGATGGGTTGGCTATAAGAACATCGACCGTTGAAGATCTCACGTTCAGTTTTGCGCCTAGAGATTGCGAATTTAGCTGGATCTCCATTGAACCGATCTCTGGGGAAATTAAGGGTCGTCCTTTCGAAACATCCTTCTCAAGTTCAGGTATGTTTGATTGTGATGTTATCGCCTGTCCGTGTATAACGTTACAAGTTCTTTTTTTTTATTTTTTAGACTGCACAGGTTTTGGAAGACGTTTTCCATCCAATATGTTCCCATAATCACCTAGAAGTACCATCTATAAGTTTCTAGAGAAAAAATAACCAAGAATAAACACAAATTGATAATGCCTTTATTATTTAATCGATTAGCTGATAAACATTTTTAGTCAATACGTGTTTTATTATATTATTATTATACTGACTGATCGACTGACTGACTATCTGACCTGCCTTTCTGTTTACAACTTGTTTACATCCACATATACTTATGTGGTCACATATACATATGCTTAAACATCAGAAAATACATTTATATATAATATATCGAATATAATATGAATAATATAATATAATATACCTTAGATTAGGATAAATATTCGGTAAACATCTTGATATATAACACAGATATTCATGAATCAATATTGAAGATATTTGAAGACATTTTATAACACCCTCCTGTGGTAAACGGGTACCTCAGGTTCATGTTGGTTGTTCAGCAGGTTCGAAAGTGTATAGTAATCGTTGATAGTTGGCCCATTCATGTACCGGATCTCCCTGGTAGGATCAGAGCGTTTTTTGGCAACCATGAATCGTTTTTTCTTTGCCTCCTCTAACCCAGCATTCCATTGGGGATGTTTGTCGAAATGCTGTGGTTTTTCGTAGTAGAAACCGGAAGGATTCGAATGCGTATACACAGGACCTTCTAGCCAAGACTCATCTTGGTCCTGATCGAAATAATTCTCCTGGTTAGTTCTGTCGAAGTCTGGATTTTCCAACCTCTGCCACGATTTGTGATTAGGGACTTTTTGGCGTTCGTTCTCCCATACTGTCAGGATAGCTAAGAGCTCTTCTGGACTTAACTCGGTTTCACGCTTTATTCTACTAGGATATCTGAAAAGGATAATCAATTTTTGACAACGATAATCGTTTGACACAGTTTTTGTGATAAAGTTATAACGTTTCTCTAAAATACAAGCTGTTGGGGAATGTTAAGGCTTGTATCATTATAATTATTATACTATATAATAAAGCCTTCAAATAGCTCTTAGAAAATTGATATAATACATTATGCAAGCAAAAGAACCCTCCCCCCAAAATGTGCTATTAATTAAACAAGGTATGAACTGTATTGGCCTGATATATCAAAGGATTGGCTTGATACATCAAAGGATTAATTTCCAAATCATGTCCTCGACACTACGTCATAATTTATCAAAGGAAAACCAGTGCTGAATACTGTAAACGTCCTTCGGAATCGATAGAACGACGTAACACTTGTTGCTACGGCCCACGCAGCTGGCAAATCGATTTTATCGTTCGTCCTTGTTCCGCGGGACAAACACGAAGGATAATCATAAAAGGAAAAGGAAGGAGAAGTATAAAACCTTATCTATATCGTCACTACAAGCTTGGTTTTTGCAATTTTTTTGTGTTTTAATCAACAAGTGTTTCATGAAATACCTCACCTAACATTCTGCGTGTTCCTTCTGCGTCTCTTTTTTTCGTCATTTAGTCCTTCGTAGTATCTATATTGTCCACCTCCACCATACAACTCTGATTTGAGTACAGCATTTTCTAATGCTTCGTCTAGCTTTTCTTTATTAGTAGCATACCTATATCCTTTTTCGTAGTCATTTATAGACTTATCATTTAGTTGTTCGCGATCAGTGACGTACAAAGACGGCGGAATTTCCATATTTTGAAACATACCTTCGCCATCAGACCAAGCACCGTATTTATCACTCAAATTAGGACCTAAAAATTACCATGTAGAAGTCAATGTGGTATTCTATAAACTTGATATCGTTTTCTCTTTAAGAGAGTCCTTCTTACCACTTCTTTTGGTCGCTGTAGGGTTGCCATAAATCGGTACACTGTCACGTGGTGAATTTTCCAAATCTTGAGCTCGTTTTACTGAAAATACAGGAGAATTGATCAAATTTAAGAGAAATGAACAAAGTTCAAATGTCACTATTTTGTATTACATGCCACAGCAAGCAAAGTTCATGGAATACAAGTTTTGTCTATAGAGCTTTGTTTCACTGATAGATTGGTTGGTTAATCCTGAAAATTACAGCTTTCTATGTATTGTGGTTTAGTCAGGAGAAATGTTCAAAGTTTGGATTTACGAGAGATGAACAAAATTAAAAAATCGCGACTTTGTATTAGATGTTACAACAAGATGACATCATGGAATACAAATTTTGTCTATAGACTTCTTTTCCACAGATAGATTGGTTGATTAATTCTGAAAATTACAGCGTTGTTATTTAGCCAAGAGATTTATTGAACCAGATGTTCGATCTACACATAATATAAAACACACATAATATAAAATACACATAATAGATAAAAAACTAAACCTCTTGTTTATCCCTGGCTTCTCTTATCTTGCTCTTTTTTGAATCCTATAATCTATAATAGTCGAATATTGTTGTGATATTTTGCTCGTTGTAAAAAGATTATAATGGGTATTTATATCTCATGTAATCTGTGCTAATCAACACGTCTATAATAGCCTTTTTTATACGTCTATTTTGCGTCAATGGAGGCAACAGTTGTCAGCGGTTATTGATTTTCCGTTGACTGTAGATTCATTGTAACAGAAACGTGTAAAAAGAATAGAGAAATGGTTGTCATATTTTTAATTAAACTAAAAGATACATTAGGAAATTAATACCCATAATTAAGCAATTTATATTTAGGTCGAAAACTGTTCTGGTGAACCTGTTTACGTGTTTTTTTTGTCTTGAATATATTTAAATGAGCCGGAAAAAAGCACCACTTAAATAAACAGTGATTACAAAAACACAACTCAAAAATTGTATTTTTTTCGTTTTAATAATAAAAAAAAATACTTACCTTTCACATTTCTAACTTGGTTATCTTTTACTTCTTCCACCAAAGACGTAGGTAAAGAATAAGCAGCGACTATACAAGAAAATACAGTCACAAACAAGATCTGACAAGTAGAATGCATCTTCACGCTTTCAGGGCTGAAATTCAACTGAACAGGGAGCCTGTCGCCTGCTGAAATGCTTTCAGGAGCTTTCAGTAACGCCTGACAACGACCGTACACAAATATTTCCCTCTCTTTCTCACCACTACCCCTTCTGACGCAAAATCGCAATTGTGATATAAAACGCGGGCTTCGATGTTAAAATTATGTGCATAAAAATTACGTTCTAGGTTGTTTTCTTAATCGGTTTTTGTATGAAGTAACAAGATGGACGCGTTAAATGAAGTGTGCTATAATTTGATTGGGTTTTTATGCAAATTATACAGGGTGAAGTGTTTTTTGTAGCGTTGAGAGAAATGTAAACAAGTGTTGTTGCGTATGCGGTTAGTTGAGGTGTAATTTTCAGGAAATCGTAAAGCTGTAATTTTCAGGATTGTGAACTAAAATAGTTATAGAAATAATTTTTATTCCATAAACTTTGGACGTTAGAAACAACATTCCAAATCGTGACATTCACTCATTGCACGCAATCGCAAACTTTGACAAATTCCCCTGTCAAGACCGGAGATGTTGGAAGGCTGTAGGTTTCAGGATCAATTAACCAATGTATCTGTGAACTGAAACATTATAGAAAGAGTTTTGATTCTATTAACTTTGCTCGCTAGAGACAAAATTCCAAATCGTGACTTATGACTCGTTTGAGCAAACTTTGATAAATTCCCCTGACTAAATCAGAAATGATGGAATTCTATAATTTTCAGGATTAATTAATCAATCTATCTGTCAAGTGAAACAGTATAGAAAAAATTTTTATTCCATTAACTTTGGTTGTTAGAGACAAAATACAAAATCGTGACATTTCACTCGTTTCTCACAATCGCCAACTTTGCAGAATTCTGCTTATAAAATGTTGTTGTATTAATGTTTTCTTATTCTAATAGTCCCGTAGGGGGTTGCTAGACCCCCACCGGGCGCCTCCCCAGGTGGCGGATAGGGGAACGCTCATCAAATATGATGGGTACCGGGGAAATAAAATACCCGGGGCGGACCAAAACTAGCTACGTCTGACTCAGTTTGAGCAGACGAGATCAATGGACGTCTTTTTTTTTCAAAAACAAAATTATTGTCTCGTGATAATCCCAAAATAACTATTGAAAATCACAAATAACAAATGAGAATTCCTGCCTACAACTGGACCCCACAAAAGGATAACGCAAAAGACTTCTAGGTAGGTTATTTTTACATGAAAATCACTATGTCTCTATAATACGCAATGACTTATTAACTACTAATTTATATCTAATTATGAGCCAACCTATTGGGGTAAAAAATATTATTATACACCACTGGAGTACTGATACATTTGGCAATTAATCCTGAAAATACAATTTAGACCCTTACAGATAATGGTTGTTAATTGAGTAGACATTTCTTCATTATTTTGAAAGTTATCAATTTTTGTTCATGTTTGATGAAAAATGTTTATTCATAACTTGCCCTTTGTGAAATTTTGCTTGGCCTTTATTATGTTTTTTTTATCTTTGCGGTGGTTTTAACCACTTTTTCTTTCATTGTATTACATTATTAAATCCTTAGGGTAATTACTTGATTATATTGGTAATAAAAGAGAGGAATGTAACCAAGTAAATTTTCTGTATATAGGAAGGCCTATGTCACGAACAATGCTACCAAGTTTCCGCAAGCGCAGCAGATACAAGAACACGAGCAATTCCAGCTGCAGCAACAACTTGCTGGGCAGTTTAATCAACCCTTCCAGGGGCAGAACCCCTTAGTGTCCCAGTAAAATCAGCATCAGCTGAGGGCACACCATCGGCAACAGCATTTCAGCTCACAGCAGCAACACCAACAGCAGCAACAACAGCAGGCAGCCGTGGATCGTGCAGAATTTCGGTGAGTCAGTTTTTTCTTTGCTTCTATTTTCAATTTTATTTTCGAAATTGAATATATCGAGAAGTATAGTTGATAAAACAAATTTAAATTAACTAACCAATCCATCAGTTAACTGAAATAGTTTGGATTTGTGTTTTTTTTAATGATTGTCGATAGTGTTTGTACAATATAGTGTATACTTATAGAATTCTTCCATCAAATTCATAATTTTATCCTTGTTCATTGTGGATTGATTTTTTTTGAGTGGTTTTAACCACTATTTCTTTCATTGTATTGCCTATTAAACCCTAAATAATTGATGTTAATCTCAGAAAATAAAACACAAAAAACTATTCAAAACAATTTATTTTTGTAAGAAGTTAATCTTAATAAGTACAATTTAAAATAGGAAGAAAAACTAGAAACTAGGACGAACTTCTGGATCTTTTCTTCTTACTCTTCTTCTTTTTTGAGTCCTTTTGTTTCGAGTCCTTCTGTTTCAAGTTCTTCTGTTTTGAATCCTGTTTTGTGTCCTTCTTACCACACTTGCTTCTTTTTGACTTGTGATATTTTTCATCAGAACTTTCTTCTTCAGAACTTGAGGAACATGAATCTTCAGTGCTTTCAGATTTATGTCTCCTCTTATTGTCTTTGCTAGTGTTATCTTTATTTCGATCAGAGTTTTTTGCAACATTGTGTGGTCTACTATCTTTCGGTGATCTCTCCTTTCCTGTTCTGTCTTTTAGTGATCTTTCTTTTGGTAATTTATCTTTTGGTGATCTCTCCTTTGGTGGCCTTTCTTTTAATGATCTCTCCTTTGGTGGTCTTTCTTTTGGGAACCCTTCTTTTGGTGATCTATCATTTGGTAATCTTTCTTTTGGTGCTTTTCTTCCCTCATCATTTCTTCTTTCATCATACCTGTTGTCATCTCTCCGGTAAGCCTGCTGTTCATACCTTCTCACATCATGGGAAGATGTTGAATACCTTTCTCTATGTCTTCTATAGTTTTCTGGTCTGTTGTCTTGCATTTTTCTGCTTCTAGAGGAACTTCTGGACCTTCTTCTTTGAGTTTTAACATCATAACTTGCATTTCTATCATATTTTCTCTCAACTATTCTATCGTAGTCATGTCTTCTGTCGTATTCACGTCTGCTTCTATCATTTTCATGTCTAGGTCTATCATTATCATGTCTAGGTCTATCATTATCATGTCTAGGTCTACCAGATTGTCCCCCATCTTTATTCCTTTGATACCTCCCATTTCCAAAGTCATTTCTCCTATCATCAATCGACCTACCTTTATCATCATAAGTCGTGACACCTCTTCCTTTCCCATGCCACTTAATCTTAGCGACGGACTGCGAAAAATCAACATGTATCCGTCTATCATCAATCAACACATTATCCATTTTAAAATAAGCAGTTTCGCACGATTTCTCATCCTCGAATTCCACGAAAGCATACTGCAGAGACTCCCCTGTCTTTCGATCTCTAATAACCTCGCAACTTTTGATTTTCCCGAAGCGACTAAAGATAATTTCGAGATCATCGTCCGTAGTGACCGGATTGAGCTTACAAACGAATAAAACATTCTCTGGGGGCGCCATGTCGGCATCCGGGATGTCCCCGATCATCTCCAAGATGGCAGCACGCGCCTTGGCTTCTTTATCAGCGATAATCTCGTTGATTTCTTGCATCGATTTACCCTGGGTTTCGTCTATATCCTCGTCGGGGGCTATCCGGCCCCCTTGTAAGCGTTCAGCGCTCGGCGAGGGGCTTCTTTCCGGCAAAATCAAACCTTTCGGGTCGGGGAACGGATCATCTAAGATAACTGTGTGTGTTATTCTAACATCTTGATAAGGGCGGTTATCCTGATCACAAATCACCTCGTTTAACAATTCTAAGACGTCGAGACCTTCGGTGACTTCCCCGAAGACGCAGTGTTGCTCGTCTAGGTACGTTAAGTCCTCCCCCAAAGTGAAAAAGAACTGACTTCCAAGCATTTCTTCGTCGGTCCCCACGAATGAAATTAAACCCATCGTGGTGTGTTTTATCCGTGGGGTTTTCTCCGCTTGGAAATATCTCTTCAACGGGCCTTCTAGAACGCCGAAAATCGATTCACCGCCGTTTCTGGAGCCCGTGGGGTCGCCGGTTTGTGCGATGAAACCTCTGCTGATGGTGTGGAATAGGTTGTAGTTGTAATACTTCATTTTGCATAGTTTTAGGAAGTTTAGGCTCGCCCTGGGGCGTGTTTTGGTGAATACATCGACGGTTATATCGCCGAGGGTTGTCTCTATAACCACAGACATCGTATTTTGTGGTTAAACGAAGCGTTGAGGTTAGAAATACTCAATTTGACGCGATCTGCTTTGTCGATATTTGAGGTTATGGGCTTGATTTGTCAATAACTTAGGACGCTGGTTCATAGATGGCGCTAGTCCGTAGACGGCGTGTTGTGATTTCCGTAACGTTATTTTGGTATGTTCTTTTTATGTCACGTTCCGGAACGTTTGTGGATCTGTCGGAACGGTTTTGCCTGAAAAATTCTCCTGTCTAAACCGGAAATGTTGGAAGGCTGTAATTTTAAGGATTAATCAACCAATCTATTGGTGAACTAAAACAGTATAGAAACAATTTTTATTCTATCAACTCCGGTTGCTAGAAACAAAATAAAAAATGTTGACATTTCACTAGATTCTCGTAATCGCGGATTTTGAAATTTCCCCTGTCTAAACCAGGTACGATGGAAAGCTGTAATTTCCAGGATTAATTAACCAATCTCTCTGTGAACTAAAACAGTATAGAACAACTTTTTATTCTATCAACATCAGCTACAGACAAAATCCCAAATCTTGACATTTCACTAGTTTCTCGTAATCCCGAAATTTGAAAAGTTCCCCTGTCAAGACCAACAATGATGGAAGGCTGTAATTTTCAGGATTAATTAAGCAATCTATCTGTGAACTAAAACAGTATAGAACAAATTTTTATTCCATCAACTTTGGTCGCTAGAGACAAAATCCCAAATCTTGACATTTCACTAGTTTCTCGTAATCGCGAACTTTGAAAAATTCCCCTGTCTAAACCAGGTATGATGGAAAGCTGTAATCTTCAGGATTAATTAACCAATCTATCTGTGCACTAAAACAGTACAGAACAACTTTTTATTCTATCAACTTTGGTCGCTACAGACAACATCCCAAATCTTGACATTTCACTAGTTTTTCGTAATCCCGAAATTTGAAAAATTCCCCTGTCAAGACCAACAACGATGGAAGGCTGTAATTTTCAGAATTAATCAACCAATCTATTGGTGAATTAAAACAGTATAGAACAAATTTTTATTCCATCAACTTTGGTCGCTAGAGACAAAATTCCAAATCTTGACATTTCACTAGTTTCTCGTAATCCCGAAATTTGAAAAATTCCCCTGTCAAGACCAACAATGATGGAAGGCTGTAATTTTCAGGATTAATTAAGCAATCTATCTGTAAACTAAAACAGTATAGAACAAATTTTTATTCCATCAACTTTGGTCGCTAGAGACAAAATTCCAAATCTTGACATTTCACTAGTTTCCCGTAATCGCGAACTTTGAAAAATTCCTCTGTCTAAACCAGGTATGATGGAAGGCTGTAATTTTCAGGATTAATTAACCAATCTATCTGTGAACTAAAACAGTATAGAACAAATTTTTATTCCATCAACTTTGGTCGCTAGAGACAACATCCCAAATCTTGACATTTCATTAGTTTCTCGTAATCCCGAAATTTGAAAAATTCCCCTGTCAAGACCAACAATGATGGAAGGCTGTAATTGTCAGGATTAATTAAGCAATCTATCTGTGAACTAAAACAGTATAGAACAAATTTTTATTCCATCAACTTTGGTCGCTAGAGACAAAATTCCAAATCTTGACATTTCACTAGTTTCTCGTAATCCCGAAATTTGAAAAATTCCCCTGTCAAGACCAACAATGATGGAAGGCTGTAATATTCAGGATTAATTAAGCAATCTGTCTGTAAACTAAAACAGTATAGAGCAAATTTTTATTCCATCAACTTTGGTCGCTAGAGACAAAATTCCAAATCTTGACATTTCACTAGTTTCCCGTAATCGCGAACTTTGAAAAATTCCTCTGTCTAAACCAGGTATGATGGAAGGCTGTAATTTTCAGGATTAATTAACCAATCAATCTGTGAACTAAAACAGTATAGAACAAATTTTTATTCCATCAACTTTGGTCGCTAGAGACAAAATTCCAAACCTTGACATTTCACTAGTTTCTCGTTGTCGCCACCTGTGAAAAATCCCTGTTAAGAGCAATGTATTGTTTTCTGCGTACTACATGTAAATATCAATAGTAGATATTACAAAGTTATGACAAATTTAGTAATGGAACTTAAGATCGTTAACGGTGTGATTTCGAAAAAAGTTAATATCTCCGGAAGTAATTTAGGTACCTAGTGTCTGCTTTTATTGACGTAATCTGTATTGTTTACTGCATGCTATTTGTAAAAATCAGGACCGTATCTTTGATCGAATAAAAGTTATAACGAATTTAAAAATTTTAAACCCATAGTGACGTCACGAGAGCGCGCTCCACAGTGACGTCACACGGTTGCATAACCATGCACCTATCAACCTTGGTTGTGCGCAGTGGACAACCCTCTAGTTATTAGAGATGTTCTACGCCTTTTGAGATAAAAAAAATTATGCACGGTGTTTTTATGGACGTTTGTTTGCAAGTGTTGGTTTCTGTTTGATTTTTGTCGAGGAAAATTAGCGGAAATATCGCGTAGAATATCGGCGAGACGGCGAGTGTTCTTTTACGATCGGGCACCGATTTCGACGCGAATAACTCCGGAAATCGGTGAGTAAAGTTGTTGAATTACTAGCCTATAGAGTTTGACGTCGTTCTTGTAAAGTTTCTACATGAATTAAACATCGAAAAATAATTTATATCTGGAGATTATTAACTATTTCCTGGAATATAATGGAGGAAGAGCCGATATTCAACGGTTATTTCATTATTTATGTGGATTAGGTCAATAATAACTACGTTTTATTAACCTATAAAATATGACAGTGTTATTATAAACATAGTTAATAATTGATGTGTTTGTGGAATATAATATAGGAAGAGGCCATATTCAGCAGTTTTCTCTACAGTTATTTTAGAATCTTGCGGTAAAACATTCCAATTTTCAGGTTTGACCGATTGTCGAGGCGATGCGAAGGGAACGGAACGTGAGGACGAAACTTTGCGCTGTGGTATTTGCAAGTTCTGACGTTTGGACGCCGTCACAGTCAAGCAACACGTCGGCACAAGAAACAACGTCGACGCTCGATATAAGCGCACCTTGCATGTGTTCATGCAGAACGTAAGGGACGAAGAGTCGATTTTGTGGTGAACACAAAAGATGGCTAGGTATGTTATTTTTACATAAAAATTAACAAATTTGGTCTCCAATCACTTCTGCAGTCTTTATAATAATTTATTCTTTGATCATTTGGTGTTTTCAACCACTGTTTCTTGTATTACAGTGTTTTTTGGACGCTTCCGATAATTGTTGTTAATTTCATAAATATAGCTTTATTTTTTTGGCAGTTATGAATTTAAAAAAAAATGATTGTCGATGAATTTTTCCGTCAACTTCATAATTTTTTTTTCTTTGACAGCTGTAGTGGTTTCAAGCACTATTTCTGTTATTACACGTTTATTGCATTTTTAGGGATAATTTTTGGTAATTTCGTAAAAATTGCTTCATTATTTTGGCAATAAACAAGAGCAACGTAACTAACTAAATTTTCTCGAAGTAGGAAGGCGTATTGTGAAGAACAGCAGTGCTGCCAACTTTCCTCAAGCGCAGCAGATGCAGTAGCACAAGCAATTCCTGCTGCAGCAGAGGCAGCAACAATACGAGAAGGCACCAGTGGATCATGCAGAACCAGAATTTGGTGAGTCAATTTTTTCTTAGCTTTTATTATTTTATTATATGTATAATGGAAATTCCCCTGTCTAGACTAGAATTGATGGAAGGCTGTAATTTTCAGCATTAATTGTATGGTTGTTGTATAACACCTGTTGTATAGGCAACCAAATTTTCATTCAATATTAACGCCAGTTGGATAGGCCATCAAATTTGTTTTAGTTGAACAATGAAAGTTGTGAAAATGAAAGCAAACTTTGAAAAATTCCCCTGTCTAAACCAGAGATGATGAAAATCTGCAATTTTCAAAATTAATTAACTAATTTATCTGTGAACTAAAACAGTATAGAAACAATTTTTATGCCATCAACTTTGGTTGGTAGAGACAAAATTCAAAATCGTGACGTTTCACTCGTTTCTCGTATTCGCGAACTTCGAAAAATTCCCCTGTCTAAACCAAATCTGATGGAAGGCTGTACTTTTAAGGATTAATTAACCAATCTTTCGGTTAACTAAAACAGTATAGTATAGTTTTTTATTCCATCAACTCTGGTTGCTAAAGACAAAATACAAAATCGTGACATTTCACTCGCTTCTCGTAATCGCGAACTTTAAACAAATTCCCTCTCTAAACCAAATCTGATGGAAGGCTGTACGTTTCAGGATTAATTAACCAATCTTTCCGTTAACTAAAACAGTATAGTATAGTTTTTTATTCCATCAACTCTGGTTGCTAGAGTCAAAATACAAAATAGTGACATTTCAGTTGCTTCTCGTAATCGCGAACTTTGAAAAATTCCCCTGTCTAAACCAAATCTGATGGAAAGCTGTAATTCTCAGGATTAATTAACCAATCTTTCCGTTAACTAAAACAGTGTAGTATAGTTTTTTATTCCATCAACTCTGGTTGCTAGAGACAAAATACAAAATCGTGACATTTCAGTCGCTTCTCGTAATCGCGAACTTTGAAAAATTTCCCTGTCTAAACCAAATCTGATGGAAGGCTGTACGTTTCAGGATTAATTAATCAATCTTTCCGTTAACTAAAACAGCATAGTATAGTTTTTTATTCCATCAACTCTGGTTGCTAGAGACAAAATACAAAATCGTGATATTTCAGTCGCTTCTCGTAATCGCGAACTTTGAAAAATTTCCCTGTCTAAACCAAATCTGATGGAAGGCTGTAGTTTTCAGGATTAATTATCCAATCTTTCGGTTAACTAAATCAGTATAGTATAGTTTTTTATTCCATCAACTCTGGTTGCTAGAGACAAAATACAAAATCGTGACATTTCAGTCGCTTCTCGTAATCGCGAACTTTGAAAAATTTCCCTGTCTAAACCAAATCTGATGGAAGGCTGTACGTTTCAGGATTAATTAAAAAATCTTTCCGTTAACTAAAACAGTATAGTATGGTTTTTTATTCCATCAACTCTAGTTGCTAGAGACAAAATACAAAATCGTGACATTTCAGTCGCTTCTCGTAATCGCGAACTTTGAAAAATTCTCCTGTCTAAATCAAATCTGATGGAAGGCTGTACTTTTCAGGATCAATTAACCAATCTTTCGGTTAACTAAAACAGTATAGTATAGTTTTTTATTCCATCAAGTCTGGTTGTTAGACAAAATACAAAATCGTGACATTTCACTCGCTTCTCGTAATCGCTAACTTTGAAAAATTTTCCTGTCTAAACCAAATCTGATGGAAGGCTGTAGTTGTCAGGATTAATTATCCAATCTTTCGGTTAACTAAAACAGTATAGTATAGTTTTTTATTCCATCAACTCTGGTTGCTAGAGACAAAATACAAAATTGTGACATTTCAGTCGCTTCTCGTAATCGCGAACTTTGAAAAATTTCCCTGTCTAAACCAAATGTGATGGAAGGCTGTACGTTTCAGGATTAATTAACCAATCTTTCCGTTAACTAAAACAGTATAGTATAGTTTTTTATTCCATCAACTCTGGTTGCTAGAGACAAAATACAAAATCCTGGCATTTCAGTCGCTACTCGTAATCGCGAACTTTGAAAAATTTCCCTGTCTAAACCAAATTTGATGGAAGACTGTATAACTGTACTTTTCAGGTTTAATTAACCAATCTTTCACTTAACTAAAACAGTATAGTATAGTTTTTTATTCCGTCAACTCTGGTTGCTAGAGACAAAATTCAAAATCGTGACGTTTCACTCGTTTCTCGTAATGGCGAAATTTGAAAAATTCCCGTGTCAACACCCGAAATGGCGGAAGGTCGTAGTTTTCAGGATTAATTAACCAATCTATTGGTTAACTAAAATAGTATAGAATAAATCGTTATTCCATCTTAGCTGGTAGCTAGAGTCATAATTCACAATAGTGACATTTTGCTCGTTTCTTGTAATTGCGAACTTTGACTTATATTAATTAATAATTTATTTAGGTACGCTCTGGAAAATCTTCAGGAAGGTTGTCCTGTTGGAGATGTTCTCTCACGGTGAGTTGCCGAGGATGGTTGATTCACATATACATCTATATACATCCGGCTCATACATCCGTGTTGGGATTTTTAACCAAGGGAGCGACCATTGTTTGCAATACTGTGCGAAATTATCAAGAAGAAGTTGGCACATCCGAACATAATTTATTATTTTTTTTTGTTATTTACATATATCGTATTTTTTTATGAGTAGTTGTAAGCGAGATATGAATCTGATTTATTTAGTTTGTAAGCCTATCGCTTCTTCTACTAGCTAAGTAACTGCTGTTCTGTTAGTTGAAGTTTTAATTATTTTATTCGAAAACTTTTGTACCTGAATTTATTTGCCGTTTGCTGAAATTTCTTCAAAGCTAGTCTATTTTTGCTTTGGACTTAAAATTTATTTACAAAAAGTTTTTTTTTTAACTTGGTAACAAGGAATTGTTAACTGTGCCATAATGTTATATTTTTACTAATGTCGTAGGTGATTATGAAATATAATGGGTGCTATTATCAGCATTCAGGTAGAAAACACTTAATCCATTTTTTACAATTCTTTGAATCATTATTAATAGGTTTATTCGAGCAGTGGAAAAACTAGTTTTTATTATTATTATCTCGTAAAGGTCCAATATGAATATAGGAACCTTTTTTTCCACTAAAATGTTGGTGTAGAATTGTTTTTTCATAAAAAAATTGTGAAACCAAGTGTAACAAATTTATTTAAAATTGCCCTGCAAATATTGAAGGGAAGAACTTGTTTTTTTTTTAACAATAAATAAATATTTTAATGCCCGGTATTACAAAACACTTGCTTTTTCCATGCTGTAGTGATACATAACGACAACAAATCTTTGTAATACCGGCCTTAAAATAATTAAATATTTTTAAAACAACTAAATTTTTTATAAATAATTATTTTTTCTATCTGGTAGTGTGCATACAGTGATGTCCACTTATAGTGAACCCCCACAAGCCAACCCAAAGGGTTCATTATAACCAAAGATCACTAAAACTGGTAATACCATATACTGAAATCAGGAATTTATTTCGCGTTCATTATAGGTGAACATCACTGTATACTGCTTTAACACGTTGACCGCCATGAAAATCGTAGTCCATGTGCTAGCTGTGGGACACTACGAGATATCTCGTAACACTACGAGATATCTCGTAGCTCGGCAGTCAACGTACTAAAGCATTTGTCGATTTCTTAACTAACAGTCTACGACGGTTAGTTAAGAACTGATAATTAACAGTGGCGTAGCGATGGGGGGTGCAGAGTGTGCGGCATAGACGCGTGCATGAACAGAGGGGGCCAACGAGGTCTTCTCTGGGCCACTAAAGGGGTCCTATCATCAGTGTTTGCATACGGGCCCATTCACACCTTGCCGCGCCATTGCTAATTAATATGTCGTCTTGTTAAGTATATTTATGTATAATTGTCATATTGTTTGTATCGTCTAAAGAATGGAGAAACGAAATAAAGAAATTTTGGTTTGTATAAAGTAGTTTTATTTAAGTAGAACTAGAGTATTAAAAAAAGACAGTGAATGTGAAATTTACAAAGACAACTCAGTTTGGCGGCGGGGGTCTTTGAAAAATTTTGGCGGCGGCGCCGGAGAGGTGAAAAATTTTGGTGGCGGCGCCGGGAACGTGACAAATTTTGGTGGCGGAGCCGGGAACGCGACAAATTTTGGTGGCGGAGCCGGGAACGTAAAAAGTTTTTGGTGGAGGCGCCGGGTCAGATGGATCGAGTGATTTTGCTCCTCCGCCAAAATTGTTCACGGTTCCGGCTCCTCCGCCAAAATTGTTCACGGTCCCGGCTCCGCCGCCAAAATTTGTCACGTTCCCGGCTCCGCCACCAAAATTTGTCACGTTCCCGGCGCCGCCGCCAAAATTGAATCCACTTTTGCTTTCAGTATACAAAATATAATTTTGGTTTTCAAATTCAACCTTTGGTTGATGGTTAATTTGGTTGCCTATACGATAGGCGGTACTACTAATAATAAAACAAGATTGCAATTATTTACAAAATTTCACTTTATTGAACAAACATACAGTATATAAATAATACAATAAAACATGGATATAAAGTAATAATATAATATAAAATAATAATGGTCTGCGTGGGCGTCTGTCTGTCTGTGCGTGCGTGTGCGTGTCCGTGTGTGTGTGCGTGTGTTTTACAATAGAATAGACAAATAATATAAAGAAGATATAAAGAACAAATAATAAAAGCAGTTCTTCACCGTCTTCCTAAATAGTCCAGACGTTGGAACTCGGACGAAGGCAGTCTTCGTTCCAGATTATGTACCTGTAACAAACAGAAATCATTAGTCTAGACGCGTGGAAAAAAAAACGAGGCTAGACGTCTAAATTTAGACATATTTAGACACGTTTTTTACGCGTGATAAAAAATCATCTTGCCACGTGAAGAAAAAAAAATGCGTCGAATAGTCAAAAGCTGTGTGACAAAAACGCAAAAAGGCGCGTAAAAACACTAAAAAACGTGTGAGAACAACGAAAAGTTGCGTGAAATAACATAAAAACGGTCGCGAAACAAAAATACGAAATGCCGCGTGGAAAAATCGATTATTTTTGAAATTATACCTTGAAATCGCGAGATTCCACGTCGGCTCCTTGTTCGATGAAATTTTTGGCCATCACCAGCCAGTACAGGGTGTTGTTCCATCCCTCAGCGTCCTTCGAATCTGTATCGTCTCCGTTAGTCAGGATCACCTAGATCACACAAAAAAAAAAAACAATCAAACAAACCGCAAAATCCACAAAGGACAACAAAATAACAAAGGCAACCTTATAACAGTCTGAAAACAGCCAAGTACATCTACAATGGAGTAAAGTACAATAAGAAATATTCTGAAAACACATTTGATCATATACTTTTCTTACAAACCATGCACAGGTTATTAAGTAGTCTCTTTTCGGTCCTGGACAACAAAGAGGGTGCAAAAAATAATTGATAAAGAACATTTTTAAGCAAGGCATCAAGGGAGAAGTGAAAGCCATTTGCATTCATTTAAAATTCCTTTTTAAAAAATGCTCTCGTCAACTAAAAAAGGCCCGTTGAATTTTTTATAAGCTCACCCTTTTTGGGGATGCTTTCTTAGATGATCGTTCTCTTTACCGTAGAAACGAAAGTATGCTAAAAAATTCTGGTTTAGACAAGGGAATTTTTCGATTAGAGTTCGCGATTACGAGAAACGAGTGATCGAGTCCTAGAATTTTGTCTCTAGCGACCAAAATAGATGGACTAAAAATTGTTTCTATACTGTTTTAGTTTACACATAGATTGGTTAATTAATCCTGAAAATTACAACCTTCCATCATTTCTGGTCTAGACGGGGGTATTTTTCAAAGTTTGCGATTACGAGAAGCGAGTGAAACGTCACGATTTTGAATTTTGTCTCTAACGACAAAAGTTGATGGAATAAAAATTCTTTCTAAACTGTTTTACTTGACCGATTTGATCGATTAATTAATCCTGAAAATTACAGCCGTCCATTATTTTTGGTTTAAGCAGGGGAATTTTTCAAAGTTTGCGATTACGAGAAGCGAGTGAAACGTCATGATTCTGAATTTTGTCTCTAACGACGAAAGTTGATGGAATAAAAATTCTTTCTAAACTGTTTTACTTGACCGATTTGATCGATTAATTAATGCTGAAAATTACAGCCGTCCATTATTTTTGGTTTAAGCAGGGGAATTTTTCAAAGTTTGCGATTACGAGAAGCGAGTGAAACGTCACGATTTTGAATTTTGTCTCTAACGACCAAAGTTGATAGAATAAAAATTCTTTCTAAACTGTTTTACTTGACCGATAGATCGATTAATTAATCCTGAAAATTACAGCCGTCCATTATTTTTGGTTTAAGCAGGGGAATTTTTCAAAGTTTGCGATTACGAGAAGCGAGTGAAACGTCACGATTTTGAATTTTGTCTCTAACGACCAAAGTTGATGGAATAAAAATTCTTTCTAAACTGTTTTACTTGACCGATAGATCGATTAATTAATCCTGAAAATTGCAGCCGTCCATTATTTTTGGTTTAAACAGGGGAATTTTTCAAAATTTGCGATTGCGAGAAACGAGTTAAATATCACTCTTTGGCATTTTGCCTCTAGCAACCAAAGTTGGTGGTATAAAGATGTATTCTATACTGTTTTAGTTCACTGATAAATTGCATAATTAATCCCGAAAAATACAGCCTTTTTAGATGATCGAGTAAAAACAGGCAACACAAAACTATGCCAAAGTTCAGACGCGAAGGAGTTAAATATATTTTGGTGAGTTCGAAATCGCTGAGGAGTTATGTCGTTAGAAAACGGTTGGAAGATGGTTGGAAACATCCCCTTTCGTCTTGGGGGGTGAAGTTTTCGAAACTTAATTCGATGTCAACGTCAAACGCATGTCTCACAGACGCCAACGGTGTCAAATACAATTAGAAGCAATTAAGGGAGTTTAGCAACCCTAAAGCACGTATAACTTCAACAAGTCTTTTAAATCCGGACTTACTGAAATATTATTCTGCCTAAACCACAAGAGTTTGCCATTAAAAAAGTCATTAAGAACATAAATAGTGACAATAGAACATTCGCGACAATCAATAGAAGACCTGTCAATCAATCAATAAAAAAAAAACACATACACAGCGAGACTGTGGGTAAACAGGTACACACAAAACAGCAACGACAGAATACTTCCATGCCGCGATTTATCGAGAGAACTGACAAGTACATCTGTCAACATTTACCACTTTGATTGCACCCTAGCGTCCAAACACCCCGCCCAATACTCCACACAACTTCAACACTAAAAAAACTTCAGTATTCGTCATGGTCTAACGTAAGTTATAACATATTCACCAATCGGTACCAGTGAAAAGCCCTGTAACGGGAAATATTTACACTAAAGCGGGCGTCGTTGAGTCTTAGTGACGCGATGCAGCGTCGAATATTTGAACACCGACGGGGCTCGGATATGTAGTGTTTGCCAGGTTAATATTTTATTCTCTTTGCTCGGAAAGTGAGGTGTAGCGTCGGGTTCAACACGAAGCACGTAGTGGACGAAACGGACACCGTGCTGTGGTGGCGTTCGACCAACGAAACTCGGTGTTGATTTTAAAATGCACGAGGCGAGGTTTTGTTTGCAGGAAGCAGGGAACTCGCGTGCGGAAATCACGATATGCGAGAAATTACTAAGCTAGATAAGCTAGATAAAACTTCTTATCTATTCCACGCAGAACCAAATATCATGCACCGGCTTAACAAGCGTGAAATTCTCTACAAGACAGCCCGTGAATTCTAAATATATTTCGGGAGATACGAGAGTGAAAGCTGCGCGTTTGATTCCAAGACAGCATAAAATCGTTAAATTTTAACTGGAGTGTCGAAGAGACGAGAGAGACATCTTGATTCATGGATGGCGTGAAACATCATTAAATCCGTAGCTAATGATGGACCTGCGACGCAACAAGCTGGCGGCGGGTGAGGGAGGCCTCCAGGGAGGCTGGGAGGCGGGGGCCAAGCCTTCTAATGAGCTCCACCCGCCCCCATTTTAGGGGTTCTTTACACGAAGAGGAGTACGTACGCGAGTAACCGAGTTAAGGAAACTTGTCGCCGTAACGAGTACAATTTTTAAAGATTCTTCTCGTCCGAGTGCAAAGCGGAGGGAAAATCAAGAGGCGCCATCTACCGGATGTCGCGAGAAGTGCACGGGAAATTAGGCGAATTACACGATTTGAATTTGTCGCTTATTTTCGATATTTGAAAGCTTAAACACGAAGTAGATAACGCTAAAGATTCACGTGTGTGTGGGGGGATGTTTCCGAATGAAAATTTAAGGAAACCCCTCTGTCAAATTATGATAATCATCATTTGGGTCTGTTTCGTAGGGCCGAAAGTGGCCGTACACCTCCCCGGGGAACGTATCGGTATAGATGGTCACTGCAGATGTGACAATACGATTTCGATTGGTCGCCCTTTCTGGCTATAAGGCTACTTGATTGAATTAGGGGGTGGTTCGGACTAGGGGACGTTACATCTAAGCGAACAAATGACCTACGTATCCCGTTTTATAGGCGATTTAATGTTGGCAGTTCTGGAAATGATCACCAGATAATGATAACATTCTCTTTGTTTTTATAAGATATATTCCAACTCACCTAAGAAGTGGATATAGTTGTTTCCGGATTCGTATACGGGGGGAAAAGTTGTGGGAATTCCTGCAAAAAAGAAGGCAGACATTCTTGAGGAGATATTTTGAATATTGACTTTATCTTGTAAATGCTAGAATGTCATGACTTTGCCTTTTGATCAATTATGACCAAACTAATTAGAATACAAGTTATTATTATACACCGTTAGATAGTAGATAAATTGGGTAATGAATCCTGAAAATTACAGCTTTCTATCTACGCTACTTTGTTTGTGAGAATTTTTGAAATATTGACTTTGTATTATTTTTAGAATATCCTGATTTTACTTTTTGTAGAATGTCATGATTTTGCCTTTTGACCAATTATGACCGAACCAGTTGGGATAAAGATTATTATTATACACCCTTAGATAGCAGATAAATTGGGTAATGAATTCTGAAAATTACAGTTATCTAGTTGCACTACTTTGTTCGTGAGAATTTTTGAAAAATTGACTTTGTATTATCGCTCGAATGGCATGACTTTGCCTTTAGTAGAACGTCATAACTTTGCCTTTTGACTAATTATGACCGAACCAGTTGGGATAAAGATTATTATTATACACCCTTAGATAGCAGATATATTGGGTAATGAATTCTGAAAATTGCAGTTATCTAGTTGCACTACTTTGTTCGTGAGAATTTTTGAAAAATTGACTTTGTATTATCTTTCGAATGTCATGACTTTGCTTGTAGGTGAACGTCATAACTTTGCCTTTTGACCAATTATGACCGAATCAGTTGGGATAAAGATTATTATTATACACCCTTAGATAGCAGATATATTGGGCAATGAATTCTGAAAATTGCAGTTATCTAGTTGCACTACTTTGTTCGTGAGAATTTTTGAAAAATTGACTTTGTATTATCTTTCGAATGTCATGACTTTGCTTTTAGGTGAACGTCATAACTTTGCCTTTTGACCAATTATGACCGAACCAGTTGGGATAAAGATTATTATTATACACCCTTAAAAAACAGATAAATTGGGTAATAAATCCTGAAAATTACAGCTATCTACTTGCACTACTTTGTCCGTGAGAATTTTTGAAAAATTGACTTTGTATTATCGTTCGAATGTCATGACTTTGCTTTTAGGTGAACGTCACAACATTGCGTTTTGACCAATTATGACCGAACCAGTTGGGATACAGGTTATTATTATACACCATTAGATAGCAGATAAATTGGGTACTGAATCCTGAAAATTAAGGCCTTATATCTATTCTACTTTGCTCAGAAGAATTGATAAAACATTGACTGTGTTGTCTTTAGATGAGGAAACTTAGGACAGTTCACTGATCAAAATGCCTGTCACTACAACTACCGATGTCCCTGTATTGAGTCTAGGGATAACACAGGCCCTAGGGACCTCCACTTTGCATTGATCGTGGATAGAATACAACTACGTCAGGGTAGAATTATATAAACCTAACTATAAATAGAAAACTCTAAACAACTAATTCTCTATAATACCACGAAACAATCTTATTATTATAAACAAAACTTAATCTTAAGCAAAAAAAAAATAGCGTACAACATAACATATCAATTCGGAGCAACCCTCTCTTTAAATGTCACTCTGACGGCTTAATACGTCACGCGCCCCCCCTTTTTTATTTAAGAAAGTTGTTACACGCCACCGCTTTAGTAGTTAACTCCATGGAATCCATAAAAACCGAAATATCAACGTCTACTTTGGTCGTAAAATCTCAAAACGGTCCAACGACGTTGCCGTTATCTCTCTCGATAGCGTGGAGGGTACACGGGTCGAAGAGGGATGAACGACGGGGGTGTATTAAACGTATAAAACTGTAGTATCCGCACATATGTGAAAAGACTCGATGACATTTTGCGTGGACGTCTCTTTGGGGAGCTGTTAAAATAACCAATCTTTGTCTCCCCACGAAAACAGAATATGTGCGGCGGCAAAATATTGTAAAATTGTATGTACCTATTTATCTAAAAGATCCACACAGATCTACAAGATCCCAGATGTAGTAAATATGTGAGTGATTCTAATTATATGCCACCCATAAACTGAAAATCCTTTTATCCATCGGTAATAGTAAAATGTTAATTAACTACATGGATTTAGGAGTCGCTCACGACCTTTAATCCACACTTGGAATCATTAATTCAGGGGCATATAGTTAAGTAATTTAAAATACACTCTAAGCAGAGGCGTCCCTAAAATCCCTTATATAGCACTACTAATAGCATAGAACAGGGAGAACCTTTTTACCTGCATAAAACTTTCTAATTTAGTTTAAATATTAATCAGCTGTTTTTTCTTCACTTTTTCCTTCCGAGGGTTCGTGATAAGGGTTTTTGACCCTCTTACATTATCCACCCTCATTATCCACATAAAATATTCACACAACGCTATGCCTTGCTCGAATAACATAACCTGTAGAACCATAAAGCTCTATTCAAACAGACGAAAAAAGAAAACTTTTTTTTATCCACGTTCTGAAAAAAAGATATCTTGAACTTATTCACACCCTTAAGGTTGACAAATTCATCTCCTGAGTCGTTTTTACATTCGACGACTGTAAAAACACCCGACTTAAACTCTGCGTAACCCCGTTAACCCCTAAACTTTCAAAACACTCCCTCATTTCGCTAAATACCCCATTTCGCACCTCGCCACCCTTAAGGTCGCCGTACCATCCCCTGTTTACCTCCACCCTTCAGTTGTGTCTTTCGATAATGTGCAATTTGTCACATAATATACGACAGGTCGTCTCATTTTACCCTACACCCCATAATACCGCCATCTCCCTTACGCACAATAAGCCGTAGGGTGTCTTCGTCTAGTCAAGGGTGTAAGAAGTGTAGCTATCTTCGTTTTAAGACGTTTTAATCCTTGCGAAGCTCTAATCCAGCTTAAAAGGTCCTTTGTTTTGTTTTAACCCTTTTGTCGCGCGCGCGTTGGGGGTTGGGGGTAACCTTTAGGGGTTGAGGACTTCAAGCGACACAAACGGGGGTAGAAAAGGACGGAGTTAAGAACAATCGAGACAGACCGGGTTTAGCTGCTATGACGGAATAGTCCTTTGGAGTCTTTGAACCATGTACTGTAGCTGTTAAATGTCAGGCACTTATCGGCTATTGAAATCTTTAGCGGGTGGCTCGTACTTTAGCATTTCTGGATTTTATGGAAATTGCTGAAAAGTGTTTGTGACTTTTGCCGGTAGCCAGTCGGCTATAAAATTTCTGTCAGGGATATTTTATTATAATATTTTATTACAAAGTCAGTTTTGCAAAGTCTCTCCTGGAGAGCAAAGATGAGCAGATAGGGAGCTGTAATCTTCAGGATTTATTAACCAATTTATCTGTTATTTAAGAGTGTGTAATAATATTTCGACTTCATTAGGTTTGTCCACAAACAGACAAAGTAATGACATATTACCAATCAAAACTAACTAAAAAAATATATATTGAACTGAAAATAATCGGTAAGAATTAAATTGAAATACAACCCTTGTTCTTGCACACGAGGGTTGTTATCGCTATAAAATCGCCATAAAATACACAAGCCCGGGGAGGTTTATTTTTGCGAAGGGGTGGTTCGAAAGACGTGGACAAATTGGCTCTATCCCGTAATCAAAAATTCATAAACGGAAAAGCGACGACTGTCGTAAATTTTTCAGCGGAGAAAAAGCACAATGTCGGCTTTCCTTGTGCAATATTCTGGTATGCAAGGTGAAAAAAAAAATGCCAATTGGCCCGACGAAAATGTCACCTGGAAAATATCTCGACCGTTTCTCACCTAGGAAAATCTTGGGTGGGACGAGGACAGACAATAGTAAAGGTTGTGTAGTGTAGAATGAGATGGTAGATGCTTTTGTTACAGGGTCGTACTGGCGTTAACTAGACAACAAAGAAAAGATTCAAGTTCTTGAATTTATTGGATGTAAAGCCGAGTCAAGCAGATAAGACACTGAAATTGACAGGATTTATTACCTAAATCATCTATTAACTAGAGATGAATAATACTAATACCTAGTCTAACAAATTTGCTAATAACTGCTGATAAAATAAAGTCATGACATTCCACCAACTGGTGGCAATACAAAGTAAATTTTCTATATATTCTGCAGGATAAAGTGTTATAGAGATGATACTGTAATTTACAGGATTTATTACCCAATTCAACTGTTATCTAAAAGAGTTATTACCTAATACAGCTGTTATCTAAAGATATATAATATTAATACCTAGTCCAATAAATTGGCTAATAATAGCTGATAAATAAAGTAATGACATTCCATCAACTGAAGACAATGCAAAGCGAATTTTCTAAGTATTCTGCAGGATAAAGTGGAGTAGATAGGACACTGCAATTTACAGGATTTATTACCTAATTCGTCTGTTATCTAAAGATGTATAATACTAATTCCTAGTCCAACAAATTTACTAATAATAGCTTGTAAATAAGTCAAAACATTCCATCAGCTGAAGACAATCAAAGTGAATTTTCTAAATATTCTGCAGGATAAAGTGGAGTAGATAGGACACTGCAATTTACAGGATTTATTACCTAATTCGTCTGTTATCTAAAGATGTATAATACTAATTCCTAGTCCAACAAATTTACTAATAATAGCTTGTAAATAAGTCAAAACATTCCATCAACTGAAGACAATCAAAGTGAATTTTCTAAATATTCTTCAGGATAAAGTAGAGCAGATAGGACACTGCAATTTACAGGATTTATTACCTAATTCATCTGTTATCTAAAGATGCATAATACTAATTCCTAGTCTACCAAATTTACTAATAATAGCTGATAAATAAAGTAATGACATTCCATCAACTGAAGACAATGCAAAGCGAATTTTCTAAATATTCTGCAGGATAAAGTGGAGTAGATAGGACACTGCAATTTACAGGATTTATTACCTAATTCGTCTGTTATCTAAAGATGTATAATACTAATTCCTAGTCCAACAAATTTACTAATAATAGCTTGTAAATAAGTCAAAACATTCCATCAACTGAAGACAATCAAAGTGAATTTTCTAAATATTCTGCAGGATAAAGTAGAGCAGATAGGACACTGCAATTTACAGGATTTATTACCTAAATCATCTGTTAGCTAGAGATGTATAATACTAATTCCTAGTCTAACAAATTTGCTAATAATAGCGGATAAAATAAAGTCATGACATTCCATCAACTGACGACAATACAAAGTGAATTTTCTAAATATTCTGCCAGCTAAAGTAAAGCAGATATGACACTGCAATTGGCCAGATTTATTACCTAAATCATCTGTTATCTAGAGATGTATAATACTAATTCCTAGTCTAACAAACTTGCTAATAATAGCGGATAAAATAAAGTCATGACATTCCATCAACTGAAGACAATGTAAAGTGAATTTTCTAAATATTCTGCAGGATAAAGTGGAGTAGATAGGACAATGTAATTTACAGCATTTATTACCTAATTCATCTCTTATCTAAAGATGTATAATACCAATGCCCACCAACAAAAAAATAGTTAAAAGGTTACCAACAAAAATACTTAATCCGGGCCTGAACTCGGGCGCCGGGTGACAAATATGAAATTTCCAGCGGGATAGAGAACCCGCGAAGTGTTACCGAGAAAGAAGCCAGCGCGGCGGAGGTTGCGGCGTCTATAAAAAAAGCAGGACGCCTTGCGTCGTGTCGCCGTTGCGCGACGAAGACGCCTAGCGTCTTAGCGGGCAAAAAACACGGCGTCTTCGGGCGCGACGCAAGCGCCCCCGTTCGTTTCTTGGTAAACCTCGAAGAAACGCGCTGGTTTGCGGGGTAAAAATCTACCGTCTTTCCTGGTTGGGCGGCGAAGGCGGCGGTATTCGGTCTACCTCAACATGCCACGCCTTCATCACGCCACCCCCGCGCCTCTCTTCGCGGTATGGTGGCTACCCAAACCCCTCGTGGACGACGACGGGGCGAGGGGACACTTCCACCCCCCGAACTCCGCCGCCCCCCGGGTTTGTAAGAGAAGAGGGCACACTTTTATATGCCGTTTCTTAATGTCAGAACGGTCCCCATCCAGCACGGCGAAAAGAAGTGCCACCAAAGAATCTCCCGGTCTATATCACGTCTTATCACGCAGTATCACGGTGGTGTTTTTTCTCATTTCTTCGAGTTTACGAACTTTTTTAACTAAAAGACAATACCTAACATGCCAAAAGACAATATTGTGTAGTTAAAACTTTTGCGGTTTGTGTTTGTGTTTTTATCCGGCCCAAAGGACCAATTTCGATAGGTAATTATATCGTTTCTTGTGCATACAGGATGTTCCTGAAGATGTTGTTATTGAGAGTATATTATAATAACTTCTATCCCAACTGGGTTCCTCATAATTGGCCGAAAAAAAAGTTATTACATTCCACAAACAGCAAAGTTATGTCATTCTAACGATAACAGAAAGTCAATTTTCTAAAACCTCTCCTGAACAAACTAAAGTAGTTCGAAATAACAATGTTGAGGATTAATTAATTGCCCAATATATCTGCTATCTAATGGTGTAAAATAATAATTTCTATCCCAACTGGTTAAGTTATAATTGGACAAAAGCAAAGTTGTGACATTCCACAAGAAGCAAAGTGATGACATTGTAAAGGTAACACAAAGTCAATTTTCTAAAAACTCTTCTGAAGAAACTGAAGTAGTTAGAAATTCGCAATTCTGAGGATTTATTATGCAATATATCTGCTATCTAAGGGTGTATAATAACAACTTTTATCCCAACTGGGTTAGTCATAATTGGACAAAAAGCAAAGTCATGACATTCAACACAATGTCAATTTTCTAAAAACTCTCCTGAACAAACTAAAGCAGATAGAAATTAGCAATTTTGAGGATTTATTATACAGTATATCTGTTATCTAAGGCTACATAATAATTTCTATCCTAACTGGTTTGGTAATAACTGGACAGAAAGTAAAGTCATGACTTTCTACAAAAAGCAAAGCCATGACTTTCTAAAGTGTCTAACGACATTCTAAAGATTCTAATGACATTCTAAAGACTCAAAGTCAATTTTCTAAAAACTCTCCTGAACAAACTAAACCAGGTATCTAAGGGTGTATAATAATAACTTCTATCCCAACTGGTTTGGTAATAATTGAACGAAAAGTAAAGTCATGACATTCTACCTAAGCACAAAATTATTCAAAAAGATCTTTTGCAAAAACCCAGTACCCTATAATTTTCAATATAAAATCCTGAAGATCTTAGATCTTGAATAACAAGACACTATATTATTTAAAAAGAAACATAGACTATTTCTTTGTGAACAACCTGCATGCATCTCCAAAAAGATAAAAATAAGCAATCAAATAAATTCTTGTTTTTTTTCTGCTCTGCAGGTGTCGCTCTTGACAACACAGAAAGGGAAGCTGCAGTCACCACCCGACAAGAAGACCGAATTAATAATAGAAATAGTCACCCCGTATCGCAACTTAAGGGTGAGGAGCACCCCTAGACGAGATGAATCAGAAATCACAACCCTAGACGGGTGTTAACCCCTGAAACGCGATCTTTCGCGCCCTAGGACGTGACCCGATTAACAAGGGGTTGATAATACAGTTGCAAGAAAGTTGCTCATCAAGTTTAACAATAATAAGGGTTGATTATCAAAAAATCGGACTTGAAACAATTGATAAATAATAAATAATAATGCGTCGCGTTCTGCAGGGTCGTCCGCTTTAAACTGCAAGCGAGGTAGCATTTTTATAGAGGGTTGTACTTCGCGCACTCCCTGCGGTCCAACCACCACCACATTACCACCCGGCCGGTGCAAAAATCACGACCCACTACGATTTTTCATCATTTCCAAGCGTGAATTTAAAAAACTCGCATCGCGCGCGAAAGAATTACCCAAATATCGGCTCGGGCATGTTCCGCGAATCCTTTGATCCTTGCTGATCCAAAGGACGATTATCCTTTTCACCCCTCCTCGCAAGAACAATGCTTTAATAATCTTAAACAGTGCTATTAACGAGCTTGAAGACAAAATAAAACAAACAAAAATTAAATTTATCCTTAGTGAACCTTCCGAAGGACGATTATCCTTTCCACCACCGCCGCGCAATGATAATGCTTTAATAATCTTAAACAGTGCTAGTAATAATCTTCAAGATAAACAATAAATTGCCCTTCCGAAGAGTGTTTATTATCCTGGTTGGTGGATAATGCATTTGGCTAGTGAAGTTTCGTCAACGACAGGACAATACGAGAGAAATTATGGGAATTTAACAGCGGAAATGTTGGCGGAAAGGACCTTGGATGGACTCCTTTCAGAACATCCTGGTGAACTGGTGAGAACAGGAAGTCCTCATGTGGTTTGTACAGTGTTGCCACCTCATTGGAGGTCCAATAAGACTTTACCGGCTGCTTTTAAAGTGGTGGCGTTAGGTGACGTCGGAGATGGGACCTTGGTGACTGTCAGAGCTGGTAATGACGAAAATTATTGCGCGGAATTGAGAAACTGCACAGCTGTCATGAAAAATCAAGTGGCGAAATTTAATGATCTGCGTTTTGTGGGGCGAAGCGGCCGCGGTAAGTGTTAGTGAATTTTGATAATACTTCTAGGATAGTTCGTTTTAAGAAATTTTTGATAGGCTTCAAGAATATTTTGAACTCTAACTTTTACTGCATATTTCGGCTGTGTATAATATAAACAGCCGTATATTGTCAGTGGTTGGTGGATTTTTAGTAAAATGTATTGCCGTAGGCAAGAACAGAAACGCAAAAAAAAACAACACGAACGCAGTGGAGTTTCTGTCGAAACTAAATAAAAAAATTGTTTTGCTATTTCCGGGTATTGTGGATATCGCTTATTGAGTTTTTTTTTGTTCCGGGCCCTGCCAGAACCATGCGAAATATATACAATAAAAACTCAATCAACATTTATATTTTTCACTCGACTGACTTTCTATTATTTGACATGAACAAACGCAATTGAAAAATGTTTTTTTACTGTAGAGAAGAAATTATTGGTTAAACACACGACCATATACAGGGTGTAATAATTTGTGTGTGCAAAAACTAGGATATTAGAGATTTTGAGTTGATGATGAGACAATTGTGTGCCATATACAAGTTTCTTTAAACGTTACCAAGCAGACAAATACAAGAAACAAAGCAACAAATGATAACTGACTCTATAAGGCAGAAACTAACTGGTTTCTGCCTCATAGACTAACTTATTTATTAGTATCAGTTACTAGCTCTGTGTATATGTCAAAATTTTCGATTTTAGTTATTGGGCATTCTAGAAATATGTGGTTAAGGCTTCCCACCTGTCCACATTCGCAATATGGACATTTTAGGATACATTTTAGGTTATCTGCTATCTGTTACTGTTGTTACGAATGTCCGGCAGGGGGCGTTTCGGGTTTGACGTTACTGTGGTAATAGCAGCAAAACACGGGTCGACAAAAATCGATTTTTTGGATCGAAAATTGTTTTTAAGGCCGTTTTTTTGCTCAAAACTCTTTGCGAAGGGTATTTAGAGGGATCTTATCGTAAGACATGAGAGCGAGCGGCTTTTATAAGGTCGGCAGGAACGGATAAAAAATGTAAATTTTTGACGTTCATCGATCCGCTTGTCGGAATTTCTAGACGTCACGTGACATTTTCTCGAGGTTCGCCTTCACCCGAAGAGGTGCAAAAACGTGATTTTTTTTTCAAAATTGACTCATTTAATTTACAATATATCGCGCAGTCCACGCGGAATTGTGTCCTTTTTTCAATTCGAGCGTCAAAAGTAATATCGAAAAGCCCAATTTTGCAGCTAGTCGATCGCAAATGTCGGCGAAAATGGGCGATTCCGCTGAACTACACTTGAAAGTTCGCAATTAGTATAGGTAGATTATTACCATACCATAACAGGTTTTTACCCATAATAGAGTATAACATTAGTTAGAGAATATGGTCATTATTCGAAACATGACTTAACTACACGTACAAGAAGATTTAAGTTATTTGCTGTGAGAATTTACGAGTAGAGGTAGTTACAAAGAGGCTCGGTAACTGGTAATCTATGAAATATGTTGGCTATACTTGCAATCCGTGATTTATGGTGGTGCGCACTCGTATTTCCCAGTATTACCAACTGATAAAATAGGGATAAAACTATGTGACGCGTCGGTACACTCGCACGTGTATATGTATGTGTGTCATACACACTCAGTATACGCGATATATTCGAAAATCAACGTGTTCGTGTGCAACTATTTATTCCATATTATGGGCGTTTGTGCATCTCTTTCGGCTGCTGATTGATCTGGTGGTGATTTATAATAGGCAGAGGGCGCTCGCGCCCGTTCCGGCGTCGAAATATTGTTTAAATTTATATCATATTTTGTTTTAGCTGGATTAATTTTATTTATAGTGCGTCCAGCATGACAACCGACCATCGATACTAAAAACATTATACATTTCCAATAAATACACAAGTTTGTTTGGCACTATGTTTTGTACTTTTTTTTTAAACAGCGAATACGTCATAAAAATATCTATAAAAGTTCTATAAACACAAAATAAATTAAGAGAGCATATTTTATATTTTCATAATTTATTTCTTTTGTAAGGTCGTTAATGAACCTTTCTCCCTTGGATAGGAGTACTTAATAAAAAAGATTATGTGCTATAATGCCTACATTGTTGAGCAACTTTGCCGACCCTTGTTGGGTGAAAAAAAAAATGGGGAGAGTGAAATTAATGATAGATTGATGATTGGACGGGGTAAAACAACCCTCCCCAAACTTGAAACCGGACGTTTTAACCCCTGAAATATTTCAAGGATCAGCGATGTATTTAAATACGTTGGTCCCTTAATAATTACTGGACCTAATCTATTTGTCAGTATTAATCAGATACAACATCTTCTTTTAACTCGTTTTAACTCGTTTTAACTCGTTTTAACTCGTTTTAACTTGTTAAAACGAGTTAAAACGAGTTGTTTAACTCATGTTAAAACTTCAGCCACAAAATTGGGAGCGAAACGGCACAATCCAAAAATGCACAGTCCAAAAGGGGGATGAATTATCAAAGGATCGTGTTGATTTTTTAGGGTGTGATATTAGATTTTTCGGGGGTTGTTTTTAATGCCAAACAAATATAACTTGCGGCGTGCCGACTTCGAATGTGTCCCCTGTGGAAAGTAAACCGAAAAATTGCCCAGATTGCCTACAGAAATATTCATCGTTTCCATTTTCTTTCACGCCACCGAAAATTCAATACGAACTTTTGTTCTACACCGTGTACCACTCTATTCATATGTTACACACCGAGTATTTCAAATATAACCGAAAATAAGCCTGTCAAGAATCGTGTAATATTTTAAATAAATATAACTTTTGGACTTACCTTATTACAGCCTCCCAATTTCCCAATGTCCTGCGGCAGTCTCCAATTTCCCAGCGACCGACGGCACACACCTTTAGACTAAAATAATGAATAAATTAGCTGTTTGAGGTACAATAAAAACTTATGAACATAAACAAAACTGCATATCAATACATATTCTAGAATTACATTTTTAAAATACATTAGTTTCAGATTATTATTTTAAAATGTCAATGACTAGTTGTTTTATCTATGGGTTTTTCTTCATTGGTGTCTTTCTTTGTACAGGGAAAAGCTTCACTTTGACGATTATAGTGTCTACATCCCCTCCCCAAGTGGCTACATATAATAAAGCCATCAAAGTGACCGTAGATGGTCCAAGAGAACCACGGTCGAAGACAAGACAGCAAAGTTTTCATCACTTCCCGTTCGGACCTAGGCCTTTTGCACCTGACCCTCTAACAGGGGCTCTACCCTTCAAATTAAGTGGTAAGTATCCCTTAATTATAACTAATTTACATCCTTAATCTATTAATTAAAGTCAAGATGCTTCCAACAATTTTGTTATTTTGGAATGGTACATTTAAACCCTGATTTTGTATACATACAGAAATATGTTAAAATTGTTATAACGTTAAAATGGTACAAAATAACAAAACTGTAGTGTACTTCCGGTTATACCGGAAGTGTCTAAAAATGTTTAAAAAACACGAAAAACGCAGGTAATAATTAGCTGGTTGCTGTGGGATACAGGGCTACGGGATAGGCATGTTCTGGTTGGATTAAAACTGAAATGCCTGCAGTAGGTATCCCGGCAGAGGGCGCTACTGCGCCGACTGCCTAGTTAAATGCGGGATTTAACTCAAGCGTGCTCTCGAATCTTGATAATGGCACACTAATTAGTCCGATTCTGCGATGTAACTTTAATTGATAATTAACAAATGTAATTAATGGCTATCCCCATGTATACATCCCTACCCCGCACCAACCTAGTCGAGTAGTTGGCTAGTGATTTCGAATTAAACGATGGTCGAACTGAATACAGCATGGCGCAGTCCGCAGAATAGATAATTTTTAATTTTTTTATTAAACATTCTATCAATGTTTATGAATGTACAATATGTACAAACTTTGGTATCGATTGATATGCTGCCCTCTAGCGCGCTGTGATTTCAACCCTTCTATTACCCTAGGTACTGCATATGATATGAATAACTCGACGCTTCGTCGTTTCACCGTCAGGTGGCGCGCTAAACGAAAATTTCCACCCCCTTCGGAAATTCAGTCGTTTCGTAACCTTTCGCTGGTATTTAAATAAAAGGGTTGCCCCGATAATTACCCGAGTAGTTAGGTTAACCCTTTCTTAGATAAATGCCAGGTCGTACTTCTCATTAAGGGTGGTTCCGACCACCCCCTTAAGAATCTGCGGGGATAATCGAGCATGGGTCTCGAAAACTCGACTCGAAAAATCCTCAGGCGTTGTTAACAGGGAATTTTCTTAACGACGTTTTTTCCGGCCGCGCGCGGGGGTGAGTTTGTAAAAAGGGATGTTTTCGGGACGCCCTCGGTGTCTCGGGGACTTAGCTGTATAAGGGGCTATTTAATTGCGAGACTGAATCCGTCTAAATTTTTCCGCTTCCGTTTCGGTCTTCGAAATCCAACCCCTCGGTTTATAGGGGGTTGAGATTAGCCTATTTTCGAACGCTTTTCTCAATCTTTTCGCTTGTGTCCAACGGGTGGCAATTTGGCATTTATTTTGTTCCGAGTTTTTAATATAGAAGTCACCCTAGAAATTGCATACAAATTTAACTGAAAGAAAAAGTTTAATGTTAATATTAATTGTATTATTCGAATAAAGTACTCATTATTATTATGAAGAAAGACTCAAAAGAAAACAAACTTTTTTGTGTGTAATTGTCTCACTTCCGTATACGATGGACACTTGGCAGGGTGCCCCAACTTTGAGCGCCTGTTTCAGACACCTAACTAATGATTTCCATCCCAAAATTAAACATTTTAGACATGCCGATGCCCTAGATTATTTTTCCTTGTCAATACGTCAGCCACCTCTACTATGATTAATATTAATTATTTATATATACATCCCCTACATATTTAACGTGTCATTATGACCTTTCTTCACGAATAATTGTTAGGATTAATAAGCTTAATCTTAAGAAAGACTTTGGTCTGCCTAGGGATGCTAACGATGTGATCTAACCCATAAACTGACGCATTACAAAGGGCTAAAAGGAAATAGGAGTACATAGGGGAGTAAGAAGGTGCTAGTATTAGTAATAGTAAGGTAAAATCCTTGCCTTGTGTTCAGAGGGAATGCATTAGTGTGTTCGTTAGCCCCTGTGGGACGTGGTGAGCCTTAGACAGGGCGTAGAGGGTTGAAACGGGATGGAAAGGGGGTTAGTCAGTGGCTAAACCCAGTGATGATGGTATGGGTATAAGACGTGGATATATCTGGAGCATTAGTTTGGTGGAATTACCGTCTCAGAAAGGGTTGTTTGAGCCCTTCCACTACTATCGTCTTGCCCTACATTATGAATTACGTATTTTAAGGTGTCAGGCAGTCCCTTGACTTACTACAGGCACTATATTCACGCTATCGAAGTTTCCTTGTGCCCGAATACATTAAGAAAATGCCTGAGGGATGATAAGGATCGAGACTTGATTTGATTTTAAATATTCAAGTGACGATTTTGTATGGTTATGTTTGAGTTAGAAACAAAAATATTTCTGAACGCTTTAGAATTATGCAGTTGGCAGTGTCTATTAACAAAACATTAAGCTATAAAATAAAATTTATTGCGTGGATTTATCTTGGTTCTACCCGATGTTATGAATTTTTAAACTTGGAATTGTTTCTACTAGAAGATTTAGGTGATATAATTTAATTCAAAGAAATACATGCTTGTTTGAATTAAAAAGAAGTATATTTCTGTACTGTTTAGAATTATGCAATTTGCAGTGATTATTAACAAAACATTGAACTATAAAATAAAATATATTGCGTGGAAATATCTTGTTTCTAACCAAAGTTATGATTTTTTTAAGTTGCAACTGTTTCTTCTAGAAAATGCAGGTGATCTGCATGCCTATGTTTGAATTAAAAAGAAAAATACTTCTGTACTGTTTAGAATTATACAATTTGCAGTGATTATTAACAAAACATTGAACTATAAAGTAAAATGTATTGCATGAATTTATCTTATCTCTAACCAAAGTTATGAATTTTTAAACTTAGTACTGTTTCTCCTAGATTTAGGTAATCTGCATGCCTTTGTTTAAATTAACAATAAAAACATTTCTGTACCATTTAGAACTATGTTGTTTATTACATTCATAGGGCATGTAATGGACTGTAAAATACAATTTATTTCAAGATTTTCTCTTGTTTGAAACCGAAGTTACAAAAGTTCAAATATTTCTCCTAGAAAATGCAATACAATTCAAGTGACGATTGTAGGACGTTTGAAACAAAAAAGAAAAATATGTCTGTACCTTTTAGAACTATGAAATTCATAACACTTATAAAGAAGGCATTAAACTGTAAGATAAAATTTATTTCATTTCTAGATCATTTCCCAAAACAAACTTACACATTTTCTAATTTTGTAAATAGTAGATAATTAAAGCCTCAATACTAAGGGTGGTAACTTTCTTACAGACGGCCATAAAATAATAAACTACACACCAATACATTCGTAACAGATCACAGTACAATAATCCTTAATCAGAAAGACCATAAAATCGAATTTCAATAGCGAAAAGTTAACCCGAACAATCCAACAGATTTCCCACCCCCTACGAAATCAAACAGTACTTCAATATTATCATCAGGGAGCAGAGGGCAAACAATGCCGGGTATCGGGGGTTGCCCGTAACATTCTGCCTCCAGGACTTAATAATAACCTATCTCCTCCCATAATCCCATATATATATTTCCTGCAAACAATAACTTTCCCGGTTCTCCGAGCAGTTCTGTGAGAGCAGCGCCTCCTGGTTATAGATCTTGATACTAAGGTTAGATCCGGGGTCCTTGCGGCCCACCAATAAGCTCTGAGGCTGCCCCACCCAACCAATGGGATGTCTCAAAGTTAACTCGCTCACTTGACGCGGGACTTGGGCGCCACCATCTGACCCAGCAGGAGTTCACCAGCCTGGAGACACTGAATGTGCGTTTTAATGTTCGCTTTTATGGGGGGTGATTTGTCGAATATTCGATTAAAATTATGGGCGTTATGTGTGGGTATGTGTTGGAGGTAATTAGGGGGTGAGATTAGGTTAGGGGGTGTAAGACGTAACGTGTATTGATTTTTCTGTGGGAGCAGTGAAGATTGAGATGGAGATTTTTTTGTGTGACAACTTTGAAAATTCGTATCTTTGGTTAGGGATGGGGTGTACTCCTGAAATAAATTTTATTTTATAGCTTAATGTTTTGTTAATAAACACAGTAAATTGCATAATTCTAAAATGTACAGAAATATTTTTATTTTTAATTCAAACAAAATGATGCAAATCACCTGAATTTTCTACGGGAAACAGTACTAAGTTTAAAAATTCATAACTTCGGTTACAAACAACATAAATCCACAAAATAAATTTTATTTTACAGCTTTATGCTTTGCTAATAAACACTGTAAATTTCATAATTCTAAAAGGTACAGAAATATTTTTATTTTTAACTTCGAACAAAGGCATGCAGATTACCTGAATTTCCTAGGAGAAACAGTACCAAGTTCAAAAATTCATAACTTCTGTTAGAAACCACATAAATCGACGAAATAAATTGTATTTTATAGCCTAATGTTTTGTTAATAAACACTGCAAAGTACATAATTCTAAAGGGTGCAGAAATATTTTTATTTTTAATTCAAACAAAGACATGCAGATTAGCTGAATTTCCTACAAGAAATAGTACTAAGTTTAAAAAATCATAACTTCCGTTACAAAGCACATAAATTCACGAAATAAATGCTACTTTATAGCTCAATATTTTGTTAATACACCCTGTAAATTACATAATTCTAAAGGGGCAGAAATATTTTTATTTTTAATTCAAACAAAACCATGCACATCACCGGAATTTTCTAGGTAAACAGTACCAAGTTTAAAAATTCGTACCAACTTAAAAAATTTAAAACTTTGATTTAAAACAATATAAATCCACAAAATAAATTTTATTATATACCCCAACCCCTCCTCTATAAATCCTATAAATTCCACAACCCTAAACAACGCACAACTATTTTTATTTTCAATTCAAACAAAACTCATCAACAAATTCCATCTCACATACATCTCTAACATCGCTACAACTTTTCCGATCATTTTCCACCCTCGAAAAAAACCACCCCGTCTCGCCTATTTACCGAAATTCATGTCAACACCGTGAGCTACGTTTAGCGACAAAACGTTTACCTAAAAGGGGCCCAGACAAAAACGGCGCGCATTGTTTTATCTAGTTAGGTGTGACACAGGGGTAGATCGCTCGGGGGTGGTGTGTGCGTCGCCAGAGACAGTTTCCGAGGTGGCAAAGTGTGTAATTGAGTTATAGTCGTGCCTTCTGTTGCCTACACCCCGATATCTGGGGAGATAGCTGCCTGTGCGAACGAACCCCTTCAAGGTTCCACCCCCGCTGTGTGTTTCGCAGCCCTTTACACCAAGACCCGACGAGCCAAGATGATCTATGAGGGTTGAAGTCGCGATCCTGCCGCTACTTGTCACCCTTTTGACATATTGTTTATGATTTTTTATTTTGAGGGTTTATCATATTAGGGAGGTGGACAGAGGTCAAGGAAAAGGGGTCTAATACTGGAAATTTTCGATTTTTAGTTCTCAAATCTGATAGAGAAACAACCGCTTGTTATAGAGTTATTGCAGCTTTAAAACACCTAGCAACAGCTAGCACAAAAAGTAAACAACGTAAAATATAATCACACAGATCACATAAAAGTTTGAACTTTTGTAACTTTCGTTTAAAACGAGATAGAAACCTGCAATAAATATTATTTTATAGTTTAATGTTTCGTCTTTACACCCCAACAATCAATTGTCTGGCAATTCGTAATAATGAGATAATTAAATAGGAATTTTTAATCTACAAATCTCCAACTTAATTTTTATGTTATTTTCAGGTTTGGCTCATCATTTAGGCCTCCCAGGACATCACCCTGATTGGGGGCTCCTTGGAGGTCGCCATCCATACCCCCATGGAGGTCTGATGCCACATCATCACCCACATTTCCCCCACCACATGTTTGCTGCTTTGGACAGACCAATAAACACATCACCAAGGATAGCAAACGGTACAGTTTCGTTCTACTCAAAGAATATAAACATTTTAACTTCAAGAAATAAATTTTGATTAATTTCTTTAAATTCCAGAACCTACGTCATCAAATCTTGGCCCAATATCAATCAACTGCACCGCGCATAGCACTACGTCACCAAAATCCTCGCCTACACAAGTAGGACTTTTGACAACGGCTGGAAATTTGTCAAGTTGTGAAGATGACATATCAGTGACGGCTTCCCCCACTCCCAGTCCTCAACCGAGCCCTGCCTTTCCAGGATTAGCCCCGCAACCCTTACAAAACAATAATTTGTTTAATAACGCCCTAGCAGCAAGTTTGTTTTTGAATGCACCACTTCTACCGCCCCCAGGGTTGCTATATTCGCAGTTTTACCCTCAGGAGTGGAGCTGGATGAATCTGAAACATCATCACTCCTTACTGCCTCAAAGGAGTTCCTCGCCGCAGGATATAAATCCTGATAGTTCCAGTAGTAAAATAGATGATATGAAGATAGATGATCTGAAGGATGATGATATAAAGGATGATGAAACTCGGGAAAATAACGATGAGAGTGGGGAGAAAGAGGAGAAAATTGGTGAGGGGGTTGTTGATAACAATGAAGAGGAAGGGGTAAACTTGACTGTATATAAAGGTCGGAAGGCTACGGTGACCTTGGTGAAACAGAGGAGTGAAGTTAGCTCTAGTGATGTGAAAAATTTCAGGCATAGTTCGAATTCGAGAAACTCTGATGTGTGGCGGCCGTATTGAGTCGAAAGAAAGGAGATTTTTGTGTTTAGAAACCGTCCCATTTTTGTACATTTCGATTTTGATATCTTGGTTTGACACTATCTATATTTGACACAATATCATACTAAAGTATTCGTACATGTGTATACTTATAAACTATGTAAATATGATAAGAATTTAATTCATTTACGTATTGTTTATTACCGATTCCTTGTGTAATATACTATAAAATTAATATATTATGTACTGAATTATTAGTATGTACTGTAAACAACAAACAACATGGCTGTTTCCTAACATATTTAAGTCTTTAAGATGGTCAAATATAACATATAATATAATGTAAGTAGTTAAACAAGAAATTATTTAAATGTTTGTACAAAGATACCGATGATATTGTTGTATTGAATAAATAAAGAAATAAAGAAACGAATTGAGTTATTATTCAGACTACCTTCTCTTTTATTACATTAGGTTTTTGCGAATCAAATTCTTTCTAGATTCTAAATTCTTAACCTAATAGTAAAAAAAAACAACTATGTGTATTGACTGATACGTGACTGATATAGTAAATATATCGACATGGTTTCAGCTTCAGTTTCAAATGAAATATTCCTACGGGCAAAATGAGAAAACTGAGTACCTACCAATTAACGAACTTTGATTATTTATGGGTGAAAAACATGACTGATTTCTGACAGGTTGATAGACAAGTCTAATTGATAATTGCTGAATTTTCTAGTTCGGGCTGCTCTGGGTCTCTATTCTTGACCAGTTGCTATCGAAACGTATACGCGTATTCTCGTTCTTAAATAGTTTAATGTGCAAAAAACGAATTTATTTCAAGAATTGAAAGTTGGTATTTAGAAAATTGGTATTTAGAAAATGATTTGCTTCAGGAAAAGGAAAGGGATTATTTCTAGGGGTTGTAATGTATTTCCTGGAGGGTCCACAGAATGACCGGTACTTTATCTTATGGCCAATCACCCCCGCAAACCCTTATCTTAAATGTTAAGGGTGCACCAGAATGTTCCTTATCGTGAAGCTATACAACAAACCTACGTCACATTCTAAGCGTTTAGCGGTACACACGGCAAACAAGTTCCAAAGTGGGATATTTGTTATTTGGGAAATTTGATTTCCTGCGTGCGTAAACCAAACCCCAAGAACGTCCCTCTCCAAAGTTTAGATTACTTTAAAATTTACTACCCCAAACTTACACTACTGTTCAATCTCTATTAAAAAAAAAAAAGTTTAAAGAAAATTTAAATAAGAATGGCTTGTGTTAGTACTGCTGATCCTTCGAGTGGATCGCTTGGTTGAATCCTTAGGCGTTATCCTGTGCTTCTACAACTGGAAAGTTTCACTTTAAAATTCACACCGTCCAGGAAAAGCTTTTTATCGGGACAAGAGAAGTGAATTTGCAATTTTACGTCGACCGGGTTACAACCCTCGACCCCCTTGGACCTTGTAGGGATATCCTGTACGCTCCCCTTTCGGCCAAAAGGATTTGTAAGGCGACTCTTTTTAGATAGATACCCTACACCTCTCTTGTGTGGACACACCAAATGAAAAACGATTGAAGAGATAGTGAGAAATTTTGTATAAGCAATTACAAAATAAAATTTTCCATTAGTAAACCATAGCAGCTTCACAGGTTGTAGAAATTAGTAATTTTGAGGATTGGTTATCCAATTTATCAGTTATTTAAGGGTGTATAATAATAACTTCTACCCCAACTGGTTTGGCCATAATTCGACAAAAAGTAAAGTCATAACACTCTACAAAACGCAAGATAACACAAAACCATTTTTTTTAAACTCTCCTGAACAAACAAAGGCAGATAGAAATTAGCAATTTTGAGGATTAATTACCCAATATATGTATTATGTAAGGATGTATAATAATAACTTCTATCCCAACTGGTTTCGTCATAATTCGACAAAAAGTAAAGTCATAACACTCTACAAAACGCAAGATACCACAAAACCATTTTTTTTAAACTCTCCTGGACAAACAAAGGCAGATAGAAATTAGTAATTTTGAGGATTAATTACCCAATATATGTATTATGTAAGGATGTATAATAATAACTTCTATCCCAACTGGTTTCGTCATAATTCGACAAAAAGTAAAGTCATAACACTCTACAAAACGCAAGATAACACAAAACCATTTTTTTTAAAACTCTCCTGAACAAACAAAGGCAGATAGAAATTAGCAATTTTGAGGATTAATTACCCAATATATGTATTATGTAAGGATGTATAATAATAACTTCTATCCCAACTGGTTTCGTCATAATTCGACAAAAAGTAAAGTCATAACACTCTACAAAACGCAAGATACCACAAAACCATTTTTTTTAAACTCTCCTGGACAAACAAAGGCAGATAGAAATTAGCAATTTTGAGGATTAATTACCCAATATATGTATTATGTAAGGATGTATAATAATAACTTCTATCCCAACTGGTTTCGTCATAATTCGACAAAAAGTAAAGTCATAACACTCTACAAAACGCAAGATACCACAAAACCATTTTTTTAAACTCTCCTGGACAAACAAAGGCAGATAGAAATTAGCAATTTTGAGGATTAATTACCCAATATATGTATTATGTAAGGATGTATAATAATAACTTCTATCCCAACTGGTTTTGTCATAATTTGACAAAAAGTAAAGTCATGACACTCTACAAAAAGCAACGTTAATTTTCTAAAAATTCTCAAGAATAAAATAGCGCAGAGAGAAGCCTGTAATTTTCAGGATTAATTACTCAATTTATCTGCGTTCTAATGGTGTATAATAACCATGTCTAATACAACTTGTTTGCTCATAATTCGACATAAAGAAAGGTCCCGACAATCCACCATAATCTCATAAAAATGGTTTATTGATACAAAATAATAAGGTTCGTATTTCCCGTCGCTCTTTTTTACGAAAAATTAATACACACCCACCATTAATAAGGTTGAATATAAACCCTCCGAACCAGGGAGGGCGATAACAATAAAATTTTACGAGTTACGGTCAAAAAATCCTTAAAGCAATTGTTCTCCTTTTACCTGAATTTGCCGCTGTCGTCGTAAGTTTTCTAAGTGGGAAGGACCAAATACGTTATGGTCGGTAATAGGCGCCCGTATCAGCATTGTCATTATCCTTAAGAGCTCATATAACACACTTTCAGGCTTCTATATTATTTTACTCATTTAGTGGAAGCCTTGTCTTCACTTAGTTCACGATTAAACGAAATTAAGTCATTTGATCTTGCCGACTATATGGTTTGTTGGCGTAATGAAATTAGATTTCCAGGAGTTCAAGATAGTAGGTATAAAAAATACGAAGACATGCAAAAGTCATGCAGAAACACTTACATAATTGTCGTAAGGCATCCTCGTCCATCACCGAAGCAAAGATCTTTATTTATCTGAAAAAAAGAGCAAAATAAGTAAAATAAAAATGAGTAATGTAGCGTATACGTTTCAAAGGCAATGGTTGCAAAATAGCAACCCCGCTAGTGAACGGTTAAAATAGTTATAGGGGCGGATATTGCTGATACAAGTTTTAGTTTTGGCACGTGTTTATGAGTGGATTTGGCCAATAGAAAATGGCCACGACTGGTCAGAAAGTTAAAGTCTCCTAGCGCCGGAAGTTGTCCCGCTATAATTGTGGTAATATAATTGCTAAAACTGCACGTAACAGTCCTCCGTTAATGCTAGAGGACCGGATATCTATACCGCAAAGTATCGAGTTATTTGCAAGAATTTTCAAAGCACCAGATTACTATTATCTGATAGTATTCATGTACACGTGTAATATCGTAGGTTTTTCACTCAAGGGGGCGCATCGATCACGTCCAATCATCAATCAAGAGTACAACAACAGGATGTGACGTCAGAACACCTTTACAGTGTCGTCAACAATGCTCAAGATTGATGAATGACGTAGTTAATAGACAACCTTTATAAGACTGTCGTTGATATAAGAAGCGAAACACGAAAGAAAGTACAAGATTATAGTAATTTTGCTTTTTTCATGTTGCCTTTTAATGGCAAAATACATACTTTAATGCACAATTACTCGACTAAGTTTTAAGTAAAACTGATTTTACTAGACCAGATATTGATCTCATCCCGTAAGTGCACAATTGGATCTAGTAAATAATGAATATGGTTCATTTCGCTTGAGAAAATGGCATAAAATGAGCATTTGAAGTATAGCTGAGCCGAGTTTCGGGAAGCCTTTTAGGTCGCGAGAGGAAGAGTGGGTACTTCTATATTACAAAGGGGTTCTCCAAGTAAAGTTCGCAACTACGTTTCGTCCTGATAATTAATTCATCTTCAGGAAGGGATATGAAGTGGCTTGACGAGATTAATTAATTACTGGCCTAAATGTGCCGATTTGTAACGCCTCTCCAGTACCGGATTCAGCAAATCTACAGCCCGGTGGTCAAATTACCTAAGAAGTCCATTCATTCTGCTGTTTATAATCAAATTTTGTCTGGTATAAAAAAATTCTAATATTTTTTTTGTTCTCGCAATTTCGGGGAAACAAAAACAATCAAGGGGTAAGTGTAGGAGTAATGGGGTTGCACGGGCTGATCATTTCTTTATTAAATCAATAAGTCGGTATCGAGAGAGGGATCTGTTCTCTGTGTGTGGGGGCTGGTTATTAAATTACCCCGCCAACTGTGTCAGAGCAGCCACCTCCGACATGACCCTGTTCACCCCATTTCCACCCCTATGTCTTCCGTAGCTCCGGTTTCCTCGCCTCACCCTGTTACTTCCACGGCCACATGTGTTCAACCCCAGTCTGTACTAAATTGGAAAATGATCAGCTGAAAAACGACAACTACCCCATCCACCCCAAAAAAAAAGGCTTTTTTAGCAAAGAAACTATGCAAAGTAGTATATATATATATATATATATATATATATATATATATAATTTTAATCTAAATTTTATCTTACATCCAAACCATCCAAAAAGGGTAGTTTAAGCGACTAGGTAAAGACAAGGGAGGTTTTTAAAGCCTTTTCGCGTTTAATCGTCCATTTGAAGCATTAGCAGTGAATTACAATTATTTTAAGTGTTACAATTCTTCGGGGATGTCACGGGGTGGTCCTTTGTCTCCGAATGAAAGGGTTGTTCGGATTGAACGGGGTGAAAATCGGATATAAAAACGGGGTTTGGTGCATTTAAGATAATTACGTAGCGGCTTTGCACTTTTTCGACAACCCCTTTTGTTAAATCGTAGTTACTAACCCCCCAGTAAAAGAAATACGATATGTCTGAGGGTACACTCTGTATAATTATTTGTGGATAAAATGTTTAAATAAAAAACCATGATATAGCAAACAAGAAATTATTTCGTTAGTTAAATTATTTCGGGAGTTAAAAAAACGTGGTAAAAACAAATACTGAAATAAAAATAAATATCTACCAGAATATTGGGTGGGGATATACCTGGTCGATAAATATTTGCAAATATCGGCGTGTGAAATATTCGCGAGTGAAATATTTGGGAATTACATTATTATCGTGGAAAATATGGCGTTCGACGGCGATGCATAGTTGTCACTATATCTGATGACAGGAATTTAACAACTCCCGATATTTGGCAGATGTTTTTGGGGGGTGGCAATGCGGGTTTAGGCCGCTATGCTATGCAAAGGGGTGCAAACGATCATATTCGATGGTGGTGTTGGAATTTACAACAATGTGTCACCGGCATCATAATTAACATTCCTTTCGCTGCACGCCCAGACTTCGTGTTATTTTACACAAAATACCAACCCTTAAACACCCATCTGTTAGTTAGAAATTGATTTAAAGTTAAGGATTTCAGCTATTATAAAATTGTCAACATTAGAGAAAAAAAAACGGCCAGACAGATCTAAAAAGAAATTTGTAATCCTTGTAACACTTGGGACCGATTTAATCTTCTAGAATGGCGTCCGACGCCAACGTCAGGCGAGAAAATACGATATCCGAGAGAGGTCAGCAGAGGCCGGCAACGCAGTAAAACAAAGGGTGATCTCCCTTTTCAGGGACCCCGGGATAAACTGACCGTGTGATAGCGCTGTAAAAGTTATAGATTGGACCGAAGATTATCAGCAGTTATGGCATGTCTCTTGGTCAACTTTGCGTTCAGACAGAATTGCTCAAGAACTCGTAGACAATTTATGTTATAGATATTTGGTCCATTTCATCTTCTATTTGGATATTGGACCAGTGGATAAGGACCCTTGTTGACCCCTTAACTACCCTCTGGATCACATAAATCTAGTAGGTCTTTTTTATACTACTTTTCTTTGAGTATATATAATAATCTACAACTGAGCAAAATTTGGCGGTGATGTTCTCTTTTGATTTCAAATAAAATCTGGATAATACGGGTAATATCTTTTCTATTGAAATGATACGGATCTATCATGCATAGTTGGGATATCAATCAAAATTAATCAGCGGCTTTATTATGTTTAAATAAAACTTATTGTATTTAAATAAAACAAACGTTAATCATAGAATTAGACTTTGAAATGCGTTATCTTCCGTATATAAACTAGCATCGGAGTTTCAAGTAACTAGTACCGAAAGAAAAATGAAAATTATAACAGTGCTGTTTTGTGTTTTCGCTGCTGCCTTGGCAGCAAAAACTGTGGAGGTCAAGCAACCAATAGAAATCGACGATGCAACCCGCGAAAAGTTACACACCGCGTTCAAAGAATTAGAACTTGGAAACAAGAATATTTTGGATGATTTACCAAATATGATCTTTGATTTAATCGCGTCGGTTATTGGTAACTCAGATTTTGATCCCTTTACGCTTCCTGACATAGAAATTGGATTTGAACACGTAATATATTTAACATATTTCCATATTATATTAATATGTTTATGGTGGCCTATCCTAATACACCTAATTATTTTCTAGCAACCAAACTGGATAACCTATCGTGGTTGGTTTAACTTGACCAACGGTCAAGTTGGTGGTTTCTCTCAAATCGAAAGAAATGGTGATGCAGAAGTTAGCATTTCGTTGATTCAAAGGACGGCAAATATGAGGATTCCAATCACCTTTGAGGCTCTTTCTGTACGTTTTTTTTGTGGTTTATGGTCTGTGTCAGATAATTATTTAATTTAGGTCAACGCTGATTATGCTGTCACCCTGCTTGGTATCAGTTCAATCAATGGACAATTCCTGGGATCTTTCCAAGGAATTACATCAGTTCTGGACATTGATATTAATTTAGTTGGAATGGATATGGTCTTGAATAAGTTCACTCTTGAAGCAGAGTGAGTATCTATACTTATAATTTGTATTTATAGTTATAAATCACTAATATCAACAATTTTTTTAGGAGATTCGTCTTCAGATTTGAGGGAAATCCACTTAGCGATTGGTGGGCTAATATTCTAATCAACGTCGTAGCAGAGTTTGCGCGAGAACCAATAATGCGCGCTATAGAAGCTGTCTTTACTGTCATTCTAAACGCTATTTTTGGTGCCATAGGTGGAGAACCAACTCTGATAGAGTTCTTGTATTAATATCTTAATAAAATCTTTGTTTAAAAGTCATTCTTCGTTCTCTATTACTGTCCCCTTTAATCTTGTCTCCGTTATAATCCTATATAGGTAACGTATAGGTCTCAAAGCGAAGGACTCAAGAATAGGGCTCCTGAGTAGTCGCCGCTGGCCGAACGAAAGGACGTTGCCAAGCGACGGGAGACTTACAATATCGATACCAAGGGTCGGATTACTGCCTCTTTGGCACATTACGGATGTTAATCGGGCAGTATCGGATATAAAATATATTTAAATTCGAACAGGCGATTTTAGAATGAGATTGAAGACGCAGAACTATGCGACAAAGACAGCTTCTTATCTGATCTTATTAATACGTATTACTACGTCATCAAATCTATCTCAAATATTATATCAAAGCAAGATAATATCAAAAATTCACGTTTTGCATAAAACATTTTCTACTCGTTCTCCATGAATTAAATAAAATCTTTTGTAATTGAAGCTTGACATATTTCTGTGACGCGCGCCACTGGCGTCCTTAATTGGCTCGGTACCTGGGGGTAGCGAAATAAGAGCGCCCCCTATTTTTTATTTTCTCTCACCTCAGTTGGGAAGCGACTGACTATGGATACTTGGGCGAATTTACGATTGAGGGAACATAGCTATGGCAACCTTTGGCTCCGACGTCGAGTTACCTTGGCGACATGACAATGAAGATCATCCCTAGTTGAGTTGCAATTACACCCTACCTTTCCAACGACCCCTAAACAGCCTTTACAACCCTGCGAATTCGCATATCAAATTGTACACGAAAGAAAAGGTATCCGATATGACCCAGAGTTTATAACTACAGATTGGTGCCATACTACTATAAACAGACGATAGTATTAACATAACTTATAACACAATCTATGATTCCCAATAAATTCGATCATATAAAAAAATAATCCCTCAATAAATTGCCCAATAAATCTTTTTATAGGTCGCTCTACTGTAGAAATTATAATACATCTAGCTCTATATAAGACATCTCAAAAAACCCAAAAGGCAGATAGTCAAGAAACATGAAAGGTAACGTATGTATCACAACACTCTGTTTGTTCGCCATGGCGACAGCAGATACCATCATTCTAACATCAGATGACGTCCAACGACTTGACAATCCATACCTTGGGTAACTGTTTATATTATATTATTGAAACAATATATTATTGAAATAATAATATTATTTGTTGAAACGTTTCTGTTTTGTTTTAGATCCAGGCACATTTTAGAACAAATCAGTGATGGTGTTAATTGGGCACTTGAACAAGTTGGAGAAGTCGTTTTACCTGACATGACTCGTGAGTACAGCCTTGGCCCAACAACTGGAGTAGTTGGTTTGCAAAATAACGTTGTTACTGGCTTCGATACTATGGTATTGGACGAAGCAAATGTTGAAATACAAGATACCGTTACGTCTGGATCAGATGTTACTGTTGTTATGAGGGTCCCAGTGACCTTCGCAGCGCTAACTGTGAGCAAAATACAAAAGAAGCAACAATTCTTGACGATCAATGTTTGTATGTCACTTTGTCGCAGGTTTTATCAGATTATATGGTTGGTATGGACATGCTAACTCTAACCGGTGGTGCAGAAACTACATACTATGATTCGAAAAGTATTATGAACGTCACCGTATCATATAACGTTCTCACTCCGACAACATACAACTTTTGTATCAGGAGTGCAGATATTGCAGCCAGGTATAGATGTTTCAAACTAAGAAGAGCACAGTATGCAACCAAATATACACAGGCAATTTATAAACCATACACTGGGTATGATTGGTTGTATACACAACTGTGCTCTTCTTAGTTTGAAACTACTCTAATTACGTAATTTGATTGAATATCAAAGTTAGTTTAACGTTTTTTTGTTGTTTCCTTGCAGTTCTGTTTCAACACGCTTTACTGGACAACAATACACTGATTATATAGTCAATAGACTAACGGAAATTTTGTACCAGTACATGGCAGCACCGATGTTGGCCACAATCAGTAGCATCTTTGGAGGTTTACTGTCAGCTGCATTCTCACAAGGATGTTAAGTGATGTTTATCATGTTTTATGTTTCTATTCGTTCATCTGTTTGAGCAAATAAATACAGTATTGTGAAAACTAATTATTCTGAGTTTATATTCTGTTTTTGACTTTTGACAGTCTCTAGTCACACGTTGGCTTAGTTTAAGCTTCAATTTGAATAATTTGAAAGTACACTTTACTGAAACTAAAGTACTATTTGATTATATCAAAATGTGTAGTTTTTAAATTAACATTCGATTTTATTAAGTCAGTACTAAATTGTCAAACAGTAAAGGAAAGGTTTTATTTAAAAAGAACGTAGAGTTTTATAAACAAAATGTTCACGATAGCTTTGAGTTTAATAAATCTTATCAAAGAAAAAATTTCTCTTCTCTCTGTCTAAGACTAGTAAGTAGTGGAAAGAAATTCAATAAAAAAGACAAAATCTAGTGGGTTTTTAATCCATGGTTGAAAAAATGATTTACGCTCCTGTTTAACAAATATACAGCACAATAAATAAAAAGATTTTAATGGTTTAATGTGCCATGCTACTATAGACAGACGATAGTATTATAATAGAAGTTATAATCTATAACATAATCTATAATTCCCAATAAATTCGTCATATAAACAAAAATAAATAATCCCTTAACAAATTGTACAATAAATCTTAAAGTATTACTGTTTTTTTTTTCGACAAAACAAAACCACAATATTAACGATTTATATTATATGGAATGATTATATTAAACATGGTAAGGACTTGATACTTTTTGCAGATCTCTGCTATAAATTACAGGATGGGAAATAGTGCGGTGGGGTGTGTTCACCCCCAATTTCTTAATTAATACGCCCCAAATGCTGTAGCAATCGGCACATTTGTCTTCCTAGTCCAATTGTTAACTTGTTCACGAAGTTATATATCATTCTGGATGCTCCGAAGAAAGGATGATACATCGACTCGGGGATCCTTTAATATATAGCTCAGGGGTTAGTACTAGTCCTCGACTGTTCTAGCTTCGCAAACCACCCCTTTCTAACACTCGTAACACCGGGATTATTACACTTCAACCCTGTTCATTTCTCTTAAATCAAAACCTCCAAAAATCCAAACTAAAATCTATCTATATCTATTTAATCGATCTATAGATACTACTCCACACAAAAAGTAGATTCGCGACATCTCTGGGTCCTGTAATAGTTGTGACACGGTTGCGTTGGTCCTTGATGGTGATAGCCCAGGACAATAACAAAGAACAAATGACGCGAGACATATAGTTAAGGGGGGTGATCTAAGGATGATATTAACGCATGGAAACGAACATTGGGGAGGGTCGTTCGGCGTGCAGGACGATGTCCTGGAAGTGCGAATCTAATTTGCTTAGATCTCCAGGATTCATTTGTTCAAATTAGGGAACGGCGGCCATTCTATTACAGCAGACCAGGGGAACATTGCTACGCGAAATCACCGTGGTTTCGTACAAGATTTATTCGGTCGATTGGTTCACTGTAACGTCATGTATAAGTTAGACCCCAAATTCGGAATTAATGATGGCTTTTATTGAAACTTCAATTTCTTGATTAGCGACTGCCCCCCTTGCTCCCTTTGGTGCGCGTTTCTCGCCTCAGAGTTCAATTATTTTAACGATTTGTTCCAGTAGGCTAGGTTGGTTAATTTTGAGCGGTTTGATAAGATTTCGGAAACTGGATCGGATGTTTTATTAAAGAGATTAAGACTCTAGCTCAGAGATCAATATCTACCTGAGATAAAATTGTTTAAAACCCGAATACGTCAAGATACTACTGAGTATTTATCTATAGTTCTATAGAATCTACAGGCATAGATAAAAGTGTTTATTTATTTGAAATTATATTAATTCGTAAGTAGTATTTTACTTATAATACTTATTCGTTCTCTAATAATTGAAAAAGAAAAAGAATACACTGGTAGGTAATTATTTCGATTAGTTGGAAATGATTAAAACGCAGCATTGCAAATGAGTGTCTGGGAATACCCTTTCCCCTAGAAAAGGGAATAATTACTCTCATTTATCTGGCGTGTTTAAACGTTTTAGAGCGCCCTCTACAGGTCGGGTCGACTCCCCGTACAGACAAGAGACCCAGCAATTGCGTTGGAAACAAATGACAATCAGCACTAACCCCCGTTCTGGGCCTCTAATGAGAAATTGTTCGAAATCTTTTCTGCACTGGAAATAGGACTACATGCTTTAAATTCGTCTTGATCATTGTTGAAGGTGCCTGTCCTGTAGTGGCCTTTACAGTAGAATATACCATCCGTTAATAACATATAATTACTAGATAAAAGGCTAATCTAATCTAAACCCGTAATAAAACATCCAGAAGAGTTCAGAAAACACTGATTCTAGTAGACTACTGCTTTTTATGTGTTACTTTTGTCTGTAGAGATTTACTGCACTTTATCAACATAAGAAAAGCTTGGTTTGCAAAAAAATCGACATGCAAATTATAAAAGTGACAAACAAAAATACTCATCACATTTCTTAGACGGTGTTTTTTACACGGGGAATCATGAAATCGTTTTCGGTGAATTCTCTTTCGGCCAGATGGCGTCGCATGAACAACATCTGGCGTAGACGGCGCGCGTTAAGGCGTCCCGGGCGTCTGCAATGTTGTACGGTAGCGTCGGAACGCTGCGGGAGCGTCCCCTAGGCGGCTGCCCGAGGAAACCCCAGTTATTAACCGTCAAGGCGCCGTATCGAACCGCCAGCGCTACCAACAACCCCAGAAAACGACCCAGCTTCCGCGGCTATCCAAAACACACACACAAACCCAAATTAGAAACACTAGAATGATGTAATTTTACGTCTCACGTGTTATCTATATGAAATTGATGGTGTTTAAATGTACTTATAATGTACGATGGTGTTTATACGTCAGTAAGACACAAAAAAAAGATGTGATGACCCCACATTTTAATACAAAACGTTGCGAATTCTGTATACAGAAAAAGAAATGCGGCGTTCGTATACCCTTAAAAACCAAAGGGGGTCGCATTGACAAAGTGAGTTTGCATTCCTTCTCGTGCATGCACGCTTCAGCAATCTTTAAGACGCGGTTGGGTTGTCAGCCTATTCGCAATATTTCATTTCCAATCCCTTTAATTCGAATAAAAGAAAAAAGGGTTCCGTATTTCTTCGAGTCTTGCTACATCAACACACGAATAATGATGTTTTTCGTGGTCTACATTTGGAACACTAAAATTTGACTGAAGACTGTAGAATCCTTATTTTTGCTCGAAATACTAAAATTAAGGATTCCCAGTGCCGTTCGCCGACATCTGTAGGGTTGATATAATTTCCATAAATCAAAAAATCTGTTTGCTCTGTCAACAAAAAGTCGCACTTTATACGTAAGCTCAGATTCAAATGTTCTATCATGAGACCACCCCCGCCCTTGGCATGAAATATGCAGTGGTCGACATGAAGCAAGGACCAGACGTCATTTGCATATAAAAACAGAAGAGCGTCGCCCGAATATCATCCCTCCTTTCTCTACATCTCACTCGCTCCGTAAGAATTTATTACTTTCGCGAATCCATTACTTACTTAATGGCCTGTACATTTTTAAAGGAACGGAGAGTAATACGGCGTGTGTGCGAGAGACAGAGAAACATGGAGAAAGAAATACAGACGAGTATCGCGACCATGTGTTGGAAATTCGAGGAAAAGGAAATGGATTCTCGAATATCCAGGGGAAGAAGGGGTATACCCCCCTGCAAAATAAAAAATAGGAAAGCACGAAGTGTGCTGCTTTTAAAATTGAACCCATATTTTCCTGTTATGAATATTCTTATCGGGAACACACTCTGCCAACATGTTTCTTGTATTCCCCAACCGGATATTGGAAGGCCCTATGTCGTTATGAAACTGTTTCACTGTATAGAAAACGTATATAAGAGCAACGAAAGGGAAATTACCTTCATTCTTGCGTTTTAAATTGTTTTATTTATGTGTTCCAATGTCAATTTTGTAAAGAAATACAACAGACTGGTGTGTATAATCTTCAAGGCTAATAAATTATCCATTTGCTCATAATTTGGTATAAAACAATGTGATAAAATGTGAATATATTTGATTATTTTAACATATTTCTGTGTTAATGACAAAAAATGGAGTAACAAAATCAATTTATCTGAGTAAACCAGTCGGAAAGTAAAAACAATGAAAAGAATAATCTTAATATTAATTTCAAGTAGCAATTTTTGGCAGGCAATCATCACTGGTGTTGCCGGGGGTAGCCCAGGGGTGTGGGGGTTGCATTTAGTTTGTTGAATTAACGCTGGAGCGCCCCCGAAGGGGCAATATCCTTTGTCTTAATTACCCTCTAATGAACACCTTATTCTTAGCTGGTTACCCTCGGCAGTTCCGCCGCCGCGGGGGTGGATGTTTATTGATTTAAATTATTACCCTTCACATTATACCTCCTGTCGTAAATTTCACGAACCGACGGCCGTAAAATTTCGGGGAAATATCAAGCGGAAGTCACCCTACCACACCTTACTTCATACTTTGGCGAAAGGGGTAGTTTTACCTACCGCCAACGCACACCCCCCAACCACACGCGAAATCCTGATGGAATTACGTCATTTGTTTTATATAAAAAGAGAGAAATATTCATCATTACTTAATATATAGGTAATAATAAGATGCAAAATTAGTTGGTGAATATTCCGAATTGGGTTCAAGTTGCTCTTTTGGGAGTTGCTTCCAATTGCCACCCTTTGAGATACGTCGAGTGTCTTCAGAGTCGAATTTCATTAACGCCCCATACCCCTAGCACGCCGTAACTTCGTCAACCCCTTCGCAGGTCTTTCGCTAAGATCTTCTCTAGCAAAACTCAGATTATAGTTTAACGTGCTCGAAGTAAAACGGTTCCTATGTTCGGTAATTATTCGCACTACTTATTTTATTTTAGCGCGCGCTCTAGTACCCTTAAGAGGCACTAAAAGGGTGAATATCTAAGAATATTTCACTTGTATGACTATGCAGATGTGTTTGCTGCATTAAAAAGGGCATAGATGTATTTTAAGTGTCAAAAGACGTCTCGATTCTAAAGGAGTTAAAAATTATGATGAATCTGCAAAATTTTATATTCGGATTTTTTGCACGTCTATATTTTTGTCCGAAGTTTGGGGTGAGAGTACAAAAATTACTTTTAGCCTCACAGACATTTATGTACAATAACGTGGTATTCAAAATTTATGCGAAAGAAGTTTCGTCGGGACACAAAAAAATCTTTTTCCACACATATTTTCGTATAGATACGTCTTCAGTTAAATTTAGGTGAATGAATTGAAATCTCCCCTCATACGTTACGCACACGCATAAAACCCGAATGAAAAGTTAAATAAAACCGACTATTCCAATATATCAGGGCGTAACTCACCCCCGCTAGCCTGGGGGCGGAATTAGAATACAAACAAAGACTTCTTCCATGCAGAACATGAAAGATACATACTTTCCCAACTTGGGGGGAGGAAGACCATAAAATAAAACAAAGAACGACGAGGGAAACTCCGGATAGAAATAATAAAAAGCCGAAAGAAGATCGAAGAAAGCGGGGGTGCGAGAGGTGGAGGGGGTGAGATCGAACTAACAAATGTCTAATTAAAACCAAAAGGAAATCGCTCTTGAGCAGATGTCGCTCAAACGGGGGTTAATTTTTCAAGAGGTCGCGGAAAAATCTCACCCCCCGAGAAGGAAAAGCGAGGGAGAGCGGTGAAAATGAACGGAAGTGACGTCACGGTGTCGGTTTGATATCGCTAAGCACGCTACATTAGCAAATCTTGAAATATAGCTCCGTTTAAAATGTTCTCACCCTATTTTAAGGGATGTTTCGTGACAGGAAAAAATGCTTTTTGGAGATAGACTTTTTTAGTTTAAAGAAAAATAAATTTAATTAATTAAACTCAAAATAAAAATTATGAAATTTAATATCTCTCTAATGAATTGTGCATTCCTTGTTTTTAGCTAGGGGTGGTTGAAAAGTGCAAAGTGGGCCCTGGTGGTTATAGTCCACGATCTAAGGCCCTTCGCTAATAAGGTCCTCGCTAACAAGGATAACAAATAAAGGCCGCAACACAATTAAACGGGCTAGGAATGCTTGGAATTCTTAACGCGGCTATTTCGTCCCCTTAATTAAAAACTACCCCACGCCGACTTACAATCGACCCACTTCGACCCTTGCAACGAATAGTACCCCATAAGGGTGAGTACTTCGCTGAGCGACTGCTCATTTTACTCGGTTAGACTGTGCGGTAGCTTAACTGTGAACGTACAACATGCAAAATACGAAAATTGTAATCTATGCCGTCCATCTAATCTCAAAATATTTAATTATTACTTTGTTCAGGAGTGTTTTCTTTTAAGTTTTTCTGAGTCCTTTTGATTATTACTACCCCAATCGCGTTAAGAAGCCTTTACCAAAATCTCGCGCTAGACCAGACTAGACATCGGAAACTCGTCTAGGCCCTCTGGCTATGAGTTTCTGAACTCGTCGGCGTCCGCTCGACCGCCCATCCCCGTCTCATATATGCACATTTCACCCCCCGAAAACGTCTATTTTCTCCCTCTATTTCCCTATAACCGTCTCTGTCGCACTCCGGCGTGCTCTCGCGTCGCCAACGCGGAGAGAAGTAGAGCTTTCGCGGAAGCCGGTAAAAGCTCAGAAAGCCGGCTGAAAGCTCGCGTTGTTAATTAATAATTACTGACAAGTTGGTGCTACTGCTCAGCGTCTGTATAGTGCGGATGCTGAGCGGGCGTGTGCGGCGCGATTCTTGAGCGAGCGCCCCCTATACGCGGCGTTAATAATGGAGCTACTTTGCCGCTCCTCTTTAATTAGGTCGAAGGTTCTATCAAAAGGACGAGGAAGCGAAGATTTTTAGACGTAGTGTAGCGGCGTTTTCGGCTTTTAATTAAAATATTAATTTCGACGAGGCTTCAAACGGCGCGGCGGCGGAACGAGGCAAGTACGCCTTTGCGTTGAGCGTTCGGCCACAAGAAAGCGTACTTTTGTACTTGGTTCTAAAGGATTTCGTGTAATATAGGCCGCCCAATAATGCCAAAATGACCGTTTTACCATGTTTCCTATTTTAAAAGAAGGATGGAATAAAACACGAAAATGTGAGAGAAATTCTGCAGGTTCTGCTTTGATTCGTTAGGTTACATCTCGGGACGTATAAAACTCGCCGGTTCTTTTTCGTCTGAATGAAATTGCTTGGGCAAACATAATCAGCTCGAGTTCAAACTCCATTAGGATGATTTGACGTTACAACTCATTTACGAAAACTTATGCATTTAAATGATTATAAGTGCGCCCGTAAACTCGAGCCGAAAGGGCGGGGGTGATTTTTTCCCGCCGGCAGCCCCGCATCCGCTAAAGACTTGCCTGGTTTACCTATAAACTACCCTTAATTCCGACATCCCTCTAAATTACAATCCCCATTCTTCGGCTCTACTTTATTTCCCTTTACCTTTAGCGAGGCGGTTCGCTTGGGTAGGCGGGCGGAGGCAGGGGGGGTAGCTAAATAACTACCCCATTATGCCGTAAGCGTCTCTGATACACAAGGTAGCGGAATTAGACCTCGTTGCCCCCTTGGTTAAGGGTAGTCGGGCGTTTTTAAGGTGCCCAAATGTGCAATATATGCTCGGGGATTTAACAGATTTACATATACAGCACGTTATGGCTTGTTTGTTTACTCAACCCCCGTACAACGGGGATATACACCTTTCAGAGGGGTTGTTTCAGTTCTTTTCTTTATGAGATGTTATTTGTTTGGATTTATTTGAAAGCGAAATTAGAGAATTCTCAATTGGATATTGTTTAGTATAATGTGTATAAATACAGATTTTTTCGGGGTGTTGTATTAGTGAAAGCTAAGCATGTAGAAAGCTGTGATTTTCAGGGTTTATTACCCTATGCATCCGCTATTAAACGATGTATAATAATGGTTTCCATCCCAACTGGTTTGCTCATAAATCGACCTAATGCAAAGTTATGATATTCTATCATCTATTAAGGACAACACAAAGTCAATATTCTAAAAACTATTCCGAACAAACTAAAACAGATCAAGATCAATATCGAAGATTAATTACCCTACATAATAGTTATCTGAAGGTGTATAATAATAATCTCTACCCCAACTGGTTTGCTCATAATTGAACAAAAGGCAAAATCAAAACCAATTTTCTACAAACTCCCCTGAGCAAAATAAAGCAGATAGAAAGTAGCAATTTTCAGGAATAATTATCCAATATATCGGTTATCTAAGGGTGTATAATAATAAATTCTATCCCAACTGGTTTGGTAATAATTGGACAAAAAGTAAAGTCATGCCAGTACAAAATGTAAAGTCATGACATTCTACCATGTAAAGATAACAAGTCAATTATCTAAAAACTCTCCTGAACAAACTAAAGCAGACAGAGCTTAGCAATATTGAGGATTGGTTACTCTATTTATTAGTTATCTAAAGGTGCGTAATAATAGTTTCTATACCAACAGGTTTGCTCATAATAGGACATAATGCAAAGTCATGACATTCTTTTTTAAAGATACCACAAAGTCAATTTTCCAAAAGCTTTTCTGAACAAAGTGTATTAGTTAGACTGTTGCATTTTTCACGATTAGTAACCCATGTTATCTACTATCTAATGGTGTATAATAATAATTTCTATCCCATCTAGTTTGGTTATAATTACTCATTTTATACAACCTTACAGACAGACAACTTAAACTCAATATTTCGAAAATACCTTCTAACAGAAATTCACGCGGTATACAAAAACCGTTATGTAGGGGCTGTAAGTCTGGAAATAGCGCGTCGGGGGGTTTATAATCTCAAGGGAGGCACAAATATGCAATATCGCCAACATAAATTGATTCCTGATTCGGCTGTATACAGTACCAGACCGGATTTTACACGATACTCGGGCTCGTGAACTTTCACCCTACTCGACACCACCAAAAAAACAAATCACGAGAGCATTTTAACACACCCAATCCCCGCCCTCTCAATTTTACGTTCGCGAGGGGTTGATATTGATACGTTGGTGGATGAAAATATTGAAAGTTAATATGAGCGAAGTTGATAACTATAAAAAAAATTATTTTTTATAGTTATCAAGAGGTAGAAACTTTTTTGTTTATGTGGAACTACCCCTCCAGCACCTAAATCTTCGTTACGTAAAGTTAGGGGATGAAAACTCGAGGAAAGATCGTAATAATCTTTCTTCTAAACATTTTGCAAAGTATTTAGCGATCTGGAGTCCGTCATTAATTAGTATAAGTTCACCCTAGAGGGATCCACCCCATCTCACCCCGAAGATGAAATGTACAACAACCCCCTATCCAAGAAATAAACATAAAACACTCTATATTTTTTCCGTAATAAAACTTTTTGTCTTTTTTTTTTGGGGGGGGGGGGGGTTCGTGATTATGCTTGTACACATTTCTGCGTGACTATGCTTCTACATATATAATACGAGAGATATTTGATAAAAGGACTTCTCAAGGAATAAACATAAAACACAATTCTCAAATTCAAAGTCAATTATAAACGTTAAAGTCACAGGCCACTGAAGACAAAAGGCGGAATATAAGGGAGGCCAATGTAGTTCACAAAACGGCTGCCGCCGCCTCTCGGAGCGCCACCAGCATCTCCCGTTTTCATTTTAATAAGCAAATGGTTTAAAATTAGTAAGAAACTTTAAAAGGCACACTCGAACAAACAAAACGCTTAGACTGTAAGCGTTCACTTCGCGAGCAGATTACGACCGAGGAGCAGTCTAAACGAAAAGCCGGGACGCCTCTTCATTCCGACGTTTTACGGTTTATATATTCATAGCAACGCACAAGATTAAGGACCTTTTGGCCAACCGTAGACAACAGAGATGCCATCTACGCGGATATTCCGAGAAGCGCGCACGGTTTTGTAGGGTTTAAAGTATAGTTTAGCCGGTGCATGACTGTCCATAACTGATAGTTAACTATTTGACAATGTACAGGGTGTTACACGTCAATATGTCTGTTAATGAGTATACAGGATGTTTCTCCTGTAAGTTGTGCAAGGTCCCATGTCGAAAAACACAATAAAAGATTATGGATTACTTTTCTCCACGGAAATCTTTAGTAAAGACTACAGACTTATTCCAAAATGATGAGAAACTGGCATAGTAATCGCTGTCTATAGCTCAGCTTATATAGGCTCAAACTAAGCCAACATATGCTAGAAACTGTGAGCGCCATCTCCCCGCCAGTAGGCAGAGTGATAATTTTCAATGAAACCGCACGTTTTTGATTCAAGGACATAATCTTTTCGCTCAAATCTATATGTCTTTCTCTTCCAAATAATTTAAAATAGAATATTCAAGACCGATTTTTATTTCAAATAAAACCGGAATTAATTCATTCAAACGTCTTTCTGCAATTAAAAATAAATAATTATGGAAAATCATTTGGTGTAAAAGGAGCGTTCTTTTTTCAGTGAAAATTATTTCTTTTTATTTAAGAAATAACTCAAATAAAATATTTCTTTTAGCTTAAGTTTTATTGTTTTTTTAGGATCGCAAAGAATGAAATATTTTTTTATCTCTGTTACATCGTTAATCAATGAAATAACTTTATAGGTATAGTTGTTTCCATCTCGAAAAATATTTAAAAATAGTAATGCCGAAGCATAGTCACACAGAAATGTGATTATGCTACTACGCCATAATCACGTCCGAAAATTAAGTGTATTAATTATCGAATTCACGATTTACTAGTTTAACTTTGACTATTTTCAAATCAATCCGCGAACAATACGCAGAGAGGAGGAGGATTTTCCTCTATAGAATCGGTACTAGACCCCACTTTGGATATTTAAGGGTAGCTCGGACGAATCTGCCCCTTTCATCGGAACAGATCTCTCATTTCAATTACCAATTTGAAGGAATACACGCATGGATTGGCCCAAGGCTTTGATCTTGAGCGTCTTTTAGATCTTCTTTCCAGTCGACAGCAGCAGAAAGCAAGGCAAAGTTCGATTGACCGACGAGATGTGCCTTTTTGATCCCAATTTTAACCATTTAAAAGAACCCAAATGTATGTATGAGTGGATATTTTAATCTTAAATTGAAGGAAAGATATAAACTGTAGAAGCATAGTCACGGCATAGACTGTAGAAGCATAATCACGCAGAAAATGTAGTGCATAAGCATATTCACGATGTGTTCAAGCATAGTCACGCCACCCACAGAAAAATTAATAAGCAGAACGGTTGTATTCTTTTGTCTAACCGCCCCCCGAAGAAATTACTTAGGCAGAAGTCCGCAATAATTAAAAAAAGGCAGGGAAACCTCGGGGCATTCTCCTGCAACAATAATTAAAAATTATGACCGCTAAAAACGGTCGACTGTGGGTCGTGGGCGTCGCTATCTGCGTCCTTCTCGGCGCCGAGTGGCGCCCTCTTTGTCTTCGTACCGCAGCGCGGCGAGTGGCGACCCGCGTAACTTCAATGCAAGATTTAATTAAATCCTAGTCTTGATTTATTGTCGCTAGCAGTATCCCAGGCGTCGCTTCCCTTCCCCCCTCGCAACCCTCCTCCGCCGGGGGGTTGCTTCGGACTCCAACCCCCAAAAACTCACCCCCCGCCTTTCAGAAAGGCGCTCCGAGCTGTAGACCGACCCAACCCCTTGTGTTTACTGGCAAGCCAGCGCCGGAGATGCTTTTTTGTCGTTGGCTTCGGCTTTGGAGTTCATTTTTTCATGATTTATGGTAGCGGCGGCTATTTGCTCACCCCCGCGGGTTACCCACCCCCACTATTAAGAATTTTAAACGGAAATTGATCCCTATAAGCGAGAATCAAGTGACTTTTTCGACAGTTTGACGTTTTGCGTGATTTAATTCCGATATCCACGCTAATTTTTGGGGGTAAATTATAGTTTTCGACTGTCTTTGATGAGGTGATTACAGTTTGGGAGATTATAGCCTTCCATCTGCTGTTTTGGAACTTATACACTGTTTTAGAACTTCATATCACAATAAACCAAATCAGTTATTTGTAACTCCCTTCATTTTTGAATTAATAAAAAATTATTGTATATATCGATGGTACTATGTATCTCAAATTAATCTCTATTCCATCTTAGATTAATGCAAAAACGTTATAGAGATGTTTTAACCTCGAAAAATGTCCTAGAATATAAGTACTGTAGAAGCATAGTCACGCAAAAAATTTAGTCTACAAGCAGTCACACAATCGATACACACATAAATTAATAAATGGGATACTTGTATTGTTTTTTTTTTTTCGAATCGCTATCAAAGAAATTATTTAGCTTTAATTCTGTTCCATCTTAAATTAAACATATACAGAGTGTAACAGGTTTGAGTACATAAGCATTGAGGTATAATAGATTTTAAGCTGCTGACCATAAAATTCTTATAAAAAATATTCGAAAAATCCTCTTAATTTTATTTTCATTCGTTTACGTAACTATGCTTGTGCACTAAACCTTCCGCGTGACTATGCTTCTACAGTACTGATATTTTGTGGCATTTTTTTCGAGATAGAAAATTTTTTCGACATAAAAACCTTTATCTAGTGTCATTTCGAAACGAAACGAAGCGTCTATCTTGGAAATCGATACGTGGTGTTTTCCATGGCGACCCTCAACCTCTGCCAACAACCGAGAGTTAATGAAATAGAATTTTTCGCGACGAAAACAGCAAAGCAACGACAAGAACGGGAGACAGGCGACAGGAATAAGATCCCCTTAGCGCGAGAAGTGGCTCCGATATTGTGATTTAAATAGGACGGCTTTAAAATTTAAAAGGCTAACGTCTTTAAGAGGCAAATGGGAAAAGAAAAAACAATGAAAGAAAAAGAAAAATAAGTGAGAGAAACTGTGTAACGTGAAACCCAAAAGACATAGGACCAGTAAATTGGGTAATTCGAGAGAAAACAATACTTTATCAATTAGTTAAATTATTGTTACGGATTACTGTTTTATAGAAATAATCCTTTGTAGGTTATATACATCCTTTGGCAATAACCAAACGAAATGATGGGCAGAAAACGAGAAATCAACCAAAAAACAAATCGCCAATTCAAGGCTACAAAACGTCACAAATAAATTCTGTAGTACAAATAAATTTTTAGGTAGAATACGTGACTATGTTACTACATTTCCTGAGTGACTATGCTTCTGCAGTACTTTTATTTTGTAATTTTCTTTTCACTCGAACCTTTTACACCTTGTATAAGATATTTTTTCATATAATTTTCTGGTAAAAGCCAAAACAATTCGTTAAAATCACCGAAGAATACCGCCCACAAAAGCCCGATCTAAGATACCGCAATCCAACCAGAGGCGCCCTGAGACGGACCCAATAAAAATCTAATAATCAACCACATGCGTCAACCGCAAGACGTATCAACCAATCGCATCTGGAATTGTGACCGCAAAACCACGCCCTTTCGACCGCAAACCAACCACAAGGTGCGTCGAGACGCCGTATACCGACGCCCGGCATCCGCCAGCTACTTACAGCCGCCAAGGATACCCGATAAACCGCAGGACGAACTTACGATTCTTCCAAGTGTGACTATGCTACTACAGTGCAACTATGTTTATACAGCGTAATGTACAGTGTTATGTACAGTGTAACTATGCATCTACAGTGTGATTATAGTTATACCACAGTATTTTTATTATTCTTTCTGGACAAAAAAAATTTGTTTGTGGAGATATTTTTTTGAAAAATTTTTGTGGTGCGAAAGAAAACTCGACGTGCCCTCTGGTGACCAAGGGAGCAACTCGCAATACTTTCAAGGATGCGTAGACGCCCCAAAGAAACCTTAAGAAGTCGATAAAAGTTCGAGGTAAGATGTCTAGCTAAGATCGGAAAACCCGAAGATAACTCGTAGAATTTAATTCATAAAATCCGGAAAAAAACTCGAAAATTTATCACAATCTCTAGGAATTAATCAAAGAGAAACGCCGAATCACACATAAAAATAAACTAGCACAAAGAAAAACCTTAAAAAAATACTAAAATCGCGATTATTGATTTTTTACGAATTGTAACGACGGTACACGAAGCGAGCGCGTTTTGGCTTGTATCTAAGACGCTCGACTTTTCTCGTTTCTTCGCCTTAGGTCGCGGTTTGGGGAGGTCGTCAACAGAGTGCGCTAGCGTCGGCGGAAAAATTCAAAAGCACTCCAACGCTTCCACGGATGGAAGTTGCGGTTACTTTGATTAGCGTGTATTGAAAGTCTATCTCCGTCTTTGTCTAACTGGTGAGGGTATTGGGGGCTGTTAGTTCATACCATACTAAGGGTAGGGGGCTGTCTTTTGTTTGATTTAATTTCGGATGTGATAATTAATGGCGCGCTGTAGACAGAATGCTTTGCAAGCAGAAATTAGCAAAGGGACATTAGTAAGGAGACATTAGTAAAGAGACATTACTTTGTAGATTCACGTTGCCTTGAGCTTGCACGGTTTTGTATTATGCGTCAGAGGGAGGAAAGTTGGGGATGTACAAATGATTTCTTTGCGGTTTAAAATTGCGGATAAACTGGGTTATCAATCCTGAAAATTGCAGCGTTCTATCTGTTGTGGTTAACTCAGCAGAAATGTTCAAACTTAGGATATACTTTGCATAGCGTATTATATTCCAGTAATTTCTACCGGTGATTTATACATGTTTGTTGTTGAAATTATCAGGATTTGTACCCAATTAATTGTACTTCTTGGTATCATAGTTCAAATCGGGAAATTCTTCTTATGAATCCAGTTTTTGGGTCATTTTAGTTGAGTGTATTTTTTGGTGGAGGCGCCGGGCAACGTTATATGTTATTGGTCTTTTCCATAATTTAGTTAACTAATCGAGGAATAATACAACTCCCTGTCTATCGTGGTTTAATCAAGAGAATTCCTTAATAATTGAATTTAAGGAAAATAAGCATCCCTTTTTGTTGAAGTTACCTTTTGCTTGATGTGTCATATAAATCACAATAGACGAAAGAGAAATTATTTCTACGCATGTTTGGTTTACATATAGATCTGTTACTGAATCCTGAAAATTCTACTGTTCTATCTCTTGCGATTTCGTGAGGATAATTTTGGTGGAGGCGCCGGGCAACGTTTTTTTTTCCTCATTTAGAAACTTAAGTTACACAATAAAACTGTTATTGGTCTTTTCCATAATTTAGTTAACTAATCGAGGAATAATACAGCTCCCTGCCTATCGTGGTTTAATCAAGAGAATTCCTTAATAATTGAATTTAAGGAAAATAAGCATCCTTTTTTGTTGAAGTTACCTTTTGCTTGATGTGTCATATAAACCACAATAGACGAAAGAGAAATTATTTCTATGCATGTTTGGTTTACATATAGATCTGTTACTGAATCCTGAAAAATTTACTGTTCTATCTCTTGCGATTTTGTGAGGATAATTTTGGTGGAGGCGCCGGGCAACGTTATTTTTGTCCTCATTTAGAAACTTAAGTTACACAATAAAACTGTTATTGGTCTTTTCCATAATTTAGTTAACTAATCGAGGAATAATACAGCTTCCTGCCTATCGTGGTTTAATCAAGAGAATTCCTTAATAATTGAATTTAAGGAAAATAAGCATCCTTTTTTGTTGAAGTTACCTTTTTGCTTGATGTGTCATGCAAACCACAATAGCCGAAAGAGAAATTATTTCTACGCATGTTTGGTTTACATATAGATCTGTTACTGAATCCTGAAAATTCTACTGTTCTATCTCTTGCGATTTCGTGAGGAGAATTTTTCTATTCTGTTACATGATTATTTCAAAAGTAAGGGTTGTCAGATCAAGGTAATGACTGATGTCATTTCTGGCAATGGTATAGATAACTTTTAGATCAAATTTGAAACACGGGATTCATGACCTGGCGAGAAACCATCACCCTTGGCATGTTGAGATATAAAAATAAACAAAGCTATATGTGCGCAGGGCAAACACAACAAAATAACAATTCAAGAAAGGAATTACTGCCCGAAATAAATTACAAACTCAACCCGGCAAGGCATTACAGTGACTACACAAATTTCCACTTGGTCGAAGTATATACAACCCCCTCTATATATATACACACATATATATATATATACATATACAAACGGAGCGGAATTTCAGGTTTCTGTTTCCCCTACTTTATTTTTTCCTTTGCGCCTTTCGCAGGAGCTCGGATGCTGCAAAGCGGACGGGCGGTCAGTTTCAAGTTCCTGTTACAAGGATAGCCGCTTTTTCCTCGCCCATTCCAGCCCGGAAGCCGGCGCTGCATTATTTTTAACTCTCAACGTACAGCGAACAACACGGGCACGTTTATATTCCCGAGGCCGAAATATGTTTTAAACTATTCGGAATTTGTTTAATTTCGTTCTGACGGTATTCTAAGATTGTTCGCGCTGCCTTTTCGTCCGTTATGAACGCAGCTATGTGAGGTTTTCGTAACAATTCAAACGATTTTGTTTATGTTTATGATTCAATTGGTTTTGATGTTCTAATATTTCTTGTGGAACCCAACGAGCGATTAAAAACTCTGTTTAAATTTTGTTGAAACTTCATAAACGCATCCATTATGGGGCATATTCAGGTGAGACTTAAATTTGGTTGGGTCGACAGTGTGGCCACGCAAAAGGGATATTCGTAATACAGGCTCGCCACACGGTTAATACAATTGGTAGCTGTTAGATTTAGAGTAGTGGAACTGGGTGGCTATAGCATGCACCTGTCACCGCTAATTAGTAGCCCTGTAACGAGTACCACCCCGTCCAGTGTCGATTAACCCTAATAAACAGACAGCAGACCGAAACAGTGGCCATGTTACTACGATAAACGATCCTGACAAAGATAAATCTAAGCGAAATTGTGTCCACGTGTCCCCCCAGACGGCGCTACACGACTGACAGCTCGACAAGACGTTATTCTGCTACTGTGACTATGCTTATACACGTGACTATGCTTATACGCGTGACTATGCTTATACACTACCTTTATACCACAAAGAAACAATTAAAAAATTACAAACACCGAAAATTCCGCCGATATAATTATCGTACGCGATCAGTAAGGCTCTTACCGTATGATCTAAGAGCGGCTTCATCCGGTTGTTTACAATACGCAACCCCCTTACGAATAATAATTAAGTTTCTCGAGTTTGCTGGTTTGAGGGTGTTAGGGGGTTAGGGGTGAGAGGTGCGGGGGTTATTCTCGTTGAGGCGGCACCGTTAGAGGTTGTTTCATTTACTAAGACGCATTCCCCAAAGTATAATAAGGACATAATCTTGATTAACACGTTGTACATCTGGGCTCTAGTTAACCCCTTTCCGTCTTGGCGTGTCGCTGCTCTGATACGCCTATGGGCCTACGACGGGGGTGTACCAGGGTGTCAGCGGAACATGTAATACATTCGGCAGTTAAGAGATTAAGATAAGGGCCGTCTTGGGGGTGGAAATTGTTTGAGACGATGTTTGGTGTTATCGAGGACATTAGGTGAAAATTAACATTTTTTGAAAGTCTGTAACTTTTGAAATAATTAGGCGATGTTAATGGAACTGACGATAATTATTAGCAAGAGTTTAGTGAACAATATGTAGCCAAGGGTAGTGGTTGAAATCACCATAAAAGTCAGAGAAAACGATATAAAGTCAAGAGGGCAATGTATGAAGGCAACTTTATTAACAAACATTTCCAAAAGTCTCTAAGTTCAAAAATAGTTAAAAAAATATTGATAAATACTTCCAAAAGTTTCTCTAACTTAAAAAATAACTATCCAAGTCAAGAATAGTGGTCAAAACCGTATATTATTTTATATTTTGTCCAAGAATCGTGCAATATCTTAAATAAATATAACTTTTTCACCTACCTGATTACTGCTTCTCAATTTCCAATGGTCCTGCTGTCCATCACCAACTTCTCAGCATCGGCACACACCTTTAAAACTATAATAATGAATAAATTAGCCGTTTGAGGTACAACAAAATCTATTCTACTTTTGAACATACCTTCGACTCCCAGTTGCTGATTCTCCTAGTTTTCGTATTGGCGCATGATTGTCCATAATATCTTCATAGTTTCAACCGTCAAAATGATCAAAAATTGAAAATTACACGCGGGGCCATAGGCAAAACTCGATAATCCAAAGTCGACGAGATATGAACGACATTATTAGTGTGTTATGTAAAGCAGACGAACATTTTGACAGTTAAAACAGTGAAACGTAACAACACTCCGCGATTGCGATCACTGAAACAAAAATAATCCCAATAAATATGGTAAGGCAGCAATGGCAAGGCAGCAAATAGTGTTAGAAAGGATGCCAACTTCAATAGACGTAATACAACCATCAGTATCGGTCAATATCAGTAAAGTCGTGGACTATACTTGTAAATGATAAACCCTACAGTTAGATAATAGTCTTAAACTTACATTTCTTAGCTGAATTTTGTTATAAACCATGGAAATTAGTGAAAAGTTACCACACGATGTTGCAACGCACACAACAAGGCAGCAAAACCAGGCACAGAGATATCGGAATTTGACAAACAATGAAAAAACTGGTTTACCGATATGGTCGCGCGAATAATTCGGAACGAAGCGGCCCGGAAAATCACGACGTATTCCGAAAATAATATCTGAGACGAAAACATACAAGCATTGGGTATGCCTGTTGCGTGGATATGATTTTACACGTATTTTATTTATTATCATTATCATTATCATTATCATTATCATTATCATTATCATTATCATTATCATTATCATTATCATTATCATTATCATTATCATTATCATTATCATTATCATTATCATTATCATTATCATTATCATTATCATTATCATTATCATTATCATTATCATTATCATTATCATTATCATTATCATTATCATTATCATTATCATTATCATTATCATTATCATTATCATGACTTATACTCATTATCATTATCACATACTCATTATCATTATCATTATCATTATCATTATCATTATCACATACTCATTATCATTATCATTATCATTATCATTATCATTATCATTATCATTATCATTATCATTATCATTATCATTATCATTATCATTATCATTATCATTATCATTATCATTATCATTATCATTATCATTATCATTATCATTATCATTATCATTATCATTATCATTATCATTATCATTATCATTATCATTATCATTATCATTATCATTATCATTATCATTATCATTATCATTATCATTATCATTATCATTATCATTATCATTATCATTATCATTATCATTATCATTATCATTATCATTATCATTATCATTATCATTATCATTATCATTATCATTATCATTATCATTATCATTATCATTATCATTATCATTATCATTATCATTATCATTATCATTATCATTATCATTATCATTATCATTATCATTATCATTATCATTATCATTATCATTATCATTATCATTATCATTATCATTATCATTATCATTATCATTATCATTATCATTATCATTATCATTATCATTATCATTATCATTATTATTATTACCAGGTTGTAAACGTCCCACTCTGCAGAGTTTCTAAGAGATCTAAGATAGGGAACGAACTGAATTGCTTTTTGTGACAATCTGACAACCGGAAGTGGCAAATATTACGTGCGTTTTTTTGGGATTCATTCGACTGAGATCAAACTCATACTAGCTCATCCTCCAGTGACTTTAAATATATATACAAATTTGCAGATCAGTGGGATAAACGATTTAGGCGCTATAAGCGTTTTTAGGAGCAGTTTGATAGAATCCACAGCCTTCGTCGCTGTGTTACAAATTGACAGATTTTGACAAACGTCAGTGCCACTGACATGTCATGACATTAATTGTGCAAAAGATGTAGTCGGAAAGTTGGGTGAGGACAATGGCAGATATTTTTAATAAAATATGTCACAAGAAAGTAAAAAAAAACTCATTTCTGTCGTTTGTAATATGTAGTCTGGACAAAATAATGCGACGTGATCTAAACTTTTGTAGTAGACTAATGTAACGTCTGAACCTTGTACTTTAATATTACAATACCAAAACTTATGTGTTTTCTCTGGGAATGAGTGTACGATAGCCAACGTGTATCGCTTTATCTGGACGTGACGCGCAGAAATAAATATTTTTTCGTTATCTACAAGGAAATTACTATAAGAAACAATGGTCAGTGTTAATGAGTATTTTTTGACTAAATCTCATACCTTGAGACAAAATGTCACCAAGTCATACAATATATTTAATAAGTAACTAAGAAATTTTGTTGCAGGGACGCGTGAAATGAAAAGGTAACAAGTGACACAAAAGGGTATCGAGCGATATGAAAAGGCATCGAGTGACTTCCAAATTTTGATCGCGATTTTAGACAAAGGCACAGGAATTGATTAAAGAAATGGTTAGTGATTTGATATTTTTGTGATTCTATAATAATAATTAATCATCATATTCCAGGCAATTTTCTTCTAGAACTAAAAAAAAAAACAGAAAAGAATCCAGAAAGTGTTAGACATCTTAAGATATCTTTTAATTCCCACTTACTTGTTTCGTCTCAATACTTCTCAAAGCAACTCTTGATGACCCTAAAAGAATAACTGTTGAGATGCAGTACACAAACAAAAAAGGAATAAACAGGATACTTAGTTTATAAATATTTATTTATTTGTATGTCGTTGTTATTTTACATGCGTGATATATTACAACTTACATCATTACAGCGTATACAGTAAAATTTACATAACACAGTTTCATATCTTCGAAATCCTATGCTCAAAACAAAAAACAAAAAACAAACAACAACAGAAAAGGGAACATCGAACATCTATTCTACAAGAACGAAACCACAAAATTGAAAAAAATCAAATACAAAGGATGTATCAATACAACTTTCTGGCTTCCTTGTCTTTAATATAATTCAGGAGGTAGCAACATTTAATATCATCAATTTATATACACAATCCTCTTCTTATAACAATTCAATAACAATGCCTCGCATATAATTTAGTTTAGTAATATTGCACTGAAAAAAAATCACTAATTAAACAAATTGTGTTATCTGTTTATTTACCAAAAATTAATATGGCCTCCAGACAGCATCTGAGTTTTGCACAGGCCCTCTCTGGGTTGTATTCCCACCCCTATTATGTTCATCTTGCCTTTGGGCAGCTGCAGCGCAAGATCCATTATTAGCCAACAATAAATCAGTACTTCCGTTCATTTGACTTCGCGGATTAGTCGACAACTGGTCCATGACAGTTTGCAAATCGTTATGATGCGTTTGCGAAGAGTGCGAATGCAAAGAATGGAAGTTATGGCTTTGATTAGCTGCTGAATACAGCTGGGAATACAGCAAACTGGCTGGGAGAACTGGATATAAGGAATTATTACAGTTTGTCGACGAATAACTTGCAGGTGTCATATTTTGATGCAATCCAAAGTTGGTGTTGTTGCTTTGAGTTAATAAATCGTCTTGTACAGGACTTTCTGCAGCACTCGAGTTATCAGATAGTGACCTAGGCCCTGATAATTGAAAATCTGCATGGTTCGATGAGTATCTAGGTACTAACAATGAAGTACTCGATTGCTGAGCGTGCGTTTGAGCTGTCACCAGTCCAAGATGTTGATCCAAATCCGTCGAGGTTGTATCTGGAAGAACTGATTAAAAAAATGGTTAGTAATTTGATATTTTTGTGAATTTATAAATCACCATATTCCAGGCAATTTTCTACTAAAACTCAAGAACCCTATGACGTGAAAATCTTTTGACTTACGTGATGTGACTGCGCTGGAACCGAAGGTGGTGTCTTGTGTCGTACTTTGATCAGGAGTTGTTCCTGAGAACCCGAGGGCAGGTGTGTTGAATTGTGCTGCTGAAGGGGCTCCACAAGAACCCAGCGAGCTAGGGGTGAAATAGGGTGAGTAAGCCCCAGCGGCGCTGTATCCCCAATGTGAATTGGTTGTTGTTAATCCAAATTGTGGCATATCTAAAAATAAAAGTCACTATCTTACAAGAAGTTTATATATAGGGATATAAGGGTAGTTTTAAAGTTATAAACTTTTGAAAATTGGGGTTATTTGAGTTTTTTTTGCAGTCGATGTCGAACAGATACAGATAAAATCCGCATGTTATTGAATACATTGTGTGGCCACCGCAAAACAGATTAATTGCTTTTTACTTTGTGCCGTTTCGTGTGTGTGTGTGTGTGTGTGGTTGTTAGTGTGTGTTGGTAGATGGCGTTTGCGAGCGTCCTATTTTTTGTCGATTGCCTCTCACTTCCTGTACTGACGCTGCCCGCATTTTATCCGCTATTTATATTTGTCGTTGATTGGGCCCGGTAAAATTTGTTTGTTGAAAAGTTCGTGGACAATTATTATCCGATCGGCCGGTTGGTTTTAAATCGCTTATATGCATTGTCGTTTTATTGACAGCGAAACGAACGCAAATATTTACCCACAAAAAATATTGCCGCCCCGATATCGATGACTATTTTATTTTATATCGCGTCCAGATATTTCAACGCTGGAAAGCCCATATCAAAAAGAAAAGAGTTCAGAATTCGCTATAGAAAGATTGGATTGAGAATAGGGCCGTTCTATTGTAATATCCAAAAAAGGGTTTGCGTTCCATTACAGTTATTACACCGGTGGGAATACGGCAAGAATAAGGCCAAAAAGTAATTCATTTACAGCAATCTGATAAACAGAATGCAAAGCACCGTTAATTGTATTATTCATTTCCCTTTGGGGCGTGTGGTTTTACAGAAATTCGTAGGAATAACAATGAAAATATGAACTCATTGTTACGTACAAATTTGACAGTCTCATTTTTTTTAAATCGGCAAAGAGCACAAAGCAAAAACCAATTAATCCGTTGTTTCGATAACAGGTCGCGCTCGAGTACGTAAAAAAGTCGATTACAATCGATTAGAAAAACCCAGATGGGCAATTATCAGATCCGGGTTACGCCTCGATGGAAAAGCGACACTGAAATTCTTTCAGAATTACTCGCTTTGATCCCTATTTGGCCCTCTATCGGTCACGCACAGATCTAATTTCACCAACCCATGATCGGAAATTTTTCGCGAACGACCGGGTTTATTGAAGTCATTTTTCCATCAATTGTTCAACTGTACGCAGTTTTTCAATAAAAATTCTAATAATAATAATACTTACTGTTACAGTTTCCTATGGGTGGCATCCTGAAGCCGGTCAAAGGATCAGAAGCAGCAAAAGGAAACGGTCTTTGCCCAAAAGCAAAATGGAACTGCTGTTGCTGCCCTAAAAGAGACAACACTACTTTAGATTATAACACTGTCCGTACCTAAAATAATATTTTTATTATAAACTAAACACAGTACAAACATTAGAGTTGTGACCCTCTCTAACGCACATAGAACATATCGCAGAATTCTCGCGAGTTATGTAGAAAGGAGTTCCCTAGAATGGGATGTAACCTCCCCTTTAGTATTTAAGGGTAAGTGGACTAATATCGCAAGGAAGTTGATAGCAATTCAGAACAAACTGGCACGCAAACTTAGCAAGTTGCTGTACGCTATCTGGCAAACAAGTCCTGCGGCTTGCTAATACGCCTGGCCCAGGACGAAGTTCAACCCCTGGGAGAGACTATGATTTATTCCTTTCAAGACACACCACTCCACTTCAGGAGGATCATAAATGAAGCTGAATATAGAAAATAAACCCTGAATATCTCCTCTATTACGCACAGAATTTTTTTCACATGTTTAGATAGCTGATAAATTGGGTAATTAATCGCAAAAATTACACCTCTTTATCTGCGTTACTTTGTTCATGAGAACATTTAGAAATTTGAATAACAGTATGAGAGTATTTTTTTCTGAACACATGCAACCATATGTCGCATTACTTAAGTGCACCTAACTTTTTAACTCTTGTAAACAAAGAATTTAAGTATATTTACTAGTAACGTGATAGCGTTGAGACAGGGTGGCCAATCACTCCAACAATTCGAACTATGTTAACGAAAGAGTTATTTATATTGTCTTTTCTAAATATAAATTTATAAGCGGTTTTCTATGTAACTGATCCGTCATTGTCTCAATGGTATGTTTACTTCTCAATTCCACTTTTATATCGCCAGTTAAAATACTTTTGGGTTGGGTAACAGCGGTTTATTTTAAGTAACCGACTGACAAGCTTAAATAAACCTTTTACGCCGGCGTTCCGCATAACTTCCTCAAGGAAGGGGCGGATTTTAGGGGAGAAAAGACCCCCAGGCACTTGGCGAATTCATAAATCGCCCCGAAAAACCTGTTGCTCCATCTTAAGAACGACAACTGCTCGCAAAACTTTTAACTTTGATAACTTTAAGTAAGTAGCGTATTCATTACCCCAAACTTTTGCCCCACTCTTGACCTTATGTTGGCAATAATTCTGGTTAGTTTCAATAGGATTGTTTAATTATTTTTGAAGTTAGAAACATTTAAAAACGGTTTTCAATATATTTGTCTTCATAAACTTGTGCCCTAATATAACATCGTCTGGTCTAGTTAGTCGATTTGAACAACGAGAGCTAGAGCAGTACACCGGCTCTGTAAATCATTTGAAATGAATGTGCAAATTGAAGTGGCCCATGAAAAGGGTCAGAGGGTGCTCTCGCACCAGATGAGCTAGTTCTAATTAATTAATCAACCAATTCAATTCATTAATTCAGTTTTCGAGGACTTGCAAATTTAGGGAAATTTCCCAGTGGGTGTTTTCACAGTGATAAATATTCCCCAGGATGTTCTAACAGCTTAACGTTCTACACTCCGTAGTTTTTGTCTCTGCATTTATTCTTATGGCGCGCTTGAGCGCCCTCTAGACGAGAAACACTCGAAACTAGGGTTTGACGTTAAATATGACTGCGCCAAGTTATACAGTGCGAAAAGAAGTCTGGAATTTTTACAATCTGAAGACAACACAAATTAAAATTTCTAAACGTTCTCATGAACAAAGTATCACAGATAAAATGGTGTAATTTTCGGGATTAATTACCCAATTTATGTGTTATTTAAAGATGTATAATGATAGCTTCTATCCCAATTACGTTGCTCATATTTTAACATCAAGCTAAACTATGACATTTTACAATCTAAAGCCAACACAAATTCAAATTTCTAAACGTTCTCATGAACAAAGTAACGAAGACAAAAAGGTATAATTTTCAGGATTAATTACCCAATTTATGTGTTATTTAAAGATGTATAATGATAGCTTCTATCCTAGTTACGTTGCTCATATTTTAACATTAAGCTAAACTATGACATTTTACAATCTAAAGCCAACACAAATTCAAATTTCTAAACCTTCTCATGAACAAAGTAACGGAGGCAAAAAGGTATAATTTTCAGGATTAATTACCCAATTTATGTGTTATTTAAAGATGTATAATGATAGCTTCTATCCCAGTTACGTCGCTCATATTTTAACATTAAGCTAAACTATGACATTTTACAATCTGAAGCCAACACAAATTCAAATTTCTAAACCTTCTCATGAACAAAGTAACGGAGACAAAATGGTATAATTTTCAGGATTAATTACCCAATTTATGTGTTATTTAAAGATGTATAATGATAGCTTCTATCCCAGTTACGTTGCTCATATTTTAACATTAAGCTAAACTATGACATTTTACAATCTAAAGCCAACACAAATTCAAATTTCTAAACGTTTCATGAACAAAGTAACGGAGACAAAAAGGTATAATTTTCAAGATTAATTACCCAATTTATGTGTTATTTAAAGATGTATAACGATAGCTTCTATCCCAGTTACGTTGCTCATATTATAACATCAAGCTAAACTATGACATTTTACAATCTAAAGCCAACACAAATTCAAATTTCTAAACGTTCTCATGAACAAAGTAACGGAGACAAAAAGGTATAATTTTCAGGATTAATTACCCAATTTATGTGTTATTTAAAGATGTATAATGATAGCTTCTATCCCAGTTACATTGCTCATATTTTAACATCAAGCTAAACTATGACATTTTACAATCTAAAGCCAACACAAATTCAAATCTCTAAACGTTCTCATGAACAAAGTAACGAAGACAAAAAGGTATAATTTTCAGGATTAATTACCCAATTTATGTGTTATTTAAAGATGTATAATGATAGCTTCTATCCCAATTACGTTGCTCATATTTTAACATCAAGCTAAACTATGACATTTTACAATCTAAAGCCAACACAAATTCAAATTTCTAAACGTTCTCATGAACAAAGTAACGAAGACAAAAAGGTATAATTTTCAGGATTAATTACCCAATTTATGTGTTATTTAAAGATGTATAATGATAGCTTCTATCCTAGTTACGTTGCTCATATTTTAACATTAAGCTAAACTATGACATTTTACAATCTAAAGCCAACACAAATTCAAATTTCTAAACCTTCTCATGAACAAAGTAACGGAGGCAAAAAGGTATAATTTTCAGGATTAATTACCCAATTTATGTGTTATTTAAAGATGTATAATGATAGGTTCTATCCCAGTTACGTCGCTCATATTTTAACATTAAGCTAAACTATGACATTTTACAATCTAAAGCCAACACAAATTCAAATTTCTAAACCTTCTCATGAACAAAGTAACGGAGACAAAATGGTATAATTTTCAGGATTAATTACCCAATTTATGTGTTATTTAAAGATGTATAATGATAGCTTCTATCCCAGTTACGTTGCTCATATTTTAACATTAAGCTAAACTATGACATTTTACAATCTAAAGCCAACACAAATTCAAATTTCTAAACGTTCTCATGAACAAAGTAACGGAGACAAAAAGGTATAATTTTCAAGATTAATTACCCAATTTATGTGTTATTTAAAGATGTATAACGATAGCTTCTATCCCAGTTACGTTGCTCATATTTTAACATCAAGCTAAACTATGACATTTTACAATCTAAAGCCAACACAAATTCAAATTTCTAAACGTTCTCATGAACAAAGTAACGGAGACAAAAAGGTATCATTTTCAGGATTAATTACCCAATTTATGTGTTATTTAAAGATGTATAATGATAGCTTCTATCCCAGTTACATTGCTCATATTTTAACATCAAGCTAAACTATGACATTTTACAATCTAAAGCCAACACAAATTCAAATTTCTAAACGTTCTCATGAACAAAGTAACGAAGACAAAAAGGTATAATTTTCAGGATTAATTACCCAATTTATGTGTTATTTAAAGATGTATAATGATAGCTTCTATCCCAATTACGTTGCTCATATTTTAACATCAAGCTAAACTATGACATTTTACAATCTAAAGCCAACACAAATTCAAATTTCTAAACCTTCTCATGAACAAAGTAACGGAGGCAAAAAGGTATAATTTTCAGGATTAATTACCCAATTTATGTGTTATTTAAAGATGTATAATGATAGCTTCTATCCCAGTTACGTCGCTCATATTTTAACATTAAGCTAAACTATGACATTTTACAATCTAAAGCCAACACAAATTCAAATTTCTAAACCTTCTCATGAACAAAGTAACGGAGACAAAATGGTATAATTTTCAGGATTAATTACCCAATTTATGTGTTATTTAAAGATGTATAATGATAGCTTCTATCCCAGTTACGTTGCTCATATTTTAACATTAAGCTAAACTATGACATTTTACAATCTAAAGCCAACACAAATTCAAATTTCTAAACGTTCTCATGAACAAAGTAACGGAGACAAAAAGGTATAATTTTCAAGATTAATTACCCAATTTATGTGTTATTTAAAGATGTATAACGATAGCTTCTATCCCAGTTACGTTGCTCATATTTTAACATCAAGCTAAACTATGACATTTTACAATCTAAAGCCAACACAAATTCAAATTTCTAAACGTTCTCATGAACAAAGTAACGGAGACAAAAAGGTATAATTTTCAGGATTAATTACCCAATTTATGTGTTATTTAAAGATGTATAATGATAGCTTCTATCCCAGTTACGTTGCTCATATTTTAACATCAAGCTAAACTATGACATTTTACAATCTAAAGCCAACACAAATTCAAATTTCTAAACGTTCTCATGAACAAAGTAACGGAGGCAAAAAGGTATAATTTTCAGGATTAATTACCCAATTTATGTGTTATTTAAAGATGTATAATGATAATTTCTATCCAAGTTACTTTCCTCATATTTTAACATCAAGCAAAACTATGACATTTTACAATCTAAAGGCAACATAATCTAAAGCCGACACAAATTCAAATTTCTAAAGTTTCTCATGAACAAAGTAACGGAGACAAAAAGGCGTAATTTTCAGGATTAATTACCCAATTTATATGTTATTTAAAGATCTGTAATGATAGCTTCTATCCAAGTTATTTTGCTCGTATTTTAACATCAAGCTAAACTATGACATTTTACAAGGCAACACAATCTGCATGAACAAAAAAATTGTCAAACTTGATAGATAGGGTGGGAATGCACAAAAAAAATATTTTATTTATTTTTCGGTTAATTCCATCCCAGAGTTTTAACTGTGGATGCGGTTCTATAGCGAGGGTTGGTCCCTAAGTCCGTACAGAGGTTGAGATTGATTAATATAAAGTAATTTCGGTTTTAATCGATCGAATAATCCAATATAGAGTGAACGGGGGTTTGGGGGTTGGTGGGGGATGATGGGGGACGGTGAGGGAAACGTCGGACCTGGGGAAATTAAAGTTTGCTGGGGTGGTGCTACTGACAGAATTGATAAAGTTCCTTTAAATGCTTTCCAGTCTACCCGATTTCATCTCACACTACTTCACATGGTCGCCAATACCCCCCACCGCCGCGTTTGCTCCCCCTCTCTCGATTTAGCAACCCCCCATCCTCTACGGATTCTAAAGCCACCGGAACTGCTCTGTTCGGAAATAAATTACTAACCCTTTTAATATAATCCTGGATAGAGACGTCATTGAAGATAAAAAAATTGACAATCTTGAATCAACTTTTGTGGATTCTTTGGAATAAAATAAATAATAATTATTTTAAAAATTGTATTAGTTGGATCAAATTAGGTTGTACGTATAGAGCTATTCGTTTCGTCCTTCGAAACAGTAGGGAATAATTACATTTCCTCGCAGTATATATTAATTAAGCGTCTGCAGCAGCAGTCGCTAGAGTATCAGAGCAAGAGAGGTTTTGTCACCTACCGACTGTTTCGGAGGGATCGTGCGGGGTGTTAGGGGCGCAAGAGGCGGCCCATACGACAGCTGGACACTTTCCTGCTGACATGTATTAGATTAGGGTGGGAGTTTTAACACTTGCGACCGGCAGGACTGAGGCATTAGGGTCGCCGGACAGCTTTTTAGGAAAGTTCTCTTTTCTGGACGATCGGGGCGAGCTTTTAGAAGCGGCCATCGGACGAGATAGATGTCGCCCCCCGTCGACTTCGTTTTGTACGCGTTTGGATAATTGGGCTTTTCCATCCCTATTTAGTTAGAAGCAACCTCTTACTGTTTTATGGAGTATTTTATAGGCGAATTGTGCTTTTTTTTGAAAAAAAATTACTTAATTAAAATTAATAAACAAATGAACCTACTCACTTGTTTTTGATCTGGGTTCCCTTGGGCCGTCAACTGTCACTTTGATGGCTTTGTTGTACGTCGCAACTTGCGGTGGTTGGGTTGAAACAGTGATGGTTAACGTAAAACTTTTGCCTGGAAGAAAGTATACAAATTGTTTAATCCAATTAAACAAAATTACCTCAGTGAAATTTATAATTGATTTGTACACATTTGGGTGCCTTCTATGGATGTTTATATACTCCTAAAATTTTAAAATAGCTTAAGTGATATTATATCGATCAATTTCGATTGCAAGTTTGTTATACAAAGTTTAATAATATATTCTAAGTTTGTGTAACTAGTAATAAAGTGATTTTACACTATGCAAAGTTTAGGCAGCATACACAATGTGCAATGTCACCCCTGTTATCGATTACTGTTACAATATAATAAATATTCTTGTACACCCCCAGTTGGTGAAACACATTTTCAATGGGGGATAAAATAACACGTACCTACTCTACAATCGGCCATCACGACTCCCACAGCGTGGGTTCGTTGTTATTTGAAAGCCCAGAACGACCAGTACCTGTACTAGCGTTTGTAAACGTTGTAAATTCACTGGTAAGTGCTGTAACACCAACTATTATATACCAGGGAGCTATTAATGTTATAATTATTATACATCATCCATATTATCGATAAAAGTTTCAGATAAAACTAGGAAAAAAACTATCAAGGAAAGATACAGCATACAAAAATCACAAGTGACTAAAAAAGCTATGGTTGATATACATAGCCATCACATTTTGGCCTGCTTAGTAAACTGAGCAAAAAAAAACACGCAACATTCCGTATCGATGGTAATTTTTTCTACGTGGATTTTCCGCTCGCGTGGAATGTTGGTGGGGAGTACACGTACACAGAGGGCGCGTAGGTGTGCTTTTGGTGAAAAATGCACACTACTTGATGTGTTTAACCCCACCATTAGGGGTTTGCGTGATACCTCAAACACACCGCTACATCCAGCCACTTTTAAATTCATCGATTATTTTTATTCGCAGCGGTTTTTTTACGCGCCCGCGCGTTTGTCAGCGTGTAACAGCGTCCGATGCAATATTCCGACACACGTATACTCACGCGTGTACGTACGCGTTACTAATTACCCGTCTCGTTTTGTTTTTTTTTATGTTGTTTTATTTGCTTCAATTTGTTTAGCAACTTTCTGCGAACAAAAACAGCTATGGCTTCTACAAAAATCGAGATATTTAGGTGAATTGAACGGGAAAACATAGCAAATATACAAGGCTTTATCATACAATTTCATGAAGCCGCAGCCACTCTGGATTCTAACGAAATGTCAGGTTGAATCTCCATAAAGAATGCCTGTAACATTGCTCACTTCCGGTTGTCAGACTGTCACCTGAAGCAGTCCAATTCGTCCCCTGACAATTCCAGATATATTCACAAAATCTCAGCCCCATCCGTTGTACCGTTTGGGCGCTATCAAGTTCAGGAAGATTTGCAGGAAGATACTAAGATTCATTTGCACAACTATGTCTAACTCTGCACTAAAACAAGTCCTATCTTTTTCATTAATTAAAATGGACTAATGTTTTTATGGGGGAAGACTTCTTTCTTAACTATTTAGCAAACGTTAACAGACCCTGTGGAAGATAAGTCTTTTGTAGGTTCAACAGTTGAAAAGACTTTTAATTGCTACTGTTCGCATTCATGGCGAATTAAAATTGTCACTCGCCACATTCGAACCGTCAGATAATCGATATATTTAACATTGTGGACCTATACTAGCGGCGAATCACTCTGCCGAATTGCTGCTGGCAATGTTATACGCAGATAAAGCAGTATTTAGAGCGGTAGTTGTAGCAACAGCAGCACAGCAGCGCGACGATGCGAGCTTTTTATTCCGGCATCACGCAGTTTAATGTAATTTATTGCATGTCGAATTGATGATTCCAATTGTAAATAATTATTTTTTATTTGCCGACCGGCTACAGTTCGTTATTGCTGTCCGTGGTATTTTTCACGCAGCCACATTGACACAATTAAAAATGATGGGCTATTTTTTTGTCATTGTCCTATTTTACGTGATTTTTAAATCTATGTTATATTTTTTAATCAAATCCTTTGATCTGTTCTCTTCTATTATCGTTAAATAAGCTTGACATACAATACAAGGCCACAATCGAAAATCGTGCGTGACCAACACGAAAATTCAATAATTACCGTAATTCATAGGAACGAAAAAAGATCGTCGCGTGTTAGATTCTTGGATTGGGTGTCCTGACAGCGTGTGGGAAAGGATTAAGGACGTGACGGCGTGGAGTGCGCGTCGTTGGAAGTCACGCGACGGTAGCGGTGCCTGGCACCGGTCGGCGGTCAGACCGGGGGCGGCAAACTGTCGGTAAGCCGCCGAACCCGAATCTACCACCTCCGGCTTCCCGCATGCGAACGCCGCCGACCCCAGAACCCAAACCAAGCCGCAGGCGCGGTCTCCAACATACCAAAAACCCACATATACAACGAAACCACACACACATACATGAAGACGACGTCCGTCTAAAGAAACACAAGACTAAATCTTAAAATTTCGGAATTTTAAATTCCGGCGCCTCCACCAAAATTGTACATCCACCAAAATTCTGTTATTGAGAGTTATTCAAACAGATTGTTGAGATTTTGGATATTGTGTGATAAAGTGTGACCTATTTGCTGCATTTTTCTGTTTAGTTCATCTAAATATTTTGATTTTTGTAGAAGATATAGGTATTTTTGTGTATCTTGAGTTGATAAATTACAAAGCAATGTTCTCGTTTGGTTGTTTATTTTGCAGGTCTCTTGCCAAAGCCCGCTTCATAAGACGTGAAGAAGTCAAGTTGCAAGACGAAAAAATTAGCAGTACTGAAAACCTTATTGTTTGAAAAATAGATCCTGGAAAAACTGGTGAATCAAAAAAAAAAGGGTACAGTTTGCAGTGCCACAAATTGGCTCGAATAAACACTACAATAAAAGTAAAATTACAAAGTAACGATCGTTGGTTTGAAAAGAACAAAAAAATAAGCGGAAAAAACATATAAAGGATTCCCTCGGATCCTGTCCGGGCAAAAAAGCAATCAGAAGGAAAACCTCACTCATCCAAAGTGATCCTTTTAATCCACCCAGTCAAACTTTTTATTAACACAAACAAGCGAAATGAAACACAGACAGAACAAAGAGCAAACAAAGGCGGATTTTTCAGCGTTCAATTTTCCATCGTTTATCCTTTCATCCTGAAAGACGCGAGGGGCGAATGGGCGCGCGGGAAAACTGGGTAAAATGAGAAAAGGGGTCGACGTTGACGACAAAACGGCTTATTATCCGCCGGATTAACTTTTATGAACTGTTGACACTTTTCCGGTTAGAGAGACTGATGGAAATTAGGGTTTGAGAGAGAGATTCTACCACTTGTGTATCGTTATTTTTGCCATGCGCGGCGCCGCTCGGGAAAACTCAGGGAAATCCTGCCCCGTCGGAACGGGAATTGGACGACGCGAGCGACGGAAAACTCCCGGAAAATCCCAAAGGAGGAGACGGTAGGTTTTCTTAAACCCAGCGTCGAAATCTCCCAACGTCTTACGACTATATTTGGAAGAGAAAACACAAAAAAAAATAGATTTTTGTTACGGCGTATCTCTCGCCACACAAGACACCCAAATACGCGTACATAAAGACTGAGTTAAAGAAAACAACATATGTTACTTACCTCTACCACTTCGTCCCACAAATCTCAAATCATTGAATTTCGCCACCTGATTCTTCATAACAGCCGTGCAATTCCTCAGTTCGGCACAATAGTTCTCGTCGTTACCGGCCTTAACTGTCACAACGGTTCCATCACCTATGTCACCTAACGCGACTACTTTAAAAGCCACTGGTAATGTCTTGTTTGACCGCCAATGCGGTGGTAGCACTGTACACACAAACAGGGGACTCCCGGTGCGTATCAGTTCGCCAGGATGTTCCGAAAGGAAGTCATTTAAGGTCCTTTCTGCGAGGATATCTGACGTCATCTTCGTGTAAGTGTCATTGATGACGTTTGTTCCTTCAGGAGACGACGCAGTGCCTGTTGGTGTTTGAGTGTTTGTTGTTAGATGCATATTTGTCATTGATGATGATGGTGATGATGTGTTCCAATCACCGAACATTAAGGGATAGAAACATTTAAATTGGTGTTTTTTTTTTCTTGGTTCTTGGTGTTTTTTCTTGAGTTATGTCTTGAGTTATTTATTTCTTGAGTTATCTGATGTTTTTTGTTTAAGCACGAATCATGTTTTAACTGATTTTGTTTAATAAGCTTGAGTCACATGGTGTTATAAGTTGCTTACGCTGTTTTATCGGCTATGGTGTTGAAAAGAAATAATGAACCTGAAACAAGAATTAATGTGCATTAGCAATTATATCAATGTTTGGTGCAAGATATGTTCAGTTAGTAGTAAAACATTGCTATGTGTTTCATGCTTAGTAAGTTTTGTATTTCTTCACCAACTTTGACTGTTGTTTTTTAATTTTGACGAATCTGGCAAATCAAATCTTTGAATTTCATTAGCGAAAACACAGCCCTAAAACTACTTTTCTCATGAACTGAAATAATAAAGTACCATGTTTGTGTCCCTTATATCAGGGGATACACTTAATTGATTAATATTATTCAAGGTAGACTAAAGTAGACGCTCTAGTTAGTTTTGTTAGACTTCTGTCATTTCAGATATTATGAAAAACAGTATGTTGTAGCGTTGTGTAAATTTTTTTAAGCTATACAATAAGCAGAAACATATCCGCAGTATTCCAACATTGATTAGCGTTTTCTCCATGAAGCCAAGTGTCTATTTTTTATTGGTGTTAAATATATTCTTTTGTAGGTATTTAATACATCATATGTATTGTGATAGAAAAAGATGCCAATTTTTTAAACTAATTGTAAACGATTTGATTTTGATCAATATGATTTGATTGATATGATTTTATCAACATACTTTCGTAAACAAACAAAGTCTGCAATCAATTGACCTCCGCTACTCGCGTATGAATGAAAAATCGGCACGCGACAATAAAAAACAGCAGACCTGTCACGCCGCTTAGTTACCTAGGTAACACGCGACGCCTCGTCAACATTTTTCCATCAATGGAAAAACTCTAGCGTATTTTTAAGCGCGCTTTTCCTGGATTTCAAAATTTTTCTGAACTGATTTTAAGCAGGATTCAAGATAAATATACATAAAAACAGGATATACCATTAATAAAAAAAGGACATAGTGCTACTTTTCTCGTTCTGGAAGTAACAGTACTACTTCCTGAACAAGAAAAGTGCGTTACACAGAAAAAGAACGAAATTTGTGTGGCTATGCTTATGCGTTATCGGTGACTATGCTTATACACGTTGGCTTTTTGATAGGACGTTCCTGAACTGATATCAAGAAGGATTTAAGATGAGTACAAATTAAAAACAGTTACCCAACGTTCCGACTAAATTGTTGACATAAGAACGCTTTTAATATTATTCAATTTCGTGAAGCCGCAGCCACTCTACACCCCAACCTAACGTAAGTCATAGAATAACACAACGTCAGGTCATGTCAATGCCATTGACTTTTATCTAAGCCTGTCAATTCGCAACAACAGCGGCTGTGGATTCTGTCAAACTGTTATAGCACCAAAACCGCTAGTCTCAATGATTTAGTATACATATTTAGTCATTTGTATACGTATTTAGTAATATTTAGATTTACTGGAGGATGGGCCGGTATTAATTTGGACAATGTCGGATGAATTCCTAAGAAAACGCATTTACCATTTGCAATTTTTGATTGTCAGGGGATGAACTGGATTATTTTTGGCCATAAAAACAATCCAGTACATCCCCTGGCAATTCTGAGTAAGTGTAGCAAGTTTCAGCGCCGATTGCGTTGATTTTTCCTGAAATGTTTCCACGAAGGATTCATGATGAATGTGGTATATAAAAAGAGCGAAAACACATAAAAAACAGAACATAGTGTTAATAAGAAATGAGTTAGTATAGTTATTCTTATTCGACGCACAGAAAAAAAGAACTTGAAACTTTTGTAACTATGCTTATACGCGTTGATTTTTTGGTATGTTTTCTTGTGACTTCAAGAAGAAACAAGATATACCGTTAATAAAGTAAAGACATACCGTTACTTTCCCTCGTTCCGGAAGTATAATCCTGTTCGTCACACAGAGAAAAAAAAACACAAAACGTTTGTGGCTATGTTTATACGCCCCCGGTGTCTATGCTTATACGCGCTGATAGTTGGAAGAGTTTGGTAGGTTTTTCCTTTGCGGACGGTGTATTGCCACTAACACGGCCGAAAAACCGATGCTTTGAAGGTCCATGTGCCATGCAGCGATAGCCCGCGCCACGTACGTCCTCCCAAAGCCGAAATAGACCGTCTAACCAGCCAGACGAAGAGATGATACGCGAGGGTCCGTCTGCTTTCAGTGTACACCGAAAGTGCGCGCCTTGATAACCCTTTGGTTATCAACGGGAAACCCCAAAAACGGAGAGGGAACTACCCGCATCTCTTCCAATCGGAGTGAGATAAACACAGGCTAGATTAAAACAGAAGCTAGCGCCGTGGGGAGAGAGACGGACTTAGCCGTGCCGGAAGCGACGCGAGAAGGATGCGAGGTCCTGCGGTTTGAACGGGTTGGGCTTTCGCGGTAATAAAGGACGGTCGTATATAAATTAACGGTTAACAGAGGAAGAAGATGGTGAATGGTACCACGCTTGCGTCACATACGGCGAAGTCGAGGGGTAGTGGTGGTGGATATAGGGTTGCTGTTTTGTCATATGTTTTGTTCGCTCTATTCGTAGCGGTTTACCCACTCCGGCTTACCCCGGTTTACCCCGAACGCGGGGTAAAGAACACACACGACAACGCGATCTGCGTGTTTTTGTTGTTGGGATTTTTTTTTTTTTTTGAGGGGGTTGAAAAAAATAATCGGTTTTTGATTCGCGCGTGTGGAGGAACTCTTGAAGTTAATTACATAAATACCCCTTATGTAATACATGCATACCTTCTATACAATTCTACCATTCCCAAAAGAAAAATACCTCGAAATGACGATCATCGCTTAGGTAGTACACACTGCAATGACCCCTTTTGGGGAAATTTGTCAGGCTACGTTGGCGCCATCTATCATTCCGGAACGTATCACTTACCCCCGACTTCCTCCCTCTCATTTCTCATCAAAAGAAACGTGACAAATCCCCAAAATAAATCTCGCACAAATCACCATACAAGAAGTAAAGCGTGCGCAAAATCCGTCAGTGTAAATGGTCGAGCATTATACATTCTTTATTGCAACCCTTGACCATTTGAGGGCGCGCGCACTTCAAGAACGCCACCCACCCCGTTTAGGGTTGAATTTTTGTGCACCACCGTCCCGGATTGTTAGTTTAATTACAAGCGGGGGTTGAACATCCCCCTACAAAACGAATCTCGAACTGACAGGACAACGGAATGAATTATACCGATAAGGGGGTTGTTTTTAGGTGTTTAGTGTACGATTTTGACCTGGAATATCGAAATAATTCTTTGTAGGAATGTTTGTAACGCCTTTGAAGGTAAATCATAGCTTAAGGGTGGATATGTGGTCCGGGGTTGTAATAAATTTTGCGGACAAATTCATCCTTTGTAGATAACTGTGCAGGGGTAGTTTACCCCCTTTCGGGTCGTATATATTCCGAGTAAGGGCTGCTGGACAGTGTCCGCTTTAAGTCCAACCCTTTCGCTTTAATTTCCTACCCTTAGTTGAGCTTAGTGCACCCCTTACCCGCTCCAAGCTAAAGCGCTGTCCGAACTGTACAATAACAGGGTGAGTTACATATTTACTTACTGCCTAAGCAGATTTTCCATTATTTATATTGAGATTGTCATCAAAATTTGTGATTAATTTGTCATTTAGTACACAACTAAGGTATTGAAAGTATACGTACGACCCCCATTTCTGCTATCTGACGTAATGCTTTTGGACTAGTCAGACAGCAAAAATGGAGGACTTTTTGGTCTTTATGTCTAACCGATCTGACAACCCTAGTATTGACTTATATTTAGAATAATTTGAGCACAGCTGTCCACAACTGCAGGATATAAATAAAATACCAACTGAAACAAAACTGTAATTTCGGCTTTGACGGCCTTTTTGTACTACACAAATACGCTTTTTAAGCTCTAACTTTTACTATGTTGACATAAGCGACATCTAACGGAACCCCGGAATACCATAAACAAATTAATCAAATTTCAGGATCTACGAAAAATATCAAGACCTACGTCGACGATGGCATGGCGTGACAAAATAGCCGGAAACATGAGGTTCCAAAAACACCGATAAATATCAACGTGGTACAGTTATTGTTTTTATTTATACTGATTTATTCTGATGTCTACTGTCGGATCTAGATCCCTTTGTAAACAATAGAATGCAGAGCACGTGGTTCCACAGCTATAGCAAATGTGTCACGTATATCCGATTGAGTGCGAAAACGTACTGGGCTGTGTAAACTAAAATGCGGACTGGCCATCTGTTCTCTAAATACAGTTGCGTGTGGTTTCGTTTATTTTGTTTGGGCAAAGAACACAAATTTGTGTTAAAAGTTTTACTGAGGTGGCCAAACGTATCAACTTACTGGCCGGTAAATTATGAGAAATTAGGGGGATGATGCGTATACAAGAATATAGGGACAAAATATAATATTTCTAAATTATTGTTGATTATTGTACCAATATTGCATTGCAACTTTTCTTTTAAATTCCCCTTTTTACTCTCCGACTAGTAGTGGAAGAGGAGGTCACATGCATCTTCTGAGGAATTTATCCGATTGAGACCAAACTCATACCAACTCATCCTCCAGTGACTTTAAATACGTATAAAAATTTGCAGATCAGTGGGATGAACGGTTTAGACGCTATATGCTTTTATAGAAGAGGTTTGACAGAATCCGTAGCCTTCGTCGCTGTGTTGCGAATTGTTAGATTTTGACAAACGTCAGTGCCATCACATGACATGACATTAAATGTCAGGATGACAAATGTCATAGAACTGACGTTAGTTAGTGTCCACATTGGCTGTGGTTTTACAAAATTGAATAATTTCAAAAGTGTTTAGAAATTTCATTGTACCAACAATATAGTCGGAAAGTAGATACATTTTACAGTAGATACATACATACATTTTCCAGAAATCATCGCAATCGATTGAGGGGACCTCAAAACGCGTATTTCCGCGGAAATCTCGAAATGTAATTTTCCGTCGATTACAATACTTTCCTTCTAGGGCACTAGTCGGAAAGTAATAATAGAAATGTTGTGATTTATTATTTAAAAAAAATGAACTCTAAAAATGAAACTCTCTAAATTTAAACCAGCTTTGTTTACATATGGCGTCGTACCACGTGTTCCGCGTCTATTTTACCGACATACCGGAGTCGCAGCTCGGAAAAAAGCTACCCGGAAAAAAGCACGTGCATGTATCCCACACACGCCCGCTTCCGTACACGCGAAAGCTTCGGCCTTTCCTTTGTAGATGGCGCAGCTTGGTCCGCATTTTTTCAAAACTCCGGGTGACTCCGGGTTGACACAACAATCTGCCAATTTAGTATTGTTCAAAATGCATTCACGCCGCACGCGAGCGTTTTATAATTGATGCTTGAATAATAGGGGCCGATATATTGATTTGCCGTTTCGAGAGGGCGCTGTGTTATAGCATAATAATAATAATAAATAATAATAAATAATAACATCGAATAAATTATGGGAGATAATGCGGAAAATAAATTTAATTCTGCGTCGATTTTGGATATATAATTATAAGTAATTTTCATTACGCTGAAAGTTCGCGTAATTTGCGTTGTATTTATTATATATACACAAATTGCTTTTTATATTCCTATCTGTGATATAATGACACTGACAAGGGGATAGTTTTGGTGTTGCTGGTGTACAGGGTTCGTACTTGGTAGTGATACAGGGGTAGAGGGCGATGTTCTCTGATAAATGCATAGATAAAGGTCCCCCGTTTCGCTGTAACAATGCGGCTGTGGAGGTATCATGGCCGTGTCGTCCCTCATTGATCACCAGATTGCGATCCGCATGCGGGAATAGATTCATTTTGGTACACCGACACTTTATTCTAGGCGTCGCGACGCCAGCCAAGCGAACGACGCCGAGGACCGACCCTCTGTACCGAAAACTAGATACTTTACCTCTGAACTGGTAAACTGGTTCAACCTATATTGGGTATAACGACGAATAAATCGACTTTCGAGATCATTTCATTCCGAACGTATCGTTACTGGAAGAAAGTTGAAATCTATAATTCACAATCTATCGAAAGAATTTTGATTAGAATCTCAAAAAATCTGATGTGGCCAAGCACATGACTTTATCATACGATACAGCCGTGTTCAGGGGGGCAATTTCGAAGTTCAAGGGGCATCCGCTTACTATGATTTAATTTTTTTTTCCAAAAAATGGAATGGACATAAATTATACAAAATTTTCTCTACTATAGTTTATTATTTAACTATTTTGACGAAATTACAGAAATGGCAGCTAATTTGCAAAATCGTTGAAAAATGATAAGAGTAAACCTCGAGTTTCTTTGGGCCCTTTTGGACAAAACTTCTTTCAGCTCTAAGTTTAGTTACGAAACTTCTAAATATGAAGTTTCGTCTCGATACCTTCAGTAGTTTCTCCGAAATCGTCGCCACAAAAAACGGGTACACACAGACATTTTTTTGTACCTTATTGAAACATATTCAGGTGACCCAAAACGACATATTTCCGCTAAAATCTCAATTTTTTTTTCGACACGATTACAATACTTTGTCATACTACGTATGATATAGTAAAAAGTCATTTCATTAAATTTTAATGTGAAAAAAAGTATGTAGATTTCAAAAATGAAACTAAACAAATCCTTACTTAAACCAGATGTTACAATATCCTTAAAACCTATGACGCAATCATCTCTTAATTTCCCTCTTTTGGTCCGTCATACAATTGTTGAATTGTTGTTTGGAAGGTTCAGATCTCCAGATTTGTTTGTCTCGCGGATTGGGTTTTAGCGGATAAGAATGCGATGAGCTTCTGTTTGCAGAGCACACAAAGCGGCTAATACCATTGTATCTTTTGAAATACTGTAGCCTCAATAAAACCCAATTGACAATAGGGCCTTTCTTGGATTTGAAACGATGCATTGAACGCAAACAATATACGCAAGAGGTATACATAGGTAATGTAATTATTTCTGGTACGAAAGTTTGCCGAAAGTATAGATTAGTTGGACCACCTTATAGCTAAAGGGTTCTAGTTCTAGTTGCATAATAACTAGTAAAGCCAACTAGCCAACTAGAATCACCAAAATAATGATAGTTGACTACTCAAAGCACATATCAACAATTCTTTTTTTTGTGATGACACGAGCCCTTCTGAAACGAATGCTTGGGTATCACGAAATAGGTCGGTTAACCGTCTAGCAAACCGATGAAGTCAGGCGTAAATAACCCAAAAAAGGGGCCCTCTTATTCCTGATTTTATTTCACCTTTTTACAAACAGCCCATCTGACCATCTGTCGCTGCGTAAAGGACACACGCTACCGAATTAATAAACGACCCACATTTTTTACGAGAGATGACAGTTTTGCTTTTTGTGTGTGTGTGTCCTCGCGTAATGTTTGTTTGTGTCGATGTTGACTCAAGTGGAAATGGTGTAGTGGGCTTAGGTTTTATGTATTACAAGGTTTTTACGTATTGTAAGGTTTTTATGTATTAGAAGGAGGTACAAAACACTTCTTTTTGTCGACGAAGCAGTAATAGATGCTGGGGTTGGGGGTTGTTCGTAATAGGGGAGGAAAGAGAGCACCTCCTCAATTGGTATGTATAGAATATTGCTGAATGCGTGGAGTGGAGATCCAGTGGGATAGATAAGACGTGATTGGCTCAAACCAGCGGCACCAAAACCTTTTAATAAATAATTTTATAAACTATATCAAACTTTTGAACTCCTTCAGTGCTCCCACCACTTCTTGTAGATTCCTGTCTGAATAAAGTAAGTAAACTTAAACAAATTAAATTTTTAGTTGAATCTCCTAAGTTTTTACATTTTGTTGTCAATAAATTTGTCATTGATCGTCCGCAATGGCTTCAGATAGGTCAGGTATGGAGGGAACCACTTGCTAATCTAACTGTTTGCCAATGTCGGCTATGATCTGACATTTGAAGGGGTTAAGTATCAACATAGGCTCATTACAGGCCAGTCAATATTGACCGAAGGCTACCGTGCTGTACACTGCTGCTAGTATTCTGTTCCACGCTACAATCTGACTTTGTACATGAATTGCTTGTAGACAGGACACACCGAACCGTTGCGTACGTAGCATGTGTACTCTGGAACATGTCTATAGGTACGACTATTACACGAAAGCATTACTTACCCAGCATATTCTAATCCTATATTACACATATTTTAATGCTCAAACCTAAAAATTGTACGAACCAATATTAAACAAAACCGAAGCAAACAATTAATGGTAACATTAAGCATTTCCCCGAAACATAAACGCACAAGGCGAAACAATTATAATATACAGAGTTATGATTGATGATCGGGGCTAATTCACCCCAAAAGCGGTCGTTTCCCTATACACCCTTTCTAAATTACGTTCCGTCTTGCACCCCCGAACCAGCCAAACCCCACACATATATACAGCGAAGGAATAACGACACAATAATTACGTGTAAATAAATTTGAGCAAAAATCGTGGAGCCGTGAGTGATATGTTGGTAATTATACGTCAGGCGGCCGGAAGTACAGGTTAGCACGAACACCCGCACATAAAAGGCACTTCCGCCGGGTCGGGGACCGGTATTCATTAGCTCTCTCTGTGTGTGTGTACGCTTGAAAACGACGGATGTCAGAGTAGTGTCTTGTCAGCTCTTTTGCATTTTTTATCCGCGCGCACTCGACTTGCCAAATTCGTGAAATGTTAATTGTCGCTGTTGGCAGCAGTTGAGGAAATGCACGCACGAGAGGGGGTCGTGATCAACCTTTTTTTTAGGGAAAAGTCCTTTACGTGTTTCAGCAAGACAGATCGTTTAATTTTCAACACGTGCGTGTCTTTTTGGCCACGTGATTTATTTATTTTTAAGGGTCCAGGGTCGAGTGATAATTAGTCGACGTTATAAGTAATTATTGCCTGTAATGATCTTAAAATTGACACTGACATGTTTTAAAATAAGGACTATTATATGATCTAGACCAGTGTTTCCCAACCTTTTTTGAGCTATGCCCCACCGAAGCTGGTCTAAAAATCTCATGCCCCACTTCATATTGTCTTTTTTATACCTATAACAGAGTTGGAAATGAACCTTACTCGGAACGGTGTACGTTTCTCATTTCGTCATTGGTACACATTCTGCCCAACAAACTTTGACTAATTTCCTCTCTGTGACGTAATGAAAAACTTGCGCCATTGGGGGTATAAAAATAATAACATAAAACAATAATTTATTTGATTATTGAAATAAATACTAAGCATTTTAGCAGAAACAAAATTTGCTACATATTCTATTATAACAAAATAGAAATAAACATTCACTTAAAAACTAATACAACACAAATCTGCCATATTTTATTATAACAACACAAAGTTAAACATTTACTCTAAAACTGAAATTGTCACTGCAAGTGTTAATCGTGCCCTTGAGTCTAGTTATCAAATATTCGTGCTCATTGCTAAATCTGGAAAAAGCACAAAATTGGGGAACATTTAATTAAACTGTCAATATCAACATTTATAAAAACGGTTTTAGAAAAAGATGACAAAGATGTGATAGCTGTGCCCCTTAGTAACAACACTGTCAGAAAAAGAATGGTTAAAATGAGCAAGAGTGAGAGGCACTGAGGTCTTGTTGATAACTTATGTAAGGTACATTAATAAGGAACATTTTTTTAGGAAATGTTATTCTGCAAATCATAAGAAAGCACCACGACCTCCAGAGATATTTTTTCTAAGCTAAAAAACTATGTTATTAATTATGTCGATAATATTCCAATACAGAACATAACATGTTGTGCTGTCAATCGTGCTCCTAACATGATGGGCAAGAAAAGTGGCATTGTGTAATCCACAGGGAAAACTTGGTACCCAAAAATATTTGTTCAATGAAGTATTAAATTTAGTTATAAAAAGTATGAATTATTTTGTACGTCACAAATTAACTTGAAATGTCACATTCGACATTAGCTTTGATACAATTGACATATTTTATAACCGAATTTAATCTTCATTGAGAACTGGACAAACATTTTTGGTTACCAAGTTTTCCCTATGGAGCTATATTAGACAATGCACAAGAAGCATTTCTGGATTCTTATCTTTAAACAGCCGCTTTTGTCCATCATGTTAGGAGCACAGTCTGCAGTACAGGATGTTATGTTCTGTATTGGAATATTAAAGACATTGAAGTAATTTTTTTGCTTATGAAGAATATCTCCGGAGGTTGTGATGCTTTCTAATTTACAGAATAACATACCTTCAACAAAATGTTCCTCAACAATGTATCTTAAGTGGCATAGCTATCACATCTTTGACATATTTTTCTAAAAACGTTTTTACAAATATTGATGGCTTAATTAAATTTTTCCCTATTGTGTGTTTTTTTTTTCAGATTTAGAATTGTGTAGGGATATTTAATAATTAGCCTCAAGGATATGATTAACGGTTGCAGTATGAACGGTACAAAGAGACTTTAAGGTAGGTTTTTTTTTTTCAAAATTTTTCTATATTCCAATTGCCCCCCTCAACAATCATATTGCCCCCCAGTGGGGCGTACGCCCCACGTTGGGAAGCACTGATCTAGACTATTAACAGGTCTAAAACGTGCTTGAATCATATTCGCCAAACTTTTTTTATTTGGCGGATAGATGGCGCTGACACCTCTCTAGTCACACATTGGCTAAGTTTGTGGGTATATAAGTTGCAAAAGTAACATTTATTTTTCCCTCGACTGTACATATTGAAGTGGTAGTGGGGGATTGGTGGAAATGTTATCCGCAGAACAATAACTTGACGGTGAACTCGATCAGTCGAATCGGGGGTTGGGGCTGCTCGATTTCTGGTAAGCCAAAATCTGGGATCAAGATAGCTTCGGAGATATATGGCGTAGATTTCGCGGAGTATGCAGAGACGACCAGGTTTTATCTGGGGTGGCTGTGCTTGCAGGATGCGAGATCAGACAGTTTTATGGGGGATCTAGATGGTCGCGATATGGGCGCGCACGAAGGCGTCGCGACGACACCGTCGCGTCCGTGCCGCATCCTCTTTATAGCCTATACCGTTTACGGGAAACACTTCAACTGCAATCAGAGACCAAATCCAACCCCGGACTGTACGGAATAAGCCGGATAATATCGGGGGTTGTTCTTATTTATGGGTGTTTGAAACACAGTTTATCGATAATTTTCTGATTTTTTTGTCACGATTTTTTGATAATAAACAGTACAAGCAAATAGCTAAAAACTATTAATTTCTAAGATCCATTTGAAAAAAAATGAGTTTTTGATATTTGAAAATGATATAAATGATATAATGTAAGAATAGACACCTTTCTAATGGTACATCCTGAAAGTTTACATGGAATATAATACTATTAAAAAGTTTAAAAAAATCTTGATTAAGTGAAACGTATCATTATCATTGGATAATTAGTTTCATTGGGATTGGTTAGTTATTTTTAAAGTTGTAAACTCTTGAAAAGTGTTTATCGATAACTTTTATCACACTCAAGCAACGGCTATTCATTTACAACTTCGAGCAGAGTTCAAAACCAGTTTTTCCAAGTTTAGTGAATTTTAAGTCGAACAAGCGAAAACATTTTTTGTTAACTGTTTTGAATTCGAGCAAGCCATATTTCTGCGGTGTACGAAATAGTATATTATTATTATACAAGTTTTATAAGACGTCAAATTGGCGCAAGAGTTGTTTGGGGCACGAGCAGCGCCAGCGACGAGTGCCCCAAATGAACGAATGCGCCAATATGTCTGATAAAACGAGTGTAATATACTATTTTTTCTACTTTGCGTCATTAATTTTATAAAAATTTAGAAGTATATTAGGTAAAATTCCAATCTAGAGTAATTATGGGTGCAACCGTTGGTAACACTGTCATCTGTCACTTAAATTCAAATATCTGTGAAAAAGTAATTATTGATAATTATTATATACCATCATATACTAGTAGTACGAAACCTAGGATGCAACACGCATGTTTAAATATGTATAAATATATACATACTTCGCAGTTTGTGCGATTCTAAAAAAATCAGTTTGTGCTTACTTTTGTGGTTATGTGTATTTTTGTTTGACATGCATTTGATATCAATGTCACCAATCTTAGAAAAAAGTTACTAAAAACGGTGTTACAATTTGCTAATTGTAACACCGAAAACAGTGTTACAATGTGTGCATTGTGAATGCAAAGTAGAAAATAGTATATTATTATTATACTAGTTTTATAAGACGTTAAATTGGCGCATGAGTTGTTTGAACGAAATGAACGAATGCGCCAATATGTCTGATAAAACGAGTGTAATATACTATTTTTTCTACTTTGCGTCATTAATTTTATAAAAATTTAGAAGTATATTAGGTAAAATTCCAATCTAGAGTATTTATGGGTGCAACCGTTGGTAACACTGTCATTTGTCACTTAAATTCAAATATCTGTGAAAAAGTAATTATTGATAATTATTATATACCATCATATACTAGTAGTACGAAACCTAGGATGCAACACGCATGTTTAAATTTGTATAAATATATACATACTTCGCAGTTTGTGCGATTCTAAAAAAATCAGTTTGTGCTTACTTTTGTGGTTATGTGTATTTTTGTTTGACATGCATTTGATATCAATGTCACCAATCTTAGAAAAAAGTTACTAAAAACGGTGTTACAATTTGCTAATTGTAACACCGAAAACAGTGTTACAATGTGTGCATTGTGAATGCAAAGTAGAAAATAGTATATTATTATTATACTAGTTTTATAAGACGTTAAATTGGCGCATGAGTTGTTTGAACGAAATGAACGAATGCGCCAATATGTCTGATAAAACGAGTGTAATATACTATTTTTTCTACTTTGCGTCATTAATTTTATAAAAATTTAGAAGTATATTAGGTAAAATTCCAATCTAGAGTATTTATGGGTGCAACCGTTGGTAACACTGTCATCTGTCACTTAAATTCAAATATCTGTGAAAAAGTAATTATTGATAATTATTATATACCATCATATACTAGTAGTACGAAACCTAGGATGCAACACGCATGTTTAAATATGTATAAAAATATACATACTTCGCAGTTTGTGCGATTCTAAAAAATCAGTTTGTGCTTACTTTTGTGGTTATGTGTATTTTCGTTTGACATGCATTTGATATCAATGTCACCAATCTTAGAAAAAAGTTACTAAAATCGGTGTTACAATTTGCTAATTGTAACACCGAAAACAGTGTTACAATGTGTGCATTGTGAATGCAAAGTAGAAAAACAATTTTTTGTTACTTATTTCGACGTCGAGCGTCGACGTCGATGGTGTGATGAGTATTTTTGTTGTTCACACATTCTACATGATGCAGTGCATTTCCTAAAAATATTATGGTTTATAAATAACTGATATTATTGTAATGTCTGCGATATCATTATAGGTAAAGAACCACGTGTTAGGTCAGATATTTCCATTTCAACTGTTAAATTGCGATCAAACAATATTGATACAAGTTTTGATACATATCACCAGTTTTATGTATTCATAATCAATAAAGTCTATCAAAATAATATACTAAAAAACAGGATTAGATTTGAGAAAACACATATTTTCATAATGCTAGTACATTTTTGCAGAAAAAGTAAATAATTAATATTTCTACATCTTTTATTAAAATTAGTAAGTTAAAGTTGTTTCTCTGAATGCTTCTTGTGTCTATGGCATTATTATCTAGAGTCTAGACCATCTTGTGGGGTTGCATCCTCAATATGTTATAATATTAACAATTTTTTTCTTAAATATAAACTCAACTAGAGGAAATTTATATATAATCATTATTTACTTCGATTTTTATTAAATTATGAATCAAAAGAATCAAACAATTTTTGATTAGTATCTAGATAACTCTAATTAATTCGTAAGAAATTTTCTTTCCTGTTTTATAATCAACGTTATTCAAGTCATATTTTCCTAACAAAGTCATATAAACCAAAATTTCAATCTCAACCTTTAAAATCGCAAAATCGCTAGAAGGTACGAAATTAAAATAAATCCTAGAGTTGCGCGTACGTATGCACCCTCAGCAACGAAAATAACCTATATATACGTGGCCGAAACAACCCTTTCAGTGGCTGTGCAAATATTCCGTAATGTATGTACGCCCGCGGGGTAGTAAAGCGCGTCCGCGGCCCAGATGGGGTGCGAGGAGGCGCGAGGGGGCGCGAGGGGGTGCGGTGGCGCATCGGACGCAACCCCGCCGAAAGGGTTGGTCGGACGTCCACCCCTGTGGCGGGTAACTGGCCAGGCTACCCTCATTAGCGTGTAAAAGTACGGTTACTGTGTACAGTTTTATCATGTGTTCTGCGTATCACACCCCCACCCCATCACACCGCCAACCACCCAACCAACCCTTCTGTTGCTCGGCGCGCTAGTTACTAGAAAAGTTTTTTTTTGCTTTGGTTGATTTTTCGTAGCATCCCTCGATGGGGTTTTTGTTTCGATTAAGGGTGTTTTGTTCTATTTTCTGTAGCACTGGTAGTAACACTCAACGTTGTATTCCAAACTGGCGCTTTTTACAGCGCCGCCTGTGCTACAAATCTAAAGAATTTAGCTGGACTGCCATTCTCTTTGTTAGTATTTACAATAGCTCTGTGTATAAGTCAAAATTTTCGATTTTAGTTATTGGGCATTCTAGAAATATGTGGTTAAGGCTTCCCACCTGTCCACATTCGCAATATGGACATTTTAGGATACATTTTAGGTTATCTGCTATCTGTTACTGTTGTTACGAATGTCCGGCAGGGGGCGTTTCGGGTTTGACGTTACTGTGGTAATAGCAGCAAAACACGAGTCGACAAAAATCGATTTTTTGGATCGAAAATTGTTTTTAAGGCCGTTTTTTTGCTCAAAACTCTTTGCGAAGGGTATTTAGAGGGATCTTATCGTAAGACATGAGAGCGAGCGGCTTTTATAAGGTCGGCAGGAACGGATAAAAAATGTAAATTTTGACGTTCATCGATCCGCTTGTCGGAATTTCTAGACGTCACGTGACATTTTCTCGAAGTTCGCCTTCACCCGAAGAGGTGCAAAAACGTGATTTTTTTTCAAAATTGACGCATTTAATTTACAAAATATCGCGCAGTCCACGCGGAAATGTGTCCTTTTTTCAATTCGAGCGTCAAAAATAATATCGAAAAGCCCAATTTTGCAGCTAGTCGATCGCAAATGTCGGCGAAATTGGGCGATTCCGCTGAACGCGCCCTACACTTGAAAGTTCGTAATTAGTATAGGTAGATATGTTAAAATTTGCAGTAATCCTTCCACATTGCAGGATTAATTAACATCTACAAACTAAACAGAAATCACGATAAGAATATTCTTTTCTATTACATATACACGCATATCTTTCGCGTGTTAGTAATCTCGGCGAGCGCTAGGTGTCGCTGCTATTGTGATTATGGTACTACAATGCCGCTATAAGTCCTTCCGGTCCAAGGATTCCGGTGAATGAACGCGTCGCCGGATGCAAGGTATTGTCCTAGGCCAACGCGTTGTCCTGAACACGACGCGTTTTCAATTCTATCTTTGCCATCCAGACTGGATGGATAGATGCAGTCTCTCACATACATCACCATTATTATATGCAAAGAGGGACCTTTGCATAACAGACGGTGGGTGTCGCTACGTACCAGTAATTAATTAAAGTGATGCTCCAGAGGAAGCATTAAAGAATGGACGCTTATCCCGTGACACACAGAGTAAAATTTTACGACATTTTCTCCTTTCGGAGCAAACTGTGTCCGATCCAATCGCACAATTTGGATGATTCCAACGGTACCGGATGGGAAATTAAACCAGGAAGCCATTTCTGAAGACGTACCGTTTATGAGTAAAACGCGCACAGAAATTACGACGTCCCGAAATAGACATTTTCTACCTATACTAATTACGAACTTTCAAGTGTAGGGCGCGTTCAGCGGAATCGCCCATTTTCGTCGACATTTGCGATCGAGTAGCTTCAAAATTGGGCTTTTCGATATTACTTTTGACGCTCGAATTGAAAAAAGGACACAATTCCGCGCGGACTGCGCGATATATTGTAAATTAAATGCGTCAATTTTGAAAAAAAATCACGTTTTTGCTCCTCTTCGGGTGAAGGCGAACCTCGAGAAAATGTCACGTGACGTCTAGAAATTCCGACAAGCGGATCGATGAACGTCAAAAATTTACATTTTTTATCCGTTCCTGCCGACCTTATAAAAGCCGCTCGCTCTCATGTCTTACGATAAGATCCCTCTAAATACCCTTCGCAAAGAGTTTTGAGCAAAAAAACGGCCTTAAAAACAATTTTCGATCCAAAAAATCGATTTTTGTCGACCCGTGTTTTGTTGCCATTACCACAGTAACGTCAAACCCGAAACGCCCCCTGCCGGACATTCGTAACAACAGTAACAGATAGCAGATAACCTAAAATGTATCCTAAAATGTCCATATTGCGAATGTGGACAGGTGGGAAGCCTTAACCACATATTTCTAGAATGCCCAATAACTAAAGTCGAAAATTTTGACATATACACAGAGCTAGTACTATACTACTTTCCAGTTCGATGTAGCTTTCAATGGATTTATTCGGTGTGTGTAGGGCATTGAGGTGTCAGGTCAGAGGTCGCTTCATTGGGTGGGTGGTTCGTCGATACGGGGTGTGTGTGACGGCGTGGAGGGGTCGGCGGTGGCGGTTTCGCTCGGTGGCGGCGCGGGGTCGTTTTTCCGCGTTTGTCCCGCGTGTTTGCGCGCGCGACGTGTTTCGTTGTTTTTCGGTGCCTTTTTGTTTTCGGGTCCGGCCGTGCCGTGCGGTCGTTATCGATGTTTTTAGTGGAATTGCATGTACGCTTAATAATGGACGGCCGGGCGCTAAAACGCTGGATATTTTAGGGAATTTTAGTGTGATTTTATGTTATCCGGTTTTATTTACTTTCGGGATGGTGGCCTCTACCCTCTGTCTATAGGTATATACAGGGTGTAACAAGCTTGAGTGACTATTATTCTTGATAACGGAAATATTGGGGGTTAAAGTTACGGACAATGTTGTTTGAGTACTATTAGATATAGATTAAAATGGACCTTTGAACAATACAGACTTTGAACAAAAAGACAGCCAGTAGAAGAAAAATTGACCAAAAAAGCTATAAAATCTTTAATGAAATACATTTCATGTGTTATTTTTTTGTTGCTCTTTGTAACTTTGTCCATTCATTATTATAAAAGATTGAATAATTTGTTACAAAATCTATTATCTCTCAATGTTTGTGCGCTCAAACCTGTTACACCCTGTATATATCTATATATATACAGGGTTGCTGGCGCGTTGCCTCTGTGTCAATTCGCTTTAGTGAAATATTTCATCAAGTCCGCAGCGGGTCGCGGCTCAACTGATAAATTGATGAACCTGACAGCCGCCGTCGTTCGCGCCACAACCCCCGAATGTAACCTCGTTAAATTATGAAACTTTTATTCTGCAATGTTAGTAACTTGTCAGAATGTAATACTGAGTAATTTTATTGATTTTATTCAAGAACCAAAGAATAAATTGTGGTCGACAACTGTTTGACATCTGCGCCCTAAACAAGAAAGATAATATACTCATTAGTTTCCACACAGAACGGCCCTAAACTGGAAGACACGCCATTTGGCGTCCAATAAACCATCCGAGAACAAACGCTAAGCGGTTCGTAATTAAAGAAAAATTAAAATCGAATAAACGGACGTCCTGGGCAAGTTTTACAACCCTTTCGCCATATGCCTGGCGGATGGTGTTTTGTGAAACAGGCCGACATAAAATTCGGTTAGACAAACAGCGCCCCACGTACTCGCGGCTAACCTTTGAACTAATCAACCGACCATAAACGCTAGTTTCCCTTTTTTTTAAGTTTATGGTTTTTCGGCTGTTTACGTTGTCGGGATAAATAAGTTATATGATGTGACGTGGGAACTGTTGACGCAGAGAAAACTAATCAAGATTGATAGTAAACAAGAAAAAAATTTGGTACATTTTCTCGATGGGTTGTTACGATTTTCTTCATGTGAGGGGTTTTGTGTTTTTCTCAACTTCTTGGGGTAGTTTTGGGCTTACAAATTAATGAAACAATCCAGAAAATTGGTAAATTAATCCAGAAAATAGTTTTTTACTTGATTTACTTTGTTCATTGTTCAAATTTCAACTTACAATCAAGCTGTTTCTTCTGCTTCTTGTTTGGAAGTCTTGTGTAGACTTTAACCCCAATAGAAAAAAAAGTGACATGCATTGTAAAAACATACTTTTTTTCGTACTACCTACAAAAAAATATGACCGCAGTTTTTTGTGGTTAAAAAACAGCCCAAATAAATAGTTTCACTTTCCGGAAAGTGAAACACCTTTTTTTTATACGACACAACATAAATCACTTGATATTTTTAACCGACATTTTTATAATGCAGACACATTTTTAACCCAAATAAAAAATATTCCTCGTCCAAATTAAACAGAAACGACAAATTGAACAGAAACGACACTAATTGAAACGAAGCATCCGGTTTTATATTGAGAACCAACCCTTACTGGGGAGGTTTGCCGATTTCTTTTACCACTAGCCCCCAGAACTAAAGGGCTTGCGGCGTGCTCTTTCATGACCCTTACCACCACTCGGTATCGCTTAGAATGGGCGATATTGGCAACAAACTGGCACAGACCTGTCACATTCTAAACGTCACTTTTACATAAAGAGCGCATAAAAATCAACTTCAATAAAACGATGTGAGTAAACATGACCATTCGAGTTTGCTGTCCCGGAAAACTTGTTATAGTTAAGTTTGATTTTGACCGACAAGGGTATCGTTTTAGTACTTGATGAATAATGTATGTGTGCGCAAATACATACCTACCGACTGTTTTCTTTTTGTTTGTGCGGCATGCTAGCATGCATTTTGTTGAATATTATTAAGGTTGAGTTTAGAAATTATGTTATTGGGTTGTTGAGTGAAGAACTTATTTGAACATTGACCTGGACAATGATCAAAGTTTGTAGAATTCTCCAGAAACAGAAATGTTCAGGGATAATAACCAGAGACCGGCTCAAAACCACCCCCAACCCTTAAAACTTGATTTTCCATCTAGAGCTTGTTAATTGGCATCCATCAGCACACTTGGGGTACTAAATGCCTTTTCAAGCGGAACAAGCAACAGACATCATATAAATCCATATTTGTTTCAGCCCTTTGTACCCCTTAATTACTCTCATGACGGCGCGAATTCATTTCAGCAACCCTCAGCCTACTTGACGATGCGTTAAAGAACACTAATCAAAATGTTCTCAACCGCAAATTTGGCGTTGTCTACTCCTTTCGCTCATTTCCGCCCATTTATAACAAGATCGTTAATTTCAAGTGGGAGAAATAAATTTAACTAAAAATTAAATTTAATTAACTCGTGCATAATAGTATATTATTATACAAGTTTTATAAGACGTCAAATTGGCGCATGAGTTGTTTTTCTACTTTGCGTCATTAATTTTATAAAAATTTAGAAGTGTATTAGGTAAAATTCCAATCTAGAGTATTTATGGGTGCAACCGTTGGTAACACTGTCATCTGTCACTTAAATTCAAATATCTGTGAAAAAGTAATTATTGATAATTATTATATACCATCATATACTAGTAGTACGAAACCTAGGACGCAACACGCATGTTTAAATATGTATAAAAATATACATACTTCGCAGTTTGTGCGATTCTAAAAAATCAGTTTGTGCTTACTTTTGTGGTTATGTGTATTTTCGTTTGACATGCATTTGATATCAATGTCACCAATCTTAGAAAAAAGTTACTAAAAACAATGTTACAATGTGTGCATTGTGAATGCAAAGTAGAAAATAGTATATTATTATACAAGTTTTATAAGACGTCAAATTGGCGCATGAGTTGTTTGGGGCACGAGGAGCGTCAGCGACGAGTGCCCCAAATGAACGAATGCGCCAATATGTCTTATAAAACGAGTGTAATATACTATTTTTTCTACTTTGCGTCATTAATTTTATAAAAATTTAGAAGTATATTAGGTAAAATTCCAATCTAGAGTATTTATGGGTGCAACCGTTGGTAACACTGTCATCTGTCACTTAAATTCAAATATCTGTGAAAAAGTAATTATTGATAATTATTATATACCATCATATACTAGTAGTACGAAACCTAGGATGCAACACGCATGTTTAAATATGTATAAAAATATACATACTTCGCAGTTTGTGCGATTCTAAAAAATCAGTTTGTGCTTACTTTTGTGGTTATGTGTATTTTCGTTTGACATGCAGTTGATATCAATATCACCAATCTTAGAAAAAGTTACTAAAAACGGTGTTACAATTTGCTAATTGTAACACCGAAAACAGTGTTACAATGTGTGCATTGTGAATGCAAAGTAGAAAAAATTAATTACACGCTCGTTAAATAACGCGGTATTTATTTACGAAAATTCTGGTTCGCAAAATCAAATCCTCGCCGTCGTCGCAGGAATTTAGTTCAGGGAATTCGGGACTCTCGAACGATAAGTTACGGTCTGTAGTTTCGGTCATACGTCAGTGCTACCAATCGCAATTCATATTCCCTTAGGTGTCAGGGCTACCACTCTGGCCGTACTCATTAAAACACTGTCCGAGCTGCCATTAGTTGGGCAACATTGCCAAATTACGTTATTTGTCTTTGCCAGCATGCTCTAGGCTTCATCACTTACGTACAGCCGTACCATCTATCGAACAAACGTCGAACTACTTACGGAAATACTCGCCAACTTTTGCCAACTTTTGCATTTATGATACAATAACTACATGGTTGACTACTGAATTACTGTAAATATATTATAAAACACCACTATACTATAATATAATAATATAATACACTACAATAAACTAACAACAAAGACGACAATGAATAAAAAGAATTGATGTGACAACAAAAGGTAAAAGAAACATTCAAGTGAAAAGGATCCTTTCTATAACAAAAAAACCCTAGAAAAAGACTGTATTTGTGGCAGGATGTCTTAATCATATCCGCAATGAACAGTAGGTACCAGAGATAAGTATATGTTGATTCTATAGTGAAATTGAAGTTTTTATGACACGGTGTTAACTCGCTACCTGTTGTGGTGTCAGCAGTCAATAGAGGTCTTATCGCTTATATTCTGTTTGGGGAATTTATGACCACGATACGATTGTTGCAGAAATACCGTTATTCGATATTCATCTAACTCTAGGATATAACTGTTTCTCCTAACGTATTTATACCGTTAGTCCCGTTAGTAAAGTTTTTGTGATTTTACTGAACTATATGTATATAATTTGTATTACCAAATATAATTTCTTTTATGTTTGTGAACGTATTTAGATAAATATACCTTCAAAGGTGGAGCCCCTTTAATAGCCTTCTTTACTCTCATACTTTTCGTTTTATCTTTCAATTTATTTCCTCTCCAACTAATTCTCAATTTTTTTTTTGGGCACAAAGTAGCAAATGTTGTACCTTTTTGAAATCCTAACTAAATGGCCATTTTTTTTTTAAATAACTTGCCCAGGTTAGTACAGTATATTTCTTTTGTAATAAACAGTCAAAGTTAAGTGACAATTTTTTTTCCAAACCACAACTCAAACATACCTTATTTATGTCACAATTTTTTTTATCAGTCAATTTATTTCCTCTCCAACTAATTCTCAATTTTTTTTTGGGCACAAAGTAGCAAGTGTTGTACTTTTTTGAAATCCTAACTAAATGGCCATTTTTTAAAAATAACTTGCCCTGGTTAGTACAGTATATTTCTTTTGTAATAAACAGTCAAAGTTAAGTGACAATTTCTTTTTCAAACCACAACTCAAACATACCTTATTTATGTCACAATTTTTTTTTATCAGTCCTGGCATCAGTTTTACGTTGAGTTTTGGGACACCTTGTATAAGCTGCTTTTGACTGGTGCCATTTCTTGAAGAAGTTGTTTATGTATTACAGAACGTTTTTATTTATTACTGAAGGCTTTTGTGTGTTGCAGAGTTTTTATGTATAGAGAAGGTATTTATGTAATTAACTTCTCAGTTTCCTAAAAAGTTTCTACATATCAATTTGAAAATAATAAATTTTTCCGCTGTTATTTTACAGTGTATAGAGAATACGAATTTCTTAACAGTAACTAATTTTGGCTTAACATAGGTTTAGAACAAGTCCATAATATTTTAAATTACGTACTAACTTTTGAACATCGTGTATCCTTTTTTCTAACAGTGTTAAATTTCACTAGTAATACATATATAATAACAGTGTCAAATTTTAATTAAGCTTAATTTTATAGTAATGTAGAATCGAGATGTTAAATTGCAAGCTATAATTTTCAATAAACAGGAAATAACAATTTCCGAAGTAACAAAATAGATACCCTTTTCAATCACAACAAAAAAGCACGACAGTAAAACATATAAAGACGTTTTTTGATAATATAGTTCTGGTTTTTATTCCTACTCCTTTTGATTTCTTTTTTGGGGAGAGGAAAATGAACAAGACTAATTTTAATTGTGTGAAAAAATTACCAAATATATATTTTTTATGTTTGTGAACGTATTTAGATAAATATACCTTCAAAGGTGGAGCCCCTTTAATAGCCTTCTTTACTCTCATACTTTTCGTTTTATCTTTCAATTTATTTCCTCAATTGATTAACTAATTCTCAATTTTTTTTTGGGCACAAAGTAGCAAGTGTTGTACTTTTCGAAATCCTAACTAAATGGCCATTTTTTTATTAATAACTTGCCCAGGTTAGTACAGTATATTTCTTTTGTAATAAACAGTCAAAGTTAAGTGACAATTTTTTTCTTTCAAACCACAACTCAAACATACCTTATTTATGTCATAATTTTTTTATCAGTCCTGGCATCAGTTTTACGCTGAGTTTTGGGACACCTTTTATAAGCTGCTTTTGACTGGTGCCATTTCTTGAAGAAGTTGTTTATGTATTACAGAACGTTTTTATTTATTACTGAAGGCTTTTGTGTGTTGCAGAGTTTTTATGTATTAGAGAAGGTATTTATGTAATTAACTTCTCAGTTTTCTAAAAAGTTTCTGCATATCAATTTGAAAATAATAAATTTTTCCGCTGTCATTTTACAGTGTATAGAGAATACGAATTTCTTAACAGTAACTAATTTTGGCTTAACATAGGTTTAGAACAAGTCCATAATATTTTAAATTACGTACTAACTTTTGAACATCGTGTATCCTTTTTTCTAACAGTGTTAAATTTCACTAGTAATACATATATAATAACAGTGTCAAATTTTAATTAAGCTTAATTTTATAGTAATGTAGAATCGAGATGTTAAATTGCAAGCTATAATTTTTAATAAACAGCAAATAACAATTTCCGAAGTAAAAAAAAATAGATACCCTTTTCAATCACAACAAAAAAGCACGACAGTAAAACATATAAAGACGTTTTTTGATAATATTGTTCTGGTTTTTATTCCTACTCCTTTTGATTTCTTTTTTGGGGAGGGGAAAATGAACAAGACTAATTTTAATTGTGTGAAAAAATTACCAAATATATTTTTTTTTATGTTTGTGAACGTATTTAGATAAATATACCTTCAAAGGTGGAGCCCCTTTAATTGCCTTCTGTACTCTTATACTTTTCGTTTTATCTTTCAATTTATTTCCTCAATTGATTAACTAATTCTCAATTTTTTTTTGGGGCACAAAGTAGCAAGTGTTGTACTTTTCGAAATCCTAACTAAATGGCCATTTTTTTATTAATAACTTGCCCAGGTTAGTACAGTATATTTCTTTTGTAATAAACAGTCAAAGTTAAGTGACAATTTCTTTTTCAAACCACAACTCAAACATACCTTATTTATGTCACAATTTTTTTTTATCAGTCCTGGCATCAGTTTTACGTTGAGTTTTGGGACACCTTGTATAAGCTGCTTTTGACTGGTGCCATTTCTTGAAGAAGTTGTTTATGTATTACAGAACGTTTTTATTTATTACGGAAGGCTTTTGTGTGTTGCAGAGTTTTTATGTATAGAGAAGGTATTTATGTAATTAACTTCTCAGTTTCCTAAAAAGTTTCTACATATCAATTTGAAAATAATAAATTTTTCCGCTGTTATTTTACAGTGTATAGAGAATACGAATTTCTTAACAGTACCTAATTTTGCATAGCAACACTGGCCCAACAAATGGGCTTAACGTAGGTTTAGAACAAGTCCATAATATTTTAAATTACGTACCTACTAACTTTTGAACATCGTGTATCCTTTTTTCTAACAGTGTTAAATTTCACTAGTACCTAATACATATATAATAATAGTGTCAAATTTTAATTAAGCTTAATTTTATAGTAATGTAGAATCGAGATGTTAAATTGTAAGCTATAATTTTCAATAAACAGCAAATAACAATTTCCGAAGTAAAAAAAATAGATACCCTTTTCAATCACAACAAAAAAGCACGACAGTAAAACATATAAAGACGTTTTTTGATAATATTGTTCTGGTTTTTATTCCTACTCCTTTTGATTTCTTTTTTGGGGAGGGGAAAATGAACAAGACTAATTTTAATTGAGTGAAAAAATTACCAAATATGATTTTTTTTTATGTTTGTGAACGTATTTAGATAAATATACCTTCAAAGGTGGAGCCCCTTTAATAGCCTTCTTTACTCTCATACTTTTCGTTTTATCTTTCAATTTATTTCCTCAATTGATTAACTAATTCTCAATTTTTTTTTTGGGCACAAAGTAGCAAGTGTTGTACTTTTCGAAATCCTAACTAAATGGCCATTTTTTTATTAATAACTTGCCCAGGTTAGTACAGTATATTTCTTTTGTAATAAACAGTCAAAGTTAAGCGACAATTTTTTTTTCAAACCACAACTCAAACATACCTTATTTATGTCATAATTTTTTTTATCAGTCCTGGCATCAGTTTTACGCTGAGTTTTGGGACACCTTGTATAAGCTGCTTTTGACTGGTGCCATTTCTTGAAGAAGTTGTTTATGTATTACAGAAGGTTTTTATTTATTACTGCAGGCTTTTGTGTGTTGCAGAGTTTTTATGTATTAGAGAAGGTATTTATGTAATTAACTTCTCAGTTTTCTAAAAAGTTTCTACATGTCAATTTGAAAATAATTAATTTTTCCGCTGTTTTTTCACAGTGTATAGAGAATACGAATTTCTTAACAGTAACTAATTTTGCATAACAACACTGGCCCAACAAATGGGCTTAACATAGGTTTAGAACAAGTCCATAATATTTTAAATTACGTACTAACTTTTGAACATCGTGTATCTTTTTTCTAACAGTGTTAAATTTCACTAGTACCTAATACCTACATATATAATAACAGTGTCAAATTTTAATTAAGCTTAATTTTATAGGAATATAGAATCGAGATGTTAAATTGCAAGCTATAATTTTCAATAAACAGCAATTAACAATTTCCGAAGTAAAAAAAATAGATACCCTTCAATCACAACAAAAAAGCACGACAGTAAAACATATAAAGACGTTTTTTGATAATATTGTTCTGGTTTTTATTCCTACTCCTTTTGATTTCTTTTTTGGGGAGGGAAAAATGAACAAGACCTTATTTATGTCACAATTTTGTTTATCAGTCCTGGCATCAGTTTTACGTTGAGTTTTGGGACACCTTGTATAAGCTGCTTTTGACTGGTGCCATTTCTTGAAGAAGTTGTTTATGTATTACAGAACGTTTTTATTTATTACTGAAGGCTTTTGTGTGTTGCAGAGTTTTTATGTATTAGAGAAGGTATTTATGTAATTAACTTCTCAGTTTCCTAAAAAGTTAGTAAAACAGTAAAACATATAAAGACGTTTTTTGATAATATTGTTCTGGTTATTATTCCCACTCCTTTTGATTTCTTTTTTGGGGAGGGGAAAATGAACAAGACTAATTTTAATTGAGTGAACAAAAATATATAAAATTGTTATAAAAAATTTTTTCTTGTAATAATAATTCAGAAATCAAAAACAAAGTTAGGAAAACAATGTTTTGAGAGTTTACGAGTCACTTATGGACCGCATAATAGTATATTATTATACAAGTTTTATAAGATGTCAAATTGGCGCATGAGTTGTTTGGGGCACGAGGAGCGTCAGCGACGAGTGCCCCAAATGAACGAATGCGCCAATATGTCGTATAAGACGAGTGTAATATACTATTTTTTCTACTTTGCGTCATTAATTTTATAAAAATTTAGAAGTATATTAGGTAAAATTCCAATCTAGAGTATTTATGGGTGCAACCGTTGGTAACACTGTCATCTGTCACTTAAGTTCAAATATCTGTGAAAAAGTAATTATTGATAATTATTATATACCATCATATACTAGTAGTACGAAACCTAGGATGCAACACGCATGTTTAAATATGTATAAAAATATACATACTTCGCAGTTTGTGCGATTCTAAAAAATCAGTTTGTGCTTACTTTTGTGGTTATGTGTATTTTCGTATGACATGCAGTTGATATCAATGTCACCAATCTTAGAAAAAAGTTACTAAAAACGGTGTTACAATTTGCTAATTGTAACACCGAAAACAGTGTTACAATGTGTGCATTGTGAATGCAAAGTAGAAAAACTATATTATGTAAAACGTGAGAGAAAAGAGAATGCAGCGCGAGCGTGAACATATCTCGTGAACAGCAGCAAGACTTCTAGCGGATTTTTTCCACTGGTCGGCGACGTCTCCCGACGCCGACGGTGGTGGGGGTGACCACCCCAAAGTTGGTAACTCCTGCGGTGTGTACTGGGAGGGTCTAACCGCTGCTTGGCCTCAAAACCGCGCTCAGGATTGGCCGTATTCGTGCTCTTTTCAACCCGAAAAAATCCCATAAATCCATCTTTATCCTTCGCCACGCTAGCACTATCTCTGTCCCTCCACATAAACCAAAGGGGTGTGTAACCGACGGAGATAGAACCGACGGAGATAGAACTCTCCGTCGGTTATACGGATTTTACGTCTCGCTTTCCAACACGTGGTGAACGCGTATATTTTTTCTCTTTTCCTTAGTCAACAAGATTTGCGTGTGTCTCGTTTCAGCTTGGAGTAGGGGATGGATGTTTCTCTCTGTTATAGTTATAAAAGTTGTAGAGTGGGGTAGAGCGAGGTATAGTATCGTCTCTCTCGCACCCGTTGGTCTATTTGCGGAGTACGGTGAATATAAAAAGTACCCTTCTAGCTCAGAGACACCCCAAGCTGTGTTATACCTGATGTGTACGCGTGGTTCAGGGGTGGGGTTTTCGGTATTTAATATTGACCAGGGGTTGGAAAAATCGTCAGTACGAGTTTAACCGCAACTCAGTTCGGTCTGAGTTTTTTGGATTACAACAACTTCGTAACAGTTCGTCGATCTTCGTCAGTCTGATCTTGAAAGTCTGAAAGTGTCTTCAGTGTTTCTGGAAGTGTTGTGTCTCTTAGTGTCTCCTCTGTTTTTTCTTTACTAAATGCATCTCACGGACACCAGCAACACCTCTTCAACAAACATGGATATGTGGAATTTAATGAGAGAAACATTGCACGAGTACCATGGTGAACTGAGACCAACAGGTTCTCCATCAATTTTCTGCAGCCCTTTACCTAACCATTGGAGGTCGAATAAGTCCTTACCGATGGCTTTTAAAGTCGTGGTTGCTGATGACATCCCAGATGGTACCGAAGTCATCCTCAAGGCTGGTAACGACGAAAACTGTTGCGCTGAACTGAAGAATTGCCGAGCTATGTTGAAAGGACAAGTCGCAAAATTCAACGATCTACGATTTGTTGGCCGAAGTGGTCGAGGGAAACTATTTACCATCACCATAGTGATCAGCGCACCAGGGTATTACCAGATAGCCACGTATGATAGAGCTATTAAAGTAACAGTTGATGGACCGAGGGAACCAAGAACAAAATCAAGTAAGTTTATGAACCAGTTCACCACGTTATTTTTAGACGAAATTCACGCTTCGGTTTAATCCTGTAAACAAAGATTTGATGCTGCCTCACAGCTGGGAATTATAAGCCCGAAATTAAAATCTATTTTTAACCGTTGTTTCTCACTTCGTTTCAGACTACCAATTCGGCTTTGGAATGCACGGTGCCTTTGGACATTATGGTGTATCTCCAGCGTTCATGGACTTTTATTTGGGAGTGGATATGATGCGACAAAGGACTACATTACCAGGACATCAAAGCTTATCACCACCAATCATGAAACGTAAGCATTTAAACAGTTCAATCATTAAATCAAAGTATTTTACGATTAAATCAAGAAAACTACAAAAAAAAAACAACAAAATCTAACGTATCTTTAATTTTTCTTACAGCAAGGACTATTCTGACTGCGCCATACCCTCAACCAGCCTACTATCAAGCACCACAACCCCAAACTCTCGGAGTTTACCCCCATATCCCATATTCGCTACCATCCTTCGCTGATATGACTTATCGAACCAGTCAAAACGAAAGGACCTTATCGCCTGAGTCTGGACAAAGCACCCCGAGGAATTTGAGTCCTAGAACGGAGAATAATCTAACCCCAAGGACTGAACACCCTGTAGACGATGAATCAGACCATGAGATAGACATAGATGTGGTGCAATCAGCCTTCCAACCGATGAAAACTGGTGAAATTAAAAGGGAAATTGTGCCAACGCCTCCTGCAGAGGACGAGATGAGTTGGAAAAATCGAAAGGACGACTCGAAATCATCGACGAAAGCGGTGTGGAGGCCTGTGTCCATGTAACCGATCCTTCTACAAACCCAAGGACCAACCCAGCAAGTCAAACGGAAAATAATATATTATAAAAAGTGTACATAATTAGTTGTAAAGTGGATATTGTACATATGAAGTTGTAAATATATAGTGTACGTATTGAGGACACGTGACTAGTGTTCGTTACTTGTGATAGGGCGTACACTCCGGGTCAAAAACGAAATACCCGCGCGGGTGTTTTTCATTTTGCTCGATGGTGTACGTTTATTTTTATTTTCTTTAGTCTCTACACTATGAAAAGATGAAAAAAAAAACGCAGAAATTTTGTATATGTATACTGAAATTGTTCTGTGTTATAGTATGTGTTGTACAGAACTTGATATATATATGATAGAATGATAGAGGTAATATTTTTATACGTGATATTATGCTTACGGAAAAAGTGGCAATAGGTTCAAATATATAAAAAGTTTTTCGATAAAATCTATCTGGTTTTTATTCCTATTCCTTTTTATTTCTTTTTCACAGGTAAAAGTTATTCGTTTAACAGGTAAGTTGGTATATTTACGGTTTGTACTTTTTGTGCCAGCTATTCTTCTTGTTTAAACGTGTATACCAACCTGTTTATAGAAGCGATTGACATAAACGATTTCGACACTTCATGTCTCAGCGAGGTAATCGAAAAGTTGGCTGGGTCCATCCCGGATATTCGCTGATATAATTACCATAAATACAGAACCAAATTTGGCAACAGAGGCGTGCAACAGACAGTGTATGAGAGTATTAGTCCAGTGGCGGCGTGAAAAAAAAATGCCCGTGTGTATCTATGAGATTTTATTGGGGGGTGGACGGCAGGGGGTTGAAAAATCAGTACGTCCGCGATTGGAGTACGTTCAAATATGCAGATGAAGGGTCATATGTGTACAGTACGTATAAACCGTACAGTGAGCGCGTCACATTTCATCGAATTTCATGGTCCGGTAGGCCCTTTGTAAAACCGAAGGGCGACTCCAAACATTGAGGGGGCATACAGTCTGGTATGTTGGCGCGTGATACGCGAAACTTTTGTTTTTCCCCCGCGGAGCAGTGCGGGGGTTGATTTCCCGCCGTTTTGAAACGTATATTTTATACAGGGTGAGTTATAAAAATGTTTCAAGCAAAAGTTACATGGTTTATATATATTTTTAGCAAAAGTCGTCGATTTTCAGTTAAAAATTGCGTAGTAGATGTAATTTGGGTGATTACGAACAAAGTTGATGTTATACAACCCTGTATATATTTGAATATCAGGTTTCAGATTTTTTATGCTTATTTGTTAATTCGTTGTTTTATTTATTGAGGGTTTTATCAATCGATTTATAAATGTTATTGTTCGCGATTATTTATAGTGTTTTTTATTCTATACCAATATTTAGTTACCAAAATAAATACGTTGTATAAAAACATATATACCGTATATCAAAACGTACTGATAATTCGAAAATTCATGATCGATAACTGCCTTAAAATAATTAAGTTTGCATAAATTTCTCAAAACGAGAACTTGACCCATGACAATTGGATTATTTTAATCTAATAACATAAGATTTGCACACACATTTGTTATGAAAATAAGAAATTATAAAAAAGGCATCAATTACCTGTAATTCTGGTCTTGAAAAATCCGATCTAGATAAATCTAATTCTCCCTTCCTAATCTGGAACAAAAGACGTATGAGATTGTTAAAATAATTACTAATTAAAATAATCTCTACTTACCAAAAATCTCAAGATCTTAATCCTTATCATTGCAGTTAACTAGGGGGAAAAAGAATTTAACCAACGAATCTATTTTATTTAAATACCCATACAGATTAAATTTAAACAAATAATACTTACTTACAGATGGATAATTACTTACGAATTACTTGTGAACACTATGATCACTACTTATCACACTTTAGCCAGGTTTTGTTGACGATTTTCTCTTTCTTTATCGACAGAATTCTGTATAGAGTCGTAAAAACATACCGACAACGCCGCGTGTATAAAAATTGCTTAGATCCTACCATATAGTCTCTCCTTCGTATCCATGGGGGTCCTCCTGTAAGTCACATGTCCTCCATTATCGCGCAATTATGGCTACCATAGAACACTGCACTCGTCGTCATCCATCTGCAACAATAATACAATTAAATATAGTACAATTAAATATAGTAAAAGTAAAATAGTAACTGATTCAGATACCAACAGATGACATACATAATAAACATAAATAAATAAAAATAAGTTTTCTGTCGCCCAGTTGTCGCACGCCCATATAAATCACGATTCTAATTACCGACCCAAGCAAGCAAAGTACATAATATTTAGTCCATTTACTCCCACTTTTCAGAAACGCCGGACGTTTTTAAGTCACCTCTTTATGTAAATCAGTAATTAAAAAGTCTCCGTTTCGTCGGCGAGTACACTTTATGCCAGGCGGCATAAAAGGGACGGCGTTCCTAACTTTAGTTCGCCGCCCGCCTCGTCGTCGTCGTGTAGGGGTCGCTGATTTCGTTACACACACGTCCAATTTGCCCGGACTAATACACGGTGTTCCGGAGTTATTAACTACTGTTTTGTGAGTTCTATGAGCGTCCTAATTTCAAGTAATTGGTCATTTCGTCCGACCCGGAACGGTTAGGTACATGGCTCTGTGTCTTACTGCAGAATTTCCATTAAGTATGGGTAAAGAGTACTTAATGGGGAAGATTACTTCGTCCCTCTCTTGCTACGAAATGACCCTTTAACTGGACGATAAATTCATGAGTTTATTGTCTTTGTTCAATGCGTTCTGCAATATGAATTTGATGTTCCTGTTAACTGGATGAAAGGACAAAAGGACACGTAGCCTGGCAAAAAAGGCATACCGAATTCTTTATAACGAAATAGAGAGTCACTTTTTAAACCATCAAGTCAGTATTGGTTCCGGATCGTAGTTTCTAAAAAATAACAAAAAGGCTCTCTGATAAGCACTATTCATAAGGACTATTGACTAAGGACAACGTGGCAAAATTAGTTCACAGTTGGTACCAGAGATTTACAGTTACCTGTCACGTTTATCCATTATATTGTTTATCAGCATTGTGAATATTCAATGCGTATGCCATGGTGAGGGTTTTTTTTTCATACGGTTACGGTTTTTTGTGCAACCACACTGTGAAAAACTGACAGATGGAAAGTAAAAAGTAAAGAAAACAATGCCAAACAATGTGTATCTAATGTCTGTCGGCCCCTAGATGTGAAACTAAACTACCATATTTTTTAAATGATTGCGAAAAATGGTGAGGCGTCACATAGGGCCTTAAAGCGCATAAGTAGGGGTTGTGCAAGTCAACGGGTGGTATCCTTTTCAGAAAATTAAAATCGGCGCTAAATCCGGTGGACTGCAGAGACCCCGAATATTCGGCTTTCTATTAAATTTGCCCAAAGTCCCTAATTGGATTAAGGAACCTGAACCCTTTCCGAGGGTCTGTTAGTCCAATATTTACCCCATCTGTGTGACAAGGGGTGTTATTTTATTTGAGTATCCTTACAGGAAGATTTTCTATCAATTGTATCGAATTTTGATTCAAATTCTGTCATTCTATACAATATTAGGCACAATTTTGTTTAATAATTCACAATGTTCTGTATATTAGCACATTTTCTATTCATTCCACAACAAATTTGACACAATTTACATCTTTTCCTACAGATTATCAGAATTTCTATAAATTGTTTCAAATTTGGTAAAAAAATCCCATTCTACAGAATGTTAGACACAATTTTGTCTCTCTGTAGAGTAGGCAATTAGAACAACCCTTTTCGCGTGATTGTTAGTCCAAAATTTACCCCATCTGTATAGCACCACTTTATTTTATTTGAGTAATATCAAAAGTAACCAATACAAAGAATACATATCTATCCTTACAGGAAAAAATATGGTGGAAGGTAAGTGCGCCCCGCTGTGACTTGTTTAGGTTGAATTTCGGTAGCAATTTTTATTGGAGGCGGTGGTGACGATGAAAAACAGTAGAAAGCGCAGAAGGACGCTACTTTATGGTTGTCGAACAATTGTTGCGCAAGAAAACCGACAAAACCAAAACAGTTTTTGTGTCGGGTAGATTTTATTGGGGGTCCAATAAATTTCGACGAAATTTATAACAGAGAAGCAGGAAGTGGACAAAATTGGGTCAGTTTAACCCTGTGTATACGGTAAATTGACCAGGAATTAGTTAGAAGTAACTGTGTTACAAATTGTGTTACAAACTGTGTTACAAACTGTGTTACAAACTGTGTTACAAACTGACATTTAAGAAGCTAAAAATTAATATTTTTCTTTTTACTTTTTATGAAATATCACCTTTTTTAAAGACCATTGTACAGAACTAATAACATTTCTTAGAAATAATCGAGCAAAAACTCGGTTTGTGGAAATAAAACAGTAGTGTTCTTGCTTCTTCCAGAAAAAAAACCATAAATACGTCTGTGGTTTTGTCCATCTAATAATTTAACTTGTCCAGTTTGCAAGGTTGCACAATTCTCGTTGTAAATGCGTCTTTTTTAGGTCAGGGACGACAGAAGAATAGATATTTGGGGCAACCAACTTGCGCAAATCTTTTTGGCGAATAACGGTTAGCTATTCTTTAGCTGATGGCACCTTTTGACCCGGATCTTGTCGTACAAGCAGGGTGTCTATTGTTACTGATGTAAAAAAATAAAGAACTAACATCTTCTCTCTAGATTTTCGCAGAAATATTTAAGTCTTTTGACAATAATATTATTAGTCTCATGCAAAAAGTGTTTTTAATAAGATAACATCATCTAGAATTTTTTAATAAGAAACCATCATCTAGAATACTTAGTATTGCACAATTGACATCTCAGAATGGTAGTTAACGGTGCTGTCAAACTTTTGCGCAACTTTTTCACCCGAAATCAATTGTTTGGAAACCACAGGATATACACACTTTGTCACATGGCAAAGACATATTTATGGCATCAAAGTTAAAAGCTTGCAATTGTGAAAGCAAAAATTACTTTGCTTCACTCCTTGAAATCTGATTTCTGGACTTCTTGCTAACTGTTTAGCAGAAATATGTTGATGGAACCAATTTTATTTCTATATAATAAATCTTAATTCTATGTATATTATTTTAGTAATATAGAGAGTTATTTGTGTTGAAAATTGTAGAAGAAGGGATATTTTGTAGCTAGGGCAATATTTTCCTTAATCTGGACTTTAATGCCGAATATTAACCCCGATAAATCAGGGTGAAATCTGTTCTGTAGGGTGCGATCGGGTGAACATGTATGAACACCCTCAAAGGGACGGATACAGGGTGGTACTAGCTTATTCAGTTATCAGGAGATGTAGCGCCAAACAAAATTGTGTCAAATGTATTTTAATAAAATATCATACTTTGTTTATAAAAGCTTACTACAAATCAAAGTAATCAAACTTGGAATTAAAAATTTCTTTTAAAAATTGTATTTTGCATCTTCATATTTGAATTTCTTCCAACGCCAGTTTTCTATTTTCCTTTTAAGTCAAATATTGTTTAGAATTGCAGAATTGCATAAAAAATTGGGCATAACTTATAGAAAATCTAACAATAGGTAGAAAAATGTCTTATGCTGAACAAAAACGTGTCAAATATTGTGTAGAATTACAGAGTTGTAGACAAAGTTTGAAACAAAGAACAAATATGACATTTTACTGAATAAATTATACTGTTCTCAATCACTTTCAAACTAAAATGTTACTTAAACTGCAAAAAATAACATCTTTCAAATCGTTTTTTATGATAGAAACTGTACTTTGAAATTGCAGCTTTCAAATTCAGCATTTTAACTTTGATACGGTCCTGTCATAATCGTGCAGTAGCCAGACATACACACATCGAGTCCCAAATCTCTCTCTCACACACACAAACATACACATATATACACACACACACACGCACTTACGCGTATAGTAGGCAATAGAACAGAGAGAACAGTACGCGAGTTAGGAAGGAGTCGAAACACAATGCTTCCCTGTGTAACAGATGTGCGAATCGCTCGTCGATGAGTGTATACAGAATGGGTCCATTTAGGCCTTACGGTACTCCACAGTGTTTATGATTAATGTAGAACCCTGTCGTCGACGTGCTTTGGCTCCCGTGTTTATAACAGCCCTTTTATTCCGACACGACTCACTGCACAAGTATCAAAACTTACACAGTGGGGTGTCCCAATCATCTAAGAACCAGTGTGTGGATGATTTTTCGATGGATATAACGAGGTTGTGAAGTTGAGTTGGTGGCACTTTTGTCATGTTATCAGAAAATGTAGAAAATAAAACGTGTCGAACATATTGTGTCAAACATTGTGTAGAATGACAGAATTTGAGGCCAAATTTGACTGAATTTATAAAAATCTAATAGATTCTATAGAATATTGTTCACTTAGATCGAAAATGTGTCAAATATTATTTAGAATTACAGAATTGTATATAAAATTCGACATAATTTAAAGAAATGCTTACAATAGGTAGACAATCTGAAAGGCTAAACAATAAACTAGGATTGATGTTACTTTTGTCTTGTTATTAGCAAATATAAAAAAGGAAAAGATATAACGTCAATGCCAATCTATAACAATTGCCAGATTTGATACAGGTGGTCATAAAAGGTTCACAGAATAAAGCAGGTACCGTTTATCGCAGATAAGAACTGCAATGGTATTGAATGCAATTATTTCAAATCCAAAGATTTGATGGACACATTGGTCGATTTACTGCACCAGCTTAGCGGATAAGACCGACCACATACAGTGAGGGTATTTCGTATTTTCAATTTAACAATAACTGCGGGGATAACTTCTAAAAGTGTTGTAAATTCACATTGGCCACACATTTATAACGCATAGTGGGGGACTGCAAATTGTCTAGACAATAGACTATATACTTTGTATAACATTTGATACGTATAGCAAAAAGTATTCGATACATTGTAGAAATTTTTAAAAATTTCCCTTTTTGGATTAGTTGGTTGCTATTTAGAAAATATTTTGTTCTAAATTTTGTTCTACAAGTTTTACGACTTGAAAACGACCACCAACTCACACGTTTAGTTTAGCACTGTCATAAATTTGGTGACAAGCACAATGGCGTAACTCTGCAATCAAAATTTTTCACGTCCCTTTGCGAAGTGATACGAGAAGTGTAGGGCGTAAGTATTGACCTAGTACGGGAATGGGTTCTTAGAAAACAGTAGCAACCCATGGTGAACCCTTAGAAAAAAAAAACTACGACGAAAAAATACTTTGCCCTTAGAGGCTTCTGCTCTGGTGGCCAAACAAAGAAGTTTTATGACACAACAAAGGGTTAAGACAACACTTAACAGTGTTTTTAAAGTTAACCCAAGACGTGTACTGAGAAAAATTACTAAAATTACAAATCTGTGTGATATTACAACGATATTGCTACTTTATTTCAACCAAAATGTGCTTCGTTTATGTGTGTACAGAAAGCTAAGCGAGATATTTTAATATACAGAGGTAAACTCCGCAAAAAATACACAAAACAGAGCTGGTAGTGTTCGAAAATCGAAACAAAGGCCAGAACTGAAACATTGGGATATGACGTTCTGCCTAAATGTTCCCGAGCTCTGGTATCAAACAGCGTCAGTCTGATTTTTCCCAGTTGTATGCACGTATGGCATCCATACACACATACACACACACATGCACGCTCGTTTTTATCGACGCGAGCTGTTTTACCGCTCTATTTCGGCTGTACCACGTGTACCGTCGACTTCGGTTGCATTTGCGTGTACACGCCGGCTAACATAAAATGTAACTTATTCCGTTTTGCGCCTGTTAAATTCCTACACCCGCTCGTACATACAAAACACAGATCAGCCCGACCGACGGTTTTGTTTTGTTTGTTTGAACCGCATTCGTTTCGGCCGTAAAATTTTTACTACCGACGAGCCAAAGCCGCGATAGCGGCCAAAAAAGAACTGGACTAAAACTAGACTAGAGACTAGAGACTAGACACTAGAGACTAGAGACTAGAGACTAGAGACTAGACACTAGAGACTAGAGACTAGAGACTAGAGACTAGAGACTAGAGACTAGAGACTAGAGACTAGAGACTAGAGACTAGAGACTAGAGACTAGAGACTAGAGACTAGAGACTAGAGACTAGAGACTAGAGACTAGAGACTAGAGACTAGAGACTAGAGACTAGAGACTAGAGACTAGAGACTAGAGACTAGAGACTAGAGACTAGAGACTAGAGACTAGAGACTAGAGACTAGAGACTAGAGACTAGAGACTAGAGACTAGAGACTAGAGACTAGAGACTAGAGACTAGAGACTAGAGACTAGAGACTAGAGACTAGAGACTAGAGACTAGAGACTAGAGATTAGAGATTAGAGATTAGAGATTAGAGATTAGAGATTAGAGATTAGAGACTAGAGACTAGAGACTAGAGACTAGAGACTAGAGACTAGAGACTAGAGACTAGAGACTAGAGACTAGAGACTAGAGACTAGAGACTAGAGACTAGAGACTAGAGACTAGAGACTAGAGACTAGAGACTAGAGACTAGAGACTAGAGACTAGAGACTAGAGACTAGAGACTAGAGACTAGAGACTAGAGACTAGAGCAGTGGTTCCCAACCTAGGGGTAATTGCCCACTGAGGGGTAAAGACGAGAAAGATAACACAGGGCAACCAACAATTTTTTTTCTGCGGTATCAGTTTGTGTAATCAATTTTCATAGACTATGATTATGAAGTACTCGTTGTATAATTAGTTTGTTTGAATTGACTCCAGTTCTTATGATAAACGATGCACTCAAAGTAAAGTATAAGTTTAATTTTTTTTAATTTAAACCTCAATAAAGAATATTTTTGCTTTTCGTGTGGCTAGCAAGTTTTTATTTATCAAAACCGATCTTTGAACTAACTTTTTGAAATATAACATGTTACTCTACTACTTGCTGATGCTTTTTTATTGGGTCAGCAAAATGGATACACTAAATATCGCTGTTTTCTTTGTCTGTGGGACAGTCGTGCAAAAAATGAACATTGAAATAGAAAAAACTGACCGCCGAGGATGAATATGACCCTAAGAAAAGCTAACATCGGCCATGAACCATTGATAAGTCGAGAACAAATAATTCCTCCATCACTACATATTAAATTTGGGCTAATTAAACAGTTTATGGAAGCTTTATACAAGAATGATGTTTGTTCCAAATATATTTGTTAATCATTTCCTGAGGCCAGGAAAATTAGAATCCGGTATCTTTGATGGATCACAAATCACATGACTTTAGGTTGAACTGGAAGCATGGTCAAGCTTTGTATCAGTTATCGAATTTTTTTGGGGAAATCACCAAGTTGAACAAATATTAACCACACAAATCGTTGACAAAATGCTTAAAATTTTTGAAAAACTACTATGAGTACTAAGTTACATTATTTTCATAGTGATTTAGATAAATTTCCTGACAATCTGAGTGGTTACAATGAAGAATAAGAGTAACGGTTTCAGCAGTATATCAAGATAACGGAGGAAAGATATAAAGGCGATTGTATTGCCATATAATAACTGTAATGGCAGATTACAATATACTATACACAATATAATAACAATATAATACACTATAGAATAGACAATATAATGGCAGACTACTGCTGGACCTTAGAAAGGGACTGTCCTGAACAAAAATACAATAGAAAATGTAACACAAAACGTTTTCTTAATTTAAATTTGTGTTTATTTTTTAATTCTTTTATTGTTAATTTCAGAATTGTGTAATGCCTCATGCTTTCGAATGGTAAAAAATGTCAAATTACCTTGAATATGGAGAATAAAAGCTTTTAAATATATTGAGTACTTTTAGTTAACGTTATTTAAAATATTAATGGATTGCCATTGTCTCAAAAAGTAGAGTCAATTTAACAAATATTTTGTTATTTTCATATTTAGTAGACCAGAATTACCTAAAATTGACAACTAGAGACAAGAAACTAGACTAGAAACTAGACTAGATACAAGAAACTAGACTAGAAACTACACTAGAGATTAGACTACAAACTCCAGCTGTCTAATTTTGATTTCCAAATCAATTAGGATCGATTTTGCTATGAACATAGTTAGAGAAAAGCACAAAAGAGACCGTCAGCTTGCTTAGTTTGGATGCTGACGAGTGATCGTGATCTGGCCGTGGAAAGGGGATGCCGGTCACCCCCTCAAATCATATCTCACCCTCTAATATCCAGTGACGTTCTTGATAATGCAACAACACCCTTACATGCATAAGTTGGGGTCGCTACCCTTGATCCTAACCGGGGGTTTCCTCTTATCAAACGGATCGAAACGTGAACGAAGGCACACTGAAGTCGGCTGTACCACGCTTTCAGCTCAACCCCCAAAACTACACAAACCCCTTATCGATTTTATTAATTCGACATCCTGTTTTCAACGTGTCGGCCTAAACGAACACACTAGAGTGTTTATTAAGTCTCTCCTGTATAAACTGGACTAGAATAGAAACTATGCCAAAAAATCTAAAGCAGAACTGATAGGTTGCTAGTCAACATTTGTCTCTCATGATTTCGCTGATTAGTTAAACACTGTCCCACCGACACGCACACAATAAGATCATTTATGGGAACATCCGACGTTTCGTTTTGTCCTCGTGGAATCCACAGGATCTTCGCAGTGGTCACAGCAAGACACCGAGTCACCATGGGCCTTAGAATTGCGGACGACACTAACAATGAGCTGAATAAACATCGGTTCTGCCGTTTGGGCAATATTTTACGTCGGACGCGGGTACCTATAAAGACTATACATAAAGACTGTACAGAATCGAAGGCGGTATACTCCAAAAGGAGCACGGCCTTTTTGCTTCAATATTTATCAGTGTGTGGACAGGTATTTGGGAATTGCAACGCATTTGATTAATACGTTCGTAGGTGACGTCTTCATTCTTTGATTTTCGGATTGCGTGGACTTTGTGTGGATATATTTCTTTTATTGGTCACCTGATGGTCGATCAAAAGACTTTCTCGAGGTTTTGGTCGAACATTGATAGATGGGTTAAGTCTGATGTGTCAATTTAAACATTTCAGACAGATCTCCGTGTAAGAAACTGAGACCAATAGACCAGTTTTCATTCAGTTGTTTACAAAAAACAAAATTTGTTATAAATCAAAATTTTTATGCTGTACACTGAAAAATCCGTAGTATAGTCGTGATATTTTGGCTTCTATGACCTGAGGAAGGAACAGAAAGTACACCATTAGCTGTCACATCACAGCTAAAATACAATCAAAAGTACACCCCATATAAAAGACAGATTCTCTAGTTCCCATGGACCCCCGAAAAAAAAAGAGATCAGAATCAATAATAGCAACAGTAACAACCCTTAGCGTGGTGCATGCTAAAAAACTAAACCCTGTGCAGTGGAGAAGGGTGCTATGCACACACATACAATAAACCCTGTCGAACCCCTCGCGTATGCAAGCGGCGCGATTCACAAAGTAGTGAATGAGTCACTGGTGGAGATTTGGGGCCACGCGCCCCCGGCGGCAGCGGCCTAGAGGCTGGCCGCAACGTTCCCACTGAAGCAACCACGCTGGCCAAGGGTTGAGAGAGACAGGGAGAAAGGACGAAAAGCAGGGGTCGTAGTAATAGAGGGACGGTTTGCCCTACGCTTCCGATCATTGAATAGCGGGGACCCGCTACCTCACCGCTCGGGGTATAAACCCTTCGCCCCCGAAGAGGGGTTGTTCCACTTTTACCGAATTGGACTAATTTTAATTCTGATATTCTGTTTGGGCGCCCGCTCAGATAAATCTGGACTTTCGGTGCCCTAGGAGGCTTGAAAGGGTGGTTTTTTGCGTCTGGGGGTGAAAGAGTTAGATATCAATCTATGGGGTGAGAGAGAAAGATTCTATACAAACGAGAATGGTGAAAGCAGGCTAATCATCTAAAGACAAACTTGTTAATTTCTATCTGCTTTAGTTTGTGCAGAAGAAAATTGACTTTGTGTTGTTCCGGCACAGTAGAATATCATAACTTCGCATTGCAAGAATGAGCGAACCAGTTGGGATAGAAATGATTATTATACACCTTTAGAATTTGGGGATGTATCCTGAAAATTACAGCTTCCTAACTGCTCTACATCCTTCAGAAGAACAGATTGAAAATTGAGTTGTTGTTTGTGTTCTTTAAATTGAAGAATGTCATGACTTTGTTCTGTGTTCAATTGTGAGCAAACAAATTGGGATAGAAATGACTATTATACATCCTTAGATAGCTGACGAATTTGGGGATGTATCCTGAAAATTACAGCTTCCTCACTGTTCTACATCCTTTAGAAGAATCGCTTGAAAATTGATTTTTGTTTGTGTTCTTTAAATTGAAGAATTTCATGACTTTGTTCTGTGTTCAATTGTGAGCAAACAAATTGGGATAGAAATGACTATTATACATCCTTAGATAGCTGACGAATTTAGGGATGTATCCTGTAAATTACAGCTTCCTAACTATTCTACATCCTTTAGAAGAGTCGCTTGAAAATTATTTTTTTGTATGTGTTCTTTAGATTGAAGAATGTCATGACTTTGTTCTGTGTTCAATTGTGAGCAAACACATTGGGATAGAAATTACTATTATACATCCTTAGATATCTGACGAATTTGGGGATGTATCCTGAAAATTACAGCTTCCTAACTGTTCTACATCCTTTAGAAGAATCGCTTGAAAATTATTTTTTTGTATGTGTTCTTTAGATTGAAGAATGTCATGACTTTGTTCTGTGTTCAATTGTGAGCAAACAAATTGGGATAGAAATGACTATTATACACCCTTAGATAGCTGACGAATTTGGGGATGCATCCTGAAAATTTCAGCTTCCTAACTGTTCTACATCCTTTAGAAGAATCGCTTGAAAATTGGTTTTTTGTTTGTGTTCTTTAAGTTGAAGAATGTCATGACTTTGTTCTGTGTTCAATTGTGAGCAAACAAATTGGGATAGAAATGACTATTATACATCCTTAGATAGCTCACGAATTTGGGGATGTATCCTGAAAATTACAGCTTCCTAACTGTTCTACATCCTTTAGAAGAATCGCTTGAAAATTGATTTTTTGTTTGTGTTCTTTAAATTGAAGAATGTTATGACTTTGTTCTGTGTTCAATTGTGAGCAAACAAATTGGGATAGAAATTACTATTATACATCCTTAGATAGCTGACGAATTTGGGAATGTATCCTGAAAATTGCAGCTTCCTAACTGTTCTACATCCTTTAGAAGAATCGCTTGAAAATTGATTTTTTGTTTGTGTTCTTTAAATTGAAGAATGTCATGACTTTGTTCTGTATTCAATTGTGAGCAAACAAATTGGGATAGAAATAACTATTATACATCCTTAGATAGCTGACGAACTTGGGGATGTATCCTGAAAATTGCAGCTTCCTAACTGTTCCACATCCTTTAGAAGAATCGCTTGAAAATTGTTTTTTTTTTGTATGTGTTCTTTAGATTGAAGAATGTCATGACTTTGTTCTATGTTCAATTGTGAGCAAACCAATTGGGATAGAAATTATTATTATACATCCTTAGATAGCTGACGAATTTGGGAATGTATCCTGAAAATTGCAGCTTCCTAACTGTTTTACATCCTTTAGAAGAATCGCTTGAAAATTGATTTTTTGTTTGTGTTCTTTAAATTGAAGAATGTCATGACTTTGTTCTATGTTCAATTGTGAGCAAACCAATTGGGATAGAAATGATTATTATACACCCTTAGATAGCAGATGAATTGGAGGCTGTATCCTGAAAATTGCAGCCTTATCTAAATGACAACACTCGGTTGCTATGTCAACGAAAACTAGCGTTCTAATGTTTGTTTTGCATCAGGTAATGTTAGTGCTTCTTAACAATACTGTGGTATCCGCGCCCATGTGCCCAGCAAACTGAGATATCAATGCCTGCTAACCGAGGTGATTTATTAACTTTTTTTTTCTCTCAGCTGAGCCGGCCTTTTTAAAGAACTGTGCGGTGTGTAAGGTGGCAGCTTTGAATGAATTCATTCACAATCAGGAGCCGTGAGAAATTTTTTACAATACGACTTTGTGCGACTGTTTCCTATATATATATATGATTCTGGGGCTTCGAGAATGTTTGTTGTTCGAATTTTCGGGGCGTTACAGTCGTTTTACTAATGTATCGTCGAGTTTAGGGTGCGGAAAAAAGTATCTATTACTAAATGTTTTCTGAGAAGTGGACTTGGATATAAAAGAAAGTCATTCTAAAGAAAAAAGTTACAATTTTCAGGATTAATTGCCCAATTTATGTGCTATCTAAAGATGTATGCAATAATTTCTATCCAAATTTGTTTGCTCATAATCACAAATTAAGTAATATCATGATTTCCTTTTTCTGAAGGCATTAAAATTCTTCATTACTTCAGATATTATGCCCTTTGAATCTGTGAAACCTTTATCTGTCATATATCCATATAGATCTATGGTATAGATATAGGTATATATACAGGGTGAATTGGACCGCAAAAGGTAATGAGATTTATTATGGGCTCTCCCCAAATATTTATCTTGGCGGTGACATGTGCGACACAATAAAAGCGACGATATGAAAAGTGGAGAACTGCCTTCGTGACAATAGGTCTTCCGCTAAATTGAGCCGTAGGCTTGTCCATTCAACGATTTTTCGGGTGCCCTGAAGTAGCTATCCATCTTTTGTGGATTGGCGTGGACAATTGTAGTCGGATTTCATACAATTTCCGAAGCCAGCGACAGGAATCTCTTATGGTACCATGTGTGAACACATTTATTTGATATAGCGATGTTCAAGACGTCTCAATTTATGTTATGTCATGATTTTAACTTATTTTTGACATTTAAAGCAGCAATTTCAGTATTAACTATACAGTTTATGTACTAACTAATGGTGTATAATAATAATTTCCAAAGAGCTTTAATAATCAATTAAATTTTATAATAAAAATCGTTCAGGACAAAAACTATTGACATATGCGTGTGTGTTATCAAAGTTTTGATGATACCCGAATCTGGGGGAAAAATATAAGATATAGGCCCCACATTATAGTTTGTAACTGTACAGTTGGTCGTTAAAATGCAAGCTATGGCCGTGAGGGCGTAATATAGGCTATAAACAGTGCAAAAAGGTCTCGCAAAATACGGCATAAAGCTTCCTAACTGTTCTACATCCTTTAGAAGAATCGCTTGAAAACTGATTTTTTGTTTGTGTTCTTTAAATTGAAGAATGTCATGACTTTGTTCTATGTTCAATTGTGAGCAAACCAATTGGGATAGAAATTATTATTATACATCCTTAGATAGCTGACGAATTTGGGAATGTATCCTGAAAATTGCAGCTTCCTAACTGTTCTACATCCTTTAGAAGAATCGCTTGAAAATTGATTTTTTGTTTGTGTTCTTTAAATTGAAGAATGTCATGACTTTGTTCTGTGTTCAATTGTGAGCAAACAAATTGGGATAGAAATTACTATTATACATCCTTAGATAGCTGACAAATTTGGGGATGTATCCTGAAAATTGCAGCTTCCTAACTGTTCTACATCCTTTAGAAGAATCGCTTGAAAATTGATTTTTTGTTTGTGTTCGTTAAATTGAAGAATGTCATGACTTTGTTCTATGTTCAATTGTGGGCAAAAAATTGGGATAGAAATTACTATTATACATCCTTAGATAGCTGACGAATTTGGGGATGTATCCTGAAAATTGCAGCTTCCTAACTGTTCTACATTCTTTAGAAGAATCGCTTGAAAATTGATTTTTTGTTTGTGTTCTTTAAATTGAAGAATGTCATGACTTTGTTCTGTGTTCAATTGTGAGCAAACAAATTGGGATAGAAATTACTATTATACATCCTTAGATAGCTGACGAATTTGGGGATGTATCCTGAAAATTGCAGCTTCCTAACTGTTCTACATCCTTTAGAAGAATCGCTTGAAAATTGATTTTTTGTTTGTGTTCTTTAAATTGAAGAATGTCATGACTTTGTTCTATGTTCAATTGTGGGCAAAACAATTGGGATAGAAATTACTATTATACATCCTTAGATAGCTGACAAATTTGGGGATGTATCCTGAAAATTGCAGCTTCCTAACTGTTCTACATCCTTTAGAAGAATCGCTTGAAAATTGATTTTTTGTTTGTGTTCTTTAAATTGAAGAATGTCATGACTTTGTTCTATGTTCAATTGTGGGCAAAAAAATTGGGATAGAAATTACTATTATACATCCTTAGATAGCTGACGAATTTAGGGATGCATCCTGAAAATTGCAGCTTCCTAACTGTTCTACATCCTTTAGAAGAATCGCTTGAAAATTGATTTTTTGTTTGTGTTCTTTAAATTGAAGAATGTCATGACTTTGTTGTGTGTTCAATTGTGAGCAAACAAATTGGGATAGAAATTACTATTATACATCCTTAGATAGCTGACAAATTTGGGGATGTATCCTGAAAATTGCAGCTTCCTAACTGTTCTACATCCTTTAGAAGAATCGCTTGAAAATTGATTTTTTGTTTGTGTTCTTTAAATTGAAGAATTTCATGACTTTGTTCTATGTTCAATTGTGGGCAAAAAAATTGGGATAGAAATTACTATTATACATCCTTAGATAGCTGACGAATTTGGGGATGTATCCTGAAAATTGCAGCTTCCTAACTGTTCTACATCCTTTAGAAGAATCGCTTGAAAATTGATTTTTTGTTTGTGTTCTTTAAATTGAAGAATGTCATGACTTTGTTCTATGTTCAATTGTGGGCAAAAAAATTGGGATAGAAATTACTATTATACATCCTTAGATAGCTGACGAATTTGGGGATGTATCCTGAAAATTGCAGCTTCCTAACTGTTCTACATCCTTTAGAAGAATCGCTTGAAAATTGATTTTTTGTTTGTGTTCTTTAAATTGAAGAATGTCATGACTTTGTTGTGTGTTCAATTGTGAGCAAACAAATTGGGATAGAAATTACTATTATACATCCTTAGATAGCTGACGAATTTGGGGATGTATCCTGAAAATTGCAGCTTCCTAACTGTTCTACATCCTTTAGAAGAATCGCTTGAAAATTGATTTTTTGTTTGTGTTCTTTAAATTGAAGAATGTCATGACTTTGTTCTATGTTCAATTGTGGGCAAAAAAATTGGGATAGAAATTACTATTATACATCCTTAGATAGCTGACGAATTTGGGGATGTATCCTGAAAATTGCAGCTTCCTAACTGTTCTACATCCTTTAGAAGAATCGCTTGAAAATTGATTTTTTGTTTGTGTTCTTTAAATTGAAGAATGTCATGACTTTGTTCTATGTTCAATTGTGGGCAAAAAAATTGGGATAGAAATTACTATTATACATCCTTAGATAGCTGACGAATTTGGGGATGTATCCTGAAAATTGCAGCTTCCTAACTGTTCTACATCCTTTAGAAGAATCGCTTGAAAATTGATTTTTTGTTTGTGTTCTTTAAATTGAAGAATGTCATGACTTTGTTGTGTGTTCAATTGTGAGCAAACAAATTGGGATAGAAATTACTATTATACATCCTTAGATAGCTGACGAATTTGGGGATGTATCCTGAAAATTGCAGCTTCCTAACTGTTCTACATCCTTTAGAAGAATCGCTTGAAAATTGATTTTTTGTTTGTGTTCTTTAAATTGAAGAATGTCATGACTTTGTTCTATGTTCAATTGTGGGCAAAAAAAATGGGATAGAAATTACTATTATACATCCTTAGATAGCTGACGAATTTGGGGATGTATCCTGAAAATTGCAGCTTCCTAACTGTTCTACATCCTTTAGAAGAATCGCTTGAAAATTGATTTTTTGTTTGTGTTCTTTAAATTGAAGAATGTCATGACTTTGTTCTGTGTTCAATTGTGAGCAAACAAATTGGTATAGAAATGACTATTATACATCCTTAGATAGCTGACGAACTAATGGTGTATAATAATAATTTCCAAAGAGCTTCAATAATCAATTAAATTTTATAATAAAAATCGTCCAGGACAAAAACTATTGACATATGCGTGTGTGTTATCAAAGTTTTGATGATACCCGAATCTGGGGCAAAAATATAAGATATAGGCCCCACATTATAGTTTGTAACTGTACAGTTGGTCGTTAAAATGCAAGCTATGGCCGTGAGGGCGTAATATAGGCTATAAACAGTGCAAAAAGGTCTCGCAAAATACGGCATAAAGCGTGAATTTTAACAGTGTGCGGTCGAACGGGTTAATAAAGTGGGTAAGGGCGATACTGGGCCGTATTCGGCGTGACAAAAGGGCATAAAATCGCCGCTACGAGCGCGTCCGTGCAGTCCAGTGAGCGTGGCACGTGATTATATGTAGCGCGGGGTTCGGCAGTCCGAAAAATTGGCGTCCGAGAGAGACGGGACGAGCGGTACGGCGGCGTAGTTCTCGGTTTTCCCACTGCTGCGGCACTGGTAATTAGGCCCTTTGAACTGGCGTCACAATCGCCCTAATCGCTAATCAAGTTACCTGCTGCTGTCCCAATCAGGCCCGGCAAATATTGGTCGGTTACTACAGTAATGAATCGATTTTTCAACCCTCGCCATGCTTTTGTTTGGGTTCTTTTTTTTTGGAGCTTTTCCTGTCCATTCGTCGACGAGGTTTTCCGCGATTTTCGACCGTGTTTTACATTTTGGTCGAGCGTCTACGCTTTGTGTTGCATTTCTCGTTTTGTACTGCGAGAGGGCGTTCGAAAAATGAACGTGAAAAACAGTAAACTCGCATTTTATGTTGCATTTACTGTGGTCAAAAAATGCAGAAATAGGATTGTTGTAGGATTGTTTACCGTACTGTTAACGTTAAATGTCTTGAGACATTTTTCCATTCGGGCCACACTATAGATATCATCCCCGGACACGTTTCAACCCCTAATTAACACATCCAGCGGTCATCGACGGATCCACGGGCCAATTGTTTGGCCAATAGGTAAGCCCTAAATTGGCGGCGGTGTCACGACCCCGCAAGGAACACATTCTGGACAAGGGTTGTTCTTGGGGGTCTGTCTTCGACCGCGAAAGGGACGCTCTTCGGCCGATCCGCCGTCCACTGCGGGGGCGGTAATTTAAGGGGATGAAAGGGCGACCGAAGGGGCGCTCGAGGCGGGGTGGCGGATGGGAAATTGCTATCGTGTCGCTTCCGTGACTTAATGAGTTCGAGAGTGCCGACGCCGACCGACGCCGGGCGCCGGTCTGCATCCTGGTCACATACCTGCCGCGCCGACATAATAGAGACCTGTTCCGTGGACGAGACTGGAAAGCGCTAATTTCGGACACCTACAGATGCGGTAAATCGGACCCGAAACGATGATTTTCGGTGATTTTTTGTCACGATGTTGCGTTATGTGGACTTATGGTAGAATCGGTTCGGATAGAAAGGATTATTATACACCCATAGATAGACGAAATGAGAATGTATCCTGAAAATTACAGCTTCCTATCTACTCTACACCCTTTACAAAAACAGCTTGATAATTGATTGTTCGTTTGAGTTCTTTAGATTGAAGAATGTCATAACTTTGTTCTGTGTTCAATTGTGAGCAAACAAATTGGGATAGAAATTACTATTATACATCCTTAGATAGCTGACGAATTTGGGGATGTATCTTGAAAATTACAGCTTCCTAACTGTTCTACATCCTTTAGAAGCTTCGCTTGAAAATTGATTTGTTGTTTGTGTTCTTTAAATTGAAGAATGTCATGACTTTGTTCTATGTTCAATTGTGAGCAAACAAATTGGGATAGAAATTACTATTATACATCCTTAGATAGCTGACGAATTTGGGGATGTCTCTTGAAAATTACAGCTTCCTAACTGTTCTACATCCTTTAGAAGCTTCGCTTGAAAATTGATTTGTTGTTTGTGTTCTTTAAATTGAAGAATGTCATGACTTTGTTCTATGTTCAATTGTGAGCAAACAAATTGGGATAGAAATTACTATTATACATCCTTAGATAGCTGACGAATTTGGGGATGTATCTTGAAAATTACAGCTTCCTAACTGTTCTACATCCTTTAGAAGCTTCGCTTGAAAATTGATTTTTTGTTTGTGTTCTTTAAATTGAAGAATGTCATGACTTTGTTCTGTGTTCAATTGTGAGCAAACAAATTGGGATAGAAATTACTATTATACATCCTTAGATAGCTGACGAATTTGGGGATGTATCTTGAAAATTGTAGCTTCCTAACTGTTCTACATCCTTTAGAAGAATCGCTTGAAAATTGATTTTTTGTTTGTGTTCTTTAGATTGAAGAATGTAATGGCTTTGTTTTATGTTCAATTGTGAGCAAACAAATTGGGATAGAAATTACTATTATACATCCTTAGATAGTTGACGAATTTGGGGATGTCGCTTGAAAATTACAGCTTCCTAACTGTTCTACATCCTTTAGAAGCTTCGCTTAAAAATTGATTTGTTGTTTGTGTTCTTTAGATTGAAGAATGTAATGACTTTGTTCTATGTTCAATTGTGAGCAAACAAATTGGGATAGAAATTACTATTATACATCCTTAGATAGCTGACGAATTTGGGGATGTATCTTGAAAATTACAGCTTCCTAACTGTTCTACATCCTTTAGAAGCTTCGCTTGAAAATTGATTTGTTGTTTGTATTCTTTAAATTGAAGAATGTCATGACTTTGTTCTGTGTTCAATTGTGAGCAAACAAATTGGGATAGAAATTACTATTATACATCCTTAGATAGCTGACGAATTTGGGGATGTATCTTGAAAATTGTAGCTTCCTAACTGTTCTACATCCTTTAGAAGAATCGCTTGAAAATTGATTTTTTGTTTGTGTTCTTTAGATTGAAGAATGTAATGGCTTTGTTTTATGTTCAATTGTGAGCAAACCAGAAGGGATATAAAGTATTATAATACACCCTTAAATAACTGAGAAATTGGGTAACTAATCGTCAAAATTTCTCTTAAATATCAGCTTAGTTCATGAGCATCTTTAGAAAATTGACTTTGTGCTGTCCTGAGATGGTAATATAATAATTTTGCATAGCATCATAACTTGTTGCGATAGAAACTATTATTATACACTTCTAGACAGCAGATATATTGGGTAATTAGTCCTAAAAAGTACAGCTTCCTAACTGCTCTACTTCCCAACCTGCTCAAAAACCAAACAAAAGCTAAAACTTTACTACTTCCATTCAAATTTGACGATACGGTGTCTCATCCTTTCTGACTGTCTGCTATCCAAAATAAAGGAGTTATGTTACAATCCGTTACATAAACCCCTTGGGCATTACCTCACCTTGCCTTTTGACCCTAAACCCCGACGTATTGTCCTTGGGCATTGATAATTTCAACTGCATAAAGTCATACTGCGAATTTCAATTTATTATATTCTACATTTGCTACTGTGTTACTATGGGACCATTAATCTTGCTTGTGTGTATATTTAGTGTTTAGAACACGGTGTAAATGTTTTTCAGAAAGGATTACGCAGGATAAAGAATTAAAAAGTGGTTTGTATCTCTACTCAAACTTTGACTATAAAAAATATCCTAGAAAATGTCGTAGAAAGTTAAGGATAACGGAATTTACGTTAGGTACCCCTAAGGACTACCGTTTATAACCCTCATAAATAGAGAAATGGCCACAGATTTTACATAAACAGTTATTCGGAAAGGATGTTTTTGACTTTTAGTGCATCTTTCTCTATACATACAGGATCCTGTTTTTCTTTAGCCATCTCAAGTCAAAGTCGATGACGTGGCGTTACAAAGTTGACGTTGTCACCCTGGACAATTTCAACCCTATAGATATTAATGATCCACCCTCAAACGCACTAGAAACTACCCCTAATCGAAAATCACAGTTTGAACCGAGTTAAACACTTTCATATGATTTGAAACGGTACGTACTTTTGTGGGCAAAACTAGATCCCAAGCCTTGGGTAACTGATTGTTACCCAATGATGTCACCCAATTATGTCACCCGAACATTGAATAGATGATAAATTATTTTACAAACAAAGCTTATTTGACTATATCAAAATGTTTCTATGTTCAATATTGAACTATGTCTTTTCTAGTCGTCATCTTTTATAGTCGTCATCTATCACACGATTTGCAGTTATGATAGTATTAATTTATGAAGGAAAAGTTATTAATAAACATTTTTAAAAGTTTCTAACTTTAACAATATACAGTTAATTCATACGATCACTCACAAGCTATTGTACTGTTATAACAATATCATCCGAGATATGCCCAAGAAAATTAATGGTTTTTCAAACAGTAGCAAGTACACTAATCGAAATTCACAGCCAGTAGGTATTATAAAGTAATTTGCAACGCTATAATAACACAATACCCCGGTCAAGTAAAGATAACCCCGTAGCAATAGGGGTAGTTATGTAACGGATTGTTAGGCAACTATTATATATAGCCAAAGACACAAAATGCTGGTGATTTTCCTGGAAGTTTACAGAAAAATTGGCAAGACGTAACATTGCGAATGTAGACATGACATCTGAGAACTGACAATAATTAATAATATTGTATGGCAGCACAAGCATTCAATATTATTCAATAGTATTCTTAGCATCCCGCTATGTCTGAAAGAATAACCCTATTTTCAACTGTATATATCCATAATACGGCTTTCGCTTTTCTTGGAAGTTAGAACAAACGGTAAGGATGGGTTTATCGGTAACCGTTGCGCTTTTGTTTCCGTTGCGTCAATCTGATGGACTTTCCCTTTTCCAGTAAGTCGAGAACCGAAATAATGCCAAGCTAGTTAACGGGGTGTTTTGTTCGTACAACCCTTTCTTTTGGAACGTGTGTCACTCTAACTGTGTTTTTATTAAGTTAAACTGTTACACGGTATTGTGTCACCGTTTGACAGTTCTGGCTTCCAAAAAAGGAAAAGTTGTGTCAATTGATGGTTTAAAATACAAACTTCTACTTTCTGGGCGTGAAGAAAGTTTATTTGTTGTGAGAGAGTGTTGTATTGTCCTAATTTTTGGGTAATTTGAAATGATTTCTGGAATACGTCTGTTAAAAATAAAGATGTACTTTGTAAACCCGTGCACTGGGTTGCATATCGAATCAACAAGATCGTGCCCAAGCAAAAATACGATCATAAGTAAAACTAAAGAAAATCTGTACAAAATACGCGCGAAAGATCGGTGGAAATGGTCGAAAATTAGCGAGAAATCGATAAGAATGATTGATAATTTGACAGACGACGCGCATATGTTATCACGAAAAGTATTGCAGCCGGCCTATTGCTGCTCGAGACTTGAGACTAGCTGTGATTGGCCGAGATTATGCACGCGGCATATCGGCGTTTCTACACATCCAAATACAAAGGCTACAAAAGCTATGTGAGATCAAAATTTGTCAAGTTACCTACAGAGCACATGGAAAATATTCATAACACAAATTTCCACCCTCTAAACGCGTAAAACTTAATGCGTATACATCCTTGGAAATAAAACTCCGTTTAGAGCGGCTCAGAGAAGCTTACAACCCTCCAGAGCGGGGGCATTTAAAATTAATTCGGCCGTTTTTATGTACGGGGTTGCCGTCTAAACGACGTCGCAAAAATCTGGAATCATAAAAGAGCGACAAAACGGCCATATACGTTGCCTTCGGTCGCGTAATCCCACCCCCATGCGGGGGTAAACGCTGCTCAGATAAGCGTCGTCCACTCTAACTGTTTTCGTATCGCTACACTTTAACTCGAAAATTTCAACCCCCGAACCCATTTATCTGGACACCGTTCGGTTATATGGTCGCCGGGGTTTACTGAGGTGTAACCAAAAGTGGCGCAGTCGATAGGATTGGGTAGCTTATCTAAGACCATTGAGCTTTGAGCTTTGTTGTGTTTTTTTAAGTTTTTTGTTCAATTTATCTATTGGTGTTTGGTTTTATTTTGTATTTATGGAGTTTGGCGAATGAATTTTTGGGAAATTTTATTGCTAGGCAACGTGTGTGTATATATATATACTGAATTTTGCTTTAAGAGCATGCCACCCAACGTTCTCTTGTAGAGTTGGTTAACATAAAAACTTCTCTTGCAAATTCACGCGTTCGTACAAAATTGAAAAGCCAGTCTCAAAGCCTCAAGAAAACGTGTCTATTGAATGTTGGTTACCACTTCCTTCACTCGGAACTTAAGAATACAGCACTCAGCTGCATATAATAAATAAAATTTTCGTCCCAGACGCTTTCAATTCAATCGAATATTCCCTCCTTTCAGGGCGTGTACCCACTTTTACCAGACGCATTTAAATATAATGTAAATTCGGTTCTCAATTATCTCGAGCTTGCTTGTTATGTCTTCGGAAAAGTTGAAAGATCCGATGTTAAAACCCCTCAGAAGACAGTAGAGGCGCACCGGCTATAAATCTGAGGGGTTAAAAGTGGATAAAGTGGTTTACTCTCAACAAATTAGGTACTTATACAACACTTAGCGATGTTGTCTCTCCATTGACAAAGAATACGGGGTTAGGGGACACCAAATTTTAAAGATATAATATTCTTTCTTTCAACTAAAAATACTCTACTTGGAAAGGCGGTAAAAAGTAACAAGATCTTCTCCCATTGATTTTTTACGTAACTCGGTGAATTCAGGGGTATCATATGGATGTAAAACTCACAGGTTTTCAGATAATTGGCTACACAGGGCTACAGCTGCCGCCTTTTTGACAAATTCGACTTTTAATGGCCCAGACCGATAACAATTGACTGCAGACGACGGACACACGCTGTGGCACGCACTATCAGTAGCCATCTGCAGACACAACCGAACAAACTAGCCAACTAGCAAGGCCATTATCTCTAAGTATCTCGAAACTGTAGTGATATATTTGTCTGGTCAACAGAATGCCTCGTAAAAATAATTTTGTCGATCGCAAATTAATTAATTCGTTAATAGCAGGCGTAAATTTCGTGCTCCTAGGTAGGATACTAGGTAGGATTCTAGGTATTTAAGCCTTACATTTTAAGGATTCATCTAGGTTCCTTTTGGCGTACGCCGCACCCGAGTGTTCGGTTATTTTTATAGCACCTTTTCTGTTCGAAAGTTTAGTGAAGTCAGCCGCCTGTGGGCTATTACTCTTCACTAATGACAGCTAGAGCCTTTTTGGCGCATGGCAACCCCATTCTTGGCTCATTTGATGGTTGGATCAGCAACAATCACATTTTAAAACAGTGGAACCAGGTAAAAATAAAATTTTAATTTTTTTTTAATCTCATTTGATCAAAAATTGCGTAATATCTTAAATTATTGTAACTTTTGGACATACCTAACCATTGCTTCGCAATTTCCCATGGTCCTCGAGTAGAAATCCAATTTCCCTACGGCGGCACACACCTGTAACAAAAATAATGAATAAATTAAGCGTTCTATCTCCGATACAATTAAGGTTACGAACATTAATGTAGTTTTTCACGCTGATTCCAATGGTGCTATTGGATTTCCTCTATCTTAAACGGTTCGGAAATTATGACGGTCCAAAGTTTGAAAATTGTGTCAAAATTGTTATTTTACGACATTTTCTCTTTTTAGAGCAAACTGTGTCCGAACTAACCGAGCGATTTGGACGAAAAGCCGCAAAAATCTAACACTACAATATAGCATTTATACGAAAACCTCAAAAAGTCAAATGAAAACATCCAACGTCAGGTTGTATGCGGGGTTAGGTTTATCTTATCCCTCACTATTGTAAAAGGACCTCGGAGGTTTTGTTTCGAAAGGACTTGTTTCGAAAGGACCAGTATTTTCGGGTATTGTGGCCGTCCTAGACATGACAAATTATGGTTGGTCAGTGCCAACATTTGCAAGACCGGTGGTTGATGTTTTCACAAGAAACTAGAGCATTTCGGTTTACCAGGTCTGACGCCCCGTGGCGCGCACAAATAATTACCCTTACTGTCTAGAAATGACACCACTAATCATCTGTCAAACGAGTAAAGAGAAAAAAAGCGTAAAATTAGTTCCGCAAATGGTCAAATGGTCAAAAATTAAGAGAGAATGGCCGAGATGAATAGACGATATAACTCGCTTATGTAGTTAAAGTGTTAAGTGAGCTTGTAGCGTGAAAATGTCTTCGTATTGTGTCCTGATTTTTTCCATAGTCGACGACAAAACGATTTTTGGAGAGATGCCCGGCATGTTGCCTAAACTGGGTATTTTGTCTTTCTGACAGTGGGTGGCCCTACAGGAAACTGTCCCGAAGGCTCCACACGACTTACATAAATCCTCGAGGATCGTTAGTTCATCCTTAAGACATTTCAAACCATATTAATTTCAGATAATAGACTGCTAATCCCTAGGAATGTATAGGAACTAATCATTAACAAAAACATGTACCCAAAAAAATGTTTTTACTGGAAACAATCACGATCTTTTAAAAAATACATGTGGTTTTGACGTAGAGCTAAATTTATTATTTTTTTTCAATATTATTTCATTCCGAATTATGCGAAATGTTCTGGCAAAGATACGTGTTGGTTTAATAGTGATATCTGAGCTGGATATTACGGTACAGGTACCAAATTCTCTCTCGCAAATAGAAGAATTGGGACACCAGCAACAACGATCCAAGTAAGTAAGCGGATTAGTTTACCCAATTGTGCATACAAATCAGATTACCCAGACTTGTTCGAGGGTATTTGCCCTGTAATTTCCTAAACTGGAACCGGGGAGGTTTTTTATACAATTTGTAATGCTTTGATGCCAGATCAAGGTACTTAAAGTCTCAAGTATCTAATCATTTGTGGAAATTACCTACCAAAAAATTTCTTTATTTCGTATACTTTCTAATCCAGAGCTTATATATGGTATCCGAACTTAGTTTCTTTCAAAATATCTAAAGATAAATCATATTCGTATGATTCTTAGCTATTCTGTTAAGGTGTTAGAAGAACCAATATTATAAGGGTTGTACAACATCCCCCTTAGAACTTAATAATTATTTAAATTTACAGGGTAACAATGGCCACCAACCCTTGTACAATGCGAGACAGTTAAATTGTGTAGCGCCCCATTTCGGATATAAATCTGATGAAAGATATTATAAACAGTTGCTTAACATTATTATAAAGGAAGGGGTTACGTGCCAGAGGGTTGTTTAAGGACATAAAGGGGTTTGTTATGCCGAGGTATGTTAGGCTTACCAAGGTGGTAACAACAGGGATAAATGAATTTCTACTGGTTCAATGATTCATACCTTGTGACAAAATATATTTATACCTGTGTAGTGTTGTTTCAAATTAGTAGTTCTTAGTAAAAATGCACATTAAAAAAGAAGAGATCTTGTTTCTTAAAACCCCATAGCATAAGATTATAGTGATGTTCCCAAGAGATTACAGAGCAAAGACGAGACATTAAGACCGTAAGTACAACATAATGCCATATCTTGTTACTCCGACAGTAGCCTGTATCATCCCTCAAGGCTTTCAAATATAGGGGTGCAATATAAAAGAAAAAAAACCGTATCATATCGATCGGGCGAAAAAAAATCGGTTTCCGTCTCAAGCATTGTGACAAGTTCTTGATTGACAGCTACGTCCAGGTAATTTCAGGTATCTGCACAGCTCGAATAATGGCCTAGTTATGAATAAGGGTATTTTTGATGTTTCCCTTCATATTTTTACGCGGCTGATCGGATTTGGCCGTTGTATTGTTAGGGAAAAAGGTGTTTTATAAGATTTCTGGTCAAATTTTGGCATATAAGCGAGCACGCTTACTAATAATCGGATTTTTCGGGTATTTTTACACTTGGTTTCTTCCAATGTTGGTTTTGTTTCGTTTTTTGACCGTTATACCGACAGAAGTTTAACCGAATTTTATACCTAATGTCAAAATATAACTGTGGAAGAGTTTGTCCTTATTTGACGTTAGTTATCTCACAACTTCTCGAAAAAAAAGGACAAGAATATCAATCAAAAACCCTCTGCTAATCAAAACTGTACCAAACCCATAAGAACACTTTTCAAAGAGTGCTGAAAACGCCGAAAACCCCATAAGAAATCAGTCAAAAAACTAACCTGTACACACGTCGTACATTGCACATCCAAAATCGCTCAAAATCATTTGAAATGTCTCACCAAAAGTCACAGATCATATATTCAAAGCTTTACTATGAATATTCCGTAATATTCTCTGTTTTTTTTGCGGTGAAAATCGTATAAAAATTGCGAAGAAACAGTGATTATAATGCTTGTATATATATAATGTTTGTGGTACCTCAAAAACGCTGGAATGCCACATATATTGAATCATAAATGTTGGAATATTATAGTATTATATTGTAGTATTATATATGTAGATATGTGACAGGCCTAGCAATTTTTCTACACATCTTGTCCTTCAAAACATGAGGCAAAGCGTAACTGTCAGATTATAATCTCGAACGCAGGAGCCAATGAATCGCTATTAATAAAAGAAGCCTTGGTGTTGAAAGAGGCGTTAAAAATCCTTTCCATTCATTCATAACCGCTTTATAACGCTTTATAACTGTGCAAAGGTGTAACACGCAGGAAAGGGTGGCGCGTATTACCACCTTTTATCCACGTTGCCAACTTGCGGGCACTAAATGCCTATATAAAACCATCACAAAGATAACTTTCGTGTCTTTTAAACACCTAATCCATCCGTTTCTTTTTTTTTCTATGCCGTTTTTCATAGCAAGTTCTTTCAGGCATATGTTTAGAAATCAAACCATATAATGGAGGATATAATAAAGCATATAATAGACCATATAATGAACCATACAACGCTATAAACAATTTATATTATTCATATATCACAGAAACGTAAAAAAGTGTAGAAACATGTATCAAATATCAAGTATGGAAACCACTTTACATCCCCATTTTTGGTATAATACGGCACTAATAATAATAAGGGAATGGTTGTACAAAGGATACATTACGCGATAGAAAAAGTTGCATCACAAAGTGCAACCTGCGTGCTAAAAATAGGTTAAATGGGGCCCAAAATAGACGTGTCGGCAACACCTAAGGCGCTATTTACAATACCTAGCTATTAAGTGCACTTTAGTGCAATTTTAAGGCTCTTTTAGTGGCATAGTAAGGGACACATTGTGTTCTTCGAGTGATGTTTGAGAAAATTGACAAGATAAGCAAGAAATGATAGATGGCAAGCATTGAAATTTAGGTCTTCATGATACTGAATACTATTTTAGATTTTCCACACTGTATGGTGGTGATAATTCCAAACAACGAAAAGCAATGAGTTAAGCGAAATATTACAATGTGACATATTACGCAAAAAAATCATAAAAACAATGATTTAAGAAACAGAGTAAAAAAATGAGGTTTAAAAAAATCTACTTTAAAAAGAATGCGCTCTATATCTGTTGAGAGGTGATTGTTGCGTCATCTATGGCCAGAAAGTTACACTAACCCCACACAGGTTAATACAAGATTTCACCGCTACACGGCGCTATATAACGATTCCGCACAGGAACCTCTTGTGACAGCAGCGTGTAACGCGTACTGCATACGCTAAAGGGGTTTTAAATATATTTTACATAAAAAATATGTTAAAAATATAGGACTTATATAAAATTTAGGGAACCCCAAATATAGCTACCTCATAATATGATATCCTCCTATATACACATGCAATATACTGTTATAACACGATAAAAAATAGGATTAAACGGCTAAAGGCATCTCGGGCATTATAAATTTGGGCGGCTGTAAAAAGTTTGGTCGATATAACTGCCGTGTTTTGTTTGGTCCTTCGGTCCGGCAAATAGGATTTATAATAAAATCCCTGCGGAAACTTTCGCACAGTCCGATTATTTTAATACCTAAAGTAGGGTATATCTTTCCAAAAAAAGATCAAAGCCAGTGACTGGAGGACTTTGTCGAACAAAAAAAAAAGCAAACAACACTGAACACCATGTAAGTACGAATTAAAGGACAAAACAACCCTTTTGCATTATTTGTTTTGATTCAAATTATACGCAGTGCAGTAATTTTAATAGCTTGGAGTTGGACACTTCAAAAAGGACATGGATTTTTTGACGTTCCTATTCTTTGTCGCAGCATTTCTGGTTAACTTTGAAAAAAGTTTTGTTTTGATAACTATCGCGAAGGGTTGTCAAAAATTTTTTAACCGATTGCTATGTTGTTCGCTATGGAAAGTATACGGCTCAGAGCGAAGCTGTCAAGAATAGCAACCCGAAAATGTCTATATCTCCAGTGTCAATTGCAATTTGCAGGGTGTCTCATTTATTTTTATTTATGTATTGTCCAAAGTAATCAAACTGAATAGGATATAAGAATTAAAAACGAAACAGACTTAAAAAAAGGGTACTTAAAAACAGGAGACTTAAAAAGACGAAACATAGGACGAATTCAAAAATAGGAGAATACACAATTGGAGAATTAATAATTAAACAGTATATATATTAAACAAAATATCGGTGAGTCACCCACATTTGTCAGTTCATACAGTTTGCAATATAATGTTAATATAGTTCGTAGGTAGTTCGTAGCATAGTTCACAGCGTGACCCAGTCAAAAATAAATGACGCGTTTGCTACTCGCAAAAACAATTTGACGTTTTCCCGAAAATACTTAATAACTTTCGAAATATCCGGCTCACAAATAAATCAGCCGTTAAGGAAAAGCACATCAGTCCCAATTATAAACTGGTCCAAAGTGAAACGAGTTCAGATTTCAAAAGAAAAGACCAAAAAAAACCACAACATCCGTTTGACAGATGTTACAGAACTTGAAAGAAATATAGAATAGAAGGCACAATAATCTTGATAGAATAGAGGTGTTTCCGAATAGAGCAATAAACACGTATGAATAATCCGAGCAAGCATAAGAGTAAGTTACATAAACCCTCTAGCACTGTATCTTTTTGTTCCAGGAGTTAACCAATTGAAGACCAATCAAAAAAGTGACAGTTCCCGAGTGACAGATCAATATTGACGGCTCACGAGTTAAATACGCGGTATGTTCCCATATGTAGTGACAGAGAGAGGCAGTCATTCAACAGCATCGCCCATCATAGACGAGGAACGCGTCAGCAACACGACCATAGAATCATGGGCTAAAATCAACAAGAATGATGTGAACGCCACAACCAGGAAGTCTTCAGCTAGATTGAGCCAGAACGACCACAATCAACAACAAAACCAGAACAATCAGAATCAACAGCAGTACAGCCAGAACCAACAACAGAACAGTCCGAATCAACAGCGGTACAGTCAGAATCCGCAGCAGTACAGCCAGAATCAATACAGCCAAAGGCATTCCTCACCAGACCCATCTATGCTCAAGTCGCCTTACAAGACCAAGAAGCAGCAACCAATGGCATTTCGTAGAGACTCTGCCTTAGATGAGAAACCGAAATCAAAACAGCTCAAGGAGATTGCGTTAATTGCCAAGAATAGAGATGAGAGGAGGCAGAGACAAGCTGATGAGAAAGCTCTAAAAGAGGCTATAATCAGGGAGGAGAAGGATAATCCTTATTGGGAGTTCCAGCATATGATCAATGAGTACAGAAAGGGTTTAGATTTTCATCCATTACGAGAGAGCGACGCAGTTGTGGAGAATCAAATTACAGTCTGCGTTCGCAAGAGACCTCTGAACGATAAAGAGTTATCCAGGAAGGAAGTAGACGTGATCAGTATACCCTCAAAGGATATCCTGATCGTCCATGAACCAAGGAATAAAGTCGACTTAACGAAATACTTGGAGAACCAACACTTTCGCTTTGATTACGTCTTCGATGAGACTTGTAGTAACTACATAGTGTACAAATTCACCGCGAGGCCTTTGGTAAAGACTATATTCGATGGTGGTTTCGCAACTTGCTTTGCCTATGGGCAAACGGGTTCGGGAAAGACCCATACCATGGGTGGGGAATTCCGCGGAAAACACCAGATTTTCAACAATGGTATCTATGCCTACGTAGCTCAAGACGTCTTCAAGTTTTTGAACCACGCCAAAGGCCGAAGGGGAAACTTTATTATCAGCGCGAGCTTCTTTGAGATCTATGGTAAGCTGGTCTTTGATCTCCTCGCTAAGAAAGAACGCCTAAGGGTTTTGGAGGATGGAAAACAGATCGTGCAAGTCGTTGGATTGACTGAGAGGGTTGTCAGCAAGGTCGAGGATGTCCTGGAGCTGATCCAAAAGGGTAGTCATGAACGCACTTCTGGACAAACTTCGGCTAACTCGAATTCCTCGAGGTCCCATGCTGTGTTCCAGATTTTGGTGAGGAAAGTCGGCGAGGGGAATAAAATAACCGGGAAATTCTCGCTGATTGATCTAGCTGGGAATGAACGAGGTGCTGATACGTTTAAATCTAACCGACAAACGAGAATAGAAGGTGGTGATATCAACAAGAGCCTTCTAGCACTGAAGGAATGTATACGGGCTCTGGGAAAGAAAGGATCGCATTGTCCTTTTCGTGGGAGTAAACTAACCCAAGTTTTGCGAGATTCCTTCATTGGGGAGAATTCCAGGACTTGCATGATTGCACTAATCTCGCCATCTGTGGGTTCTTGCGAGCATTCATTAAATACCCTCCGCTATGCTGATCGAGTGAAGGAACTAGTGGCCATGGACGTTGAAGATAATCAAGTTAACTTGACCCCTAGGAATAACCCTCAAGAGGAAGAGGTACTGTCTTCTTCAGCTGATGAGGATGATATGGCTGATACCTTCTTGGCTGAATTAGAGGCCATTGATGCAAACCGTTCTGTCATAGAGTACTGTGTACATTTCCATGGAAAAGCTTGCGATTTATACAGGGAGAGTCAGAAGCAAGGTTACGACAAGTATAAATATGCCAAAGACCTGCAGGACTTAGTCAGAAGCATGATCGACTTGCAAAATGGAGCGTTAGTAAAAGTCAACGCGATGTACGACGTTATCGAAAAATCTTAATATGAGAAATGGTGATTTTTTTGTACTTTTGCCTATAAATGATTAATAAATTTTTTTACACGGCTAATTTTATTATGTTTTCAGTTTAATTTAAACTTGTAGACGGTATGTAACGGATGTTATTATCTGTGGTTTGCGTATTTACTGGAATTTCAAAATTTCCTCGTCGATATCCTGGTATATAGTAATGTAGGTACATAATATGTACATTATTTACCGTAAAATCCAAGAATTGAATTGAGATAAGACGGTATATCACGACAACTGTTTTTTTGATAGCATACAACACGTTCTGATAAGTTATACCGCCGGCTTCTTACCGCGTGTTAACAATGCGGTTTTAATATCAGAATATTGCGTGAAAAATATTTTTAAATTCGAACGTGGACAAGTACACTCACCGGCAAAATATGCCGGAATAAATATTCATTTTACTCGTCAAACTTATATACTTATACCGTCAATATGTGGCAATAGACGATGCGAATGTTTAAGCGCCATCTGTAGTCATTCACATTTTTACTTTCCGACTAGTACCCTAGAAGGAAAGTATTGTAATCGACGAAAAAAAAAGCATTTGAAATTTCCGTGGAAATACGCGTTTTGAGGCCCCCTGAATCCTTTGCAATGCTTTCTGGTAAATGTATGTATGTCTGTATGTATGTGTGTGTATGGCTGTGAACACGATAGCGCCCAAACAGAACAATGGATCGGGCTAAAATTTGGTATACATATTTAGAATTACCAGGGGACGAACTGGATTGTTTTTGGTGAGAATCTGACAACCGGAAGTGGCAAATGCTGCATACGTTCTTTGAAGGATTCATCCATTTGAGACCAAACTCATATCAGCCCATCATCCAGTGGCTTTAAATATGTATACACATTTGCAAATCAATGAGATTAGCGGTTTGGGCGCTATAAAAGTTTATAGAAGCAGTTTGACAGTATACCCAACCTTCGTCTCGTCGCTGTGTTGCAAACTGTCAGATTTTGACAAACGTCAGTGCCACTGACGTGATATTAAACGTCAGTCTGACCAATGTAATTAGTGATAGAAACTGACGTTAGGTAGAGTCCAGAGTGGCGCTGGCTTCACAAAATTGAATAATTGCAAGTGTTCAGACACTTCATTGTGGCAAGAATGTAGTCGGAACGTAGAGTGAGGGCTACTCCAGATATTTTTTATTTGGAACCTAATAAAAAGATTGTAGACGGTTGGTACTAAAGATGTAAAATACATATTGTTCTTACAAATTAAGCCACCGAAAAATATGTTGTCTATACACTGTCTGACTGAAAGAGAGATGTTCAGTTCTATAATAAAACTGGCTGATTCATAAAAAACGTTTGATTCATAATAGTATATTATTATACAAGTTTTATAAGACATCAAATTGGCGCATGAGTTGTTTGGGGCACGAGGAACACCAGCGACGAGTGCCCCAAATGAACGAATGCGCCAATATGTCTTATAAAACGAGTGTAATATACTATTTTTTCTACTTTGCGTCATTAATTTTATAAAAATTTAGAAGTATATTAGGTAAAATTCCAATCTAGAGTATTTATGGGTGCAACCTTTGGTAACACTGTCATCTGTCACTTAAATTCAAATATCTGCGAAAAAGTCATTATTGCTAATTATTATATACCATCATATACTAGTAGTACGAAACCTAGGATGTAACACGCATGTTTAAATATGTATAAAAATATACATACTTCGCAGTTTGTGCGATTCTAAAAAATCAGTTTGTGCTTACTTTTGTGGTTATGTGTATTTTCGTTTGACATGCATTTGATATCAATGTCACCAATCTTAGAAAAAAAGTTACTAAAAACGGTGTTACGATTTGCTAATTGTAACACCGAAAACAGTGTTACAATGTGTGCATTGTGAATGCAAAGTAGAAAATAGTATATTATTATACAATTTTTATAAGACATCAAATTGGCGCATGAGTTGTTTGGGGCACGAGGAGCGCCAGCGACGAGTGCCCCAAATGAACGAATGCGCCAATATGTCGTATAAGACGAGTGTAATATACTATTTTTTCTACTTTGCGTCATTAATTTTATAAAAATTTAGAAGTATATTAGGTAAAATTCCAATCTAGAGTATTTATGGGTGCAACCGTTGGTAACACTGTCATCTGTCACTTAAATTCAAATATCTGTGAAAAAGTAATTATTGATAATTATTATATACCATCATATACTAGTAGTACGAAACCTAGGATGCAACACGCATGTTTAAATATGTATAAAAATATACATACTTCGCAGTTTGTGCGATTCTAAAAAATCAGTTTGTGCTTACTTTTGTGGTTATGTGTATTTTCGTTTGACATGCATTTGATATCAATGTCACCAATCTTAGAAAAAAAGTTACTAAAAACGGTGTTACGATTTGCTAATTGTAACACCGAAAACAGTGTTACAATGTGTGCATTGTGAATGCAAAGTAGAAAAAAATAAATCGTAATTCTGTGCACTGTCGTCATCACTGATACAAACCAACATTAATTTGCATATTTCATCGTTAATGGCAATTGAATATGCAATTGTATCTTTAAATAACGTACGTAATAGTGTTTATTAGACAAGATAAACATTTTCATTCCAAAAGCACACCTCATTAGTACATTTTACGTAATTAAAAACCATGATAAATTTTATCTCTCGCTGGTATAGGACACCAAACTCTGGTATATAAGGATTGAGATTGGAATATTTTTGGAGACTCTTTTTCTGGTTATAAAAAAGTACCAAGTGCAAAAAGAAAGAAACCAAGTACAAATGGACAAATTAACTTCTTCTTTCATTCCAGTTGGGAAAACGGAGAAGAATTACTACGGTGGGTTCTTGTCCGACAATTGTCGATTATCTGCCTCTGACTTGTGTGTATTAATGCGTGGTCATGAAGCCATCAATATTTTTTCCGCATTTCGCACGGGAGTGCGCGATCTTTTACCGTCCCGTCCGGGAGTTATTATATGAAGCAATATGAAGTCACAATCGGCTAAGCTCACTGGTAGTAATTGCTGTTACAGATCGTAAAGTTAATCTTTTACGACGGTATTAATTCGGAATACGGTTCTCGCTGCTGCCTTGCCTCCATCAAGGGCTGCTATTCTTGACCTTTCGCTTTGAGATTGAGAGATCGCATTGAGACGAATATTAATTTATACGGTTCCTCAAGACTCGTTTTACGTGAGTTACTCAGCTGAAAAACTGAGTAGGTAACTCACGTAAAACGAGTCTTGAGACTGAGTGTATACGATTCGGTAGCGAAGGGTCAAGAATACGAACCGTTCGCGACCAACACGAATGCGTTGTACTGAGCGAAGGGTCAAGAATAGGAGCCCGGTATGATGGATAATTGTGCCGACAAATTGTCTTCCACTGACATTGCAAAGGCTTACCGAGACCTGGCGAGAAAGACAGTCTTTGCAGACGGTAGCATGTCGTGGTTTGGGACAGTAGCAATCTACAGAACTATTTACTGGCTGTCAATTAATTGTGGTCGGCCATCAGAGAGATTGTTGGTGTTTTTTTTTTACAATCGAGTACCTTTTTCAAACCGACACTTTCAAAAGAATTGAGTGCGTACGCGTTTTACACGTCGCGGCCAATTTTTTTTTTCTGTGATAGATATATATCTACGATTGCTTCTATAAACGCTTATAGCAACTAAACCGCTCATCCCATTGATCTGGAAATTGGTACACATTTTTAAAGTCACTGGAGAATCAGCTGGTATCAAAATATCGAAATAAGCATACCAAATTTCAGTACAATCCGTTCAACCAATCGACGTTCAATCTACCTATACTAATTACGAACTTTCAAGTGTAGGGCGCGTTCAGCGGAATCGCCCATTTTCGCCGACATTTGCGATCGAGTAGCTGCAAAATTGGGCTTTTCGATATTACTTTTGACGCTCGAATTGAAAAAACGACACAATTCCGCGTGGACTGCGCGATATTTTGTAAATTAAATGCGTCAATTTTGAAAAAAAATCACGTTTTTGCACCTCTTCGGGTGAAGGCGAACCTAGAGAAAATATCACGTGACGTCTAGAAATTCCGACAAGCGGATCGATGAACGTCAAAAATTTACATTTTTTATCCGTTCCTGTCGACCTTATAAAAGCCACTCGCTCTCATGTCTTACGATAAGATCCTTCTAAATACCCTTCGCAAAAAGTTTTGAGCAAAAAAACGGCCTTAAAAACAATTTTCGATCCAAAAAATCGATTTTTGTCGAGCCGTGTTTTGCTGCTATTACCACAGTAACGTCAAACCCGAAACGCCCCCTGCCGGACATTCGTAACAACAGTAACAGATAGCAGATAACCTAAAATGTATCCTAAAATGTCCATATTGCGAATGTGGACAGGTGGGAAGCCTTAACCACATATTTCTAGAATGCCCAATAACTAAAGTCGAAAATTTTGACATATACACAGAGCTAGTCTAATTTACTAAAACTAAATCAACTAAATAATTAATTATTCATATTTTTCCCCCGAATAAAAAAAAAACAGTTTCTTACAAAATAGCCATATTTATTAAACTACGATAAAAATATCTCCATCTCCGTCGCACAGCTCGAAAATATTAACAATCATCAACAAATAACAACCGCGGAAAATAACAATATCGCGTTTACCGCGACAGTGGCTCCGCCCATCGAGCAGCGGCGTTTCCCGAAACTAAGCCTTACCAAGCCCAACAAACAAAGACGAAAATCGCGTATGCCTTGCGTGGGATAACCTCAAAAACAATAGTACACCTTATGTAGCGTGGCTTTATGAATCAAGCGGTTCGTGAAACCAGCCTCCCAGGATAGCGCGTGCGTTTTCTATCGCTATCTCGCTTCCACCAACGTTATTGAGCGATACAACCATCTCTATCTGGCATAATAGGAAGGTTAACCGCATAGTAGGCTCCGGCGAGTCAATGAGTGCCGCGATTTCGTAGTTTAGTCGTAATTTGAAAGCCGAAACGCGCGCTTCAGAGCGTCCGTGGCGCCACGCAGTGACGGAAATTCGAAATTTCGGAGACGAGGAAAAAGTTTTGAAATTCGCGCCGGTTTTTTTTTCTGTTTCAAGACGCTGTTTTTTTTGTTGGTTGTTCGTTTTGACGTGTGTTTTCGACGTCATACTGTGACGTCAAATTCTGGTTAGAAGCATGAATCACCGCTGTGTCGCTTAGATTTTTGTTGTTCCGGAAATACCTAAGAATTTTTTTGTGCGTGTTTAAAAAAACTGTTTTATTATTATTTTTTGTTTTTGAGTTAAAGTTTGTTTGTTGTTGCTGTTAGAACATCGATCAAGGTAACCTTTGCTATAAAAAGTACGTAAAACATTATATAAAACGTTAAATAAAATATTATAAAAAATAAACTAATTTACGTTTGTTTAATAAACTTTAACTTAAGTAACTAGTTTTAATTATATCTAGTTTACATCATTTGATTTAGAGGGGACTTTTTTTACAATGATCGCAATAATAAATAAGCTATTTTTAAACACTAACACGAAGCAATTATGTATGCAACCGTTTATATGAATTAAAAGTTGTTTTGTTATGTTGGTATAAAATCGCCATGCAGGTACAATAATTGTTTATTATCACAAATGAGCACCCATTTATGACACCAGTTCTTCAGATATATGAAATTTTGTACACAGAGAGAAGAATTTTGTTCAAGTCAAACTTTGCTTTCGTATTTGTATAAACGTTAATTAATTTAAATTTAATAATAAATTTAATATTTTCAAAGGAAATGAAGATTTTTATTCAAGAACTCTACGTTCCTTTCAAATCTTCCACCCTTTGGCAATTTAGTACTTCTTTTTACTTAAGAAATAATTCTATTATGAATTTATTTATTTTTTGGTCCATATACCGCTATGAACAATGAGCAAAGTAATGTTACCTATGCAAATATCGATCATAATAGGTCATTTTTTGTAGTTAATCGAAAGAAAATCAAGACCAATTCACAGTGGATAGTATAGGTGTACTTCCAAGTTTTATTTCTCTATTTTCGTCACGAATTTCGGTCGTAAAATAAGTATAAATCAACGGACAAAGTACTGAAAAGAGTACTATATCGAAAACCGTTAGCACCAGAAAAATTTGATTATAAGAAATCGCCTGGGCAACTTGCTTGGAAACTAGTCACCGTAACAAACGCAAATAAACCAAATAAATAGCGAGCGCACAGCTACACAGTAGTAATCACAGAAATGCCAAATGGGAAAAATAAACCAAAGATAAATTTCATGGTAGTGCTAATACAAAATAAAACAAAAATTTGAGTGCTAACAAAACGGTTTTGGAGTAACAGTTTGGTTGTATTGGCAGGAAAAAGCGTGAAAATGACTTAGGAGCATTCGAAATAAATAAAAAGAATCAAAATAAATAAAATAAACAAACAATAGGTCGCAAGCACGTTTAAAAATCGCATTTTTCTTGTGATGTTTATTCATGAAGTGGAACCATTGGTAACGTTAGTTACCTTTAAACACAACAATACCTTTGATTAGACATGGTTTTCTATAATGTTTGGTCGAAACGCATAATAAACACCTCACAGAACATTTTAGAACCAAATTTCATCAAATTATTGATAATATAATGTACTTTTACAATAATATTAGTTATCATTCTTTGTAACCAGTAGCAATCTACAGAACTATTTACTGGCTGTCAATTAATTGTGGTCGGCCATCAGAGAGATTGTTGGTGTTTTTTTTACAATCGAGTACCTTTTTCAAACCGACACTTTCAAAAGAATTGAGTGCGTACGCGTTTTACACGTCGCGGCCAATTTTTTTTTTCTGTGATAGATATATATCTACGATTGCTTCTATAAACGCTTATAGCAACTAAACCGCTCATCCCATTGATCTGGAAATTGGTACACATTTTTAAAGTCACTGAAGAATCAGCTGGTATCAAAATATCGAAATAAGCATACCAAATTTCAGTACAATCCGTTCAACCAATCTACGTTCAATCTAATTTACTAAAACTTAAAAAAAATCAACTAAATAATTAATTATTCATATTTTTTTTACAATAATATTAGTTATCATTCTTTGTAACCAGTAGCAATCTACAGAACTATTTACTGGCTGTCAATTAATTGTGGTCGGCCATCAGAGAGATTGTTGGTGTTTTTTTTTTTACAATCGAGTACCTTTTTCAAACCGACACTTTCAAAAGAATTGAGTGCGTACCCGTTTTACACGTCGCGGCCAATTTTTTTTTTCTGTGATAGATATACAGTGTCGGCCAGTTTCAGACGCCGTATAGCCCATAAGAGAGAGCAAGACACCAATATAAAGGCGGTCACTGCATGCCCCCACCAAGCGACATGAACCAACCACGAGGCCGTGCTAGCGCGGTGCCTGCATTGGTGGGGATGTGTTTCAAACGTTCTCTCTCGCACTCGCACAAAACTGATGCGGCGGCTGGAATTTACCGACACTGTATATCTACGATTGCTTCTGTAACGCTTATAGCAACTACACCGCTCATCCCATTGATCTGGAAATTGGTACACATTTTTAAAGTCACTGGAGAATCAGCTGGTATCAAAATATCGAAATAAGCATACCAAATTTCAGTACAATCCGTTCAACCAATCTACGTTCAATCTAATTTACTAAAACTTAAAAAAAATCAACTAAATAATTAATTATTCATATTTTTTACAATAATGTTAGTTATCATTCTTTGTAACCAGTAGCTATCTACAGAACTATTTACTGGCTGTCAATTAATTGTGGTCGGCCATCAGAGAGATTGTTGGTGTTTTTTTTTACAATCGAGTACCTTTTTCAAACCGACACTTTCAAAAGAAGTGAGGGCGTACGCGTTTTACACGTCGCGGCCACTTTTTTTTTTTCTGTGATAGATATATATCTACGATTGCTTCTATAAACGCTTATAGCAACTAAACCGCTCATCCCATTGATCTGGAAATTGGTACACATTTTTAAAGTCACTGAAGAATCAGCTGGTATCAAAATATCGAAATAAGCATACCAAATTTCAGTACAATCCGTTCAACCAATCTACGTTCAATCTAATTTACTAAAACTTAAAAAAAAATCAACTAAATAATTAATTATTCATATTTTTTTTACAATAATATTAGTTATCATTCTTTGTAACCAGTAGCAATCTACAGAACTATTTACTGGCTGTCAATTAATTGTGGTCGGCCATCAGAGAGATTGTTGGTGTTTTTTTTTTTACAATCGAGTACCTTTTTCAAACCGACACTTTCAAAAGAATTGAGTGCGTACGCGTTTTACACGTCGCGGCCAATTTTTTTTTTCTGTGATAGATATATATCTACGATTGCTTCTGTAACGCTTATAGCAACTACACCGCTCATCCCATTGATCTGGAAATTGGTACACATTTTTAAAGTCACTGGAGAATCAGCTGGTATCAAAATATCGAAATAAGCATACCAAATTTCAGTACAATCCGTTCAACCAATCTACGTTCAATCTAATTTACTAAAACTTAAAAAAAATCAACTAAATAATTAATTATTCATATTTTTTTTACAATAATATTAGTTATCATTCTTTGTAACCAGTAGCAATCTACAGAACTATTTACTGGCTGTCAATTAATTGTGGTCGGCCATCAGAGAGATTGTTGGTGTTTTTTTTTTTACAATCGAGTACCTTTTTCAAACCGACACTTTCAAAAGAATTGAGTGCGTACGCGTTTTACACGTCGCGGCCAATTTTTTTTTTCTGTGATAGATATATATCTACGATTGCTTCTGTAACGCTTATAGCAACTACACCGCTCATCCCATTGATCTGGAAATTGGTACACATTTTTAAAGTCACTGGAGAATCAGCTGGTATCAAAATATCGAAATAAGCATACCAAATTTCAGTACAATCCGTTCAACCAATCTACGTTCAATCTAATTTACTAAAACTTAAAAAAAATCAACTAAATAATTAATTATTCATATTTTTTTTACAATAATATTAGTTATCATTCTTTGTAACCAGTAGCAATCTACAGAACTATTTACTGGCTGTCAATTAATTGTGGTCGGCCATCAGAGAGATTGTTGGTGTTTTTTTTTTTACAATCGAGTACCTTTTTCAAACCGACACTTTCAAAAGAATTGAGTGCGTACGCGTTTTACACGTCGCGGCCAATTTTTTTTTTCTGTGATAGATATATATCTACGATTGCTTCTGTAACGCTTATAGCAACTACACCGCTCATCCCATTGATCTGGAAATTGGTACACATTTTTAAAGTCACTGGAGAATCAGCTGGTATCAAAATATCGAAATAAGCATACCAAATTTCAGTACAATCCGTTCAACCAATCTACGTTCAATCTAATTTACTAAAACTTAAAAAAAAATCAACTAAATAATTAATTATTCATATTTTTTACAATAATGTTAGTTATCATTCTTTGTAACCAGTAGCTATCTACAGAACTATTTACTGGCTGTCAATTAATTGTGGTCGGCCATCAGAGAGATTGTTGGTGTTTTTTTTTACAATCGAGTACCTTTTTCAAACCGACACTTTCAAAAGAAGTGAGGGCGTACGCGTTTTACACGTCGCGGCCACTTTTTTTTTCTGTGATAGATATATATCTACGATTGCTTCTATAAACGCTTATAGCAACTAAACCGCTCATCCCATTGATCTGGAAATTGGTACACATTTTTAAAGTCACTGGAGAATCAGCTGGTATCAAAATATCGAAATAAGCATACCAAATTTCAGTACAATCCGTTCAACCAATCTACGTTCAATCTAATTTACTAAAACTTAAAAAAAATCAACTAAATAATTAATTATTCATATTTTTTTTACAATAATATTAGTTATCATTCTTTGTAACCAGTAGCAATCTACAGAACTATTTACTGGCTGCCAATTAATTGTGGTCGGCCATCAGAGATATTGTTGGTGTTTTTTTTACAATCGAGTACCTTTTTCAAACCGACACTTTCAAATGAATTGAGTGCGTACGCGTTTTACACGTCGCGGCCAATTTTTTTTTCTGTGATAGATATATATCTACGATTGCTTCTATAAACGCTTATAGCAACTAAACCGCTCATCCCATTGATCTGGAAATTGGTACACATTTTTAAAGTCACTGGAGAATCAGCTGGTATCAAAATATCGATATAAGCATACCAAATTTCAGTACAATCCGTTCAACCAATCAACGTTCAATCTAATTTACTAAAACTTAAAAAAAAATCAACTAAATAATTAATTATTCATATTTTTTTTACAATAATATTAGTTATCATTCTTTGTAACCAGTAGCAATCTACAGAACTATTTACTGGCTGTCAATTAATTGTGGTCGGCCATCAGAGATATTGTTGGTGTTTTTTTTACAATCGAGTACCTTTTTCAAACCGACACTTTCAAATGAATTGAGTGCGTACGCGTTTTACACGTCGCGGCCAATTTTTTTTTCTGTGATAGATATATATCTACGATTGCTTCTATAAACGCTTATAGCAACTAAACCGCTCATCCCATTGATCTGGAAATTGGTACACATTTTTAAAGTCACTGGAGAATCAGCTGGTATCAAAATATCGATATAAGCATACCAAATTTCAGTACAATCCGTTCAACCAATCAACGTTCAATCTAATTTACTAAAACTTAAAAAAAAATCAACTAAATAATTAATTATTCATATTTTTTTTACAATAATATTAGTTATCATTCTTTGTAACCAGTAGCAATCTACAGAACTATTTACTGGCTGTCAATTAATTGTGGTCGGCCATCAGAGAGATTGTTGGTGTTTTTTTTTTACAATCGAGTACCTTTTTCAAACCGACACTTTCAAAAGAATTGAGTGCGTACGCGTTTTACACGTCGCGGCCAATTTTTTTTTCTGTGATAGATATATACCTACCATTGCTTCTATAAACGCTTATAGCAACTAAACCGCTCATCCCATTGATCTGGAAATTGGTACACATTTTTAAAGTCACTGAAGAATCAGCTGGTATCAAAATATCGAAATAAGCATACCAAATTTCAGTACAATCCGTTCAACCAATCTACGTTCAATCTAATTTACTAAAACTTAAAAAAAATCAGCTAAATAATTAATTATTCATATTTTTTTTACAATAATATTAGTTATCATTCTTTGTAACCAGTAGCAATCTACAGAACTATTTACTGGCTGTCAATTAATTGTGGTCGGCCATCAGAGAGATTGTTGGTGTTTTTTTTTACAATCGAGTACCTTTTTCAAACCGACACTTTCAAAAGAAGTGAGGGCGTACGCGTTTTACACGTCGCGGCCAATTTTTTTTTTTCTGTGATAGATATATATCTACGATTGCTTCTGTAACGCTTATAGCAACTACACCGCTCATCCCATTGATCTGGAAATTGGTACACATTTTTAAAGTCACTGGAGAATCAGCTGGTATCAAAATATCGAAATAAGCATACCAAATTTCAGTACAATCCGTTCAACCAATCGACGTTCAATCTAATTTACTAAAACTTAAAAAAAAATCAACTAAATAATTAGTTATTCATATTTTTTACAATAATATTAGTTATCATTCTTTGTAACCATCCAAATTAAGGTGATTTCCTTTTTTTACAGGAACAAAACAGGATAATGCCTTTCCTCCATCAAAACACCAACATTTCTCGATGATTCTGGCTTAGAATAGACCCCCATCTCGTCAAATCTAATGCATCTACCAGTTTCCATCTCGAGTTCCTCCTTGCAAGAAGAGGCTTGGCCAAAAGCGCCCATGATGTCCGAACCATTAGGGGGTTACGGTAATCAAGAACTCTGGTGGACAGAGAGGATTGTCCAGGAAAAACTGACTGAATTCCCGGAACTTGTACGGACGGGTAGTCCCTTCTTCATGTGTTCGGCATTGCCTCCGCATTGGCGATCCAACAAGACATTACCAGTAGCCTTTAAAGTGGTGGCGCTAGGTGACATCGCTGACGGGACCGTAGTGACAGTTAGAGCCGGTAACGACGAACACTGTTGCCCCGAATTGAGAAATTGCACTTCGGTTATGAAGAACCAAGTGGCGAAGTTCAACGATCTGAGATTCGTGGGTAGAAGTGGAAGGGGTAAGTCAAGTTTTCACGCAAAATTTTCTTTGCTTTATAACCGGAGAAAATAATTCCAGAAAAAATAATCCCAGGAAAAAAAACTCATCTCAACCTTTATATACTCAAGTATGGGGTCTTGTATGGCGAGAGATAAAAATTACCGCCATCTATGGGCTACCTTTTGAAGTTTTGCTGAATAATGTTTTGTTTAATTAACACTAATATAACCAGCAGATATTTATTAATAGCATTGCATTTTAACTCAACCGGTAGACAAATAGCAGCCGCAACGGTTTTTGATTTTGATAATTGAGTGTAAATATGTAGGATTACAAATGTCCACACGCATACGACCAGCGCTGGACAATGTAATTACCGCTGTTAGTAGAAATCCACAAAATAAACGAGCAAAATATAATTTCGGCGCATATCATGTTCCCGTTCATTTGAAATAAGCAATTAACAGAAATATGTCACACCCCTGCAGCCAGGATAGTACGCACCCACATCCGAACCGAACGGACAATTGCTACTCTAAGCTGTTCATCAAAAATATTTGTGTTTATTTCCGTTTTAAAACCTCTTTGGAACAAGACACCTATGTTGAAGGGTTGTTGTTAAGCGGGACTATCTTTTTAACTACATACTCTACGTTGGCTGCTCTAATATCATGCAAATTCTCGTTGGACAGCGGGCAATCACATACAAATCAAAAAATGATATAGACAGGTACAGTTAACTCTGCTCTATGATTTTCTCATACCATCACCTAGAGGTGATGTTTTTGCTTACAAGGCGAATCCTAACTACGAATAATTTCCTCCTTAATTGCTTATTAATGATTATAGAGAAGGAATCCATAATTTCCAATAAGTATATATACTGGCGTGGTCATTTCATATGGACAGATTATTTGTTCGGTTTTTTTTTTTTTCGGTGATCAAATTAGTATCTTAACTAGCTCTGTGTATATATCAAAATTTTCGATTTTAGTTATTGGGCATTCTAGAAATATGTGGTTAAGGCTTCCCACCTGTCCACATTCGCAATATGGACATTTTAGGATACATTTTAGGTTATCTGCTATCTGTTACTGTTGTTACGAATGTCCGGCAGGGGGCGTTTCGGGTTTGACGTTACTGTGGTAATAGCAGCAAAACACGGGTCGACAAAAATCGATTTTTTGGATCGAAAATTGTTTTTAAGGCCGTTTTTTTGCTCAAAACTCTTTGCGAAGGGTATTTAGAGGGGTCTTATCGTAAGACATGAGAGCGAGCGGCTTTAATAAGGTCGGCAGGAACGGATAAAAAATGCAAATTTTTGACGTTCATCAATCCGCTTGTCGGAATTTCTAGACGTCACGTGACATTTTCTCGCGGTTCGCCTTCACCCGAAGGGGTGCAAAAACGTGATTTTTTTTTCAAAATTGACGCATTTAATTTACAAAATATCGCGCAGTCCACGCGGAATTGTGTCCTTTTTTCAATTCGAGCGTCAAAAGTAATATCGAAAAGCCCAATTTTGCAGCTACTCGATCGCAAATGTCGGCGAAAATGGGCGATTCCGCTGAACGCGCCCTACACTTGAAAGTTCGTAATTAGTATAGGTAGATTAGTATAGGTAGATAAAAATCGATGGATGCATTCTGGAGTTGTGTGATTATAATTTTGCCACTTCTATGTTGTTATTGGCCGAACTATGGTGTGTTCATGATGGGGACCCCATGTCGATTTATTAATACTGTCTCTGACTAGTGCAACGGATGCAGGCTTGGTTGTGTCATTTGTGCCACTCCGAGCTGTACTATTCCGCAATCGCATGCACACACATGCAACCCCCTTGGATTTAACACTACCCCTGCATCGACATACGCATGGGAATGATTTTAGAAGCATTTGAGTAGTTAATTCTATTACGTAAACATTGTAAGTGGTTATTTATAACTTCCAGTTATTGCCAAGAATCTAACGAACAATAAAAAGTCAAGGGTGGTGGTTGAAACCACCAAAAATGTCAGGCGGACAAGTCAAAGTACTATGTAAAAAAAATAAAAAACGAATAATGCCCAACACTATCCAAAGTGTTTTATATATCAAATTATGTTCTGCAATTTCATCGTTATTATTGTACCAGCTAACAGATTAAAATTGTCCGTGATTATTCAATAAACTATAATAACAGCAATTACCGCACTCAACAATAATTTACAATAGAAAGTCGCACTGAACAACTGTGTATATATACCTAGTAAACTTTGCAGATTTTTTTTTGTACCGAGTTTTTTGTTATTAAACATTCTATTCTGTACATTATAAAATCAGAAAAAATGTTGAAATATTGCAATAATTAGATATGTTGGAGTAATACAGGTAGAAAGTAAACAATAGAAGTAGTATACAGGGTGTACCAATAGCGCAATTATTAATTATTAAATGCAACACCGTATATTCTGGCACATTTTTGTGTTCCTTATTACATTCTATGGCAACAAACAGTAAGATAGTTGTACCCTAATAGTATATTATTATACAAGTTTTATAAGACGTCAAATTGGCGCATGAATTGTTTGGGGCACGAGGAGCGCCAGCGACGAGTGCCCCAAATGAACGAATGCGCCAATATGTCTTATAAAACGAGTGTAATATACTATTTTTTCTACTTTGCGTCATTAATTTTATAAAAATTTAGAAGTATATTAGGTAAAATTCCAATCTAGAGTATTTATGGGTGCAACCGTTGGTAACACTGTCATCTGTCACTTAAATTCAAATATCTGTGAAAAAGTAATTATTGATAATTATTATATACCATCATATACTAGTAGTACGAAACCTAGGATGCAACACGCATGTTTAAATATGTATAAAAATATACATACTTCGCAGTTTGTGCGATTCTAAAAAATCAGTTTGTGCTTACTTTTGTGGTTATGTGTATTTTCGTTTGACATGCATTTGATATCAATGTCACCAATCTTAGGAAAAAAGTTACTAAAAACGGTGTTACAATTTGCTAATTGTAACACCGAAAACAGTGTTACAATGTGTGCATTGTGAATGCAAAGTAGAAAAAATCAATTATTACCATTTTTATCATACAATAACTACTTCACCCAGCTTTTTGCTAGTAATTCTTTAACACTCTGTACGATTATGTCGCTAAGCAATAGTATTAAATAGGTTTTCGTCATATTTTGAGCTGGTTCGTAAGCTCTGGTTAGTAAGCTGGCAAATTTCTGTCTACAAGTTACAGGACATCTTGTATGAAGAAATTTTGAACGAACCTGGTATATATATTTTTATACAAGTACAGACTTGGATATGCGAAAATCAACTGTTGCGGTTTTCCGGCTTCCTATGTCGCGATCGGTGATTGTTTATTTTAAACACGATGTATTATAACGTATTATAACGCATCATTATTAGCTATCAAATCGAAATAATACACGGATAGAAAATAAAATACGAATGAAACTAATTTGATTCAAGTCTAAAAATGTTAAATAGTGGGAAACAGAGCTTTGGTTTTCGCAATGAACAGTTCATCAACTCAAATTTATAAAAAGAAATGAATAATTTGTTTCAAGATTTCTACGTTTCTTTTTAAACAGAAAAAATCTTTCTTTGCTGTTTTGTAGACTATGAAAAGTCTACATTACAGTTTCTAATATATGTTTGTTAATTTTATATAATGTTCAATAAATCTGCAATTTCATTATTTCAGGTAAATCATTCTCGCTCACGATCACAGTTTCCACGAATCCACTACAAGTTGCAACGTACAATAAGGCCATAAAAGTGACAGTTGACGGTCCCAGAGAACCCAGATCGAAATCAAGTAAGTTCACTAATAATATTGATATTTCGACAGGGTCTAAAACTAATAATACAGTCAAGAAGGAAATTCTGTTGTTAATTGATACATAATACATCCTTATCCCGGCAATAAGGGCGCTAATTAAGACATCTAAGGCATCTCTTAGATCTCAACTTTGTAGAATTACTGCGGCATACCGTATGACTTAGTTATAAATAGAAAACTTCCGATGTTGTGCACGTTCTGGTCCGCTATTCTTGAAGGGTTTGCTTAGATGAGACATTATATTAAAATCGAATTTTGGGTGGCCGATAGGTGGCAATAGTGTCGCACCGGAACACGACCCAACGCGCAGCAGTTTGCGAGCGGAATCATTTCCGACCATGTCATTTCCTGCCATCCATTAATACTAAATTATTTGTAGAATTTTGCGTGGCGTGCCGGCCGGATAATCAGTTGGCCTAATTAGCCGACCGGCGCGCCACCTATCGGGCGTTTTGCCGCAAAGGTAATCCCTTTATAGAAGCAACGTTTACTGTTCGAAATGTTGCTCGAAAGTCTATCGAAATGTATTCTTGCTGGTTGACCAATTCCCCAGAATAAAACTGGTATAGTAATAATGACGGTTGTCTGCTATAGCAATGTAATGAAAGAATTGGTCCTTCGACTCGCCTGGGAGGATTGCGTTCAGTAGCAACGAGGTAGCTTACAGAAATTAGCTGGAAACCGCTTTGTAATGATACGGTTGATCTGTGAGGTACCTCCTGCTGGCTCAGCGTGCTGTATATATTGTACGTGTATAATAGGGTACCAAATCACATCCAAACACTAATAGAATCTCAACTTCTGATTTACAATAATCACAGGTGGACTTGTTCATCATGGTAGGTCAATTTCGAATACCAATTTCGGATTAGTTCACAGGTTATTTTCAAAAGTGATCCAACGATGTTTATTAGGTGGTACAAGAATCCACATTATTTGGATCCTGTATTTTATAAGGTGACCCTATAAACTATAGAAATACTTATAGAAATACGCATTAAAATTTTTTTGAATGGATACGTTTTTGAGTTATGATTTTTTTCTTTTTTTTTGTTAATTTTTTTGGAGGTAGTTCGACTATTTGGAGCATATCTCGAGTTCGGAACATCAAATCTTGTCGTTCGGTACATCAAATTAAAGCCAATTGAATCACCAATAAATGTTATTAATATTGTTTTACAATCGCTTCAGTGGTTTCAGTGCAATTGACCATAATTTGAATTTTTTTTTGTATAAATGAAAATCGAACATTCATTTAACCGCCAGGGAAAGGTAGAAATAGTAAAAATATGCTCAGTTTCTTATTTTTTACGTAGAGTTTGCCCTTTTACGAAGAGAACAAGGTATTTACGATGAAAATCTATGAAAAAATACCGAAGTTGTACCAAATCACATCCAAACACTAATAGAATCTCAACTTCTGATTTACAATAATCACAGGTGGACTTGTTCATCATGGTAGGTCAATTTCGAATACCAATTTCGGATTAGTTCACAGGTTATTTTCAAAAGTGATCCAACGATGTTTATTAGGTGGTACAAGAATCCACATTATTTAGATCCTGTATTTTATAAGGTGACCCTATAAACTATAGAAATACTTATAGAAATACGCATTAAAATTTTTTTGAATGGATACGTTTTTGAGTTATGATTTTTTCTTTTTTTTTGTTAATTTTTTTGGAGGTAGTTCGACTATTTGGAGCATATCTCGAGTTCGGAACATCAAATCTTGTCGTTCGGTACATCAAATTAAAGCCAATTGAATCACCAATAAATGTTATTAATATTGTTTTACAATCGCTTCAGTGGTTTCAGTGCAATTGACCATAATTTGAATTTTTTTTAGTATAAATGAAAATCGAACATTCATTTAACCGCCAGGGAAAGGTAGAAATAGTAAAAATATGCTCAGTTTCTTATTTTTTACGTAGAGTTTGCCCTTTTACGAAGAGAACAAGGTATTTACGGTGAAAATCTATGAAAAAATACCGAAGTTGTACCAAATCACATCCAAACACTAATAGAATCTCAACTTCTGATTTACAATAATCACAGGTGGACTTGTTCATCATGGTAGGTCAATTTCGAATACCAATTTCGGATTAGTTCACAGGTTATTTTCAAAAGTGATCCAACGATGTTTATTAGGTGGTACAAGAATCCACATTATTTGGATCCTGTATTTTATAAGGTGACCCTATAAACTATAGAAATACTTATAGAACAAATGTAAAATCTCCTGTATAAATGATTTATGTAAATTTGGGACCACCACTAAACATTCGTATGACAATATTTTGCGCATCCGTTGGCCACATAAACGGGGTATTATAATTAATGTTTTGATGTGGAATTTTGAGGTAATCAGAACCACAAAATGGTCCGGTTTGCAGAGCGCACATGGTCAAAAAAAAAGACTAAATTGTAATGCAATAGCCACTAGTGGCTCTATCCAAACCGCCATTACAATAATGTCAATCGAGTTATTGAAACAACTACACCGCAAATGCAATATTAATTCATATGTTCGCCGCATAACGCCACTAAATAAACAATTTTCGAAATTGAGTGGGTTAATACCCATGATGCAGTAGTTTTAGAAATGCCTATGTCTTTGAAGTACAGATGTCTTTGAAATTCAGACTGTGCATGTTATTCATGTATCTAATTCTTGCCAATTGGACATAAGAGGAGTAAATTGAATACGAAGTTGAAAGAAATAGAAAAAAGAAACATTTAGAATATAAATATTCTCGAAAGTTATTATCGTTCTCGGTAGGCTAACCCAGTGCAGCTAACCTAATTCATTCATGCAATCGAGTGTTGTTTTCGTTCGTGTGTAACATAATTTATTTATACAAGACTGTTGTGAGAAATTTTCTGGTTTTCGAGATAAGTTTTGTTTCCTGTGATAAAACCAAACTCGATATAAAAATATTACACAAAAAAGTACAGTTTTCCCACACTTGAGCCACGTGTCAGATATATATATATATATATATATATATTCATCAGATATATTCCGCTCCATTCTTTCCGAACAATAGATTCTATCCGAAACGCAATTATAAGCGATATTCAATAAATTGGCGATTATTTTTTTTTTCTTTCTGTCCTTTGACCATGTCGGCGGGTTGCGTGTCGATAAGTGGACTAATTTAGGTTAGGTATGCCCTTAGGGACGCAAGAATAGCTCCCATTTTTTAGGTAGATATCGTACGCATTGTCCAAAACACGAATATCTCATTATATCGCCTGGAAAAATGGAATAATTCTGACATATGTCTAATTGTTGGAACATATGCGCGTTCTTCTTTTGTTTCTACCATTGCATGCATAATAATATCCGTGTTTTTTTGTACTACTGGAAACAGAACTAACCCTTTTTGCGTTTGAAACCTCAAAAATACCACAGAATCCTTAATAAACTATGTGTTGACTCCCACAAATTTGGAATAAACACCCTGTATGAAAAGCCCTGATAAAACACCAACAAACATTGTCCAATAATGGTCAAAACAATTGACAAATAGCTTGAAATTGACACTGACCCAACGACTAAACAGTTTCTATCTATAACGAATTATTTATTTTAATCGGTTTGTTAATTTCAAAGCAAGAAACTGAAGACTTCGGTACCGTGCTCTGTTCTGAGGTTGCCTGCTTTGCTTTTCTTAACGAATTCACAGTTGGTCAAAGCGTGAAACCACACGTTAGCGCGCCCGTTTTCTGATTGTGTCGAATTAGAAATTACTTTGTTTGGTAATTACCTCGGTCCGGCTAATATCTCTATTTTCTGCAGTATCATAACAATTAGGCTGCTAATGATTATGGACCATGAAATCAGGTCGTTGTGATCACTCAGAACAATATACAGTGTGTTTTTCACTGTAAATTGGATACTGATTCCAAAGGTGTTATTGGATTTTGTCTATCTTAAACGGTACAGAAGATATGACGTTCCAAAGTTTGAAAATCGTGTCAAAATAGCAATTTTACGACATTATAGGCAATATTTTATAGAAGAGTATGTGTGCTGCCAGTGTTGCTATACATTGCATTTCAATTATCTAACTGTTTTCGGAGGTTGACCACCAGAGGCGTTATCTCCGAAATCATAGTTTGACAAATTGCTACTGTCGGTGGGGATGCATCGTCAGAATAGGGGTGGGGTAGTGGTGGGATGAGGTGCTGGTGGTAGCCTGCACCCGTGTCGCCAATCCCGCCGTAAATGGTGTAATTATTTTCAAAATAATGAGCCAGTAATTGCAGCAATAGCAGATTTGTAAATTGCTAATCCATTCGCAATGATTGAACGCATTGCGTGTTTCGAACTGCACCATGTTCGTGTGTGTGCGCGTTTCTATTAGTGTGTGCACGTGTGTGCGTATGTAGAATCTGTGGAGAGAATATGTGGACCTGTGTATATCTCTGTAGGGTATAATAGAGCTGTGAAACAACAGTATACCTAATGCGCTGCTAGAATACCATTGATCAGTGGCCATGATTAGTTCCACCGATTGCATATTGTTACCAAAACTACCGAAAACTGGCTTAATATTAGCGATTCATTACGCACTATAATCACTTAAATAACACTAGTCAACAAAATAATAAAAAAAAATGTACATTAGATGCCACTATTTTTTTCTTAGATACCATGGCCCGCTAAACTCAAAAATCGCAATTGAATGGATACGTTTTCGAGTAATGAATTTTTCTTTTTTTTGTTAATTTTTTTTGGAGGTAGTTCGACTATTTGGAGCATATCTCGAGTTCGGTACATCAAATTAAAGCCAATTGAATCACCAATAAATGTTATTAATATTGTTTTACAATCGCTTCAGTGGTTTCAGTGCAATTGACCATAATTTGAAATTTTTTTAGTATAAATGAAAATCTAACATTCATTTAACCGCCAGGGAAAGGTAGAATAAGTAAAAATATGCTCAGTTTCTTATTTTTTACGTAGAGTTTGCCCTTTTACGAAGAGAACAAGGTATTTACGATGAAAATCTATGAAAAAATACCGAAGTTATGATCAATTATGACCAATGGGTACGAAACTACCAAAATTCGGCCTTTTCTCTATTTTGTATTTTTCGTCATTTATAGCAATTTAAATGCATGGTCGAGGTCGGATCCATTCGGAAGAAGAGTACGTCACGTGATTCGCACCAAGATGCGCATCTTTTAGTCAACGTTTCGCACTCTTTTGCAAGAGGCATCTTCAGGACGGAGAGAATGAACGTGTGTGGAAGGGTGAGGGTATTTATCGTCGCTCAAAACACGTAGTGGCATATCTCACCAAAAAATCATATTCAGATATGTCAGTACGTGTTTCGATCGACGTTATATGTACCTGGCGCAGGTGTCTACGCAGGTAGTCAAACAACTATTGGTTAGGAGGGCGGTTTGGGGTAGCTGTGATTGGCTGTGGTGGTCGTAAAAGTGGTTTCCAGCTATGATGCAAATGCCAACTGTCATCTCGATTGAGATTGGAGGGATCTTTAAAGATTTCGATCGCTTCGCGGATTCTACGAGGATAATAACGTGATTCCCGGGAGATGATTTTTGTTTGGTCGAGAAGAATTGTTGTGTCTGTGCTCAGCAAGCGCTGAACTGGTGATCTGGCGCAGCCTTGTACAACGTTCATGTTCTGAAATCCCAACACTGACAGAGCGCTTTATCTCATCAATGTAGACACTGCCACTAGCACATGGGATACGGTATACACCTGGAGCTAGCAGTTGAGAAGATTTCATCCTGAGAATCTTGGTGACGTCAGTGACGAGCATGGTGAGAGGTTTCACTAGGAAATGAAGACTATTGAGCGGCGCTACCAGGGATTTTGGATTGAAAAAATGATGGGCAACTATATCTGGTTCCTCATAAGAAAAACAGATTTCGACAAGAATATAAGGCGAAGCAACAATCAAACTCACTTCTAATCTCCTTTATATTGAAAACATCACATTAAAACTAAGCACAATGAATTAAACTTGTTAACAGAGAAAAAGTAGAATTCTGGTAGTTTGGTACCTATCAATCTTAAATGACCATAACTTCGCTATTTTTGCATAGATTTTAATCGTAAATACCTTGTTCTCTTCGTAAAAGTTCAAACTCTACGCAGAAAATATTAAACTAACTATATTTCCACGATTTCTACTTTTCACAGGTGATAGAGTAAATGTTCCATTTTCATTTTGGCCAAATTTTTATAATATCGTGTCCTATTGCGCTAAGACTACTGAAGCGATTGAAAAACTATATGAGTGACAATTGTTGGTGATACAATTAGCTTCAATTTTATGTGCCGGGCGACCAGATTGGACGTTCCTAACTCGAGATATGCTCCAAATAGTCGAACTACCTCCGCAAAAAAAACAAAAAAAAATTGTAACTCGAAAACGTATCCATTAAAAATTTGTTTATGCGATTTTTGAGTTTAGAGGGCCTTAGTATACATAAAAAAAATAGTCGCATCCAATGTACATTTTGACTGTTGACTAGTGTAACAGGCTGACCGTTCCACATGCTCTTTCCTTTGGTAGTCTTCTTCTTTTGTAGAATAGAACTAGAATGTTAATCTTAAAATTAAAGTGTTAATCTTTAATCTTTATATTTTAGATCCACACCAACCATACAGGGCGATAGGCCTTGGTCAGCGTCCCTTCTTAGAAACAACTTTTCCACCGCATGTTCGAGACCTCGACTCCTACAGGAGGAAATCCTGCCAGGGTGGCGAACTTTCCCAAAGTTACAAATCCGAATCTCAAGGTAGAAACTACATTTTCAATGTTTTTTAGGACCAAACGCAAAAACCGTACATAATTTCTAACTAAATTAAAATTATATTGTATTCATATAGTCGACGGAAATTCTGCATTTATAGCAAGTTATAGCGAGCTAATTATATCCGCGTCACGCTGTTATTAATGTGTCAGTTCGCTGGGAACTTGGGACCTTGTCAAAACATCCCAACAGTATTAGAGATCGTAATTATTAAGTGTCAAAGACACCCCATTCTTAGAAGCTGCGGTTTCTCACTTTATAATACACCCCTTCAGACTTTGTTTAGAAGATATCACGTATTATATGAACTAAGGGAGAAGTAAATAACAACAGGGCAGTAACAATTTAGTTATACTCGTTCCAAAGGAGTTTTCTATTATAATAAATGCAATAAACCACAAAAACATTATATAATATCATTATATATTATAAAGAAAGAAAAATGACGAGCTGAAGTTCGAGAAGGCTCTACATGAACACTGACTTCCGTTTGCCATAAAACAATATGGAATTAAGAATAATAATATCAGGTATGGCCTATTACGATATTACAGAGCAAAACTCAAATGGAAAATTATAAAAGAAAAAAAAAGATTCTCAGATATCGAACAGTACACTACCATAAGGTAGGTAGTATGCTGCGAGAGGTAATTATGCCTTGAAAAAATCGACATGACTGCAGCGTCGGGTAACAAAAAAAGGTACATTTCTTCTATAAGAGTTCACGTCACGCTTGAACGCGTGTTATCCACCTCAATTCGTATACAGAGTAACCTCGGTAATACGAACTTATCGAACACACGAAACTGGTCTATTAGAAGTTTCACAAATTTCACTTAAACGACACTTCTGAAACTTTGTAATAGTATTATATTCCCTCTGAACTTACAATCTAAAACACTCTCAGCTCAAATACCACTTCCGGTCACCGGAAGTCGACATCAACTTTGTTAGTTTATATGGAATAATATATGTTTTATATCAAATTTGAATTCTGGTTATGAAAATGCATGGATTTTTATCAGGGTTCCCTATACCCAAATGTCACTGTTTCTTAGTTATTTTGATTTTTCTATAATTTTCATTGTTTTTGAAATCAATCAAAACTAAGCATCAAAACTTTTATCTACTTGTCTAAATAGTGACTTCTTGATGGCGGTACGCCTTTTCTCATCAGATATAATATTTCATGTGGTTTCCACAATTTTGTATTACGTTTCATAAATAATAAATTTAATAATAATGTATATTAGAAGAATGTGAAAAGAACTGTTCGTTTTTGCAAGTCGAGTTTACGCACAACGTTATCCTGAACGACCAGAAAAAAAAAGTCTGTGAAACTTATCAGACTTATTGAAATAAAATACAATATTTAAGTACTTATACCGGTTCTTAATTGTAATAGTTTTTATTTCTTGTTCTGTCATTCCGGTACGGTTTTCTGAAGGAAAGGGAAGGAGGATCCAAGAAACAAAAGGTGTTGACTTTACTGTTAGGTCAGCGTTTAATCGAAATGGTCGTTTTTCTCTTTATTTTTTTTTGGTTGGTGGAGTTTTTGTCCCGATTCTTGTCGACCCAAATCGATGGCCCGCTGTGTTCTATAGAAAATTGAAAATAAACAAGCACATCAAAATAAAATTGTGCGTAACGAAAGGCTTTCGTTGTAAATACGGGCCTTTGGAAATACTACGTCGACACCGTGACGATGCTACCTGATTCTATGCTTTTTGTTTTACTAAGCAATTCATTCACAAATTCTCTGACTGTAATTTTCTGATTTTTTTTTTTTTCAATATTAGCTAATTGTATAAGATTATATCGATAATTGATCTGTTTTTTTTGTTATTTATTCTCCAAGAATAAAAATCTGTAGGGTTTCTTTTCGAATACCGTATCAACTTACGAAATCACAGCGAGCCCTTTACTTGGATTTTCCCATGAAATTTAACTCTTCTGCTCGCCTGTATGGATATATAGCAGACTGGCTGGCTCCTGAGACAGAGAGAGACGTTTTGCCACTGAAAAAAGACGGACTTTCCTGCGGAATCTCTTGCACGTGCACTATTAGCAAGACCCGTGTTTCAATTTTAATGTTATGGACTTTGTTACACGTCGATATAATAATTTTTAACCATGTGATCGAACAGACCATGCACACCTGTTCCCACAAGCCTTTATATACTGAACGTTCCAAAAGTCAACGTCATCTTGTTGCAAAAAGTAGCAAAAACTTACTCGTTTCTGAGATATTGACACTTTTCACGAAAATTAATAGTTTCAGGTTCTAAATGTCGGAAATAACCGAGATTTTTTGTTGTTTATAGCCGATTTAAATCCCTATATTTTCTAATTTGAGTAGACGAGTCGCCCATGTGCGACGGATTGGCAGCCTGCAACCGAAATTCTATCCTCAGTCTGCTATCTGTTACCAAGTTGCCGTGTAATGTAAGATAGATTTGCCGCGTCAGTGATTCCCAATAAGTTACTAGTTCATACCGCAATTTTTACCGAACAATTCATTTATTATTTATTTATTATTTACACTACTGTCCATCGTTGCAGCATGCCTATGGACGGAGTCAGAACGCGGTGAATCCCCTAATAGATTCCCTAGTTCACAGTATTTCTTTTTTGTTAGCAGAGTCGGAACGTGCCAATAAACATACTTACTTGTAAAACTTTCCCATGGATAAAAGCAGCGGAACCATCACCTGAAAAAAAAAACATTATTTAGAATTCAATAAATCGTATAATAATAGGTTGTTGGCTTGCATAACATCAAATCTGTTTATCCCTTGTTTTATAAGATATGACCATGGCATTTAGCAAAGTAAATATAAAAAACCCATCCATCCATATGAGTAATTTAAAATTTCCCCGGCGAACGGAAATAATTTCCGGCATTATATGGAAATGAGCTGCACGAAGAAAAAGCATAGATGTTAATTAGTAAGTGCTGATACTCAGACATAGCCGATGAAATATATGATTCATCGTTTCTTCCGAAGACTCTTGTAACATTTGGTGACTTTAATAATGCTAAATTAATAAAGTCCACCATATGAATCATATGGACATATGTAACCATATCGAGTTCCACGAATCACTCGCAAAATTTAACTACGAATTAGATGTTAGAGCTCTTCATACAAAAAGAATATAAGTGATGTTTTTCTTGTCAAATTCGGTATATGTACTTTAACATTTTGTGATTTCGTGATTGTTTCAATGACAGACTGAAATGTAGATACTAGCAACATCATTTTCAACATTTTTATTTATATTTTTATTTTTATTTTGAAACTAATACTTATATGAACACAAGCAATTCGGTATTAAGTATTTTATATTGTTTAAAAGAACTGATTGAGGGAAATCTAGATGTTAATTACAAAAAACTTCCGCAAAAAAATGAAGTACAAGGCAAAAACAGATTATATAATATATTCTGGACAATATGACTTTGGCTGAAAGTATTATTTTACTTCACGAAATGGGGAAGGTCTATATCAAAGATGAGATAGCTTTCGAATATGAGTTTAACAAATCAATGATGACGAGAATGTCGGATGACAACAAAGGCAAAAATACATAAAACTGATATTTTTGTTATAAAATGATATTTTTTTACTCACAGAGGGAAAAATTTATTCGATACAACACGAATATTTTTGAGTGAAGAATGTTTCTATATAAGAACACTTGGTTGGTTCAAGTAAAATACAAGATTCTCAAAGTAAAAATATGATTTTATTGATGTTCCAAGTATTACGTTTTCTTGTTTTAAGTATGAAGGAACTGCTTGAAAGGAATTACGTCTGTTTTAAGCGATACGTACGTATATTTTTGGGTCAAGAAACTGTTTGTTTGTTGACGTATATACATTTTTCACCCAACAAAATATTGTTGTTGTAAAACAAACGTCTTTTTATATGTAGAAGAATAACATTTTATTCGTCAGAGCAAAATATACTCCACATAAACATACTAAACTCTTAAACCGGAAGAATAACTAGCCGTTGAAATAACTACATATTATATTTAAATTCTAATTACAATAAAATATTATTTGGATAGCAAAAATATCTTCTATATACGCAAGAACCATTTTTCTTGATATCCAAGAATAGAGTTCTCTCTGTGTCAGCTATTCCACTACAATCCTGGTTTTCCTCATAATCGTTGTCATCCATGAAATAAAACGTTTATGCATAGATGTAAACAAACAATATACGAACACTCAATATCGTCAAACTTATAGCGGAAATATGTGGCAAAAGACGCGAGAAACTGTTAGCGCCACCTGTAAAGTAATTGCACAACTTTCTATGTATCTCTCAGAGTAAGAATCTTGGGTCAAGAAACTGTTTTTTCGTTGAAGCATATATATTTTTCGTCCAACCAAATATTTTTGTTGTTATAAGACGAACGTCTACTTTTTTATAGAAGAATAAATTTTTCTTCGTCAGAAAAAATATACTTAACATAAACATACTAAATTCTTAAATCTTAAGAATAACTGACCATTGAAACAACTATATTGAAGTTCTTATTAAAATAAAATATTATTTGGATAGAAAAAAAATCCTCTTCGTGCTACACTATATACGCAAGAATAATTTTTCTTGATATCCAAGAATAGAGTTCTCTCTGTGCTTGCATATTAATATCTACTGTATATTTAGTGTAATACGAAATTGAATCGATTCAAATCGATATATTGTATCGTACGACTTAATGAGCTTCACAGAAACGAACTTATTCGTAATCCAATACGAAAATATGACTTTCGGCATTTCATTGTCGGGAAAAGAAATGATTTATTTCCACTGTGTACCGGGCATTGAAATCTTTCGTACCAAATGCGACAAAAGACGATCGTCCCGTCGGATTCTTGCTCTTCACCAATTGTATTGGATATACAAACTCTTCTGGGTCGGTGCGGAATATTCAATTATTGAAAATTTGACATGCATCATTATATTGATCAATAATTTATTCGGGTACATTGTTATCCTTGCCGACCATTGTTGTTAGATCTTTTAAAAAGGATGGATACCCTTTCGGACAGGTCAAAATCCTGATTTTTCAGCATAAGGCCGGCCCTGTACAACAGTTCTTGGGTCTGCAAACAGATTAAATCATCTGTTGTGATTTCCGGTGAACGAAATTTCTTAATTTCTCGGAATTCCGTCTCTAGGAAAATACAGATGACGTGTTTTTCGTACGTATCGGATGTGGACGCGCCTTGACATCCAAGGTTCGGCGCTTTTATATTTCACCCGAATGCGATTTACATGCAATTACGCGAAATGCAGAGCCTACGTGATAGAAACTTTCCCATTATATATTACTAGAGGTACTTATATGGGAAATGTTTTTTTTTTATTCTGGTATGAAAAAATCAATTACTCATGATATGAATAAGTTATACGTATGGGATAGATGAAAAACCCGAAGTTAATGAGTTATTGGTGCGATATATACGTGTATAAATGTCGGGAAGTAGTAATTAATTTAAGAATTCTAAATTTATCGAAGTTAGAAGCAGGAAAAACCCGCGTTTTCTGGAATAGTTTTCATTATTATTCAATACTTCCCTGAATTTTACCAGCAAATTATGACATACTGACTAATAAATCACGAAATATTCGCGGAAATTACTAATTGGAAATATAACTGGAAATATAACTAGAAATGACATTCTCTGATAGTAATAATTAAGAGAAATTCGTAGGTTATGTTGAAATGTCAAGTTGACAGTTTACCATTATCGAAAAAGAAATTTAAGAATGTAATTTGCACACAGAGTTTTTGTGCTATAGACTATATAATGCTGTGTAATTAAATATTAGAAAGAAAAATCGAAATTAAATGACACGTTTTATAGTAATTAAGAAAAATTAGTAGGTTAGGTTGAAATGTCAAATTGGCAGTTTACCATTATTGAAAAACACAAATTTAAGAATATAATTTCAAATATAACACTGAGATTTCTATTCTATAGACAAAATATTGGTGTGTGATTAAATATTAGAAAGAAAAATCGAAATTAAATGACATGTTTTATAGCAATTAAGAAAAATTAGTAGGTTAGGTTGAAATGTCAAATTGGCAGTTTACCATTATTGAAAAACACAAATTTAAGAATATAATTTCAAATATAACACTGAGATTTCTATTCTATAGACAAAATATTGGTGTGTGATTAAATATTAGAAAGAAAAATCGAAATTAAATGACACGTTTTATAGCAATTAAGAAAAATTAGTAGGTTAGGTTGAAATGTCAAATTGGCAGTTTACCATTATTGAAAAACACAAATTTAAGTACATAATTTCAAATATAACACTGAGATTTCTATTCTATAGACAAAATATTGGTGTGTGATTAAATATTAGAAAGAAAAATCGAAATTAAATGACACGTTTTATAGCAATTAAGAAAAATTAGTAGGTTAGGTTGAAATGTCAAATTGGCAGTTTACCATTATTGAAAAACACAAATTTAAGAATATAATTTCAAATATAACACTGAGATTTCTATTCTATAGACAAAATATTGGTGTGTGATTAAATATTAGAAAGAAAAATCGAAATTAAATGACACGTTTTATAGTAATTAAGAAAAATTAGTAGGTTAGGTTGAAATGTCAAATTGGCAGTTTACCATTATTGAAAAACACAAATTTAAGAATATAATTTCAAATATAACACTGAGATTTCTATTCTATAGACAAAATATTGGTGTGTGATTAAATATTAGAAAGAAAAATCGAAATTAAATGACATGTTTTATAGCAATTAAGAAAAATTAGTAGGTTAGGTTGAAATGTCAAATTGGCAGTTTACCATTATTGAAAAACACAAATTTAAGAATATAATTTCAAATATAACACTGAGATTTCTATTCTATAGACAAAATATTGGTGTGTGATTAAATATTAGAAAGAAAAATCGAAATTAAATGACACGTTTTATAGCAATTAAGAAAAATTAGTAGGTTAGGTTGAAATGTCAAATTGGCAGTTTACCATTATTGAAAAACACAAATTTAAGTACATAATTTCAAATATAACACTGAGATTTCTATTCTATAGACAAAATATTGGTGTGTGATTAAATATTAGAAAGAAAAATCGAAATTAAATGACACGTTTTATAGCAATTAAGAAAAATTAGTAGGTTAGGTTGAAATGTCAAATTGGCAGTTTACCATTATTGAAAAACACAAATTTAAGAATATAATTTCAAATATAACACTGAGATTTCTATTCTATAGACAAAATATTGGTGTGTGATTAAATATTAGAAAGAAAAATCGAAATTAAATGACACGTTTTATAGTAATTAAGAAAAATTAGTAGGTTAGGTTGAAATGTCAAATTGGCAGTTTACCATTATTGAAAAACACAAATTTAAGAATATAATTTCAAATATAACACTGAGATTTCTATTCTATAGACAAAATATTGGTGTGTGATTAAATATTAGAAAGAAAAATCGAAATTAAATGACATGTTTTATAGCAATTAAGAAAAATTAGTAGGTTAGGTTGAAATGTCAAATTGGCAGTTTACCATTATTGAAAAACACAAATTTAAGTACATAATTTCAAATATAACACTGAGATTTCTATTCTATAGACAAAATATTGGTGTGTGATTAAATATTAGAAAGAAAAATCGAAATTAAATGACACGTTTTATAGCAATTAAGAAAAATTAGTAGGTTAGGTTGAAATGTCAAATTGGCAGTTTACCATTATTGAAAAACACAAATTTAAGAATATAATTTCAAATATAACACTGAGATTTCTATTCTATAGACAAAATATTGGTGTGTGATTAAATATTAGAAAGAAAAATCGAAATTAAATGACACGTTTTATAGTAATTAAGAAAAATTAGTAGGTTAGGTTGAAATGTCAAATTGGCAGTTTACCATTATTGAAAAACACAAATTTAAGAATATAATTTCAAATATAACACTGAGATTTCTATTCTATAGACAAAATATTGGTGTGTGATTAAATATTAGAAAGAAAAATCGAAATTAAATGACATGTTTTATAGCAATTAAGAAAAATTAGTAGGTTAGGTTGAAATGTCAAATTGGCAGTTTACCATTATTGAAAAACACAAATTTAAGAATATAATTTCAAATATAACACTGAGATTTCTATTCTATAGACAAAATATTGGTGTGTGATTAAATATTAGAAAGAAAAATCGAAATTAAATGACACGTTTTATAGCAATTAAGAAAAATTAGTAGGTTAGGTTGAAATGTCAAATTGGCAGTTTACCATTATTGAAAAACACAAATTTAAGTACATAATTTCAAATATAACACTGAGATTTCTATTCTATAGACAAAATATTGGTGTGTGATTAAATATTAGAAAGAAAAATCGAAATTAAATGACACGTTTTATAGCAATTAAGAAAAATTAGTAGGTTAGGTTGAAATGTCAAATTGGCAGTTTACCATTATTGAAAAACACAAATTTAAGAATATAATTTCAAATATAACACTGAGATTTCTATTCTATAGACAAAATATTGGTGTGTGATTAAATATTAGAAAGAAAAATCGAAATTAAATGACACGTTTTATAGTAATTAAGAAAAATTAGTAGGTTAGGTTGAAATGTCAAATTGGCAGTTTACCATTATTGAAAAACACAAATTTAAGAATATAATTTCAAATATAACACTGAGATTTCTATTCTATAGACAAAATATTGGTGTGTGATTAAATATTAGAAAGAAAAATCGAAATTAAATGACATGTTTTATAGCAATTAAGAAAAATTAGTAGGTTAGGTTGAAATGTCAAATTGGCAGTTTACCATTATTGAAAAACACAAATTTAAGAATATAATTTCAAATATAACACTGAGATTTCTATTCTATAGACAAAATATTGGTGTGTGATTAAATATTAGAAAGAAAAATCGAAATTAAATGACACGTTTTATAGCAATTAAGAAAAATTAGTAGGTTAGGTTGAAATGTCAAATTGGCAGTTTACCATTATTGAAAAACACAAATTTAAGTACATAATTTCAAATATAACACTGAGATTTCTATTCTATAGACAAAATATTGGTGTGTGATTAAATATTAGAAAGAAAAATCGAAATTAAATGACACGTTTTATAGCAATTAAGAAAAATTAGTAGGTTAGGTTGAAATGTCAAATTGGCAGTTTACCATTATTGAAAAACACAAATTTAAGAATATAATTTCAAATATAACACTGAGATTTCTATTCTATAGACAAAATATTGGTGTGTGATTAAATATTAGAAAGAAAAATCGAAATTAAATGACACGTTTTATAGTAATTAAGAAAAATTAGTAGGTTAGGTTGAAATGTCAAATTGGCAGTTTACCATTATTGAAAAACACAAATTTAAGAATATAATTTCAAATATAACACTGAGATTTCTATTCTATAGACAAAATATTGGTGTGTGATTAAATATTAGAAAGAAAAATCGAAATTAAATGACACGTTTTATAATAATTAAGAAAAATTAGTAGGTAGGTTGAAATGTCAAATTGGCAGTTTACCATTATTAAAAAACACAAATTAAAGAATATAATTTCAAATATAACACTGAGATTTCTATTCTATAGACAAAATATTGGTGTGATTAAATATTAGAAAGAAAAATCGAAATTAAATGACACGTTTTATAGTAATTAAGAAAAATTAGTAGGTTAGGTTGAAATGTCAAATTGGCAGTTTACCATTATTGAAAAACACAAATTTAAGAATATAATTTCAAATATAACACTGAGATTTCTATTCTATAGACAAAATATTGGTGTGTGATTAAATATTAGAAAGAAAAATCGAAATTAAATGACACGTTTTATAATAATTAAGAAAAATTAGTAGGTAGGTTGAAATGTCAAATTGGCAGTTTACCATTATTAAAAAACACAAATTAAAGAATATAATTTCAAATATAACACTGAGATTTCTATTCTATAGACAAAATATTGGTGTGATTAAATATTAGAAAGAAAAATCGAAATTAAATGACACGTTTTATAGTAATTAAGAAAAATTAGTAGGTTAGGTTGAAATGTCAAATTGGCAGTTTACCATTATTGAAAAACACAAATTTAAGAATATAATTTCAAATATAACACTGAGATTTCTATTCTATAGACAAAATATTGGTGTGTGATTAAATATTAGAAAGAAAAATCGAAATTAAATGACACGTTTTATAATAATTAAGAAAAATTAGTAGGTAGGTTGAAATGTCAAATTGGCAGTTTACCATTATTAAAAAACACAAATTAAAGAATATAATTTCAAATATAACACTGAGATTTCTATTCTATAGACAAAATATTGGTGTGATTAAATATTAGAAAGAAAAATCGAAATTAAATGACACGTTTTATAGTAATTAAGAAAAATTAGTAGGTTAGGTTGAAATGTCAAATTGGCAGTTTACCATTATTGAAAAACACAAATTTAAGAATATAATTTCAAATATAACACTGAGATTTCTATTCTATAGACAAAATATTGGTGTGATTAAATATTAGAAAGAAAAATCGAAATTAAATGACACGTTTTATAGTAATTAAGAAAAATTAGTAGGTTAGGTTGAAATGTCAAATTGGCAGTTTACCATTATTGAAAAACACAAATTTAAGAATATAATTTCAAATATAACACTGAGATTTCTATTCTATAGACAAAATATTGGTGTGATTAAATATTAGAAAGAAAAATCGAAATTAAATGACACGTTTTATAGTAATTAAGAAAAATTAGTAGGTTAGGTTGAAATGTCAAATTGGCAGTTTACCATTATTGAAAAACACAAATTTAAGAATATAATTTCAAATATAACACTGAGATTTCTATTCTATAGACAAAATATTGGTGTGATTAAATATTAGAAAGAAAAATCGAAATTAAATGACACGTTTTATAGTAATTAAGAAAAATTAGTAGGTTAGGTTGAAATGTCAAATTGGCAGTTTACCATTATTGAAAAACACAAATTTAAGAATATAATTTCAAATATAACACTGAGATTTCTATTCTATAGACAAAATATTGGTGTGATTAAATATTAGAAAGAAAAATCGAAATTAAATGACACGTTTTATAATAATTAAGAAAAATTAGTAGGTTAGGTTGAAATGTCAAATTGGCAGTTTACTATTATTGAAAAACACAAATTTAAGAATATAATTTGAAGTATAACACTGAAATTTTTGTGCTAGGACAAAATAATCTTGTATAATCCGTCCCTGGGGCCTAGTTAGTAAGATCTTCACCGTAGGTAAGAAAAAAGGTGTCGATCTGCGGTTATTAGGACCAGAAATTTGTCTAAGCCTCCTTTGGAACACACACCGAGAAAAAGGAAGCACGAAATAAATAATAGGTTCGGGTTGCTTTCGCCTTTTTGTCGGCACAGGTCCGATCTTCCAAACAAAACGTGTGTGGCAAATTTTAAAGACCCAAAATCGACCCAAATAATGCATTAATAATTGCACGTCACATCGTCGAATAATTTCAGGGGGTCTATTCTTGAGTCTTCGCTAAATTCAAGTTCACTCGCATTATGATTAATTTGTTATGAGCTATGTTGTTCGCAATGTAGCGTATACGTTGCCAAGCGAATGGTCAAGAATAACACGTCAGACCAACCTTGACCCGATAATATGTGCATCACATCAATGGGAAATTACAATTCGGTTAATTATAATGATATTTTGTCTTGGATAAGGCTGACTAAAAAACCCCGATCTGTTTTATTGTTGTACGTTTGTACTAGATATCCTTATTTATACTGAGAAATGGATATTAGCATTCAGCTGGACTTATGATTGTATTATTAGTTGACGTGGTAAACAATTGTGTGAATCACCGCATCATAGCTTGTAAATTTCGCATGAGGACAATACTTTTTATGTGTCTTTTTGAATCGAGATCGACCGTATTGTGTTTTACATGCGTTCGTGCACGGCATATTATATTATCCTGGGCGCCACAAATAATAAGAAAATATTAATTATTTTATTTTCATCAACATAACCTAAACTGTAAACTGGTAAACTGTCAATTTGACATTTCAATCTACCTACTAATTTTTCTTAATTATTATAACACGTGTCATTTAATTTCGATTTTTCTTTCTAATATTTAATCACACACCAATATTTTGTCTATAGAATAGAAATGTCAGTGTTATATTTGAAATTATGTACTTAAATTTGTGTTTTTCAATAATGGTAAACTGCCAATTTGACATTTCAACCTAACCTACTAATTTTTCTTAATTATTATAACACGTGTCATTTAATTTCGATTTTTCTTTCTAATATTTAATCACACACCAATATTTTGTCTATAGAATAGAAATGTCAGTGTTATATTTGAAATTATATTCTTAAATTTGTGTTTTTCAATAATGGTAAACTGCCAATTTGACGTTTCAACCTAACCTACTAATTTTTCTTAATTATTATAACACGTGTCATTTAATTTCGATTTTTCTTTCTAATATTTAATCACACACCAATATTTTGTCTATAGAATAGAAATGTCAGTGTTATATTTGAAATTATATTCTTAAATTTGTGTTTTTCAATAATGGTAAACTGCCAATTTGACATTTCAACCTAACCTACTAATTTTTCTTAATTATTATAACACGTGTCATTTAATTTCGATTTTTCTTTCTAATATTTAATCACACACCAATATTTTGTCTATAGAATAGAAATGTCAGTGTTATATTTGAAATTATATTCTTAAATTTGTGTTTTTCAATAATGGTAAACTGCCAATTTGACATTTCAACCTAACCTACTAATTTTTCTTAATTATTATAACACGTGTCATTTAATTTCGATTTTTCTTTCTAATATTTAATCACACACCAATATTTTGTCTATAGAATAGAAATGTCAGTGTTATATTTGAAATTATATTCTTAAATTTGTGTTTTTCAATAATGGTAAACTGCCAATTTGACATTTCAACCTAACCTACTAATTTTTCTTAATTATTATAACACGTGTCATTTAATTTCGATTTTTCTTTCTAATATTTAATCACACACCAATATTTTGTCTATAGAATAGAAATGTCAGTGTTATATTTGAAATTATATTCTTAAATTTGTGTTTTTCAATAATGGTAAACTGCCAATTTGACATTTCAACCTAACCTACTAATTTTTCTTAATTATTATAACACGTGTCATTTAATTTCGATTTTTCTTTCTAATATTTAATCACACACCAATATTTTGTCTATAGAATAGAAATGTCAGTGTTATATTTGAAATTATATTCTTAAATTTGTGTTTTTCAATAATGGTAAACTGCCAATTTGACATTTCAACCTAACCTACTAATTCTTCTTAATTATTATAAAACGTCTCATTTAATTTCGATTTTTCTTTCTAATATTTAATCACACACCAATATTTTGTCTATAGAATAGAAATCTTAGTGTTATATTTGAAATTATATTCTTAAATTTGTGTTTTTCAATAATGGTAAACTGTCAATTTGACATTTCAACCTACCTACTAATTTTTCTTAATTATTATAACACGTGTCATTTAATTTCGATTGTTCTTTCTAATATTTAATCACACACCAATATTTTGTCTATAGAATAGAAAGCTCAGTGTTATATTTGAAATTATATTCTTAAATTTGTGTTTTTCAATAATGGTAAACTGCCAATTTGACATTTCAACCTAACCTACTAATTTTTCTTAATTATTATAAAACGTGTCATTTAATTTCGATTTTTCTTTCTAATATTTAATCACACTACATTATTTGGTCTATACCACAACAATCTGAGTGTTTTACTTCAAATTATATTCTTAAATTTATGTTTTTTCGATAATGGTAAACTGTAAACTTGACATTTGAACTAACCTACTAATTTTTCTTAATTATAATATTACGTGTCATTTAATTTCTATTTTCCTTTTTAATATTTGATCACACAACATTATTTTGTCACAAAAAATGTTATGTTCTTAAATTTTTCAATAATAGGTAAACTGTCAACTTGACATATTTAGATTGGCCACTTCCGCGGTCCGAATCTACCAACTTGACATTTCAACATAATCTACCAACTTGCCATTAACATAAGTAACATTACGCAATATACAATTATCAACTGTCAACTTGACAGTTCAACATAACCTTCAAAACAACATTCATTACACAGCAAATTTATTACTTTTTCAGATGCTTCGATAATGCAAACAGCACCTACATCCCATTTCTGTCAATCGCCGTGGGAAAGCGCGCCTTTCACCCCGTACACCCCGCCCCAACCCCCAAGCTACTACGACTCACAACAAGATTTCCCAACGACAAACCCATCGTTACATCTTCCAACAGGTGAGTACTGATACCGTCGCCAGGCAACGACAAACAACATAGACCGTCGTCGAATCAATAGGGAATATTTTTCGGCAGTTTGACAGCTTGAAAAGTCGATTGGCTTCGTGACGTCATCACGTTATGGTCATACCTGTAGTGTTTCAACCATGGATTGGACGATAGACTGTGCTAAATTCGCTTGAGTTGTAGCGAGACCGCAAATATTTCAGCGGTTTATATCAGTTTATATGCATCTAATACTGCACAACGACTGGACCACGAAAACTTTATAGAATGCTAAAAAAATTTGAATTGAGAGTGGGAATTAATGATAGCAGACTGCGTTGGTTATTAAATATTTGTGTCAAATTCCTTGGGGTTACATTATAGTCGCTGACATAACTTAGAAATTCTTTTGTTTCAGTAATAGAACCTCCACATAACGAGTACATCAGCACATCTCTGACATCAGCACAGATTTTCAACAGCGCAAAAGCTGATTTAGACCCAATGGTTGGTGCTGTCACGAGATATTCGGATTCAGCGTATCATCCGAACAGCTGGAGTGCCAATTCGTCATACCCTAGCAATTACAACTACTATAATGCTACTAATAACAATCAGCAATATTTGAACAGCGGTGGTACAACCATGGTTTTGTATCCACACGTGGTTTCTACGGTAAATCAAAACCAAATCCACCTGCACGTGCATGGTAATGCTGATAAAATAGATCAGTACTTAAATTTTAACGAAACTTTAACTTTAACACCAGTTCGAGGTGGTAACGCTATTGAGGATAGGCAAGGAAGTAGTGACGATGGTCAAATTGAACAAGAACGGGGACAGGAACATGTGACGGGAACAGGAACATGTGATCCTTCAGGAGTGTGGCGACCACCGTTTTAAATAATCGATTCTTTTTAATTTATTTCATCGTTTGTGTAAAGATATAAACTTAGCAATTCTTCCTATCAAAATAAAAACATTATTTTTATATAAGTCATGAATTATTATTATTAAACTACTCTAATTTTTATTTATATTTAGGATAAAGTCGAACATTCCGTGTTGTATCGTTCATATTATCATTATTATTACTATTATTATTATTATTATAATTATAGTTACTATAATAACATAGCTTGTGTATATTAACTATATGTGACTTATTGATACATGCATATCAATCGAAATGTGATTTTATTGCGTCAAAAAAAAATATATATATTATAAAATAAACGTTACATGTACTGAATTTACGAGAAAAATAACATAAAAAAGAACTGTCACTCACTATTCTTTCTTGTGAGTTATTAATTTTTCAATAAATGAATGTTCCTCAAATTAGTTGTTTTTATTTTCTATTCTTGTTCTCATTTTTCCATTCCTGTCTTTTGTTTTTTCATCCTGTCTTAAATAAATTAATTTTAGCACGTAATAAAAGATGATTTAAAACTACGTAATGACTTTGTGTCGACAGTTTTAAATGTGGCATTTCATCTGCTATACAATAGGATCCAGGACAGGGTAGTAAAATGATATTTATGGCCCTTTCGAACATTTTAACTCAAAGTAACACATAATAGAAGTTGACCGCACCGCGCACTTCAGCACACTCTTTATGCATTTCATGATGTATTTCTAGGTGCATAAATTTGGTAGTTAAAGTCATATGTGGTTTGCAAACAATAAGGCGGTACTGATTTTTTTAAGGCGGTAATATTTTTTTTAACGTTGCATTTTCTCGAGCATCAGAACAAGAGAGCACGTAATTGGTTGATTAACACAACTTTATTGGGACAAACCATGGATAAACCATGGCAACAACAGAAAAAACATTGATAATCCATCAAAATTTTGATGTATCCTGCTTGAATTTTACGTCTTCGGTTCTTTTTATGGTGGGTGTTAAGTCGCGTTGAGAAATTTCATTATGACGACAGAGGAGAAAATAAAATTCACCGTTGTCGGTATTGTGACAAGTACCGAATTTCAAAAATGCAAATTCTACGTGGAAAAACTGCGTCGCAGCTTCCCGAAGGAATACGAGCCACCGAACATTAGACCAATGCTGAATGTTGAATGGAAAGAATATTTATGGAAGGTATACTTGGAGTTTTGACACTAATAATCACAGAAAGAGAAAATTGGGAATTCGTCGTTTGTGCTTCAAAAATTGAGAAATCTCAAACTTAATTCACCCCAAACGTAACATCAAAAACTCGCATCAACTACAATTTTATTAGTAAAACATAAAATTCAGCACTTTCCAATAGTTTAAGCCTTAAGTTTTCTAGCAGAGAAAATGAACGACTTTTTGTGTATAGATTCGTCGGAAAATGGGTGGAAAAGTATGGACTTTAGAGAAAAACGCTGTGGTTTTAATGAATAATGAATTCTTGGGCGATGACGTGGCTATTTTTAAATACGCCACCAAAAGAGCTAGGATAATGGTGAAAGTAAACTTCCACTGCTTGGGTATTATCCAGCTCAAGGAAATGTTTACAAAAGCCATGGAATACGGCGTAAGTTTGTACCTACACCATTTTGAGATCAATTTCTAGAAGTTCCAATATAATTTTCGAACTATTTCCAGAGAAAATTTGCTTATTTCACAATTGGAGTTGAAGGAAAATCTATAGGATCGATGTTGTTTATGGTAATTTATCTATTATTTTTGTATGCATTTTTTTGTCATTATTTTTGTACTTAAGAAATATTTCAAATCAAATATTTCTCTCAGCATGCAAGTCATTGAAAGAAATATGTACAAAGAAATAAATTTATTTGATTCTCTGTGTAGGTATTTTATTATTGATGTTATATCATATATTCGTTATTGTTGTTGTATTCATTTTTTAGCTGTATGCTGATTACTGCCCAAAAACTGTTAAGCATTTCTTAAGACGGTGTAGGAGTGAACAGAGAGGTTGGTTAAAACGACCAATTCATCGGTAAGAAACAATGACAAAAACCAAATAAAAAAAAATCATTTCTTTATTTGCCCATTTGTAGTTTGGCCAAGGGCAGTTGGTTACAGCTTGGAGGTTATGATTTAGAACACAGGCACATGGCTTGCGAAAATTACATAGTTCCACATGACAGAAGAGGAGTCTTGTCAACCTGTAACGAAGACAAACACACCAACAACACGACCCAGTTGATTCTATCATTAGCTCCAACGCCATGGATGGATTACAAATATGTAGCATTCGGGTTCATATCTAGTTTTCTAAAGTCTGTACACTTTTGGTCGTAAAATAATATACTTTGTTTAGGCAACTGATACAAGGTGATGAGGTATTAAAACGAATAGAAGCCGTGGGAACGAACTACGAGGCACCTAAGAAAGAAATAACTGTGATGAGATGTGGCGAATACACATTAGACACTTCCCCAGACCCAGCTGCTGTCAAAGAGGTAACATGCTTCTTGGAACAGGTCAACCAATACACAGGCATGCCTGATGATGTTCTCGATCCAAGAGATATTAGTTCGGAACCGTCCATTAGACAGTACAAGAAAGGTTATTATTGTCACGAGCTGGACTTGATGAACCATCCAGCTTTGAACATGTGGCACCTGATTGACTTTGACATGGTCAAATATGACGGAGATGTTGGTGAATGGGATAATTTCCAGTATGATTACGACCAGGGTGACCTCAAGTTTTACACTAAAGACCGCAAACCACTCAGTAAGTATTGGATTTATTTTGGTGTACTCTATTACTGTTAAAATTTATTTTAGGTGACGAAGAAATTGAAAAAAAGGAAGTCGAACAACGCATCCATCAACTGCTATCAGAAGAATTGATCTTCAACACAGAACACGCCAACACGAAGGCAATGCAGTTCGAGAAAGTCCAGAAAATCAACGAAACAAATCCCGTTGTCCTACAGGACATTATGGACATAATTTCCGAAGTGAACGTCGACCCACGAAAATCTCTAGCGTCTGGACGCAAACACATCATTGAATAACATAAATAATAAGAAAAAATCGCACGTCCGCGTATTGTAATTACGTTAATTCCACGAAATTCTGACGTCAAATTAAAAGGGGAATTCCACAAGCACGTTAGTTTTATTGTCGTGCGTATGCAACCCAATACGCGGGATGTGTACGTGTGGTTGCATTGCAGTTTGGCGTACTCTTGTGCACGCCAAAGTTAGGCCGGTACTCTTGACACTTGCGCAATCTGTTTTACCGACGTCAACTCTCCAACGCTTCGTGCAACTCAGTCTCGATTTGCCCGTGTGTGGTGATTGGATAGTGCCTTGTTTGATAAATTTATACCTTTTCGTGTACACAGGACAAAATGTCAGACGAAATTGCGGAAAATGGACACGAGAATGGCGGGGAAGTACCAGTTATTGAGCTAATAATCAAGGTAGGCTATATACCTAGAAGTGCAACCGTTTTTTTCCATCGGGTGTGTCTGCGGTATTTCAATGTCTACGACTGGTGTAAGGAAAGTTCGATCTTTCGTTACTAAAAAGAGGGTTATATAACACCTGTTCGTCGTGTTTAATATGATTATTAGACACAGACATTTCTAAGGGTGTGTTTTTTTATGTTTATAACATAGTTTTTTATATAGCATAGTTTTTGTCGTAAGTTGCATCGATATTGTTTGCATAATCTAGTAATGGGCGATAGTAGAAACAGCTAAACGCATAATTATTGACGTTCCTCGAGAAACGTCAGTTAAATGAGGTTATGTTGCGTTATATACTATAAAAATATGAAAATTCTTGTGGCATGTGCTGTTTAATTGTTGTAATTAATAGCGATGACATCACTATTTAATACTGATAAAAAAAAACTTAACATGTGTTTAAATTTGAATCGTACAAATATACAGTGTGGAAAAAGTCTTGAGGACCCAAAATATCGTCAAAACTCCAATGAACTGCAAGAGGCATCTTCAGAACGTAACAGTAAGACGTCTTACTGTTGTCCTGAAGATGCCTCTTGCAACAGAGTGCGAAACGTTGACTACTTTATCGTCGTTGACGCGGTTTTCTCCCGGAAATCTAGAACTTTGTGAATGCACAATTCTCTTTACAATCGTGTATTAATATACAGGTGTTCCATTTGAAATAATGAGTTGTCACAATGTCGAATTGGATTTTTACATTTACAGACCTTTTTTTCCGCACTGTATGTATGTATGGGAGAAAAATGCATACTACACAAAAGAATTACACAGTTTGTAGCCTTGTTGTTTCGAGATTTCTGTCGCATTTTAAATAATTATGGCTAAATCATGTAATAAATATGATAACTGGACACTATAGTTTTGTGACGATTGTACACATATGATGATTGTACAAATATGTTATTGTGTAAGCATTATAAAAGTTTATTGGCCTTCTATCCTAAAAAAATATAGATAAGGGCAGAATTTACGTGGATATTGGGTCTATTACACTTAATGGAAATTTAGTGATGATTGTTACTTAAATTTACGTACAACACGTTGTTTATTGTAAGAAATGACCGCATTGCTGGTGTATTTTGTCCTAACCTTGTCAAATATTGATTACGACCAGATAAGATAAAATGTAGTTGAGTATTACGACTTTATTTATATACCTTAGAAAATATCATGTATAATATACTGTATATTATACACCTAATAAAGGATCAACCAACAAATAAAATATTCTACTAACAATGGTGAAAGGTGATCGAACTTTCAAACTGTCTACATTCTAATATCAACAATATTTTACAAAAAAAAAAAAACGTGAATAATCAATGGAATTTAATTCATTTTTTTTTTTTTCGTAATGCACAAGTAGGTACAACATAATTTTTTGCTGCAATATTAGCTAATCGATATTTAAAAATGAACACATGAATACATTCGTGAATCATACAGTCAACAGGTGACCTCAGAATATCTTGAAATTGTATACTAATTTTTTGCAACCAACACTACTTGCAATATTTAAAACGCCATAACAACTATCAAAAAGCAGTAATCAAATAAACAAACTGTATATTTTATCTACTTTCTCGTTATTTTCTGTCGTTCTGCGTCAGTACATTACACCAGTGCTATTATTGGAGATCATTTTTGAATGATTCATTACATCTGGTATCCCATATTTGCGCAATTGTTGGGTCAGACCTCAGCAAATAAAGAATTCTCGAGGTTTATTTGTACCGCAAGTTTATCACGATTTTTATCTTGAATACGTTATGTATACGTTATGCCTATGTTAGTATGAAAATGTACCCACTGTATTAATACAGAACCTTAAAACTAAAATTAAACTGTACGAAAATACGTATGCCATACGTATTTGTTGGGCAATGTGGTGTTGATGGGGAAAATCTACTGTTTCTGGCACTTATACATGTAACCTAAGCGCACAAAATTGGCAATTTGACAGTAGACATCTGTATATATATGAAAATAATGTAAGGAAAATGTACCTCCATGCTTTAAAGTTTATTATGGTCACTGCTAGGCAATATATCAATATTACTGGATGAAATTATCAGTCTTGTTTTGAAGAGTACTGTTTTTGTGCCAAAACAGAAACCAACGAAACCCTACTTGATAACAATTGCATAAACGAAATTTGTTTATATATGCTAATTATACATCAGTTACCTTGAATACAAAAAAAAAACGCGACCCAGTAAACAAAATACATAATTCAACAGGCATGTTTCAATTAACCTTTCTTAAAAGATGTATATTCTATGAAAGCACATACATTTAAATAAAAAATTAGTGCTAATTTTTTAAATTTAAATGTGTCTGTGTATTTATTCAATTCCTAAAAATAACACTCTCACTGCATCGTTTATACATTATGTTACATTATGTCATTAATTAAGCATGGTAAGATTAATTATTTTTATTAGTTATTTCAATATTACTTAGTTAGTTTCATTATTAGATCATCTCGATGTAAATGCCTCACCAGACACTCAGTATTCATGGGAAACATTCCAACTGAATACGAAACATATGGAGAGAGAAATTGCTAGCAAAACACACCACAACAAAGTTGAACGCACTTGAAAAACACCATCCATTGATTTTATATTTAGCACTTTAGCACATGCTGTACCATTCCCAAAATAAACACTCAAGTGCAAAATAGCGATTTATATCTGCTGTTAAAGAAGACCTGAACACCACAAAGAAGACCCAAACGTCACATCTATGTGACCTAAACATCACAAACGAATCAATCCTAACCTCAAAGCGATCAAAATTCATTGCAGGATAATGCATTTCGTTTTATACCACAGTATACTTAGGCAACGAAAAAAAAAACTTTCTCTTTTATCTGCTGGTATTAAGGTCAAGTATAATCCTTCTTATGGCAGACAATAGCGTATCTGTGTGTCTTGCAAAATCCATTCAGTCGTAACATTTGTCGTAGGTAATAATAATAGTGCGATTCTTCCAACTCTTGGAGTTTGGCTTTATACCAAACTAGCAACGTTATACAAAATTTAATGAAAATTTGTTTGATTTGTAACTGATTAGTTTTAATTGATGTGTGAAGGGTGGTCAACAATACCAAATTCTGGAACTACTTATGTTCGTGTTGGCAAAAAAGCGTATACGCCTCATAGCGTATGACTCAAGAATAGGAGTCCGGATTTTTTGCATGTATGCACATAATTTCTAAATTAAAATTGTAATCGCGGTTTCGGAGAATGTAGGTGACACGAAATGAACATATTATACGATAACGGCTACAAGTTGTACTAGAAAACCTACTACGTGACTCATAAAAGGCAAATAGTGTAGAGAATACAAACTAGCACTATTAGGATTTCATTTATTTTTCCGTAGAGTTTGGAAGTGTAGTAACCAAGTACTAGAGTAACAATAACCCATTTTCTTAAACAATAATTAAAGTAAACTTTCAGTTATGACCTATTGTGTTTTCTAGGGGTTTTTAAACAAAATCTTTGCATTGAAAATGAACGAAACAACAACAGACTTTATAACAATCCCAAACGTTTAAACTTAAACTCCTGGAAACTGTACGTAAAACTATTGCATCCTTATTTGATTCTGCAAGGCCCAACATCTACAGTTTTGTCGGTTTGAATTATACAGATAAACAACACATTCCAGACGTTTTTTCGACAGTGTATTATTGTATGCCTTCTGTCATGGATAGTTTGCATTCTAGTGCAACTATCATTCAATTATACGATATTAGAAACGCATTTGCGACGTTATAAACGCTACTGTAGTTCCTGAACCGTTTGAAATTGTTTACGTGCTTGGTAGAAAATAGTATAAAATGGTAATATCCTATAAGATATTTTAAATAGAGAAGTTTTGCAATTATGTACATATTTGTGGATGAAAATCAAATTATATACCTTTCACTTTCAAGTTATTACTGTAAACTTCTTAATATTAAGATGGAAAATGATTGCTACCTTCCAGAATCGGTTAATATCTGATAACTAATGGTTATTTTTAATTAAATGAATGTATTTCCAAGGTCTAATTGCATCAATAATAATAATCTGATCTATCTTTTTTTTATCTAAATACCCATCAATAATATTGGACATTGTGGTATTTTAACAATATATTACCTCTGTAAATTCTTTGATAAACGTTTTTGTTAAGTGAGCGTTATAAATACAATAAATTCCTGTGATTTTTTACAAATCCTTACTTATATTATATCAAATGAACGGGTATATAATTTGTATGTCGCAAATTTGGGGAATTTTCTTCTTATGAAACTTATCATAAGTCATTCTAGGAACATTTTGGCTGTTGACACTGTCTGAGAATATCTGTGAGAATATCAAAGTCATGATAAACGAGTTGTATAAACTCTGAGTGCATCACCGCTATCTAAAAATAGTTACTAATTACCGCAACAACAGGTTGTCGGTTTTTTTTTCTGTGTGTTTAAAAGCACAGAATCATAAGACCGACTCATTTAAACTTTAATACGTCTGGAATTACGTGTTTCAATAATGTATTCTCCACTTTCACATGACAATTGTCCACAAAAGACACTAACCTAAGATTATAACACATAAAAATAAGTTGCTGTGACATTACTGTTGGCCTAGCGTTACTTTCTTCCATGTAGAAAGCTTCTGTGATGCATACAGACCAGCATAAGCAATAAATGATCACTTTAAATGTCAGATCTATCATGAGAATGACAAAAAAAAAATGCAAAAAAATTTTACAAGATTTTTTATTTTTTTATTTTTAGGCCTCGACGATAGATGGCGTGAGGAAGGGCGCTTGCCTCTTCTGTCAAGAGTATTTCATGGACCTCTACCTCCTAGCAGAATTGAAGACCATCAGTTTGAAAGTGACAACGGTTGATATGCAAAAACCCCCACCAGACTTCCGTACGAATTTCGAGGCAACCCCCCCTCCTATCTTGATCGATAGGGGCATGGCCATCCTGGAGAACGAGAAGATCGAAAGGCACATCATGAAAAATGTTCCCGGTGGACATAACCTCTTCGTGCAGGTAATTTATCGTAGATGTCATTTTAATTTGGAAAAATGTCATAATTTGGATAAATGTGTATTATGGCCAAAATAGTTGAGGTGGAAATGAATTCTTGACATGTCTGACTAGCAGATGGCTTGGTTAATAAATCCTGAAAGTCATAGCTTTCCATCTGATGTACTTTAGTCAGGGGAATGTTTTGAAAAATAGAAAAAAATCTGATGTATATCTGAACACTAGATAACATCATTTGGAAAATGGTGTACTACAGCCAAAGTAGCTGAGATAGAAATATCTACTTGGCATGCCTGATTAGCAGATAGTTTGTTTAATAAATCCTGAAAATTACAGCTTTCTATCTGATATACTTTAGTCAGGGAAATGTTTTGAAAAATGGAAAAAATCGTATAGATATCTGAGTACTAGATGTCATGATTTGGAAAAATGTATATTACAACCAAAGTAGTTGAGTTTGAAAGGAATTCTTGACATGTCTGATTAGCAGATAGTTTGGTTAATAAAACCTGAAAACTACAGCTTTCTATCTGATATAGGTACTTTAGTCAGGGGAATGTTTTGAAAAATGGAAAAAATCATATAGATATCTGAGTACGAGATGTCATGATTTGGAAAAATGTATATTACAACCAAAGTAGTTGAGTTTGAAAGGAATTCTTGACATGTCTGATTAGTAGATAGTTTGGTTAATAAAACCTGAAAACTACAGCTTTCTATCTGATATACCTACTTTAGTCAGGGGAATGTTTTGAAAAATGGAAAAAATCATATAGATATCTGAGTACTAGATGTCATGATTTGGAAAAATGTATATTACAACCAAAGTAGTTGAGTTTGAAAGGAATTCTTGACATGTCTGATTAGCAGATAGTTTGGTTAATAAAACCTGAAAACTACAGCTTTCTATCTGATATAGGTACTTTAGTCAGGGGAATGTTTTGAAAAATGGAAAAAATCATATAGATATCTGGGTACGAGATGTCATGATTTGGAAAAATGTATATTACAACCAAAGTAGTTGAGTTTGAAAGGAATTCTTGACATGTCTGATTAGCAGATAGTTTGGTTAATAAAACCTGAAAATTACAGCTTTCTATCTGATATAGGTACTTTAGTCAGGGGAATGTTTTGAAAAATGGAAAAAATCATATAGATATCTGAGTACGAGATGTCACCATTCGAGAAAATGGGTATTACAGCCAAACTAGTTGAGATAGAAATAATTTCAGGACATATCTGATTAACAGGTAGATTGGTTAATAAATCCCAAAGGTTACAGCTTTCTAACTGATGTACTTTAGTCAGGAGAATGTTTAAAAGACAAAAATCAATTATTTGTATATCTTAGCTCTATCTGTCATAATTTGGAAAAATGTGTGTTATAGCCAAAGTGGTAGAGATAGAAATGAATTCTTGGCATTTCTAAGTAGCAGATAGTTTGGTTAATAAATCCTGAATATTACAGCATTCTATCTGCTGTTCTATGGTCAGGGGAATGTTTGAAAGACACATGTTTGCAAAAAGTCAGTCAATTCTGTATCTAAAATCGTTTAATCATTATTTCCAGGACAAAGAAGTGGCAACCCTAATCGAAAACCTATACAGTAAACTGAAGCTGATCTTAGTGAAGAAAGACGAGAAAAAGAACAACATGTTGATCGCGCACCTGAGGAGGATCGACGAACACCTAAAGAAACGTGGCACACGGTTCTTAACAGGAGACACAATGTGCTGTTTTGATTGTGAATTGATGCCAAGGCTTCAGCACATCAGAGTGGCCGGAAAATATTTCGTGGAGTTTGACATACCGAAAGAATTAACAGCTTTATGGCGCTACATGTATCACATGTATCAACTGGACGCATTTACGCAGAGTTGTCCTGCCGATCAAGATATCATAAATCATTACAAGCTCCAACAGGCCATGAAAATGAAGAAACACGAAGAACTAGAGACACCTACGTTTACTACATCGATACCGATCGATGTAAGCGACGTTGCATAAGATTTTTATATATATAAACACATCTATGAGCTTCGTAATTACCAAAATTTTATATGTTTCTGCTTTTTGACCGCTTTTTTTGTCGTTTTTGACAACTTTTTATAAGCCAAAAGTGTACAAATCCTTTCTGTTTATCGTGTACGGTTAAATTTGCCATATTCTTTTTTGTTTTGCTGTATAATAGCGTCTATTATTATATAGATGACTATGTTTCGTAAGATATTTAACGAAATTATTGTGATTCTTTTGTTTCTTATTCTTGAAGCTGGTCTTCATTACTAAAATGTTGTATTAAGGTTCTGTTTCCCTTTGTAATACTTAAATAAATACAAGAGTAAATATTTTTGTAACTTTTTCCCAAGAAGTATTTTTTTTAATTTTATTATTCTTTTTATTCGACTAGGTTTACGATATGTACAGATGTCTTGAATTATTTTATTGTAATTTCTACATAATATTATTATTATTGATAATAAAGGATTATTAAAATTATTTTTTGATTTTTTATTGTCGTCAAACATCAATTAATTGTATATCAGATTCTAGATATCATCATTTGCAAAAATGTGTATTACAGACAAAGTAGTTGAGATAGAAATGGTTTGGTTGATAAATCCTGAAAATTACAACTTTTTATCTGCTGTACGTTGATTCAGAGAATGTTTTGAAAGACAGTTGCAAAAAGGAATTAAAATCTTAGCTCTACATGTCCTCATTTCGAAAAATGTGTATTACAGCCAAAGTAGTTGAGATAGAAATGAATTCTAGAAAAGGTTGAAAGCAGATAGTTTGGTTAATAAATCCTGAAAATTACAACTTTCTACCTGCGGTACTTTGGTCAGGAGAATGTTTGAAAGACAAGTGCAAGAATCAAAATCTTGGCTCTAGATGTCATCATTTGGAAAAATGTGAATTACTACCAAAGTAGTTGAGATAGAAATGAATTATTGACATGTCTGACTACCAAACTATCTGGTTAATAAACCCTGAAAATTGCAGATTTCTATCTGATGTACTTTAGGCAGGGAAATGTTTTGCAAAATTCAAAAAATCAGATATGTATCTGAGAACTAGATACCATCATTTGGAAAAGTTTATATTATAGCCAAAGTAATTGAGTTAGAAATTAATTCTTGACATGTTTTTTTCCCAGATAAATTGTTTAATAAATCCTGAAAATTACACCTTTCTATCTGCTGTAATCTGGTCCAGAGAATATTTGAAAGATAAAAATCAATTATTTGTATATCTTAGCAGTAGATGTCATCATTTGGGAAACTGTGTATTACAGCCAAACTATTTGAGATTGAAATGATTTTTTGACAAGTGTGATTAGCAGATGGTTTGGTTAATAAATCCTGAAAATTACAGCTTTCTATCTGGTGTATTTTGGTCAGGAGAATGTTTGAAACCCAAGTGCAAAAATCAAAATCTTGCCTCTAGATGTCATCATTTGGAAAAATGTGAATTACTGCCAAAGTAGATGAGATAGAAATGAATTATTGACATGTCTGACTACCAAACTATCTGGTTAATAAACCCTGAAAATTGCAGATTTCTATCTGATGTACTTTAGGCAGGGAAATGTTTTGAAAAATTCAAAAAATCAGATATGTATCTGAGAACTAGATACCATCATTTGGAAAAGTTTATATTATAGCCAAAGTAATTGAGTTAGAAATTAATTCTTGACATGTTTTTTTCCCAGATAAATTGTTTAATAAATCCTGAAAATTACACCTTTCTATCTGCTGTAATCTGGTCCAGAGAATATTTGAAAGATAAAAATCAATTATTTGTATATCTTAGCAGTAGATGTCATCATTTGGGAAACTGTGTATTACAGCCAAACTATTTGTGATTGAAATGATTTTTTGACAAGTGTGATTAGCAGATGGTTTGGTTAATAAATCCTGAAAATTACAGCTTTCTATCTTGTGTATTTTGGTCAGGAGAATGTTTGAAACCCAAGTGCAAAAATCAAAATCTTGCCTCTAGATGTCATCATTTGGAAAAATGTGTATTACTGCCAAAGTAGTTGAGATAGAAATGAATTATTGACATGTCTGACTACCAACTATCTGGTTAATAAACTCTGAAAATTGCAGATTTCTATCTGATGTACTTTAGGCAGGGAAATGTTTTGAAAAATTCAAAAAATCAGATATGTATCTGAGAACTAGATACCATCATTTGGAAAAGCTTATATTACAGAAAGTAATTGAATTAGAAATTAATTCTTGACATGTTTCTTTCCCAGATAAATTGTTTAATAAATCCTGAAAATTACACCTTTCTATCTGCTGTAATCTGGTCCAGAGAATATTTGAAAGATAAAAATCAATTATTTGTATATCTTAGCAGTAGATGTCATCATTTGGGAAACTGTGTATTACAGCCAAACTAATTGAGATTGAAATGATTTTTTGACAAGTGTGATTAGCAGATGGGTTGGTTAATAAATCCTGAAAATTACAGCTTTCTATCTGGTGTATTTTGGTCAGGAGAATGTTTGAAACCCAAGTGCAAAGATCAAAATCTTGGCTCTAGATATCATTTGGAAAAATGTGAATTACTGCCAAAGTAGTTGAGATAGAAATGAATTATTGACATGTCTGACTACCAAACTATCTGGTTAATAAACCCTGAAAATTGCAGATTTCTATCTGATGTACTTTAGGCAGGGAAATGTTTTGAAAAATTCAAAAAATCAGATATGTATCTGAGAACTAGATACCATCATTTGGAAAAGTTTATATTACAGCCAAAGTAATTGAGTTAGAAATTAATTCTTGACATGTTTCTTTCCCAGATAAATTGTTTAATAAATCCTGAAAATTACACCTTTCTATCTGCTGTAATCTGATCCAGAGAATATTTGAAAGATAAAAATCAATTATTTATATATCTTAGCTGTAGATGTCATCATTTGGGAAACTGTGTATTACAGCCAAACTAATTGAGATTGAAATGATTTTGTGAGAAGTGTGATTAGCAGATGGTTTGGTTAATAAATCATGAAAATTACTGCTTTCTATCTGGTGTATTTTGGTCAGGAGAATGTTTGAAAGACAGTTGCAAGAATCAATTAATTGTACATCTTTAGACTTTTAGAGCAAAGAAAAGGGCAACAGCGCCATCTATGAACAGCCACTAGCACCACCATCCGTCATGCGCTACATAACCTAGCCAAAACAGAACTCTACCATGAATTTTTCTTTCTAAATCCGCTAGTTTTGCATGCGTGTTATTACATAACTGTAAATCTGTCATCAAAATGTTTGACGCGAGCAGAAACGGTACGGCGAGCGCGTGTATCAACGGTATCAACGCAGATATGGTTGAGCGATCTTCGACACAGGTGACATTTCATCACAGACATAACCTATAAATACACGGGTGAATGTGTTCCCTCCAGCATGTTGGGGCGGCGCGCTGTTGGATTTACGGTGACGAGACGGTGCTCTGGTAGCGGTACGTTCGCCCCGTCCTCCGCTTTTACCCCGGAAAAAATAATGGGAGAAGTAAACGTCAAAAAAACTATCGAAAAGTTGCGAGCTATGAAACCGATAAAGATGCGCTCTGCTCAACCGACTCGCAAGGCGGCAGTTTTGATTCCAATTTGCGTTGTTGATGGACGAGTTTCTTTACTATACACGTTGAGAACCTCACATTTAAGCACCCATAAAGGCCAAGTTAGTTTTCCTGGCGGTCGCCAAGATAAAGGAGAATTTTTAGAAGATACAGCAATACGTGAAACTAGGGAAGAATTAGGTATCGAGGACAAAGATATCAAAATTTGGGGTTCGGCTAACGCCATGGTAGCGAAAGACACCTACATCTTGCCTGTCGTTGGGGAAATTATGCACGAAATTGATGTGGAACACCCGGGTATAAACCGGAACGAGGTTGAAGAGGTTTTTACCGTTCCCATTGAAGTTTTATGCGATAAAAACCAGAATGGGTACACGCAGTTTGCGAATTACTCGACGCCTGTCTATCTCGGAGGCCAACGGAGGATATGGGGAATTACAGCGCTGTTAACACACATGTTTCTGTTGTGTTTTGTGCCCCAGAATGCCTATAAGAATCCGGTGAAGTTTGTGCCCCGCATTCAAGTCTCGAAGAGGAATTAGGGCTGTGTTTGTGACTTGCCGTAACATGCAATAAGGAGATTCCGATATTTTTTTAAATCGATTAATAAATTATTACTGTTAAGTGTGACTAGTATTATTTCTGATACCAAATGTTTATTTTTTTGTGAGAGTAATTGTAAGGTTGTGCTATTTGACGGTGAATAAACTATCTATTTAGTTATTGGAGTGTGTTTTTCTGTTTGGACAGGGTCTAATGGGATATACAAAGGCATGTGGAGTTGAATAGTAACGTAAAAAATGATTAAAACCCCCATAAATGACACTCAAAAGAACATAAAGTCAATGGAACAATTTATGAAGTTAAAGATATTGATAAACATTTTTCAAAAGTTTTTAACTCCAGAAATAATTAAACAATCTTGATGAAACTAACTAGAATTATTTCCAAGAGTCTAGTGAACAAAACAAAGTCAAAAGAAGTGGTTGAAACCATAATAAATGTCAAGGAAAATAATATAAAGTCAATGGAACAATTTATGAAGATAAAGGTATTGATAAACATTTTTAAAAACTTTCTAACTCCACAAATAATTAAATAATCTTCATGAAACTAACCAGAGGTATTGCCAAGACTCTAGTGAACAAAACAAAGTCAAAAGTAGTGGTTGAAACCACCACAAATGTCAAGGGAAATAATATAAAGTCAATGGAACAATTTATGAAGTTAAAGATATTGATTAACATTTTTCAAAAGTTTCTAACTCCACAAATAATTAAATAATCTTGATGAAATTAATCAGCATTATTGCCAAGACTCAAGTGAACAAAACAAAGTCAAAAGTAGTGGCTGAAACTACCACAAATGTCTGGGAAAATAATATAAAGTCAATGGGACAATTTATGAAGATAAAGATATTGATAAACATTTTTCAAAAGTTTCTAACTCCAAAAATAATTAAATAATCTTGACGAAATTAACCAGAGTTATTGCCAAGAGTCTAGTGAACAAAACAAAGTCAAAAGTAGTGGTTGAAACCACCACAAATGTCTGGGAAAATAATATAAAGTCAATGGAACAATTTATGAAGTTAAAGATATTGATAAACATTTTTCAAAAGTTTCTAACTCCACAAATAATTAAACAATCTTCATGAAACTAACCAGAGTTATTGCCAAGACTCTAGTGAACAAAACAAAGTCAAAAGTAGTGGTTGAAACCACCACAAATGTCTGGGAAAATAATATAAAGTCAATGGAACAATTTATGAAGTTAAAGATATTGATAAACATTTTTCAACAGTTTCTAACTCCACAAATAATTAAACAATCTTCATGAAACTAACCAGAGTTATTGCCAAGACTCTAGTGAACAAAACAAAGTCAAAAGTAGTGGTTGAAACCACCACAAATGTCTGGGAAAATAATATAAAATCAATGGAACAATTTATGAAGATAAAGATATTGATAAACATTTTTAAAAACTTTCTAACTCCACAAATAATTAAATAATCTTCATGAAACTAACCAGAGTTATTGCCAAGACTCTAGTGAACAAAACAAAGTCAAAAGTAGTGGTTGAAGCAATAATAAATGTCAGACAAACTTATAACTAAGTCTGCATGAAATTCTCAACGAAAGAAATTCCCAAAGAAAGAAATTCTCAAAGAGAGAACTTCTCAAATAAAAACTTCAACATAACCATTGCAGTATTTTAATAAGATTTTTAATAAGATTCACATACTCAATAATCATAAGATTCACATAAAAATTTATAATAGAAATAAGACATTACAAAAACCATGTATTACCTGTCAGTCTGTCTTGGAAAACGTCAAAATCTTGTGACTCACTGGGCTCCTGGATCTAGATCATGTTGATAGAAATGAATCTGTTCTAGATGAATCTGATTCTCCATTACTAACCTGCAAGAAAAGACATATTTAACACACTGCATTATTAAAATCACTACTTATTAAAATAACCACTAATTTATGCATCTCCAAAATTACCTACTTACAAAAAATTAAAGAAGACCACAACCCTTATCATCGCAGTAGATCTAGGGAAAAAGAATCTAACCAACAGGAAGTGGATTCCTCCAATATTCACTTTCGGCACCACCTAAAACTCAAAAATCAATATTCATTTCATAAATGAACCCTGAATACCTTCGTTGCCCCAATTCGAAATGGAAAATCCACTCTTCGTCGATCTGAAAAGAAAAAATACACGAACATGGTTATATTTAATACTTACCTAATATACAAATCAAACAACCAATATACCTACTGGAAATCACTTGCATACTTACTGGAAACACTTGCTAACGCTTCAGATCACTTTAGCACACTTAAGTAACACAAACTGACACGTTACACGTGTAAAAATTGCTTGGATCCTACCTTATTTCGTCTTCTTCGCCTCCAAACGATGGACGACAATCTCCTTGAACCTACCTTTAGACGTCTTCATCCCGGTAAGCTGCCTTTCCTTCGGGGTCCTCCTCCATGTCATTTGTTCTGCATCCTCGCCCATTTGCAGCTCCCAATGAACACTACACTCGTATGGTTAAAGCACGCACTACTAAATTGTATCTTTTGCACTACACTCGCTAGTTTATCGCGCACTACTGATTGTACAACCCATAAAGCGTCATTTCACTGCACTACACTCACACTTCACTAGAACAGCATCCTCGTCGTCCATCTGCAAGAATAAAACAACTAAATACAGCAAAATAGAAGCAGGCACAATGTTTATTAAGGTAGATACAAACACTGTAGTTACTTATGGTTACATTCAAATCAAATATCAAAACAAATACACCCAGTTACTCACCAAAATCTGATTATATCGAAGCTGGGACGACTACGAAACATGATTTCTATAATCCATACACACGGGATAATAGATACATTGGACAGGAATTCACTCGTATGCAAAACGGCGTATCTCGCACACTTACAAAATTGCTTGACATCCCTGCAAAACAACACTCGTTATTACTTCAAAACACCGTTCAAGGCACCACAAATCACCTATTGCAAGTTATTGCTAGTATTTTTGAATATAACACACGATTTTCCGGTGAAATTCGGCCAAAAATCGGAGAGAGACGCGCGTATGACAACACGAAAAAAATTTTCTTCAAGATGGCGCGAAAAAAACATTTGAAGCATGATTTATTTCAACAAGTGTAGCCGCGGTTGCTAGGTAACCGCGATTGTTTGGCGCAGCGCTATGAATCTTTTGGCGGTTTTTACGAATTTACGATATCGGATCACTCGATGTTAGTACTCAATTAGTAACTAATTAGTAACCGGTAATTAAGTATTACTTACTGTTTATTCTTCGGGACAGGTTGTAACTCGCCAAGTTGTAGGTTTCACAGCTGTTTGACACATCTATAATGAAAAAACATACACTGCTCACTACGTATACCCAACGCATACATGTTCGGCATTTCGCGAAAACTCGTTAAAAAAAACACTGACACACCGCGTAAAATATCACAGATCACGTATTGAACTCTTCTACAAACATTTCTCGACGTAATTCAGGGTAATTCACGTTTTTTTGCGAAATCCTAGAGAAATTGCAAGAGCCGGCGTAAACTTTAGCGGTGCCGCGTTCTAGGTTATAGAAAGTGAGGTTACCGACGCGCAAAGCGACTAATTCCGCAATCACTCACAGATGGCAGCAGGGGGTTTCATTCAAATAATAAAATTACTATTGTTAATAGTTGTTGATATTTATGTACTAATTATTAATAATCATTATGTGTTATACCTTTTTGGAAATGGGGGATAATACTGTATATTAGAAAATATCTCTCGAAGTATGGGATGAATAGTTCTTGAGTTATAAGCGTGTAAAGTTACGTTATTACGTCAAATGGGAATGTTTTGTGTTTTTAAATGATATTTTTTCTCCGATTTCGATTAAATAAAGACAAAAATGGTCCTTGCGTGGTTACGAACCAATACTTTCCGATAAACTTTTCCATAGCTGTAATAATTTTTGAGTTATTAAGCAAATAAAGAGTCATTTTCATGATATTGAAAATTGAATATCTGGTTAAATACGGTGGATAGAACAAACAAATCAACGAAAGATCAATTAGACAGATTATCACGATAAATATGTCGTACAATCAGCTCTTGTGATTGATTATTTTAGATTAAATCAAATGAAAAACACATCACCGACAATAATCGTTCAATGAGTAATGAAACAATTAATTTCCAAGTATTAAAAACTTTATTTAACAATTCTATTTAACAAAAATTAACATTACAATAGTAGCGAAGCTGAATTCTTCGTTTTATATTTGAATTCTTCAGTTTTGTGTTCAGAATTCATCACACGGTCCATTCCTGACGATTCTCAAGTCTGCTTGTTTAGCGAATTTTGCGAAGCACTCGAATTCGCATTTGTTAGCGAACGTTCTTCCATTTGATGCACAGACTGGCTGGTATATTCTTGGGCAGAAGCACTCTTGGTGTTCTTGTTGGTCGGCGGCAAAAGCAAGCGCGAAGATGGCAAAGAAAGCCAAAACAATACCAAAGAACTTCATAGCGAATTTGTTTGATTTACACAGTTAGTTATAATAAGTCAATATAATGTGTACCTCAGTTTTGCCTGTATATATATAGATATGGATTGTTATCTAATCTTTTGAGTACCAGAGGCTTCCAGAATAATATTGCACATGGAATAGATAAACCGATTTGTATCGTTTTTGCTGAAGAGGATTTTTCTATTCTTTGTGATATCGATTGATAATGAATTGTATTAAATACTCATTTATATGCTCATATATGATGAGTAGAGTGGTTTTAAACTAAGTAGAGCACAGTGACATATGCAACCAATTATACCCGTATATTTGGTTGCATACACAACTGTGCTCTCCTTGGTTTGAAACAACTATGTCTTGTCTGTCTGTATTGTGACGCCAAACATTCTAAAAAAACAATTTAAAGTGGTAAGTCCCCTGATATACTAATCAGTCACTTAACACTGATAGTGATAACATATTTGACGTTAGGTACAGAGAATATAATTCCCTCAAACTAATCTATATCAATAATAAACTTGTATTTTATACTTACAAAAAATTTACTAACTATAAATAACAGTAGAAATAAATATGGTAGTTTTTTGTTAAATACTTTATTATGTATTCGGTATAAATAAACAGAAGTCAGAAAAGAATACACTATCGTTAAAATTACGTAATAAAAAATGCTCATGAAGTAATACAAAAAAAAATGGAATGCATCCTCGATAATACAGCGTGTCTGTTATTCATAATTATAATAATACATAATAATACTCTGGGTTAATAATAATTGATTAGCCATCGCTACATAAATAAATCTTAAATAAACAAATAGAGAAATCTCGATTCGTGGAACGACAACGGTCCATTCATATTTCACCTAATTTTAAACTTCTTATATAGTTTCTTTATAATAATTTCCTTTCTCCTTAACTACGTATGTATATAATACAAAATCACCATTTTCCAAATAAAAAAAAAATGGTTAATTCTTTGCCCCATCAGTCACCCGGTAAGAAGAAAAACAAATCGGCTTAAACGATTTTCCCGTATCACATTTAACACCCCCCGGACGGGGGGTGCAACCGTCTAAACCTAACCTCCAAAATTAAACAACAGCGACGTCAAAAATCTACTTTGTTATGTTAAAATTTAGAATAAAGTATTTTTTCTTCAAGTTATAACAATAATTCAACAGTCAAACTTGTTTTTTTAAACTATTTACAAGTTAAATTTTTCTTTAAACTATTATTTTATATAGTATAATAGTAGTTACGAGTGCATAAGTCTGTTAGAACAAAAATAAAAACGTTACGTGTCGTTTTTTCCTAAAAATTATGCCAAATAACTTAAGTGAGGGGTAGACAGAAGATGCTCTGCAGTACGGATTTATTTGGGGGTCGGATGTCAACCCTGAGGATGTCATAGTCGTCCATGTCCTGTGGTGGGGGTAGAAACATTGGGGGCGGTGGGGGCGGGAACAAGGGGGGTGGGTACCTGGGTAAAGGTGGGGCTGGAGGCAGGTTGTCCGGGTGAAATTCGCACGTCACGTTGTGTCACACGCAGTCCTCCAGGGACATCAGTAACGGATTGACGTACTCGAAACCTTCGAATTCCGATTGGTCGATCTTCTCAATAACTCTCCTGCAAGAAAAATTCAATTTTTAAAAAAACCAATTTTCCAACACTCCTCCTGACTAAATTAAAGCAGATAGATAGCTCTAATTTTCAGGTGTTATTAAGCAATGTATCTGCTATACAATGATGTATAATAATAAATTCTAACTAAAGTAGTTTAGTTGTAATCGCTATTTTTCCAAACCATTACATGAACAAATCTAAGTCTGTTAAAGTTCAACTTTAAAAAAATCCAATTTTCACACAATTCTCCCGAATAAAGTATAGCAGATAGACAGTTCTAATTTTCAGGGGTTTATTAACCAATATGTCTGCTATCCAGGCATACATAATAATAAATTCTAACCAAAGTAGTTTAGTTGTAATAACAATTTATCAGAATCGTTACATGGACAAAATCTGAAAAATTCAACTTTGGAAAGATCCAATTTTCAATCAATTCAGTTATAATTTTCAGAATATATTATCCAATGTGTCTGCTATCCAGGCATATACAATAATAAATCGTAGCCAAAGTACTTTAGTAGTAATCGCAATTTTTCGCCAGCGTTACATGGCCGAATACAAAATCTGCAAAAATCCAACTTTAAAAAGATCAAATTTTCAAACGATTCTCCCGACTAAAGTAAAGCAGATAGACAGTTCTAATTTTCAGGGATTATTAACCAATTGTATCTGCTATCCAGGCATAGATAGTAATAAATTCTAGCTAAAGTACTTTAGTCGTAATTGCAAATTAAAAAGTACATAACATCTGATCACTTACGGGTCATCTGGGGTAAGATGGACAGGTTCATCTGTAAATTCTGGTGGGAAATTGGCCAAATCCCTCTCAGAGTCTAACCTGGGCTTGTAAGGGGGCGCCACTTGCTTCTGTTCCAACTGAAATCACCCGAAAAAAATGTTATAAAAAATTGTTACAAAAAAAATGTTATAAAAAACTGTGTTCTTTACCATATCCCAGTCAATGCTCTTGAAGAATTGGTGACCGGTAATTTCCAGGAAAGAATCCTGACCGTGACAGCCGAGACGGTCTGCTGGATTCTTGTTTAGGAAGCCCTTGAGTACGTTAGCTGCTTTCACGCTGAGCGAACGCGGGATACGGATTGTCTTTTCCAATATCACCTGGAAGAGGTAGTCTTCTGTGTTTTGATCGGGGTTCTCGGACGCTCCTGCTATGTCAAACGGCGATCTGCCAGCTAACATCTCGTACAATAAAACGCCTATAAAAGATGGACAGTTGTAATTCTCAAGAAATATTAACCATTGTATATGCTATTCAGGCATGTACAATAGTTAATTCTATCCAAAGTACTTTGGTGGTAATCACAATTTTACAAAATCATTACATGAACGAATCTGATATTTGCAAAAATCCAACTTTGGAAACACCCAATTTTCAAACGATTCTCCCGAGTAAACTAATGCAGATAGAGAGTTGTAATTTTCAGGGAATATTACCTAATCTATCTACTATTCAGTCACGTATAATAATAAATTCTACCAAAAGTACATTAGTAGTAATCATAATTTTACAGAATCATTACATTAACGAATCTGATATTTGCAAAAATCCAACTTTGGAAACACGCAATTTTCAAACGATTCTTCCGAGTAAATTAATGCAGATAGACAGTTGTAATTTTCAGGAATTATAGTCCAATCTATCTGCTATTCAGACATATATAATAAAAAATTCTAGCCAAAGTACTTTACTAGTAATCGCAATTTTTCGACAACGTTACATAGCCGAATACGAAATCTGCAAAAATCCAACTTTAAAAAGATCTAATTTTCAAACGATTCTCCCGACTAAACTAAAGCAGATGGACAGTTCAAATTTTCAGGGAATATAGTCCAATCTATCTGCTTATTCAGGTATATATAATAAAAAATTCTAGCCAAAGTACTTTACTAGTAATCGCAATTTTTCGACAACGTTACATAACACAAATCTGCAAAAATCCAACTTTGGAAAGACCCAATTTTCAAATCATTATCCCGAGTAAACTAAAGCAGATAGACAATTGTAATTTTCAGAGGTTATTAACCCATGTATACACTATTCAGGGATATATAACAATAAATTCTATCCAAAGTACTTTAGTTGTAATCATAATTTTACAGAATCATTACATAGACGAATCGGAAATCTGCAATAAACCAGGTTTCAGGAAATATCAACCAATGTGTCTCCTATTCAGGCATATATATATATATATATATATATATATATATATATATATATATATATATATATATATATATATATATATCCATCCCTATATCATTCGGACGTCCTTTCATATTGCGTCATTACGGCGTCCACTAGAAAGAGCGCGTATACTTGACTTCTGATTCGTGTATATTACAGTATACAGCATGCCGAGTATCACTCGCACTCTAGTTTTCATTTTTCAACTTTCACCTTAGTATCAGTCGGAACTCCGTTCATAGTGCTATCATTACGTCGTCCAGTAATATACATTTTCTTTCATGGCTGTATCATTGATGCGTCCGAAATGTATATTTACTTTCACAACAAGCGCTTACGGCGTCCAACAATGTTGCCAAACTTTTTGGTGTCAGATCACGGAGGTTTGAGTGGAGTTGAATGAAATCGGATGCGGCGATGTGCTGTATCGATGTAGCGGAGGGTTATACATATATGTGATTTATGTTATAGGGAGAACGTGTCTTGTCATTTGATTCGTATATGCACATTATAATGATCGCTGAGAATTGCATTAGTAACACGTTTATTATTATCACATTTGATCAGTAAAGTTCGGTACTTCGATACTGAAAATACTGAATCTTATTTGTAAAATTATGTTTAGACGCAAAATATCATGCAAAAAATTGCAGGTATTTTAAATTTGCTTGGGTAAGCTTAAAAAGAAATTCAACGGCTGTAATAAGGATTTTGATTTATTGTTTACATTACAATACTTTTAGCATACTCGAATACGGTCATAATTAAAAACAGTAATTTTATATACTCAAACTCTAAATAATTAATGGAACCTGTCGTAAGTTTAAAAAAGATATGTTCTACTAGTTTCCATAAAACAATAAAGTAATTGCGGTTAGTGAATTCGCATCAATCGAGTGATTAGGCAATTTTTGCGGAGGCGGGCTTTAATTTAAATAATCATATTTGGCGATAAATATGGCGACATATCGCGCGAATTTGAAGGGTTCGTAAATTGTCGACTGTGTTCGGTCATGCTTTAGTTCAAGAACTCAGATTCAATATTTAATGTTTCATATACATCGGACGTCAGCATATTGACTAGTTTACAACATTCCAACGTCCGAGTGTAATCGGACGTCTGTATACGGACGCAGAATTGCACTTTCATGAAGCTCGGTCATACATTAAGTTGATTTTCGATAAAGTGAGACAAAATTTAACTTTTAAATTCGGCGTCCGTATACTGACGTCCGATTGTCGTCGGACGCCGGAATGATGTAATCTAGTCAATATGCGGACGTCCGATTGATATAGAGATGCATATTGCATATATACCGTGATTATTAGCGCATTCGATCAGTGAAATTCAGTACTTCATTAACTAAATTTTGGTTGTAAAATTATGTTTCGACGCCAAATATCACGCAAAAAAATTGCAGGTATTTTAGATTTGCTTTGGTAGGTTTAAAAAGAAATTTAACGGTTGTAATAAGGATTTCGACCAAACATTTTCTGAAAAACAGTAAACTAGCGTTTTTGCCAGAAACTCAGTCATTAAGTTGATTTTCGATAAAGAAAGACAAAATTTAACTTTTAAATTCGGCGTCCGTATACTGACGTCCGATTGCCGTCGGACGCCGGAATGATGTAAACTAGTCAATATACGGACGTCCGATTGATATAGAGATGCATATTGCATATATACCGTTATTATTAGCTCATTCGATCAGTGAAGTTCAGTACTTCATTACTGAATTTTGTTTGTAAAAACTATGCCTAGACGCAAAAAATCGCAGGTATTATAGATTTGCTTTGGTAGGTTTAAAAAGAAATTAAACGGCTGTAATAAGGATATTGACCAAGTATTTTCTGAAAAACAGTAAACTAGCGTTTTTGCCAGAAACTCGGTCATCCATTAACTTGATTTTTGATAAAGTAAGAGAAAATTTAACTTTTAAAATGTTTTATTAATGTCCGGCTTCGTTAAACAGTCAAAGTGACTTTTAATATTTATATTGCAATTGCAATACTTATAGCAATCTCAAATAGGATCATAGTTAAAGATAGTAATTTTATTAATCGTAAGTCCATACTGCAGATATGATTGAATGAAGGTGTAGAGAAAACAAAAACCTCTTTTTGCAGTATTTTTTATTATTAGTGTACTTTGGGCCGGTTTCGCCCCAAAAGCAGGTACATCATCAACAAAATCTGTAACTTTATGTTAGTTCTTAGAAAATTAAGTAAATAGTCAAAATTCACAGAGTACAAGAGATCGACCGCATGGAACCAATGCATGTCATAATGAAAAAATCCGGATGAAGCGGTTACATGAAGAAAACATAAACGGAGGCACTAGACTCATACATATGTGCACTGAATATAAAGGAAATGCAAAATAAATACAGTTAAAACAACACTTGCAAGATTTACTATACCTCATTATGATCTGCTACTATTTACTTAATTTTCTAAGAACTAACATAAATTTACAGATTTTGCTGATGACGCCCCTGCTTTTGGGGCGAAATCGGTCCAAAGTACATTAATAATAAAAAATGCTGCAAAAAGAGGTTTTTGTTTTCTCTAAACCTTCATTCAATAGTAATTTTATATACTCAGAATTGCCCTTCAAAGTAAATACATTTTTTACGTCATTCATTTATCGAGCTTCATATGGTGACTTCACACGCTATTTACGAAGTTTACTTCTACAATTTCTCTTTTAGCCAAAAAAAAAAACGCCACAAATATCAGCTATTAATAATTTTTAACGTCTTCTCTTTATCGTCAAAGTGGTTAGTTATCATCAACAACTTAAATATTACAATCTGAATTAATCAATTATCTGATCAATTAATTATTTTCAAAGAAATAATTTTTTAACCGATTAGTTTTCATAGGCAGTACAAACCACAAACATTTTATTGAATAGCTTTTTTTTTTAATAAGAGTGGGTACTACTTTTACCGCTCATAGCATCCTACTATAGTATGTACGGATACAATTATATCATACAGACATAATAGGAATGTAGCGCACCCATTAAGGTACATGAGTAAATTAGTGAGAACCTTTTCCTAGCGCACTATGTTGCGGTACGCATCTAGAGAGCCTTTGCGATAAAACGCTTGCAGCGGCAATCCTCTTACCCCACCTCGCAGTGAGCATTTACGTTGTTGCCAAACCCTCGTCGGACGTCGGATACCACCACTGTGAAAGATGTATATCCACTCCCGATATACGGCAGGCAAGCACTAGCGCCTCTGCCGGAATTTCGCGGAACTAAGAATATACGAAAATTTTCATGACACTATCATTTTGACGTCCACCAAAATTTTTGATATGTGATAGAGGGCGTTGAGAATGACCAGAAAAATGAATTTCTATGGAAGTGCATTATGGCGTCCGTATACGGACGTCGTAATGCAGTCGGACGTCGGAATGATGTAAACTAGTCAATATGCGGACGTCCGAATGATATAGGGATGCATATATATATATATATATATATATATATATATATATATATATATATATATACAGCACTAAACTCCAAACTCACCCAGGGCCCACCAATCGACAGAAAATCCGTAATCCTCGCCGCGCAAAATCTCAGGCGCTATATAATTTGGGGTGCCACAGAACGTGGAAGTCGTATCGCCATGCCTGATGCCCTCTTTGCACATCCCATAATCCGTCAGCTTAATATGACCCTCGTGGTCAAGCAACACATTATCTAGCTTCAAATCCCTATAATAATAATAATAACAATAATAATAGTAACACTTTTCAAAAACTTAAAAAATAACTATCAAAATAGCAATAATTATTACCAAGAGTCTAATAATCAATACAAGATACAAGAAATAACCTCAAAAATCAATCATTCTTACCTATAAATAATCCCCTTGCTGTGCAGGAAATGTAGCGCAAGCGAAATCTCCGCGGCATAAAAACGGGCATGTTCCTCAGGCAGTCTCCTTTGTCTCTGCATGTGGAACATCAAGTCACCCCCTCTGACAAATTCAATGACGAAAAAGAGACGCGACGGCGTCTGGAAGCAGGAATGCAACCCGACAAGGAACGGGTGATTCGACGCAGTCTCAAAAACGTGCTTTTCGGTCTGCACCCAATCGATATCCTCGTCATCTGTGACCAGAGCTTTCTTGATGACTTTCATGGCGTATATACGCTTCGTCTTCTTGAGTTCAACCATTAAAACTTTGGCGTAGGAACCACGTCCGATCACGCGGATCAATTCAAAGTCGTTTAGCGAGTATTGACGAGCAGTGCCAGGCTCCAGCATGCTATCCGGGACCTGAAAATAGCAAAAATGTACTTGAAAATACTTTAACTTTTGATTGAAAGACTTGTGTGATGTATGTCAGTAAATCGCCTAGCCCTTTCTTGCTTTTTTTTAGCGTTTATTACTAACCTGTGGTTTTTCTGGGTCCTCGACGGGTATGGATTCTCCGGTGACATCTGGTGGTGGTTCGGGGAAGGCCCTGATGGAGTTTCGCTCGAAGCCCTCTGTGGAACAACACCTGCTCTCGCCGTTCTGGTCTTCGCGTACGATCGGTTCGACGTGTTCATTGGTGCAAGCGATGTGGACCAGTTTGTGGCATTTCTTGTGTACGAGGAGCTTGCACTGGATGCACTTGAAACCCTGCCGGCCAAGGCCCCATATGCGGTCATGGCAATAAGCGCAGAATGCTTTCTGCAAAGGTTCGATTTCATAATTTAATAATTTATTAAACAGGATGAAAAAAAATCAACTTTAAAAATGTCCATTTTTCAAACGATTCTTCTGACCAAAGTAAAGCAGATAGACATTTGTAATTTTCAGGAAATATAGTCCAATCTATCTGCTATTCAGGCATATATAATAGTAAATTCTAGCTAAAGTACTTTAGTTATAATCGCAATTTATCAGAATCGTTACATGGCCAAAATCTGCAAAAATCCAACTTTCAAAATATACAATTTTCAAACGATTCTCCCAACTAAACTAAAGCAGATGGACAGTTCAAATTTACAGGGAATATAGTCCAATCTATCTGCTATTCAGGCATATATAATAAAATATTCTAGCCGAAATACTTTACCAATAATCGCAATTTTTCGACAACGTTACATAGCCGAATACAAAATCTGCAAAAATCCAACTTTAAAAAGATCTCATTTTCAAACGATTCTCCCGACTAAACTAAAACACATAGACTGCTCTAATTTTCAAGGAATATAGTCCAATCTATCTGCTATTCGGGCATATATAATAAAAAATTCTAGCCAAAGTACTTTACTAGAAATCTGCAAAAATCCAACTTTAAAAAGATCTAATTTTCAAACGATTCTCCCGACTAAACTAAAGCAGGTGGACAGTTCAAATTTTCAGGGAATATAGTCCAATCTATCTGCTTACTCAGGTATATATAATAAAAAATTCTAGCCGAAGTACTTTACTAGTAATCGCAATCTTTCGACAACGTTACATAGCCGAATACGAAATCTGCAAAAATCCAACTTTAAAAAGATCTAATTTTCAAACGATTCTCCCGACTAAACTAAAGCAGATGGGCAGTTCAAAATTTCAGGGAATATAGTCCAATTTATCTGCTATTCAGGCATATATAATAAAAAATTCTAGCCAAAGTACTTTACTAGTTACATAGCCGAAAACAAAATCTGCAAAAATCTAATTTTAAAAAGATCTAATTTTCAAACGATTCTCCCGACAAAACTAACGCAGATGGACAGTTCAAATTTTCAGGGAATATAGTCCAATTTATCTGCTATTCAGGCATATATGATAATAAATTGTAGCTAATGTACTTAAGTTGTAATTGCAAGTTTTCAGAATCGTTACATGGACGAATACGAAAACTGCGATAAAACAATTTTAAAAAGATCTAATGTTCAAACGATTCTCCCGACTAAACTAAAGCAGATAGACAGTTGTAATTTTCACGTAAACTCACCCTATTAAATCGCTTTGCTTGGAAGATGTGCCCATTCACCCTGTAGAGTTTTCTCCACCTCCTTGCGCCACGCCTGTATATGCTCCCTAAATTACATCAAAACATTATTAGAACATGTGAAAATCTTTGCCACGTTGAAATGAAACATACAAAACACTTTGGAAACAAGTTCCCACATCATTTTGCATCCTTTTGCTCACACATTCATAGGTTATGTTTGCAAGTTAGGTGCAAACACCTATTGTCGAGATATCGACAGGTTTGGATTTCAGGTGCAAAAAATGTGGAATGTTTGTGTGTACTATACAGACGTTTCTAAAGTTTGAAAACGTATATTAAAAATTACACAAAAATTCCATTATTTTTACAAATCTGTGTGATACTATTATTATTATTCCACATTGTACTTAATGGCAGATAAAAATAAATATTACACAAGTATGTACCTACGATTATCTGGTATGTTTTTTTATAATTTTAGAACGAGAGAAATATACAAAAAGCAAGACAAAAACAAAAAAATACTTACTATCTTCGCCTTGGCAAGGCATCCCTGGTTGCGAGGGCACATTCGGGAAAACTGGGGAACAGAAACAACTGAATAAACACTGGGTTTTCACCATTTGGAAGAAATAACGTCATTTAACAAAATTGGGCAAAAAAGCGGACAGCTACCGCGTGTTTTGGCCTGTGTGTTTTGTATACTTTCGACCAGTGAGTCACAAAAGTTCAGACTATACTCACAACCAATAATAATACTAATAATTCGTAGAGTAAACTGATAATTATGTGCGAGAGATTAGATAAATTCGATTCTAGGGAAAAATTGGGACAACACACTTTAGTTAGTGGAATATATGACATTATACAGGGTTACACATACAGATTTAAGTGAAAAGATTATGTGTTCGAATCAAAAACGTGCGGTTTCATTAAAAATTACCGTTACGTCTACTAGCGGGGAGATGGCGCTGGCAGTCTCTAGTACACGTTGGTTTAGTTCGAGCTTATATAGGCTGAGCGGTATTCTGGTTTCTCTTCATTTGGGAAGTCTGTAGTCTTTACTAAAGATTTCCGTGGAGAAAAATCCAACGAGTCCACCACAATCCTTTATTGTTGTTCGACATGGGACAAATTGAAGCAAATTCGTTTCATTCTATTTGTTTTTCTGTCTGTGTAGGAATGATATTTGATAACTGATATTTTCCCCATGTTTTCAACACTTTTAAATGATAGATTTACAACACCTATTATCAAAAAAGTTGCACCGGATAAATCTACTTATCCGAACAATGGTGAAAAATTAATTCGGGCTGCTATTTTTGAGTCGTTCGCTTTGAGACATATACGCTCATTTCAACATCAACGGAGCAAATGGTTTCAGAATCTGGTCAGGAGTTAACATTTGGGTTATGTAATGCTTTTTTTAATGGATATTCAAACAATATAAAGCTTTTCTTGGGTTACAAAGTGGGAATTGTACCTCTAGGAAACGTATGCATCATTGCCGTGACGTCATAGGAGATTGTAGGGTGGTAACCGTACATAACGGCCGCTTCGCACATTTCGTTCCAGAGATTCATGTTGAAGAAGCTCCTCCACATCGAGAACACACTTGCGCAAGACACGGCACATCAAAAAAACAAATGATAACGCACGTTTTCGACACCGACAACCCACGAATGAGGAACACCGACGCCCACGAAGACACCCTGGAGTACAGGGGGTTCGAAAAAGGTGAGATTTCTCTCTCAAAACAGGTGAGATTTGCTCTCTACCAATTCTGGATCCACAACATCTACGCCAAATATTTGATATACCGTACAATCGCAAATCTAGATAAATAATCTTCAATGCTGGAGCGGAGAGAGAGATAAGATTATCGAGCGTTATCTATTCTATGGACGAAATATAACAAGGGAAATTGGACGCAGGTTCATAACCTATAAATAGATGATTATTTGCAGGTTGATCTATATCAACCTATAGGTGTGGTTAATAACTTCTAATTGTATTTGATAGTATTGTGATTTTGTGAGGATGAATAAAAAACATTGCATCCACAGGTTCGCTCACGTCCCTTTTTGTATTTGCAAGAAATCGCACTTGTACGCTGAAACTATTCATTTTTCGGAAAAAAAGGTTATTACATAAATTATAGGAAATGTTCTCTAGTTTAATTTATTATATAAATGTTTTGGTCATAAAACGAGTCGGAAAGGAGATATTGTCAAAAAACCGGTTTTAGGCGCCATTTTTCCAATATGGCTGCGCGATCAGCAAACATACCAGCCGGTAAAGTAGAAATTCGAAAAAAGCACACCGAAACCTATAAAATCACCAATTTTCAATACTTCTAAGCTCTCAAATATGGAAAATAAACCATAAATCAACAATAAAAACCCAATTTCTCCACGCAGAAACCCATTGTTTCCATAAAGAAAACAAAAACACTTATACCTGAGGCATATCCAGGTTCTGAACTCGAATCATCATCAGAAAACGACAACTGCTGTTGCACGTGATAATCAAAATACGCCGAATGATGATGTGCCAAGTGATGGGGTACAGCGTACTCCACGTTGACGGCAGTATGGCGACTTCCTACCCTGGTCAGGGTATTTCCCGCGCTGAGCGTACCTCCATGATGCCTACTGCCGTGAGCAGCGCAAATAATTCCCGCTAGAGCGCTCTGGGGTCCCCCTATGCTCAAATCAAGCGACGGTCGACGCGAGAAAATGACAGGTGCCACGTCATCAGCGTCGTCATACTCGATCTGAGCTTGTGACTGATGTTGGCCGTTATTATTGACGCTACTGACAGAAGGACGATCTTCTATGCTCACTGGGATCGAGGTTTGTGGCTGTGGCTGTGGTTGTTGTTGGTGCGTAGTGCCGTTCTGGTTACGGCGAGGGCTACGCCCCCTATCGGAGACGGTGGTAGCGCTCCAATAACCCCACGCCATCTTCGTGAGGGTGTAGAAGTTATCGCAGAACGGAGCTATGGTAACGGTTTTTTTTTTTTGGTGAGGGGGTTGTTTAGGTGTTGTTTGGTGATTACAGCGACATCTAGCCGTCAACTTGGAGATTATAGAAAGACCGTTGCCTCTTCTAAAAGTAGGAAAGCATGTTTTCGAACTGGAATTGTCGGATATTTGATTTTATTGGGGTTTTTGGAAGTGATCTGCGACGTCTTTGGTAACGGATTATGCTTATTATGTTTATTATTACACACCTGCGTAATTTTTAATTTCGGTCACTATGTTTATAATTATAAACAATAAGGATGTATTAATAAAGCTTTGATTCAATTACTACGTTTTTAAAACGATAGCATACATGGCATGAAATGTTGACAAAAGTGGTTACAAACACTTTTTTTTTGGACCAGCATGTTACTTCGCGTATTACAATTTCTGCATTATTTTGATTACTGCTGCCACAAATCAGTAATGCAACTATACAGGGTGTCGCACTAAAAGGCCCACATCTTCGAAATTAATACAAAAATGTACCTTACCATAGAAACTGGTAAATCGGGACTACTAATCCCCAGTATAGATTTGGTGACCACAAGAAAATGACCGATATTGTGATTTTGCTCCGGTATACAGTTGTAAATGCATTTGACAGATGTTGTAAGACGTTTATTTTGCTGTTTATACTAAAATTTAGTTCTGCTTGGTGTAAGTAGTGACTGTAAGACTGGCTCTTGTACATAATAGTTCACATTTGCGCTAGTTTCAGCAAAACGTCCGTTAATTTGGCTTCTGTCCAAAAAAACTCACCCCCTCAGGGAAACGGCAATAATTGACAGACAGATCGACAATTTCCGTTACCAAAGTTTGACAGATCAATAAGAAAACACCCAAAATAAACAACGCAACATATAACCACCATACCTCTGAAAAAAAACCTCGGAAAAACAAAAAATCCAAGGGATTTTTGGGATTTTTGCTAGACAAATTGTTGAGGTAGAAAAATTCCCACAGAGGCACACCTAAACGCGAAATAAAACACTATCCCGACACACTGTACACCCCACACACCCTCCTCTCACTTTACATTTATTTCTCGAGTTGGATCGCCCGTATTTGTCTGAGAAATCGTGGTATAGGCGCTGTAATTTTGACAGAAGGTATTCGTGAGGTATGAAAACCGACCGCCGTGGGTGGCTAGATGCTTTTTTGCGACGTTGCATGGCAGTACGCCGTCATAATGCGATCGAGGTGGCTGTTTTGATTACGTGGCAACAGCGCAAAGGGCGCGCGCGCCGCTGGCGGCGGCTAACCGCCCCCGCTCGTATAGTTACGCCCCAACGAATCGATACGAGGGATTGTACGGTTCGAATTTATGGAGAATTTCCGTTGCGAAAAAAATTTATGTTTGCGGTATTCACGTCTCAACGTAACGGACCACGGGACCACCCGAGAAGGGTATTGTAGTTTAAAAGCAATATGGTTTAAAAATAATTCGAATTGTGTTACTTGTATAATATAATTATTTACATTTATACAATTATTTACAAAAAAAATCAACTAACAGATTTTCGAAGTATACAAAATGTTCACATTCTTTATAATCCAAATTATGTTCAGATTTTTATGTTTTGTTTACAAATCTTTAGATTCAGGCATAAAAAACATAAGTAACATAACTAAAAAACTTTTAGAACTATTAAAAACCATCAAATTCTGTTACCTGTTTGATGGAAAAAGTATATGTATTTTAGTGTGTTTGGAGCCAGAACAAAATAGTATATTATTATTATACAAGTTTTATAAGACGTCAAATTGGCGCGTGAGTTGTTTTCTTTGATAGTATGTAATTAAGAGAAATTCGTAGGTTATGTTGAAATGTCAAGTTGACAGTTTACAATTATCGAAAAAGAAATTTAAGAATGTAATTTGCACACAGAGTTTTTGTGCTATAGACTATATAATGCTGTGTAATTAAATATTAGAAAGAATAATCAAAATTAAATGACACGTTTATAGTAATTAAGAAAAAAACAGTAGGTTATGTTGAAACGTCAACTTGACAGTTTACCATTATCGAAAACACAAATTTAAAATAGTATATTATTATACAAGTTTTATAAGACGTCAAATTGGCGCATGAGTTGTTTGGTTCACGAGGAGCGTGAGCGCTCCTCGTGCCCCAAATGAACGAATGCGCCAATATGTCTTATAAACCGAGTGTAATATGCTATTTTTTCTACTTTGCGTCATTAATTTTATAACAATTTATAAGTATATTAGGTAAAATTCCAATCTAGAGTATTTATGGGTGCAACCGTTGGTAACACTGTCATCTGTCACTTAAATTCAAATATCTGTGAAAAAGTAATTATTGATAATTATTATATACCATCATAAACTAGTAGTACGAAACCTAGGATGCAACACGCATGTTTAAATATGTATAAAAATATACATACTTCGCAGTTTGTGCGATTCTAAAAAATCAGTTTGTGCTTACTTTTGTGGTTATGTGTATTTTCGTTTGACATGCATTTGATATAAATGTCACCAATCTTAGAAAAAAGTTACTAAAAACGGTGTTACAATTTGCTAATTGTAACACCGAAAACAGTGTTACAATGTGTGCATTGCGAATGCAAAGTAGAAAAAACTTTTTAACAGGTAATGAAAAAGAAACATCAAAAATATAACTTACTTTTAGCATAAAATAAAAACATTACCACACGACAGCCAAAGACAACTTAACAATTATCAAAATAATTCACTTTAACTTTCACTCTGCACACTAATTGATTTTAAATACATTACAGTGTTTCGCAGCATTTCTTATACACTGCACTGCTAATAATTATATGTTATAATCCACTACATTTTACAGCACAGCACCACATAAATCCACACACAACAAAACACTAACTATAAAATTGTATGGAATGGATGAGTTTTATCCAATATAAACTCAGCACAGATTATTTTTTTATGATGTAAACGTCACAGCATCAATTGATCACTGACTCATAAGCAATAAATCCATTATAAACACCAAGGCACACAAGAAATTACACAATTTTAATCACTTTGACAAATAGCTAACCTAATTTTTAAAATCTGACAACCAGGTAAGGAATAACTAAGAAACAAACAAAAATACTCACTTGTACCAACAAGAAACAGTAGAATTAAAATTACTTTGATTAATCACTTTGACAGATACCTAACCTAATTTAAGAAGTTAACCTAAGAAACAAATGATTAAAAACTTACCGTGTATGGTGAGTTCGGAATCTTTGTTTATCTCGTATAGTCTAATAGCCTCGTCGAGTTCTAGCTGCGTGGATATGGTACACGGGTCCCCTTCTTCGTCGACCCATTTCATCGTAAACTCTTGATCGTGGGTAAAGCGACAGGTGTCCTTCATTTCTTTGCACAGTTCGTCTAAAGTTATCGTGGGGTTGATGTACGTGATGAGTATTTCACCGTCGCATGCTATCTTGGCCCGTATTTCGTGGAGGTTGTTATCGTTTGGAAGTTGCGTAGGCATCTTAAAACTTGTCATATATAAAAAGGAGTTGTAGTAAAATAGGGTTCTCCACTATTATTATAGACTGTCCTCAGTATATAATGGATCTCTGTAAAGAAAAAGGGTGTAAAAAGTACGTTAAATAACAGTAAACGTACCAATTGTTTAGGTATGTTGTGTATTAGTCATAACAATGAAGAGTAATTATGAGCTCACTTAGGTAACTTAACAAACCGTAAACAAGTTCATAAGATTGATTAATCACTTACCTGTGAATTGGGCTGTTCGAAAATGACGACAACAAAGCAAAATTCGTTGATATTTACAAACATAAAATGGGGTATTTTCTGTGATGGCAATAGTTGTGTATACACACACAGAGGGTTTAGTAACTTACCGTTTGCTTTGTTGTCACGTTGGCAATTTTTTTCACCACTGCTTGAACTAGGTGCAGGCATGAACTATGTAGGTCAAAATAAACCTTGAAAATACTCTTATTTAAACTCTATTTTAACCACAACACAGACCTAATTATTAGATTACTATGCACACGTGGTTGATTAATCACAATCAATTATTATCACGGAAAATAAAACGAGTGGAGTATTGGTTGCATAACCATCAGGGGATTCTGTTACAGCGCTGAGGTGTAAGCGTTGTGCGATAGATGTCGCGCTACCACGGCGGGTACAGTCAAACTGAATTTGAAACAGTCAGAAATTGAAATAATTACATACTTATAATTTGAGATGATTGAAATAAATTGGAGAAATAAAACATCGTTTAATATATTACATAAACAATATATTTCCCAGTTATGGTACACATAAATCTTCTGCGTTTTATACAGACATATATTTACAATTTATTTACTTCGTTTTGGTGAAAATAATACGGTAACAGTGCCCATAAAAGAATATAAACGAAAATCGATTGTTGTACATCACAAACAACATTATAAAAAGCTAATAACTAACGTAAAAACGATAAATAACACAGTACATAGTACATAATACATAAATTATTCCCATAATTTATACATAATACATTCCCATAAATGTCCTAAAACAGTTCTAATATTTTTTTTTCCTCAAACGAGTTTTCTCTGTTGTGTTTAAAGCAATTTATTGTCATTTCTACGAGCTCATAGTATGAAAAATAATTTCATTTCATTCGTCGAGTCTTGTACAATAAGTAGAAAAAATCTTGGTAGAAAGTTAGGAGCGAACTAAAAATGATGCTTGAAATATAGAGGCAAAATTATTAGTTTTTCAAGTAATTACTTCTAAAAAATATCGATAAGAAAAATGATTTCTGCATTATAGGTAAAGGATAGTGTAATTGGATCTTTAATACAGTAATACTACTAATTTAATACAGTATTACTACTAAATCTGTTAAAACAGCTCGAATGACAATATGTTTTGCTCCCTTATGTTATAATAATAGACAATAGCTTTTTTTTAAGGAAGACATATTTGGCTTTTAGAGCCAGCAAACTGTTCTATTAACAGCTGTATTTTCTCTCTTTTTCTCTCTCAATTTTAAAGCTAAACTAATCTCAATAAATATTTCCCTTTATTTAATTAACCATAAATCGACGATCGCCCGCCCTAAAACGAACTGACGTTTCGATTACGCAATATTCTTTCTCTGTATTGTATATTATCTAAAATAAAAACTACCTGTTTTGACATTTAGGATTTTCCTTTAAATTTCGACTCTTTAAAACTATCCCAAAAAATTTCTAATTACCTATAAGTAACCTATAAATGATATGGTTCTCGTATAGAATGATATGATTACTAATTTATTACTATATTATTGCCTAAATGATATGTAGGTTAGTCACACAAGCGATTTCTTAAACTCTAGGGATTTTCTTTATCTAAGGGCTTTATTTTCCTTTTTGAGATAGCTTTAAGCGTTGGTTCAACGTCTGTAAAATGATTGTTAGCTGATTGTATTCTTCATTCGTCAAATTTCTTGATTCTCGAATCTTTTTAGGGTTTAAAGACATAGAAAAAGCTGAAGTTTGATAGAATTTGCAATTATATCTATTCTATAAGGATGTGTAACAATTTCATGAGTGAGTTATACCTTTTTTTAGTCAAACCAAAGTGTAGGTATACAGGTCCAACCAACCAATTGCTTGGAACACTTGTGTAATTATTGAATTTTTCCTTTAAACCTGTCTTAAATTCGTGATTGTTCATCTTGATATTAACTGATGCTCTTAATCTAGCATACACAGTGCATACAATTGCCATTTTCTCGCAAAGGACGAACGTTATTTCGAACGCAGCATTTTACTTTAAAATGTTATCAAAGCCTTTAAAATGTCGTTGCGTTTCCAAGAAACAGTGACCTGTTAAGCTGGTAGATTTGTTCTTCTATTTCAGTCTCTGATCAAAAATAAACGTTCTAAAAGCAAGTTTCAATTCCAGATTTTGTCTTTTATTTCTAAGCACGACGTTGTTACAGAATACAACGAATCGGTCGAATACAGACGTGTGTTTATACTCAGAACCAGTCGATTTCCTTTGTGCAGTTTTTAAGCAGCTTATATGGACTGTGTTGCCATTAAAACCTCTCATACTCGAGTTGCTGACCATAATATATCAAAGTAGATTTAAAAAATAGACGGACAGCTCAGCAAATTCGAAAATTCTGGTAACATCAATAGTTATTTTATGTACAATATCCCGGTTGTTTTTACACACGATAAACTCAATATTATAAACGTAACAATCTTTAGAATCTCATATTATAATCTTGTTTTATAATCTTGCTCAATAAGTGGTTTGTTCGTAAATTATTTATAACTGGTAGGTGATGTCCCGTGACTGTTGGCTATAAAAAGGTTCGGGAACTATAAAAGTTCCCTATTTGGACGCAGAGTGGTCGCTGTTTTACTGCTCCCTTGAAATAGCGTAGCAAAACTTGCGAAACTATTCTAGTAAATTGGAAGTAATCAGCGCGAATTGCCCTCTGAGAAGTGGGCGACTGGTAAGGGTTAGAATTTGTGATTTACGGTAGTTTTTATATTATCCTACTTTTATTAAACGATCATGCTGTTACTTGCTTCCAATGTTTGGCAGTGACTCAAAAATAGTTGTAATTTTTTTCATAGAACTGATGGTTTACGACCTGTAGAGAATATACCATTTAGTTGCCCAAAAATACATATATACGTTCCTTGGTAATTTTGTACTGTGATGTGCTCAATTTAATACTAAATTTAAAAGTAATTTCTAAACGATTCTTATCGAGAATTGATTTTAGATGATTGAGTAGAGAAACTATAGTTTGGAAGACATTAAAGATTTTTTTCGCAGGTGAAATTTCCACGAACAAACCACGTATTGAGTTGTTACGACCACAACATGGAAATTACTTAGCTTTAATTAATTAGACTAGTTAATTAATTATCTCAAAGATGGAAATAAACTCAGCTCAAAGAAAAATACTCAGCTCAAAGAAAAATACTCAGCTCAAAGAAAAACACTCAGCTCAAAAAAAAAACACCCACTTCAAAAATTGGGTAATTTTTGATCTCCAATAACTTTTGTAATTTTCGGTGGATTTTGATAAATCTTTCAGCAAATTATAGACAAACTCCTTAAGAAGAATGTATGTATAATCAGCCGAAATAATCATCAAAAGTTAAAGAAGATTAAAATGTCTCACATATTTAGGTGTGCATTTTGACATATGGAAAGATTTTTTTAACAGTCTAATTTATCGTAAACGTATAGATACTCCCCCATTTATTTGTTTCTATACAACACCCAGGCGTCCTATTCTTGACTCTTCGCTAAATTCAACTACACTCACATTCGTGTCATTGCGAACGTCCCAAAGCGAATGCCTCAAGAATAGTAGCCCGATACCATTTTATATACTTATATAAAGCACACTCAGTATTTTTTTACATAATATTGATCATTTATATCTATATATTTACCAAAATACCATTCTCCTGGCTAAAACAAATTACCGTTCTTGTGTTTCTTTCTTTAAATCTTCGTTTTTTTATTTTTTTTAGTATAACTTGTTATTTTAACATCTAACACATAGTATTGTACATGCAACATATAGAAACAACACTATATATCTCTTTTTTTTGCTTTGCAATCGATCTGTTTTTTTTTTTCACACAGAAAAAATCGGTTAAAGTTGTGCTCACATTAATAGATGCAAAATGACAGAAATAGCAGCAAGGGGAGAGCGAACGGGTAGCTCCATCTAGCGGCGCTAAAGTTCGCAGTATCGTTGTAGATCAGCTCCTTCGGCGGTGGTTCAGTATTCTCAACAACAACTGCAAAAAGAAATTTCTTACATCAAGATATTTCCTACAAGATATTTCTTGTATCAGAAACTATCACGAAGCAAATTTCATTTTTTTTTTCGTTGTTTATTCGAAAACTAAGGGTTGTCAGATCTAGATAATGACTGATTTTTTTTCTGGCAATGGTATATGTAACGTTGAGAGCAAATTTCAAACACAGGATTCTGTATTTGCTCCATTATGTGAATTATTGTAAAAAATAGGCGATGTTCAGTTTATCTACTCACTTCGTACGGTATGTTCTCGTTTGTCCGCGTAATTCTTCCTGTCGTCCGTGATGTAAGCTGGGATAGTCGCCATACAGGTCAAACGTAGTTCACCATCCTCCCCAACGTGCAATTCCGAGACCTCGATGGAAAGCTGCTTTGTCGTCGGCAATTTCTGGTCGAAATGGCCGTGGCCATGAATTCTTCCATTCGAGAATGATTTTGTCAGGTCATCTGCTGCCTAAAAGTGACAAGAGATAGCCTAAAACCCAGTCGGAGGTGGGTTGAAATCATAAAAAGAAAAATCCTGCCCGGCGCCTCCACCAAAAAAATACCAAGTAAAAATTGCTATAATACGTAAATTTTAGAAGTTAAACAAGATGTGTATGTAAGTAATGTAGTTAAACAATACATCTTGAATCCTCCTGGGCCCTCCTGGCCATAGAAATAACCAGTAATAACTCTTTTAAAGCATAATTTTGCACTACCACCTAGCCTCAATAGATAACTTCACTAATTAATCCTGAACGTCGTAGTCTACACAAAAACAAGACGATTTTGTAAAAGATGAACAGTATTGAACGCCTGATGTTGTTTTCTGTTGATGCTTCATCCATGAGCAAACTTATAAATTATTAACCAGTTACCGAGATGGAATTTCATATTTGCCAAAGTCCCGGAGGGGTTGATAATGTTTGTAAACAGGGTGTTCGTATCTCAAGGCAACCCCACCGAATGAAAATAGGATCGGTAGCCGTTCACCAAAAAAGTATATCCACCTTACTGATTCGACATTTTTCGTTTTGTGTTGGCTTGGATACAGCGACCTGTTTACCTTCGGAATCCTGCCGCTGTGTGCGCTTCGATCTGATTTCCTAGCACGTGTCAGTCCTTATATTTATTCCAAGAAACTCCCCCTAAGAGTTGAGGTGTAGTTGAACAGTTATTGATGGCGATAAAGTGTGGTATACAGTGTGAAAAGAAGTTATGATATTCTACCATCTCAAGACAACACAAAGTCAATTTTCTAAAAATTCTCCTGGACAAACTAAAGCAGATAGACCTTAGTAATTTTCATGATTAGTTACCCAATTTCTCAGTTGTTTAAGGGTGTATAATAATAACTTCTATCACAACTGGTTTGGTCATAACTGGACAAAGACCAAGTCATGACATTCTACCACTTAAAGATAACACAAACTTAATTTTGTACAAACTCTCCTGAACAAACAAAAGTAGATAGAGATTATCAATTTTCACAACTAGTTACCCAACTCATCAGTTATGTAAGGCTGTATAGTAATAGTTTTTATCCCAACTGGTTTGGTCATAATTGAACATAATGCAAAATTATGATGTTCCATCATCTAATGACAACACAAAACCAATATTCCAAAAATTCTCCTGGACAAACTAAAGCAGATAAACCTTAGCAATTTGCAGGATTAGTTACCCAATTTATCAGTTGTCTAAGGGTGTATAATAATAACTTCTATCACAACTAGTTTGGTCATAATTGGACAAAGACCAAGGCATGACATTCTACCACTTAAAGATAACACATAGTCAATTTTGTAAAAACTCTCCTGAACAAACTAAAGCAGATAGAGATTAGCAATTTTCAGAACTAGTTACCCAACTCATCAGTTATGTAAGGGTGTATAGTAATAGTTTTTATCCACACTGGTTTGGTCAGAATTGAACATATTACAAAATAATGATATTCCATCATCTAACGACAACACAAAATCAATATTCCAAAAATTCTCCTGGACAAACTAAAGCAGATAAACCTTAGTAATTTGCAGGATTAGTTACCCAATTTATCAGTTGTCTAAGGGTGTATAATAATAACTTCTATCACAACTGGTTTGGTCATAATTGGACAAGGACCAAGTCATGACATTCTACCAATTAAAGATAACACATAGTCAATTTTGTAAAAACTCTCCTGAACAAACTAAAGCAGATAGAGATTAGCAATTTTCACAACTAGTTACCCAATTCATCAGTTATGTAAGGGTGTATAGTAATAGTTTTTATCCCAACTGGTTTGGTCATAATTGAACATAATGCAAAATTATGATGTTCCATCATCTAATGACAACACAAAATCAATATTCCAAAAATTCTCCTGGACAAACTAAAGCAGATAAACCTTAGCAATTTGCAGGATTAGTTACCCAATTTATCAGTTGTCTAAGGGTGTATAATAATAACTTCTATCACAACTGGTTTGGTCATAATTGGACAAGGACCGAGTCATGACATTCTACCACTTAAAGATAACACATAGTCAATTTTGTAAAAACTCTCCTGAACAAAAGAGATTAGCAATTTTCAGAACTAGTTACCCAACTCATCAGTTATGTAAGGGTGTATAGTAATAGTTTTTATCCACACTGGTTTGGTCAAAATTGAACATATTACAAAATAATGATATTCCATCATCTAACGACAACACAAAATCAATATTCAAAAAATTCTCCTTAACAAACTAAAGATGATAGTAAATAGCAATTTTGAGGATTAGTTACCCAATTTATCAGTTATCTAAAGGTGTGTAATAATAATTTCTATCTCAACTGGTTTGCTCACATGTTGGCATTTTTTTTTTTTTTTTTTGATTGATGGTATATAAATAATATATACTGGCTACGAAACTTTTCTATATAGAAACGCATATGCTTTAGGGGGATCTCATGAGAAATTATTGCCTCAATTATTCCCAAGATGCGGGAGACTTGAGAGGGGCGAAAAGCTCCCTCTATATTTCACTCTCGAGTCGATAAATTCTCTATACTCGCTACCGCTTCGTAAACTTCTTCAGGTTGCGATTCATATATCAATTTTAGTGTCTTAGCAACCGTGTAACCGACAAAGATCCCAAGATCGATCTCAATTGTCGGTGAAGACAAGTAATTGAAATAATGGCTGTCGTTTATTCTATAAAATTGTCGTAGCAAGTGCAGGTCGCATTCTTTAGATTATAAAATGTCACGATTTTGCTTTATGTCAAAATATGACCAAACCAGTTGGGATAGAAATTACCATTATGTGCTATTTTAATTACCTTTTGGTCGTTGATGAACCACGTGATGTAAGCCGGCGGTCGCGAGGGGGCGCTAGTGCAATTCGCCTCCAACATCTCGCCTACCTCGTATCGCTCTTTACTGAATGTTATATTCGGATTTGCTCGCTGTGGCTCTGAAATAAGAAAGAGACACGATAGAATACGACACCCCTCGGAATTGGCAAGCATGTAATAAGATTTGTAAGCGAATAAGTAACATTCACGTCGATATTTGTACGAAAATTGGCGCAGAAGATATGCCTGAGAAATAATATCTATGTAATCCAATGAAAACGAAAACTTCAGTGGGGTTAAAGATGGGGTTTGCGCGACGCAGGGTGGTTGGTAGATGATTTTCTGGATAACGAATACCTACCAAGAACGTTACGTGTACCGTTATTGGTAAAGTTTTGAATCCCCAACAGGCAAATTGGTTCTAGAACCAAACTTACAAATCGAGACAATATACATAAAATATGTGACGTTTATACACCCCTCTCTCCCTTGAAAATCAAAACATCGAAATGAAACAAACCCCAAGAAAATGTCTATAATTTCCTGATAAAGCTTCATGTAACTACACAATTCTTCTGTTAACTTATGCAGTGCTCACGACTAGTTCTTGTTCTGCATGCAACCGGGCGCTCCATAATGAGTTCTGGGACATTCGTTATCTCGTGTTATCCATGTTCGCGTAATTTCGCTTCCTATTTCGTGTAATTGGATATAATACAATCACGGTTATGTATGTTTCAAGAGGAAAACACAGCAGATAGAGTCTCAGCAAAATGCAGTTTCTGCGGGAAGAGTCATCAACACTTATCTCTTAATTTAAACGAGGATTTCGTGTGCTATAGTGTATACAGGGTGGGTCATAACGCCACTGCGTTATCCGTGTCGTTAATCATTCGTGGTTAATGGCGAGAAAGAGTGGTACAAATAACGTCACCTGTAGAAAATTAAATGCAGCGGAAAATCCGGGTATTTTAAACCGTCGCAGACATTCTCAAATGCTTTTAATAAATCAGAGGCGTACGAGGGTGTTGGATGCGGGGTGATTATAATTCTTCCAGTTGAGAGGATAAAACTTCTCGTAGCTACGTTGAAATAGACCTTACCTTCGTTGTTCCTCTTCGTTCATTTTTCGCGAGAGAACCTGACGACGCATGAACTGATTAATTGCACTTTAAAATTAGTTTTCTCCTTGCCCTACGTAGAGAAGTGTAATCATTACTTTATGCGCTTTTCGTCCCGGTATAATTTCAATCCAGACGATCTTTAAAGTTGTCGTGGAGTTACTAAAGAGATTTTTTATGTAAATGAATCTTAAAGGATATAAAAACCGTCTACCTACAAGTTTGGACAAATTTTAATATGCAATAGCTTTTATTGCATTAGGGTACATCATAATCGTCAAACTTATACACCATCAATATGTGGCAAAGGACGATGAGAATCTGTAAGCGCCATCTGCAGGATAGAAAAACTTTCTATGAGCAAAACCTTTCTATCACTCAGTTATTGGGCTTGTATTGGTCCAATATTGGATGAACGTCACAATTTTAATATGTTTGCCAACTTTAAAAGTATGATTACTAATTTTTAACCACAAATACTGATTTTATTAATATTATGATTATTATTATTTAGATTTATGCAAAATATTTCTTTCCGTGTAATAACTCGGGGCTAAATGCTCAACTCAAGGGATGTACTGAACACCACAGTTGTGTCTCGTGTCAGACGGCCTTACCAAAAGGGCGGACCGTTCCCTTTGAGCACAAATATACGCCTTTGCAATTAATTTATTGCCTTGGGCTTGCTTGCTATAAGGCCATGTTGTCCCTGGCTCCTTTTTTTTCTTTTCAGGATAAACGCAATAAAAACAGCCACCGAGGGAAGTTTTTAACAGTGGATGCTCTTATTAAGAGTTTGCTCTGTATTTTAATTACTGGTTTTCTGCAAAGATTTTTACTACTTTGGCATTACAACGATCGAAAACAGTAATAAAACTAATAAATTGTATATTTTATCTAAGCAAAACATTTATCAATTTTTTTTCTATTGAAAAAGTTCTTGCTAATTTCCGAGAGAGGTCGTTAGACATAACGGCGGAGCGATCGCAACGCCTCTGGCGTCATCTAAGCAAATTAGCGAATTTTGACGTGCAGCAAGCGCCGATAAGGAGTTCGCGATTTCGAAGCTGTCTGTTACTGGGTCCGTCGATAACGACGCCTTCCGGCGCCGTAGACGACGCTACGGTTGCACAATCAACTTATCTTGAAGGTAGATAAGAGATGACGAACGCCACTGTGCCACAGTCAGCCACAGTAGCGGAGGTAAGCGCCCTCTAGCGCCTCGAGTGGAATATTTCTCAAGGATACGTCATGATGGGGCAGTTTTGAACAGTTGTAATTCTTTTTTTTATATTCTCGGGAATTATCTTGACGAAAAAAAAAACACACTTACCAATGACGGTGAGGTCGTGACTTTCGGAATCCTTGCTGAAAATGGGGGTCTCCATGGAGACGACACAGGAGTAGGACCCGGAAGCAGAGAAATCTAGATTCGACAGCTGGAGCTGCTTTTCGCTGCTGTTCGCCTTCTGCAACACAAGAAGGCGCGCGCGTGAGTGAACGTGAAAAAATGACCTGTCAACATTATCTCGCGAGGTCGAGGGTAATTTTTTCCCTTTTACCCATCACGGGAGCGAAAGCCTGCACCCGACAGTTTGTAAGATATCCTCTGACGTGTAGTATTTCTTCAGCTGATTGATAATTCATAAGTATTTCGTGGAATTTAATAACTAGCAAAGAACTAGAAAGAAGGAAAGACCTATTTTACCGACAATTTTCAGATAATTACTGTCAAATAACAATTATGTAGGGTTATGTCTATGGTTTGTTCGAACAAAAAATGGTCGCACGAAAAATTCTTTAAAACTTTTCCCGTTGGAGTTCATGAATATGAATGCCCTCAGCACCCTCAGGACTTCCCTGTGACGTTCGGACGTTCGCCGCCGCCTCACATCAAGAGACAAATCCAAGAAGATCTCGGTCAGTATCCGTATTCCTGAAATCATGCGGATAAATCCGTATGCGGAACTGTCGAGGACATTTTTTTAAATGGTATCATATGACGTGCATATATCGTTGGATATATCTATTTCCTACCTTTACAACACACAAAGTAACGTGGTGTTCAATAGTACATTTTGTTTAGTTAATTTATAAAAATTATTGTTAAGAAGTGAATTGGGCTCAATTCTTTAAGTTAGCAACCTGTATGTTCCTTCTTTGTTGCTCTTTTCTAATAATATAATAAATGAAACGCTCTTTATTGATAATTCTGCGGTTTTTATTAATTTATATTTGATTTATTGTAAGTATGGGAACATTTGTTTTAAACGGCTGTAAAGACAACTATTCAATGATATATGGCACGTCATATGTGGCCAGCGATCGGAAAAACGGTCCTGTCTACCTATACTAATTACGAACTTTCAAGTGTGGGGCGCGTTCAGCGGAATCGCCCATTTTTGCCGACATTTGCGATGGAGTAGCTGCAAAATTGGGCTTTTCGATATTACTTTTGACGCTCGAATTGAAAAAAGGACACAATTCCGCGTGGACTGCGCGATATTTTGTAAATTAAATGCGTCAATTTTGAAAAAAATCACGTTTTTTCACTTTGTTGAGTGAAGGCGAACCTCGAGAAAATGTCACGTGACGTAGAAATTCCGTCAAGCGGATCGATGTACGTCAAAAATTTACATTTTTTATCCGTTCCTGCCGACCTTATAAAAGCCGCTCGCTCTCATGTCTTACGGTAAAATCCCTCTAAATACTCTTCGGAAAGAGTGTTGAGCGAAAAAACTGCCTTAAAAACAATTTTGGATCCAAAAAATCGATGTTTGTCGACCCGTGTTTTGTTGCTAACACCACCGTAACGTCAAACCAGAAACGCCCCCTGCCGGACATTCGTAACAACAGTAACACGTAACAGATAACCTAAAATGTTTAATATTCGAGTCGAGCAAGGCCCAGGCTCGACCAAATTCCGTCGAGAAGGGGGCCCCAAAGCGCATACATTTGGAGCCCCGAGCCGTAGCGTGAAGGCTTGCGTCGCGATATATCGCACAAGTATCACGCACGCGGGGCGTTTAAAAATGCGCATAGGACGTTCAAATTGCCAGCTGACGATAGCCTGCCTCCGGGTAGCGTGCTCGCGTTGAAAAAAATCGGTTAGGCCCCACGATGGGGCCGTCATCTGCCTCCAAAGTTACGTTAAAATGCAACTTTCAGCGCGATTTTTAAACGCGTGCTCACACGTAAATCCTGTGAGCTGCCACTATAGGTTAACCTGTGGGGAGCGTTTTCAAATGTAAAAATTTGGTTTGGGCCCCAAAATGAGGCCTTTATCGACCTCCAAATATATTTTAAAGTGCACATTTCTGGCATTCGCTGTCGGTTACCGGGCGCGTATGGTAGCCGAGGAACGTGCGTAACTCGATAAACCTCGGGTGGGCCTCACGTTGGGGCACAACTGTTATCGTATACAGGCTGTTTTTTCCGAACATTATATTTTTTTTGCTCTTTTCAGAATGTTTTATAATTTTACAAATACAAGCTATCTCTTTACTCATATACAGGTGTTCGGAATAGACCGTATACAGGTTGTTTTTTTAGCAGCTACAAAATATTTTTATCCTATACAGGCGATTTTTCCGAACACTTTATTTATTTTATTTTTTTGCTATTTCTAGAATGTTATAATTTTACATATACAAGCTATCTCTTTTAGAATATACAAGGTGTTCGCAATGAACCGTATACAGGATGTTTCTTTATCACCTACAAAATATTTTTATAGTATACAGGTGTTTTTTCCGAACATTTTATTTATTTTTTTGCTCTTTCCTCAACGCACCCGGTGCGTGCGCCTAGGCGTTCTATGGGCCTAGGAGTTCTATGCGCCTAGGGGTTCTATGGGCCTAGGCGGTCTATGGGCCTAGGCGGTCTATGGGCCTAGGCGGTCTATGGGCCTAGGCGGTCTACCTACTAGGTGGTGCGTGCGCCTATGCGGTCTACCTACACTAGTGTTTATGACTATTTAAAAAGCACAAAAGTGTATGCGCAACTAAGGACTAATTCGAAATTTGGGCTGGTAGTCCAGTCATTACGTCAGAAAAAACGGGTTAGAAATGCAAATGAACCGAGAAGGCTAAATTTTTGATATGATCTGGGGGATGCCTACAATGCTTTTTTTACGTTCAATAATTTAGCATTGTTAAATGAAATGTTAAGTAAAGGTTGCTGCCCATAACTATTGCCAGTACTAATTTCATCAACGGTATTATTTCAATAACAAGAACTGCCTAATATGATGGTAGATACATGCGGTTGTACTAAATCCAATTAAGCGGTTTTAAGTTGTTTTAGGGAAATTCTTAATTAATTAGTCACGAAAATTACGGCGCAAGCTGTTAATAATCGCTCAAACTCTAATTTAACCAGCAATCTAGGTCTGTTTACTCTAAACGGTCCACAGCACTTGTATTGAAAGCCATTTATGAGCTATTTCTTGTCGACAAATGATTAGATATCGCTAACGCGTAGATTATAGTATGATTTTCCGAATTATTACATATCTAAGGTTGAGAGAAGCCATATAGAAAAATAAAGTTATAATTACTAAGGAAAATTTTGACATATTTAGGTACGAAAATGCTGTTATCGCTGTATGTAGTCGTGAATATTCGACTTGAATATATTGAATCACACCTACAAAAAACAGCCCCCAGTCCAGCAAACCAGTATATCGGTGCGCTCGATATCGAAAATGCATGACCAACGTGTCGTTCGGGTCGTTGTGGGCGCACGTAGTTATAATTTTGCTCGTATTTTTATCTAAAATTCGCTAACTAATCAACGGCTTAATTAAAACAAGTGATCAGTGATTATGCCAAGTGCCTCGGCGATGTGATTTCGCGATTTTCCCAGGTTTTCGCGAGGATTTTCGCCGGGTTTCTTTGTATTAACTGCCGGTTTTTCTCGCGCATCGTGTTCGCGTCGGAAACAACATAAACGGTTTGGAAAACATCGGAAAAATGGATAATGAATCAATACTATTGATTATAAAGGTTTTTTTCTAAATTATTCTGTTTATTTAAGACGAAATTTGGCAATTTTCCGTTTACTACGTAGTTGTATTGTCTGTTTTGTCTACGTTTCGGTATCTATTTTATTTTATTCTACTTACCAACTTTTAACCAATAGCTATTTATTTTATTATCGTTTTCTAACACCGCGATGTGAAATACGGACTACGCAGTTTAATTTTCTCGGACTTTACTCGCGAAAAACAAGACGGACTCGTGGTAAGTGTTTGATCACAATATTATTATCGTATTTTAACAATTTGGCTTTGTATTGTGCCTTAAATTGGATTATGTAGTTCGAAAATGTTTTGAATTTGATATTATATTGGCTCAACTGCATAAAATGCCTGACGCAAGAATTGGTATAGCTGTAACATCACCCTAATATTTCTTTTAATATGCAATCTTACCACAGATTGATTTATTTGTTTTTTTTTCATATATAATCGTCCTTCGAGAATGGCTGGTTGGACTGTCTCGAGATTATGGTGGGTGTTGAGGGCATTCTTGTATTTATTTAGTTTTGGCCATAGTTGTTAGATGTCTTTTGATCGGATGTCTCATATCCCATTCGTTTGCAACAATGCCGATAAAGTATATGATAGAAATAATAATTTCAGAAAATAATTGGTACCTTCTAAAAATGACATAACGAACTAAATCTCTAAATCATAGTTTTCCAAAATTTCACAGTTTGTCTTCTGAAAAAAAAAAAAATTAATTGCTATTGTAAGGTGGAAATGCCTATATGTTTATCATCAAATTTCATCATCAAATATGACACATTGGCCGTATAATAATGTATTTTATGGTATGTTCATATTATTAAGATTGTCGTAGTTGATGATGGTTTTCCAGATTATACAATTATTTGTCTTCTAAAAGACAAATTGTTGAACAGACAAAATGTTGAATTAGTTTCATGCAGTTCATATAATATTTCATCATCAAACATGACACGTTGGACGTACTTTCATCATCAAATATGACACCTTGGCCGTATAATAATGTATTTTATGGTATGTTTATTTTATTAAGATTGTCGTAGTTGATGATGGTTTTCCAGATTATACAATTTGTCTTCTAAAAAAAAGCAAGACAAATTGTTGAACAGACAAAATGTTGAATTAGTTTCATGCAGTTCATATAATATTTCATCATCAAACATGACACGTTGGACGTACAGTAATGTATTTTATGGTATGTTTATGTTATTAAGCTTGTCGTAGTTGATGATGGTTTTTCAGATTCTACAATTTGTCTTAAAAGAAAAAAAAACACAAGACAAATTGTTGCATTAGATTTATGCAGTTCATTTACTATTTCATCATCAAATATGACACCTTGGCCATATAATAATGTATTTTATGGTATGTTTATGTTATTAAGATTGTCGTAGTTGATGATGGTTTTCCTGATTATACAATTTGTCTTCTAAAAAAGAAAGCAAGACAAATTGTTGAACAGACAAAATGTTGAATTAGTTTCATGCAGTTCATATAATATTTCATCATCAAACATGACACGTTGGACGTACAGTAATGTATTTTATGGTATGTTTATGTTATTAAGCTTGTCGTAGTTGATAATGGTTTTTCAGATTCTACAATTTGTCTTAAAAGAAAAAAAAACACAAGACAAATTGTTGCATTAGATTTATGCAGTTCATTTACTATTTCATCATCAAATATGACACCTTGGCCGTATAATAATGTATTTTATGGTATGTTTATGTTATTAAGATTGTCGTAGTTGATGATGGTTTTCCAGACTATACAATTTGTCTTCTAAAAAAAAAACCAGACAAATTGTTGAACAGACAAAATGCTGAATTAGTTTCATGCAGTTCATGTAGTATTTCATCATCAAATATGACACCTTGGCCGTTTAATAATATATTTTATGGTATGTTCATATTATTAAGATTGTCGTAGTTGATGATGGTTTTCTAGATTATACAATTTGTCTTCTAAAAAAAAAAAGAACAAGACAAATTGTTGAACAGACAAAATGCTGAATTAGTTTCATGCAATTCATTTAGTATTTCATCATCAAATATGACACCTTGGCCGTATACTAATGTATTTTATGGTATGTTTATGTTATTAAGATTGTCGTAGTTGATGATGGTTTTCCAGATTCTACAATTTGTCTTCTAAAAAAAAAAAAACAATAATAAAAAAAACAAGACAAATTGTTTAACAAACAAAATGCTGAATTAGTTTCATGCAGTTCATTTACTATTTCATCATCAAATATGACACCTTGGCCGTATAACAATGTATTTTATGGTATGTTTATGTTATTAAGATTGTCGTAGTTGATGATGGTTTTCCAGACTATACAATTTGTCTTCTAAAAAAAAAACCAGACAAATTGTTGAACAGACAAAATGCTGAATTAGTTTCATGCAGTTCATGTAGTATTTCATCATCAAATATGACACCTTGGCCGTTTAATAATATATTTTATGGTATGTTCATATTATTAAGATTGTCGTAGTTGATGATGGTTTTCTAGATTATACAATTTGTCTTCTAAAAAAAAAAAGAACAAGACAAATTGTTGAACAGACAAAATGCTGAATTAGTTTCATGCAATTCATTTAGTATTTCATCATCAAATATGACACCTTGGCCGTATACTAATGTATTTTATGGTATGTTTATGTTATTAAGATTGTCGTAGTTGATGATGGTTTTCCAGATTCTACAATTTGTCTTCTAAAAAAAAAAAACAATAATAAAAAAAACAAGACAAATTGTTTAACAAACAAAATGCTGAATTAGTTTCATGCAGTTCATTTACTATTTCATCATCAAATATGACACCTTGGCCGTATAACAATGTATTTTATGGTATGTTTATGTTATTAAGATTGTCGTAGTTGATGATGGTTTTCCAGACTATACAATTTGTCTTCTAAAAAAAAAACCAGACAAATTGTTGAACAGACAAAATGCTGAATTAGTTTCATGCAATTCATTTAGTATTTCATCATCAAATATGACACCTTGGCCGTATAATAATGTATTTTATGGTATGTTTATGTTATTAAGATTGTCGTAGTTGATGATGGTTTTCCAGATTCTACAATTTGTCTTCTAAAAAAAACAATAATAAAAAAAACAAGACAAATTGTTTAACAAACAAAATGCTGAATTAGTTTCATGCAGTTCATTTAGTATTTCATCATCACATATGACACCTTAGCCGTTTAATAATATATTTTATGGTATGTTCATATTATTAAGATTGTCGTAGTTGATGATGGTTTTCTAGATTATACAATTTGTCTTAAAAGAAAAAAAAAACAAGACAAATTGTTGCATTAGATTTATGCAGTTCATTTACTATTTCATCATCAAATATGACACCTTGGCCGTATAATAATGTATTTTATGGTATGTTCATATTATTAAGATTGTCGTAGTTGATGATGGTTTTTCAGATTCTACAATTTGTCTTAAAAGAAAAAAAAAACAAGACAAATTGTTGCATTAGATTTATGCAGTTCATTTACTATTTCATCATCAAATATGACACCTTGGCCGTATAATAATGTATTTTATGGTATGTTCATATTATTAAGATTGTCGTAGTTGATGATGGTTTTCCAGATTCTACAATTTGTCGTCTAAAAAAAAAAAGCAAGACAAATTGTTGAACAGACAAAATGCTGAATTAGTTTCATGCAGTTCATATAGTATTTCATCATCAAACATGACACGTTGGACGTACAGTAATGTATTTTATGGTATGTTTATGTTATTAAGGTTGTCGTAGTTGATGATGGTTTTTCAGATTCTACAATTTGTCTTAAAAGAAAAAAAAAACAAGACAAATTGTTGCATTAGATTTATGCAGTTCATTTACTATTTCATCATCAAATATGACACCTTGGCCGTATAATAATGTATTTTATGGTATGTTCATATTATTAAGATTGTCGTAGTTGATGATGGTTTTCCAGATTCTACAATTTGTCGTCTAAAAAAAAAAGCAAGACAAATTGTTGAACAGACAAAATGCTGAATTAGTTTCATGCAGTTCATATAATATTTCATCATCAAACATGACACGTTGGACGTACAGTAATGTATTTTATGGTATGTTTATGTTATTAAGGTTGTCGTAGTTGATGATGGTTTTTCAGATTCTACAATTTGTCTTAAAAGAAAAAAAAAACAAGATAAATTGTTGCATTAGATTTATGCAGTTCATTTACTATTTCATTATCAAATATGACACCTTGGCCGTATAATAATGTATTTTATGGTATGTTCATATTATTAAGATTGTCGTAGTTGATGATGGTTTTCCAGATTCTACAATTTGTCGTCTAAAAAAAAAAGCAAGACAAATTGTTGAACAGACAAAATGCTGAATTAGTTTCATGCAGTTCATATAGTATTTCATCATCAAACATGACACGTTGGACGTACAGTAATGTATTTTATGGTATGTTTATGTTATTAAGGTTGTCGTAGTTGATGATGGTTTTTCAGATTCTACAATTTGTCTTAAAAGAAAAAAAAACAAGACAAATTGTTGCATTAGATTTATGCAGTTCATTTACTATTTCATCATCAAATATGACACCTTGGCCGTATAATAATGTATTTTATGGTATGTTCATATTATTAAGATTGTCGTAGTTGATGATGGTTTTTCAGATTCTACAATTTGTCTTAAAAGAAAAAAAAAACAAGACAAATTGTTGCATTAGATTTATGCAGTTCATTTACTATTTCATCATCAAATATGACACCTTGGCCGTATAATAATGTATTTTATGGTATGTTCATATTATTAAGATTGTCGTAGTTGATGATGGTTTTCCAGATTCTACAATTTGTCGTCTAAAAAAAAAAGCAAGACAAATTGTTGAACAGACAAAATGCTGAATTAGTTTCATGCAGTTCATATAGTATTTCATCATCAAACATGACACGTTGGACGTACAGTAATGTATTTTATGGTATGTTTATGTTATTAAGGTTGTCGTAGTTGATGATGGTTTTTCAGATTCTACAATTTGTCTTAAAAGAAAAAAAAACAAGATAAATTGTTGCATTAGATTTATGCAGTTCATTTACTATTTCATTATCAAATATGACACCTTGGCCGTATAATAATGTATTTTATGGTATGTTCATATTATTAAGATTGTCGTAGTTGATGATGGTTTTCCAGATTCTACAATTTGTCGTCTAAAAAAAAAAGCAAGACAAATTGTTGAACAGACAAAATGCTGAATTAGTTTCATGCAGTTCATATAGTATTTCATCATCAAACATGACACGTTGGACGTACAGTAATGTATTTTATGGTATGTTTATGTTATTAAGGTTGTCGTAGTTGATGATGGTTTTTCAGATTCTACAATTTGTCTTAAAAGAAAAAAAAAACAAGACAAATTGTTGCATTAGATTTATGCAGTTCATTTACTATTTCATCATCAAATATGACACCTTGGCCGTATAATAATGTATTTTATGGTATGTTCATATTATTAAGATTGTCGTAGTTGATGATGGTTTTTCAGATTCTACAATTTGTCTTAAAAGAAAAAAAAAACAAGACAAATTGTTGCATTAGATTTATGCAGTTCATTTACTATTTCATCATCAAATATGACACCTTGGCCGTATAATAATGTATTTTATGGTATGTTCATATTATTAAGATTGTCGTAGTTGATGATGGTTTTCCAGATTCTACAATTTGTCGTCTAAAAAAAAAAAGCAAGACAAATTGTTGAACAGACAAAATGCTGAATTAGTTTCATGCAGTTCATATAGTATTTCATCATCAAACATGACACGTTGGACGTACAGTAATGTATTTTATGGTATGTTTATGTTATTAAGGTTGTCGTAGTTGATGATGGTTTTTCAGATTCTACAATTTGTCTTAAAAGAAAAAAAAAACAAGACAAATTGTTGCATTAGATTTATGCAGTTCATTTACTATTTCATCATCAAATATGACACCTTGGCCGTATAATAATGTATTTTATGGTATGTTCATATTATTAAGATTGTCGTAGTTGATGATGGTTTTCCAGATTCTACAATTTGTCGTCTAAAAAAAAAAGCAAGACAAATTGTTGAACAGACAAAATGCTGAATTAGTTTCATGCAGTTCATATAGTATTTCATCATCAAACATGACACGTTGGACGTACAGTAATGTATTTTATGGTATGTTTATGTTATTAAGGTTGTCGTAGTTGATGATGGTTTTTCAGATTCTACAATTTGTCTTAAAAGAAAAAAAAAACAAGACAAATTGTTGCATTAGATTTATGCAGTTCATTTACTATTTCATCATCAAATATGACACCTTGGCCGTATAATAATGTATTTTATGGTATGTTCATATTATTAAGATTGTCGTAGTTGATGATGGTTTTCCAGATTCTACAATTTGTCGTCTAAAAAAAAAAGCAAGACAAATTGTTGAACAGACAAAATGCTGAATTAGTTTCATGCAGTTCATATAGTATTTCATCATCAAACATGACACGTTGGACGTACAGTAATGTATTTTATGGTATGTTTATGTTATTAAGGTTGTCGTAGTTGATGATGGTTTTTCAGATTCTACAATTTGTCTTAAAAGAAAAAAAAAAACAAGATAAATTGTTGCATTAGATTTATGCAGTTCATTTACTATTTCATTATCAAATATGACACCTTGGCCGTATAATAATGTATTTTATGGTATGTTCATATTATTAAGATTGTCGTAGTTGATGATGGTTTTCCAGATTCTACAATTTGTCGTCTAAAAAAAAAGCAAGACAAATTGTTGAACAGACAAAATGCTGAATTAGTTTCATGCAGTTCATATAGTATTTCATCATCAAACATGACACGTTGGACGTACAGTAATGTATTTTATGGTATGTTTATGTTATTAAGGTTGTCGTAGTTGATGATGGTTTTTCAGATTCTACAATTTGTCTTAAAAGAAAAAAAAACAAGACAAATTGTTGCATTAGATTTATGCAGTTCATTTACTATTTCATCATCAAATATGACACCTTGGCCGTATAATAATGTATTTTATGGTATGTTCATATTATTAAGATTGTCGTAGTTGATGATGGTTTTCCAGATTCTACAATTTGTCGTCTAAAAAAAAAAGCAAGACAAATTGTTGAACAGACAAAATGCTGAATTAGTTTCATGCGGTTCATATAGTATTTTATCATCAAATATGACACCTTGGCCGTATACTAATGTATTTTATGGTATGTTCATATTATTAAGATTGTCGTAGTTGATGATGATTTTCCAGATTATACAATTATTTGTCTTCTAAAAAAAAAGACAAGACAAATTTTTGAACAGACAAAATGCTGAATTAGTTTCATGCAGTTCATGTAGTATTTCATCATCAAATATGACACCTTGGCCGTATAATAATGTATTTTATGGTATGTTCATATTATTAAGATTGTCGTAGTTGATGATGGTTTTCCAGATTCTACAATGTGTCGTCTAAAAAAAAAAGCAAGACAAATTGTTGAACAGACAAAATGCTGAATTAGTTTCATGCAGTTCATATAGTATTTCATCATCAAACATGACACGTTGGACGTACAGTAATGTATTTTATGGTATGTTTATGTTATTAAGCTTATCGTAGTTGATGATGGTTTTTCAGATTCCACAATTTGTCTTAAAAGAAAAAAAAAACAAGACAAATTGTTGCATTAGATTTATGCAGTTCATTTACTATTTCATCATCAAATATGACACCTTGGCCGTATAATAATGTATTTTATGGTATGTTCATATTATTAAGATTGTCGTAGTTGATGATGGTTTTCCAGATTCTACAATTTGTCGTCTAAAAAAAAAAAGCAAGACAAATTGTTGAACAGACAAAATGCTGAATTAGTTTCATGCAGTTCATATAGTATTTCATCATCAAACATGACACGTTGGACATACAGTAATGTATTTTATGGTATGTTTATGTTATTAAGGTTGTCGTAGTTGATGATGGTTTTTCAGATTCTACAATTTGTCTTAAAAGAAAAAAAAACAAGACAAATTGTTGCATTAGATTTATGCAGTTCATTTACTATTTCATCATCAAATATGACACCTTGGCCGTATAATAATGTATTTTATGGTATGTTCATATTATTAAGATTGTCGTAGTTGATGATGGTTTTCCAGATTCTACAATTTGTCGTCTAAAAAAAAAAAAGCAAGACAAATTGTTGAACAGACAAAATGCTGAATTAGTTTCATGCAGTTCATATAGTATTTCATCATCAAACATGACACGTTGGACATACAGTAATGTATTTTATGGTATGTTTATGTTATTAAGCTTGTCGTATTTGATGATGGTTTGCCAGATTCTACAATTTATCATCTAAAAAGAAAGAAAACAATACAAATTGTACAGACAAAATGCTGAATTAGTTTCATGCAGTTCATGTAGTAGTTCATTATCAAACATGACACGTTGACCGTTTAATAATGTAGGTATTTTATGGTATGTTTATGTTATTAAGATTGTCGTAGTTGATGATGGTTTTCCAGATTCTACAATTTGTCTTCTAAAAAAAAAAAACAATAATAAAAAAAACAAGACAAATTGTTTAACAAACAAAATGCTGAATTAGTTTCATGCAGTTCATTTACTATTTCATCATCAAATATGACACCTTGGCCGTATAACAATGTATTTTATGGTATGTTTATGTTATTAAGATTGTCGTAGTTGATGATGGTTTTCCAGACTATACAATTTGTCTTCTAAAAAAAAAACCAGACAAATTGTTGAACAGACAAAATGCTGAATTAGTTTCATGCAATTCATTTAGTATTTCATCATCAAATATGACACCTTGGCCGTATAATAATGTATTTTATGGTATGTTTATGTTATTAAGATTGTCGTAGTTGATGATGGTTTTCCAGATTCTACAATTTGTCTTCTAAAAAAAAACAATAATAAAAAAAACAAGACAAATTGTTTAACAAACAAAATGCTGAATTAGTTTCATGCAGTTCATTTAGTATTTCATCATCACATATGACACCTTAGCCGTTTAATAATATATTTTATGGTATGTTCATATTATTAAGATTGTCGTAGTTGATGATGGTTTTCTAGATTATACAATTTGTCTTAAAAGAAAAAAAAAACAAGACAAATTGTTGCATTAGATTTATGCAGTTCATTTACTATTTCATCATCAAATATGACACCTTGGCCGTATAATAATGTATTTTATGGTATGTTCATATTATTAAGATTGTCGTAGTTGATGATGGTTTTTCAGATTCTACAATTTGTCTTAAAAGAAAAAAAAAACAAGACAAATTGTTGCATTAGATTTATGCAGTTCATTTACTATTTCATCATCAAATATGACACCTTGGCCGTATAATAATGTATTTTATGGTATGTTCATATTATTAAGATTGTCGTAGTTGATGATGGTTTTCCAGATTCTACAATTTGTCGTCTAAAAAAAAAAAGCAAGACAAATTGTTGAACAGACAAAATGCTGAATTAGTTTCATGCAGTTCATATAGTATTTCATCATCAAACATGACACGTTGGACGTACAGTAATGTATTTTATGGTATGTTTATGTTATTAAGGTTGTCGTAGTTGATGATGGTTTTTCAGATTCTACAATTTGTCTTAAAAGAAAAAAAAAACAAGACAAATTGTTGCATTAGATTTATGCAGTTCATTTACTATTTCATCATCAAATATGACACCTTGGCCGTATAATAATGTATTTTATGGTATGTTCATATTATTAAGATTGTCGTAGTTGATGATGGTTTTCCAGATTCTACAATTTGTCGTCTAAAAAAAAAAGCAAGACAAATTGTTGAACAGACAAAATGCTGAATTAGTTTCATGCAGTTCATATAGTATTTCATCATCAAACATGACACGTTGGACGTACAGTAATGTATTTTATGGTATGTTTATGTTATTAAGGTTGTCGTAGTTGATGATGGTTTTTCAGATTCTACAATTTGTCTTAAAAGAAAAAAAAAACAAGATAAATTGTTGCATTAGATTTATGCAGTTCATTTACTATTTCATTATCAAATATGACACCTTGGCCGTATAATAATGTATTTTATGGTATGTTCATATTATTAAGATTGTCGTAGTTGATGATGGTTTTCCAGATTCTACAATTTGTCGTCTAAAAAAAAAAGCAAGACAAATTGTTGAACAGACAAAATGCTGAATTAGTTTCATGCAGTTCATATAGTATTTCATCATCAAACATGACACGTTGGACGTACAGTAATGTATTTTATGGTATGTTTATGTTATTAAGGTTGTCGTAGTTGATGATGGTTTTTCAGATTCTACAATTTGTCTTAAAAGAAAAAAAAACAAGACAAATTGTTGCATTAGATTTATGCAGTTCATTTACTATTTCATCATCAAATATGACACCTTGGCCGTATAATAATGTATTTTATGGTATGTTCATATTATTAAGATTGTCGTAGTTGATGATGGTTTTTCAGATTCTACAATTTGTCTTAAAAGAAAAAAAAAACAAGACAAATTGTTGCATTAGATTTATGCAGTTCATTTACTATTTCATCATCAAATATGACACCTTGGCCGTATAATAATGTATTTTATGGTATGTTCATATTATTAAGATTGTCGTAGTTGATGATGGTTTTCCAGATTCTACAATTTGTCGTCTAAAAAAAAAAAGCAAGACAAATTGTTGAACAGACAAAATGCTGAATTAGTTTCATGCAGTTCATATAGTATTTCATCATCAAACATGACACGTTGGACGTACAGTAATGTATTTTATGGTATGTTTATGTTATTAAGGTTGTCGTAGTTGATGATGGTTTTTCAGATTCTACAATTTGTCTTAAAAGAAAAAAAAAACAAGACAAATTGTTGCATTAGATTTATGCAGTTCATTTACTATTTCATCATCAAATATGACACCTTGGCCGTATAATAATGTATTTTATGGTATGTTCATATTATTAAGATTGTCGTAGTTGATGATGGTTTTCCAGATTCTACAATTTGTCGTCTAAAAAAAAAAGCAAGACAAATTGTTGAACAGACAAAATGCTGAATTAGTTTCATGCAGTTCATATAGTATTTCATCATCAAACATGACACGTTGGACGTACAGTAATGTATTTTATGGTATGTTTATGTTATTAAGGTTGTCGTAGTTGATGATGGTTTTTCAGATTCTACAATTTGTCTTAAAAGAAAAAAAAAACAAGACAAATTGTTGCATTAGATTTATGCAGTTCATTTACTATTTCATCATCAAATATGACACCTTGGCCGTATAATAATGTATTTTATGGTATGTTCATATTATTAAGATTGTCGTAGTTGATGATGGTTTTCCAGATTCTACAATTTGTCGTCTAAAAAAAAAAGCAAGACAAATTGTTGAACAGACAAAATGCTGAATTAGTTTCATGCAGTTCATATAGTATTTCATCATCAAACATGACACGTTGGACGTACAGTAATGTATTTTATGGTATGTTTATGTTATTAAGGTTGTCGTAGTTGATGATGGTTTTTCAGATTCTACAATTTGTCTTAAAAGAAAAAAAAAACAAGATAAATTGTTGCATTAGATTTATGCAGTTCATTTACTATTTCATTATCAAATATGACACCTTGGCCGTATAATAATGTATTTTATGGTATGTTCATATTATTAAGATTGTCGTAGTTGATGATGGTTTTCCAGATTCTACAATTTGTCGTCTAAAAAAAAAAGCAAGACAAATTGTTGAACAGACAAAATGCTGAATTAGTTTCATGCAGTTCATATAGTATTTCATCATCAAACATGACACGTTGGACGTACAGTAATGTATTTTATGGTATGTTTATGTTATTAAGGTTGTCGTAGTTGATGATGGTTTTTCAGATTCTACAATTTGTCTTAAAAGAAAAAAAAACAAGACAAATTGTTGCATTAGATTTATGCAGTTCATTTACTATTTCATCATCAAATATGACACCTTGGCCGTATAATAATGTATTTTATGGTATGTTCATATTATTAAGATTGTCGTAGTTGATGATGGTTTTTCAGATTCTACAATTTGTCTTAAAAGAAAAAAAAAACAAGACAAATTGTTGCATTAGATTTATGCAGTTCATTTACTATTTCATCATCAAATATGACACCTTGGCCGTATAATAATGTATTTTATGGTATGTTCATATTATTAAGATTGTCGTAGTTGATGATGGTTTTCCAGATTCTACAATTTGTCGTCTAAAAAAAAAAGCAAGACAAATTGTTGAACAGACAAAATGCTGAATTAGTTTCATGCAGTTCATATAGTATTTCATCATCAAACATGACACGTTGGACGTACAGTAATGTATTTTATGGTATGTTTATGTTATTAAGGTTGTCGTAGTTGATGATGGTTTTTCAGATTCTACAATTTGTCTTAAAAGAAAAAAAAACAAGATAAATTGTTGCATTAGATTTATGCAGTTCATTTACTATTTCATTATCAAATATGACACCTTGGCCGTATAATAATGTATTTTATGGTATGTTCATATTATTAAGATTGTCGTAGTTGATGATGGTTTTCCAGATTCTACAATTTGTCGTCTAAAAAAAAAGCAAGACAAATTGTTGAACAGACAAAATGCTGAATTAGTTTCATGCAGTTCATATAGTATTTCATCATCAAACATGACACGTTGGACGTACAGTAATGTATTTTATGGTATGTTTATGTTATTAAGGTTGTCGTAGTTGATGATGGTTTTTCAGATTCTACAATTTGTCTTAAAAGAAAAAAAAAAACAAGACAAATTGTTGCATTAGATTTATGCAGTTCATTTACTATTTCATCATCAAATATGACACCTTGGCCGTATAATAATGTATTTTATGGTATGTTCATATTATTAAGATTGTCGTAGTTGATGATGGTTTTTCAGATTCTACAATTTGTCTTAAAAGAAAAAAAAAACAAGACAAATTGTTGCATTAGATTTATGCAGTTCATTTACTATTTCATCATCAAATATGACACCTTGGCCGTATAATAATGTATTTTATGGTATGTTCATATTATTAAGATTGTCGTAGTTGATGATGGTTTTCCAGATTCTACAATTTGTCGTCTAAAAAAAAAAAGCAAGACAAATTGTTGAACAGACAAAATGCTGAATTAGTTTCATGCAGTTCATATAGTATTTCATCATCAAACATGACACGTTGGACGTACAGTAATGTATTTTATGGTATGTTTATGTTATTAAGGTTGTCGTAGTTGATGATGGTTTTTCAGATTCTACAATTTGTCTTAAAAGAAAAAAAAAACAAGACAAATTGTTGCATTAGATTTATGCAGTTCATTTACTATTTCATCATCAAATATGACACCTTGGCCGTATAATAATGTATTTTATGGTATGTTCATATTATTAAGATTGTCGTAGTTGATGATGGTTTTCCAGATTCTACAATTTGTCGTCTAAAAAAAAAAGCAAGACAAATTGTTGAACAGACAAAATGCTGAATTAGTTTCATGCAGTTCATATAGTATTTCATCATCAAACATGACACGTTGGACGTACAGTAATGTATTTTATGGTATGTTTATGTTATTAAGGTTGTCGTAGTTGATGATGGTTTTTCAGATTCTACAATTTGTCTTAAAAGAAAAAAAAAACAAGACAAATTGTTGCATTAGATTTATGCAGTTCATTTACTATTTCATCATCAAATATGACACCTTGGCCGTATAATAATGTATTTTATGGTATGTTCATATTATTAAGATTGTCGTAGTTGATGATGGTTTTCCAGATTCTACAATTTGTCGTCTAAAAAAAAAAGCAAGACAAATTGTTGAACAGACAAAATGCTGAATTAGTTTCATGCAGTTCATATAGTATTTCATCATCAAACATGACACGTTGGACGTACAGTAATGTATTTTATGGTATGTTTATGTTATTAAGGTTGTCGTAGTTGATGATGGTTTTTCAGATTCTACAATTTGTCTTAAAAGAAAAAAAAAAACAAGATAAATTGTTGCATTAGATTTATGCAGTTCATTTACTATTTCATTATCAAATATGACACCTTGGCCGTATAATAATGTATTTTATGGTATGTTCATATTATTAAGATTGTCGTAGTTGATGATGGTTTTCCAGATTCTACAATTTGTCGTCTAAAAAAAAAGCAAGACAAATTGTTGAACAGACAAAATGCTGAATTAGTTTCATGCAGTTCATATAGTATTTCATCATCAAACATGACACGTTGGACGTACAGTAATGTATTTTATGGTATGTTTATGTTATTAAGGTTGTCGTAGTTGATGATGGTTTTTCAGATTCTACAATTTGTCTTAAAAGAAAAAAAAACAAGACAAATTGTTGCATTAGATTTATGCAGTTCATTTACTATTTCATCATCAAATATGACACCTTGGCCGTATAATAATGTATTTTATGGTATGTTCATATTATTAAGATTGTCGTAGTTGATGATGGTTTTCCAGATTCTACAATTTGTCGTCTAAAAAAAAAAGCAAGACAAATTGTTGAACAGACAAAATGCTGAATTAGTTTCATGCGGTTCATATAGTATTTTATCATCAAATATGACACCTTGGCCGTATACTAATGTATTTTATGGTATGTTCATATTATTAAGATTGTCGTAGTTGATGATGATTTTCCAGATTATACAATTATTTGTCTTCTAAAAAAAAAGACAAGACAAATTTTTGAACAGACAAAATGCTGAATTAGTTTCATGCAGTTCATGTAGTATTTCATCATCAAATATGACACCTTGGCCGTATAATAATGTATTTTATGGTATGTTCATATTATTAAGATTGTCGTAGTTGATGATGGTTTTCCAGATTCTACAATGTGTCGTCTAAAAAAAAAAGCAAGACAAATTGTTGAACAGACAAAATGCTGAATTAGTTTCATGCAGTTCATATAGTATTTCATCATCAAACATGACACGTTGGACGTACAGTAATGTATTTTATGGTATGTTTATGTTATTAAGCTTATCGTAGTTGATGATGGTTTTTCAGATTCCACAATTTGTCTTAAAAGAAAAAAAAAACAAGACAAATTGTTGCATTAGATTTATGCAGTTCATTTACTATTTCATCATCAAATATGACACCTTGGCCGTATAATAATGTATTTTATGGTATGTTCATATTATTAAGATTGTCGTAGTTGATGATGGTTTTCCAGATTCTACAATTTGTCGTCTAAAAAAAAAAAAGCAAGACAAATTGTTGAACAGACAAAATGCTGAATTAGTTTCATGCAGTTCATATAGTATTTCATCATCAAACATGACACGTTGGACATACAGTAATGTATTTTATGGTATGTTTATGTTATTAAGGTTGTCGTAGTTGATGATGGTTTTTCAGATTCTACAATTTGTCTTAAAAGAAAAAAAAACAAGACAAATTGTTGCATTAGATTTATGCAGTTCATTTACTATTTCATCATCAAATATGACACCTTGGCCGTATAATAATGTATTTTATGGTATGTTCATATTATTAAGATTGTCGTAGTTGATGATGGTTTTCCAGATTCTACAATTTGTCGTCTAAAAAAAAAAAAGCAAGACAAATTGTTGAACAGACAAAATGCTGAATTAGTTTCATGCAGTTCATATAGTATTTCATCATCAAACATGACACGTTGGACATACAGTAATGTATTTTATGGTATGTTTATGTTATTAAGCTTGTCGTATTTGATGATGGTTTGCCAGATTCTACAATTTATCATCTAAAAAGAAAGAAAACAATACAAATTGTACAGACAAAATGCTGAATTAGTTTCATGCAGTTCATGTAGTAGTTCATTATCAAACATGACACGTTGACCGTTTAATAATGTAGGTATTTTATGGTATGTTTATGTTATTAAGATTGTCGTAGTTGATGATGATTTTCCAGATTCTACAGTTTGTCTTCTAAAAAAAAAAAAAAAAAAAAAAAAGACGAGACAAATTGCTGCATTAGTTTTATGCAATTCAGTTAGTACTTCATCATCAAATATGACACATTAGCAGTATAATAATGTGTTTATTGGTATGTTTATGTTACTGAGATTGTCGTAGTTGATGATGGTTTTCCAGATTCTACAATTTGCCTTCTAAAAAAAAAAAAACATAATAAATAAGTTTATTATGTGTATTAAAATTTTCGTAAGGGATGATGTTTTTGCAAACTATAAAATTCGTCTTCTAAAAAAAGGCAAGACAAATTGCGAAATTACTTCTACGTTCATAGTTCATCGTAAAGTATCGTGGTTTTTTTTTTGTTCACGATTTGCTGACACGATGCCCTCGTGTCAGCAAGTCGTGACTGTTTTCCCTGCACTGTGCCCCTTACTTGTTATCTGGTTGTGTACCAATTTCTGTTTCTCATCAGTAACTTTAAATGCATTTGAGCCAAGTGATTTAACCTGTCGGTTTTCTTTTCGAAAATTTTTAGCTATAATATTCCACACACTAAAGACAAAAGCCAAATTTGTGAAAATACCTTGCTATTATTTGTGCACAAGCACTTCTTTCGGACTGGAACGGAACCTGAGGCCGGAGACTACAAAGTCGGCCACCAATTCTGTGAGTAGTTTCTTTTATTAATTTATTATTCGTAATATTTTGCCGTGTATAAGCTGATTTTGTTAATTGCTAATTATGTCAAAGAGCGACCAGATTGTATGGATCATCTAGACCTGTTACAATAAATCTACTTTCAGTTTCTAGTTTTTTACTATTATACAAACCATAGATATGTCCCTAGACATAGTGTCTCTAAATCACTAGATTCCGTTCTCGGATCTTCAGTCACCGATTCGAGAATGTGATCCTTGGCTAATTTGATGGCTTACATCGAGCAGGCCACGTATTATCTAACCCCATCCATACCCGACTTTGATTTAGTGTGTAACACGACCAGCTTTGGGACTTTGGGACTTAGCCTGATATCCGAGCAAATTTCCCACTACCCCACTGCCAGATACTACCGCCCCTTGGCGGACGGTATCCTCAATTATTCAGCGTTGGGATTTTTTGACCTAGCAATTGGTTCATTAGAACTTTTTTTAGATTCTGATACTCCTAAAGTCTTTCAATTGATACTTTTAAATACAATATCGGGAGTACTTCTTTATTTATTTCGTCCATTTTCCACAAAGTTCATTGGGACGCGATACAAGGACGACCTCTAGCGGGGAAATTGCGAATACAGCGTTAAAGTTTATTCGTGTGTGGCAGCCTTAATCAGAGCAGTTGTAACTGCCGCCCCGAAAAACTTTGTTTTCTATTTACTACCCCCCGGAATGGGCGAGTGCTTTAGGGGTTAATATGGAGGGTTGGATTGAACGCGTGTGGTAAACTTTTAGGGGGATAAAAGAAGACGAATAAAAGGTTCCCCTCGAGGCCAAATAGGCACATTAGAATGCCCAGTAGTCAATAAAAACTAATGACAAATAGTGTCGTTTTTTGCACCTGTTATGAACCATAAACTTTATGCTATTATTTTACAGGGTAAAACCCAGTTTTTTAATGCAGTTTTCACGTTTATTCCACTGATGCTATTGGATTTTCTCTATCTTGAATGGCTCGGAAGTTATGATGTTTCAAAGTTTAAAATCGACTCAAAATAGGACATTCTCTCTTTTCCGAGAAAGACCTCGTTGCCTTATGATGTACCGTTAGCGAGTAAATACAGAATCTATCCGATACTTAAAAGTTTGTTTCCCAGAAGAGACTGACACGTATTTTCGTGTTTTCGGGTGTCAGCGGCGGCAAATAAAATGTTTTTGCGGGTTGCAAAAGACGTACGTGACTCTCGAGCATGCGAATCTTAAATTTAAATACGTCCTGGTTATATATATATGTACGTTCCTGAGGCCCCTTTGCGTTCCTGGGCTGTCTCTACGACCAAAATGTATTCTCGTGAAATATTTAAGCGGAAAATCAATTTCGAAAGAGATACGTGCCTAAAGTACAAAAAGACCGACGCAAGTAATATACAGATTTATTCATTTGTTCTCTCTACTCTCTCTTTAGTAGAGTTTTTTCTCAGAAATACAACATTATGTTTTCTTTTAGGCAGTTAAAAAGAATGTATTGGGTTTATTTTACGTTTAATTTATTGAAAATAAGTGCTTTAAAATTGAGAACTAGGAAAAAAAGGGAAAGAAATACTATAACGAAAATTACTGAATCGGGAAAAAAGGTCTCGGATTTTCGATTCCTGAATTCCCCGAACATCTGGGCCAGAATAATACATCACCCCGTAATTGGATAAAGGAAACGTTCTTCAATTGTTTGTCCTCCCTGTACTTCTTCCCCCTCCCCCCTGCCAAAATCGTCGCCTTGGGATACCCGGGTTCCAACCCTTATTTACAAAATAAAATGCTAAATTGAACTTGTAATTGGGTTCTCTGAACCTACCAGCTGGTTTTTCCCTTCCCGTCTTATCCCACAGGAGCACAAAATCTAGATACAATCCTCGCGTGAAGTTGTCTCATTTCCAAACTTTTCAATATTACAGTTTGTTTACTTAATTTATAAAATGGCCAGAGAAATATTTAAACAACTTTTTTTTTTGAGAGAACTAATAATTTATTTATTCTGAAAGACACGGTATTTATTATTTTTAGATCTTTGAATGAAATAAAGGAAGTTTCTTTTTTCCAGAAAGCAAAACTTTGTGCTTTGCTCTCATTTATTAAACATGTTTAAAAACTCCCCCTTCCCCAAGGGATAAGGTAACCCCGCAAATTTTTTTCTCATTACAGTCACCCACTTAGGGTTTGTAAGGGTGTACCACCCCTAATTTGATGTTATTTTTTTGTCGTCAGGGTGGGCGGAGATGTTACCTTGAAGATAAAGTCCTTGAAAGGATATAGAAGTGGGGGTACTTACGTTCAATATAGCCCCTGGCAGCATTGTGGGAAATAACCTAAACGGGGGTGTCCTACCCTTAATGTACTGGAAGATCTTGTTGCCACCTTTCTGCCATTCTACCTTGTACAGCTGTTCCTTTGGCACACTGTGCTCGCATCTGAGGGTCACGTCACCACCCTTTATGGCGTAACGAGGCATTACTAGATCCAGCCTTTCTATATTCGCCACAGTGCCTGCAATAAACGAAAAGTATTAATAAACAGTTTTATATGTTTTTTGAAAGTACAACTTGAATTAGTCCTAATAACTATTTTACTGCGTAAAGTATGCAAATATATAGCATACTGTGCCTTCGGACAGGTGGAAATCAATGCCGCAAAGTGGGATTAATTGCGAAAACTAATTTCATTAAAATTTCGACTGGACGACGATGGTTCCAGTGGTTTTCATCCTGCCAAATATCACACCAGATCGATTGAATACGAGCAAGCTTTTGGTATATCTACGTGACCCATTTAGAGTAGTTTTCCCTGCAATATTATTAATTCATGCTGGACCAGGACGTGCTCAGAGAATTAATTAAGCTATCATATCATCACTATCACGATTTCTCGTCTCATTTCGTACAACAACTTTTATGTTTAAGATCTTTTGATAAAACTAAACTTTTGATAAAAAATCTTTTGAAAAAATAATAAAATCCTATCTTACAAACAGTGTAAATACGTTGAAGTGTACTTAACACAGTGGCGTGCATACAAAAGTCAACTGGAACCCTTTATTACGTCGTAAAAACTGAACATAAAATAAATCTACGGTGTCGCCCGGTAAATCGTAAATTTAATTCTTCGCTAGCGGTTTGTGAATATTAGCGGTTTCCGGTATATTAAATATTGCCCACGTCGAGGCCGATAGTATTATTCAAAAAATAATAAAATACAAAACTCGAGCGTACAGAAAAATAGAAAAATCGCGGTTATTTCATAATACCCTGCCCGACGTTAACTCCGCGCGCGGGGAAAACCGGAAGCGGATAAAACCGCAGTAACTAGATTTCAATGTTATTTTAATAACCGTGGAAAATTGCCCAGTTTCATTTTTTGCCCCCGGTATGCGGAATATTCTATTTTTATTGGTCGATATTTTGATATCAAATTGTTGAATTAATTTCTTTAGTTTTTTAATGGAAATGATTGATAAAAATGGTAAATAACGGTAGACAAAGGTTTAAAAATATATATATTTTATTACTAATTCTTGTCAACTTTTGATATTTTTTTACATATATTTTTTCTCTTTGCCTATGCATACCACATGAATTAAATATTCACGTCGAATATCACGGTGTCTACAGATAGACCGTGTTTAATAATTCTCATTAGTTTTACGGACACGCGAACCCTTCATTTGCATATTATAATTGACGGTTACGAATTTTGCCTCATGCACGACGCCCAGTATTAGCCAAGTCCAAAAATACAAATATCAGTGGGTCTAACGGCGAATTAGACCATTATGTAACGCCCTTTTACCATTTACCTTATTCAGATTACAATACAGATACAACCCGATACATTAAGGCATTTCAAACGATAGTATTTTTACATAATTGCTTTGTATAATGTTGAGATTTTGACTGATAGGTTGGGATTCAGAGTGGAGATGCAAAGAATTAAATACTTCATAAAATTTGGAGATATGAGCTGTTGAACAGCTGTGGAAGTCTGCGTATTAGTGTCCAAAATTTGACAGTAATTACCGGAAATTTGAGGTATATCCATCGTGTTTGCATAGCAGCGGTGTATTATGGACATTAATTAATATAGGGAAAGATCAATCAAAACGGTGATGTAGCCTGTCATCGCCAAAATATCCTGACCCTTGTACGACATGCCTGCGGTCTGGTGTTCTTTACTTAGAGCCCTAATATTTTACAGAAAATAGACAACATACTTAATACAGCAAACATATTATTATTTCATCCACTGCTATAGATTACACTAGTCAACAGTCAAAATGTACATTGGATGCGACTATTTTTTTATATATATACTAAGGCCCTCTAAACTCAAAAATCGCATAAAAAATTCAATTAAAAACCTCTACCATGCATTTAAACTGCTATAAATGACGAAAAATACAAAATAGAGAAAAGGCCGAATTTTGGCAGTGTCGTACCCATTGGTCATAATTGATCATAACTTCGGTATTTTTTCATAGTTTTTCATCGTAAATACCTTGTTCTCTTCGTAAAAGGGCAAACTCTACGTAAAAAATAAGAAACTGAGCATATTTTTACTATTTCTACCTTTCCCTGGCGGTTAAATGAATGTTCGATTTTCATTTATACTAAAAAAATTTCAAATTATGGTCAATTGCACTGAAACCACTGAAGCGATTGTAAAAAATATTAACAACATTTATTGGTGATTCAATTGGCTTTAATTTGATGTACCGAACGACAAGATTTGATGTTCCGAACTCGAGATATGCTCCAAATAGTCGAACTACCTCCAAAAAAATTAACAAAAAAAAGAAAAATTCATAACTCGAAAACGTATCCATTCAAAAAATTTTTAATGCGATTTTTGAGTTTAACGGGCCATGGTATCTAAGAAAAAAATAGTGGCATCTAATGTACATTTTTTTTTTATTATTGACTAGTGTTGACTAGTGTTATAAATCTTATTTTTCTCTGTGTAACAGCGACTAAAATAAGCTGAATCTTTGTTCGGTTCGTAGTCGAGAAGTTGAAGCGGATTTGGGAATTTCTTGTGGTCGAAAGTTCCTAGTAGATGTTCCGGTTAGTTTTCCGCAAAATAAATTCGAAATTCGATCGTTGGACGAGCGAAACTTCCCTCGCATTCTTCACATGTCAAACTTACACTATAAGAGGTTCAACAGAAGTTAGCGTAAGAAACTTACGGTAGATCTCTCCTTGGAAACTTACGATCACAAAAGCGATCCTGTTATGTGATGTTTACCAAAATAAAGATAGAGAAACCCATCTTTGTAATGCAGTAACTATAATTTTAGTTTATCTGAAAGAGTTCAGAAGTTATGACTTATTGAAGTTATGACAAAAAACAACCCCCTTCAAAAAAAAAACTATATCACAGTCTGTTGGTTCTAGACAATTTATGATGTAGAACATATAGACTTTATCACGTGACTTTCTGGTATTGAACAACACGTGCCTCTGGCAGAAATCGCACCGGAAAATCCTCGAATTTACTATCGATACGTCTTGTGCAGTGGAAACCGCACCGGCGGCCATTTTGTCCGGGTCGCGTTGCACAAAATGTCCGCCCGACCGCATTTGACAAATCTAACGAAAGAGGGCGCCGCTGCTGCACGGATGTCGCCCCGTAATGCAATACTCGAAGGAGTTCAAATTCCCCACGGTTTTGCCCACCGTTCGTACTAACAAGACTTCGTTCGCGGATGGGGTCGAATTTATTCTCTGCCGAAATATCGCGCTAAGAGGTTCTCGAGGAATAAGCCGGAAGGACTCTTCTGACCTTCTTTTTACCGCCGACACAACTGACAATAAAATGGGTAGTAAGTTGTGTTACTTCCGCTGTAACGAAGGCACAAAGTATAAAATTGAAGTTGAGAGATCAACTTGAATCAGAGGGATTTATAAAGGATATATGAGTGTGTTATATTGCTACTATATATACCTGTATTATACCTATATTTTCCAAAAATCTTCAAGAGCCGCAGTCTAGTTATTATAGTGCTTAGCAGCCAGAGAGACAGAATAGCAACAACTACGACTGCATTGTGTGTCAAGGACGGTTTTTGTGACGATTCTAATATCTATTAAAGTTAAAAAACAACGTAAAGTTTCTCAATTACTACCTGAAACTTTCCAATGAATGTAACTTCTCATTATACACCTCGGATAACGTTAGCAAAGTGTCGGGTGAAATTCAACCCCCGCGCGGCTGCTAGAACCACCCCAACGTGGAATTTCATACGGTAGGGACCGAAAACTAATAGCACTAAATTATTCTCCTCGCTGAACTATCGTTTTTCACATTATCGCTCAAAGTACAGGACCGTACTCAGCTGGTTATCAGCTGGTTATCACTTTGGTCAAAATCTTTTGAATACCTTTGAAAATACACGTAATATTTGCGACTTCCGCTTGTGGAATTGTCACAAAAACCAATCCAGTTCATCCTTTGGTAATTCCAAAGAAACTTGCCATCAGAAAACGTTTTTAAAAAAAATTAAAAATTATTTCGCGCGATGTTTGTAAAAATTTGTAATAAGTGAAGTGTGATGTCAATTTGGGCGATTTTGGAGGCGATGGCACATGCAAATTATTTGTTATGTAGGTGAGTTTTTAGAGGTTAGTTTTGTGCTGTTATTTGACACTTCCAGCTCGAGTTAGGTAGGAGGCATGCGTATTGGTTATGTATACTGAAGTACGGTCTAACCATTTTAAAGACGACCAATTCTCCCATAAGAAAACCGGTTATTTACACGTGCGAATCTCCTTTACAGTGGTTTAGTTATACAGTGAATTATCGTGGGTGATTTTTGATTATGTAATGAAGTATTGCATCCTGTGAATGGTGTCGTGGCAACAAATTGGTGGGTCTTCCCTAAATATCTAAAGCTACAACGTCTGAAAAAGTTTGGAAGAGTCTAGATATCGCAAAATGTCACAAATTGATAGTTCCACACTGTGTAACGTTAAATTTCCCTAAAAGCACAAGGAAATGATTCATTACTTTGTCTTTGAACGTGTTAAATTACAATCTAAAACTCCAGGTTAATATCAAAGCCAGTCAAAGCTAGTAAATCATTTCTTTTTTAAATAATTACTTACCCGATCAACTAGAAATTAAATATCTGGTATATCTAGCACACCTGCTACCCAGGTGGGGTGAACTCGCAAATTGCATCCCTCTCCGATGGGGTGGAAGCTTCGAAACAATGAAAAATCCTACCCTGTGTCGACCCTGGCTTTGCCCTGGCTTACCGGGGTTAATTAAGACGACATATTTAGCAGATAAACATTCATCATCCACAGGCAAGCTGCCAGAAAGTGCTCCAAACACCCCCCTCCTCTCTAAGAAAGTCTGAAGCACTACTCCAACTACTGAAAGTGGGGCAAGGCGGGTACATAATGCCGGAGGACAAAAAATACTAGTTTAATGAAGTAAAATAATTAAGGTAAAGCTAATTATTTTACCCCATCTTCGGATTACACCGCAAAATGAATTTCTAAGCTTTCGTCGGGCTTGTACAGGTCCGGATTTACAAAAATTCTATTCTTGTCCATACCACCGTTTCGTGTAGCAACTGCTCGAAAGTAAGATGTAATTAATGAAGAAAATTGTTCTTAAAAGCATTCTTAATGACCTAGATATCACAGCTAAGCGATCTTTTGATCGCAATAAATGATATTAATTTAAGAGCGAAGGGAACGCTAGAGTTGCCTGCGCCATGGAACGATCTAGTAATTTGTTTGGATTAAATCGGTCGTAAAGTTGGTAATGCCGGGTACCGAGTAAGGGCGGGTCACCCTAGATTATCCTTTTAAATTGGCCAGGAGAAATCTATGGGATTACTTCACTTTTTGTCCGGGTTTACTTCGACGATTTTTACTTAGATTTAGTTTAAGTTTAAACTTGAAACCCGAGCAAGATTTAAAGTGATAGCAATTTCCCCGAAAATCTCTGTGCACTATACTCCCGGCCTAACTATTTAATGAGGGCAATTTTCCTCAAAAGCCGATATTTACAGGGCCGCTCGTAAAACTGTACAGGCTTACTGGCACTGTAACTAACATAAAGTTACAAATTTGGAATTTGGTAACGTTTCCATTCACTTAAGACATATTATGAGCTATTTTATTCAGCTAGCTAATTTTCAACCATGAATTATGGTTGTATAATTCAACTATGAATTATATACCAGAATTCATGGGTTATATATTTATTTGGTTGCCACTATATTTTGTTCCGTGATTATTCACTATATTTCTTTCTGTGGCTTATAAATATTAGAAATGTTTTTGGGTTACGCAGATTTTCAACCCCATTATCGTCTCATTAACCTTTCCGGAAAATTAGAGGGATGCAAAGCGTAATTTGTCGAGTGGAAAGTTGACGAACCGCTTGACTTGACTCACTCACTTTATATTTCCAATTAGACCGCCCTTAATTTTCAACCTTTATCAGGGTTAACAACCCTTTTCGTTTCATCCGAAATTAATTTCACGGAATACCAAAAAGCAACACTTGATATCGTTTAGTCTAAATAAATAATGAGAGCTATTTTTGTTGGCTGTTATATGACACTCCTTAGCAATATTGATATTGTCAGGCAGTGCCAACAGCCAAAATATTCCTGTGATAATTCTTATTTCAAATGTTGTGATCAGAAAGTCTTTTTACCAGAAGCATATACCTCTCAAAGGAAAGTGTCTCAAAATAGCAGTCCACTTCACCGTACGTTGTAGTTCGCTTAATACTCAAGTATAAGTAGATGGCGTTCAGCTCGCTGTTTAAAATTCTCCAGATGCCCTCTGAGTACATACAGACTGCATTTTTCCGTAAATCGAATTGTTGTACAGCCGCCGTGTGTAGGTAGATGCATTGTAATGCATTGTAATGGGTCGGAATTTGCTTCCATTGAGCTCCCATTTCTTTCGCAAACCGACGAGCTGAGTAAAGTGTTTCAACCGAGCTATTCATGTTCACGAAAGCTTGCGTGATGCATATTTTGTTAGATTTCTTATTCACTGCATTTTTATTTTACGAGAAACATTTACGAGACCAATTTTCCACTGAATTCAACATCTTAGCGAAAATCAACAGAAAACGCGATCATATTAGCTAGAAAATTATGCAGTACCTTTTAATAAGCCCACCTACGGCTTTGTAGGCAAGAGCATTACATTAACACTAGATTAAAAGCGCGTTGATTCACTTCTAGCATGTACGACGATGTTCAAAGTATGTTATACAGCTACACGTTTAGCCGGGGTGACTTGTTCTACCCCTTCCGACCGAATAATTAACTCCAGAGGACTAAAAAGGGTTACGCCGATGAACAATGAACAAAAAAAGTATGCTGGCGCGCGGCCGAGATGTGAAGGCTTATTAATTAATACGACGGTAGCGATGCGTACGTGAACCCGGCACCTCCGCCATTTATTCGAACTCGCTGATTTTGGTCTAAAAGGTTCGCGTACTATTTTTGTTCTTTACATTTTGCCGGGTGGTTACGTAAAATTAATAATTCACTGATGGATTTGTCCTGTTTTCACAATTCGGTGGATGATTATTGTCATAATAAACATCCGCACTAATTAGGTACGTTCTGTTTGACATCGAGAGTACAAAAATGACTTCTGTGAGATCTTTAACAGAGATATGGGGAATTTTCACAAACTTCAAACATTCTAGGAATATTTTGGCTGGTAGAACTCACTGAGAATATCACAGTTGTAATAATTTGATTCGTTTTGCGTGTGTCGCGAGCAGATAGATGGGGTGGTTCGTGCTTAAGCGTGTAGGTGGCGCTGTGGCCAGCATGTTCAAGTGGCATTCCGGGGCCATTAAATTAGGCCAATCAGAACCATGGGACATAACGACCCTGTCGATAAATCATCCCGAAAACGGATACGACCAGCCGAAACAATAGACCCCCCCGTACTCCACGCCATGGCGTTTAAGGGATGAAATACGTTCCCAAATATTTACACGAGAGCACACTGTTATTTTTCCTCGAACGGGAAACCCCTTTCTGTTTGTTGTTCGCTTGGAAATTTTGTTATTATTTTCAAACTCAGGATTGGGTGTTAGTGGTCTCTCGCTATGTTAGTGTTCGATATAAAACGTATACGCTATAAAGCGAAGGTTTCAAAAATAGTCGTCCCGGTAAAAATTTTCCAAGTTGCGAGCACGAGATAACTTTTTCGTACGATAAAATCCGTTTATCAGATTCGTATCGATCGCACCGTACGCTTCCAACTTCCGGTCCCCTGTCCCGGTAATAGAAAGAAGAAATAAAAATCTCCAGCTAACTAAATCAGCCCTAAACGATAGGGTCGCAGCGCCCCCTTTTATTTCAGGGCTTTTCACTTTAAACACATCTCCATCGAATCCAAGCCAGCCCGAAAAAGGGATAACACTTATAAATACTCTCTTTTCTGTCCTATTCTTGGGTTTATTTAGAATATCGAGGATGAAACGTGTAAACTTTATGCAATTTTGATGTGTAAGTCGGTATACATACTCAGAAAGTCACCGGATGATGAGCTGGTATCAGTTTGGTCATACTTGGTTGAATCCCTCAGAAAATGCACGTAACTTTGGTCAATTCTGTTTGTCAGATTGTCAGCAAAAACAATCCAGTCCGTTCCTTGGTAATTCTAAATGTTTATAACAAAATTTTACGTATTTATATAAATAATAAATAACGACAAATTATTATTCGTATCATAAACGTATAACTGTAAATGAGCCGCAAGGGAAATGAGGTGTAAATTTGCCAGAAGAGACGTTTGTAAAATGGAAATTTGCCAATTAATATTAATATACCATTGTCTGTGATGGACATGAACATGTGGAAATAAAATTACCATATATTATGCAGATATATTTATGTGTGGATGTTGTACAGAAATTTAAATATACATATTCTATTGGGTAATTTAGGTTACATAATTATTTTCTTTCCATGGAGATGTTGTAATCTAATTAAATTCAAGATCCTAATCTAACCAAATTCAAGGTTTAGCAACGTATTCACATCGGCTGCACCAATTATATTCGGTTAAGAAGGTATTCGAAGCATACGACATCGTACATTAGGTTCCTGACCGGCGTAATTGTCAAAGTTTGCAAATTAAAGGTGACTTCGTCCTCATATATTACCCCCTTAGCAAATGATCGCCATTAACCAACCCCCGTCTGCCCGCCAAACCCAATCTACCCCATTTCTCGTTTTGCACACTATCATCACGTAGTAAATCAATTTAGGGGGTCCCGCGTGTGCCAAACTACTACCCCGTGTTAATATTTGAGGGGTTAATTAGTTTTATGGATATAATTAGTGTATGAGTTACACCGATGATTGTGAATCGGGTATTCGTTACTTTGTATTCGTTACTTGGTATCAGAAAATTCAAATGTTAAGACATAGTTAACAGGAAAGAAAAGAAACGAAATTCAACAGGTCGTTGGCATTCATAGATACAAACACAGAGAGAGGGTACTGAAAATTGAATAAATAAATGTGGCGGTTGACCCAGATGCTCGCTTTGGTCGCCTAATGGAACTACAACAAGTGCATTTCCTCCTTAATATATTCACTCCGAACAACTCGAGATCGATTACTTTATTTCCGGCTTCGTATTTCTAATTTTATTCGGTAGCAAGGTGCATTAACGACGCCGAAGTGGTGAAATCTTTTTAACGACTTAACGTACGTCGTTCTTGTTAGTGACCATTTCCGAACGCGCTCGTTAACTGTAACGGTCCGTTACGCGGAAACATAAAACATTTCCAGCGTTCCGCTACAGTGTGTTGTTGTAAATTACCTGGAATAGTACAGAGACTACAGGGAGTTGAAAAAAATGCATGTTTTTTTTTCTATTTGTGGTTTGAAGTCGATAATTATCGGGAAGATTTTCTGTGGTTAAAATGAAGGACTAACTGATAGCTGGCTGGGTGAAGTGACGACCCAGATTACAAAAGGGAAGACCATAAATAATTTAAGCGTTTCGAAAGTAATAAAAGAGGCTTCTGGCTTGAAACTAAAACAAGGCACTACGATTTCACCCGCGGAGGGAAAATTACTGTTTACGACTGTTGGAGACGTAAAAAAGTAACCGTTTTCCAGGACATAAATCGCTTCGGAGAATTTGTTGTTGTCCAGTAATTCTGTTGTCTATTACTTTCATTACTTGAATTCTATGTTGTATCCAATAAATTTTTCCCTCTGTGTAAAAATTAGTGCTCTAGAATTACTGTAGTAATACTTACCCTGTAAATTTCCAAACTGAAACGGTGACATTATCCCAAAATTGACGAACGTTTCATTTAGGGGTAGATAGGTGCCGCCACCGCTCGCAAGCCAGTCGAATTATCCGCATCGATTTCGAATTAAAACAGAGACCGCCAGATGGTCGATGCAATTCCAAGAATTAATTACAATCGCCAACACCGGTGGTTAAGTGGCAAATTCCACCCTGTATCTATCTATCTACCTTTCACTCTGTCTCTATCTTTGTTCTCCAAACCAGGCGCTTATTAAATTACTTTCGACATAAATCTTTCGAAAGAGGACGTTTAGAGAGATGTCAGGGTTGCTATTCTTAAATCATTCGCTTTGAAACGTATACGCTTCATTGCAAACCATTTACTTATAACAATATTTAATAATCAAGCAGTTTTAATATCGCATCGATGTTTTTTCTTATTTCTAGATAATATAGATCTGCGCTACACTTGAATACAAAAAGTATGCGTGTATAAATAAGGTTTCATTGCGACTGGCCAGGGATACGTACCGTTCCGAGTGATCGTAAATGCAGCGAAGGGTTAAGAATAGAGCCCCTAGTCGTTTGGAGGTGGGTGCCTTAATTAGGGATGGCTTGGATTGACCTGTTACGCGGCTCGACCGATTCCGCCAAATCAACATTCAACCGTTCTGGTGTCGACAAAGCTTAAATCCGTTTGATCGGTGGCGAGCGGCCAATTTATGTTTTATATACTCAACAGGTAGCCGATTAATTTCGAGCCATTAAGTCCGACATCGTTCGCGATATGTGTCATAAATGTTCACAGCAGCGGCGGCATAATATCTTTCTGCAAACATATTATTCATGTTATGCAGTAGAAAAACCAAAAGTATCAGTTCTAGTAATGAATAGATTGAATAGAAAGTACCGAATACCACTCTATTGTACTTTTAAATCGATTGTTTGTTCTTTTCAAAGCTACCGGACAAAGGATTCTTAATTTCCGCTCTGTTGGCCGTCAATACCTTAATATTCAGACGGAAGATGGCGTTCGCAAGCTTTTAGATATTCAGTCGCTTCAATTTTCCGCTCGGAGAATTTTCCGCTGGCTAGCGAACCAAACAATAACATAACAATCGCCGCGGGTAAGAATATCACCAAACTGCGTGTTTATTTTCAACTCACTGTTTTTATAACTTGTTATTTTTAGAGGGTGCTCGTACCCGCTCGGAAATGTTTATTATTTATGGCCGTATTCTGTAAGCAACACGCAACATAATTTTAACTAACGTACTGTACGATAAAGGTGATACATCACAACAAATTTAACAATTATCAAAAAACATCCTCAATTTTCTCCAAATTTTCCCTCTCAACACCCATCGTGGACAAATCATTAATTACCTTAACAAACACGACACAAACAATTATATTCGACGCTTCGTTCTTCATATTTACAAAGAGTTCTGAAGTTTCTATGCGTGGAACTTTCGAGAGTTTGAAATTGACGGCCTAATTAGTTGGGGCTTCTTCGTTCGAAGGGTGCGGGGGAGGGGAATGATGCTACCAACTATTAGACGCTTGTTAAGGGATGATCAATAGCTTGGCTTCTAGGTTAATTGTTATGTATATTAACCTCCCCTATCTGTGAAAACACCCTGCAGTTTCGCTCTGTTTGTCAATTTGCTAAGATACTTTAGTAAATGAGAAACTGTCAACCGCGCAACATTTGCGGTTTAATGTATTTAATGAATGATCTTTATGGTGTGTAATCCAGTAGTTTTTGTATGTATGTTTAGTCCGAATATGTTTCGTTTACAACAAATTGGACTAAGGTTTGTCTCGTGCATTACGTGTCATTTCCACACATGGAACTCTAGAGTGATTAAATGAACATTTTCCTGACAGATGGGTTTCCCTCGTGAATTCCATAGCTTTCCCGATGTATGCTTTTGACATCAACCGATTTATTTTTCTATGCTAGTAAATGTATTGCTTCAATTAAATGTATTGCTTCAATTAAATGTATTGCTGAAAATAAATGTATTACTGCAACTGCAGAATATCGAAATCGCATTGCTAAACAAACAAACCAAAACATAACAAAACATATTAAAATGAGGACGAAAATGTACAAACTTTCAGCACAGTTCTTAATTTATTTATTGTTACCAGAGAGCGTTTCAAGTTATGGTACCCACTTCACAGCCCCCTCTAGTCTGTACCGCGCAATATTTTATGGTGAATTCGCTACCTTGTCAACGGCACGAAACTTACAGCCGAGGGCTGAAAATTTAAGGGATAAGAGGAAAGACCAACGTAGAAAGAAACCGCTCCGGATGGCTTGATAAATATTTTAGACGGTATTTCATGTTGTGCGTCGGAAACAATCCAATCATTTGTTGTGCCCGCCGCGATAAACAGAAAACATTCAAATGACAAGCAATTTTCATTAGTATTGAATTGATACTAATACTTTATAAACATATTTCTTTTACTTAAAACTCACCTGAAATATTAGTCACCTTTATTGGAACATTTGTAAACACTATGTTGCCTACTGCTTAGAGAAAATAGTAATCGCAAAGCAAAAAAAATCAATTACAGGGTTGTAATCAGGTCTTTGGCCCTCCATATCCAAAGCCCATTATTCCCGGTTGACAATCGACAATCGTTATTTCGTATCGGCCGACTACGACCGATTCAATTACGTACACACCGCTTCAGATTAAGGGCAGCGCTTAAATACAATAATTCCCGGAGTTTGGCGGCGGCGGTATCCCGTTGTCGTGCGGGGGGCGGGGGCCAGATTGAATTTCGCTCGCCTCAGAAGTCGCGGGGGGGGGGCGATAAGAGCCCATGCGGAGACGGAGGGTCACACCGTCCGGTCTCAAGGACCATAGAAAGGCGTTACCGAACACGAATTATTTCAAGCTGACTTCACACTAAAACCAACGACGCAATTCAGTTACTGTAAAACTTAGGGGTTTTATTTGTTGGTACACGGGCGAGGAGGAGTTTTAGGTAGCTAGCGCCGGGCGTATGTCGCTTGATCTCAACAGGAAAACGGTGAAAATTTAAAAATAAGAAAAGTTTACCGGCTCCTCCACCAAAATTGAATTCGCTCATTTTTGGGTTATTTTCTCGTGTATCGTGATTCTGTAAGTAACGTGACTCAAACAATTTTTACTAACAATTTTTTTCTTTTAATCGAATTTGCCTTATGATATAATCGATTTTGCAATACGTTGTAATATTCAAATAATGCGGTATTGTGATGTGGATAACAAAGAACGGAGTCGGTGGAGAATTTTGCAAGAAACGCTGTGAAAAAAAAAACAGCACTAAAGGCCTATTTTTGTAGTTTGCCGGCTCCTCCACCAAAATTGAATTCGATCATTTTTGGGTTATTTTCTCGTGTATCGTGATTCTGTAAGTAACGTGACTCAAACAATTTTTACTAACAATTTTTTTTAATCGAATTTGCATTATGATATAATCGATTTTGCAATACGTTGTAATATTCAAATAATGCGGTATTGTGATGTGGATAACAAAGTCGATGGAGAATTTTGCAAGAAATGCTGTGAAAAAAAAAACAGCACTAATGGCCTATTTTTGTAGTTTACCGGCTCCTCCACCAAAATTGAATTCGATCATTTTTGGGTTATTTTCTCGTGTATCGTGATTCTGTAAGTAACGTGACTCAAACAATTTTTACTAACAATTTTTTTTAATCGAATTTGCATTATGATATAATCGATTTTGCAATACGTTGTAATATTCAAATAATGCGGTATTGTGATGTGGATAACAAAGTCGATGGAGAATTTTGCAAGAAATGCTGTGAAAAAAAAACAGCACTAATGGCCTATTTTTGTAGTTTACCGGCTCCTCCACCAAAATTGAATTCGATCATTTTTGGGTTATTTTCTCGTGTATCGTGATTCTGTAAGTAACGTGACTCAAACAATTTATACTATTTTTTTTCTTTTAATCGAATTTGCATTATGATATAATCGATTTTGCAATACGTTGTAATATTCAAATAATGCGGTATTGTGATGTGGATAACAAAGAACGAAGTCGATGGAGAATTTTGCAAGAAACGCTGTGAAAAAAAAACAGCACTAATGGCCTATTCAGTGGCCTGGGAGCTGTTGAGACGTTCCGAACTTTTTATTGACGCTTTTCGGGCGATTTCAACCATGGAAAAAATAAAACAGAATGCCACCGGGACCCTATCAATTTATTTCCCGATCATTTGTTACTGATGGCGTTAAGAATAATTTAGAACGTCTTTTTCTGTCTGTGTTTTTTTTTTTGAACATTTTTATGTCTTATTAAACGTAATTCTTGGTCTTATATTATACCTTGACTTACGTTTTGTATACAGGGTGAGTTACAAATTACACTTGTATGTCCGGCTATAAGTTGGATAAATTTACCACAGGCCGGAAATGTCTAAAGATAAAACTGTGTGGGAGGGTCTGAAGTTACGACCCCAGGTAAAATGAATAAGACATCAGGGGGCGATAGCCCGAGGGGTGTTCCTCCCTATATACTGAGGGTTTACGGCAGAATCAGTGCCGGTAAAATTAGATTTTGTTTGGTGGGTTATTTTTAGACCGCTCTAATGTATCTGTAAGGGTTAAACTTCTTTATTTTTGCAAGTTTTCTTTATTTAGACTGTAGACACTAGACAGTAGACGGCAGTAAACAGTAGACGATAGACAACGATAGACAGTAGACGATAGTAGACAGTAGTGTGTCAGTGATTGCTGACGTCACACCCAAGAGTTTGCTTACTTATACTTTGTTTTATCTGATCTTTCCATATCGGTGAAGTTGTGTTATTTACTGTAGATGGCGTGCTTCATAAACCTTATCTTCAAGGTGGATCTCTCCATCGCAAGGGTGAACTCATCAACCCTCGCGACGTATTTCCCGTGCGAAACGCGATAGGTGTCTAAGGCTATGTCCAAAGTTTCGAATTTCAACCCACAATTCAAACTTATCAATTTCGGGGTTTAAGCGTAAAGCGATTTTACGGGGGGTAAAGGGGCGGTAGTGGGGTAGTCGAATGTCGGAAACGCGCGAGATAAGGTAACATTGGACGGTCGCTTGGATTGCTATTCTTAACACTGTCGCTTTGCGTCGTATACGTGTTATTGCGAAGGAGGAGACAATGTCAACGTTAGAAATGTTTGAAACTATTATTTTAAAACTGATATATGAAAACGAACAATTCTGTATTATCTAATAGGGTTTGAAGTAACTGAATGAAGGAACTGTATGTGTTAATTACATAAATACCTTCTGTAATACCTACATCAATACCTTAAAAATATTTATGTATTTAGGAGACATTTGTCTCTTGGCACGTTAAAATCGCTTGTATGAATATAGCGTATACTCAAGAATGGAGCCCCTGTACCCTTTCTGTACGCCACCGCAAACTGTACTTCGGAAAACGGATTATTGTTTAGTCGTGCCCAGGACGAGTAGTCCTGGGACCCCAAAAGAGCTATACGGGCGTTAGGGATGGGTTTTGTTAAGTGTCACATAACGTACTGTATACCCGAGGAATTAGATTTGATTAAAACTTGCACCCAATGCTAGAATTAAGTTCGCTAGAATTGCTTAGGTTATGTTAGTACTACAGTCGTTGTGGTTTATCATTACTTTGATTGTTTGATTATCTACCTATTGTTTATTCAGAATTGATTCAGATCTTTCTATCTAAAATACTTTCTAGATTGTCTTATTAAAAATAGTTTATATAGAGAATGTTTCAGGCAAGTTATATCATTGTAGCATTATTTTACAACTTGGGAGTTACCTGAGTGTAATGGATCTTCTAAGCTCTTTTGCGCGCATCTTGCTGACGCTAAAGATTATAAAGAAAACTAATTTCACGCGCTTTGAACACGCGCCGGTGCAAACTTTAAAATCTTGTCAAAAGGGGATAGGGAAGACGCGAAGTTGCACTGCCTGTGTACGGGTGGTTTCAAACTGCATCCTCTAGAATATTCCGGGTTCATTCATGCCAAAAGATAAGGGCAGACGGCCGCCCAGTTTACAGCAAACTAATAAAACTGCTACCCGCATACACTTGCCTAATTCCACATGCATCTCCAGTCGAGAGCTCGTATATAAGATAACAGAGCGGGAAAATTTCCATCTCGAAGGGTGGAGAAGACAGGGCATTATTAGAAAATTACGTCCACGTCGCTTCTAGAAGATTTGCCGCGAGACGCAGCGCGGACATGCATAAATTTTTCTTGACAGAACAGTTTTTGTGAGCTTTATTTTTCGTTATGTCTCCAGAGTTTGATAAATGTTTTGTTTGGTTATATCTTTGATAATTCAATTAGTTAGGAAACGCCTTTTTCACACATTTTCAAAGGGGAAAATTTGTTGTCAATATAGCTAGGTGATGTATTGACATGTGTTGTAGCTATTAAACAATACATTGGGTACTGGTACCACCACACAAACAATTTATGGCTTCACCGCCTATAGCTGTTTGTGCCGGTTCAGATGAACACGTGTAAGCAATATAGGGGCCGTTATACGCAGTACGTATGCCTGTGTTTAACCACCCCAACTGTGTCTATTAAATTCCATTGCATTTAGCATCAACCACAGCTGATACTGTTATAGGCAAACAATTTTCTCACTCCACTAGTTCAGGTAATGGATTATGTCGACCCAATAAATTAACCCTAAAACGGTTTTGACCGATAACAAGGTGAATAAATAAGCCCTTAAACTAATAAATTGTATATTTTATTTATCTTTTCTGAATCTACTGTAAAATAGTTATTGTTCCGCGATGTTTTTCTTTGTGTAGGGGTGCATAATATAAACCGGAACATGCCCAGGGTGTTTGTTTTCTATCTAGAACTACTCCTGTTCCCGTATAGTTCAAGTATATACCACGACTAAGTGTTGAAACATGTAAGACAAAGTTCAACTGTGTATATACTGCACTACCAGGCTATGTTACAAATTCTGTAAATACGTTTACACGTATTATAATCTATTATTAATGCATAATGCCGCAGCAGCCACATCCTACCCTTTATATGCAGACGCCGTTCATAAATAAAACAACCCCTCTAGTATGTTAACGCCAGCCCTTGAACTAGGTTATTAATAATCAGCACATTATTAGATCATATGCACTGTTAACTATTCTCACTTACAGCGAGATATAATAAGGATTAAAAGGCCTATTTCACTCGGTCTAGGTACCCTAAACGGAGTGGTCCGCACCCAACCTTCCGAGGTTTCTAACTTTCCAAATTTCCGACTAAACTGTTGACATAAGTGTCTAAACACTTTTACCATTATTCAAGTTTGTGAAGCCACGTCCCCAGTGTTAAATTTGACTCTCAGTCAAACGGCACTTTCATTAAACCAGACCGCGACCATTCCACGTGAAAAATGCATAACGTCCAATCTCAGACTTTCATAATAGAGAAATCGTCCAACAAAAAATTACCAGCGCTACCTACAAGAGCTGAGAGCATCTCAAGGAAATGCCTCCACATATTAGAAAGATGGGAGGACGCGACGAGCAGAAAAAAAAACAAACTCTGATAACGTTGATATCCTGGGGCAAGCTGATAGAGCGCGCTTTTTCTTCCGTTTCCGGTTTGAACGGAAGTAACGTCGCTTCGTCATCGCGGCCGCATAAAGGATCCCGGTCGTAATGGCCGACGGGATGCGTCGTCCTTGGTGCGGTTTATTTAATATTTAGGTGGAAGGATGTCGAGATAAGGTGGCCAAAAGAGCGTTACAGTTCGAGACGGTATCGTCGTTAACAGTGTCGAAATTTAGTTCAGTTGTGCTTGAATGACTTGAGGTGATGATATTTAGTCTTTGGCAAGATGTTCAAGGACTTCCAAGGACTTATGAAACCAGCATATCCATATCGTGCGATTAAATCAGACACCAAGAATACCAAATTGATAACACTATGTTGGTTGTTATTATTAGTTACAGTGTTAACAGTAATATAGCATAAAATTTGTTGAATAATAGGAATTTGCAACGAATTGTACAGGAATGGGCCGAGCAAATAATTCAGAATATTTTGTAAGGAAATCACTCGTCAGGACAGTCAGGGAAACGGACAGCCAGTTAAATTTATTATAACTTTGCAGACGTTCGAGTTTGTCCTATTTCCAGACCCCCTTACCTGGCAAGTCCTAGAATAGTGAACAAGGAAAAAGCCACAAGGATATCATACTTATCTGAATCGATGATACACTGTCAGTTGAATATATTATACTAATTGTTACGAATAATAATAATTCGGACAAACTGGACTGTTTTTTTGTGAGAATCTGACAACCGGAAGTGGCAAATGTTACATGCGTTTTCTTTGGGATTCATTCGATTTTGACCAAACTGATAACAGCTCATCCTGCGGCATCCTGTTTTATATATATATATATATATATATATATATATATATATATATATATATATATATATATATATATATATATATATATATAATTTGTTTTTAAGGTTGTTTTGTAAGCAAGAATAATGTAATCTGCTATCTACCTAATCACCTAAGGGGAAACAACAATAAATTTACACAGTGTATCATTTCGACCCCCGACAGTCTGGATAATCCAAAGTAAATCCATTAATCCATCAATAGCGTGGATTAAATTTCACAGAGGAGTGGGTGATGAGTGAAAGAGCTCGCTGATGTACAGTGCGGTGGTCAATTTGTACAGCTTAGCCAGAAGAACTTACCATGTAATAATGCAACGAATTTTTTTTGTCACGTATGCATTTAAAATTGTTATTTATTACTCTACTGCTGTTAAAATTCTGTTACGATACGGAACTAACATAATGTTATGAATTTCGTATTCTAAATCGTATACTAAATCGACAGTGGGCGGCAGGCTTATACCGTGAAGTGCGCCTTTTCCTAGCCGACATTTATATGCACATCCGCGCCGATGTTAAGGGGGCTTAAAATTCAGCAAAGTGCAGACGATAACGTGGCAACGTCGTGGCATAATAAAGCCAACGCCAGCACTCGTTTGTATTCCGGGTGTTTGCGATCGAGAGGTCGCTGCTGTCGCGACCCCGCGACTCTTTCTCAGACCTACAAACACACACACACACATGATACGTCAGTTTTTAAGGGACGTTTGCACACTCGGGTTCTATTATTGTCCCTTCGCTAAACTTATTCTCACTCGCATTCTTTGATTTGATTAATTTTACGGTCCTTAATGCAGTTTTTCAACGGAACGTTTGTTGCGACTAGAAATCGTTGTTTTTGAGGAGAGGATTGCGAGCACGACTGCGCCATGTTGTGTACAGGCTCACCGTCGGTTGAACTTAATTAAATCGCTCACCCCGATGGGATAGGGTATTAGTTCCGAGTAGTTTCTTTCGCCAATAAGATACGAGTTTACAACAGAACTAAGGATTATTATTATTTAGCTGGGTTTCTGTGTTGTTTAATTAATATTACGAGAGATCCGTAAGCAAGCGCTGTTACCCTCGTGTTGTTTATGTACAATTAGGAAAATGTTTCACCCCGGGCGGCCGGATTTTCGAATTAATTACTCACCGTAAAGTGACTAGGAGTAGAGCGTGAATCAAAATTTGTGATTATTTGATGTGACTTTTGTTTTCTGTCTCATTTATCACACATGTAACAGATTTCTTTTAATATAATATAACTTTATGATCAACTAGCCAGAACTAGCTCACAAAATTCTGTGGAAAAAAATTTTATGAGTAAAGAAACATCCCTTAATATGAAACCCAGTTCTCGTAAAGGTCTCGCTCTCTCTCTCTCCATAAAAACCAGTTCAAATTCAATTACTGTCTCGGATTAGGTCCGAAATGTTTGTCCGAACACACACAAAGAGGTCTTCTCGGCCAATAGGCACTAACGTCAAATTGATTTTTATTTATGGCCGAGCGGTGTCGATATTGGCTCCTCCGCCCCGGATATTTCTTTATTGGGCCCTTATGCTAGAGAAATGTCCCAGGGATTGAGCCCCTTTCTCCCGCCCCATAGCGGAAAAACACGGAATTATTTCTAGGGGTTATCCGCCGGAAATAGAAGCTACGAGACGCGTTAGTTAATTTCTCAAGGGTGGTAAGTGGCTGCCCTACTTTAAGGGTGTAAGTTATTGTTCTTGGCGGCAGGGCCGTGCAACCTAACGTTAGGTAGCTTCACCTTTTTATTAATTAACTTGAAGCACACCCAGTATACGGCACTTGTATTTTATAAATAGTTACATCTTATAAGAGAGTTACCACCCCTAATAATATAAATAACAAATATACAGCACAAGCTTGACAAATATATTTATCAGAACGGTTATTAAATCGATGGAACACAGATACCTGCTATACCTGCCTTTACCGTTTATAAATCCATTAGTGGATTATCGGGACTATCAATAAATAACGGCATTATCGCACCAGTTGTTGTATTGGATTTATTTAGAGAACCAGCGACCGCACGCGCTTTGGCACAACTACAGAATATATATTATAGATTATGGATTATTCAGCGACACATCAATCTTTCAGGTCGCCATTCAGGTATTCAGGCGCCTATCACATCGATCGACATGTCCAAATTAAAAACCCAATTCTATGCTTAATGGGTTTTTATTAGCATTGTTCAGATTGGGGGATGACCGAACCCGATCGATGGGCTTTATGTAGCGTTAAATGCCAATGAATTTTGGGGCGCCATCTGTCCGCAATCTAGCATACTAACACCTCTTAATTGACATGTAATCTATGTCGCGCACAATGAGCGATTTTGATTTTATTTTCAGTATACTTTAGATGTTACTGTCTTACTGTTAGATGCTTCTGTCTGTCAACAATATATTTTGAATTATTTTGTAGTAGAATTAATTATCTTTTCATTGCAGCACGAACGAGAGGCAAAACTTTTAGACTCATGCAAAATGAGTTTTGTTTGTGTTTGATCCATACTATGAGATAATATAAAATACAGGGTGGGACAATTAAATAGTATACTCTAAGCTAGCAACCTGTAAGAAATGAAACAGGCTTTGTGTTTCTTATTTTTGTATTTCAATGTGACTATTTCTTCTAAATTTTTTATGTTATACGCTCGATAGGTTTTCGTTGCGCCTCTCGGTGATTTAGGCACACAATCCGCCCGATAGATGGCGCTTTTTACAGCCTCGAATCCACTTTTATTGCGGCACAGACTTTATCGTTTCGTTTTTCTCTCTCTTTCTCGTGGACACTAATGAAGATTTGATTCTCTGTGTGGCGCTGTTGCTTTGCTATTCTGATTACACGTCCGGAAAACAACGTTCCCGGCGTCAGGGAGCTCATCCCGCGGGATCTCTTTTTACGACGGTGGCCGTTGTAATTCGACCGTTTTCGAGATTATGTTTTATTTCACCTTGTTTTTGTATTTCCTAATGCATTCAGCGATAAGATCTTCTAAAACTTATTCGGTGTATCTATTATACAGTGTGGGAGGATATTCTTGACTGTATTTCGTGGAAAATCCCAACTTATTACGCCGCGTAATGTTTATATTTCATTAAAATAACGGTTGGTATTTATGTTATCTGTTACCCACCAGTGCCTAGGGTCATTATAGTAACTCAAAAGAGCGCCGCATTGCTACCAGCGTTGTATATCTGTTTAAAAACGCCCACAACTGTGTGCCGCTGACATTAATGTTGCTTTAAAACATTTGAAAAAGGCAGTGGGCGTCGGCTTGCTTGCTCCAACACTGCCGACAACCCTCAAACACGATGAATTAATGTTTGGTTAACAGAACAATGTTAGTTTGGCAGACTGTTACTAAGATTACAGAATAACATTTATGCATGACAGGTCTATAAAGTACTCTATTCATCAAAGTAAAATACTTTTCAACGCAATATTAAAACGTGCCATACCAAACTTAATTTTAAATTTTATCAAACACAGGCCGCCATAATGTACGTGGAATGCTCAAACAAAAAACGCCGCGTTTCGTGCGTCACACTGCACGGCTGATTAGTTAATTAATTAACCAGTACGCTATGTTTCCTCTTGTGTTGTTTTTTCTGCGCTTTTTTAGACCGCCATATCCTGTAGTGAGTGCTTGCAAACGCCAAGCGCTCATTACAGGCTTGCGTACATTTCAAAGCTGCCTTTGATGGCAAACAGAAACGCTATCCCATCTAATTAACTATATACGACTTAATTAAATCCAACTGCATCGACAAAATCGAGTTTTAAACGCGAAATTTGATGTACCGGATAATTAACCATTTTGGCGGCGGCGCCGGGCGAAACAAAGATTTTTTTTTTAGGTTGCCGCCAAAAAAATGATCAATAATCATAAAGTGGTGACCAATGGTGAACAGTTTTCTAAACTGCAGAGAAGAAAATTCTCGATAATTTTTTGTCTAACAAAATTTTATTTTAACGAAATAATCAAATACCTTCCGAGAACGCTAGTTTTTTCTTGTTTAAAGTAGGGGTGACCTCCCCGGGGACGTGTCCCACCTGATGTTAACGAAAATAAATGTTCGTTGTTTGCCGCGAGGTGGTTGGCAGCCCTGTATCGGGCGGTTAATTGATGACCCTGTACAGAGCGGTATATCAAATCACTTTATCGGTTAAAAACATTCCTAATATATGTAATAGATTATGTAATAGATTATATAATAGATTATGTAATAGATTATATAATAGATTATGTAATAGATTATGTAATAGATAAAAACCACCCCTTTATCTCATTCTTAAGGGTGGCTGGCAGAGCAACACGTGGCCACCGAAATAATTCCTAATAGAAACAGATCTAGATCGGCGGGGGTTGGCCTTATTCGGCGTGTCAGTGGCGGCAACTTTGGCCAAGGGGTGGTGGTGGAAGCGCGGAGTAGGGGGTGACGTGTCACGCTACCTGTTGGTCTACACTCGCAAGTCTGTCCCGTATTGATCTGGCGGTAGTGACTACTGCCCTAGCAAGGTTACCACCGTTTTATATTGACCGTCTTTGTCACTTCTTCTCTTACATACAATTTTAGTTTTTTAATCGAAACGGCCTTAAGACATTATGTTGTGTATTGCTTAGGGAATAGGATAAACTTTCTTCGCAAGAACGACGTACTAAATACACTACTAAAGCATTGACAGTTCAAATATTCATATTTCACCATCTGTATCTGTAATCCGCATATCCAGGCGGGCAAAATGAAATAAACGCACGTTATTTACATAAATATTGCTCGGTACGGAGCCGATATATTTGAGGCTTTAGGCTCAAATATCCCGGGGATAGCCCGCTGCACAAGCCAAGGTAATATATTACGTCAATACGAAGGGAAAATATATGACTGTCTTATTTATTCATGTGCATTTCGCCTGGAATTTTTAGGACGCCTACGCGATTTCCGAATATAAATGATCTATTACCGGAAGTGCTTTACCGGAAATGGTCCACGACAAACTAAATACGTATGCATTTTGCAAGAAATTAAACTAATATATACCTAGACAAGAAACGTGCATTACTTTTTATGAAATTGGTATGTCTGGATGAAGGGTAGATTGGATTACGCGGGCTGCAAGAGCTCCCTTGGGATATTCTGAGAGCTCCCAGGACGTCGCGACGCCCGGCAGATGCGACCCTTCCCTCCACGTATGCCCTTTGATCTTAACCCACTAATTTCGACCAAACACTGTTGGAATACGAGACCTTGGATAATTACATAAATTTATCTCGGATATATCACCAACAAATTTTCCCCAACTACAGATAAGAATATGTCATTTTTCGTGAACTAGGCTCGTTTGGTTAAATACAATCAGCCCTTTCGGATTTATAAGTCCAAAGTACATAAGTAAAAGTAGTGTTTACATCTTGTCGCTGCTGCATTATATCATGTAAAGTGTTTCAAAGTTGATAACACGGTCACACCTCGTGTTCTGCAGTTTGTCCAGGTACAGGCGATGCGGCGAGACAAAGAACTTCAGATCGCTTACACTTATCGCGATACAAACAACATATACCGACAAACCGCTCAAACTACTTTTCCCCACGAACGAAACAGATAAATATTAAACTTATTTCGTTTCTGGATGAAGTTTATCCGATGTTTCTTCACATAAGACAAACTACTACCGGAAAAGTAACAAACTACAACAAAAAAAAGTAGTAGGTTGCTTCTTTTCGTGATTTATGAACTGCGCAACGCACATTTATCATTTTACTTCTGTTATAATTAACATCTTAACGACGTTATTAAAGCTATAACGCACGGTGCTAAATACACTTCATAACACCAAGGTAATTACCAAGATTTGATCGTAAAACTGCACGTAATATTTCGCTCGAATATGGCATAAACGTTTATATCTGATCATCTAAATTATAACCTAATAGACTAGTTAAATGATAATAAAATCAAATCTCAAACGTATCCCAGCGTTTGCGTGGACTGTTTGGTTATATTTACGTTGTTTACTTTTTGTGCTAGCAGTTATTATATAAACTACATCTACATTAGGTGGAAAAGTTGCCCGGATGAAAAAGAGACGCGAGAAACGAGAGAAAAGTAAAGTTAATCCGATTTTAAATTACCCTTTTCCCGCAGCTAACGAGTCCGGGAGACAGATGGCACTGATTGAGTTATTTTAACCGAGTTAGTTTTTCGAGATGACTGCTTTTTTAGGTATATACGTTGAATTATATAAGAGATATTTTATAATATTTGCTGCGCAAACATTTTACGCTAAATAATGCAAGAGTAATCTAGCTAGTGGAGATAAAAGAGAGAGACAGGAAGAATAAAACATTTTTCGCCTTGGAGTCTAGCACACCTTTAGACGTTTAAGATTAAAAATTAAAAATGCGCTGTCTAGCTTTTCATTCGCAAGGGGTGGAAGTAACCAACCACCAGGGATAATCTTCGTCGCTAAATTGAAAAACTTTAAGACTGGAAACGTTTTCAGAAGGCTACATCTGATAGAGATGTTCCTTGTAAAGTACTTACACAAAATGTACCTGAACTGTAATAACAAATGCATTAGCATATAAATTGTGCATGCATCGCAATTTTCGCCGTCGTGTACTAGATTCACATATCTCGCAATGCATCTGAAATGAACTATAACTACTAGAGATATACAGAATCGATATTTTTATTCAATTTCAATTTGTTGAAGTTGAATACTCACTTATTAAATTCAGAGTTTACTTAAAACGTGCTTAATGTACATTGTTTTCTGCCTAATATAATATGTAATACCCAATATTTTATCTTGACTAGTAAAGAAGTTATTAGAGACCAAAATCAGTGGAATTGAAAAAACATATAACTGACCTGGTAGGTTCTTCTCTAACAATAATATTATTTAAAAACATACAGTATATTGTCAATAATTACCAGGAAACATAATTTTAGAACAGGTATTGAATATTGTTTTTTGTTGACCAAGTGTATAGACCAAATGGGGTATTTCACCGATGTAAAACGCGAACTGTAGTATGTTCGCGTTTTACAACTAGCGTTTTTATCCCTCAAGTAAAGATTGTTAGGTTTCGTAAAGTAAAAATAGCAAAAGCAAGCCAAGACAAGGGAATATTAAATTTGAATCTGGGTCGACATTATTGGGCGTTGCATTCTTGTGTGACTTGTGTTGACCGCAAAATTCCTACCTTGGAACGCTACCATAGCGAACAATGTTGATGAATGTTCACAATATATACGGCGGTATGCATCTAAAATGCAATTTCTGGGACGGAAATGCTCCGTTTGAAATTTTGTAGGTTTAATAATAGGTAAAGTAAATATAGGTAATGCAAACGCAACTAGTTATATGAACAATAAACGCACATTTATATAACCGATTTATCCATTTCATTACGTGCTTAATTCGTTTTATTTTATTGGTTTTACACGTCGATAATTTGGACTCATTCAACTACATACGTTGTTATCACTCTTCATATAATATGAAACAAATTATTAAACTATTCTACCTTTATAATCATCCGAGAACAAACTGTACACTTGGAACATACAGTAGAACTCCAATTATCCGGATTAATTGGGACCAGACCCGATCCGGATAATCAAAAATCCGGATAATTGGATTTTTTAATGTAATCGAGTAGAGATGATGTCAAACTAAACAGAGCCACTCAAATGACAAATCTGCGCGGCTGATTTCTTAATTGAAATCATCTGTACAAAACGTTACAAGGCAAACAATAAAAAAAAACGATATATTAGCTTACTATATTAATGCATTTCTGTCTGTACATATTAGTTATATTACATTTAATTTTTTTAAACAAGTCGGTTATTAATTTCTGTTTCAATGAGCTACATCGCTTTTTAGCTGCCAAGTCGCGACTTCTTTTAAGATGAAGCAGTTGAATAGCATCACAGTCTTCTTGATTTTCCATCCACACTAATGCTAGTTCCAAAGCCTGAAATGCATCGTTGTGAGAAGGCACGTTTCCCTTTTCTATTTCTTCCTCTGTTGTCGTACCTACCACTGTACAAACACGTCACACACGTCATCCACCCTCGCTGTTGGTTCATGTACACCACAGGAAGATTTTTAATGTTCTTGAACGCCCTAGGTTTCTTTGATTTTCCTATCATAAGCAGTGGAAGTTTGTGAGTTCCTGTTGAATTTCCGCAAGTCAAAATAGTAACACGGTCTTTGCTCATTTTATAGCCAGGTGCCGTTGAAGTTCCGACACCATACTCATCCGCCAGCTTTTTCCCAGATTCACCTTTTGCTAAACGATCAACGATTATCATTTTGTCCTTCACAGTTAAAACAACACGTTTTCTTTTTGGCGCCATCACTCAGTCACAATTTAACAACCAAACAATTTTACAACTGCACCAGAGATCACAACGGAAGCAAGGTAGGGAGTTCCCCTAAGTATGTGTTGGAACTGCGATAGTGCGCACGTATATTATTGCGGGATTTCCCGAATTCATCGTTCCAATTCAGCTACATATGTAGTTGCTTTTATCTGGATAAACTGAACTAAGATTTTTTCGCTGTTAATATCGTTGCTATTCTAACCTTCAATCTATTAAATAAAATAATTTTTTAGCTATGAACAATTTTCGAATCCGGATAATCGGATATCCGGATAATCGAGGTCCGGATAATTGGAGTTCTACTGTACTATATATTGTGGCACCTTGTATATTAGGACACCTTGTATATTATCTGCCCCCGCTGAAAATGAGGGTGAAAGCATCCCTTAAAAGTTTACTCCACCCACGGAGCGCCCTGAAAGAAAAGAAAGCAAAAAGTTTTCTACCCTGTTAAAAATTCCAATGAAAACAGTGATTGAAAAGTTTTTAGCCTATACTTTTTCTTTCAGAACATTAATTTATACCCCATTGTTTAGCTAGAGCTTAGATATTTTAAAGTGGCTCTAGGCCATTTTATAACAGAGTATGTTATATAGCAAAGTTATACAACTAACTAATAATATTAGAAACTTATGAAAATTTCCCAGATGACTAAAATCACAGAAACAATTTTCTTAGTAATCGTTTTTTAGCTAAATATATTCTAAAAAGATCTTGCCTCAATTCCATTTATCAAAATCTGTCACGGTGTATCATTATCATCCCTTAACTCACTGTTTCCCTTCTACGGCGTAATACACCCTCTGGTTTTTTGCGTAATAACTTTTTGTGTTATTTTGTCCTTTGTGATTCTCGAATAGCCCTAAAATCAAACACCGCCTTGGGAGTTACCAGTCCGAATTTAGACCTTACAAAGCACAAAGAAGCTCGCAAAGCTCGTATATGTGTGTATATTCTATTCCCTTTTGGGGTTCAACAGCGAGGAAAGGATACACCGCCGTTCCTTGTTTCGACAATAAAAAAATAACATGGGGAAACGAAAGAAAGATTTGTAGGTACACGTAGATTTTAAACCCACGTTAAAAGAGAAGCTAAGGCCGATTTATAATGCCGAAACCGTAACACTTAACCGTTAAGTGTTACGGTTAAGTGTTACGGTTAAGTCTTATGGTTAGGGCATTATAAATCGACCTTTAGAAGAAATTATGCGCTTAAAAAGCGTTGTCGTGGTACAGATAACGACCCCTTTTATTATTTTCCTTTTTCGACTGCGAAATTTTACGAGCGAAATACGAAGGGAATTTTTTTATTGTAGCCAGTCTATATCTCGCGCGGAGGCGTGAAGGACTTAATATAAAATTCAACACAGGATCCCGGCAATAAAATACGTATATGGGGGCGCTAAATATCCCGTTCTATATTCTTCTTTAGTACCGCCTGCGTATTAAAAATTTGATTTAAACACTGCTCGTTATGTATATTCTTGCTGAGGTAAAATATATACTTACTAAAAGAGGCTTCACCACAGTTATATTTCGAACTTCGAACGGCCTGCAATTTGTCTAAAATCTGCACAATATCTCAAAAATTGTTCCATGGTACACCAATCACGACATATTGTTAGCTCTTCAACGATTAGTTACGAGCTCATTTAGTTATAAATCATTGTTGGTACAACTGAGATGCAGGAAAGACCTATCTGACAGATGAACCTAATCTGTAAATGTGTTTCCACAAAGACACTGCGCTGACATATCCCGGGAACTCGAGTTCATTATGTTCCCTCTGGCACACAGTGTACTGTACTGTGATCCCTTCTGTGCACTGCACCGCCTTCAAATGAGATATGTGCCTGTAAACTGCACGAAATTTGTGCACATCCGGTTTATACGATAAGTCTGATATACGGGCTTATAACTCAAATGCATACCGTGGAACAGATCTTGAGATTACATGTCTTGTATGTTATATTAACACAACAATACAACAAATACCGCAATTTTTGTTTCGAGAAAAATTACAATTTTATTTTTACCGCAGTTTTTAAATGTGTTTATTTGCCTATACTAAATACTCTTGCACTTTGGCATAGGTTCAAAAATAGAGCACCTTATTATTTACAAGTCTTGTAGTTGCATAAGAAAATGGTTGGAAACAGAACAAAAGACATTAATCACTTGTTAGAGTTGCCATTAGCAAGCTGGGGCACTATTGTCTAGTCTGATTGATTGGTGGGGTGACAGGGTTAATGTTTCAGTCCCAGAATTTGATTGAGACACAACGGCTTACACTAATTATAATCCCTGATAAGTAGGGGGATAATGTAGAACGTAGATTATACTGATATTATCGATCTTCTTATATATATTCGCGTATTTTCGGTCTGTATCCAAGTGACAAAGGACTGTTAGAATATTTTCGAGAGATTCATTGTGAAATAAAGTTTAATTTCGCTTGATTACGTTACGGACGTGTGTCGTGTTTATTTAATTAAAATTTCCACTTGAAAGGCTTAATTAAAAATATAAGTGTGCCTGAGCGCAGAGCGAAAAGCTGGCATGCCAACGTGGCAAAATTAAACAGAATTCCCGGAATAGTTCCATACGAGCTACTGCCCAACCCTTACTACATCAAGCACATCCCTAATTATACATTTTCAACCCTTGATGTTCTCTTCTTTAAACCGTTTTATCCACGATAAAAATAAATAATGATAAATATGTTGAAGAATTTTCTTTTAACTAATAGTTTCAAACTAAATTATGAAACGAGTAATTTGGTATTATTTTATGGTTTGTGGGAACTCTACTAATCAAAGTCAGAGGAATATCACCCTCAAAGATAAATCCTCGATAATGGAGTGTAGACACAAAACGGTGACCGCAGTGTAACGATATTGCGTTTCAGTTCAATTATTAACTTTTGAAATTGACATGCGAGCACTGCTAACGCAAATTGAGTATACGTATTCTGGGTATGTGTTGCTATTCTGGCTGTACGCAGCGTCCCAAATGCAATGGATGTGGTGATGTATTGTCATCAAATTGTATTGCACTTGTCGGAGATGAAATTGGCCCGTATAACAACGCTCGCATGTCATGCCATCTATATATATGGGAATTGTCAATCAAATCGACCAAATTGGATACAAGAAGTAGACGACATAGGAAGAAACATTGTGGATAAATGATCTAAGTTTTTGATAATACAATTGTAATTATGACACTTTGGCATTTGTATTTTATTCTAGGGGTTAAATTTAAAGGAAATTGTTCAGTTTATGCGCGAAATAACAGCATTATGAACCGGCAATTTGAAAAATTTGCAATCGCGCGGTTATACCTATGTAACTTTAACATAAACATGGTGCCTGCGTGATGACGGGTTATAAACATAGTTGACGGTGAACGACAAAACCTAACATTATGTCGGATTATATCGCAATATAAACATCTTAACTCTGCCTCGGAAAATAACACCTAATTTCGATTTTCAGCTGTACCATTGCTCTAGGTACCTACCTAAAATTTGAATAGTTTTTGTAATTCAAATTTCCCACCGCAAGTAAAGGGCGTCTTGACGGTGCTTCCGCTCTCATCTATTGACATTTATTTAAGGCAATATTGGTTGGGTTGGGAGGCGTTCAACCTCTTTTGAAATTCAGATTTTCAAATTTAATTGTAAATTTTACGCCAACGTCAGACAGGTGCTATATCTCGTCGATATCTTGTCTTAAATACGAAATTATACTTTCCAACGTGATTCAATTCTAAACGTTATCAACAATATTTTAGTTGTCGCAATCAGTTCTATTCACAAAACTTTATAGTGTAAAATAATAAGCTGTGTCGTTTGAAAAAATGTCCACCGTTTGACTCTGCAATATAAAGAATTATCTATGACGACTGAAGAACTGAAGAATTGGCTTAACTTGCATGGGATATATTCAACTCTTTTCAGTCCAGTGTCTGTGTAGTAAACAACAATTACCCCTACACGCCTTGAAAACGATTGTCATTTCATAAAATCAATATAGTAAGAGTACTGGTAAACGCAAATAGCGCACAACAAACTAGACGTTACGTATCTACCTTCAAAAGGCATTGTATTAAATTCTTTCAGCATTGTATTGTTGTTGGTATGTGGGGTTTAAAAACGTTTGAATTTTTCGATTGTTAGCGTAAGCTAGCATAATGGGAATGAATAGAAATACGTGTATTGTTTGGTACCACACAATTCGATGCTACAAAAAAAAATCCAATATAATTTCTAAAAGGCACAACATGCAAACTTATTATAGTATTTTTCTACCTTGCATTCACAATGCACACATTGTAACACTGTTTTCGGTGTTACAATTAGCAAATTGTAACACCGTTTTTAGTAACTTTTTTCTAAGATTGGTGACATTGATATCAAATGCATGTCAAACGAAAATACACATAACCACAAAAGTAAGCACAAACTAATTTTTTAGAATCGCACAAACTGCGAAGTATGTATACTTTTATACATATTTAAACATGCGTGTTGCATCCTAGGTTTCGTACTACTAGTATATGATGGTATATAATAATTATCAATAATTACTTTTTCACAGATTTTTGAATTTAAGTGACAGATGACAGTGTTACCAACGGTTGCACCCATAAATACTCTAGATTGGAATTTTACCTAATATACTTCTAAATTTTTATAAAATTAATGACGCAAAGTAGAAAAAATAGTATATTACACTCGTTTTATAAGACATATTGGCGCATTCGTTCATTTGGGGCACTCGTCGCTGGCGCTCCTCGTGCCCCAAACAATTCATGTGCCAATTTGACGTCTTATAAAACTTGTATAATAATATACTATTAATATTTACTGATCAAATTCAGTCACAAATTTTGCTTTACATCCCAAATTTTGTGAAACAAGTTGTTTTTCTGAGTTTGACGATCAAATTTACCTTATTACACAAAAATATAGTACGACATGTGCCGAATGTAATAAAATTTAGTCGGCGAAGCCGAGCGCTCGGCTCTGGAAATTCATTTTTATGTAAAACGGTGCCCTATGAATAATAATGTACTTTACTTGACGAGGTATTGCGCTGCAAAAAAAAATCCCCGGTTAAAAAATCGGTCCGCTGATATTAAAATTCAACTTCGAGTCGTTCGAAAACTGCATTCATTTACGATGCAATTATTCGTGGACGGCCCTATAATGTATTATGTAAATCATATAATAATATAGTATGTATATCAATGTTATGATAAAAACGAGGCGTGTAATTTATTTTTTCTATTAATCCTACTGATGTAACTGACCGCATTGTGTTACGTCAACAATAACAGCGACAAAATAGACCTCTTTGTGGTCTTTTATATGGTCCTGCCTTCGCTACGAGATTGTGTTATAATTGTGTGTCGCCTTTTTTTGACACGGAATGTCTATTTAGGAAGAGAAGAGAAAACACACGACGAGAGCCCTTTGTGCTTTTCGCTGACCTTTCAACGCAGGACGCGGTGAATTAATTGCAACACCTGAGTTTCCTTTACCAATTAATTTTATGTTCCACGAAGAATAAAATTGCAGTTGAAATGAATTTTGGAATTATGTTTGGGGTGAATTAAGTTTGATATTGTAGATGTTTCAATAAGTTTGAACACACCCTGTATATTCGAATGAATAATCGCCAAACTTCGATTGAAAACGCTTTGGGTTTTTGTTTCTCAATAACAGAGAAAGTTGCCAGAAAACTACTTTCCTTTTTCGTAACATTATAATTAACATCGCACCGTACCGAAAGGATGCTTCGTCTCCAGCAGATTTCGGAACGGAAAAAAATTAGGAAACTTTCCGCAAAGAATAAGACGAATTTGCAATTCATTTGCATACCGCCAGATGGCGTCCGCGGCGTCGGTCCCTCGGGACGAAAGCGAGCGCTTTAATTCCGGTCGACGCACAGTCGATATAAAAACGACCTCCCGTGATATTTTCACCGGCAATAAGATTTTCGTAATTGTATTTTTACGTCTCATTTCACCCCTAAACCATTTAGACTTAGCTTTCTATATTAGAGAGATTACCGAGCCCTGGGATCGGGGAATTGGTATATAGGGCTTTGCGAAGACCTTACGTTTATTGTCGGACGTAAGGCGACACGAAAAAACCGTCCAATCCCGCGGGAATTATCTTATTTCTCGATGGGCTATTTTTGTGGCGGAAATACAAGTCGAAACCATGGAGGAAATAGTAGATGGTGTGTACAATACTCGAAGGACACGCCTCTTTTTCTATAAGCTGTTTGTGATACACCCAGGGCTGCCAATCTTGCCTATTTTGACAAATTTTCATAAGTTTCAGGCATTCTAGGGGAATATTTCGACTACACGCACTCAACACCAATATATTAAGCGATAGCAAAGTTATAATTAAAGCGTGTTCGTGTATAATTCACGCCGCTAGGCGGCGCACCTACGCGGCAATCTTATCTAATGAAAGTTGAATGCATTTCGGCGACACAGCCGTTCGCTTAGGCCTTCGTAGATGTCGCTCTACTCGCTTCGCAAAGACTAATTTAGGGCTGTGCACCGCGCTCAAAACGCATACAATTCATAGCACGTATTTGCGGCGTACCTGTTTCACGAAATGTATGCAAGAGAAATTCAATTTCGAAGTCTCTGTAGTTAGCGTAGCTGTTACCGAGTCGTGTTAGTTTTGCGGTGTGTAAATTCGCGTGTCCTAACTTTTCTAAGATGCACTTTGATGAAAAATACAAAGTCGACATGCCCAACGAAAAGATACGTTTCAATGGCAACTGACGATGGCAAACCAGTGAATAGGATCCCTGCTTTTGGATATAGTTACACAGTTTATCAAACCGGAAAGTTATAAAATATCACCACCAAAATAGTGCTTATCACGATCCCGATAAAGTCCATAAAGTTTGCTTATTTGTTCCACAACACTCGGTTGAAAGAAACACGACATCACGAATGCCTTTAGGTTCCAAATTCAAGGACACGCCAATTTTTCTTGGGCTGAGGTTATAGAGCTTTGAACATAATTCGGATACAAACTCATTGGTTATATCGAATCAAATTTCCGAAACATTCCGTTCGTATATTTGCGGATGATATTTTTAAGCGTGTAGACGCCACCTGACGTATTTAGGGGTGCGATTTCCATAGAAGGTAGTCGCGCGAATAACATAATAATGGAGTGTATAGGGTGAGATGGAGAGTATATGGGGGATGGAGGAAATATAGCGGGATATCACGAGTGTGAGTGAGAGAGAGAGATTTACGTGGGCGGGCCAGTTTCGGGTTTTGAGTGCTTATATTACGCCGGGCGAAATTAATGCAGAATAACACTTGGTTCTGTAATTAATGCATCGGCTGGTATGGTACACCCAACACCGTTATAGTCATCGATCGATCTGTTAGCTACTGCCTAACCTGTGAACGCTGAACTCTGTAATATTCTCGTTATCCACGGGTCAAACCGTGCTGAACAGTTTCATGAAACATGATAATATAATATTTGTTTAATTCAATCGCCATTGAAATTAGTTTCTAACTTTGGTATACGTGTTGCAGGTTGTTCTATTCCACCTGAAACGTCAGTGTTTCTTTCAATAGGTAAATTTCTTTCTCTTCTATAAGTAAATTTTAGTTTAAACAGCAGTTCAGGTAGTTTTCTTCTTTCTTTCAAACTTTGGTTGTTAAATTACATTTCAAGAAATGTAATTGTAACCTCCATTGTATAGAAAACCTATGTAATCGAAAAGTGCTGGCCCCCACCCAATTTTCCGACTACATCGTTGGTACAATGAAATATCTAAACACTTTTGCAATTACCTAATCAATTTTGTAAAACCACAGCTAATCTGGATACTACCTAACGTCAGTTTCTATGACATAATGATATTTGTCATCCTGACATTTAATGTCATGTCATGTCAGTGGCACCGACGTTTGCCAAAATCTGACAATTTGCAACACAGCGACGAAGGCTGTGGATTCTGTCAAACTGCGTCTGTAAAAGCTTATATAGCGCCTTAACCGTTCATCCCATTGATCTGTAAATTGGTATACATATTTAAAGTCACTGGATAGTGAGCTGATATCAGTTTGGCCAAAATCAGATAAATCCCTAAGAAGACACTTGTAACATCTGCCACTTCCGGCTGTCAGATTGTCACAAAAAAACACTCCAGTTCGTCCCCCGATAATTATAAAATATGTATACCAAAATGTTTACCAAATCGCAATCGATTAAGGGGACCTCAAAACGCTTATTTCCACGGAAATCTCGACGCGTGATTTTCCGTCGATTACAATACTTTCCTTCTAGGGTACTAGTCGAAAAGTAAAAAAAAAAACAGTAATTTTAAGGACTTACAAATTTATTACTATAAGAAACGAGAAATACATTTTTACCAGCAAGTTAATGACATGCTTCTTCATCGTCATCATCATCATTTGGTTCGTCATCATCGTCATCATTATCTAGATCATCATCATCATCATCATCATCATTATCATCATCGTCATTATCTAGATCATTATCATCATCATCATTATCTTCATCGTCATTATCATTTGCATCACCTCCCCAATCATCAGATAAATCTTCATCGTCATCATCATCATCATCAATAGGTGGACGAAGAGCTCTTTCTTCGTCTGTTGGCGCAGGAGCCGCTGTTGAGGAAGGTTGAATGTCTTCGCTAGCTGGTGGACTTGGGCTTACTTGCTCGTTGACTTCGACTGGTGGACTCTGACTTACTTGTTCAGCTTCGTCGCAACGGACAAGAGCGACTATCAGGAATAACACGGCACAAACGATGCTTAACTTCATGTTGCGTGTATCAACGTTTAAAACAGTAAAGACCTGAATGATTGAGACGTACAAAAATCGAGCTTTATATTAGCTAGCCGTTGGCCGTTATCAGGCGATATTTTGAATGTATCAGGTGATGTCTAGACCCCTTCCTTAAAATATTATATATGAATATGTATAATCTTAATCGTAATGAATATAAATTTGTGTTTTGGCTTGCTGTGGATTTTAAATTGCTCGCAAATTTTGAATTTTAACGATAGCTTTAGTAATTGTTGATTAACTGTCTAGATTCTTTACTATTCCTGTCTCTATTCATATTTTATTTTATTGGCATGAAAAATCCGTACAATACTTTATTAGACCTCAATAACATGACTTCCGTTTTCACTTAAATACTCACAATTAAGCACAAGAAAGATTACAATCAACTATACATGTAAATAGTTATAAGCGAATGAAATGGTACGAAACCGCAACGCTGTGACATTTTCGTAACTCGCTTTTAACATGCAAGGTAAAAATAAAAATGGGCTGTAATATACACTCACCTGTGACGTAGATGACGAACAAAATTACCGCGTTCCTAATTCCGAAGTATATTTCCATGTTTTTTGTGGCGTATACGAAAGTAAACCAACCGCTAATGGTCCTGAAAAATAAGGAACATGTTAATACAATTATTAGCATAATAATTAGTCCAAATATATTAACACATTTTGGCCTGGCGTATTATGAATAAAATCAAAGTCAGGCGATTTGCGAGCATGCGTCACAGAATTATTAATTTAAATAGAACAATTTTGATCAAATTTCTCTATAACTAAATGTCACAATTATCCATTCTACTTTCGATTGATCTCAACCATGGTTGACATAAATCGACTTTCCTCAAGAGAGAGCAAGGGCTAATTTAATTTCAAACTGTGGGGCGGAATTCTGGAAGGGGTGAAGTGAAAAAGAATTAAAATGCCAAGCATCTCGTCTACTAATTACGTATAATTTTCCTTCATTATATTTGAAAGACGACGGTGGAGGATTAAACGCAACTTAACGCCGTTTTTGTCGGGGTTTCAGAGTTGACATTTAAGTGAATATTTGCGATAAAAAAGCAGATTGAGTTCTGCCTTTATTTTATTTAAAAATGGCAAGGTGTATGTTAGTGTGTGTGTTGGTTTGTGTTAGCGCAAACGTTTTCGTTTAATAGAAAATTTATACCAGCTTTTCACATGGACTGAAAAGTTAGTAGACATTGTGTGTTTTTAAAAATGAAGTTATAGTCTATATCGAGCGAGATGTTGGCTATTAGCCCTTTAGGTATTAATCAAGTTATGCAAATGTTAGATTTCTTTATCTACAAGACTTGATTGTAAGTTAGATTATTTGGTATTCGTCAAAAGACAAGGTTTATTGTCAAAAGACAAGAGTGATTCAGTGCTATTAATCGCTGTTCTCGAGTAATTTCCACCACAGAATTTCTATTAATCTAAATTTTGACACTTAATTTACGTTTTGACACTTAATCAACAATTACTAAAGCTATCGTTAAAATTCAAAATCTCCGAGCAATTTCTCAACGACAGAATCAGCACCCAGAAGAGGAAGAGGAATAACCACGCTCAGTTAAGAATTCAGAGGGACCCGAAACACAAATTTATATTCATTACGAATGCGGTTTTTCTCAAACTGGGGCTGTATTCTTGACACTTCCCTACATTCATCGTCACTCGCATTTATGCTTTTGCGAACGGTTCGTATTATTGATCACTCGCTACCGAAACGTATACATTACAAATATAAAACACGTTCTAATAATAGAACTAATAATAGCGATTATAGTAACTTAACTTGCGTGAATAAATTTCGTCGCAAACCATAAACCAAGTCAAAAATTTAATCGATAATGTGTGCTTTGTTAGGCTAATGTTAGGCAACCATTGCAAGGGATTTTCGAAAGCACCAAATTCTCGGACCGTTCGTCAATGAGCGTATACATTCCAAAGCAAATGCCTCAAAAATAACGACCCATCTCGAGCTCTACTGTGGTAATAATGTTTGTGTTATTTATGGAAATATTTATTCGCGGCGAACGTTGCGGGGGTGAGGACGTAAGGGCTGTTCGTGATATTGACAAATGGGGCTGCTTGGATAGTATGGACCTGTTGAAGAAAAGAAAATATCGCATGTCATTTATATTAGAATATCACGATAGGCAGAGTTACTTTCACCGTTTGTGTTGATGAGGGACACGTGCGGGGGTTGCGGGGGGGTTGCGTGGGAGTGTAACCGCAACCACAGCCCCCCCATCTACCATCCCTCCTGTATCGTTTAAAGGCATTTATCACGCAAAAGGAGCGAGGTTTTGTCATCTCGTTTCGCGAATATTAATCTCCTATGAAAAATTGTGCGCGTCGGGGGCTTGTGCTATATTTTGGGGTGCTGTATCGTTTATTATTTTCGAAGTGGGACGAGCTTTTGAATATATGCTTTATTATAAAATTTCACGGAGAGGATTTAGTGGAGATAACGTTTTCAGTAGAAAAATAAACGACAGTTTTGTTCCGTTTTAAAACCCCGTTAAACGAGACGCCCATGGGTCGCCTCATTTCGAACTATTCAAGGTCAAATTCTATTTTATCGCGTTGTTGCGATACGAGACCATTCAACATAGGTTAGAACGAATCTACATTATAATTGAAGCTAAACCAAGCTGCTACCGGCTCCTCCGCCAAAATGATAACATGGTAAAATATCATGATTGGGCCTAACATTGAACCCTGAGTGTTTTTGCCCTTTCTAAAGCCAAATTGTCAATAAATTCAGCGCTACATTGCGACGTTTTTGTTCTTAGTTTTCATATTGTAGAATAAATAATTTCAACGGGTGATGCTTTGGTATTTCGCATGTTAATTCGAACATATAAATAATTAATAGCTTTTCTACCATAGCTGTCAACGTAAAACATGCTATATAAATTGCAATTAACTTGCAGGCGACCTTTCGGATATAATTTTACATCCAACTTATTAATTTTAAATCCTCTACGCCTCTTATAAGGGAAAAACGGACGCAACCCTTATAACATGACCCTTCCATGTTCTAAATAAGTAATTTACCAAGAGAGGGGATTCGACATTTTCTAAAAGGTGAATGTTTCCCACAATCATGAATAATGTACGTTGATATCACTAATTAAAAAGGCAATGTAATTCTCAATTGATTACGAACCTACCATTCAATACTTTCAGTGTTAACTTTTAATAGTTCGTGTATAATTTACATAGCAAGTGAAGTTGATTGAAATCATTAAGTTTTCTATTTAGATTTTTTTTATAAAGTTTTTTTACACAGCTTTGTTTCCACACAGCTTTGTTTTTGTAGAGGGCAAAACGAATTAGGCACGTTATTTGGTCGCAAAACGAGCTGTACGAAAACGCATAACTGCCTTCTAAATTATTCAACGCTTTATTTCAAGGGGTTGAAAACCGAGCCCGGTAAAGCCGAACATCAAAAATTAAATTTCCGGAAAAAGGAATTACCCACAAAGCCAGTAAGTCAGTAAGTAAGTAGGTCCCTACAATATGAACAAAAAGTCTGGAACACTTGAAAAATGAGTGTTTATTCCGATAAAATCAGTTATTATAAATAACAAACCTGTTACACCTGGTACAGATACCTTAAGGATTGTGTGTACTAAAAATAGTTTTGACGCAGGGGACTTATGTTTAGTTAGTGACGTAGGCGACCGCTACCGACGCTGGGCCATTGGCGTCCAGTGTTATTATCGTCTCCTATCTACCATACCTTCTATCACTGCTGTTTGCTCATGAATTTTTTAGCAGTTGGCAATTCTGACTCGCACTTTACGGTCCTTTTCTACCCAAGAACCCGCAAGTCGTAATTTTACTCGTCTGTCTCGACTGTTCACTCGACCGACATGTTTATTTTACACGATTTATTTTATGTTTGATTTACTACATCTACCAGCGCAGCGTTGATAGAATATTGCGGAATTTGTAGCTCTTTTTCAATCTGCTTTAGTTTGTTTATAGGAAGTTTTAGGAGGTTAGTGTTGTCCTGAGATGGTAGAATATAATAACATTACATTATGTCCAATTATGAACAAACCAGTTGGGATAGGAATTGTTATTATACACCCTTAGATAACTGATACATTGGGTAACTAATCATGAAAATTGCTGATTTTCATCTGCTATACTTTGTTCAAGGAAACTGATAGAATTGGTGTTGTCTTGAGATGGTAGAATATCATAACTTTACATTATGTCCAATTATGAACAAACCAGTTGGGATAGGAATTGTTATTATACACCCCTAGATAACTGATACATTGGGTAACTAATCCTGAAAATTGCTGATTTCCATCTGATTTAGTTTGTTCATGGAAACTTTTAGAAAATTGGTGTTGTCCTGAGATGGTAGAATCTCATAACTTTACATTATGTCCAATTATGAACAAACCAGTTGGGATAGAAATTATTATTATACACCCTTAGATAACTGATACATTGGTTAACTAATCCTGAAAGTTGCTGATTTCCATCTGCTTTAGTTTGTTCATGGACACTGCTAGAAAATTTGTGTTGTCCTGAGATGGTAGAATATCATAACTTTACATTATGTCCAATTATGAACAAACCAGTTGGGATAGAAATTATTATTATACACCCTTAGATAACTGATACATTGGGTAACTAATCCTGAAAATTGCTGATTTCCATCTGTTTTAGTTTGTTCATGGAAACTTTTATAAAATTGGTGTTGTCCTGAGATGGTAGAATATCATAACTTTGCACTATGTCAAATTATGAGCAAACCAGTTGGGATAGAAATTATTATTATACATCTTTAGATAACTAATACATTGGTTAACTAATCCTGAAAATGGCTGATTTCCATCTGTTTTAGTTTGTTCATGGAAACTTTTAGAAAATTGGTGTTGTCCTGAGATGGTAGAATATCATAGCTTTGCACTATGTCAAATTATGAGCAAACCAGTTGGGATAGAAATTATTATTATACACCCTTAGATAACTGATACATTGGTTAACTAATCCTGAAAATTGCTGATTTCCATCTGTTTTAGTTTGTTCATGGAAACTTTTAGAAAATTGGTGTTGTCCTGAGATGGTAGAATATCATAGCTTTGCACTATGTCAAATTATGAGCAAACCAGTTGGGATAGAAATTATTATTATACACCCTTAGATAACTGATACATTGGGTAACTAATCCTGAAAATTGCTGATTTCCATCTGATTTAGTTTGTTCATGGAAAATTTTAGAAAATTTGTGTTGTCCTGAGATGGTAGAATATCATAACTTTACATTATGTCCAATTATGAACAAACCAGTTGGGATAGAAATTATTATTATACACCCTTAGATAACTGATATATTGGGTAAGTAATCCTGAAAATTGCTAATGTCCAAATTACCCTATTCAATTATTTCTTTAACCTCAAGGTAAGAATTACACAGAAGGTCCAAAAAAAAGAAACAACAACTGATTCCTTCCTCACAGAACTAATTACGCCGTTCCGGCGCTGAGAATAAGAATAAGATTTTGTTATTCTTATCCCGAGTTCATTACAGGTGCCCTCAGGTCACCCGCCAATCTCCCTTATAACGTTTTCCACCCCAATCTGCCCTGTTACACCCAGTCGTAGGTTATTTTCGCCGTATTACAGACGGAGAGGCCACTATCAAATATTTATGCGCAAACAATTTACGATCGTTTAGCCCGAGATATTCGGGACAAGGACGCTGAGAGAACGAGGATTTAATTTCGTTCTTCGCAATTAAACCTGCCGCGCACTGATGATTTAGTTGCGGCAATTAAAAAGTCAGAAATGAAATACACTGACTATAATAAAGAAAGATCCATATTGAAAATAAGCAACTATCTAATCGCTCGCGCGCGCGTGCAATTCTAAAGTAGCAACTTTTTAGTTGAACATCGTGAATACTTAAGTTTCTAGTGCGCGGCAGGCTTTATTCAAGCGCCAAATTCAAGATCGAATTTATAATTCATCCGTGTGTGGAGTAGGCAGTCCGCAGTTGAGTTCATTAGCGACAAACGTACATTTAAGGGTTCTAACCCCCAGGAAATCTAGGTACGGGTGATTGCTTTCTCAATTTACTCGTACTTTATGCGATCCGGGCTGTTCAATTTGGACGCGCCATCGTTAAAATGAGAATGCTTCGTTTATTTTTACTTTCCGAGTAGTACCCTAGAAGGAAAGTATTGTAGTCGACGGAAAAAACGCGTATTTCAGTGGAAATAAGCATTTTGGGGTCCCCTGAATCGATTGCAATGATTTCAGGAAAATATATGTATGTATGTATGTGAACACGATAGCGGTACAACGGATCGGGCTGAAATTTTGCATACTTTACCGGCTTGACAGAATCCATAGCCTTCGTCGCTGCGTTGCAAATTGTCAGTCATTTTGACAAACGTCAATGCCACTGACATAACATGAGATTAAATATCATTATGACAAATGTCATTATGCCATAGAAACTGACGTTAGGTAGGGTCCAGAGTAGCTTTGACTTCACAAAATTGAATAATTGCAAAAGTGTTTAGACCAGTGTTTCCCAACGTGGGGCGTACGCCCCACTGGGGGGCAATATGATTGTTGAGGGGGGCAATTGGAATATAGAAAAATTTTGAAAAAAAAAACTACCTTAAAGTCTCTTTGTACCGTTCATACTGCAACCGTTAATCATATCCTTGAGGCTAATTATTAAATATCCCTACACAATTCTAAATCTGAAAAAAAAACACACACAATAGAGAAAAATTTAATTAAGCCATCAATACTTGTAAAAACGTTTTTAGAAAAATATGTCAAAGATGTGATAGCTATGCCACTTAAGATACATTGTTGAGGAACATTTTGTTGAAGGTATGTTATTCTGTAAATTAGAAAGCATCACAACCTCCGGAGATATTCTTCATAAGCAAAAAAATTACTTCAATGTCTTTAATATTCCAATACAGAACATAACATCCTGTACTGCAGACTGTGCTCCTAACATGATGGACAAGAAAAGCGGCTGTTTAAAGATAAGAATCCAGAAATGCTTCTTGTGCATTGTCTAATATAGCTCCATAGGGAAAATTTGGTAACCAAAAATGTTTGTCCAGTTCTCAATGAAGATTAAATTCGGTTATAAAATATGTCAATTGTATCAAAGCTAATGCCGAATGTGACATTTCAAGTTTGTGAAGTACAAAATAATTCATACTTTTTATAACTAAATTTAATATTTCATTGAATAAATATTTTTGGCTACCAAGTTTTCCCCGTGGATTACACAATGCACAAGAAGCATTTCTGGATTTTCATCTTTAAACAGCCACTTTTCTTGCCCATCATGTTAGGAGCACGATTGACAGCACAAGATGTTATGTTCTGTATTGGAATATTATCGACATAATTAATAACATAGTTTTTTAGCTTAGAAAAAATATCTCTGGAGGTCGTGGTGCTTTCTTATGATTAGCAGAATAACATTTCCTCAAAAAAATGTTCCTTATTAATGTACCTTACATAAGTTATCAACAAAGCCTCAGTGCCTCTCACTCTTGCTCATTTTAACCATTCTTTTTCTGACAGTGTTGTTACTAAGGGGCACAGCTATCACATCTTTGTCATCTTTTTCTAAAACCGTTTTTACAAATGTTGATATTGACAGTTTAATTAAATGTTCCCCTATTTTGTGCTTTTCCAGATTTAGCAATGAGCACGAATATTTGATAACTAGACTCAAGGGTACGATTAACACTTGCAGTGACAATTTCAGTTTTAGAGTAAATGTTTAACTTTGTGTTGTTATAATAAAATATGGCAGATTTGTGGTGTATTAGTTTTTAAGTGAATGTTTATTTCTATTTTGTTATAATAGAATATGTAGCAAATTTTGTTTCTGCTAAAATGCTTAGTATTTATTTCAATAATCAAATAAATTATTGTTTTATGTTATTATTTTTATACCCCCAATGGCGCAAGTTTTTCATTACGTCACAGAGAGGAAATTAGTCACAGTTTGTTGGGCAGAATGTGTACCAATGACGAAATGAGAAACGTACACCGTTCCGAGTAAGGTTCATTTCCAACTCTGTTATAGGTATAAAAAAAGACAATATGAAGTGGGGCATGAGATTTTTAGACCAGCTTCGGTGGGGCATAGCTCAAAAAGGTTGGGAAACACTGGTTTAGACAGTTCATTGTGCCAATAATGTAGTCGGAAAGTTGGGTGGGGACCAAGCCCTGATATTTAATGATAATAACAATAATCTAAGCTCTCGGCAATCTAGAGTTGTTATTGTTATCGTTCGCGCCTGTAGAACGTCTCAAGACGTCAGGCTTCGAAATGTAATGTAATAATTTATGTGCAGAGTTCACGCTATCGCTGGACAGCAATATTTTTTAAGGAACGGATTTTTACAGTGGCCATCAAGCTTTATGCTTGTATAATCCATAAAAGGGGGATGGTATTCGGTCTGCAGGTCGGCCTTTAAGTCGCTGATGTCGCTCTCGGAAGTTTTCATAAGTAAAAGTTTGGGACAATGGAAATATCGTCCTGGGTCCCCGCACACACGTCAAGCCACCAATATCCAAGAGGGTAGATGTCAGCATTTTGTATCGCATTGATTTTCAATTGAACACGTCCGTAGTCTTGAAGGGTTGTCTTGCTTCGGTCAGGGATTTTCGCTCTTTTCTATTTCAAGTGGTTACGACTACTGTTCTTACTTTTTAACTATTCTGTCATTGTTTTTTTTTTTAATATATTTGAAAGCTTAAAGCTTAAAGCTTAAAACTATTGGATTAGGTAATTAATCCTGAAAATTGCTGTTCTTAATTAGTCGAAAATAAAATCATTTGTATTCGTAATGACGGAATAAGTCACACCTTGATTATATGCCGTTGTCGATCTGGTTAATTAGCAGTGACACATGGCGCAATGAAAGCCTCTCGCTTGCCTGAACTCGCTGAAAGGGGCAGCCTGTTGGCGTAACACGCCTAAATGAATATTAAACTTTTTGCGGAGCGCTTTCAAAGTGCAAAATGCCGCACATCAGCGTGCACAGGCTCACTCATAGTTACTAATTATCCTAGTGAATAGGATTGCATTTCACACGGTCACCTCACGAATCGATAATACACTTTTACGTGCCAAACGGACATAAATATTCAGGTTGATATTTGCAAATGGTGCGAATACATCCCACCTGCATGCAAGACATGGGAAATTGACTTTGGTTGTTCTTATACGTTGAAATCGAAATCCAGAATCCAGAATTTCTTCCACAAACCAGTTGTCTTTGTTCTATGTACTATTATGAACAATCTAGTTGGGATATAAACTATTGCTAGACACCTTTAGATAGCAGAAAACTGGGTAATAAATACCAAAAATTGCTGCGCATTATCTAATCTATTTTATTCAGTAGAAATGTTAGAATCCAAAATCCATCCATACAATCAACAGAAAGAATAAGAATCAACATTTTTCTTCCACCCTTTTTATGTGGAAGATATTTTTTCAATTGTTGCTCTCAATGCGTAATGTAAATTCGTCCATATCATTAACTTTCCATTGTCTGTACACAATGGAAAGTTCTACAGCGCTGGTCGGGGCAACTTTCCAACCGTTTCGCACACACAGTGAAATTTTAATATTCTATTATTCGACGGAACACGGCCGACGAGGTACAGGCCGGTCTACCAGTGGCTACTTGTTGCTTAAACTTTCAACACTTCATCATCGTATATGCAGCTCGATGCCAGCTCGCGTTTCAACCGGTAACAGGTGCTATCCAATAGGTAATTTTGACCGCGAACATTCCTTCACACAATAGAGTAATTGTATGTTATTATCACATCACTTAAAACAGATAGATTACCGTCCATATACAATGAGAAAGATAGATAATATTGTCCTTATATGTCAGAGTGTCTGTTCTTTGCTTTGTGTGCATTTATAAACAATCTGCTTGAGATATAAATTATTGCTGTGCGCACTTAGATAGCAGAAAAACTAGGTAAGAAATATTGAAAATTATAGCGGCTTATCTGGTCTACTTTATTCAGTAGAAATGATAGAACGTTGACTTTGTGTTTAATATTGTCGAACTTTATGTTGTCACATAAACCACTAGTCTTTGTTCTATGTGCCCTTACTTATGAACAATCTAATTGAGATATAAACTATTGCTATACACCCTTAGATAGCAGAAAAACTGGGTAATAAATATCAAAAATAGTTGCACATTATCTATTCTACTTATTCAGTAATGTTAGAAATGTGTGCTTAATATTGTCAAACTTTATGTTGTCACATAAACCACTAGTCTTTGTTCTATGTGCCCTTATGAACAATCTAGTTGGGATATAAACTATTGCTATACACATTTAGATAACAGAAAAACTGGGTAATAAATACCGAAAATTACTGCGCATTATCTGATCCACTTTCTTCAGTGGAATTATTTGAAATTTGTGCTTAATATTGTCAAACTTTATGTTGTCACATAAACCACTAGTCTTTGTTCTATGTGCCCTTATGAACAATCTAGTTGGGATATAAACTATTGCTATACACATTTAGATAACAGAAAAACTGGGTAATAAATACCGAAAATTACTGCGCATTATCTGATCCACTTTCTTCAGTGGAATTGTTAGAAATTTGTGCTTAATATTGTCAAACTTTATGTTGTCACATAAACCACTAGTCTTTGTTCTATGTGCCCTTACTTATGAACAATCTAATTGAGATATAAACTATTGCTATATACCCATAGATAGCAGAAAACTGGGTAATAAATATCAAAAATAGCTGCACATTATCTATTCTACTTATTCAGTAGAAATGTTAGAAATTTGTGCTTAATATTGTCAAACTTTATGTTGTCACATAAACCACTAGTCTTTGTTCTATGTGCCCTTACTTATGAACAATCTAATTGAGATATAAACTATTGCTATACACCCTTAGATAGTAGAAAAACTGGGTAATAAATATCAAAAATAGCTGCACATCATCTATTCTACTTATTCAGTAGAAATGTTAGAAATTTGTGCTTAATATTGTCAAACTTTATGTTGTCACATAAACCACTAGTCTTTGTTCTATGTGCCCTTACTTATGAACAATCTAATTGGGATATAAACTATTGCTATACACCCTTAGATAGCAGAAAAACTGGGTAATAGATATCAAAAATAGCTGCACATTATCTATTCTACTTATTCAGTAGAAATGTTAGAAATTTGTGCTTAATATTGTCAAACTTTATGTTGTCACATAAACCACTAGTCTTTGTCCTATGTGCCCTTATGAACAATCTAGTTGGGATATAAACTATTACTATACACCCTGAGATAGCAGAAAAACTGGGTAATAAATATCAAAAATAGCTGCACATTATCTATTCTACTTATTCAGTAGAAATGTTAGAAATTTGTGCTTAATATTGTCAAACTTTATGTTGTCACATAAACCACTAGTCTTTGTCCTATGTGCCCTTATGAACAATCTAGTTGGGATATAAACTATTACTATACACCCTGAGATAGCAGAAAAACTGGGTAATAAATATCAAAAATAGCTGCACATTATCTATTCTACTTATTCAGTAGAAATGTTAGAAATTTGTGCTTAATATTGTCAAACTTTATGTTGTCACATAAACCACTAGTCTTTGTCCTATGTGCCCTTACTTATGAACAATCTAATTGAGATATAAACTATTGTTATACACCCTTAGATAGCAGAAACACTGGGTAATAAATATCAAAAATAGCTGCACATTATCTATTCTACTTATTCAGTAGAAATGTTAGAAATGTGTGCTTAATATTGTCAAACTTTATGTTGTCACATAAACCACTAGTCTTTGTCCTATGTGTCCTTACTTATGAACAATCTAATTGATATATAAACTATTGTTATACACCCTTAGATAGCAGAAAAACTGGGTAATAAATATCAAAAATAGCTGCACATTATCTATTCTACTTATTCAGTAGAAATGTTAGAAATGTGTGCTTAATATTGTCAAACTTTATGTTGTCACATAAACCACTAGTCTTTGTTCTATGTGCCCTTACTTATGAACAATCTAATTGATATATAAACTATTGTTATACACCCTTAGATAGCAGAAAAACTGGGTAGTAAATATCAAAAATAGCTGCACATTATCTATTCTACTTATTCAGTAGAAATGTTAGAAATGTGTGCTTAATATTGTCAAACTTTATGTTGTCACATAAACCACTAGTCTTAGTTCTATGTGCCCTTACTTATGAACAATCTAATTGAGATATAAACTATTGCTATACACCCTTAGATAGCAGAAAAACTGGGTAAAAATATCAAAAATAGCTGCACATTATCTATTCTACTTATTCAGTAGAAATGTTAGAAATGTGTGCTTAATATTGTCAAACTTTATGTTGTCACACAAACCAGTTATCTTTGTTCTATGTGCCCTTATGAACAATCTAGTTGCGATATAAACTATTGCTATACACCCTTAGATAGCAGAAAAATCTGGTCTACATTGTTCAATAGAATTTTTAGAAATTTGACTTTGTGCTTAATATTATCAAACTTAATTTTGTCAAACAAACCAATGCTTAATGTATATTAAGAAGCCGCAGTTCGGTTTGCTTTAGGTGCAATTGTAAATAATCTAATTGAAATATAAATTATTGTTATGCAGCTTTAGATAGCAGAAGAATTGGGTATTCAGTGCCGAGAATTGTAGCGCCTTATGTGATGAGACTATTTTAGTTTCGAACAAGCGAAACGTCAGAAACTTCTAATTATATATCATCAATCATTCTGAAGGTACGATTCCTCGATATTAGATACAAACATACTAACACAACAATTAATTATTTAACAGTGTTATTTATATATCTGTGTTTCTTTTTTTCTCATTCTCCCTTGGTAAATAAGTATAATGTCCTTCTAAACCCCCACTATTCGATAATCCAACATTATCAATTATTAACAAAGTGTTCTGCCATCCCTTCTCCCTAATGAATTACTAATTTTTTTCCCGCACAGAAAAGAAAAAAATATCACAAAACTTACTTGCACAATTCTTTTCCCGTCACACAATTCTTCCAAAAATAATCCTCCTTATAAAATCCGTGGGATACGAAGAGTGCGTCTCGCAGAATCAGTCACGTGAACGTTTCAGTATCTAAACACTACAGTACGTACGTCAAAACGAGCTGAAATTCCGTTCTTCGCGTCTGCAGGCTAACTGAACGCGAAAACCGACTAGAACCAGCCGCCTCGCGTCTATCTCCTTCGCGTTCGTTGTCCGCCGTATCGTTGTCCTTTTTCGGTCAAAAAGCATGCGTAAAACTTGAACGAAAATCCCTACCGTCATCCACAACCCACGTTTATCCATGCACAACGCCTACGCTTTTCCAATTCATACACCTTGATTGACTCGTTGACAATCTAAATAATGAACATTAAAGACGATTTTACTACCAGTCTGCAGGCACCTTCGCCAAAATTTTACTCTCTAAAACTAACATTGCTGTGTTAAGGACAGCTTAACACTTTTTTTTCTATACATTTTCTGTCATCCGGGGAATTACCCAAGCAAGTTCAGGCGCGTTTAAGACACCAAGACGTTCGACGTGACGCTAAGGTAAACACGAAAAGGGGGAGTTTCCTTTCTCCCGGGAAATATGCAAAATAAACGTTTAACATCCCTGTACTATGTGTCATCTTGTTTACGTAAACAAGTGGAAATTAAAACAACTACCGCCCGGGTTCACCCTGTCTAAGCACGCCACTGAATTAAATAAAACCCCTCTTTACTACATCGCATAATTATCCCTCGGTGTTTGCTAACTTTGACGGGGTAAACGTAGTTTTTGCGAGTTGTATAACTTCTTTGGCGCGCAATGTCTCGTCTCGGGGTTGTAGTATTAATACGTTATTCAGTTCGGGGGGTGAGTAAACACATTGCGGCCTACCATTCACGCATAACTTGCGTGGGGTTGTTTATTTTACGAGTTTACACTTCGGTTAGAGTTAAGATAGCACGTAATCATGAATGATAAATACAGGTCTTGGCAAAATGTTACAGAGATACAGGCATGTTCTTACAGGTATATAATAACATAGAAGAATGTCATTACATTGTGTCATGTCCAATTATGAGCAAATCAGTTGGGATAGAAATTATTATTATACACCCTTAGATAGTTGATATATTGAGTAACTAATCCCGAAAATTGCTAATGTCCAACCGATTTAGTTTGTTCATGGGAACTTTTAGAAAATTAGTGTTGCACTGAGATGGTAGAATATCATTACTTTGTTTCATGTCCAATTATGAACAAACCAGTTGGGATAGAAATTATTATTTTACACCCTTTAATAGCTGATATATTGGGTAACTAATTCCTGAAATTGCTAATGTCCACCTGTTTTAGATTGTTCATGGGAAATTTTAGAAAATTAGTGTTGTCCTGAGATGGTAGAATATCATTATTTTGTTTCATGTCCAATTATGAGCAAACCAGTTATGACAGAAATTATTATTATACACCCTTAGATAGCTGATATATTGGGTAACTAATCCCGGAAATTGCTAATGTCCACCTGTTTTAGTTTGTTCATGGGAACTTTTAGAAGATTAGTATTATCCTGAGATGGTAGAATATCATTACTTTGTTTCATGTCCAATTATGAGTAAACCAGTTGGGATAGAAATTATTATTATACACCCTTAGATAGCTGATATCATGGGTAACTAATCCAGCAAATTGCTAATGTCTATCCATTTTATTTTGTTCATGGAAACTTTTAGAAAATTAGTGTTGTCCTGAGATGGTAGAATATCATTACTTTGTTTTATGTCCAATTATGAGCAAACCAGTTGGGATAGAAATTATTATTATACACCCTTAGATAGCTGATATCATGGGTAACTAATCTCTGAAATTGCTAATGTCCACCTGTTTTAGTTTGATCATGGGAACTTTTAGAAGATTAGTATTATCCTGGGATGGTAGAATATCATTACTTTGTTTCATGTCCAATTATGAGCAAACCAGTTGGGATAGAAATTATTATTATACACCCTTACATAGCTGATATCATGGGTAACTAATCCCGGAAATTGCTAATGTCCACCTGTTTTAGTTTGTTCATGAGAACTTTTAGAAAATTAGTGTTGTCCTGAGATGGTAGAATATCATTACTTTGTTTCATGTCCAATTATGAGCAAACCAGTTAGGATAGAAATTATTATTATACACCCTTAGATAGCTGATATCATGGGTAACTAATCCCGGAAATTGCTAATGTCCATCCATTTTAGTTTGTTCATGGAAACTTTTAGAAAAGTAGTGTTGTCGTGAGATGGTAGAATATCATTACTTTGTTTCATGTCCAATAATGAGCAAACCAGTTAGGATAGAAATTATTATTATACACCCTTAGATAGCTGATATCATGGGTAACTAATCTCTGAAATTGCTAATGTCCACCTGTTTTAGTTTGATCATGGGAACTTTTAGAAGATTAGTATTATCCTGGGATGGTAGAATATCATTACTTTGTTTCATGTCCAATTATGAGCAAACCAGTTGGGATAGAAATTATTATTATACACCCTTAGATAGCTGATATCATGGGTAACTAATCCCGGAAATTGCTAATGTCCATCCATTTTAGTTTGTTCATGGAAACTTTTAGAAAAGTAGTGTTGTCGTGAGATGGTAGAATATCATTACTTTGTTTCATGTCCAATTATGAGCAAACCAGTTGGGATAGAAATTATTATTATATACCCTTAGATAGCTGATATAATGGGTAACTAATCCCTGAAATTGCTAATGTCCACCTGTTTTAGTTTGTTCATGGAAACTTTTAGAAAATTAGTGTTGTCATGACATGGTAGAATATCATTACTTTGTTTCATGTCCAATTATGAGCAAACCAGTTGGGATAGAAATTATTATTATACACCCTTAGATAGCTGATATATTGAGTAACTAATCCCGGAAATTGCTAATGTCCAACCGTTTTAGTTTGTTCATGGAAACTTTTAGAAGATTAGTATTATCCTGAGATGGTAGAATATCATTACTTTGTTTCATGTCCAATTATGAGCAAACCAGTTGGGATAGAAATTATTATTATACACCCTTACATAGCTGATATCATGGGTAACTAATCCCGGAAAGTGCTAATGTCCATCCGTTTTAGTTTGTTTACGGAAACTTTTAGAAAATTAGTGATGTCATGAGATGGTAGAATATCATTACTTTGTTTCATGTTCAATTATGAGCAAACCAGTTGGGATAGAAATTTTTATTATACACCCTTAGATAGCTGATGTCATGGGTAACTAATCCAGTAAATTGCTAATGTCCACCTGTTTTAGTTTGTTCATGGGAACTTTTAGAAAATTAGTGTTGTCCTGAGATGGTAGAATATCATAACACTGCATTATGTTCAATTATGAGCAAACCACTTGGGAGAGAAACTATTATTATATACCCTTAGATAACTGATAAATTGGATAATTGATCCTGGGACATGCTAATTTCGATCTGCTTTAGTTTGTTCATGGGAGCTTTTAGAAAATTACGTGTTGTCCTGAGATTGTAGAATATCATAACATAGAAAAATATCATTGCCTTAGGTTCAATTATGAGCAAACCAGTTGGGATAAAAGTTATTATTATACACGCTGTGATGAAAAACGTCTAAAAATAAAGTGATTTATAGCTATAAGTTTGTGGGAAAGCCTGCCACTGAAAAGTATTGACAGGGCCCAATTCATATAATCTTTTCATAATAATCTTTATACAATGACCCACCCACGTCAAAATTGCCGACGCACATTGACAAATTTCTTGGGTGGGAAGCAACCCTCCTTTTCCACCAAACGGTGAATATATTTGAAGTAGATAGAATTACAATAATGCATAAGGTTAAGAATCGTCAAATATTACAGTTGTTTTCGCATTGTATCGAATAGAAATAAACAAGGATGTATCCAAAAAACTTTTTGTTCTGTTAATTCGATTTTCTGGTCCGAGTTAGCCCCCCCTTCCACCCTTCCCAGATAAGAAATTATGGTCCTATACAAACAAATCTTTTGGGAGTAGGTGAGCGAGGCCATTTTAGGGACTTGCGGTATTATTCAGTTACATCGAGTAATCAAATCAACACCTCCTCGAAAAGGGACCTAAACCGACTGTTCAATGCCTGCTAGATCCTTAGATTACCTCCCCTAAAGTAACTGAAGGCAAAGCACGTATACAGAAACCAAGATTGTATTAACAAGAAAAGTAAATCAAATCTGAATTGTACTCGTAAATTGTTTCATTTTCTCTACTTTTCTATAAGTTAGCTAATTTTTACAGTTTTAAATATCTTATGCCATCGATTGAATTCGTTATTCAGGTCAACAGTGTCTATTTTCTCAATATAGCCGAACCCTCTCGAGATCATAGATATCGCCTACACTTCGGCTTGTCTCAAGGTGTCTCCATCAATTTTCCCGGATACTTGTTGATCGCGAACATCCATCACTGGCGCAAAGCTCTGCCAAAAGGGAGAACTTACACCGTGAGGTGTGAAAATTGACGATAACGCGCTAGCTATTGAAACGGATTGATTTTCTAATTTCAAGTCTAACCTACGCTAGAATTTCCCTAAAGATATTCCAGAGGTTTTCCGAAGAAAATTGAACCATTACTCCAAGGAGTTGTGGTACTTTATTCATGTTTTCAATAAATAAAATACTCAATTTTGCACAACTCTTGAAAACTGGTTAATACAACCTGTGTCTGATCGAATCTGGTAATTAAGCTTATGGTCTTTACTGCAGCTTTTCACGCTGATTCGAATGGTGCTATTGGATTTTCTCTATCTTAAACGGTTCGGAAGTTATGGCGTTCTAAAGTTTAACAATTGTGTCAAAACAGCTATTTTACAACAGTGATTCTTTTCGGAGCAAACTGTGTTCGATCTAATCGCACGATTTGGATGATTCCAACGGTACCGGATGGGAAATTAACAGAGGAATCGATTTTTGAAGACCTCATTGCTCTAGGATGTACCGTTTGCGAGCCAAAACAGTCCGAATTTAAAGATGTAATTGTATTAGAAGCTAAAATAATTGTGACAAACCAGTTCTATGATATACCTTGTTGTAAATCGACCTCACGATCATTATTTACTTACGAGAATTATCTCTAATTTCCACCGTTAATTAATTATTTAATAAAATATAAATTGCCAAGTAGGTAGCGTCCTTAGCGACGCGCTAAGCCTTGCTGTGAGTTGAGACTGAGCATGTTCGCTTGCACTACTGATCCACAGATGGCGCCAGCTAAACAAAACAAACTGTCAAAATACGAACACGAGGTTTTGAGTTTTGACACCTAACCTTTATTTCTAGTAAATATGAAGGCGAAAATAAAGCCGAATTCGTTCAAGAAAAAGCAAAATAGGAACGTTGCTCAGACACGAAAGGAAATTAGAAAGCAGAATCGTAAAATTAAGAAGCAGAAACGATTGGAATATTATACAAAACGTACAAAACAGGGAAAATTTGTTCTGAGACCACAGGATGATGAAGACCAGCCAAAAACTAATGTCACTCAGCATAAAATGAAACAGACCGTGGTAATGCTGAATTCAGTTAAAATAGTCATTAAGATCTGTCATCGAATAAATGAAAAAAAAGTAAATAAAAGGCTAAAATTTTAGGTTAAGATTAAAGGAAAAGAAATTGACAGAAGTAAGGAGATACAAAACGATAAACAAAAACAATTAAAACTTGAAAGAGAGATGCAGAAACAGCGTAATAAGCAGTTGTTAAAAGCTAACCTAGAAGAGGACAGGAATATACGACAATTGGAAAAGCAACTCAAACTGAATAAACGCAAGTCTAAATCCATTCCGAAATCTTTCGTTTCTGAAGGCTTAGACTGTATCCTTTTATCCTATTACATATTTATATACATCTCACTGATTTTCGGTATAAATTGGCCTTAGTTTACGTCTAGATGTGCTCGAAGTTTGCGACGAGCGAAATATGGAGAGCGTCGTCGCAGCCGAGAAGGAATTTAACGACGTCAATGATGATTTCGACGAAGATTTCGCCCTGATGACCGGCAATACCGTAAACGAGCGACACGAAGGTAAACACAAAAGAATTTGCGATTCCGATGAGTATTCCGAAGAAATGGACGACGGTTTATCAGATATTTTGGAAGATGGCGCTAGCGATTGTGAGAATATTGAAGAAGACGATTTTTCTGGTCAAGAAGAAGAGGTTTCTAGCCAAGAAGAAGGATTTTCTAGCGAAGAAGAGGAGTTTTCTGAACAGGAAGAAGTGACAAACAAAAAGAAAAAGGTGAAATTTGTTGAGGAGATTGGTAGTGATTTTAGTGATGAAAATATCTCCGATTGTTCACCTGAGGACTCCATTGAAGAGAAAGAGATCACGGTCGATAAGAATGGTATTTGGGAGGATATATACGGAAGAAAACGGACCAGAGATGGCGCTGTTGTTTCCGTATGTACAAAAATCTCAACATTTGAACTCCTAAATGTCAAATCTCAATGTTTTCCATTCATATTTTTGTAATTTTTTTTAGAATACCGAAAGACAGAAGTATATTCCACCGGCGATGCGTGCAAAACTTGAGGAAGGCTTTGAGGAGACCGCGGAGCGAAGGCAGAAGATCGCTCGCTTGAAAAGGCAACTGAAAGGTTTGCTCAACAGGTTGGCAGAAGCAAACTTGCACAATATCTCAAACCAAGTTGAGGATCTGTACATGAAAAATAGCCGGAACGACATGAATGAAACCATGACCGCTCTTATGTTAGAATCTCTGGCGACACACGTTACAACACCTGAGAGATTACTACTTGAGCACGTAGTTCTTGTCAGTATTCTACATGCAAACGTTGGTACAGAAGTCGGTAAGTTACTATCATTTCTTATATATCTTAAAACATAACATGGTTAAGAATTTATTTGAGTAGTATGTAAAGAGTGTTTTTTTTTTTTTTTGTTTAGGTGCTCATTTCTTACAAAGTGTTATAAAAAGATTTGACACCCTTTTCGAGAGTTATACAGAAGTGGAGGACAAAACATTGGACAACATAGTTCATGTAATAGCACAACTATATAATTTTAAGGTTTTCCACTCGAAATTGCTGTACGACATTCTTGGGAAACTGTCGCAAAGATTTGATGAGAAAAGCGTCGAATGTATTCTGTTAATATTAAAAGGAGTTGGATTCAGTTTAAGAAAAGACGACCCTCTGGCTTTAAAATCTTTGATCTTGGACATACAGAAGAAAGCTACCAATTCTTCAGAACAATCAACAGATAAGTAAGTCATTTTTTTTTGCTCTGATTACAAAGGTGCAATTCGATTTTCTTTATCTGGAATTTTTATTGTTTTAAAAACTGCAGGTTTTAAAGATTGTTGTCAATATCATGTTAGATCAAATTTGAGACTAATATTTCTTTTTTTTTTTTTTTCTTTTAAAGCCCTAGAGTTAAATTCATGCTTGACATTCTACTGGCAATTAAAAACAACAATGTAACCAAAATCCCTAACTATGATACATCATACGCAGAGCACCTGAAGAAAATTACTAAGGGCTTGATGAGAAAGGGAAATTATGTGACACAGTTAAATATCAGCCTCGAGGACCTCCTTAAGGCCGATACTCGAGGAAAATGGTGGATTGTGGGTTCCGCTTGGACGGGAAATATCGAAAACCAAACTACGAAGGAACCGAAGGAACACCCGAAATCCGACTTCTCTCAGAAACTTCTAGACTTGGCCAAAAAACAACGGATGAGTACCGAAATCAGGCGAAATATATTCTGCATAATCATGTCCGCGGAAGATTACATGGACGCCTTTGAGAAATTGCTCCGTTTGGGGCTTAAGAACAGGCAAGAACAGGAGATAATCCACGTTTTGATGCACTGCTGCCTGCAGGAGAAAACCTTCAATCCGTATTACGCCGTTTTGGCACAGAAACTGTGCGATTATGACCGCAAATTCCAGATGACGGTCAAGTATTCCGTGTGGGATAAACTGAAGGCACTGACCGAGTGCTCGGCTGGGCAACTCTCAAATTTGGCCAAGATGTTGACACACCTCTTCTTGCAAAAAGGACTGCCTATATCGACTTTGAAGGTATGTTTTTTTTTTGTGATTTTAATGAAACTGGTTATAAAAATACATACACAAAACATTTCTCTTTTTCTCTTTCAGATTGTTCAATTTAGCGAACTGGACAAGATCAGGTTACGTTTTGTGAGGCAAATTCTACTTGGTATATTGTCCTGCGAAGAGACACCCACTTGTTTGGCAGTTTTCGAAAAGGTGTCGCAATCGGAAAAATTGAAAATGCTCCGGGAGAGCTTACGTCTCTTCATACACCACTTCCTCTTGAAGAATCTAAACGCAGACGCCGACGGTCAAGGTATTTTAAGAGAACGCGCCCAGTTAATCGATAAAATGCTTATGGATAAGAAAATTAGGTTTTAAACAATTTGTACTATGTCTGTTGTTATTTTAGAAAATATCTTTATAATAAAAATCTACAGAATTATGATTTTATTAATTAATAAATAATTATTTCGTTTGGTACACCTGTCGCCATCTATGCGTGCGTGTGGGAAGTATAAGGGAGTTAATCTCAGGTAGGTTCTTTACGTTTCTGGTTCATAGATGGCGCTTTTGAACTTCTTGTACTGTACCCATATATTTAATACGTGTATTATATGAGCAGAACGATTTATTTGCAGTAGTAAAAGTAAACACTCTTTTCTCATACCGCCTATGATTTAATACACAAACACATATAACAAGCCGGTGTTTCATATCGCTACAAACAACACATTTTTACTTTCCGACTAGTACCCTAGAAGGAAAGAATTTGTAATCAACGGAAAAAAAATTTGAGATTCAAACAATATTCTTTATAAATTGTATTTCGCTGTTGTCTTACATGTGTGCTATATTAAAAGTTACATAATTATAAGATAAACAGAGAAATTTACATAATTTACAATATAAAATGCTCAAAATAAAGAACACCCAACAAAAATACGCTCTTGCAACTGAAAATTTTCTTAGAGAGACGCGTGACACGTCGCGGATTGTCAAGAATACCAAATTCTCAAACCGTTCGCAATGAAGCGTGTACGTTGCAAAGCGAACGGGCCAGAATTAGCCCGTCGACCAATGGTCTCCGGTGCCCATCTTAGCGAGCAGTAGCCTAGTTTTGGCCGCGTACTTTTTCCTCAGCACTCGCTTGACAGTGGAAACCTCATTTCGTGCTGTCCATTCAGACGATACGTCTCCGCGACTCTTTAGTGGGTCTTCCACCGGTACAACAAGAAGTCGTTGTTGTCGCGAGCCGTCCAACGCCAAAACGCACCGTCGTTTCGGGCAACGAATCTGTGTCACGCCGCTTTTGGTACGCTGCTTTTATTTCCATGATAAAAACATTTGTCAATGTCGATCAAAAATTCGATCAAAGCATAACATTTTAACGCGAGAATTAAGCCCATTTTCAAATGATTGTGACGTCGTGTTATTGTGAGTGATTCCCCCGTTCCATCATGTTGATATTGCTCTTATTCGTAAGTACATTATTTTTTATTATTATCATCGCACAGAACTGTTGTAATCTTTCTATTATCTTTATATTATATTTTGCCATGATGTTCGCCATTTAGACTATTTTCATTCTCAGTACAAAAATGTGTTTCTTACAACCGCATTTCTTCGCCACTATTCGAGATAGACTGTTAAAAATTGATACAGTTACTCCTCGGATATTATCAAACGGAACGTCGGTATAAATTTATCGATCTATCTTACACAGGGTGTTCAAAAACCGAATTACCATATTCTGTTCCACAAAAAAAAAAACTGAACATTTTACATCTCATATTTGATTGGCCTACCTATACTACAAATATGTCTTTTATGTACTATAAATATGCCTTGTACTAAAAATGTGTACATTATTAATAAAGACGGTTCAATATATTTAGAAAAGAGAGTCTATGACACTTTCACTAGCGTGTTAATTTGTTAATAACCAGTTTTTGAGAAGACGTGCTTTGCATCATAATGTGAAGAGTGACTAACCAAAGAAATGCGCGGTATAATATTGTTCACGTACTTGACCAAAGACACGCAAAATCGTCAATCTGGACAATTTGATATACTTGACAACCGTTCGCCAACTGCGGCAAAATTAAGATCAACAAAGAAAAGGAAAAGTGAATGCTACGAAAAATATAAAATGACGTATTCCATGAATCATTTTAAATTCTTCAATACCGTATAAGGCTTTTTCGGTAAGCAGCTTGTCTTTGTCGACCGATCAAGAATTCGGAAACCGAGTGTAAACTTGAACGTAGCGACGGATCAATAATAAACCTCCTCCGGGCGCTGAGCGAGCGCAAAGGTTGAAGTGATGAACCGCGCGCCGGCCGAAGACATTTCACACGGCCCGCAATTTCGCATCTTTACCACAGTATTTACTATATAAAGAGACGCCGTTATCCGAGACTGTGTTAATCATGTTTTTTTTTTCTTCCTTGCTTCTTTCTTTACTAAGTTCGTCGCTGATAATGCAAGCAGGCAAAGAGACGCCTCAGGCTTGGCGCACCTATTAAGATATAGGAAGAGATGTAAGCATCTCTTCATAGGAAGAGATGTAAGCATCTCTTCCGTGGGTATTTCACAGTCTTTCGTACGCTGGGAGAGATATCTCACGTCCGATTTTGACTCGACGGTTTGTTGTATTATTAAACCGTTGCGAAGCTATTTATCTGACTTTATTGTTTACGTTAATCGAAAAGGGATTAGTTCGGTGTGTATGGTCGGCGAGCGAACGACTCCGTAATACATAAAATGTATATTCTGTTGAATAAAATGTTTTCGAAATTTATATTGCACATATGTTGTCATCCACACTCCAATAATTACGAATTATGCGCGGTATCTATTTTATAGATAGTGTGATGCTCTGAATATCACGTGTACGTATATATAAGTATGTGTGTTTGTGTTAAATAAAATTGAATTAAAGAAATGCTACGTCGTCTTCTTCGTTTCACGAGGTGCGCTCGTCGGAAGCAAATAAAATGTAAGTGGGTCAGTGGAGCCATAGCTATAGCTTATATACTATTGCTTTCACATGAAGTCTGTTCACCTGTGTGTAGGTTGGCTGGATCTTTCGTTTATCAGCGCGGAAGAAAGTCTTTAAAATGGACTGCGTGCGCGTCCAGGGACCCTATTCTTGACCCCTCGCTACACTCAACAACACTCGCGAACGGTTACTATTCTTGATCACTCGCACATTCTATCCGTCGATAATCCGGATTCAATTCCGGTGAATTAACGATTTTCGGACTGTTTGATAATCCGTACAGGAAACGCGTACGCGTACGTTGTAAAGCGTATGTCGCGAGAATAGGAGTCCAGATTTTTTTTGTCGGAGGCCCGAAGGAAGTGAAAGCTAGAAGGACGCTCTAATATTATATGAATTCGGCCTCTAAAAAACAACCTTCGACCTTCGACTGCAACTTGTGTCGAGATACACCTAAGCTTCGAGATCTCTCGAGAAAGAGAAATGTTTGAGATGGTGGTGCAACTTTCCGTAGTGGGCGTGCGCTCTTTTTCTTCTTATTCTTGTTTTCAATGAACCGCTCGTTGACTCAAAGCGAATGCATACGATGACCTGAATACATACACTCTACAGTGAAACTCTTTTGCACTCTCTTACAACAAATAGAGTTATTTGCACGTCTTCCTGAATCATTAATACGAATCACTTTCACAATACCTAATACATAGTTCCTAATTGTTTTCAGTTTTCTAACTTCACAAGAATAATGATCCAATAAAATGAACAACACTAACACGATGTTTTCTTTTTGATGCAGGCGACCCAAGTTTTCACGTTCGGTTACGACTCAGGGCCGGACCAAGGAGTGTGCGGACGCAAATACAGGTCTTCCAGGGTGTTAAAACCTCCCTGCGACCTAACCTCGCAGATGTTCTGCGCAAAAGCCGGGGGTTCCTACCCCTGGAACGCAGTCCGACACTTTGTACGTGAAAATCAAGGTTTGATGAAGCGGATGTACGGTGATCAACTACAACGTTCAATCATCGAAACAGAGATGCTTTCGAACGATATTTCGAGTTATGACGATTTCCCCGACGGCGATAACAGCGACCTCTACGACAACGGAGATACGGTGAAGACACGTTACGCGAAAAACGTCGAATTTGATAATGAATTGCAGCAGAGCGATGAAAATACCGCTCGATTGATGGGAGATGAGTCGCAAATCGAGGACGTGATCAATACAAAGTTCGTTTTTCCCGAGAAGAGTGTTAAATATGGGGATTTGATGAATAAGAGCAGGGATAAGATGAGCGAAAGGGATAAAGAGAGCGATAGCCCTCTGGCGGAGGATGGATACAACCAAACGTTCTATGGAATCGAGGAAAGTTCCACGAATACTACGGAAAACAGCGCGGAGAAAACGACGACCGTTACTGTGGGAACCACAGACGCTACAACGGAAGATACGACCGTTTACGCGGACGAGGAAGAGGTGCCTACGACCGAACCAGAGAGGAGGAAAAGCAGTACCGGGACTGTCCTGTTCCAGGATACGAACCAGAAGAAGGTGTACAATTACAAAGGACAAGGCGTGTAAGTATTTCCCATGTAGCTTTGTTAGAGAATAGGAACATGGAAGGTCTATAGTATAGACTCTATACTAAGTGAAGACAGGCGATTTGCTGGGTTGTATGCAACCCAAATTGCTCTTAGCAACATAAGCAATTTGGATTGCATACCTTCCTCTCTTAAATAAACAATACATAAACAATTAAGTTTTAATGATCTCTTTTTTTTACAATTTAATGTTCTCTTTTTGTACAGTAACGCCTGTCCTGTCAAGCAAGAAGTCGTTGCTCCGTACTGGGCTAATAACACGCGTGGTCAAGTATTGGCTCTTATCAATATCTACCCGTTCGAGCAGTACATACACTGCGAAATTTGCTCGTTTCAACACAAGCAGATGTACTGTAGGGATGGATGTCGATGCGAACAACAGTATCGAATTCACAGACTGTTGGCTTACGACCCCAATAACGAATGCCGAGGGGTCTTTGCCGACTGGTTCAAGTTTCCTTCGTGCTGCGTATGCAAGTGTTACTTTTTTAACGAGGGACGCGTCACTGCACGCAGCCCAAGAAGTAAAGAAGACAAATACATACCGAACTGGTTCAAAAAGAAAAATAAGGGCTATTATAACGACTGATTGAGAATTGTTAGAGACGATTTTTAACTAAGTTGATAAACAAAAGTTTTTAAGTACGTTTGAATCAACTCCACTATAAAGTGGAATGTTTTTTTTTGGAGTATTTTTTTCTGTGCGGTATAAAAAAATCGAAATAAATATATGTATGTATGTATATCATTTTAAAAGGCTCGTGTTTAGGTATAGGTATATTTTTTGCCATAAAGGGCATTCTTTAGCAACTATTATATATTTTATGGTATCATAGTTTTTTTATATTGTTGATGTTTACTAACAAACCGTTGTTGTTGAATATTACTAATTGTGAAAGGTAAAATAAATCAAGTTTAAAACTTTGTTAAGAGTTTATTTTTTCTCTAGAGTCTCTAGACGGAAACCATAGCCGTAGATATGAACAGGTTAATAATAATAATAATAATGATAATAATAATAATAATAAAATAATAATCACAGAATAAAAGAAAAGGTCACATGAAAAACCACCAATAATTAATTATTCTTTTTTGTCCAAACTTAAATTAATAAAATCAATACTGTGTACGTAATCTCGTTAAAACCGCCGTATCTGTCTTTAGCCTACACGGTGGGTACCATATATAACCTATTTATTTACATAATATTATCTAAAAAAATGATTTCTTTGAGATAAAAATGTAACAATTTAAAATTACTCACATATATATGAATATATAAATTATATACAACAAGCGATAAAACTAATAAAAGCATAAATAAATCAACATAAACAAAACAAATTAGCACCTATTCTATAGTATTCAATAAAATGAGTAGAATTTCAGATTCTTTTTTTTTCTTTCAGGAAGACTTTCGATTAAAAATTTTTTCTCCAAGTAAAAAAAAATACTCGAAAAATCTATAAACGGTTATCAAAAAGATCACATTAAGGCCTCTCTCTGTGTGGCAGTGGATATTACTGAACAGGCACCCATTGGCTTTTATTGTGTTCGGCGTCTATAGCCGCCTTCACTTGCGTACACATGTACGATATATTCGCACCTGCTGGTATCGTCGCTGAAATTATTCCGTAGGTATAAGAATGAGATTTAATTCTATAACTATATTATTATTATTGTTGGACGGAGAGAAGGGTTAAAGAAGAAATCCATGGACGGGAAAAGGATAATTGGGCAAAATAACATGAAAGTCAAGGGAACAATTTATGAAGACACTTCTATCTAATACTACTCCTCCAGAATTCATTCGATTATCGTTGTAAATAAAGAAATTCAGAAAAAAAAATGTACGAAAGGAAATTACAACAAAACTTACCTGTTATTAGATGATGGTATTCCGCTTCTAACTTCAAGCAGTGTTCGTACATTTCTTTTGCAGCTTTCCCAGATAACTTATCCATCGGATATCTGGTATCTTTCACTTCCTTTATCTGCTTGGTGCTCTTGAATTTGATCAGCAGGACGATGGGGTACAGCTGATTCCTGTGGAGCTTCTCCACAGACGAGACGGAAACGTCCAACATGCAGTGCAGCCTCTAGAAATCAAAAATATTTTTGTATTTTCGATATTTTTTGGCATTTATGGTCAGAAATAAATTAAAATTAAAATTTAGACAGATACGTACCGCGCAGCAAACAGACCTGATGGCAGCGACTGTTATGCATTCGTAATAGTTCCCCTTTCGACGATAATCCACAATTAGATTATCGACCAATTCCTGTTCTAAGGCGGCTTGCGTGCAATGTCTTGGTTCAGCCGAGACCTTCTTAAATTTTTCCGGGAAATCGGTCACCAGTTTATCGACGACAAATTCCGCCAAGGGTCCCAACACCAATACCGGTCTAAATTCGGGATCTACAAGGTAAAAGATGTTTATTTCTTTTCTTGTTCTGTCCTATTTACTTCTTACAGTCTAATTTCTCGACGCGTTGGTACGAGCACATGGACAAATCTTCATGCAAGGTACCGTTGTCCGAGTACCAGCCGGAGGAGACGTTGAAAGTGGCCAATTCTTTTGAATCCCGGGACCCGGTCCTCTGGTGCTTCTTGCGACGGAAGAAACTGCGTCTGGCCGACGTACTTCCCCTGCTTTCAAGGTCACCGCTGCTCCGCCGCACCAAGATCTCCTCCTCAACCCTACGACAAAACAATAAACACAAATGACATTTCTCTCTTTACTCAATAACTATTCTAAAAACGGTTACAAATCAATACAGTAATGGTATGAAGTGTTTTAAAGCAAAATCTTACTTGTATTTGCTGGGTATAATTCCGCACTGTTGCTTTTGTCCCTCGGAGTCCAATTTCCAAGCCCGCCAATGTCCGGGCACCCCGTTAAACATGGTGTTGTCCACGTACAGGACGTCATCCTTATTGAAGCAAAGCTGCAAGTTATCAGTAAGATCGCTACCGCTCCTATCAAAGCAACATCTTATGTGCAGACTGTCACCCGGTTTGTCCTTGATTTCGTTGTAGCCTGAAATTAGACAGAAACCAATTTGAAACTAGTTTGGAAACAGTTTGGAATTAGTTTGAAGTTAGTTTGAAACTAGTTTGACATTAATTTGAAATCAGGTATGAACAATACTCACAATCTATCCTGTAATGCGCGAGAACTGTCACTTTGTCGGCAGGTTTAGCAAGCTCATAGGCGGCCTCCTCGGCAGTCGCGTGTCTCAAATCGCTGCCATTGTACTCGAGAATTTGATCGCCAGTTCTTAATCCGGCGTGGTAGGCCAACGAGTCGGGCTGCACAGAGTGAATGAAAATACCGACGGCGTTGCCACCTACCAAGGAGATCCCAAGGTTCGACGTCTTTACCATCTCGATGTAGAGATATCTCGGTTCATCTTCGCTCCTTTTCCAAATCGAGAAACAAATGTTTAATAATAAAAATAAAATAAATAAAAATTCAATGACTGTTGAATTACCTGCTGGCGCTGCTCTGTCTCTGCAAGACAGAGTTTGGCTGAGAACTGCGACCCAAGGTGCTCTGCCCGCCGCTTAAATTTGATAGGGGCAAGCTGAGGGCCGTCGGGTGAGACTTTCGAATCTCCTTAGGGGAATTACAAGGCGTCGGCTCGCCGTCCCCATCATCGTTGGAACTCGACCCAGAACAGGAACCCGTCCCATCCATCTCTTGAAATTCAGAAAAGGAAAACTCTAGAAAGACAAAATTTTAAAAAATAAAAAAAATATTATTACCTATTAAAATATAATAATAAACTTACTGTCGGGACTGTACTGCACAAGCATGGTGATAGAATTTCCGCACTGTCGGAGAACGTTAGCTGCTAAATTGTAGGTGGCGCTGCGCATATTGATCCCGCATACCTCCAGCAGTTGATCGCCGATTTGTAAGCCAACTCGGCTCGCCAAGCTGTGTTCGTTCACCGCCGATACGAATATTCCTCCGCTCTCCGGGCAGTTTATTTGGATGCCGAGTGGTTCATTAGATTTGTCGATGTGAACGCGCCTTAATTCGCCCGGCAACGGTTTGTACGCGCAGCAATACTCCGGGACGCTGTTCCTTTTGGCGCTTGTCTCCGGACTGAGCACTTCTATCTCGAATATTGGCATCGGACTACCGCGTTCCGATGTACGTTCGATACTACCGGTACTTAGTTTGCCTACAAAAAATAAAATGAGATTTTTTTAGATAAAAAAAAAATAAGTATCCAACCCTAATGAAACTAACCAGAATTATTGTTAGGAGTCTAATCAACAATATAAATCCCAGAATAGTGGTTGAAACCGCCATAAATGTCAGGGAAAATAATATAAAGTCGCTAGAACAATTTACGAAGATAAAGATGATATTGCTAAACATTTTTAAAAGTTTCTCTTTCTAAAACTCCACAAATAATGAAATAATCTTAATCAAGGGGTCGAATCTCTTAGTTAAGGGGTAAAACAATATAAAGTCAATTTACGAAGGCGAAGTTATTGATAGACATAGAAACCTGCAACTAAAGACCTACCTGCTGAATTCTTCGACGTCACACTGGGATTCGATGGTATCCTGATCCTCTGGTTCTCTTTCTTCCTCGGGTAGGTCCCCCCCTCGTAACCAAGCGACACCTCGGGCTGGTCCCGGAACTCCGCATGCGGATGTGAGACGATGGAACGCACGTAATACGAATTGACAGGCCGCGTGCAACAACAGCTCTCCCTCGACGGAAAACTCAACGGGGAAACACCAGTCGAATGCGGGTGCGGATGCGGATGGAACGAATTCGGCAGACGAACCACTTGTCTTCCAAACAACTGAGAATGCACCCTCATATGAGACGTCGGCGACGACATGACCAAATCATGACTAGTGACACTTTCAGAATCCGAATTACACTTCGCCTTACTCGAGGAATTCTTATACCTGGACATAATATCCTTCTCGCTGATCAATTGCGGTTTACTCGAACCGAAATAAAACGACTCGTCAGACTTTAAATTTATGCTGAGTCGATTCTCCCTCGTCGTCTCGTAATTCGTCTTTAATTTTTCAAAGGAATCGTTAACGTTGGTGAACATCTTCGAGAAGTGCGGCTGATTATCGAAACTCTTTGACGCCGAATGTCTCGGTTGAGCCAAACCCGAGTTCCGAACGCCGTATTCGTCGTGGCGATTCGTTAAAAGACTCAAAGGCGGTCTGTCTTTCTTTCGAGCGACGATCGTACCGGTTTCGTTTTGCACGGCGTTCATCGTACGTGCTTTCGGCCACGTCCCCCCGTTTTTCTCCTGCGCGGTCATCTCTTTCGAATGACGCTTGTTAGAGGACTTCTTCAGCGTGTTTGCGTTTGTAGTTCCGTGGTAACTATCGATGACGTTATCCAAAGCGGCGATCGCTTGCTCCTGTTCGAAGGAATTATTACTGAGATCTAAAGGATTCGGCGAGCTGTTCCTGTGCTTCTTCTTGTCGTCGCTGCGCGGTCGGTCTTTTGAGTTACGGCGTCCGCGCACCTTAGAAAGAGAATAGTTAAACTTTCGCTTTGTCTGGACGACAAAAAGTGACAATCGATTCAGACTGAACGGATTCTTTCTCTCACCAGTGGCAACACTGTTACTACCCCTCAATCAGTTTGAAACTAGTTTAAAATCAGTTTGAAACTAGTTTAAAATCAGTTTGAAACAAACAAAAAAATAAATAAAAATAAAAACTAATATTTACAAGCATCTTATTCCAAAGTTGGGCATTTACCATGTCTAATTTTTCTTTCAACCAAGCCCCGCTGTTCTTCTCGTGATTGTACCGTCTGTCAAAGTCGGAAGAGGAGGAGGATCTTCCGTAGTCCTGGGAAGGGAGGTCTTCCGTCTGGGAGCTCCTATTCTCCTTCTTGTACCGTTGGACGGGAGTGAAAACGTTCGTCGTGCATTCCGGGTCGAGGTAGCTCATTTTTAACGTCGTTATCGTTAACATATCGGCTCTGCTGTCGTTTAGCATGGACATAACCTCGTGGATGTTGTCAAAGTCGTCCATAGACTTGTTATTAATCTAACAAAAAAAATTATTTTACGGTGTTTTAACAACTTAAATATACAAAATAACCAAAAATTATAAAAACAGTGTCCAAACTAAAAAATTTAAATCTAAATATTTGAATATTTAAATAAAATAACCAAAAAATTGATAGAAGGGTTAAACTTACTCTTAAAACACGATCGCCGACCACCAGACTGCTGTCTTTCGAAGCGAGACTTCCCTCGCTGATCCTCCCGATATAAACGCCGGCTTCTAGGGAAAGCCCGTGACATCCGGAGGCGAGACGGGCCGTGTGCACCCATCGAGCGACCTTCGAGTTATTCTGATAGCTGGGCGCCCCTCGACTCTGCTGAGACGACGCCGAGGAAGGCGACCAGTTTCCGCTCTTCCGTCTCCTAATAACCATGTGAACGACCGGACCGCTCGAACGTATGGCCTCGGCGACTGTCCGTCGCGAGACGTTCGCGCACGTCAGGTTCTGCACACGTGTCAGGCAGTCGTTAACTCTAAGGAAATAAAAAAAATAAATAAATAAAATCACAGTTTTCAACAAAAAAAAAAGAAAAAAAAAACAGGTAAAAAGATGTGGTACGTGCCTTAATTTTCCATCGGCAATGGAACCTTTCTTAACGGATGAGACGTAAACACCGGTGTCGTTTGGGTAGTGGGGATCGTCTCGGCCGCCTACAAGTTCAATTCCTAGGTCGCTGTCGCTCGAGACGCCTGTCAGATCCATCTCTAGAATTTCCGTTTCCCATTCCTGTTGAAAATAGAGCGTATAAGAAAATTTTAATAAAGGTTGTTGTGGAAAGCCTGCAGTTTTTAATAGAATTGGGGCTATATACATTCTACTAAGTAATAAAGCAATAAAAACACAATATTTTTGAACCCTGTTACAGTTTGTAATAAAAAAAAAATTGGGGTTATAGAAGTCAGATCAAGTAATAAAACAATAAAAGGACAACATTCTTGACCCCGCCACAGCTTTTAATAAAAGATTTGGGGCTATAAAAATCATATCAAGTAATAAAACAATAAAAGGACAACATTCTTGAACACCCCAACAGTTTTTAATGGAAGAATTGAGGCTATCAAAATCAGATCAAGTAATAAAACAATAAAAGGACAACATTCTTGAACCCCGCCACAGTTTTTAATAGAAGATTTGGGGCTATAAAAATTATATCAAGTAATAAAACAATAAAAGGACAATATTCTTGAACCCCCAAACAGTCTTTAATGGAAGAATTGAGGCTATAAAAATCAGATCAACTAATAAAACAATAAAAGGACAACATTCTTGAACCCTGCAACAGTTTTTGATCAAAGAATTGGGGCTATAAAAATCAGATCAAGTAATAAAACAATAAAAGGACAACATTCTTGAACCCTGCTACAGTTTTTCATGGAAGAATTGAGGCTATAAAAATCAGATCAACTAATAAAACAATAAAAGGACAACATTCTTGAACCCTGCAACAGTTTTTGATCAAAGAATTGGGGCTATAAAAATCAGATCAAGTAATAAAACAATAAAAGGACAACATTCTTGAACCCTGCTACAGTTTTTCATGGAAGAATTGAGGCTATAAAAATCAGATCAAGTAATAAAACAATAAAAGGACAACATTCTTGAACCCCCCAACAGTTTTTAATCTAAGAACTGGGGCTATAAAAATCAGATCAAGTAATAAAACAATAAAAGGACAACATTCTTGAACCCCGCCACAGTTTTTAATAGAAGATTTGGGGCTATAAAAATCATATCAAGTAATAAAACAATAAAAGGACAACATTCTTGAACCCCCCCAACAGTTTTTAATCTAAGAACTGGGGCTATAAAAATCAGATCAAGTAATAAAACAATAAAAGGACAACATTCTTGAACCCGGCAACAGTTTTTAATCCAAGATTTGGGGCTATAAAAATCATATCAAGTAATAAAACAATAAAAGGACAATATTCTTGAACCCCCCAACAGTTTTTAATGGAAGAATTGAGGCTATAAAAATCAGATCAAGTAATAAAACAATAAAAGGACAACATTCTTGAACCCCGCAACAGTTTTTAATCCAAGATTTGGGGCTATAAAAATCATATCAAGTAATAAAACAATAAAAGGACAACATTCTTGAACCCCGCAACAGTTTTTAATCCAAGATTTGGGGCTATAAAAATCATATCAAGTAATAAAACAATAAAAGGACAATATTCTTGAACCCCCCAACAGTTTTTAATGGAAGAATTGAGGCTATAAAAATCAGATCAAGTAATAAAACAATAAAAGAACAACATTCTTGAACCCCCCAACAGTTTTTAATCTAAGAACTGGGGCTATAAAAATCAGATCAAGTAATAAAACAATAAAAGGACAACATTCTTGAAGCCCCCAACAGTTTTTAATGGAAGAATTGAGGCTATAAAAATCAGATCAAGTAATAAAACAATAAAAGGACAACATTCTTGAACCCCCCCAACAGTTTTTAATCTAAGAACTGGGGCTATAAAAATCAGATCAAGTAATAAAACAATAAAAGGACAACATTCTTGAACCCCCCAACAGTTTTTAATGGAAGAATTGAGGCTATAAAAGTCAGATCAACTAATAAAACAATAAAAGGACAACATTCTTGAACCCCCCAACAGTTTTTAATGGAAGAATTGAGGCTATAAAAATTAGATCAACTAATAAAACAATAAAAGGACAACATTCTTAAACCCCGCCACCAGTTTTTAACAGAAAAATCAGGGTCATAAAAACTTCCAAACAGTAATACAACAATAAAAATACAACATTAAACTCACCTGCATGTCACTATCTATAGCGCTATCGTGCGAATGATTGTACTCGTCATTCCTCAACTGGCAAACGCGCGACTCCTTCTCCATGTGCGCCTCCAGCGCCTCCTTCAACATCTTATTCTCCTTAACAAGCTCGTTCCTCTGCTTCTTGATCGCATCCGACTCCCGAAGAGATTCTGCAAGTTCCGACACAGCCCTGTCTCTTTCCTTACGCATATTATCGCACAATGTCCTAATGCTCTCCCTCTCCAACACGATCTTATCCCTTTCGGAAAACGCCCAATCTCTTCTCCCTTTGGAGACTTCGGCCTCCTGAATGGCCTCGAGGAGTTCCGTCTGAGTCTTATCCAAACTTTTCCTCAACGATTCCAATTCTTGATTGGCCTGATCCAAGTTATCGAGACGCTGCCTTTGGGCGAAACTGGCAACTTGAACTTCTTTCCTTCGGGAGTTCTCCCCGGAAAAGTTCAGGTGTTCCAGGCGTGAGGCGGTCATGTCTCTGCTGTCGTCTTTCGAGGCGCCGTATTCGCCGAATTTTTCGCGGAGATCGTTGCATTCCTTGAGGGCCTTGTCGCGATCCAAGAGAGCGCTGGTGATCTCACGACGTAACGATTCCATCTGGTAGTTGAGATTTTGCTTTTCTTCCGTCAATTCTTTGTTGGTTGCCTCGAGGAGTTTGTTCTTTTTGAAGGCCTGCGTCAAGTCGTCGCTCATCTTCTCGATTTCTTTGTGGACGGTGTCTCTGCAAGACAGAAAATTTAGGAAAGAACGCATCTGGATCGCTTCGTAATTTGGATCGTTTCAATTTGTGATATGAACTTAATGTCGCACGTAAATTGTAAGTTTAAACTGAGAAAAGTGTGAAGATTTTGAGCAAACAAACGAGTTATGTAAGTTAGCAAGGTTTTAGTAATTAGCACTGCTGTTTTTAAAGGTTAGTTTAGAGTTTTAAACTCTAATAATGAGGAATAATCAAGAATGAGAACATTCTTGAACCCCTGCAGTTCTTCATGGAAGAATTTAGCCAAATTCGATTGGATCATAAAACAATAAAAGAACAACATTCTTGAACCCCTGCAGTTTTTCATAGAAGAATTTAGGGCATACAAATTCGATTGGATCATAAAACAATAAAAGAACAACATTCTTGAACCCCAGCAGATTTTAATAGTTGAATTATTGAACTAGCAGTTTTTAATGGAAGATTTATTAAAGACATTATTATTATTATTATTATTACATATTAGAATTAGGGGCATAAAAGTTCGATTGAGTAAGAAAACAATAAAAGAACCCAATTCTTGAATGTGTATGAAAAAAAAATGGAAAAAAAAACTCACCGTTCGCTCATTATTAGATTGTACTCTGTCATAGTTGCGTTTCTTTCATCCGTCAAACGCTGGACCTCCTTGTTGGCTTTTAGCCGGAAGGCCATGGCTTGATTGACCTCCTTGATGGCCTCCTCGTACTTTTGCTGAGCCTTAACGTTCGCCTCCCGGTATTTATTGCATTCTCGGACCACTTTATCCCATTGGTTGTAAGCTGTAGTTATCTGTTGCTTTAAATTTGCATTGTCTCTTAGCTGAAGGAAAAGTATCATTAGAATTGTGGTAAACATAGACAATATGTTTTTAAATAATAATAATAATAATATAAAAACTTACTAATGTGTTCAATTCTTTGGCCATTTCGTCCAACTTCTTTGTGAGTCTGTTACTCTCGTCTTGCGACATCTCCAGTTTGTTAATTGCCTGCGAATGAGACTCGAGGATTTCTTCGTACCGTTTCCGCAGCGTGTCATAGTCGACCACATCGTGTCTACTAAGCATATACAAAGATTCGGAGGCATTGTTGTCGGCCAACATAACCTGAAAGACAAAAAAAAATGTTTTAGAGAACAGTACCAAAAGAAGAGTTTCTTACCTCTTGTTGTCTGTGATATTCTGACAGTTCATTGCGTAGGGACTGCATCCCTTGTTCGAGACGTTGATTTTCATTCAGGACGTCACCGTATTTAGTTCTTAACGTCGATGTCTCCTGATTTGACACTTCTAACTGATTCATTGCTAGTCTATGATGACTTCTGTAATAATCGAGTTCCTGCAGAGATACGGGTCACAAAAAGTCATAAAATGAGTAAAAACGTCAAAAGTAGAGGTTAAAATCACCATAGATGTCCTCACCACGACTACGATTCAAAGAGGTTAGAAAATAAAAACTCACCTTCATAGCGTGGTCGCAATGCCTGCGTAAAGTGGCCACCTCATTGTTTGCCTTGTCAAATTGCTGCTTCAAAGTGTCGTAATCCCTCGGAGAATTTGAGTAATTTCTTGAGAGGGTACCTTAAAAAAGAAAACACAGGCGGTTAATACGGTAATGATGCAAATACTTGGTTAAGAAGTAAAGAATCTAGTATGTACTGACTTACCATTACTGGCACTACCATCCGTGTTGGTCGCCATAACAACAACAAACTAAAATAGAAAACAAGAATAAGAATACATACGCGAAATAGAAAGTCTTTTTCGTTCCACCCGAGTGAATTTTCATGGGATTTTGACAGAGAACTTAACGAACTGAACTATAGCAACGCTAGACAATACAGATACAAACACACAAGTTGCGAACAACTCTTTCTTGGTATACCTTTTCTAATTGTCGCTACAATTCGCCAATGCTAATCTGTACTATCGCTTACCTCGCCTAAAAACACTTCATTCGGAACAACATCAAACCGTGGCCACCCCAAACCGTTACGAACGTGTTAATTACCGCGAATTACCCGAAAATAGAGCAATTTTCCCCTTACCTGACAACAATCAGCTCATATTATTGCCAGACGCCATTTTGTTGATGTAAATATTTGACTGTCGAGAAATTGACAGCGAGGGAGGGAGGGAGACGACATGACGTAATGCTTTCAAATAGAAAACGCGATATTTTACGCAATATATTTACACAACTACCCAACGAGTAAATAATAAGTTATAAATAATGGATTTCGTCTAAACTATATTATTTACGAGTTAATTAATAGTATATTATTATACAAGTTTTATAAGACGTCAAATTGGCGCATGAATTGTTTGGGGCACTCGTCGCTAGCGCTCCTCGTGCCCCAAATGAACGAATGCGCCAATATGTCTTATAAAACCAGTGTAATATACTATTTTTTCTACTTTGCGTCATTAATTTTATAAAAATTTAGAAGTATATTAGGTAAAATTCCAATCTAGAGTATTTATGGGTGCAACCGTTGGTAACACTGTCATCTGTCACTTAAATTCAAATATCTGCGAAAAAGTCATTATTGATAATTATTATATACCATCATATACTAGTAGTACGAAAGCTAGGATGCAACACGCATGTTTAAATATGTATTAAAATATACATACTTCGCAGTTTGTGCGATTCTAAAAAATCAGTTTGTGCTTACTTTTGTGGTTATGTGTATTTTCGTTTGACATGCATTTGATATCAATGTCACCAATCTTAGAAAAAAGTTACTAAAAACGGTGTTACAATTTGCTAATTGTAACACCGAAAACAGTGTTACAATGTGTGCATTGTGAATGCAAAGTAGAAAAACAATTGTATGGGTGATAAAATCTAAATAATAGATTATCTAGGGTAATCGGGAAAATCGGGGAGGGAGGGAAGCAGGGTGTTTTAGTTAACGCTGGGTTGGTACGCCTACCAACCAACGCGAGCGTTTGCGCGCGCTATTTTTAAAATTAAAAGTAAATTAACGTATTTGTTTATGGTTTTATTAGTAAATCGTTGATTATATAATAACAAAATAAATGTTTGTATTCTTGTAATGGTTGTATTGTTGCTTTTATTATTATACTGCATTGTTATTATTATACTGATATTTGATATGAATTCCTTCTTTATTCTTTCACATTCTGAATTTCAAAGATGTAGGGGGTAAGAAAATAAATATAAAAAGTGTACCATACGGACATGGTGTAATTATATCACGACCAACGGGGAATCTGGGTCTAAAATTAGATCATCCAAGGGACGAACTAATTTAAATTTAACTATTCAGTAGCAGTTTTTGAGTATCTGTGACAACAGCAGGGTATTAAACATGAAGACACTCAACCAGATTTATAAAACACTTAAAGAATATAAGATCATAGGATACAGGTAAAGGTAAATTGCTTATCACCTTTTTTTATTACTATTTTAGTATTTATTTTGTATTTTTTTGATGCCAACGAGTTTTTTTCTTTATTTTTTGTTATAAGTAATATACATATATTACCTAATATTTTTATTTCATTATTTCTCCTCTGCAATAGTTAGAAATATCTAATAACGCTACATTCTTTACTGCCAATATTATTTTGGGCAAACCTAATTTCAAATTTTCCCAGTTGTGCTGCCAAGAAACAGAAATTGCGAAGAATACAAATGCTATTGCCATCTGTTGAAAAATATCAATAATGTATGACTAATTATGACTATTTTGTTGCAGCCAAAAGACAAATCTATTCGGTTTAAATCCACTCTTGGTATCTGTTATATATATTGTGATCACAGAGGCCATTATTGGCTACCTGCGTAGATTTGTCAAAAGAAATTTCGGCACTGGTTTATTGAGTCAGCTTGTTCTCGAATTCATAGCAACTGCAGAATTATGCGGAACATGCTTTGAATTAATCATAGGTAAGACATTCATCGTGTTTTGTGAAATCCCACAGGCCTAACAGACGATTTTCGACAATAAACCAAGTCGAATAATTGAGTATTTAGGGCCAAAATTATACACAGTGTTGCATGTAAGGGCCGTTTGGTAACATTTTCATTGCCAAACGGCTAAGAACAGCAACAACAGGCGAGGAAACTATTAATTTTAATTTTTTTTGTCGTAAAAATAAATCATTTTGATTATGTTTTAGTTGCTGATAACTATGGTGTTGCTACATATGGGATATTCTTGTTCGTACTGACTATATGGTGGTCGATAAATTGGGAAGATTCCTCAGCATGTCCCTATGTCCCAATAGAGGAGATTTTCGAACGAAAAAGAAATATTTTCGTCGGTTTATTAGTCATAGCAGCACAAATTTTGGGCGGTCTCTCAATTTTTAGGTACATCCAAGTGCTGTGGTCTTTGGAACTTGTTGAGACACACAAAGGCCGAGCATTCGAAGACTGCGCGACAGATTTACAGGTATTAAACGACGTACAATGTTTTGACTTATATGTTTCTGATTTTCGTGTATTACAGGTTCCTGTTGTGGCCGGTGCGATAATAGAGGGCGTTGCCACATGTATATGTCGCGTATTTTCAAGAATTTTGGGCGAAACGAATACAAAAATCGCGAGTGTAATCGATGCTTTTTTGGGTACATTGATGGTAGTGGCTGCCTTCAACTATTCAGGTGGTTATTTTAACCCCGCTTTGGCATCTTCGTTGAAATATGGTTGTAAAGGGAGTACTGTACCCGAACATATGTTGGTTTACTGGTTGGGTCCCATGTTGGGGGCCATTTTTTCCGTGTTCATCTACAACTCGAAACCTATACAAGAAACTGTGAAGAATCTAACTGGAAAACGCGATTAAATAAATACAGAAATGATTAATCACTGCCTTATATCGACCCCGTTCCAGTTTGAAGAAATTATTGTCTACATATCAATTATTTTCAATTTCTATGTATCATTTTCGAAATTGTGATAGTTAAATGTGGTTATATAAATATAGGACTGAAATATTCTAATCAACATTGTGATCATACGATAAAAAAATAAATCTATTTTACTTAATTTGTAGTTGTAATATTTATTCCATGTTGGGTTGGGTTGGGCTACTGATTGCTATTTTACACATAAAATCTCAAACATTGCTTTAAATTAAGAGAAATCGTCATTTGAAGTTTGAATTAGAGATGATCTTTGTGACCACGTGTGTTAAGTGTAGCGTTGGGTGGTATCGGTCTTATGCATAGTGTAACCATTTTTACATGGTGGGCCAAGAACTCCCCACTTTTCCGGCAATTCGCAGAGGAAAGGGAAGTGTTGCCAACATACTCTGTAAGGAACAAACATAGGACAGTAATATTTTGCCCTTCAGTTGCATGCGTGCGTGCGAATGCGAGATTTTGATTCCTATTTAAAAAATTAAACCATAATCTTGTCTTTCAACTATTCCAAATGCTCTACATTGAATAACTTTGATCAAACCGCACTGCATGGTAGCTTACAAAAGTTGTCGTTGCTACTATGGCCATCTATGGCTGCTACTCGAAGCTACATAGGTGACACCATTACAGTATTCTATAATCACTGTAATAATTTGTATTCTTTAAATTTTTTTTCTGTACTACTATGGTCAATACGTCTTACAAAACGAGTGCTACATTTATCGTTTAAAAATTTAGTAAATATGACAACTATATTGGTTGGTGGATTCCATTGTTACCAAAGTCAGAAGTAAACACTGAGAACTGAGTCTACTGTGGAACCAAAGTAGAAAAATTCGAAATTCTTATTGCGAAAATTTCAAATGGTAAATATTGTTCTAATTGTAAAGCACCGACCTTTGATTAATATATATTAATAATGTTCTGGTGATATTTCCAATACTTGACAAAACTTTCTGGTGCTTTTCCAACAATTGGCAAAATTGGGCTTTCTTAAACAAGGTAGATAGAGACGGACTGAGTTTTTTAGAAAGAGATCGTTGCGATCTTGGCCCACCATGTAAAAATAGTTACACTATGGTCTTATGCGAATCACCATGTTACTGAAAGATCCATCTCAACACCACCCACCCGTGCAAAAATGCACACGGTGTGAATTGGGCGCCTGTGGGTTTTTTATTTCTGATTTTAATTATTTGATTTGAATTATTATATCATTCGAATGATTGTGAATATTATTGATGCAAAATAACTTATTGATACGCCGGATACGCGGTTAAATGCGAAAGAGCGCTTTTGTCAGGGTCAAAGAGGCGAAACGCGGCGAACAGCTGATTTTTGTACCTAAATGTTTTTTTTTATCAATGACTTAATATTATGGCTCTTGCTCTCTAACATAAAGATAAACCCGTAATCGTATGTTATTCTTCCGCGTAACCTCTTGTAACCCATCTGAATACGGAAATTTATATTTTATAATCGCAGATACATGAGTCACCGTGATTTTGCTGCTCTTTGTTGTCATTTTTTTGTGTCGATTTTTCCTTAATCGTGCAGTAATACACAGTAATATCGACGATCAAACCATGGATGAAAACGACAAAGACACAATTGGCATTATTAACGATTGCAGCGATAGTGAGGACAGTAATTTTGACGATGAGGAAGATCTAACAAGAATCGTACCTCCAGAAAGTAAGTGAATAAATAAAGAGAACAGTGAATTTTATTAATGTAACGTTCCAGTTGAAGACACCAGGCAATGCATGAAGGCACGACACATCCTTGGCATCCTTGGATTTTTAGGTTTTGCCAATGTATACGCCATGCGTGTGAACCTAAGCGTTGCAATCGTTGCTATGGTGAACAAAACTGCTTTCCCGGTAGTTCCCGATAACAATACGTTTGACCACTGCCCTGTACCGCCTGTACAAAACAACACTATACCACCTGTAAGTATTCATAACAATAATTTCACGGCTATGGTATTAATTGGCAATAATTGTTTCTTATAGAAAGACGGTGAATTTGCTTGGGACGAAGCGACGCAAGGCATCGTCCTCGGTTCATTCTTTTACGGTTATGTTCTGACTCAAATCCCCGGAGGCAGATTTGCAGAGTTATTCGGGGGAAAAAAGGTTTTCGGGCTGGGAGTTCTCATGACCGCGGTTTTTACCATATTAACACCCGTCGCCGCCCGAATAAATTTTACTACGTTCATTATTGTCCGAGTTTTAGAAGGAATGGGTGAGGTAAGTGTTTTTTTAGCAATAATAAACCCTTAGAAATAATTATTTGTTACAATTAAATTTAGGGGGTGACGTTTCCTGCTATGCATGCCATGCTGGCCCGTTGGATTCCCCCGTTGGAGAGGAGCAAGTTTGCGGCTTACGTTTACGCCGGGGCAAACTTTGGAACGGTCGTTTCTCTCCCGATGTCGGGTTGGCTTTGCTCGTTGGATTTTTTGGGAGGTTGGCCCGCTGTGTTCTATGTTTTTGGAGTTCTGGGTCTCGTATGGTTTGTGTTCTGGTTGGCGTTTGTCTACGACACACCGTGCAAGCATCCCAGAATCTGTCCTCAAGAGAGAGAATTTATTTTGGCTAGCATCGGACCACAGGTACAAATTTTCTTTTGAATGTTTGAAAAACTGTGGATGTCATCATTTGGGAGAATGTATATAACAGCGAAAGTAGTTGAGATAGAAATGAATTCTTGACATATTTGATTAGCAGATGGTTTGGTTGATAAATCTTGAAAATTAGAGCTTTCTATCTGATGTACTTAGTCAGGGGCAAGACATCTGCAGAAATCAATTTTATATCTTAGCTCAAGATGTCATCATTTGGAAAAATATGTATTACAGCCAAAGTAGTTGAGATAGAAATGAATTCTTGACATATTTGATTAGCTGATACTTTAGTTGATAAATCCTGAAAATTACAGCTTTCTATCTGTTGTACTTAGTCAGGGGCAAGACATCTGCATAAATCTATTTTATATCTTAGCCCAAGATGTCATCATTTAGAAAAATGTATATAACAGTGAAAGTAGTTGAGATAGAAATGAATTTTTGACATATTTGATTAGCAGATACTTTAGTTGATAAATCCTGAAAATTACAGCTTTCTATCTGTTGTACTTAGTCAGGGGCAAGACATCTGCATAAATCTATTTTATATCTTAGCTCAAGATGTCATCATTTAGAAAAATGTATATAACAGTGAAAGTAGTTGAGATAGAAATGAATTCTTGACATATTTGATTAGCAGATACTTTGGTTGATAAATCCTGAAAATTACAGCTTTCTATCTGTTGTACTTAGTCAGGGGCAAGACATCTGCATAAATCTATTTTATATCTTAGCTCAAGATGTCATCATTTAGAAAAATGTATATAACAGTGAAAGTAGTTGAGATAGAAATGAATTCTTGACATATTTGATTAGCAGATACTTTAGTTGATAAATCCTGAAAATTACAGCTTTCTATCTGTTGTACTTTGGTCCATAGAAGGTTTGAAAAACACAGTTCAGAAAATCAATTCAAATCTTAGTCTCTAGATGTCATCATTTGGAAAAATGTATATATCAGCGAAAGTAGTTGAGATAGAAATAAATTTTTGACATATTTCATTAGCAGATACTTTGGTTGATAAATCCTGAAAATTACGGCTTTCTATCAGTTGTACTTTGGTCCAGAGAAGGTTTGAAACACACGGTTCTAAAAATCAATGCAAAACTTAGCTCTAGATGCCATCATTTAGAAAAATGTATATTACTGCCAAAGTAGTTGAGATAGAGTAGAGACATATTTGATTAGCACATAGTTTGGTTAATAAATCCTGAAAATTAAAGCTTTTCATCTGTTGTAGTTTAGTCAGGAGAATGTTTGAAATACACAATGAATTAATCAAGTGTTGTTTCTAGAGCAAAATTATTGAATATAACGTAATTTTATTATTTCTTTCTTCAGGATGAAAATAAGGGGTCGATTCCTTGGATGAATTTCTTGAAATGCCTGCCACTTTGGGCTATTTTAGTGACCCAGTGCGGCCAGTCTTGGGCCTTTTACACGCAACTTACCGAACTGCCCACTTATATGGCGGAAATTTTACATTTCGACATACAATCTGTGAGTGTTTATCCGTCCTTTTGTTCCTTTTTTATTGCAGTAGCTTCTTTTCTTATTCGAGTATTTTACAACATATATTTCTTTGAAATATCAAAAATTAACACTAAAAAACATTTTTTCTTGTATCTTTCTTTTTCAGAATGCGGTGTTATCAGCAGTCCCATATCTAACCAGTTGGATCTTGGGTATAGTCATCAGTATCTTTGCCGATTGGCTCCTCCTCAAGGGTTATCTATCACCGTCCATGTCGTACCGCATATTTAATTCCATCGGTTCTATCGTTCCATCACTCGGCCTGCTGGGTGTTGCATGGCTCGGTTGCGACAGAGTGGCAATTCAGCTTATGTTAGCGATACCCGGTGCTTTTGCGGGGGCTGTCTACGCTGGGAATCAGATGAACCACATAGCGCTTAGTCCAAAGTATGCAGGGACCATGTACGGCATAACAAACGCAGCAGCAAACATGTGCGGATTCATAGCACCGTATGTCATTGGAACCATCGTACAAGGGCATGTGAGTAACGTCAAAAGTTAGCAGACGCTTGGGTTGATAAATCCTGAAAATTACAGCCTTCTATCTGATGTACTTTAGTCGGGAGAATGTTTGAAAAACAAAATCACTTAATGAGCTCTAAATGTCATCGTTTGGAAAAATCAGGATTACAGCCAAACTAGTTGTGATAGAAATGAATTCTTGACATGACTGATTAGTAGATAGTTTGGTTGATAAATCCTGAAAATTACAGCTTTCTATCTGATGTACTTTGGTCGGGAGAATGTTTTAAAGACAAAATCAATTGTTTGTATATCTTAGCTGTAAATGTCATCGTGTGGAAAAATCTAGATTACAGCCAAACTAGTTGTGATAGAAATGAATTCTTGACATGTCTGATTAGCAAATAGTTTGGTTGATAAATCCTAAAAATTACAGCTTTCTATCTGATGTACTTAGTCAGGGGCAAGACGTCTGCAGAAATCAATTTTATATCTTAGCTCAAGATGTCATCATTTGGAAAAATATGTATTACAGCCAAAGTAGCTGAGATAGAAATGAATTCTTGACATATTTGATTAGCAGATAGTTTGGTTGATAAATCCTAAAAATTACAGCTTTCTATCTGATGTACTTAGTCAGGGGCAAGACATCTGCAGAAATCAATTTTATATCTTAGCTCAAGATGTCATCATTTGGAAAAATATGTATTACAGCCAAAGTAGTTGAGATAGAAATGAATTCATGACATGTCTGATTAGCAGATAGTTTGGTTGATAAACCCTGAAAATTACAGCTTTCTATCTGATGTACTTAGTCAGGGGCAAGACATCTGCAAAAATCAATTTTATGTCTTATCTCAAGATGTCATCATTTGGAAAAATATGTATTACAGCCAAAGTAGTTGAGATAGAAATGAATTCTTGACATGTCTGATTAGCAGATAGTTTGGTTGATAAATCCTGAAAATTACAGCTTTCTATCTGATGTACTTAGTCAGGGGCAAGACATTTGCAAAAATCAATTTTATATCTTAGCTCAAGATGTCATCATTTGGAAAAATGTGTATTACAGCCAGAGTAGTCGAGATAGAAATGAATCATTGACATGTCTGATTAGCAGATAGTTTGGTTGATAAACCCTGAAAATTACAGCTTTCTATCTGGTCTACTTTGGTCGGGAGAATGAAAAAGAAATTAAGTTCAAAATTAAGTTATAAAGAAAAAAGTTGTGTTAAATAAACTCTAATTTTTTTCTGGTTTTCTTTGCAGGAAACCTTAGGACAGTGGAGGTTAGTATTTTATTTAGCAGCCGGAATAAACATTGGCGCAAATTTGTTTTATGTGGCTTTTGCCAGTGCCCGTGAACAGCCTTGGTCCAGAACACAAACATTAACAACCGTCAACTGACGACAGGTCCATTTAGCAGTGTTTTTTTAATAGATACATGATATAAGATTCTCTTAATTTCTCTCATAAAAATATTGTCAGTATTTTTTTCCGGCATTTGAAATCATTATGCTGAACATATGTGATAAATGACGGGTGCACTACTTTTTTTTTATTTTCATTTGAACAGCCCAGTATTTAGGTGAATCCAGACTATGTAAGAAAATGTATTGCATAGCCATGTTTTATAAAATATAGAACAAGTTTTGTTATATAGTGTGGACCCATCTTTAATTTTCCGGATATCCCATGTGGAATTTTGCTCTAATATAATCAAAATTATTCTCTCAACACTGACGTTATTGTGATATTAGCAAATGTTAATTGAATAAGTAAGATAATAAATATATTTATCTTTATATTTGTAAAAAATGATGTCCAAATTTATCGTTATTATGAACAAGAGATGTTTTTTTTATGTATCAGTTGGGACACAAAATATTTCTCGTTTGACCATATTTTGTTAATTATATTTATTAGGTAACTATAAGAAATAAAGAGCTGTATATATTCTATATTTTAGTGTATTATTTAAATCCCTTGCATTATTCAACCAATATCAACACATAAGTGAGCAAAGGGGGCCCGACAAACATACAAAAACACAAATATATTACATTATTCAAGTTTTTATTCATAAAAAATAAGTACCGTAATAAAACTTGATATTTACACATCACATGGATAAAGTGGTCCAGCGAGGGACAGAAACAACTCAAAACTTATAATAATATTAATAGTCGACAGAATATCTGAAAGAAACAAAAGAACTGTACGTAAACACTATGAATTAGTAGCAGCTTTTATAATTGCCGCAATCAAATCGGGGTCTTCTTGTTGATTACCGACCCACCACATGCAGAGCGCGTTCTCGTACGTCTGGGAGACTCTAGTGTGATGCAAGGGGTCTTGCGCGTGATGCTGTCCCGACGCAGTAGCCAACACAGGACGATACGGATGGAGGCTTACCCCGTTACAGCAGTCACCATGCAATGGCAACTGAAAAAAACAAGAAAATACAAGTTTTTTTAGGTGGCTTCTACCACTATTCTGGGATTTATATTGTTGACTAGACTCCTGGCAATAATTCTGGTTAGTTTCATTAAGATTGTTTAATTATTTGTGGAGTTAGAAACTTTTAAAAATGTTTATCGATATCTTTATCTTCATAAATTGTTCTAGTGACCTTATATTATTTTCCCTGGCATTTATGGTGGTTTCAACCACTATTCTGGGATTTATATTGTTGATTAGACTCCTGGCAATAATTCTGGTTAGTTTCATTAAGATTGTTTAATTATTTGTGGAGTTAGAAACTTTTAAAAATGTTTATCAATATCTTTATCTTCAAAAATTGTTCTAGTGACCTTATATTATTTTCCCTGGCATTTATGGTGGTTCCAACCACTATTCTGGGATTTATATTGTTGATTAGACTCCTGGCAATAATTCTGGTTAGTTTCATTAAGATTGTTTAATTATTTGTGGAGTTAGAAACTTTTTAGAATGCTTATCAATATCTTTATCTTCATAAATTGCTCTAGTGACTTTATATTATTTTCCCTGACATTTATGGTGGTTTCAACCACCACTCTGGACTTTATATTGTTCTTTGGACTCTTGGCAATAATTTTTGTTAGTTTCATCAAGATTTTTTAATTATTTTAAAAGTTAAGGAAACTTTTGCAAAAGCACTGACTATACCTGAATATGTGTTGTGGGCGAAGTGCTCTCATGCACGTTCCAAACCTGCACCTTGCCGTCGGTGCCCCCGCTGACTAACCAGTTGCCGCACTGCGAGATGTCGATGGTAATCTTCTGGTTAGTGTTCGATTCTCGCGCCAGACAAAACAACGGCCTCCCGGGCACCTGAAACCATCAAGAGATTAGAACATTTCATGCAAAACAGACAGAGAACGAGCGCTTCCTTGTAATTTTGCGGATGTAATTTTGCAGTTTCTTACTCGTAGATCCCAGCAGATCACCTCCTTGTCTTTTCGGGCCCCGCTGTACAATCGGACGCCGTCCAACGAGAAAGCCATCGTCGTTATCCCTCCTTTGTGACCCGACAACTTGCACAGGTGACGGAACGAACCGTCACTCTGCGATACCAGCTCTATCGTGTTCTTCCAGGTGCCTAAAGAGTTTCAGAAAGAGAATTATTCGAACTGTTCATTGAACCTGTTCTTCGGAATTTTTTATTATTATTAATTATAGATGTTTCAAACCATGGAGAGCACAAGTGTGTATGCAACCAAATATACGGATATAATTGGTTGCATATGTCACTGTGCTCTACTTAGTTTAAAACTACGCTACATACCGATGGCGACCACTCCTGGGTGAGCCAGGCTGGCGGTGATGCACGACGCAGGATGCGTAACAGGGTACTCGGCAAATTCCCGGCCGGGACGCCCCGTACTAAAAATTTTAACATTCTTCTTGTAACCACAAAATATACTTTGACCGTCTGCTGAAAACGTTACGCTTATAGCAGCCTCCAACTGATCCGCGCTATTGAAGCCCCTATAGCTACAGCGCAGCTCTCCGCTGAACGCATCCCATAGGTGTATGGGCCCCTCATGTCCACTAGATATCCAACTGCAAGCAACCAAAACATCAACTCTTAGTCAGGGTAGTTTTTTTTTTTTTTATTTAAAACAATGTAGTTTGGAAATAAACAGTAACAGTAGAAAAATGTTTTAAAAACTTTGTTTTAAAACATTTTTAAAACATTCCTGCTCTTACCATACCGGCTACTTTTGGGAATTGTTTTTTCTTTGGAACTGTTACTTACCAGCAGGTGGCAGGGTTGGCACTGTTCATGCCCGGATACCAAGAATAATCATAGATTAGTCCACTTTCCGGAACACTGACAGCGGGTACTAGAGGTTGAATCTGTCGACTGGTGGATAGCGAGTCGCCTGCGTAAAGGTCAGAGGGCAGCTCCATGACGTGCATGCCGGCGCCTCGTACCACCGTAAGCAGGCAGGTGCCGTCCGGGGACCACTTACAGCCCCGGAGGTAGTGTTGGTCGTCGTAGTTGGGCCATTGGGACCGCGCCAATTCCAGACTGGTGTTCTCGAATTTGTACGTAGGATACGCGACGTACGTACTCTCAACAACTGCTGCACTCATTTCGGTTAAAAGAATCCGGGACTTACCTGCGGATGCATAAAACACAACAACAACAAACAGCACAACACGTGCTGGGTACTAATAACGTTCCTTGCGAACGAGACGAGTCCGTGCTACAGATCGACTATCGAATATCGGTTTGTTTTAATCAAAAACCGCTCTGGGACCGTGTAGAACGAAAAATGTGTAGAAAATTCGGGAAAATACAGTCGTCTCGTTTACCGCTTTGTCGCTGTTGACTTTACTGACAATTGACAGTCAGTGCTACCAACGTCCCAAAGACGAATTTCACCGAGAAGATTGTATTCTAGAAACACTCTCTAATTAAATCCTTTATCTCGTTTTGTAATTAAAACACAATTTAAAAGAATATTAAGCAATCGTTTTATTAATTAAATAAACAAAAAAGCTTTTACATAAGTTACACAAATTAATCAGTTTATCAATTCCTTTTTATTTAGATCTATCTTCCACCTCAATTTATTTATTATTTTGGTTCCGTCTCAGAATCTGTATTAACTCTAGAATTTCTGTACGTTTACTATTGACATTTTGCCTGTCAACAGGTGGGCAACCGTCGATTTGCCTTTTCGACAAGGCATAATTTGCCAGATGTTCGGTATTACACAAAACGTGAATCCCACAATCATAACCGTTGGTTTGCTGCAAACAATCACTTTCATAGTAGTTCCCATACCTTGGCAAACCGTAAAATTTCAATAATTTATTAGCAAATTCATATGCTTGTTGTTGATTGGATCCGCGTGATGAATCAAAATGGTAAACTGTCTTTTCCGGATAGGAATAGACCAATAAACTCCAATGACTTCCGCCCGAGCATTCCGTCTGTTCGTTGTCATTTAAAGCGAAGAAAATAAAATCTTTGTTATGCGAATCCAACGGTTCGAGAAAAATTCCAATTTCATTGCTCGGGGTCACTTTGATACATTGAGTGACCTGCGGAGGGACAAACAACAGCATAGGGTTGCGTTTAAATTTCGATACCTCCAAATACTCGAAGAAGAATGAGATAACCGTGTCGTTCAACCAGCACGGCCCTCGTAATAGTTCGATATCGGAACGGCGTAGCAAACTCTCATGGTAATTTAATATTATATCGTTAGTATCCATTACTACTGTGCCTGGTCTGTAGCTATACGCGCCGCATATCCTAAAAAAAGGTGTTGTTGTACCAAAAATTTAGATCTGACGTAAACATAACCTAGAAGTTGGGCGGTTATGTAATTTCTCGGCGTACGAACCTGCTAATTAGTGTTGTTACATTTTTGATGAAGTTCTTTGAGTACTTGCGCCTTATTGTTTTGTTTTATGCGATAAATCGCGCGGTCCGTTTATTGCTTGCGGTTATTTTTGTTGAGTAATTGACATTGTTGACAGATGCTTGTTGTGATGTTCATTTTGTAAACTGTAAACTTTGTGAGTGGGCGACATCTACCGGTGGACGAGTGATCTAACGCACTCGTCAGTCTGGCACAGTCCAGTGTTACCACCCCTATTACTATGGAAGAAAATCTAATACGCTATTATGATACAATTTGTCAAATTCTATTCCACGTTTAATTTTGTTATTTTCTCTATTATTTATAGTTTAATTCACATGAACGAGCGAATGTAGATGGCGCTATTTACCCCGAATGATTTAATGCAAACTTCCACCACCAGAGCGGGACACTTTCGCTCGTTGAGGCGAATTAATTATTAGTTCCCATCTATAGAGTTATTTTCTACTTTTTCTTGTTTGATCTCATATCAGGGACTGTTTATTGGTTTTGAATTGTTTGTTTCTAGCAGTTTTTCAGTTATTTGTTATTTTGTATTGCGCCCAGTCCACCAAATCTAGAACACTTCTTTCTCTCGCCGGTGGCAACACTGAGTCACACTAAGTATCTCATCAATTTATCACGTTACGTATCTAAAATCAGGACGGGTGCGAATAATTAACGACGCGCGTAACAGTGTAAAATTTATTTATTATTAAATTAATTATACAATTTAAAAAAAATAGAAAAAATGGCAGTTAAAATTACTCTATAAAATGGTTTATGTACAAAATGCTTTGCTCAAACTAATATATCTTGAAATAAATAACAGTTAAGTGTTGCGATAAGATATTTTGTTACCAAGGCTGTAACAGAAACGTTCATTTTCTTCTTTTTAAATTCGAATATGAATAATAATTTACCAGCAGCCGTATTCACACCTCGTACCATTTTTGCACGGGTGAGAAGTGTAGAGATGGACTTTTTCGGTAAGCGATGTGTAGCGATGGGTTGTCACCATGTTACCGAAAAAGTCCATCTCTACACTTAGCACTGACCTTGCTTTGCATGAGGTGTGAATGCAGCTACAGGTTGGTCACCCAGTATGTACTTAAAAAATTATTACTCTTTTTCTATTAAGAAAACATTTCTTTTAACGACAGCCTCGTTCCTTAATTAGTGATGGGCGTATTCAAATGAAATAATGACAATCAATTACTTAGTTGTGAATATTTAAAAGACATCTGTCGATATTTTTGTTTATTGAAGTTTTCTCTCTAGTTTTTCTCAATTTTCTTTCCTGAAATATGTATTGATTTCTTCGACTACTATTGCCTTTATATTGTTCATTAGAGTAGTTTCAAACTAAGAAGAGCACAGTTGTATATGCAACCAATCATACCCAGTGTATGGTTTATAAATTGCCTGTGTATATTTGGTTGCATATACAACTGTGCTCTTCTTAGTTTGAAACATCTATACCAGGGTTGTTGTGTTTTAAAACATTTGTTTTAAAGCATTGTTTTAAAAATGTTTTAAAACAAAGTTTTTAAAACATTTTTTTTCTACTGATACTGTTTATTTCTGAACTACATTCAATAGAATCATTTAGAAACTACTTCCCTTAAGTGTTGTATGTTGACCAGGGTTGTTTAAAAATAACAATAATAAATAATAGTAAATAATTGTTTTGTATTAAATCCAACAAACTACTTGTGAGGTATTCCCCTAACCGTCAGGGAAATCCCATTACAACGCCAAATGGAACAGAGAACCTACTATCAACTCAAGTGAGCCAACATTTGTAAAAGGATAGATTTTATATTATTCTTAAATCTCCAAGAGCATCCGTTTATATTCGACAATAATTTATTTTTTTCTGACACTTTGCCTTGAAAAATAAAAAAAAAGACTTAAAATATGTTTTTTTGGAGCTGTTTTAAAACATTGTTTCATGTTTTAAAACATATTTTAACAAAAAAAAACGTTGTTTTTGTTTTAAATAAAAAAAAACGTTTTTATAACAACAATTGTCAGTTTTGTGACAATCAATTACTTATTTTAGTAGCTTGGAATGTTCAGAAAAACATTTGTTCATTATTTAATTTTTTGATCTCATCTCCCAACTTTGTGAGTTGTATTACTCTAAAAATTTTTTTCTCAAATACTAATCAGTAAATTCTTCAAATCATTCGAATACGCTCAACACTAAGTCCACAATAAAGTAAATGAATGCTAAAATAGCGGATACAAATCGATATTTGGTCGCGCGCACTTGAAAAAAAAAACATGGTAACTATAATAGGTATGTAATTATGTCTAGGTATGTAGTTCATAGTCTCTCTCTGGTATTTAAGGCACTCGTTCATTTGATTTATCCGCGTTCTGACAACCAACTATGTGGGATTACATCGACACACGCAACAGGATGGAAACAGGAACCAATCCATGAAGATTCCACGACAATCGTTGTCCTGATCGTACGACAACAGTCGGTACCATTTGTATTTCTGCTCACAACCGCAGTCTCCCTGACATCTAGAAGTACGCGCCTTCGAGCACACTTCTTGATGTATGGCCTGCTCAAAATGCTGCGTGTTTACTATCGCACGGACTTTACCCGCCGAATTTGACGCCCAAAACGGCGTTATAACTTCCACCTTGCTCTCACATGCATCCACTCTAATAACAATAAAAAAAAAACAAAACATTTAAAAAAAATTAAAATACTTCATAAAAAAACACTGACCTGCCACTTTCGCTTCTATTCCTGTTAAAGTTAAAGTTTTGCCTGACATCGCGATTTTTCCCGAAGATAGATTCGCCGCCCTCGACAAAAACCGGGTCAGGCCCGGGAGACGCGTGCAAATCTGGGACTCCCGGCTTATTCACGGAGCGCTTGGCCTTTGTCCCCGCGGGCGGGCCCCCCTCATAATCCGGGGAATTCATCGAGAACTCCCCGTACATTCTCTTCATTAACGCCTTGTTCTCATCGATAAACAGCTCTATGCGATCTCTATGTATAACAAAGTAATGATTATAACAATGTAGAGTAGTTTGAGCACAGTGACATATGCAACCAATTATACCCAGTGTATGGTTTATAATTGACCCGCGTATATTTGGTTGCATACACAACTGTACTCTCCTTGGTTTGAAACACCTATATTCTATAACTTACAGTGGGTAAGCGTTTCCAGCAGTCGGACAGTAGAGCTGGTAGTCTCTCTTGTAGCAAGGAACACCCCGTATTAGATTACCACGCAGTTCAACACCTAATGCTAGTGATAAGGCCGTCCATAATATCTGAAAACAGATAAGACACACATCAACTAACGCCACTGTAAAAACCAAACCATTGTTGCAAAATATTCGAGCGTCGATCCAAGCTGTGATACTAGCGATGGCCCAAGGCCTGTTGGTTTTAAATAGGACTCGGAAACCTTCAATAGACATTAACATTTGAAGATAGTTAGTGAGTAGATGTTGTATTGTTTTCTATTTGTTTCAGCATAACAATAGCTCTCATTTATCGCATATTTGCTGATCAACATTTCCAAAGAAACAAACAACTGATTTGCAAGAAAAAAATGTAAAGATTACACATTTGACTAGCTTTAGGTGCGATTTTATACAAAATATCAATAGAAATAACAGGGTGAACACAGTATGGATGCAAAACATGGATAATTACCTCCAAAATTCTTCTCAAGACAACGCTGTGTTTCGGCGTACTTGAAGATTCAAAGAAAAACAAGCAAAAAAAGCTCAATAAGTTCGATTAGTATCGACGGTATGTTCAAAGCTCTACTACCCACATAATAATTTTTAGCACGCACGTGTCGAACACGACATGTTGGCCCAATGTGTTGCAACGAAGAAAACATAGCGTAAACACAACCGTGTACTTTGCATAATGCCCGCACTGTGTTTGCACGTCATGCCAGCACAGCGTGCAGACGCTGTGAGGACTCGGTCTGTCTGCGAGGTGTCACCCCGTTTGCGAGGTGAGCAAGGTTTCCACCCACCGTGTTGGTCTGTTTACGTTTGTTTACGGACTTTACGCTTCTCACGCGTGTTTACAGGCGTGAGAAGCACAACGTGCTGACATATTGCTCTCATATGAGGACGCACTGCGCCAGCAAGGCGTCAACACGCGTACAAAATTTAGCACAACGTGTTGGCACCATGCTGGAAGTAATGTCTTTAAAATGTTGACCGAAGCCAATTGATCGATTGCGACATTTTATTCTGTTACTATGCCTGTCTCTTTCTACACGTTCTGCTGGACTAAATGATTTATAACAATTGAAGTAGATCGTTCACCGTGTGGAAATACCAGCCACTAGGATCTAATAATTTATTCAAAACCGCACATGAACGCGAGCAAACAAAAAAATACACTCTCGCTAAATTGATACATGCAAGTATATACTTGCCATTATGAAACGGACACATTGGACAGTTTGGTAACTAATGAAATTTTACTTGGTGTTGGATTTTGTAAAACACAGACACACACAGAGTTCAGTAGACAAAGTAAAAGCGTGCGTTTTGGAACCTTGACACACCCAAACGAGCTGACCAGATGTTGAATTCCGGGTACAACTTCCGGTCCGCGATTTTTTCCTTAAAAATCTGCTCGCATTACTACCCAACTAGATTAGTAGAATAACATTACACATCTACATTTTCCGGTTAAAGTCACAAGGTCCCTAAGAAAACGCCACTTCCGGTTGTCAGATCGTCACCAACTTCACCCCCTGGTATTTCTAAGTACGTATACCAAATTTCAGCCCGATCCGTTGCACCGTTTTGGCGCTTTCGTGTTTACAAGGATTTACAGGAAATCATTGCAATCGATTCAGGGGACCTCAAAACGCGTATTTTCGCGAAAATCTCAAAAAAAAAATTCCGTCGATTACAATACTTTCCTTCTAAGGTACTCTGTTAGTACATACTCCGTCCGTTTATCAGTTATGAGATCCGCGATTTCAAACAATTGTTGTTGCAGACCTGACATAATAGCGAGCGTTGCGTAAATATTACGGATTTTCCAACGGCTGACCTTACATCTATCTATTTCCTTCGGTATTTTATCCTGTATGATTTCGTTCATATCTCTAACGACATGCACCACAAACTTATTAAAATAATACGTCATTAATATTAAGAATTCGTCATACTTGAATAATACTTGATCATACTGATCATACGATACTTGAATGAAGTAAATCAACTTACCACAAGCTGATTCTCCAATCGATATTCCATATTTACGAATAATCATGACAAACTACAACTGGACGTAAACGAAAACTAACAAACGAAGAAGATAAAAGTAGAGTGTATTTTATGTAGTATGTGCACAGTTCGCGTTAATTTTTTCGTTCTGTCGCGATAGTAATGAAGCCAATCGTCACAATCGATTGCAATAGTGTCGGATGACACAGCAAGGCCGTGGCCGAAGAGGGGACTGTGGCCCGCCCATAACGTGCGATGACACCTCATCCACGTAATTTCACATTAAAGTGTTGAGAGCTTCTCACCTCCTATTCTTGGACCGTTCGCTTTGAGACGTATACGGAAATAAAACAGCAAATTTCCGCATGGTGCCAACACGTCGTGCTAAATTTTGCACGTGTGTTGGCGCCTTGCTGGCGCAGTGCGTCCTCATACGAGAGCAAAATGTCAACACACTGTGCTTCTCACGCGTGCTTGCACGCGTGAAGAGCGTAGAGTCCGTAAACAAACGTAAACAGTCCAACACGGTGGGTGGGCACCTTGCTCACCTTTCAAACGGGGTGACACCTCGCAGACAGACCGAGTCCTCACAGCGTCTGCACGCTGTGCTGGCATGACGTGCAAACACAGTGCGGGCACTATGCAAAGTACACGGTTGTGTTTACGCTATGTTTTCTTCGTGCCAACACATTGGGCCAACATATCGTGTTCGACACGTGCGTGCTAAAAATTGTTATGTGGGTAGTAGAGCTTTGAACATACCGTCGATACTAATCGAACTTATTGAGCTTTTTTGCTTGTTTTTCTTTGAATCTTCAAGTACGCCGAAACACAGCGTTGTCTTGAGAAGAATTTTGGAGGTAATTATCCATGTTTTGCATCCATACTGTGTTCACTCAGCCACTCTGTTATTTCTATTGATATTTTGTATAAAATCGCACCTAAAGCTGTGC